>JAECXD010000555.1:2785000-4125000 GCA_018151445.1 Zaprionus inermis
CAGCATTTACAAAGGAGGAGGAGGAGAAGCAGGGGCAGCCAGCGGCGCGAAATGGAGTTAGACAGATAGACTTGTCGTTGCTGTCGTCTTGTCGTGTGACATGGAAACCCAAAAACCCTATAAAGAGCCACCAATCTCTCTCTCGCTCTCTCTCCGCTCTTCTTCAATCAGCAGGCAGATTCGCATGTGCTGGAGTGGAAGAGGCAAATGTCATGGCAGAGCGCGATGCTGGCTGCTGCTTTCTACAGATTGCTAAATCTCATGCCGACGACAGTTGAGGCAACTCCAACTGCAGCTGCAACGCGGCAGCTCGCAAAGCTCGAAATGCTGCACATGCAACACGGTCGCAGCTCAGACGAGAAAGGGTTCGCTTGCTGGAGTGAGTTATGAGCAGGCTAGATAAGCAGATGAGTTGAGGGAGAGGCAGAGGGACGAAGACAGATAGAGAGAGAGAGAGGGAGGGAGGCAGAGGGAGAGAAAGAGGAAGAGCGAAGGACTGATGCAGAGATAGCTGGAGTGACTGCCTGTGAAGCTATGCACTCAGGGCAACGTATGGCATATCATGTTATTATTTCACTCCCAGCTTAGCAGCTTAGCAGCTTACATGGCAGTTTGTCTAATAAATATGCATTCTATGCCACTGTATAACAGAAATTTACATGCACAAAACTTTTGCCAATTTTCAAATCTGCTAACACGTTTATGCTGCATGATACATAAATTCTATACGTGAAATGAAAGTAGAGCCTGTTTATGCGTAAAAAAACGAAATAAACAGTGTTGCCATATGCTTCAAATAAATGCATAAATACAGTATGACCTTTTGTCTAAATTTGTTAAAGAAAAGTTTAGTTTGTGCCACTGTTTCTAAGTAATTCACCCTTCTGCAACAAACTGACCCTGCTGTAGCTTAGCCCCAGCGACTTTAACAACTAATCAGTCCAGCTGTGTCTGCTGTAGCTGCTGTCATCAATGTTTTAAACGATTTCCCAACACTGGCTCTTTCTCTCTCTGAGCTCTTTCCCTGCACTATGCCCCCCCACCCTTCTATCGCTGCTTAACTTTTCACGTGAATAATGTCAACGTGGGGAGGAAAACTTATTGCGAGCCAGCTGGATGCCACGCCCCCTTTCTGCACAATATCTCCCGTTGCATGTCGCCGTTGACTATTTTGAGCGCATCATCAGCGGCATCGGCGACGTCGAGTTTATTATGCAACGCCGAAAATTTAGTGCCATTTGTTGTCAACACGCTGCATGCAACAACAGCAGCAGCAGAGGCAGTGGCAGTAGCAACAACAATATAAGCAGCAAAGTTTTATGGCAACAATAGATGCTGCCTGGCTGGGAGGGACAGGAGGCGTGTATTGCGCTGCATTTGCGCAGTCATTGTAATGAGTTTGAGGCAAAGAGACGTCGCCGCCGCCGCCGTCGCCGCTGCCGACGTCGAATGTTGCAATATGTAAAATTAACTTTGCAGCTGCCACTGCCAAAGAAGCTGCAGAATTTTCCCAAAGTTTTTCCCAAAGCGGTAGGAGAAAGAGCGAAGCGAGAAGAGTGAAAGGGCAGGAGCAGCATCGTAACTTGCAACTTTGCAGCGGAAGTGTGTGTTGCACATTGTTGGTGGCAAGCAAATGTGTCTCTCTACTTTTTCGCCCACCTCTGCTCCCCGCCTTACCCCATTTCCACACCTCTGCTGCCCCTCTCCTGAGCCGATTGCTGCTAATTGCGGCAGTGCAGTGTCAAAAAACGCATAAACGTGACGTGCAACATGCCGCTTGCCACATGCATGCTTGGCACTAGCATGACACAAAATAATGCATTCATTGATTGATTGATTGATTGATGGCGGCGTCGCTCGCCTGATGAACCCCGACCGAATTGGCAACTGAAGCGTCCAATTATGCCTTAATTACCAACGAATTTATGCTAATCAAAGCTGACACGCACACACGCACACTGGCGTGTTCAATCAAAGAGCGATTAAATTAAAAAAAAAAAGCAAAAAAACAGAGAAAAAGAGAGAAAAGTGAAAAATTTGTAGAAAAAAAAGTGAAATTCCTCGCGGTTTCTATGTGACTTCTGGAGCCGCAAGAGAGAGAGAGAGAGAGATCGATCAGCAAATCAAACTCGCGCTGGACACTCCAAATGCTCTACGAGATCAATGCTCGAACCACAAACACAACAACAACAATAAAAAATTGGAAAAAAAAGAGTGAAAGTCCATTATATGTTTTATGGAGGGGCGAGAGTCGTAAATGTGCTGCGGCGACATCTGCGGTAGATCGAAAAGTTTTGAACAACTTTGGACAAACACCTCGCACCGGACCTCACACTCGTTTGGTCAGCCTGGTCCCACTGTAACTCACTGTGTTCGGTTTGTTATGCATGTCAAATTGTTTACATGGCTTCGTCTTTGTGTGAATGTGTGTGGCTCTTCTACATATGCTAGAGGTGGCATGCCACCAATTTGCCACGCCCACCAATGAACAGTCATGTCTATTTATAGTGCTGCAAGACACGCATAACAGGCAAATTGATTGATTATCGCATACCCCGTAGTTACAAATTGGTTTGAGTGAGAAGGTTGGTTTGGTTGCAGAGTTAAATAGGTTGGGATATCCCCAAAAAATTAAAAAAGTGTAAGCTTTAACGTTTTTGCTTATTTTTGGAATATAAAGCAATATTGAAACCTATATCTAAAATATTAGACAAGTGACAGCCTTAAGAAAACTTTAAAATGAATACATCGCGAGATGAAAGATTTTCCGCAATAAAAATATCTATTAAATTAAATTTGATGTTAGTTTTCCTCATTTTTTAATGATAGCAAAATTAAGAACCATAAATTTTAGGTATTATAGCCATTAGAGCTTTTAAGCAAGACAATATTAATAAATGTTGAGAAATACAATTTTCGACAATAAAAAATAAGCATAAATATATTTTTTGCGTTTATTAATAAGCTGTTTCCAAACTTTCAGAAGTGCCAAAACGATTTAATAATAAATTCGATGATGAAATCATTGGGTGATTATTGAAAGCATCATCGCTGTTATAGAACTGATCATTATCATTATTTTGAGTGACAACGAAAGCTGATGACATATGCAATAAAAATAAATTTCTCTATCACCTATCAAGAAAAAAAACCGATTAATATAATTAATTTCCAAAGACACTACTAATTACTATTTAAAACGCTTAAATATTCATGACGCTGTCTAACACCCACTTAGCTGTCACCTACAGGGTATTTATACACTTTCTTTTGCCTTAGCCAGCCAAATAAGCGCACATTGTGCGGCCTTTTCAGTCATTGCAGAGGCCAGCAAACAAAAAGTTTGTTGAAGAAAAAACTTTAAAATAAAAATTGTCTAAAAAACACAATGTGGCCAGTTTTTTCCAACACTTTTTTTTTATTTTGGACAAGACCTTCAAATGCTGAAAGCGAAAACTTTGCGAAGAGCGACGAGACAGCGACAGACAATAAGCGAAAAGTTGATTGTGGGTGTGAATTTTAAGTGTAACGGTATGGCTTAAAGGTGCTGAGACAATCGTTCCGACAAAAAATCAATCAGTCAATCTGTCAATCGATCAATGGCTCAATTGCTAATTAGCATGCAATTCAATGAACAATTGTAAATTGTCGAACAAGCTGCGACTTTGATGTCATGTCTCATGTTCGCTATGGGATTATATACCGGTATATATATACTACATATATAGTGCCTTTCAAGGGCCTTGCAAACGTGAGCGCTTTTCAAATTGCAAACGATTTCTTGATGACTTGCAAAGGTCGCGAATCGACGCTCGGGCGGAATTAACGCGCTTTTGTTATAAATAAAAATAAAAGCAAGCAAAAATACATTTTTTCTCAGCTTTTTTTTTGTTGCGTATATCCGTAGTTTGTTTTGCATTTAGCGAGTCTCTGTTAATTTTCCCACACGCCAGTGAAAGAGAAGAGAAAGAGAGAGAGAGAGAGAATGGAGGAAGAGAACACGTTCTGAGGCCATAAAATCACCTGCACAGCCTGTAAAAGTCACAAAAAACCGGCTTCAAATCGCAAATTTCCTGTTCATATTGCAACCAGTTTTTCGCATCGTATCGCATAACTCAAAGGCATTTTACAGCTCCCAACTCCGCCAACTCTCTCGACGCACTCTCAACCGCCCGAAAACTAATTAAAAACTCTTGTTTCATACGCCCAATCGAACTATACCACATGCCAATTTTATGTATTTCTCTTTTTAGGTCTTGTGATAAGAGGCAAACAAAAAAATTGACAACTATTTTCGGCTGGCAGAGCCAAGCCCAAATTTTATTGATGTGTTGCCCCCCGATATTGATGACAAACGAAAAATAAAAGAATCTGTCGGTCTGTTGGTATATCGTGTCAACTGCACATGAAGCGAAATGGGACAGAAATATACGACGATATATTGGGAGCAAGCTGACTTTCGATGTCACGTGGCATATTGAATACGCAAAAACAAATACGAAGCAAATTTATTTTGGGCCATCAAAAATACAAAAATGCCAATCTATGCAAATAAGTGGCACGCATCTATATTCCGGGAGCTCGCACTCCCCCGACCCATCTCCAGCAGCCCATAAAGATTTATGCGTGTTTCATATTGACAACGCTTAAACAATGAACTACCATCAGGTTATTTTTCCTCTTCTTTTCCTTCCCCTTTCATTGCCAACTGCTGCATTATAAATATGTAATAAATTTTATTAAATTCTAGACAGTTTTCCGAGTGCTCATCAATTTATTTCACTCACTATATCGTTTTTTCATATTTCCGCAAAATATGTCTAGCAAATTCAATTAAAATGTTGTTCATCAAGAGAAGAAAGTATTTTCATTAAAATGTTGCAAATATCGCATTATTTTATTTCTTTATTTGATTGATTGAATTTAAAATCAATTTTGTCAGGTACAAATCATATATTTTGCAATAATAATCTGGCAGTTAATAGCTCAACCAGCTCAGGGTATTGAAAATTTTCCTTCCTTGTATTTTTAAGACGATATCATTATTTCACTTTCCTCAAAATAAAGTTTACTTTTTCCGGCACATTCCTCAGAAAGTTAAAGTACTGTCTACGATCTGTGCTCATGTCTGATGCACTTTATCATAATAAAAATCTATGCTCTGTTTTGATTGGTATAACGCAATGTTGGCCTAATGATAGAGACACCGGTGGAAATGTGCTACGAACGCGCCTTTTAGCTGGAAATCGAAATCGTGCCGGTTCGCAATCAGTTTAATTAAAGTTGCTCTTAACGTTACATTGCTCGAATTAGAGCTGTGAGTTGGGACAACGCCTTAACCCAACAGCAGCAGCAACAGAAACAACAACAACCTCAACAGCAGCAAGAAAACAAAAACAACCAAATTAAGCCAAAGACTTTCGCTTGGGAACCGCAGACCCGCACAGATTTTTTCAAGTAATTTGTATAAAGTAAGAGAGAAAAAAAAAAAAAAAAAACAAAATTATAAGAAACGAATATTGGCAATAAATCTGTAGAGAAATATGTAAACTGGTTGGTAGAAAGCCAAAAAACACTCGGAAGCCAGGCCCGGCCCAAAAGAGTCACTGGACCTGTGTGATATGAGATGTGATGTGTCTTGTGGTGCCCCAAGAAAACTGGTTGCGATAAGAAAACCTACTGCATGCATAGATCTTGTATACATCGATCGTGTTGGTTGCGTGAATCGATCGGCTTCCGACAGCGCTTGTCATGTAAATGAGTCGACTGGCTAATCCTGTCAAGCTGCCCGACAACACTACGAGCACCAATGTTTGAGTGTTTTTACAACACTTGTTGCGCATTTTTTGTTCACAAAACTTTCTCGACAAATTGGACTACTCCCACTCCCGCGTTCGCACCTCAGACCCGAGTTGGGGGCAGAACCGAGACGAGCCGAGACGAGACCACAACATGACCATTTGATGTAGCTCGGATAATTAATGCGAGGCACAGCGAGTAAACAAATTTGCCGTAATGAGGCAAGTGCGGTCGGACCGGGCCACTTGTTTATGTTTGGGCAATTGCAGGTTTTCTTAGTTTTCCACAGTTTTTCCATCGTATTTTTTTCCCCCCAGTTTCGGTTTCACTTTCTCAAGCAGGCGAAAATCAACTTGCATTCTTGGACTGCGAGTGAGAGAGACCTGCTTTCATTTTCATTGAACAAAAAGTGAGACACAATTTGTGGCACAACTTTGGTGTTGCTGTTGCACTGTTGCAACAACGACAACAACAAGTTGTTTAACCCAATTTCGATATACCATATCTCTTGGCTCGTGGGCTACGCAAGTTGCAGTTGTCGAACGCATTTTTTGCCTCCATCGATTGCACCTGTCTGTGGGTAGTGCGATCGAAAGGAATGCAAAGTGGGGCAAGCTCGGCAGATATCTGGTTTACTTGTAAAATGGGGGAAATGCCATTTGATAATTTATATGATTTGCATAATTTGTGACGGCTACAACAGGTGGCAAATGCGAGTGGGTCAGTCGAAGGATGCAGACAAGTTTAAAAAATGCATGCAAAACTTTGCAAAGCGGGTTTATGTTTAGTAAGAAATTGAGAGTAGTTTTTAAATTCTTAAATCTTGCTGAGTGTATTATCAGAAATATTTGGGGCCCCTTAGCATAAGCGCTATCAACCTATTTGAGCGACCTATTGCAAGCAAAACGACCTATTTTATTATAAAATAACTGCAGTATTTGAAGAGTCACCTAGAGTAAATGAAAGTACGCTAATTCCACTGGTATGTGAATCTCGGTTACGAGATATAATTAAATAAAATTATTTTATAACCATAGTCGTTAAAAAGCATTTCGTTAAATCTCTTTTTTCCCCTGCATCTACTACACAAAATTATGATATAACACTTATAAACGCAAATTTAAATAATTGTGGTCTGCAAACACACACAGGCAGACAGACAGTCGGCACTTAATGCAATTTAGTCGTGCCAGCACAGAAAACTAGCAGGGATTTTAAAGCTTAAACAAATTAATTTTGCGAGAAATGTAAATAACAATTGTTGTTTGTTTATAAATTAATGGCTTTTAATTATAATTTGCATATTGAGCAAATACAAATTGTCCGTGCGTTAAATGGCTTTATATGCGGCATGTTTGCCTGCGTTTAATATTATACTACCAACTATTTGTCTGTTTAATCTGCCAAGCTTTTAAAAACAGTCAAAGAACACACAACACAACGGCAAATTCATTTTACCATCTATTCCCATCGGTTCGAACGGCCGCTGGGAATTTTTGAGACCACCCAAAAATGTTGCTCAATAAATCAAAACCGAAAATCTTTAATTAATCTTGCAACATACAAAAACAAGCTCAAGCAACGAGATAGACACGCATCAAGATCGACATACCCTGCAGTGTTGTTTTACTCAACTGTCTGTGCAGGTATTGAAATGAAACTCAATGGATTAGTAGAATATAGATTAATATTTGTGTGTACAAAGTTTTAATGGGTTAACTTAAGGTTCAACTGAGTTACACGCCTGACAAATCCACTTCCGGTAGGTAATCTTTTAGTGTTGGGTATAATAAAGATTGTAATCGAATATGAGCTCAAAGCAGAACGCGTGAACATATAATAATATCCGCAGGGGCCAATGCATTCTGTTCGATGATGATGTCAGTTTAAGCATTGTGTGAACATTGTTAAAAATACATAGATCCAGACAATGAGGCATTTTGCCAATGGAGATATATTCATTTGGAGGCAAGCTAGCCAACTTAATTATAGTCATAATGATTATTTTTAATTAAAATTGTGATATCAATGCGAGTCGCGGTTCCCACAGTTCGACCGTATGACAAGGAAACTTATGGAGGTCACATGTGTGTGCGATCGAGTCGCAATAGTTTCCAAGAATCTCACAGTGCATGTCAAAGTCGTAGTCTGGCTCCTGTCCCTCTACCCGCCTCACCCGACCCTCTACCAATCAGCGTCTTCGTCATTCAATTTCAATTCAACGTGACGCTAAAAGCTTCATTTACGGTTATTTGCAAATGATTATATTCACAACCAACGTATTCATGTTATGCATATATAGTACACTTGGAATCTACCCGGTATATATGTATCTGTGTGAAGATGTAATCGCCATGTTGTGTAACGGCGGCAACACGAACACGAAGACAAGCTACGGTATCTTCAATCTCTGACGTAAGTCGCAAACACAGCCCTTAGAATGACATGTCAATATTATTGCAGGGGATTATACGATTTGCATGTGCCAAAGGTGTGAAAACTTTATGAATGTATGTCAACTAGCTGATTATAGAGTTATTCAACTGCAAGTCCGTACGTTGTACACCCTTGTAAAGGGTATGACAAATCCATAAAAATTTCATATTCAATTCTGACAAATTTCAACCGGAAATATAGCAAATCATTTGAAAACTATTTATAAGCAAACCCAGTCTCACTCACAGTTTAACTTATCGTATTTGATAAGATCTCATAATAATATCGTATGCTGATATGTCTGACTAGACCTACATAAATAACTTCAGAAAATTGCTTAGCTCTACAGAAATCAATTCAGCAATCTGAGCTCCCTTTTTGTAATCTTTGTTTTGTTTTCTTTTGGCGAATTCGCTATTCACAATGCAATTTAAAGATTCTCGGAAATTTCGAAAAAGAGAACTCAGCAGGTAGACAAAAACAGAAGAACAACAAAAAGAAAAAGAAAAAGAAAAAAGGCTGCAAAGCGCAAACAAAAAGCTTGAGAGAGTCGTAAAGCATCATAAATTATGTCAGAAAGTTAAACTACAATTAGAAGGCACACTGAGCGAAACGGGGGCTAAGTGGCGGCGAATAAAGTTTTGAAGTTAATGGAGCCTGAATGTGGGGGAATCGAGGGAATACTCCGTCAGGTGCACACACACACACATTTCACAATTTTAACGACTTGAGAACGTCGTTGTCGCAAACGCCGTTGTTGCTTTAAGACTAATTATAATTAGAGCCCGCAAAATGATGTTCGAATGATGTACGGATCATGTGATATGTGGTTAAATTAACGATAATCATCGCGTCGTCACGTAGAACTGCGCAACTTAATTTAATTGCCAAAATGGATTTGGGTTAAGTTAACGGGGGAATAACTTACATTTCCGCTAGAGCAGAGAGCCGATTCCACAAGTCGTCGCAAAGTCGTCGAAAACTGGGAAAGAGAAGAACATTTTGCATAGATTAAATAAACAATCTAAAAATATTAATAGCAAACGCTGCAGTAAATAAAAAGATTTATCTCAAAGAGAAATTGCGCATTGCTAGCGGAAGCTGCACTGCACACACAGTTATGGAACGAGACAGAGTACTATATAAGGAAATCTATTATAATATCTGCTTATACTATATATGCGAGAATTAGTCAAACAACGTTGCCGACTTCCAGCGAAATCTCTTTGTAGATCCGACACAAGTTCAAGGTGAACTCGGTATACATTAAACTAAATTCAAAACTAACAGCAAGTTAAGTGCAACTGTCAGTCACACTGTCAGTCAATTAGGGGGACTCGCTCTCTCTCTCTCTCTCTTTCTATCTATCTCTGTCTTCCTCTCTCTCTCTCTCTCTCTCTCTCTCTCTCTCTCTCTCTCTCTCTCTATCTATCTCTCTCTTCATCTCTCT
Source organism: Zaprionus inermis (assembly GCA_018151445.1). Taxonomy (NCBI): domain Eukaryota; kingdom Metazoa; phylum Arthropoda; class Insecta; order Diptera; family Drosophilidae; genus Zaprionus; species Zaprionus inermis. The sequence goes on from JAECXD010000555.1 coordinate 2,794,686, forward strand.
GGGCTTTTCATTAATTTTTCAATTAAATGCAAATTTGCAATTTTTTTAAGAACACATTGCAAATTGAATTGTGTGCGCCTCGGCGACCTACCGCAGTTGAAGTTGGAATTCCCCCATCTACAGCGATTCTCCCCTCTGCTACACCCACTGAGCCCTCTCCCTTTGGCAATCTGCTGCTTCTGCTGCTGCTTCTCGCTGGTTTTAAATTTCCAACTCATTAAAATTTTGCGCACTGTGTGCGAAAACTGTCGGCCAGACAAACAGACAGACGGATAGACGGACGGGACGGAGGAACAGACAGTCAGACAGACAGACGGACAGACGGGCAGACAGACAGACGAAGCCGGGCATAAACTCAGCAAGTGCTCTACCAGAGGGGACTTTGCTGAACAACTTTCAGAGTGTTTGCATTTGCGCTTTTGCGCTTTCGAACTGCAGAGAACCAGGGTGGAGGCTTGTCATTCATAAATGAAGCGTATAAAAAAGGAGATGAAGGCGCGTTAATGCGAGAAGCAACGAATTATGAATGCACTTATAGGTACAACTAAATTACAAGCAATATATAAAGCTACAAGCTAGATACTGGATGCCTTTAAGAGTTACCTAAGCTGTAAATAAGATCTTCAAACAGATCTCTAACATGATCTCGACTGTTAGAGATCAAGGATTACAGCTGAGATTATTCGCGATAGGTTAAAAGATTTAACTTTGCCGACATGCCCATTGAGAATCCTCTGTAATCTCTTACAGCTCATTAACATACAGCCATACCCTATACTAGTGTATGACAGCTTTATGAAAAGCTGTTTGAGTGCAGTCGCTCTTGGCTTGGCTGAGAACTTAATAGACTGCTTTCGCGTTATTCAGACCAATCAGTTGCTGCTCACTTATTCATGCCAGTTCAATAAAACCTTTGACTTTTATCTTAATGAATGATTCACTCGCAGTACTCACTGGCTTTATTGATAACAATTGTTTTCCGACCGGAAGTGTATAAGCGGCGCCACCGCTCGCACCGGAAATGCCGGTAGAAATGTCCAAAAAGCTGTCGGATCTCTGGCATATGCAAGTAGAAGTATAATCTAATCGCAGTCGCAGTCGCTTACGTCACCAAGTTATCATACTAAATATCACCCATCAGTGTCAGCAATAAAATTGGAAAGTAATATATATAATTGGAAGCTTGCGTCAGTCTATCGACAACCCACGCCGGGCGACCAAAAAATTGAACAATAACACAGAAAACTGAGCAAAAAACAGCAACAAAAATAAATAAAAACAAATAAAAAACTGCGCCAAATTAAGCGTCTCTTACACTCTCTCTCTCCCTCACTTATTCTGTTGTTGTGTAATGCTGTCTAGCTCAGTTTGTAGCTTTGTCAGACTCGCGTCACAATTAGAGAAGTGCTTACAAAAGGTCAGCCGCACTCAATTGGCAAAGCACTCGAGACAAAAGCAAAGCAAAGCAACATCAACAACAACAAATGAAACTAATAACAAAACGAAGCAATACAAATTTAGAAGCTTGTGGCGAAATTAAACGTTTCGCTACTCTATGTAGTAGATGATAGAGGGTATTCCAGCTTAAGTAGAAAATCTGTAACTCTTAAATATATTTTATTTCGGTATCTTCTTCTCAATAGTCAACTCCAACTTAAACTTCAAGTGCCTCAAGCTAGAGCAGAAAGAAGTGAGATCGCATCATTCCATATATCACTTTTTACTTAGAAAAACTCATATGATAGAAGTTAGGTTGTTAGTTAGTTTGTTTAACCTTTGGTTTATGAATCAAACTAAATTTATCAAATATTTTATAAGCATTAATCTGCTGCTTTCTAAAACGCTTACAGCAAAAACCAGCATGCGGTGGTTGCTGACATCGCAAACACCGCATTTATGATTCAATTAAAATGAGATTTCGTAGGCAACCGCCATTCGTTTAATGTCTTATTATAGTTATAATGATCACTCAACAAAAAACTCCCTAACTATACCAAATAAGGACAAGGCTTAGCCGACCAGACATTGAATCATAAATGCGGTGTTTGCGGTCTCTGGTGTACAGCATATCTTCAAGTTGAAACTTCTACAGGTTATTTTGCTTCCTAGTGCAAACTCCGTCTTGGTTTTGCCTTTGGGCATCGGCCAAGCCCTTTTTTTGCGCCCAACACCGATGGGAAACAAATGGTTCGTTGGTAAGAAAAGCAAGTCGAGACAGCACGATATCGTCGTCGCCGTCTGCGTCGTCGTCAGGTCGTCGACGGGTCGTTTTGAACGCTTTAAAGGCGGCGCGATATTAGTGCGATGTATGGGGCGTGTTTGCGGAGTCGCTGTTGCTGTTGCTGTAGCTGTCCCTGGGGTAAGCGGGCAATTAATTTTTTAATGGCTTAGACGAAATGACTGACTTCGGGTTATTAGAAAAGTTCGTTTTTATGGTGCAGAAAAACTGCTTGAAATTGTCAATTAGCAAAGTGCTGAGCCAAGTGGAAAAAGGAAAAAGGAACAGACCAAAAAGGAAAACATGAAAGCCGGAAAAAAGCAGGCAGAGGGAAACAAGCTAAGAAATCAGCTGAGAATTGCCAATTTCGGTTATCGACTATACAGACTATATAGAGTTGGGTATTCGGCATTGTTTTTTGTTTTGTTTTTGTCTTGACCATCTAATTGAGTACGACTTACATTTTTATGATGTTTAATCTAATTTTTTATGATACCGCAGAAGAATTTTTATGGCCGGTTCGTTGGCCATTTGCCTAACGAGCTAACAACTCGAAACTCGTTACAGAGATTCGGCCTAGGGGTACCGTTTTTGTTTATTTATTTAAAGGCCGCCCAGGCCCTCTGATTTGTTCCCCATTTCCACTGCCTGCCTGCAATTTGTTTTGATTCAATGAAATATCAAAAACGTGACCAAGTGCACCGACAAAATGATTCCCCACAATTTCCAAAATAAAGTCGAGCAATATATTTTACATTTTGCGGTAGGGTCGGCTAAGTTATCGCATCCCTCTCTCTTGCTCCCGGTATCTCTGGCTTTGTCTATAGTATATGGCAATCGGCACTTAACTGTATGCAAATTGCATTTAGGCAAATTGAGCGCAAACGTTAACCCAAGCACGTGCGAATGATTGAGCTAGATAGACAGAAAGACTGACAAGCAGATGGGGCTGGTTCTTATCTGGACGAAACTTATTGATGGCCATGCGTAGATAAGAGCCCTAGAAACGAAACAAACTGCGGCTGCGGCTTCGAGCTGATTAACAATATGCGGAAGTACCTCAATGCGTAACTGATTCGCAGACAGATTAAGAGAGTAGAGAGTATTGCTACCCCCTTTGGGGCACGTCACCGTTTTTTAATCGTGTTCAAGTGGCCGCTTAATCCGTTGACACTTCCGCTGCCAGGACATGCGAGGAGGACATTGACTGGCGACATTAGTCCAGGCGCAGTGCATCATTTCCATGACATTCTTATGTGACACTACACTTCCGTGTGAATGTACTGAACATGATGCTCGAGTACGAGGGTTGCTGCGACAGTTTGGAAAAGGGCAGAGGGAAAAAGTTGTAGATGGGAAATTTACATTTCAAAGGGGTTTTTTTTGCCTTATGTGTATAGCTGGGTAAATTATTTATAATTCAAAAACATGAAAAACATGAGATCTATAGCCATATATAAAGTTTATGATATTTAAACTTGTTCAAAAAGATGAACTAATTAAAATTAAGATGAACTAAAAAAATTATAGATGATCTACCTTTAAGTTTGTTTAATAGCTGTACATTATCTCTACAGCAAACCAAGGAAGGCACACTGTACTCCGCTCATGACTCCCCTAGCTAATCTCAAAGCTACGATATACCTTTATGGCATAATGAACCAATCCGATAACTTTATTTAACTGCTCCGAGGCAATCATCTGGGCAGTTATGACAAACATCTTAAGCATTATTTGAGTTACTCGAGCTCTTGAAAACTTCAACAGCCTCCCACATGGCAGTTACACGACAGACTCATTGGTCTTGGCCATTACATGTGCTCCACAGCATCTCGACGTCCATAACTCTGGGGTCTGTCTACGTTTACCATGCAGCGCGCCATAAAACACAATTTCATCTCTTTTTTCGCGCGTCGCCCGCGTCGGCTTCAGCTGCAGCTGACTACAGCTGCGGTCACAACAAATCCCGACCGAAACCGCCAAATGGAAGCGGGTGTCCGGGTTGGGTTTTTGCTGCGGAGTCTGGTCTGGGTAGGCCACTTGGTATCGCGACCACAGAAGTGACTTAACTGGCTTCAAGCCTTTTCATGCGCTGCTTGACTCGACTTCGACTTGGGTACTCTTCCTCTCCCGTTGCTCCAGCATTTCCGCATCTATTTCATTTCAAACTCCACTACACATGCCACGACGAGATGACACTTGACTGAATATTTATGGCCACAAATGGAGCGAAAATAAAATCGCCAAGTCACGGGCGGACGCGGAGAAACAGAACGACACAAAAAAAAAAAAAAAAATGATGGCAAAATGGAAAAACAAATGCGAGCGGACACACATGGAGCGAAGTCGATGCTGATGTCGATGTCGATGCCGATGGATGCCATTGTCTGGCTTGGCCCGGTCTGGTCGGGTCTGGTCTGGTCTGGTCCGACTATTGGCCACATGGAAGACATGCCCTTTTCGGGCGTGCTGTATGTAACTGTGCCCCATCTGCGGCTAGCTGGCTTTGTGGGACACACACACACGCACACACTCATGCGACCCACACAGCCACATAATACCGTTAGCTCGGGCCACGTCCAAGCCCCCGAAAAAAAAACCACAGCTAACTGCCCCTTTGCTTATGGTTTTTGGCTTGTGGTTTTTCTATTTTCGCAGCTCGCTCAGCTCGTGATCTTTATCTTTATCTCTGCACTTGGCGTGTTCGAGTCATGAAAATGTTCACAAATATTTGCGCAGATTTATGTAGCTTTTGTTCAAACAGTTTGTTTACTCGATGATTATGCTACGTTGATCTTGACTCGCCTTTAATTCCTCATGCGTAGGAACAGCGAAACACTGAAAACCACGAGTCGTCTACACCCGGCAATGAGTACCCACTCATTGGGCAAATATGTAATGAAGCATAAGCAATTATGATAATGTCGCGTTCTGTTTACGCTCCGGTTCCGTACTCCGTTCGCCGTGCTTATCAGCCACAGTCGCAGTCGAGCTGAGACGAGTCAGCCTCCAAAAAAAAATTGTTGACAAAATATGAAAGCGTATGAAAGCAAGCCGACTGAAAAATGCTCTTACGAAACTGAACTTAAATGCTTCTTACTAAATTTAACCAGATTATACTGCTGTAGAAACTAGTCATATTAAGCATTAAGGGAAGTTGTTCTTGAAGAATTTTTGTAAATTCGCTTGGTTTTTAAGTCTGACTTATGATATCATGCATGTATATGGTGTATAAATATATAATAAATATATTTATAAATATATAATAATATATATTTACTGTGTTATCACTTTCTGCGAGTTTCAGCAACGCCAAAAATTCCAAGAATAACACATGCAAAAGCGTTTCAGCTTGTCTTTTTCACGATATTATATTATTTTTTTTGCTTGTAATTCACTTGAAATTTATAATACATTATTCGCTGGTATAAGCTAAATTTGCAAATTTTAAAACAGTACGACTTTATATGATATATGAATAAATACACATTTATTCCAATTTATCAACTTTTCAGCTTCGGAATTTCATTCGAAACCGCGTAGTTATTTCGAACTAACCAGCTGCCTTTTTGACCTGGGCCTAATCAGCTTCGTTCTGTAAAAACAAAGATCATAGTAAAGCCCCACCCCTCCACGCCCCTTTGCCAAGCCACAGCTCAATCAGTTTCGGCCGCAAAAATATTTTCCCAATTCGCACACACTCACACACAAAAATTGCTAAATTTTTTCAATTTATTCGCATAACGAATGTGGTTTTTTGCTACTTTGATAGAGAATTTTGTCAAGTTTTTTTTTGCCCCCGTCCAAAGGGGTTGGGGGTCGACCCAAGTTCAATGAATGTCACGTAAAACACGCGCTGCTGCATGGCACAAAATGTGGAATTGTGTGTTCGATGAATCCTATCGGGCCACGCCCTGCCAACAGGTAACTGCAACGTTTGAAGGTGAAGGAAACAAAAAGTCGACGCCCAAGTTCGACAATTTATGCAAATCAAAAAGTCCTCAACCTCGGTAACCTCCACAAGACTCGATCGAGTCGTGGTTGGGCTACGGCCTGGCACCCATTGGCACCACTTGCGTTGCTCGAGCAGCACTTGAATTAAGCCATCAGCTCGGGGCATAACGGCATCGCAGTAAATTAAAATTGACAAAAAAAAGAAGAAAAAAAAACGAATAGTGACAGTGAAATGCCAAGCTCTTTCTACCATAGTTTTGCCTATGGGTCTAGCTCTGCCCCCACACTCGCTTGGCTCTTTCTCTGGTGATAGTCACTTCCAACGAGGCTCGACAATCGACACTTAAAGAGTCGACTCGACTCAAGCGTTTATCTAAAGTTCAACAACTTATGCAAATGTGAGGGTATGGAGCGACGAGTATGCTTCAATCAATGCCGGACTCACACACACACACACACTCTCAGTCTCAAGCATATTAACCCGACAATGTGCAGGAATGTGTCGGTTAGGTTCTACTCTCATCATATTTTTCATTATGAGCCGCAATTGTATATTTTTTTTTCTTCCCAGTTATCTTTGAATAATCTTGTTGTATGTGGACAGTGCATTCTGTTGCGATTAGTCACAAGTTGCTACTGGAAACGCTCTTGAAATTGCCCGGACAACTGTTTCAATGTTTGTCAACCCGCATAAGCCGCTTAGGTCAAAGATTTAACCAAGCGAACTGGAAATGCCAACAGAACGAGTGAAAAGACAAACAAACTGACAACGAGTCTATCAAAAAAGTGACCATTGTTATCATATGTGACATGAACTCACTCGATTTGGTGTGAATGTTGACTCTGCGCTTGTAGGTAGTCGGATATCTCAATATGTTTGATCCGGTTCGATTGCAATGGAATGAGTACTCACTCGAATGAAAGTTATCTCTGTACTCTGTATTTTTATATTGATCAGATGCTTATAGAAATTTCGGACAAACAGTAAATAAAAGAAACCCCTAAGAAGCCATTTATATCTATAAAATCGGTTAAGTTTCTCCACAGAAATCTTTATACACATTGTATACTTCATCTAGAAACCTAAATAAACTCGTTAATCTAAACAATATTATTAATTCTCCTTAATATACATGGCTCATTAAAATTTCCATATCTCCATATTGAAAACCACACACAATCTCCGTGTAGTCTGTAAAGTTTTTCTCGGTTTCTCGAAGTAAACAACTTGCGGTATTATCGCAGCAGTATTCTTAAAACAAAGCACACAAGCTGTGTATGCATTTCATTAAAAAAAAAAGCAAAAACAAAAATATATTTTGTACAATATATTTTCTGTATAGCCGATAAACATGTATAACTCCAGGCCTCATATATTGTGCGCATTAACCCATAAACGATACCAGCTCGCAACATGCCAGTGCGAGTGTCATTTTCAAGAGCACTTGTTCAAATACGGTAAATATAAACCAGCTCTATAAATGCAAAACAGACTTGATATAAACAGTTGTATCGATTGCTCTCGTTTCCGAAGTTTAATCCGACTTAATTTGCCACGGGCATGTTGAATATGTTTTATGAATCGAGGAGAGAAGAGGGAAGATTTGTGGATTCCGGCTAAGTGAGGAGAGTTTGTAATTGAGTAGCATATGGTTTGAGTTTAAATCAATAGTGTTACTGGAAGCTAAAAATACTTTGAAAAGAGGTATATGAAGGTATATGCAGCAGGTATATGCACTCAAAAGAAATTGCATTTTTAATCGAGTAATTTCGATACCGCAACTCGTTGCATTGCAAATTGTGCGATACTTTTGCGATATAGGAAAAAATGTATCTACAAACATCGCAACTCAATGAACATCGCATTTATCGAAATTTTGCAATCGCGAAAATATCAGTTAAAAAGTCGTACTCTTCAGACTTCAGTCTAGCTATTTCTCTATGTTTCTCGGACCCAGTGTCTCTCGCCTACCTCTCTCTCTCTCCCTCTTCCTCATTTGGCTCACAGCCTGTTTAGAATAATAAACAATTATATAAAGTGCTTGGCTCAGCACCAAGCTCAACTCTACGCCTAGCCAAGGCATTCGGGCCTGAACTTGACCTTTTTCAGTGGGCATGGTCAGTGGACTTGGAATGCACTTAACACACACACACATGCACACAGTGTTGGACAGTGGCGTATGGCGTATGTGTCGTGGATTCAATTTACAGTGGCCGTCATCAGTCGTCATTATGTCTGGACGTTAAGTAGCTGCGGCTAAGCTGCTTAGTGCAGCCAGAAAGAAGACCAGACCAAGGCGAAGAGCCCCTCCATAGACACCCAGCCACGTCTCGCTGCCTTCCACGACTGGTCTCGTGCACTGACGTTGACCCAATTCGCCTGCTGCACGTTTTGCGCAGAGTAGTCTTAGTGTGAGTGTAAATGTTGTGCAACGTATACCGGCAACTTGCCTGTTCTTTTGCTGTTAATTGGATTAATAACGAGAGGAACAATGGGGCAGAAATAATGGGGGATTATGTAAGCCAATCGACAGGCAACAAATTTGTCCCGTAAACAGTTCCATATATGGCACACATTTACCTCTATATATAGACAGAGAGCAAGAAAGAGGTAGAGAGAGAGCGAGAGGGGAGGAAAATAGCGAGAGCTGTCAAAATGTTAAGTGACTGCCAAAGTCGGCACAAATGGAGTATTTCGGTCCGAGCAGCGGGTAAATATGCTTTGCATAAGTAATGAGAAATATTTATGCAATGCATACAGAAATGAACTGGTTCAAATATGAATATGACTTTTGCTTTTCGATAATGTTGTTGTCAGAGTAATTAGTGAGGAGTATCTTCAAGATAGTTGCATAACTTAAGTTGGATCTCTGCACTTAAACTAAAGTTTGTAAAGGGAACTAGTTTTTTTTTAGTATGGAGCAGTAAATATTACTTAAATTGGAACTAGTTACCATATTTTCAGTCTTCATTGGAGTATGCATGTTGTATCTTGAAGTTAGTTAGATAACTTACGCTAGTTCCATTTTTCAGCAAGCACTTAGCTATTAGTTTGTAGAATGAACCAGTTCTATTTGTAGCTCCGCAGTACTTATCGCTTGTTCACATCACTTGACTGGCAAAACGGAAATGATTCATCCACCAAGCCCTTCCACAAGCAATACACTCTCAACTCATATTATTTACCCAAAAGTCTAGACCTTAAGTCTCCGACTACGGCTAAGTAGTTGGTACTTGTGTCTCTGTTGTGACCCATTTTTAGCACGATTTTCAATTACCAAATTACTGACCTCATAAATTGTTACAGACATCGCCACAAGCTGCTTTATCAGCACTAACGGAAAAAGTTAAGTAGCTAACAGAAATACTACTCCATCGATATGAATGGAAGTGCCCCGCACGATTATTATACACCTATAAGATGTGTGTGTATTCACTTCTTCTATCTCTGTTTCTGTCTCTGTTTCTTTTTCTGTCTCTGTTTCTTTTTCTGTTTCTGTTTCTGCTTCTACTTCTATTCTACTGTTACAGTTGTTTGTTTAAGATACGCTATCAAGTCGGCCCCAATCGTAGCAATACGTAGAGCCAATCAACGTGCGATAAGGCGCAAGAACTGTCGCCTCACAGCCGCAAACAATTCCCTAGAATAATACGATTGCCAAATACGTGTCAAATTCCTATATATTGATTTAATTACTACTCACAAACCGATGAGCTCACAAAAATTGGGATCCAAGGTGTGCTATTTAAATATTTCTCTCAATTTTGCATAGTTTATTTCAATCGAAATTCGTATTGTTAATCGTTTTTGTCATCTTTATTGTTGGCAATTTGTTAAGGCAGCTTGGGTAGGTGAGGGTCGGGTTCGCTTCAGGGGTCTCTGTTATTGTTTATAACCGTTCTACATGACTCAGTTGGCTTCTCTCTCTCTCTCTCTCTGTTTCTTATTTATGTTCTTTCTGTTGTCATCCACTTTGGCCCTCTGCCCGAGTTTTATCATGCTGCCAACCGGTTAGCGGTAAAAAGTGAACGGTTTTCTTTTTGGCCAGTTCTTTTGCTTGTTTGGTAGAAAAGTTTCAATTCTTAACCGGCAGCTGTCTTGCTGAATTTAATTAAAAATCGTTTAAAATCCTTTTTGAAAATTGTTTAAGCACAACTCTTGCATTTCTTCGCCTTTTTGTTGTCTTGCCTTGCCTGACCGAGGTGACTAAGTGTCAACACGTGCCGTACGTGGTACGAGCTACGATCTCCGGAGTTGGCAAAGTTTTTAACAAAAACAACAATAATAAAATTGCTGCTGCTCGAAAAAGTTTTTGCTGCAAGGCAGAGAAAACAAGCACAACCTGTGAGTGTATCTGCAAGATAAAAAATCGACTAGATACAAGATACAAGCGAAACTTTTATGCGCATGCAGATGTTTTATTAGTTGCGGTTGTTTTTGTCGTTGTTGTTTCCGCATTAACATAAACAAATAGAGACAAATTCATAATTGGCCGGGAAGAACAACCCCGAGTAGTATCTGCAACCTGCAACCACACGGGGTTGCCCCACACTCTTCCTCCTCGGAGCTCCCCTAACCCGACGCCAACACGCAAAGCTCCAATGTCGTTGGGGAGTTGTCAGGGTGCGTCACCGTGGCGTATGATGAATATAACGCACGTGCATGTCACACGCTGCCGCGCTGCGGTTGCTGCCTTTGTATCTGTGACGTATGTTTGTTGTCATGCTGTTGTTGTTGTCACTCTTGTTGTCATGTTGTACCTGCTGCTGTGCGCAGGTGCGGCAGTGTAGGGCAGTAAGGGAATTACCTAGAGCTTCGACGTATGGCTTTAATTTATTATGTATTTAACTAGGCTTGGTTTGCAGCTTATATGTAAAACAATTAAAGATTATTTGTGGTTTTTCTGCATACATTTAAACCATTTAAAAACATTTAAATTTACACGTATTTTTTCAATATAAAACCAACTATTTTCCCTGCTTTATCCGGGGTAGTGTATATAACATTCTACTTGCATAATTCCCTTCCGCACTTCTTTACATTTTCGGCTGCCGTGCATATTTCAATAAATTGCTAAAGTCATGTTTGTCAGCGCGTTGTCAGCGCAACATGGCAAATTCCAAATTCTCATACGCACCGTTGACCCAATTTATTAGGCCAAGCCGAAACACCCTTGAAACAGACAATCCCACAATGGCAGAGAGAAGTACAAAAAAATTCAACAAATAATGCCAGCAATGGAAAATGAGAGAAAGAGAGTGGCATGGTGGGGGGGGGGGTGGTTCAACATTTAAGTAGAAGACAGGAAGCGGCAGGGTTGCCATATGTATTTGGGGCGCGGTTTTTTGTGCTCTGCGTGTGCATTGTGCTGCCAGCAAAATTGGGTCGTTCGGCCTGGCACGTGCCTGCAACAACTGCAATCATATGCCGTTCTATTCTACGTATTTATAACATTATGCGAGGCCATTTGCAAACAGTTAGTTTCATATTTTAATTTAAGTTGCGCCTCGAGCCGTTCAGGCATTCTCATTAAAAGATAAAACGAAAAGCCTTTCTCTCTGTCAGTCTCTCTCTCCCTCTCTCTCTCTTGGCAGCTTTAGCTAATTATGAGAATAAATGCAACTGCAGTGCCCTCGCGGGATGTTGCATGCCACAAAGTGTTGCTGCAGCTCAAGGATAATTTTTGATTTAACCGAAAACTGGCAAATGCGAAATGCGCTGCCAGCAGCGTGGAAAGTTTCATTAGTGCTCGCAAGTGAACAATTGCAATTCTTGAAGGTTGCCCTAAGGAAGTCGAAGAAAAATACTTTAATATATGTATTTCGTAAGAAAAACACATTCAGAATTTCAAAAAAAAAACGAAAGAAGAGTTTACTTTATAATTATATTAAAATTTTCTTAAGGCAGTTTGATTTCTTGAAATAAGTTTAATTAAATTTTCGTGAAGTAATATCATTTCGTACAGATATTTCCCGGTCTAAGTGTCGCATAAACTCCATTTAATATTTCTATTAAAAACTCTATACCATTTCCCTGCCGAGTTCCGGTTGGAAAGCCTGTCGCAGCACGCGTCCAAACCTGTTTGCCAACTTGTCTTACGCACCTTGTAAAAGCCCAAGTACATTTTAATCATTGCAATAAGATCTTTAATTTAAAATCCATTAACAGCCACGAAAATGCCGAATACCGAATGCGGAGACGACTCAATTTTTATGAGCGCACTCATCAACAACTTTATATCTTCATCTGGCCGCAACGCGACGCAAACGCGGTGTGGCGTCTCTAACAATCACTGGCTCAGAGCTGAGTGGGTCCATCATTAATGGACATTTGTTTGGCCAACACCTGAGACTTGGCGTCGCTTCAGCCCGGAACAATCAATCTCATTGACAAGCCAAAAAAAAAAATAAAGCCAAAACTCTAGTGTTGGTCGATTCTTTTCTCCGATAGCTTTGATAGCTTCATCGCCTGCTCTTGTCATGTGCATAACATTTCATTTCGAGTTTAGCTTTTCCAGCTTTTCTTTTTCTCCCATGTAAATTTTGATAAATGATGCCCAGACATATCACCGAGTTGCGTTGCGAGTGATGATGAGTGCGTTGAGTGGAGTTGGGTTTTTTGTTGAACAACTTAAGCGCAACTTAGGCCTGTTTGTTGTGTTGCCTCGGCCTGCCTTGGGAAAGTTGTTTTTCCATTGGAATCCGCAGCGCTGCCCGGCAAAAAGGTTAAAAGTTTACCCAAGCTAAGAGGAAAACTCGCAGAGTCACATAATCAGACGCAGCTCGACTCGCTTCCATTTAATAAGCTCGAGTTTTTACGTTTGTTTTATGGGTTGACACTTGCGCAAACAATAAATTTCATTTAAGTTATTTATATAATTTGACTTTTGACTGGACCCAACACTTGCTATGTAAATTGTTTGCGCAGAGAACTGTGGAGAACCGAGGAGAACTGAGGAGAACTGAGAGAGCCGACAGCCTCAGCCTCAGCAAAGTGAAATGATATTCTCATGGCAAACTTGTGATTATTTGCAATTTGTCATCGATAGGCTGAGGCAACGTCGCCTGAAATTCGATACTCAAAGTCGTTTGAGTTTATTTGCTTTTTTCGGGATATCGCATGACACGATGAGTTTCAAGGAATCCGAGCCCCGGACACCCCATGAGCTGAGCCAGCAGTGTGGCGTGAATAACAACAGTTGATTGTGTGATTTATCGATAAACTCGATGCTCTATATATATGGGCGGAAAATCAACATTTAAATTGTAATTATTGTGTCATAAAAGCAGGCAAAAAAATAAGCTTATTATTGTTATTTATTACGCGATTCGAGAAACTTTTAACTCGAACTCACTGTAAGTCATAATTCAATTCAGTTGGCAGCCTCTTTAAGACTTTTTTTCAAAGTATTCTCCTGTTTCTTTGCTTTATATACTTCCCATAACGATACCCTTTCGGCTTGTGAACTTTTTCGCAGATCTAAGCAGAAAAGCTGGGGAAATATCAATTTTTCTCCATTCTCTGCTCAGCTTGTTTTAACACTTCAGCGAGCAGCGTGCTGAAGGGGGTGAGGGCATTATAGACCTAGGCCCGACATGTATTCGAAACTAATTTAAATAAAAACCAATCTGGCTGAAAATGTCAAACATAATTCGAACCTACTGCCAGGCATCTTATCGCTTTATGTGTTGTGACGGGTCTGGAAAAACTTTGTCGTTGTCTCTGCGTGTCTCTGCGTGTCTCTGCGTGTCTGTGTGTGTGCGACGTACCGTGACTGTGAGACTGTGCAACTCAAATCAAATTGCCAAACGAACTTTCCACTCGGCACAACAATTTTTATTTTTATGGCGACCCATACCGCCCCGCCCGCCCCTCTTGGAAAAGTTCCCTTTAAGAAGCGAGCGAACCCGACACGTTTCACTTTCGCTGAACTTGAAACGGCTGGAGGAGGCAGAGGCAATGGAAGCTGGAGAACATGGCCGCGCATGCTGATGATTATCCTAGTACTTCCTACCTCCTTCCACCACGGAGCAGCCTACGAAAGCTCGAAACAAAGCAGAACAGGCATAAAAATGCTCAAGCGAAAGCGATGGCGATGGCGGCGATAAGGAGACGACGACGAGTAGACCAAACAATGAGGAGACAGCAAAGTGTTGCCGGCTTTTAGGCGAGCGCGCAGGCAAATAACCTTGTAGTACTCGGCAGCAAGTTATGAGCCTCGGCCAGAGAAAGAATTAGACTCTGTGCAGGACCATAAAAGATTACAATAAAACAGACCGCAAATACAAATAAAAAGTCGCCAGAAGTTTGGGGAATTTATATGGGGCCATTTTGACGAAACCCCCGCACACCACTCTCCCCGTCCCCTTCTACAAGAAAAACCACATTTATTCCAGCTGCCTGACAGTGAAATCAATTTGTAGTTGTATTTGTAACAACTTGAATGGAAATTAATTAGCTGCCCAGCAAACGTGCCAATTCTGTCCAGCATTCTATGGCAAACGTAGGTCGGGGATGTTATTACCGTTACTGATAGCAAGGCTATCGATATATCACAGATAAATACCACGGGGTCATCCTGCATCGCCATTAATAGCCGGCAATTTGTTATTGGCGAACATGGACAGTCCCGCCCCTCTCCCAGCCTGATATCGGTTATATATCTATTTTTAATTTGTGCTAGCACAATGTTCAAGGTGCTCAAATCGATAATCTTTGCAGGCTTTTAATTAATAGACAAGATTATCAAATACGCGCGGAAAAAATACTTTAGAATCGGGTAGATAAGCTATGTGACTAACTTAATTCATTTGAGAAAATAATTGAGGCATCAGAGGTAAATAAAATAAATTCAAATCAATTCAATTCTGTAAATCTTGTACCGTCTTTTAAAAAGTAAATATTTTAAATGCAATCATATTTAAGAATTCGCGTGATAAAAAGCAATAAATAAATAACCTATTTTATTTTGTTTATGTTCCCCTAGTAATTATTAAACATTCGATAATTAAACTGTCGGAAAAGGTCTTAAAAAAAGGGGAACATTTATATTCAATATATATTAAGTTATTTAAATGCTTATTAAAATTCTTTTATTACATATTATACAACTTTATAGTTTGTTTTGAATATAACAACGTGTTTCTAGTAATATGATTTTCTATAGTTCATAAATATTTTTTATAAGCATATAACACACAAGTGTACTGATTATCTGTTTTCCAAAATTTGCCATGTTTAAATTTCAAATAAATACTAAAAAATCGCATGCTAATTAAGCGCCATAAAGCTTCCCCCGCTAAAAATCTGTTTTTGGAGAATAATATTCCAAGTATACAGTTCGCTGAGTAAACCTGTTTGCCGTATCTCGTGTCTTATGAATGGAAACTCTTGTGTTAAGCGATCCCATATTTATTTCGCTCAGTGCGCTGACCCCAAAGTCGCCGTTCATTTGCATTTAAGTGCAAGCCAAGCCCAGGTCGTTAAAACTGTTATCAATATCGAACTAACCCCGAACTACACACACACTATATACATATATATATGGAACGAGTCGAGTGTAGTATGTAGATAGGTTCGACGCAATGAACTCTGACCTGAGCACAAACAATTTGGGAAAGTGTATTTTTGGAAACGCAGTCGCCTTTTTATGGGCTGATAAAAAGAATTTGGAGCAATCAAAAACCGCAACATGTTAACAGTTAATGCCCTAGACACCTATTTGAAGAGGTCTCTCCTACACACACACACACATATGGTATGTGAGTGTGTGTGTGTTCGACTGGGGTCGACAGTGAACTTGTTTGGCGGCCATAAATGATCCAAGTATAAATTATATTAAAGGAGAAAAATAAAAAACAGTGTGGAAAATGCAGAGATAGATGGAGAGGGGGGAGGAGGGGGGCTGGGATAAAAAGGGCTACCCAGTTCCGGATCTCAATAATTCAAAACAATTTCATTTTATTGCTGAAGTTGGGACCGGATTCGGGTAATGCCACAAAGCACAGTTTAACCTGACTGAATGCGGCTCCAACACTTGGTGACCTCCTGAGGGCGCAAACCCTTTTTCATTGCAAGGCGGGGGTAGGGAGGTTTGCTGGGGTCTCTGGGCATAAGGTAGGCGTGAAAGGCAACACATAAAGAGGCAGCACTGGTGGGTACAAGGGCAAAGGGGGGGAGGGGGGCAGTGGCAACGCTGGCGCGGCTCAACTTACCGTTTGCGGATGTGCGCAAATATTTTTCGTTGAGGCCGTTGATGAAGATGAACGGGTTGGTAATCCTTTTAGCGTCTGATAATGAAAATCCTGCCAGTCATAAGGCAACACACACAGGGTCACACACACACACACTCAGAGAGCGAGCACAGACCCCTCTATTAATGATGTCTGGGCACAGTGGGACGGGCTCACTTAAAATCGTGCCTAATTTAATTTTGCCTGGCAAAAAAAATGTTGCACAAGTTTTGCAGCGCAATAGACCCACTTGATTACCGTTAATTGCAATTTGTTTATCTATCGAAGCTCTATTGAATTATCACTCCACTCTTGTTATTGTTGTACTTGTTGTAATTCCGCAAAAGTCACACAAATCCAGTTGACACACACACGCACACACTTTTAATTAGCCACAGTTGTTGTTGATTACACACGACGAACACACGTTGAGGCTACACAAAACACCGCAAGATTATTTCGAACTTTTTAGCGTACTATATTTTTCGGGTATCTCTGGCAACGCTGTAGCAAAGCAGCCGCAACGAAACGCACAGCGCAAGATTCCAAAACAGAATGTGGCAGCCCGAACGAAGCGTTTGTTTTCCTCAGCTCGAGTTCAGTTTGGTTCGTCTGCTGCGTCTCGAACATGTTTGATCGAACACAGACACTGCTTGTTGCTGTTCGAACCGACGAGCGTCGCATGTTCGCATGGCAGGGGCGGCGAATTAGACGGGGTCTGACTGCTATTTCTTGTTATACTATAGGCACATATTAGATCATTTTAGACAAAGATACATATGGCTGTTGGACGGGTAGATAGGTATCTCAGGGATTGAAGGGTGAAACATGGAGCACCAGAAAATTTCAAAATTGTAGAAGTCTTATTTTTGATGCCATTTCATTTGTAGAGGTCCCTCAGGCCCTGTCAGGGATGAAACATAGTGCATCCAAAATTCGAAAATTTTAAGAACCTTACTTTTTGATTCTGAATCAATCTAGAGGTCGAACCATGAATAAAATGACATTCCAAACGGAAATCGTTTTATTTTTGACACAGTTATGACGTTTGAATTCTAGAGAGGCCTCTGAGGTTAAGGGAAGGGTGAAGCATCTAAAATCTAAAATTGTAGGACCCTTATTTTGCTGCATAATAAATCTAGAAGTCAAACTATTAATAAAATGGCATTAAAAACCAAAATGATATCATTTAGACAATGCTATGAGAGTTGGAAGTCTATATGAGTCTCTCGGGTCTTTGATGAGTGAAACATGATATTTCTGTTGTATAATAATTTTAAATTTCAGATATTGGCTCAAATTAGTTAAACCATTCATAATTACTAGGGAAATCACTTTTAAAATACTTTCAAATAATATTTTCAAGGTGCGAGTGTGCCCTAATTAATATTTAAATATGAACTTATAAGCTTTTACCAACATTCCGAACTGGCACCATTTCTTAGTAATCTCTCCCTCTCTCTCTCACTGCCACAAACACATTAATAAATCCTTTTAAGAATGCAAAACAATATTCATTAATGAACAAGAGCAGTCCGCAAAAGGCCTCATCATCGCGGAATAGTGTCGATGTGAAGATATCCACGACAAACAGAAGCATAGGACAAGGAGCGACGCACAGACCGAGCGGGACAGAAAATGCTGCAAAAGTATTGAAAATCAGATTTCATTTTCATGTAATTAAAACCAAACAGAGGTAGAGAGAGAGAGAAAGGCTGACCATTTCAAGTGAAATGTGTGTTTCTTTGTGTATTTGTCAGCCGGGACAACAACAACAACGACAACAACAACATCGAGCAGAGGCGACACTCCGCTTGCGGGCGGGTGCGTTGCCAAGGCGACACGTCGCGGCCCAAGCAATTGACAGTTTCAGGTACCGCCAAGTGCAACCAAAACAGAAAACGACGGGACAGCGCTAAGGCCACAAGCGGAAAGAAAAACGAGAGAATTGAAAGCAGAAAGAACAAGAGAGGAATAAGTTAAATAAAGCAAAGAAAAGGCAGCGCGGCACCTGCAAGTAGTGGAATTTTTCACGGACAGCAGCAGCAGTGAATCGCGGCGGGGGCAGAGCTCAAAGATTCATCGGAAACCGAGACGACGGAAGTGCGCAAAAACAGAAAAATCGCGCAGCTGAAATAATCATTAAAAAAGGAGGAGGCAGTTGGCACGCCCAGCTACTCCAACTCGAACATGAATTACTACGACGAAGAGATCACAATCAGCGGCGCGGAGTCCAAGCATTTGGGTAGCATGCCGCAGCCGGAGCGACGTTCTGGTGGCGCAGCAGCGGATACGGCACAGCGCGCAGCCCGTCAGCGTAATATGGTGAGTAGCTACGCAGGAGCAGCAGTGGCGGGGGGCAGTACTTGAGTTCATCATATTCCACCTTACTCTTGCAGCTGCAGGGCAACTCGGCAGACGACGATGGGCTGCTGCAGGACATTATCGATCACGACGATGAGGCGGACGAGAGCGACGACGATGAGGATGATAGTGAGCTGCAGCTGGGCGGCGGCCTCGCTGGCGCCGAGAGCACACACGAACCTCGTCCGCAGACACGTCCGGGCAGCACGCGCAACGCCAAGGCTGAGGATCTGCTGAGTCTGGGTTCGGGCGTGTCTGATGACCAGCCAAGCACATCGAAGCTGGCCACGCATACGAAGCTGCCGCAGCCAGCACAACAACAGCGACGCAGCGCTGGCGCGGCACAGCGCACAGAGTTGCCGTCGTTCAATCTGACGCCCGAGAAGTGGGAACAGCTTCCGCTGCAGCCGGAGCTTAAGGAACTGTTTCCCTATATACTGAAGTACACGCCGCAGACCATCGACACCCCGTACCATCTGCAGCCGTTCATACCCGAGTTTGTGCCCGCCGTGGGCGATGTGGATGCCATGCTAAAGGTGCAAGCTCCCAGCCTGCTGCAGCCACAACGCCAGCGCGAAGTGGACGAGTATTTGCAGCGTCTCGGACTGCAGCTGCTCGACGAGCCGTCGGGCAATCAATCGGAGCCATCGCTACTCAACATGAAACTGCGCTCCGTGCTCAGCGGCAGTCGTGGTCGCCAGTCCAAACATGGCAGCAGCTACTCGGCCAGCCTGGTGCCCATAGCTAGATCCGGCAAGGATATCGAACGTTGGATTGGTGAAGTCGAACAGAGGCATATGACGCAATCGATGCACGATTCACAGCCACGCAAAGATATCGATGCGCTGCTCGAGGATTGGCCGCGGTCCTATGGGTCGCCCGCAACCCGCGATGCACTGGACACCGCGTATCGAGCCTGTCTGCAGCAGCAAATCTCGCTGGCCGATTATGTGCGTGTGCTATGCGAGAACTTCGGTGTGCAGGGAACGTTGGAAAACCAAGCGGATTACATACACAACGTGCAGACGCTTTTTGCCCTCTACCTGGCGGCCAGTCAGGCCTGGGAATAGCTACGCGCTGGGGGAGTGGGTGCGAGGGGTCTGCGGGTTGCACTAATAACGCTAATGGCTTCGATTAAGTGACAGCCAGACGCCGTTTGTTTGCCTTTGTGCAGCTGCCCGCTTGGAAAACCATGACTTGTGCAGGGAGTAGTAGGCGGAAACAGTGTGGGAGGATGTGACGTGTCAGGGGGGGGGCTGATCTCCTACTCCAAAACCGGTCGACTGCTCTTTGTAGTGCGGATTCGTTTTAAGGAACTTACGCGGGGGGCAGTGATGGCGGCGACGTTGGCGACAACTTGCGAAATTGCCGCGTTGTCGCTTTGTCTGTCGCATCAAGAGAGAAGCAGCAGCTGAAAGCGACGAAAATGAAATTTGGTTCGCGATATTTTATGCGTTTCATTTTGCGAAAGGGTATATTGAAAATGTGATGCAATAAATAATGAGAGGGAAAGAAAAAAGGAATAATAAAATAGGAAATGAAAATTAATAATTAAAACAGTAAGTTTAAAGTTTATACATAAATAAATAAATAGAATTATACAGGCTTAAATCTATATTTATTTTTAATAAGTTCATATTTATTTGCAAAGTTAAGTAAATATTGTAATATACTTGCAGAATTGTTTAATCTCTTACACTTTTAACAATTCACAAGGTATTCCCCTAGTCGCGCACTATCCTACGCCTATCGCTTTAGTAGCAACTTCTCTATCTCTCTCTCTCTCTCTTTCACTTGTTTTGTTGTTATTTCTTGTGTCTTTTTCAAGTGCCAAAAGGCATAGCGGGCCACAATGTGCCCGGCAAAGAGGCACGCGGCAAACGGCACGGATGTTGCATTGAAAATGAAATGAAAAACTGCTGAAAAGTCGGCTGAAATGCAACAGAATGGCAACAGCAGCAAGAAAATCGGTGTGGGGCGTAAATGGACAACGCAGCGGAAAAGTGCTCCAAATTGATGTGAAAAAGAAGGCGCAATAAAAATTTCACTGCATACTTTTTGGGGCCGCGAAACATACTCCCACACACGCGCACACACACACTGAAACACCTAGAGCAGTTAAACCAATCATGCACTCAACCAAGCGGCCTGCAATAAAAACAACAGCGTCGACAAGTGCAAACGCCTAATTAGCGCAGCTTAAGACAACATTGACCAGTCCAAAGCCAACGCCAAGCTCCATGTTGAGGCTGCTTTTGCCGTCCACGCCGTCGTCGACGACCTTAATTATGCGTAAACCAGTTAAGACCCATTAATGCCATTTTCGATGCGTGGGCGTTTGGCTGACCTACCCGACTCGACCCGACCCGACTCGCCTGTCAATCAAAGCCGCCGTCATATGCAAAATGCAAGCAAATGCAGTTAATTCTGCTCAAGGTACTGCCGACTGCGGCGTCGTCGATGCCTGTGATTGACGTTGCCCGTGTGAGTCATTAACAACGTGGGCGCGGGCAAATTTACCATCCGTAAGATGAACTATGCGGCGCCGCAATTAAAGTTGATCCAACTTATGCTGAAAGTCTTGTAGTAAGTTTTCTTTAAGGTAATTCGAATTTAATTGAACATCAGGGAATCGATATTTGAACTGTTTGATTTCGATAATGTAATCGAAACTGCGGTCATTCCAATTAATTACAGCTAAACATTGCCCGTAGTGAAAGCTTGTAATAATAAATAATATACAAATCCAATAGTTATTATATTTACGAAAAACGTATATTTATTTACATCACTTTATATGCGCAATTCGACTGCGATCGCTTTCATTCTGTTATTCTGCTCTTATTTTGTTAATAGACATGTGAGCTGCATACCCGCCGCGGTGTAATGCGCTGTGCAGTATTTTTCGGTATTTCAACACAGTGGCAACACTTGAAGACAGCGGTACACGCTTTATTATTGTTATCTTTTTAGTTTACATGTTTTAAACGTGCGAAATGCCGCGCCTAAATGCGGATAAAAGAATGGATCACATGTGTAACTACTGTCAACGCGTTATTGACGATGACAACTATCTGGAATGCCTAAAATGCGAGCGGAACGTGCATATCAAGTGCCTGCCACATGCGAGCACGCCTGGCGATTTGTTAGGCGATGTCTTCTTCGATTTCACGTGCATCAGATGCGTGCGTCAGGAGCCTGCAACAGGTACCGAACCCGCCAAGGAGCGTTTTGTACGACAACGCATACCTTGGCTGCTGGTGCTTACCTTAACGATATACAACCTTTCTATTAAATCGAAGGGCTTAAGTCATCATGGCTTTTTCCACTGGCGGACTCACATAATCAGTTTTGTGGACAAAAACTGGAATTACCTATTCGAGCCACGTGTGTGAGTAGCGTAGATGCGCTCAGACTGCTAGACTGTACTAATCCCAAAAATGTTGTTCTCTAGGCGCCGTCGCAAACAATGGGCTGGCTCAGTTTCGGGTGCCTTGTCGAACAACAGCCCGAGGTACTTTCAATCAGGCGTAAGCGTGTGCCACGAACATGGCTGGTGGAAACTGGCTCAGCCGGGCATAACGCCGCGCAGCGTGCGTGCTGAGTGTAAGTAGAACGTGCAGATAACAGCGAAGCCTGAGCAATGATTATATTCCATTTAATTTACAGACCAACAACGCATACTAGAGCGCCAGCAACTGCGCACAGATCGTCGGCTGACTGTACCTGATGAGAATAGTTGTGGTAGTGATTTGTCAGTCACAGATCATCTCAGTGATGCCCAGGCATCTGTGTCGGCACCAGAGGAATCGTCCGAACGTTTGCTGCCCGCCGGCGAGGGCTGTGCGCGTGCCATGTGAGCGTAATATTATAATTTTCCCGTTTTATATTTATTAATCTTGTACTTGTACTTGTACTCTGCAGTCCCTACATGGGGAGGAAGCCCAAAGTACCTGCTACCTCACCTGAACCCAAAATGGACTTGGCGCCACTGCAGCAAGAAGAGGCACCGGATGAAGTGTTGCAGCAGCAGCCCCTTAGCAGCGTGCAAGCGAGTCTGATGGACTTTTTGGCGGAAAGCTTGTGTGGAGATGATCTGAGCTTGTTTATGCCGCCTCCAATAATTGGTGCGGGTAAAGGAGACTTCTTTATGCCTGATGCGCTACTTGAAGCACCTGGCAATAGTGCAAGCTTTTTCGACATGGAACCTAGCTTCGGTTTGCCACCTGTTGAGAGTGAACCGACTGTGCTAGGAGAAGAAACTGCTGCAATGCAACAACCAGAAGAGATGGAGATAGAGGAGGAGCAGAAGCTATCAACTATCAGCTCAGAAAGCGAAGAAGAGGAACCAATGGAAACAGAGCCACCGGTGGAAGATGAAGACAACTTCCAGCCGCGAATTGTGCAGGTGACCAATTATCAGGCCCAGGAACAGCAGACGCCGCATATTAAAGAGGAGCCGCTTTGCACAAAAGAAGAAAAAGAGGATTTTGAGCCGGAGCTATTGGAAGGCAACACTATTAGCTTAGAGCACTTCAAACCAAGTGGCTTTGTAAGACAACCACGTAGAAATTGGCCATGGTTACAGGAGACAGAACAGGAGCCGCAGCACTTGGATTCACAACAGGAAACACAGGCATCACAGGAGCAACAACAGCTTAGACTGATGAGCGTCTACGAGGAGCAGCAACTGCATCAACAGCTGCAAAGGGTCTTCTCGCTGGAACAGCAGCATCACATTGAAATACCCGCCTATGTGCGACGCTTCTATCGCAAGCTGTGCGTGCGCAAATGGAAACGTGATCACAATCGACCCATTTTCAATCTGGACGAGCATATCGATCCTACAGCTCGTGCGCGCATGCAGCAGGAGAAGAAACAGACGCAGATACTGGATCGCTATCAGCTGCTGGAAATGGGGAATCCGGATATACGCAGCTCGTTCTATGCACGCATTATGGGCAGCACAGAGCACGAGCTCTTCGAGTCACCGTACACACAGCGTGTGCTGCATCCGTTTATCTATCGCAGTCAGACCATCGTGCCGCCCTGGTTGCGCCTGATGTGTGAGCTAAAGCATCGCGTTAATAAGGTACATCCCAGCAGATCCACTATTGACTTTTGCTATGTGCGACCGCAGCATATACCGGCAGTCAATGCGCTGCTGCAGAGCGTCTTCTGGCCGGGTATAGATGGTGAGTTAGCAATGGGAAACAATCGACACACTCTAATATCAATCTTTACACGCAGTTAGCGACTGTCTTAGTTATCCGGACTACAGCGTTGTGGCGCTCTACAAGAAACTAGTGGTTGGCTGTGGCTTCCTGGTGCCCGATGTGGGGTACAACGAGGCGTATATATCCTTCATGGCAGTACGTAACAACTGGCAACGCAGCGGCATTGCCACCTTTATGCTCTACCACCTCATCCAGACCTGCATGTCCAAGGATATAACGCTGCACGTATCGGCCAACAATTCGGCTGTAATGTTATATCAGAAGTTTGGCTTCAAGATCGAGGAGGTCATCGTTGACTTCTATGACAAGTATTTACCACTTGACTCCAAGCAAAGTCGCAATGCCTTCTTTCTGCGTCTAATGCGCTAGGAAGCTAGCTTAACTAGATTAACAGCCAAAATGAGTTGCTAATTAAAAGAATAAACTTAATTTATATAAGATTATAATGTTTGTTGGAGGAAAGCATGTCTAATGCTCATTTTAATCTTGTACAGAAGGTTTTCTTAGATGTTGTCAGTAACTTTCGAATGGAACGCAACATGTTGGGTAAATATAAAATATTTTATTTTAAAAGCCGAGACGTGTCGAGCCTAAGCGAATATTTTCTCCTCGCGTCGCTTTTTAGTGACCACTGTGCCGGGTTTGTGCTGCGCCTCCGGATGATTCATGAGCTCTGGCGGACATACGGACACAGGACTGGCCGTGACACACTGCTTGAGATCGTAGAACAAGCTGCTGTCGTCCTTGGTGACAAACGAAATGGCCACACCAGTCTTACCCGCACGACCTGTACGACCGATACGATGTGTATAATCTTCAATGGACTTGGCCATGTCATAGTTAATAACGAGGGAGACGTCCTTGATATCAATACCACGACCAGCCACATCGGTGGCCACCAAAATGTCCTTAGCACCAGACTTGAGCGCAGCCAAAGCGTATTCACGCTGCTCCTGCCCTTTGCCACCGTGAAGTGTGCAGGAATTGTAGCCAAGTTTCTCCAGACCCTTGGCCAGCACATCGGCACCCTTCTTTTGGTTGACGAAAATGATGACTGGTGGCTCGATGCCCGCCGATAGAATCTGCATGAGTTTCTTGCGTTTGTCGTTCTCGCCCATCATGTACACGATTTGGTTGGTGCGCTCTGTCGGTTTGCCAACCGAACCGATATAAACGGTGGCCGGACGACGCAGATAGGATCGTGCCAAGCGCTCCACAGCCGGCGGCATGGTCGCCGTAAACATCACCGTTTGCCTGTACTTCTTTTTTGAGTAAAAGTTCTCCATGAGCTTCTTCTCATCCTCGGCCTCCTCAGTGTCGGGCTTAAGATTGGTTACCGGCATATACTCCAGAATCTTTTGCACATCCGGCTCAAAACCCATGTCAATCATACGATCTGCCTCGTCGAGCACAATGTATGTACACTGATTCAGTACCAGGTAGCGATTCTCCAGCACATCAATCAAACGACCCGGGGTTGCTATGACTATTTCGCAGCCCAAACGAAGACGGAAACCTTGCTCCTCTCTAGATAAGCCGCCCACAACGACTACAGTGCGTATGCCCAGTGGCTGTCCAAACTTTGTGGTCTCCTCTTCGATCTGTTGTGCCAACTCACGTGTGGGCGCCATAATGATGGCATAAGGACCCTGATCAACATCCTCAAGACGTTCAATTTTTGGCAGGGACTGGATCCAGGAGAGTAGAGGAATGAGGAAAGCTAGAGTCTTGCCTGAACCTGTCTCGGCCACGCCAATGATGTCACGATTCTGCAGACCAATAGGAATGGCCTGTCGTTGAATAGGCGTAGGTTCCTTGTAGCCCACCGTATCAATGATATCAATAATCTCCGGCGGAAAACCAGATTCGTTCCAGCTGCGGATTGGATTGGGTATCTTGCCGCCCTTGATAGTAATGTTGTAATCCTCGCGAAAGATTCGCCAATCGCGTTCGGTCATCTCGTCGTTATCCTTCTCCGACCAATGTCGATCGTCCCACTTCTGTTTATCCTCCTTGCGCTTCATCTTCTTGAGACGCACCTTCTCCTGTTCCTTTTCGGCCTCAGTACGCCTTTTCTCCAGCAAATCACCATAGAATTTGCTCTGTGTGCGCTTCTGTTCCTTTATATCTATGCCGGCAACATTGCCGCGTCCAAAGAACTGCACATGATGACGCTCTTTGTACAGATTGTTGTAATCTATTGAGGTATCTTCGCCGGCATCCCAATCGAAGACGAATTTGCGATCGTTGAGGCGACGTACGCGTCGCTTCTTTTTTACGATTCCTAGATAACGCTCGCGTATAGCCTCGAGCTCCTTTTCTTTGTCTTTGTGCGTTAGATCTTCGACACGTTTGCTGTCTCTGTCACGATCCCGTTCACCACCGCGATCACCACCACCACGTTCGCCTCGTTCCGCACCGCCCCCACCACGTTCACGTCGCTCAGTTTTCAGTGGTGCCGGCGGTGGCATTGAAACAGACGTTGTTGCAGAAGCTGTGGCAATTCCGCTGTTCGCTTTGTTGCTATGCGCCGCTTGCATTTGATCCCTGGCCACATCTTGAGCGGCACGCATACGCTCTACCTCCTCTTGTCGCCGCTTGAGCGCCTCGGCAACACGTTGTTCTTTTGTCAAGAAAACTGGCTTGCTGCGTGCCTCCTCCTCTCGCTTTTTCTTGTCCAGCAACTCCTCCAGCGACAGTGGCTCTTTTTTGCCCTTCACATCAATCTTCTGGTCGAGTTGCTCATCTTCAACTTTAGTGTTTACTGAGGAAGATTCCCCTGTTGCTGTCGCAGGTAATTCCAATTTTGGTTTCTTTTCTGGTTCGCCGGGTCGTGGGGCACCACGTTCGCGTGAACGTTCACGCACTGGACGCTGGCGCTCTGGTGAACGACCATTGCGTCTGGTACGATCCTCCCTAAAGAGAAAAAAAGTATTAAAACTGCTTCCTGCATCTGATTCGCTTACAAACCTGGAACGCGAACGCCGTTGGCGTCTATCCTTCTCTCGGTCTTGCTGCCTGTCGCGTTGCTCGCGGTCCCTGGTGCGGTCTCTGTCCCGTTGCCGCTCACGTTCGCGCTCTCGTTCCCGTTCTCTTTCGCGCTCCCTATCTCTATCGGTTGCGCCTACGTTACGCTCGTCCCTGTACCGTTCTCGCGAGCGCGAACGTCGTTTCTTATCATTCACCATTATTCAATTGGCGGTGAAAAACACAACTTTTCGTTGTAAAACGTTTGTGAAAGCAAAACAGCTGATGTGAAGTTAGAGATGAGTCGTGATGTGAATGCGACACAAGTCACAGTCACGCTCGTGACACGACAAAACGATGACATAGATAAATTAATTCAAAAGCTGACAAATATATGCTAATATTACAAATAATAAGAAACCCAGTGTCAATAATTTATATTTGTTAATTCAATAAAATAAATATAAAAAAAATAAAACAATGACTTGTGCCATAACCATTGCAATATACTTGATTTGTATGTGACACAGTGTGACCGTATGCTTGAAGGGGAAAAATACCTACTCACAAATAAACCCAAACTATTAAATACTATGGTGGCACATCAGCTGTGTCAGCCGCGACCCTTTGGGGCTTTTGGGACTCAGTTCTACGCGATTTCTCTGCCCCAACACACAAAAAAACAGCGCAACAAAAGCTATGACGCAGCGCTAGCGCTAGCGAAAAGTGACGCGTTGAACCAGAAACTAAAAAACGAGAGCAAGAGGAACGCAAACAAAAGAATCGAAACGCTTTAAAGCGTCGACGAACCAAGTAATTCCCGTGATTTGTCGTAATTGTGGGCGTACGAAGTCAGCGACGTTGTCGACTTTGCTTTGTTTTCGCATTTGTGTGTGAGTGTGCGTTGCAACTAGATTTGATTTCCAGCAGCTGCTGGCAACCAAGATGAGCATCAACACAGACCAGGAGACTGCACCCATTGCGGCACCACGTAATGGAGGCGCTTCAAACATGTTTCGCACTTTTGGCTCGTTTTTTGGTGCCGGCGGAGACGGTGCACGTCCTGTGACGCCGCAGTCAAGCGATGGATATGTTGAGTTCGGCATGCAGAATCCGGAGCGCAGTGGACGCACTCTGGGCACATTTGCTGGTGTATTCAGTCCCGTAGCACTGTCCATGTTCAGTGCTTTGGTATTTATTCGTGTGGGTAAGTGACATCATCCCCGGCCACTTGTTGGTGTTGCTGTTTTACCTAATCTCGACCTTGCAGGTTATATTGTTGGCAATGCGGGGTTGTATATAACGTTGCTGCAGTTCCTCATCGCTTACGGAATTCTTCTCTTTACGGTTGCCTCCGTTTGCGCAATTTCCACAAATGGCGCTATTGAAGGAGGTGGTGTCTACTGTGAGTTAATAACCGCTCCTCCGCCCCCGCAATTGTATTGAATGTATCCTCACCAAACATTCCTCTTTGCAGTCATGATTAGTCGCACTCTCGGCCTGGAATTTGGTGGCTCCATTGGCACACTCTTCTTCTTTGCCAATGTTGTGGGCTGCGCCATGGCAATTGCCGGTTGCACCGAGGGCATTATGAATAATTTTGGACCCAAAGGTTATTTCATTGGTAATAGCACTACTTATCTGTACGATGGCACATGGTGGCGTTTCCTTTACAGCAGCTTGATCAATACGAGCATGTTGCTTGTCTGCCTAGTGGGTGCGGCCCTCTTTGCCAAGACATCAGTACTTATTTTGGGAACCGTGACCGTTTGTCTCTTTGCCACCTTTATCAGCTTTTTAGTCGTAGGCGAAAACAACGATTTGGTAAGTAAAGCCCGCATATGTCTGAGTTTTCCCTGCCCTGTAATCGATCATCAAAATGAAGTCCCCGTCAACCTTATCGATACCTCTATTGTATGCCTTGCTATCTATGTATAGTATTAAATAGAAAAGTCCTGTTTTATTCGGCGAGTCACAGAGCATTTATGTTTTAGTTCGCTTGAGTCTTACAGTTTTGCCGCACTGTAGATAAAATTCCAAACGAATATATTAGGTCTTGGTCACTATGGCCTGCATTTGCCATAAATCCCATCGAAATACAGTGATAACAGTTTCTCAAAAAAATCCCCCTAAACGTTTTTACATTCGGGGCCAAATGCTGCTGGGTTTTTTATGCACCCATATCCCCTATTTTTTACAATACCGAATTTACGAGTTCCCCTATGCTACCGAAAGTTCTGATATGCTTTAATTTCACCTACTTTCGCTTCTTGAACATAAACCGATTTTGCTCCCATATCCCCTATTTGTGTTTTATATATGGCCCAACATTGCGGTCAAGCGTTCGATAATTTTTTATAATACCGAAATTATGACTTCCCCTATGTTAACATTTTCAAAAAATTATGATTTGTTTCAATTTCGCATTCATTCAATTTTATATCGGGGTTCAATTGGGTATGAACCGATTTTGCAATTCCTTAAGAGAGAAACCGAGTTTTTTTGCTGTTTATACCTTGGTTGCCGTTACAGTTTAGATTATTTGCATGCCTATAATATACGATATTTGGTTTCTTTAGTACTATCGAACCGTATAAAAAATCATTTGTATACAAGGCGAGCTAATTTATTCGATTAATTCGCAGTGTTCC
Organism: Zaprionus inermis; assembly: GCA_018151445.1. Lineage (NCBI taxonomy): Eukaryota > Metazoa > Arthropoda > Insecta > Diptera > Drosophilidae > Zaprionus > Zaprionus inermis. Next base: position 2,824,310 of record JAECXD010000555.1, read on the forward strand.
ATGGCTTGGTTCTACTGTACGTATATACATATGTATTCGTTGTATGTACGCTGTAAATGACTCGCCATGTGAATCACTTTGTGGTCCCTGATAAGAAAACAAACTAACCGTAGGCTCGAAAATGAATATCAAATTAATTATCAACTAAGTGCAATTATCTAAAGCTCATTTAAACACGTTATCTAATTATTATATATCTATTTGTGCTTCCAGATTCCTGTGCCCACATTGAATACCTTGCTACCCAATACTACGCATAATCTGCCATACTCAGGACTTAGTGTACAAACGCTAAGCAACAATTTGGAGTCGCATTATGGCAGGGATTACACGTCGGGCAATAAAATCTCGGACTTTGCGACGACATTTGGTGTGCTCTTCTCTGGCGTGACAGGCATTATGGCTGGCGCCAATATGTCCGGTGAATTGAAGAATCCCTCGAAGAGTATTCCATGGGGTACATTGTCTGCGGTGTGCTTTACATTTGTCTCGTACATCATTCTATCGTTTCTGATGAGCTGCACCACGCCGCCCGAGACAATGCAGAACAATTTCCTCTTCCTGATCTACACCAATGTGTGGCCACCATTCACAGCAATTGGCATTCTAACGGCCACCTTCTCCACGGCTCTAAGCAATCTAATCGGATCGAGTCGCATTCTGGAAGCTCTCAGCAAGGATCAGGTTTTTGGTTCGCTGCTCAACTTTGTGCTTAGAGGCACATGGAAAGGCAATCCGATTTGTGCTGTGTTCATAAGTTGGTTGCTCGTCGAGTGTGTTCTATTGATTGGATCGTTCAATATCATTGCGCAGATTAACTCGGTGCTCTTTATGCTTTCGTATTTGGCAACTAATCTCGCTTGCTTGGGTATTGAATTGACTGGTGCTCCGAATTTCCGGCCACTTTTCAAATACTTCACGTGGCACACGTGTCTTATCGGTCTGCTTGGCACGCTGATCATGATGTTTGTCATCAATCCGATTTATGCCTCCGTTTGCATTATTCTGTGTCTGATTTTGGTCATAGTGCTGCATCTGTTCTCGCCCGCAACGCAGGCTGCACAATGGGGTTCCATATCGCAGGCGCTGATGTTCCATCAGGTAAGTAGAGTAACTTAATTCGCCTACTTAATACATACTAACTCCTGCGCTCTTTTACTTTGCAGGTTCGCAAATATCTGCTTATGCTCGATCCACGTAAGGATCACGTCAAGTTTTGGCGTCCACAAATTCTGTTGTTGGTTTCCTCGCCGCGTTCCTGCTGTCCACTTGTCGACTTCGTTAACGATTTGAAGAAGAGCGGTCTCTACATCATTGGCCACGTCAAGCTGGGTGACTTTCAAAGCAACGAGGTTTCGGTGGATAACCAACAATGGTGGTCGTTCCTCGATCACATGCGTGTCAAGGCCTTTACCGAGGTGACCATCAGTCGCAGCATACGTGAAGGTGTTCAGCACTTGATACGTCTTTCCGGCATAGGCGCCATGAAGCCCAACACAATTATTCTAGGATTCTACGACAGCGAAGCGCCTAAGGATTTCTTTCAGAAGTAAGTTGTTGAGCTTTATAATATTGTTTTATATTACAATTCCTTATTTTTTCCAATTACAGTAGCTCATCGCCGTATAAAACGGACGGCTTCAACGAGGGCGACATACAAAACTTTCCCATACGTCGCGATGGCGAACCGAAACACTTTGACGTTCAGGAATATGTGCAAATTCTTTGCGATACGCTGCGCATGAAGAAGAATCTCTGTCTATGCCGCAACTTTCAGCGTCTGGACAAGAATTTTATAACTATGTAAGTGAAGCGGAACTAGTAAATGAATCTCGATCTTATAACTATCTTAAATTTCGATCTGCAGTAGCAAACACGTGCGTTACATAGATGTTTGGCCCATCAATGTATTCAATCCTACATCTGGTGATCCATTTGACATGGTCTCGCTGTTTATGATGCAATTGGCCGTGATAATGTTGGCCAAATGGAAGCATTTGCGTGTACGCATCTTTTTGTGCGAGACCAATGAGAACAGCACCGTGAGGTAATTGATTTGGAAAGCCATATCTAAAAGAATGAAATGCTATACTCATGTATTGTTCCTTTAAGCAGCTCATTCGATACGCACGCGCCACAAATGGATATATTCTCCAAAGTGAAACTGGAGCAATCACTGAAAGAGCTACGCATCAACGCGGACATTATGGAAATACAGGAGTGGAGTCGAGACTCGGATTTCGCACGACATTCGCGTATACTGAAACAGTTTACGGCTCAGGCGGATGATGCGTTGCTCGACGATGGCGATCAGTATGCTGATGATAAGCTCAATCGTTCGCTGTTGTATATGCAGCGTGTCAATCAAATAATACGCGATCGTTCGGATCAGACTGCCCTATCGTTCATCTATTTGGCCGCACCACCTAAGCCAACATTGCCGGATTTTAATGAACGTAGCGCCAGCTATGTGGAACTACTCACCGAACTGACAGCCGAGCTGCCGCCTACGATTCTGGTGCATGGCGTGAGCACGGTGACATCGACCACGCTCTAAACTCTACATTCTCCCGTGCACAGTGATAACATCTGTTTAAACCGGATACAACCGCAACTCAACTTGTGCTCTCTCGTACTTTGCATGTGCGTGTGTGTGCAATTATGTTTTCTGTGTTTTGTGCATTATGTACAGAAATTTTAAACATTCATGTCATTCTCTTTTAACCCGTTTAATATTGTTTAGCAAATTAATAGTAATATCAAGTGCAGTACCTCTTTCCCTTCGTATAACTCTCGTAATATTATCAAAACAGTTGACTAATTATCATATCAATAAGCTCGTAAGTTGTCACCTACTTTTAACTAACTATAAAAAACAAAAACAAACAATATTTAGCACCAGTTGCGTACCATTCGATGACAAACAACAACAGTAACAAGAGGAACCTTTTTATAGTATATTTATATATGTAAACGTGTATATCAGTTTGTGCTCACAACGATATTAAACCCATTTGTGATTCGAGACACATCTCTCACTATCTCTCTCTATAACGAAGAAAAGTATTAGGAAACTGTTGATTTTATTTTCGATAAGTCGCATTTTAGTTTTAAATTAATTAGGGCAGTCTAATCGCAGTGATCTTAAGTGTCGCAAAGTTTTAAGCTGATAACGATTGAACTGTGAACTAGCCCGCCGCACATCATATGATCATTTATAACAAAATACATAGTATACAACTTCAGTTCTTTCCAATAATAAAATAATAATAAACATTATAGCGATATGTCTTAAATGTAAAAACCGACTTTGACTTCCATTTTGTTGCGTAGCGCTGCTTATCTGACGCGCACTTAACACTTCTTTGAGACTTGAGGCTCGAAGCGTGTTTACCGCTACCATTAAACGCTTATTAAGATAAGCGTGTCCCTAACGCACACGTGCGTGTGTGTGTGTGTGTTAGAAAGGACACCGATTGCCCAACGGCAGTCGCAATTGAGTCATAAATGTCACTGGCTGCTGCGCGTTCCGCTATTTATGTGATGACAATTTATGATACTCATCAGCAGCCGCTGCACAAACAAGAACTTGAACAACAACAACAGCTACCTGCGCCATAGGTAGGAGCGATCATTGCAACGGGTTACCTGCACTGCTTGTTTTTTCCTTCTGTGTTTTTCCAACCCAAGTGTTAATAAATTCTTACCCAATCTCTGCAATTGCCTGACACTTTTTCGGGTGCTATCGAGTCGAGCCTCGGGGCCCGAGGCTAACGGATATGCTGATATGACCTGCTTAACCTTGACGTGTGTCCTAAGTTACGGCATCAGTTTTGATTTCCCAGAAAAGCAGCGCGCTGCCTTTCAGTATGTGCTACCCGTTGCCCAAAAAAGGTAGCTTGGTAAAAATGTAAATTTCGTTCGGTTATTTTGACTGATCCGCAGGTTGTCTGGAGATTTTGCTGACCTGAGCGAATTTGCTTTTGGTCGAAATTCAAATTTCGGTTAGGAAAACTTGTCTGATCCGCAGGTCGACGCGCTGTCTGGGATTTTGCAGACCAAACCGAATTTTCGTAGAAACAAATACATAAAAATATGAGTAATATTTACTAATACTCGAAAATTACATAGTAATTTGGCTCTCGGACCTCTTGTATATTTTCAAAGCATATAGAACAATGGTGAAAAACACTTGTAGTTTTCTTAGCCTTTTGTCTGTGCGAAGAACACAAAGGAATGCGGTTTGGCTTACTTTTTCTTGGGTTTTCCCACAGACAAAAGGTTGCCGGAGATTCCCGAAGAGAGTGACAAAGGAGCACAATCTCACGCAATTCTAGAGACGAGCCGAGTACTTGACATGACTTTCCTAATCGCATTTTCGCAATTTAGCGCCAACGTATAATCCGCACCACGAAAACGATTAATCTACATTGTGCGAGCACAGATCGGGGATTATCATCAGTTGGACTATTGTTGGGATTGTGTGCAGGGGCTCGACTTTCAGCCAGAACCGCCTACTCCTCGACTGGACTGGCTATTGTTGCTATTTTGACAAGAACATGCGGAGGGAGCGAGCAAATGTCGGACAGGTAAGCGACATGCTAATTGGAAAAATTCTGTATCACGTTGGGGGCGTATACGATCTTTAGAAGAGGATCGCAACCTTTCCCCAGAAATTGCAGCATAATGTCGAGTGTTTCTGCGGTCGCGTGGCACATCGATCAGTGGGTCATCATCATCATCATCGACATCAGTCTCTTCATTTGGTTGTTGTTCTTGTTGTCGGGAGCTAGATCAAACATCACGATCGTCGTGATGCTCTTTGTCGGCATGCGAGAGTCCTTCTGTCCCATTTGCTACTCTACTAACGGATCTATATGATCGGTGCGCATCATTTGTACTCTTTAGCCATGGTCGGCGCTCGAGCAGTCGGTGTTTTGGTATTGTTTTGTATATTTTCCATAGAAATGCAGCAAACTATACGAATTGATTTTCCAACTTGTGTGGAGTTAATTAACCTTTCGTTGCGGCTTCTTGAAAGCGGAGCTGTGCTGGGATAGTACTCATCCTAAAGGCCGTGGAAAGTCGAGCAAACGCCCTCAAATGGAATGCAATGCGAGGCTTGTCATGCAATGCGAATATGCAGCAACTGCATGACATGCATTTCTATAATCTCAATCTGAATCTGTATCTGATTTCGATCGGAGAAAGGTATTTCATTCATGCTCGCCAAGAATACTGAATGATGAATGAAATTAAACATTTCGAAAGGTCTATCAAAATTACAACTCAAACTCATAATTTTGAAAACTTTTTCGGTTATTTCTTTAAATCATCAGGGTTTGGTTAAGTACTACTGCTTAGTAGAAGAATAGGAATTTTCCTTTGATTCTTACAGCTTAGCGACAGATCTTAGATCCCACATTATGTTGAGATGTACTCAAGGCTGTGTAGGATTAAGCCCCTTAAGAGATGGATTACTTTGCTTAGCTTAAACCCTGATTACAATGTAGAGGACTTTCTATAATCCAGATCTTTAAGCCCCTAAAAAGATCAACACTCTAACGCGTTCCCTGCTCTTATTTTGCATAAGTTAAGATCGTGTGAAATCGCTCGATAATCTCTCTCGTTTTGACCCACTAAAAGGGATACAGTGCGTAAAATCGAAAGTACAAAACCGCATACAATGGAAATTCCCATGTGCGCCTGGAGAAATTTCGTATTTATAAAGTGCAATTTTTGAGGATCTTGCTAGACCACAGCGCAGACACGCGAACTTTGAGTTGGCCAACAAAATAATTGTGTGGATACACAATGCGGTTGGCAACTGGAATGGTTGCAGAAGGGTTAGAGGAGCGCATCAAGACTTTGCATATTCCCACAAAGTGTTGCCGTTCTTTTGTGCACCATGATTGACCTTGGCAACAATTGTTTGCCAAGATATTAAATGTAATATTCATACAATTTAGCAGCACAAAAGCAACTCGAACAGAGCGAAAAAATGCAGTAGCAAATGGCAGGTCAAACAAAGCGACAAGAGAAAGATGAAGTACGTGCTGCAGCCGCGCAGAAGCAGCAGAGGCAGCGGCAGAAGGAAAGAGAGACGGAAAAGCGGCAGCAGCAGAGGATCAGGCCAACTCAGGTAATTAAACGTTTTGACCGCAAGCCAATTTAGGGCACGGGCTGAGGTGGGCGCAAGCAGAGGCAGCGGCAGCGCAGCAGCAGAGGATAAACGCGAAGCGTCGACGAATCAGGTAAGAGCAGAAAAGGTTCTCTACTCGCTTTTTGGCCCAATCAACGCATGAGTCTTGCCAGCACGCCTTACCTGCTTGTTTTTTTTTGGGTATATAAGATGCCGGTGCTCCTGGAGCTGACGTCAGTTATCCTTTGGATTGCATACACTCAACATGTTGACAAACAACGAGCTCCTCGAACAATTCTACTTCGGCGCTACGAGCAGTGAAAATGCTCAATGTTCGACGCCGGAAACAGATACAGACGCCCTGCTGGATGAATCATATGCCTATCGCCAGTTAGAGCAGTTCATCAATCAGGATCAGGACTACAGCGGCAGTGCAGACAGTCTTTCGGATGGCACCAATAGCTGCTCCCCCGACTTGTTCTTCAATACACCCGCTGTACTCGAACTGGAGCAAATGCTCAGCGCACAGACCCAGACACATCAGCAAATGGCAAGCACGGCCAGCGGCAACGCCAAATACCAGAACAAAGCACCTAAATCTTGGTCAAAAGGATCACGTAGCAAACCCTACGAATACAATCGATCGACAGCGGCGGCAGCGGCAACGACATCAACATCGATGCCATTGCATGCTGAACACGACGACGACGAGGCTTGTGGTCCCGATGTGCTGCGCAAGCGTCGACTGGCGGCCAATGCACGCGAACGACGACGCATGAACAGCCTGAACGATGCCTTCGATAAGCTGCGCGATGTGGTGCCCTCTCTGGGTCACGATCGACGACTCTCCAAATACGAAACTCTGCAAATGGCACAGGCATATATTGGCGATCTGCTCACACTGCTCTCGCGAGATTACTAAGAGAACATATACAGATAGTTCAGGGGGTGGAGAGCAGAGTCCCGGCAGAGGCAACGCTACGCCAACGGAACGTGTTGTAGCATCACTTGATCCTAGTGTAAACTTATAAAGGCTGTTAGTAATTAAGTATGAATTTACCAATTAATTTTTTATCGTATTTATAGATTATCAATAAATCATTAAAGATTGTGAGGGGAAAACGACATGGTGTATTCATTTATAACTATAAATTTGAACTATAAATTAGACTTAGCATGACGTAAGCAATCTATATGCCAAACTATATTTCCAGTGCCTTATACAATATAGATATAGGAACTTAAGACGTGAAATTTCTTCGAAAATGCATAAGATATTTAACATAAATCTGTTCCCTTAAGAAAATAAATATATAAAGAAATTACTTTAAATAAATATGAAAATTTATAAATAAATATAAATATAATATAAATTCAGCAATAAGAAATTTTTATTAGCAAAAACTATAAGTGCTTATTTTTCTTCAGACTAAATTTTAGTTTTTTATTCATTTATTCACAATTTTCCACATAAATCAGTTTCGAAAACAACTTACTTTAAATAAATAAGAAACATTGTATTTACTACCATAAATTCTTCAATAAGAAATTTTTATTAGTAACTACTAGAGGTGTACTTTTTCCTTCAGACTTTAGGTTTTTGTTTCAGTTCATTAATTCAAAATTTTCCACATCAATCAGTTCCGAAAGCAAGCAGAAAGGTTATCCTTGGGAACTGGGCGGCATTTTCAACTGAGTATTATTAAGTAGCAGGCGTTGACGCCCTCGAGGAGGCAAGAAAAGTCAAAACAACTGTTTGCCGACACGATTGATGAGTTCCGACTTCCGACACAGACCAAAGTCGAGCACGAGAACGGGAACTCTAAACGGAGGTGATTAAGTGCCGCAAACGTCAACAGGTAAACACAACACTAGACGCGGCCCGACATAAAAATATACACACATATATCCTGTGCGGGCAGGATACGTAAATTGATTTAAACACAGTCATTTGTAAATGTTCTGGAAGCAACTCTGTAGATTTCGGAATGGTTTTATAAATGAAACTGCATTTTCCGATTTAAATATCACATTAAGGTTTGTATTTCTACAGATTAATACTAAATATAATACTCTTTCGACTTATAAATAGATATAGAACTACATACATATCATACATACGTGCTACACATTAGACTGCCTTCTTAAACTAAAGTTTCGTATTGCTAGCGTGTTTATTTTCTTCACAAATTATTATATACCGGATTCGGTTATGGCAAAGTTTGTACTGAGTGATGATATGAGGTAAAGCTCAAGCTTGGAATGGAAGCGACCCCTTGTCTGAAAGATACATATGGAATAGTCTAAATAGATTCTAAATTCGAATACGGTTTTATAGTCAGTCTAAAGGATTATTGCGAAATATACATTCCAACTAGAGTCCCGTCCAAGTTCCAGATTAGCCTAAGTATCATAAGAATAAAACTGCGTTCAGTCGGTTAAAAGTTCCCCCTGGCTGTCGTAGCGTTTAATTTCGGTTTAGTTTCCAGTAAGTATTTAAAAGAAATCCATCTTTATTTAAATTGAAATTCTTTTAACGAGATTTTTGCTTTGACCGAACAGAAGGTTATAGTACACATTTATATAGCTAATCGATTCTTGCATCGGTTATGACATTTTGTGAAGAGCATAAAACTTTGGCATACCCGAAGTTCATATTCATGTTGGGGTACTATTTCTTATACAGGTTCAATTAAATTTATATTTACATCATATTTTACTTAACTCTATATAAGGCTATATAACTAAAACTACAAGCAATATCGGATGTAAACTAATTACTTGATCATATTACGGGCTAAGGCAACTTTAAACTTATTCAACTTATAAGGTTACTAAACAAGTCTTTGAGGTTTGTTTGAGTTTTGTGTGAGAGATAATTGCGAAAGTTTTGGATCGTTGACTAATGCGAAATCTACATATATGCATAGACACGTTCACTCTTGGCACTCTGCGATTAGATCATTTCATTAAAATTTTATTCCAGAAGAAACGTTAAGATCGGCCGGCGATGCGGATAAAAATAGGCAGAGACTAAATTCTTTCAACAAAACTTGTAGATGCATTTTATTGAATATGCTATAAAATTATCGTTTTATGATTTTTGCACTAGGGATTTTTTTTAGAAACGTTTGCCCCCATCAAATATCATCAGATCATTTAAAAGTGCAATTACCATTGTAGATAGATAGATAGATATTTATATATATTCTTGAATACATTAAATCATGAGACGATTGATTGGGCGATCAGGTGAATGTCTGTCATATATACGATATATAAATATATTATTATTATCAGGAAATTTTAAAACTTTTCACTTATAACTAGTACAGTTTCTTAACTAGTCTGGGATCTATGTAGTTTATTAAGATTAGCCAACGATCCGCAGCTTTCCAGGAAGTCAATTACAACTACTTGGTGTATGTGTGATTTCCCTCTCTATAGCTTCAGAGTTAAATCCAAATGAGATAAGACAACTAACAACTTAAGCCTTGCTGGATGTGTACATGGGTTCGTGCGTGTGTGTATGCGGGTATGGGTCTGAGTGCGTTATGTATAGAATCTGTAATACGTTATTACATCCAAGGTTTACCACGCATGCGCCCACGTCCACCCCCGCCGCGCATCGGACCGCCACCGCGTGGAAAGAACTGACGTGGTCCTGACCCGGAGCCCGGTCCTCCCTCAAACGGATTGGGCATACGCTGATAATTGGGTCGATACGGCCCCGACCAGGCGCGACCACGACCCCGTCCGCGCGCCATATTATCCGGACTATTTGTAAACGGTTGAAACGAAAATGGGGAACCACTAAAAGGTGGCCTAGGAGGCGGCGGCACGCCTGTTGCTCCATTGCTGCCTCCCTCATTGCCATTCCATGGCATGGGTGGTTGCATTTGGTTCCATGCCTGTTGCTGCGGTGGCAACGGTGGTTGCTGCTGCTGTTGTTGTTGCTGCTGCTGCTGTTGTTGTTGTGCATCGCCCTGCATGTCCTGCATGTTGCCACCGCCTGGCGGAGCTATAAAACTATTGTTTGTGTCCCATTGAAACTCTGGCGGCGTTTCCAGCAACGCCGGACGAGATATCAAAGCGCCATTTGCATCCAGTTCACCATCACCGGCATTCTCCAGCTGCAATTGCTCTGCATTCGCATTGATTTCTGCATCGAAAAGTTACAACTAAAGCAAAACTTGTGGTTAGGATGAACTAAGTACTATTACCTCGTTGCGATTCGTCCAGATCTTCATCAGACATGTCCATGTCGATAACCATATCGGCAGGATCATAACGTGTCGACCCATCCACACGATCCGAGTCTGAAGACGAGCCTGCAAATGCAAATAAGTAACATGTTCGAAATAAATTAGTGTGTCTCTCTTACTAGCATTGGATTTTTGCGGCGAGTTCGTCTTCTTCGCAAAGATACTCGGTGGCGCCATCATGGGTGAATTGTTGCCCAAACTGCGTATGGCACTGCCGCTCTCCTCGCCCTTCGCTTTTGGCGCAGTGCGATAGTCCACATCAATGCCGCCAAAGTCCTAAAAATGAACAACGCATTAGCATCTAGAATCTGTATCAAAATCATGGAACAAAGTGATGACCAAGTAGGCAAATATTCCCACTCAATAAGCTAATCCTATACATTTTCTAATCGCACCTTTTCAGCGCCACCCGGTGAGCCCGTTAGCGATATTAAATTTCTGTGATCGATGTCCACAAGTTGCCGCGTTTGCTCTTCGCTTAGCGCCGATTTGGGGCGAAAATTGAATGCCGGCGGCAGTTGAACTGTACGATGATCTACATCCTGTGCACCCAGTGCCGAGGCATTAAGATGCTCACTGTATTCGATAGGCGCGCCATTCCCTTTACGCTCGAAATGCGGCGGCGAATGCGGCGTCGCTTGCGCTTGTGAACCATAACTCGAGCTGGCTCCACTACTGTTTAGGCTATTATCCAACGGCGTCCAAGTCATGCTCATATCCCACGTACTGTTGAAATCATCGACACTGTTTGCCGATGTAATTGCCGCTGGCATTGGTGGCGGTGGTGCCATGGGATTGCTATTCAGGGGTGCGGGCGTATACTGATTATCCGACTGGCCATAGCCAAGATGCGGCGGTGGCGGCGCATACTCTTGTCCTGACCCACCGAAGATTGGCGGCGCTGGTGGTGGCAAAATATTACCATAACCTGCCGGTGCTGGATTGTACTCATCACTGGCGTTGCCACCTCCACCTCCACCCAATCCCGGTATGCCCGGCATGCCGCTATTGCCATTCGCATTGCTGTTGCCATAATTGCCGCTGCTTAGCGAATCAGGTTTATAATAATTGGCGGCCGGCGTATAGCTCTCATCATCAGAACGCGAACCAATCACCTCAATGGCACTACCTCGATCCTTGCCACTGGTCTCTCGCTTAAAATCGTTTATATCGAACGGCAGCTGCCCGCCGTCCAAGTAGCTGGCAAAGCCATTGAGACCAGATCCGCTAAAGAGATTCTGTATGTATTGGACATGTTAGAAACATTTTCGAAAATCCTTTCATGCATCAATCAATTGGCTTACCACTCCCAACGGAGAGTTATTTTCCTCCGGCAACTGGAGATCTGCATCACGTTCCGGCGACGGCGCATTGATGTCCGGCGAGGGTATGGGACTGGCCAATGTAGGTATTACCTCGTCCAGCTTGCGTTTGACAATTTTAATGCGTGTGCCGAAACTTTTATAGGCCTGCAAAATAATATTTAAATTAAACATCTTTATAATTCCCATAATCTCAGTTCGTCCAAGACTTACACTTGCAACAACTTTAACTTCGCGTCCCTGATGCTCGTAGAACTTTTTGGCTGCCTCGATGGTTTCCAGCACCGACTTGCGGCACTTGATCTCGTTCTGCAGATTCTTGTTGTACGCATTGATGAAGGCCACACAACGTTCCAGCTCCTTTTCGATGTCACCCGAATGACTTTTATCTTTCAACTGTTGCTTGATGGCTTCGATTTCGAAATTCGGCGGCTTTGGTAGCTTCTTCATGCTCTTGTCCGTTGTCTCGGCCAGTTCCACACATTCCCTGACTTGCGCAATGAGCGTTGCGTTCTGATACTCATTGCTGGGATCTGTGCTGGGTGGCGCCTTCTTGGGCGGCGCAATGTTGAGCAGTCCGCTTAGATCACTGAGGAATTCCTCGTTGTAGATTTCACGTTGCTCCCAAATCTTAAAGATGCGTAAGATTTTTCCTTTTACTCGTTCGTCGCTGTTGAAGAGTTGCGGATCCTTAGTTCAACTCTATTTTGTTTTATAAAAAATTACAGGGTATATTCCAGTTGATACTTACCGCACCATTGTGGTGGCTCGTTGCAACGCTGTGGCCCAACATTCGACAAATTCGTAACGTTTGCGCTTGCTGTACTGTATGACATCGTTGGCCAGGTAGAACAATACGAGGCGGTGATCCACGCGCACTGTAGGGGGAAGGAGGGGCGAGATTTATTATTGCTACATACAGTCATACCCCGGTTTCGAACGCACCTCGCTTAAAGACATTCAGCCAACATTGTATGATCTTCTTGTGATTGAGTCGATGCTGCAGGCACCAGTTGGACATTTGCTGTATACACTCTTGTGTGTCCTTGAGCGCCTCCAGGCGCGTTTCGAACAGCTCCTCGTCGAAAGTTCCACTTGGTTTGGACATACTCGTGCGTGTTGCGTGTACCGTGTCACTCACTCAGTGCATTACAGCGCGCCAACACAGTTGGCGCCAAATGTTCACAGATCTGGCTTTTTTTGCTATAATTATTCTATATTTGCGCCCAGTTCACCCTCGCGTAGGCTTCGACAACGACAACGGCAACGGCGACGGCGGTGGCGGCGGCTGCGTATTTTTTCTTCACGGGGCCACACACAAACACGCGCACTTTTTTCACCCACTATATAGACAGTTTAACGGCACACTTGAACTGTTTTCATGTTGTTTAATTGCTGTAAAATACTGTGGCTAAAGATTTGCATATATTTATTCAACTTAATTGCACGCGGTTTTGCAATTTTGTTGTTTTTCTTGCGAGAGTTGTTTTAGCCAGGCAACAGCAGAAGTTGTTAGTGGTGGGAAGTTATCGATGTTGTTATCGATAGTTGTGCATTTGCAAGTGTATGGCAACAAAGTGGCCATCTGATTGGTGCAACGACGTTGAAAAGTCTGGGTACACTACCAACTGTTTTTGGGGGGAGATTTAAATTTAAATGAATTTTATGTACTTGTCTTTTTTATACAATACAACTATGATAATTGAATTTTAAATATAATTTTTTTTGATTAGCATGCCACAAAACCGAGAATAATTGCAATATTCATATGCACTAACTTTGCGCATTATATTTCAAATTGGCCGCGTAGCTGCTTGTCTGGCAACGCCGTGCAGGATATGTGTGCGGTATTTAATACCAATATTTGTGGGATTTTTTGGGGCTTTGCTGCTGGGGCCTGTGCTGCATTGCAGCAGGTGGCGCCGCCTTGGCGTCAGTTTCATTTCACGAACAGCTGCAGCACCCACGCCTCGCGTTCTGTTCGCTCTCTCTCGCTTGCTTGACTTATCGCGCGTAAAAATATTCTCGCGTATGCTTGTCGTTATTATCATAGCCGGCTGTGCCTGTGATAACAGTAGAGCGCGTTGATAACATTGTGCGTGCGTACGTGCATGTGTGAGAGTCAAATGTGTTGCTGAACTGGTCTTGCACAAGGCACATGGTAAACTTCTTTCTCTCACGCTCGCTTCCCTGCTGTGGGATGCTTCTTCTGCCTTGCCGGCATATGGCGTCTGTTTGGCTATTTGTCGGCTTAATTGTTGTTGTTGTTCCTGCTGCTGCTGTTTTTGTTAATCTTTGCCGCAGGGCGCGTGGGTAGTGTGAGTGTTGTCTAAGGATTAAATGCTCAAATTGAAAGCATAATTATGGCATAATTATGCTCAACTTGCTTAAAATGCGCATTTCAAGTTCGCACTCTCTCTCTCTCTCTCTCTCTCTCCTGTGCTGTAAGCTGCTTTCAAGTGCTTCTCTAACTGTAAAATGCTTCAATTGTTTTGCATTTGGCGCGCCGCGTCCTTCGGCCCATTAGGGCCATGTAATTATTCTGATTACTTGGCACAGACTCAGACAACAACAAAAACAACAATAACATTTACCAGTCGAACAACAACAACTCCCATGCTGCGCTACTGACCCAGTGCCAAGTCCAAGCCCAAGTCGCGTCGCGACGTCACACGGGAAATGCGCCGCAACTTGGTAAAAAATAATTACGCTTCAATTTGCTCCCTTCGTTTCCCTTTTAGGATCTCGCTTGATTGGGCCGAACATTAGTGTAGCGACGCGCGTCTAAGTGATTTGTGCGAATTTCGCGAAAGCAAATTAGGACAAGAACGGAACCGAGAGAATCGACAAGCATTTTTTGAAGAGGTGAGTGAAATATTTAAAATATTTAATGAGCTAGTTATTAAATTAAAAGATATAGCTGGAACATATGCATAAAATAGTTAAATAATTTTTGATAAAGGGTGCTTTTCTTCCTTACTTCGTCTCTGCTCAGCTATTTCCTACTTTAAAGAGTATTTTGAGCATATAAAGGGTCAATCTTTAAAGATTTTCATAGTAAAAGAATACAAACTACATAAACTTGTTTAAGATTGTTTATTATATTTAAGATAATTTTGCTCAGAGCAGTTTAAGCATCTTTCTCATAGGAGTTTGGTATTTTGGGTATATAAAGGGTTAATCTTTAAAGATTTGCATAATACAAGTATGCTCATATTCATGGAATATTTCGTAAGATCTAGAAAATTTCAAACTACACCCAATCGAAAGCTTCCCCTGCATGACGCCAATAGTCAGTGTGATAACTTAATCAAATTAAGAAACTTTAGCTGATTTACTGCAGCTGTCGCTTCACTCACTCCCTTTCTCTCCCTTTCTCTACCCCTTTCCCTTTTTCCCTCTCTTATAGTTATCCACAATCATGCTACACATCCTTTCGCCCACACCTTTCGCACAGCTGCATATAATAAACTCTAATTACGGAACTAAAACCAGTCCGTGTTGAAACCACCATGTCAGTCCTTCGTGCTCGTGTAACCTGATTTCCAGTTGCCCTTTGTCCTGAAGATTCCTTGTCCTCTCATCCAGGCACATTTGTCAATTAGCTGTCCATTTGCAGCGACAGTTTTTCCTGCACGCCATCACCCTCTCCCACTCACTCTCTCTCTTCCGCAGCATTTCCACTAGGCCACTACGGCCCTAAAAACCCTAAACCGGATCCCTGAACGCGTTCGTAACTGCGTCGCAATTTCGCAATGCCCACCATGGGGACTAGTACTTCCTGGAAATGACATTTAAAAGGGTAATACTTGGGAATTTACAGCAATCAAATTTCCACATACCACTACGTCCCTGCTCTACGCCCTGCCTTTCGGCTAATTGGATGTTTGCCGTATTATATTCGGATTAATTTATAATACTTTTGTCATAAAATCATGTGCTGTTTGATTTTCAACTCGTTTTTTCGTGTGCAAAAATATGTAGCACAGTTTTCAGCGAACGTTTAATGCATTATTCCTTTATATGTAGCATAAAGCATTACTGGCTTGCAATACACAGACAATCATCGTATTCTGCGTATTATTGACTCAATATGGCGAATTTCTTGTTTATCATTTGTCATAAGGAAAAATGCGCATTGCAAATTATTTATGAGAATGGAAGATGGGGCGATTTTCATAGCGTCGCCATTTGTCGAACTGCGTAAAATTATGACTAATTGAATAGGAGAAATAAGGATGAGCGTGTGGGGACTTTGCGTTTGTTTTAGCTTAATTAGTGCAGGGTAGTTCAAACAGGGAAAGCTTAGAGCGTATTTGCATCGCTTAGACAAATTTGTTTTTCGCTTTTATTTATATATATGTATTTTTTAAAACTTTTTACAGCAATTTTGGAGAGCTTAACTTGCATATTTATATAGGGAGGTTTAGTCATGATCCCCAAGTGAAGCTCGTGTGTTTTTTAGTGCATGTAAACACGGTTCTCCTATTCGTGCTGCAGATACTTCAGTCTCTTGCTGCGAATTTTGTTTTATGGCAGGTAGTAGGCGCAAGTGTTTGTGTGTTATAGATAGGTGTGTGTGTGTGTGCATTTGCCTGGCACACACACATGCACACGAGGTAAACAAGTTCATCTCGTCGAGGCGCGCCATTGTTGTGCTCTCTTGGCCGGGATTAGTTTGGCCCCGCCCCCCTTGTCCAGGCTAATGACAAATTGAATGCAACTGCTATCGGGAATAGCGCACATGACGAATGTCAAGCTAGTTGCCCCGCAGCAGCTACCACAGAGAGACAAAGCGAGCGAGCAGGGAGCTTGACTCATTGCCTGCTGGCGGCGTTTTTAATTTACATACGTCAAAGAGAGAGAGAGGGCAGAGGACAGTGTGCAGTTTGCACAGCTTGACAAAGGACAAGAAGCAGCAGAGGTAGGGGTAGAGAAAGAGAGGAAGGGGCAGTCACTCTTGTGGCTGTGGCACTTAATAAGTCAACTAGGCGACGCCTTTTTGTATATAACGCGTATACGACGCGTGGCACACATTAATTTTCAATATTATTTAGCTGGTTTCTTGGCTAATTGAATGTGCTTAGCTCAGCTCAGCTGGGCAATTGAAATGTTGATTGACGCAGCGCGCTTAAAAAGGCATTAGCTGCGCATATTTTGTAAGTGTGTAAAGAGGCAGCCCGGAAATGCTACTCAGCATGTTCTACACTTTTCTCTCCCTCCTTGCCTTTTGGTATTCTTATCTGTCTGCACTGCTTGCTTTCTCCCATTCTACGTGACTGTCTTTGTTTCGTTTCCATTTTCGTAGCTAATAAACGTTTTGCCTAGTCGCGCACCACGCTGCGTATACGCAACTTGCAGCCGAATGTCTGCTACGTGATTTTCAGTTGACACTTGCGGCGCCTCACGTTTTTGGGGGGTGGCGTCAAATGTTTCGTTTTAATGCTCACTTTTAGGGGCTTACACACACACACACACACACACAGCTAAGCACACACCCCGTTGTTGCTGCCTCTATTGTGGTTGTTGCCTTTTGTATCATTCTTTGCTTTGTTGGCTTTGCTTACGTTTTTGCCACCATTTACGCGCTTGTTGTTGCTGCTCTTATTGTCGGCACAAATTGTAGGGTATTTTTAGGGCTTAGAGAGTTCTAAAATCGGAAATTGTTTACTCAAGTATATTTTTCAATTTCATAGATACATTTTATATAAATTTAACTGAAAATGATCTCTATCCCTTCTATATCTTCAGCTTTACATTTTTACAGGGTATGCCGTGAGCAGCTACGACGCTTGGCAGCACTTTAAGCTGTTTTATTGTTGACTTTGAAGTGCGTAGACTTTCTAAGCTACTTCTGCTGTTCTCTCTCTCTTTCTCTCTTTGTCTCACTCTCTCTTAGATACTTCTCTCTCTTTCATATGCTCAGTGAGAATACACGTCAGCACGTTTGAGCACGTTTTATTTTAATGGCACTTTTGTGGCGCATTTCCTTGCCTCAAGCTTAGAGAACGCGACTCTGCATTATGTGTGTTGGATGTGTGTGTGTGTTGTTGTGTGTGTATCATACATACAAATTCAACTTGGGCTGTTTGACAACATCGAACTCTTATATCGTACAACTTTGACTATCAAACACGTGTTTGCATTCCCTTTGCCTTCGACTTCAATTTGCTCAACAATTGCAGTATGTGCGTAAGTGAAAAGGCATCTCCCGATACATGATCCCTTTTGCCCCTCAACTCTGCCTCTCTACGCCCCTGTGCAGCCTGCAAACTGCTGAACTGTGCTGCACATTGTAAACATTAAAAAAAACTCAAATAAAAACGTTTTCTCTGACGCATACTCAATATTTATTTAGTGTTTTACTAAATTGAATAAAAATGTGTTTTTGTTGAGATTTAAAATAATAAAAACATTTTTTGTGGAGAACTTTTTACTTTTTAAAAACACACTCCGTAAAAGTAGACTGCAATGGAAAATTCTTACTTAAGTTTAAAATTAAATACTATCAAAAAAATTCAGCCCAGTTTCCCATTTAAAGTTTTATTGCATTTCATACATACAGTTTCACTTCGAATTCAAGTTAAATGCAAAAAGCGAAGCTTAGATTACGTAAATCTGAAATTTCTAGCAGTTTCTATTGCGTTTGCAGCACTCTGTGAATCTCTGTGGCTTGGTAGCATTTTTCTAGGCATAAAATATGTGCAAATTGCTTTGATTTGCATGCAAATGCAACTACGAAATGCTGCTGTTGATGGAGGCGGTAGGCAGGGAGATGGTTGAGAGATGAGGCAAATGTGAAGTCAACGCATTGTCAGATGCAGAGACAGATAAAATGGCGAAGAAGGAACAGTTGCAGTTGCATCCTGTCGGTGTGGAATGCAATTCAAAAAAGGATGCCCGTCATTCTGTAGCAAGAAAATGTCCGCTGCATAAGTATTTTATATGTCCAACATTTATCTTCATATTTCATAGAACATAGCGTACATATATCATATACTCAACGTTAGCAGAAATTTTAAATTCCGACACTTGGACAATGCCATTTTACGAGGTCGTTGCGGCAGTTATTGAACTATCCGTAAGTGCGTCAAGGTACTTCAAGTTGACCACCATTTCGATGAGAGCAAGGACATTGTGCATTGTGAAGTCCAATCTTATTCCAGCACGACCGACGTGCTGCTTTTATTCGTATCAATTTCAATTGCAGCTGCAATACTGCGGAACTTTTATTAAGGCTTGTGCGTACGTTTCTCTCTCTGATCTCAGTGACTTTGGGTTGCCAGTGCTCTTAAAATTGGTATGAGCAAGCTCGTGGGTTGTCTAGAGCTGCTCATAATTTTGGATGCTTAACAGAGCAGCTGCGGCGCTTGATAAACATTTGCCGACTTAAAACTGCCTTGGTATAGCAACAAGATGAATGAAACTTTGCGTAAATCGTAATAAATATCGTTATCTATGAATTCAGCAAATTTAACGGCAATCTACAGATTCTTGGCTGAGTTTTGGGCAAAATTGTAAAGTCATCAAAGTAACTGCAGACGCTAACTATGTCATTTCAGTGGGTAACTCCTAGTCGCATACAGCTTGCTCTCTCTTAAGCTTATCTTACTTTTTATTGACTTCAATTCATACAGCAATTGACAGTGCACTTAGAAACTATCTGTACCATTACAATACCCTCTGCTTCTCAATTTCTACTCGCTGTCGTTCATGAAATTGTCGCAAAAAACACAAACCTTGAGCTACATTTATTCGGCAATCGCCTGCTGTCTCTTTCTCTCGCTCGCACGCCCAAATCACTTCAACCAATTAGAGTCTCTAATCTATTTTCGATTCTCTTTTTTATCGCTTAACAAAAACACTTTTTCCGTTTATTTGTTTTTCGCGCGGACGATAAACGTTGAAAGCGTTCCATAAAACGACATGTACGTGTGTATGTGTGTGTGTGGGACTGTGTGCTTGCGTCGGTGCTCTGTGTGTGTGTGTGTGTGTGTTATCGCATTAAACACTCAACCGTTTCCTGTGCCCTGAATGGGCTGAGAGTTGCGCCCGTTTTGTTGGGTTGTTTGCGGTCTGCGACCCCTTCGAAAAGGTCTTGCCAGTTATAATTAATCATTGCGAGAGATGGAAAACAACAATAAAGGTGTCGCCTGACAAGCTCAAGAATTTCAGTTCATTTTGACGCATAATTAAACGTAACTGCAAAATTTGTAGCATACATTTAGGGGCAGCTATTGCGTGAAACGTGCGTGACTGTTGCCTACTTCTTGGGGCCCAGCACGAGACGTGTACGGCATTTGTCTTGTTGCCCTTTCGGGCCTATAACAAATATGTTTCATTTCATGGAGAAAACAGAGCGTATGATGATTGCGCTCGGGCATAAAGTCAGCTAAATGAGGTGTGCCTGGGTAGGGGCAGTGTTTTTGCTGAAATTATTTATACATACCCATTATATTATGTTATTATATCATGAAATCATTTCGTTATTATTAAAGCAACTTTGAGCAAAATTTTCTTGAGATTTGAAATCTGAAAAAGTTTATTTTCTTTGAGAGAAAAGTTGTTGCCAGGCGACTTTCATTTGCAGGCAGTCAGAATGCAATTAGAAGGCACAATATATGACACAAGACATACATGTGCAGAGTGGGAAGGAGGGTGGTGGGGGGGTGGGGGGGCAACGTCTTGTCGTGTTTGTCATTAGACAACTTTGTGGCATTATCCCGCTGCTGTGGCATAAAAGTTTTCCGCCTTTCCGCGAAAAGTAATTAGCCTCAAAAGTGGCCTGTGGATTTTCTTAATGCTAATTGAGTTTTAATGCTGCCACAAAAGTGTACGAAGTTTTTCTTTGCATGAATCATTACACGCACGAGCAAATCCAAGAATGCGTGAAATGAGCGAAGGGATTACTTGCGGGGCAAAATCCGTTTTGAGCTGTCACTTTTATTGTGAATAATTTTGTGTTAAAATCAAAATTGCGCACACGCGCTCCAATCGGGGAGTAAGGGCAGTATGTTGGGAAGGGGCGAAGGAAATTGTTGAGAAAGAAGACATCTGAAATCGACAAGAAAAATGCTTGAGACAATTGGTTTAGCAGACCCAGAGAAAAAGACCCAGAGGCGTACCCTTTAATCCTCGTATGCTTACGAATGCCATTCACGAGATTTGCATGCAATATACAGAGAGAGAGAATGAAAGAGAAAGAGAGAGGAGCCTAGCAAGTGTAGCAGACAGAGTTCTGGCAGTGTTGCCCTGCGCCCAAAAAGCCAAACACAAAGTTTGCCACAATTTGTTGAGGTATGCCAAATAAAGCATGACGTATGCCACACTTAAATGAGCTTGAGAGCTTAAGTTAAGCTACAAATGCAGATTTAAATAATAAGCTATACCTAAGCTAGAAATGCTTTCCTCTAAGTTGTAACTAACTAAATTGCCGAATACCCTAACGCCCAAAAAATTACCTAGCAAATTTCACTCTGCTTTGCTTTACCACAAATCTCTGCGCTTATTTATCCAATCTGCAGTCTTTAATGAGTGTTTTGAGGCCATAAATCTGCCAAGATATATGGCTAGAGCTGGCTATGTGTGTAAGGGTATGCGCTGTGCGTGAGTCCCCAAATTCTACTACAAAACGTTTGCCTGCTTCGCATATTCGCTGCCAGAAGCAGTTTTCAATTTCATTGATGCGTGTTTCTGTGAGTGTGTAGCAGTACGTGTGCGTGTGCTAGTGCGAGTGTGTTAGTGTGCGTGTGTGCTAGTCTGTGGCAAATCCTGCCACAATGTTTGCCTCAAGTTGGCCGCCTTGCCCATGCTCTGTCTGTGGCATGTAATGAAATTGTTTTCCCTTTAGCCAAATGTACACTAAGCTTAAGTGTGTGTATGGCTGCGTGTATGTGCCTGTGCGAGTGTGTATTTATCGGTGTGTGTGTGTGTGTGTGATTGTTGGTTTGTCGACAGGCGCGTGTATTTATTTATTTGAATTTCATTTTGTGGCTACCATTTGCTTGTTGTAGTAGACACAGCTCCCACTCTTTCCTTGATTTCCCTTCCTTCCCTTTTCCCGCTCATACAATTCTATTTATCTTGCTCGGCCCCTTGCTGAATTGTCTCTTATTTTAACGCATTTCGAAGCATTTTGCATTACAAATTTTTCGCTCAGCACAAAATGACGTGCGAAATTTGCCACCGCCTTCAGCTTTGAAGTGCTAAAATTAACGTCCACTGCTTTTTGAAAGCGCCTTTTTCTCTTTTCTCTTCTTTTTTTTGCGGGCGTATACCCTGCAAACTTTGCAGTGCTGGGCTGTGATAGACCATAGGGCACATGTGCTTTGGCAAAACACAAGTTTTGCTTTTAGAATTTGACAGAGATGGTAGATAAAGATTAATAGAGAAAATATTTCTAATTGTTTCCAAAAATATTAATTTTTTTATAATCTCATTTCTGGGGATTTTTGTTTTTTTGCCTTTATATAAGGCATTTTTAAAGCCTTTTGGGCAGTATTAATTTTGTTCTTCAATTTTGTATTTCTAACCTTATCCTCAATACTTAAACATGCTGCTATTTCAAAGAACTGAGCTGTATTGTTGTATTGTATATTTTACACCCTACAGGGTATTAACTAGGCGACTACGCTTTTCCGCTTGTCTTGCGCTGACGCTGTTAACGCTTTGTGAATGAGCCCGCCTCGTTGGGCCATTTGTATGTAAAGAACCATTTGAAGCGTGGCAAAATGAATTGCGTTCTGGTATTTGGCAAACCGTTTTATGGCCCAAAGTATTTCCGGGCGGAACCCAGTGCCCAAAAAAAAAAAAACAGGCGGATAACAACTGCGGGTATTCGGTGAGATTCCTAAAAGAAATCGCATAATGAATGTGATTAAAGAGTTAATCAAGAGGACAACCGAAACACAAGTCAAGCAATTTTACAGAATAATGTGTGGTAGATTTCTATATAGTCTATATACTTTTCTATCAAATATATATGTTGCTTTCAACTGTTTTAGAATATTTGCAAAATGTATACTGCGATTCGTGCCAGAGACAAGTGCAGTGTGTAATTTGTTTAAGCACAAATCAGTTCTTATCTAATCTATCTACATAAATAACCCTCGCTTAGTAACCGTCATAATATTATAACCATTTGTACCATTTTCTCCTAGCTTTCTGCCAACATATGTCGAGTCCTTTTGCCGTCTTGATTTATTCGTCGAGTCATGACTTTATCAACGCGCTGCATTTACATAACAATGTTTATTAGGCCAAGTGGCTGTGAGTTAGGCCTGCTTCTGGTAATTTATTGATAAGAGAGCCACGTGCCGTCTCTCTCTCTCACTCTCTCTCTATTTGTGGCTTCACACACACACAATATGTTTGCGATTAAGGTGCTCGGACATGGGGAAAAAAATAAAATAGGCATTTTCATGGCCCAATGATGCCAAAATAATGTGCCATGATGTAGACTCGATTCCCGTCCTGCACTCCGCTCTCAACTGATGATGATTTGTTGCGCCCGCTTAATTTATGGGGCATCGTGACAGGCTCGTTAACATTCGGGCTCGTATTTATGAGCAGCTTGTTTCTCCTTCAGCTGCTTCACATTCTCTTCCTCTAGTTCTGCTTCTCGAGCGCTGTCAATAAATTTCCCACCAGGTGTAAGAGGCTTCTAAGTGATTTTCCATGTCGGCCGAAATCCAGTAATTAAGGAGTTGCTGTAGCCCACCTGTGAGTTAGGCTGCTTTCTCTCTCTCGCTCTCTCTCTCTCTTTCTCTTAGTCCTAAAGCCTACCCCAGTTCAACAACATTTATCTTGCTGTATCTCTGAGTAAATCGATAGCTTCGCTGAAAATTAGACCTGCTGTTGTAAACCAATTTTCAAGCTGAGAAAAGTTTTCATTTTTGCCTTTTGTGAGCCGAACCATTTTCATACCCGCTAGACATATTTTAGAAAGCAAAAACTGGTATCTTCGAAGTTATAGGGTATATTTAATCTTAATTTGCGTCTGTTTGTCCGTATGAACATAGATAACTCAATGATAAATAGATCGGGTTCAACTAAATTTGGTGAAAATATGCTTCATTATTGTACGCGGAAGATATA
Source organism: Zaprionus inermis (assembly GCA_018151445.1). Taxonomy (NCBI): domain Eukaryota; kingdom Metazoa; phylum Arthropoda; class Insecta; order Diptera; family Drosophilidae; genus Zaprionus; species Zaprionus inermis. The sequence goes on from JAECXD010000555.1 coordinate 2,848,135, forward strand.
TGTTTTAGAATTTAGCCACGCATCCTTCTGCCCTAAAAATAAAAAAAAAAATAAATTGTAAGCTTGATTTTAAAGCTAAACTATTTATTTTTCAAGTGTACAACAATTATTACCATACAAATGAGATCTGCAAATTTAGTTGTGATATTTTAATGAACAAATAAGTTATTTAATTAAATATTTCAAGCTAGCGGGTATTTTATAGTCGAGCACACTTGATTCGAGCTTTCCTTTTTGTCTAACCTTAAATTGCCTGAAGCAAATTGCTTGAAAGCGGACTGCGTGTGGCCGGCAGTGCAACAGGACAGCTAGAGGCAGCGGGGCAAGCGGCGGGTTGCTGGGTATAAATCCCATTGGGCAATTTATGATATGCTCCTGCTCGCTTCTCAACCGTGCTGACATTTTGTTTATTGGTCTGCACGACAGTCGCTTCAGCGATCAATTAATATAAACGCTTTTCTTGTGACCTTCGTCCTCTTTTGCAGATTCCCCAGAGGGGTTGCGGGAGGTGGACTGAGGTCAGACAAAGGGCCTGTCATTTGCATGTCGGCTCGCGCCTGGCTTCGTTTTCTCAATTTATGAAAGTGAAATGGGCAATTATTGTAATTGAAATCGGCTCAGTATGACATTTTTTTTTTCGCTTTCCAAAATTGATAAGCCGTTTGGGGTTGAGCACATTTGCTCGATTAAGTTTACAGTGTTTAAAAGGAACTTTACATAGATATTGCCAAATTTGTAAGGTTCATTTATTTCTTCCTAATTTTTCTACAGCTAACATTCCTTTTTCTTGTTCAGAGAAAACTTTCACATTAAGAAAACTTTCAAACTTTTCTACACCAATATTGTTGTCTATCTCTCTTCCACTCCTTTTTCTCCCTCCTTCTAAGCCATATTCGCGAAATCACTGTGTAATTACATTACTTTATCATCGATAAAAGTCAAATCCATTAATTAGACATAACTTTTCATGGCGTAATTGAATTTTGAACATCTCACTGGTGCCCCCTCTTTCTCTCTCTCTTTCTCTCGCTTTTGCTCAAGACAATTGGGTCACGCACTAAAAACTTTATAAACCACTTAAAAACGCCAACTCATCATGTCATAATAATGATGCCTAGATATTATAGAACTGAAAGATCTAAGCGTACCAGGGGGCGTGGCAAAAATAAGAAAAGTTGGCAAACAAGTTCGCAAAACATTTTTGATGACTCATTGATTTGATTTTCAATTTAACGGTCAATGAACTTGATGAAGCACAAAGTACTTATGTTGTTATGTTCTCTGCAGGCCTTGTTATTGTCTTGACCAGTTCGATTTTTCATCGATTCCAGCTAATCGCGCAATTATTTAAATTGCCAACAACAGGACATTGACATCTGCTGTCCAGATCCGAGTCGCGGCAGAGTCCTCTGTGCCGGCCATAAATTCCAGCTGCGGCATGCAACACTTTCCGGAACTTTTTTTATGTGATTTATGACTGCGGCTTGAGTCAACCTAAACGTCGAGCTGCAGCTCGTCCAGGCACATGAACTTGTTCGTTTGTCATTTGTCGACATCGACGAAGTAAAATCATCGAGGCATGACCAAGTCGCGTCCTCTAAGCACGTTCAAATTGAAGCCAAGTCGCCGTAGAAAGTTTTCCGATCTTTCGGTTGTCCCACAGAACTGCAATAACTTTTAATGAGAATTTATGCTTTTTATTCGTTTTATTTTATCAACTTGATTTTCGGCTGAAATTATCGATGCGTTTAGCCAGTGGATTACATCAAAGTCCAGTCAAATTGGTATTAGGTTAAATAAGTATGTAATTAAAAAGTTGTGTATAAATACTGCGTTGTTTTTTCTCTTTCAGTTACTTTGAAGCTAATTAGACCCAAAACTTTGTCTGGAAAAGGTTTGCATTAGCTGGGTAAGTTTTAATTTATGTCTTTATACCTTTTTTCATGTAATTATAAAAATTATTTTAATTTCCCTGTCTGTCTAAATAAACTGGCTATACATGTTTGCATAAATTTCTTTGCCTATAAAAAAAAACAATAGAATAAACAATTTTGATTTTTTTCGCTTTTGTGCCTTGCCTGTTTATTCTCATTAATATTAATAATAGAAAACGCAAACAAAGTTACTTTAAGCCAATTAAATTGAGATTTTCATGCCCTAGCCAAGCTAAAAGCCAGCTTACCACAAGGTAAACTATACAGAGAGAGAGAGAGATGAGGGAAAAAGAAACTGGATGGGACTAATTTAAATTGAATTAATTTATGGATTTCGCTGAATAATGAAAGGGTAAAGGTAATTTAGTTGGCCGTATACGTTCTACATTTCTGTTTTCTGCATATTTTGCCGTTAATCAAATTGCTGTAAAACTCCATTAGTGGCTTTTAGAGCTGGCCACATCTCTGCAAGCGTATATACTGCTTTTTATGCGCTTTTAAATTGATTTAAATGGCAGCCAGTATGGTCAAATTGTTGTTGTTGTTGTTGTTGCTGCTGCTGAAAGTCAGAAAAGCAACGAATTGAATTAGTTGCACACTAATTGGCCAGGCTAATTTGAAGCATAACAAATAACCGCAAAGGGGCATACCCTTGGGTATAATAAGCGCAACAACAGACCACAAACCCGAACTACGCGTCGGCAAATAAAGTTGGCTAATAGAGCATTAAGCAGCACAAGAGAAAGTGAGAGGTAGACAGGCAACCCCATCCATATACTTTTATGACCATAATGGCGACTGCAAAAACATCGAAGGCTATGTAAGCAAAATGGTTGCTAACAACGAAGTAAACCGCATAGGGATGGCTTACTCTAATGTCTTGAGAGGCTGCTGCATAATCGAACTGAACTTAACAAAACAAAACTGTTGCTTAAGCAGATATGCATATAGGATTTATTTACATTATTTCTCACAATGCGAATAAGAAATTTTAAAGGCACAAAGTGTACGTAGTTTATTTAAAAATAAAGGAAGTTCTGCTACTTTCTTATATCGAATTTATACACATATATAATGCGCAAAGTTTACTTAACTCACAAACAAACACAATCACTGGCTGAGCTCTTCGCCTATTGTGCTAAATGCAATCGAATGTTTCTACATTATTTGGTTGCCTGCTCGCAGTCTGTGAACAAAACTATAGCATACTTATGCGGGCTGTCCGGCTAAGCATAATTTAATTGTCTGGCCATTGAAAGCTAAGCAACTGCAACAATTACTTAGAGAATGCCTGTGCAATTATCACTTGTAGAGAGTGAGATTGTGTGTGAGGGAGAGAGTGAGATGGAGAGAGAGAGAGAGGCAGCATAGATTTGAGGCGCTTAATTAGCCACACGTCGATGCGAAACTTGCTGAGCTTCAACTGAGCCTAATTGAAATGATGTGAGTGTGTTCGTGGGTGTGTGTGTGTTCCTGTGGTTGTGTGCTATATGTGTTTGTGCTGTGTGTGCGTGCATGTGTGTTGCCAACTTGCTGATAGCATTAATATTGCGCCACATGCACAGACACGCCCGTTTAGCCACTTCTCTGTCCTCGCTCCCTTCACTTCGCTTTCTCTCTCTCTCTCATTTTCTTCTGCTTTGCCGCCTCCTTCTGCTTCCCTCGCTTATCTATTCTGGCCATCCATTCACTCGGAATATTCATGTGCGGCGGTCAACAGCTTTATTGAATTTGCTGCCGGATGCTGTTGCAGCTGTTGCCTTGCCTCGCCTCCGTCTCGCTCCGTCTCTATGCCTACTCCTATGCTCCCTGTCGTTGCTTATTGTATTACACACATTCAATATGTGTGTATGTGTGTGTGTGTTTATGTGTCAGCGTGTGCGTGCGAGTGTTGATAAGGCGCAAAAAAGTTACACTTGCTAAAACAAAAAGCAGCTTAAAGTATTTCAGTTTCGTTCTGTTGATTCTGCATTCGCTCGAAATGTGCTGACCATGGCCAAAAAAGACACAAAAATCCGCAAATTCAGGATGACCATATTCTGTAAATACTTTGCTGTATATGAGTGACCATACTCTGTAAATACCCTGCTTCATACGAGTCTACGAAGTCTGGCCGAACTGCTTGAACTGTTTGTCAAGTTTGAAATAAAAACCATAAAGTAAAGTTTTAGGGTGACCATGCTCTGTAAATCAACCTATTTTTGAGAGCATAAGCTTTGGAGTTTTAATGGGAAAATTCCTGTAACAAAAATGATTTAATTTCAGTTCAAGTTTAGGCAGTTAGGGGATCCATAATTTAAATATAACAAAGCTTACGAATTTTCTGTAGTTGCATCTACTCGAACACACCCTACCACAGTCAGGTGAAGTAGAGCTCGCACGGAAGTTTCTCATTCTCATTTAATTTATGTGCATTTTTGGGGGTCGGCAGAACGACATAGACAGCTGCTCGACCGAATGCCTTTTGCCGGTTTACTCTCTCAACTTTTAATGACAACTTAAACACGATGCAACTTTCGCCGCACATAAATTAAAGTAGAGAGTTGAAAACAGTTGGAAAATTCGGAAAAGTGCATTAAACAAAGTGGCAGCGCACACTGCAAACGCCAGAGAATTAATTATGTTAATTAGCTGAGTCAGACAGAGACGCAATTCAAATTTGCAGAATGCATAGAACTGGCAACTTTAAAAGAGAAAACTGTCTGCTTATTTTTGAGTGAATTTCGTAAAACAAAGAAATTTCTTGGAATAAAAAATCATAGAATAAACATTTGTCTGATCTTTTCAAATTGCTTTCAGAGACAAATTTCAGTATTGCTTATGCTACATATTATATGATAAATATATATCAAATTAAACATGAAATATAAAATTGTATATTTTAAATATTTCTCCAGCAAATCGACAAATTGTTGGCTTAGCCTCATGCCAACAGCACCATATCATCTTCAGGTACAATCCAACTCCTTCCTAATACCTTTAAGCACATGCCACAGTTGGCAGACACTGTAACTCCCAAGTTACTTGGCAACTTTAATACCCAGAGAAGTAGAAGCTTCAACTTCAGCTGGTTCATTGGCTTCACAAAGGGATTTTGTGTCCTCTTTGGGGGATTTTTTTGTTGTTGTTGTTTTTATTGTTTGTGTCGTTGTCTACGCAGCGGGTCGCTGTCCTGTGTTGCCCAAAATCAAAATACGCTTGAGGTGCAATATAATTGGCCATTTAGGAGTTTATGGCCAGCAAACCCATGGGGCAATAACAAATTGTCTGTCGAAATTGAATTTTATGCATAGCGAGCACAATTGCAAAAAGGTGTTTAAATTTTATGTACATTTTTGTTTGTTTCTATCTCTCTCCCTCTGGGCCACAGGTGGTTTTCGCTGCACGTTCTGGCTGGCAAAAAGAGAGAGGTCAATTTATAGTCACGTACGCAGGCGAGTTGAATGACACAACGATGGTCCAAAGCTCGATGTAAAAGGAGAGAGAAATAGAAAGTGTGAGAAAGAGAGGGCGGCGTTTTGCATGTGTCCGTGTTCACATAAAAATATGTCGTAAATTCCACATATGCTTGCGCTAGGCTTGCTCGATAAATATCTAGCCCGCCATAAAAATGGGTGCTATAAATTGGTCAGCAATTTAATTCGTCGTTGACTGCAAATTTAAAAAAAGAAACAAAAAAAGTGTAAAAAATTCTTGAACAACCCCGAAAGCTTCCGAGCTGCTTACGATATTCGCCACGCATTGCGGTTTGTGTCTTGGCTAAGGCGAAAAGCTCAGCCCAACGTCGGGCAAGTTGAGTGATTTTTGTTTTCCTTTTTTTACATATTGTGCTCTCGTGTCGTCGACGTTGCGTATGAGTAATTTTGTGGGAATGTAGAAAAATCACATTATTCCGATAAGCGAGTTGACTAAGCGACAAGTTATCGCTTGAAATTAATTTAGATATAGCTTGGAATGTAGATACAGCTGCGCTGAACTTATGTGAACCTGATGAGTCTGCATTCGAACGCATTACTTGAACAAAAAATCCCCCAATTAAAAATAATTTAATCTTAATTTTTTTGTGGAATGCATAAAGCTAAAAATGGCAAATTTGCTATGCTATGGGATCGAGCACTATTAGTACAAACCAGAAAATTTTAGATTTAACAGGCAAAGAAAATATTTAAGAAATAGTGTTTGGGCTATTATCAATCAAAAAAGGTTGGCGACACGCGGTCTGGAATAAAGAGGATAAAGCAACAAGTGCTACCATCGATCATGGCATAAATGCCGTCAAGTTGTTCGAGATAAATCGGTAGAAGTTGGGATGTGCCGACAAAGGAAGAAAGAGAGAGAGGATGGAAGGAATTTTATTAAATAACTTTATGAATATGAAGATAGCAGCTATGATATGGTATCTATTAATGCTAGCCCAGCTCTTGCCCACTTGCAGCTCGTGAGAGTAGTCACTCCAACTCAAACACTACGTATCCAGCTAATAACTACCCATTCCTTATACAGCATCTCAAATTCCTTACAGATCATCTTAATATACCCTTCACTCAGCAATTTCACTACGTCGCTTTGCATTCTCAAATCAAAATCGTAAAATATGCAAAACCAAATTGCCAGAACGCGCGTCAATTTGTCGTTAGGTAATTTTAATTCGCATTCCTCGAAGTTGTCAAAGTTTTTTTTTACTTTCTCACTCGCTCACTCGCTCAGCTTACCGTTACCTTTTACGGTAAATATAATGAGAGAATCTTTAGCGGTTTTTTTTTTCGTACATTCAACGCATTTCGAGGCATTTAACATAAAATTTCCGGCATTTATTGCTCAATTAAATTGTTCGATTGCAGTTTGCAGTTTGCATTTGCAATTTGCATCGGGCCTGAGCGAGAGAGGTAAGAGGGAGAGAGGGGAGAGAGAGACAGAGGGAGAGAGGCCTGGTTTGCTCTGAGGTGCGGTTGGGTATAGTTAGTCAGAGGCAATTGCCCCCCCAGCGACCATAGCGTCCGTCATTCGCTGGCCTATACTCTATAGTAAGCAGTGTAGTGTGGACACTATATACTAGAGTATCATAGGTTTTATGCAGTTCTGTAGTGCAGTTCACGACCCTGATGTCAAGTTGTCGTCGCGTATACCTAGTAACTGCTGCCTGTCAGTGGGGTATATTATTTTACGCACTGAGAGTTGGATTAAGCAGGTATGAATCGGGGTTACGATAGAACTTATTGAAAGCAAATGCACTTAGAAAAGTTTAAGCAGCGGGCTAAGCTTTTATCTGAGCTTTCGTGTGCTTTCAATCTAAAGAGTGAAAGCTTTCTAAAAGGTATTATAAATTAGAGCAACGCGATATATAATCTGCTTTCTTTATAAACTTATTTAAATAGTATTTATTTATCAGTAAAAGCTTTAATGTGCCTTAGCTTCAGCGACAATCTCAAATATTCTTCGAGGAACAATCGCTTTATTTGAAGCTCAAGTTCAAGTGCAAGTAATGAGCTTTAACTTGTTAGAAACTATTAATAGATAGTCGATTGAGGGTATGCTTAAGTCGAGCTTTCGAGCTCTGCTTCGCAGCTTTTCATACTTGTCATTGTGTTCCAAACCCCTCTACTCCTATCCTCTCATACTTCTCCACTTTGTTTTTCGTGCTGTTGCCCGGTGTGCATTCGATTAACACCTCGTTTTGTGTTTTTGTTTTCCCGGTTTACTTTTTTTTACCCATCCCACCTTCTCTCTCCACCCCTCTTTGAATTTGTTTTCCGTGTGTTTTCTCTCTGCTCGTTGCTGCGATGATGATTTGCGTTCTCTTCCCACTTTTTGCATTACAAATGTCCCGTTCTTTCGCTGCTGTCAACGTTTTCGATTATCTTGGCTTTAATTTGTACGTTTCAATTGTTGTCAGCCTTTTTTCCCGCCATTTCTGGCCGCATATCGTCGCGGTCATTGTGAGTCGTGGCAATTATTCGCTAGGCTCTGTTGATATAACACTAAGATAGGAGTGCGATAGTACAATGCAATTGTAAAAAACATGACCGTTATTAACTGTGATTTGTTTTTTTTGAAAATGATGAGGAAACCCTTTTCAGCAAATGCAATGGTGGTGGCCACCTCAATTGCGACTCGAAAAGGGGCGCAAAAAACGAGTAGGCCCAAAAAAAAGTAACTATACAGTCGAGGATATATATAACAGTTACACTGGTAGGTTAACGCCCCTCACTGTGATTTATTGACACGTGTAACTGTTACGCGCTGCTTTGATTTATCCGTTTTGTTTTGCGTTTCGGCTTCAACTTGTTATGGCCTTTTTTTAGCAGTTTCCGGCATAACATGCGTACTTCCCTCCACATAAATCTTTTTGCTTCAAATAAATCTCTTCTCTCCATTAATTTTCATAAATCATTCAACTGACTTTTTTGCTTTATTTAATTTAAATTTAATTTGCAATTTTTTCATGTTTTTTTTTATTATTTTATGCAACTTTTGCTGTCACGTCAAATTGATTGAATTATGCAAAACTGCATGCAAATCAATTCAGTGGAATACGGGGGAATCCCCACATGCTGCAGTCGCCTCTCTGCCTGCCCCCCCCCTGTCCACCCTCTTTCACTCTGCCCTACTGCCTCATTGCATATGCAAAAAGCGAGCAAGCAATTTGCTACCAAAAAACCTAATTGAATCAAATATGAACGCCAATCAAGAGCAAAAGATTTTCCCACAATCACACAGATACACACACATGCACACACTCCCACACACACACACAGCAATGGGCACACGCTGCCTTGCATTGTGTATTTTATTTTTAATGCAGCAGATGCTGATGATGAGGCCAACAAAGTTGATGATGATGATGTCGATGAGGCTCTTGATGGAGGAGTAGGAAGATGATGATGATGATGCTGATGATGGGGCAGTTGATGGGCCTGTAAACATGATGGCAACAGCTGTGGGCTGCCCCGCTGCCACTGCAATTGCAAAACAATTTATAATGCAGAAATTGGCAGGCGTTAACAGGCGCATATATCATACAGAATCTGTAGATAGATAGATGCACAGTGTGATTAATTTTCAACTAATTTGTATTTACAGCTCATGCGTAATATATGCCAAAAACTTTCCCCCTTAGCAATTGTTTAGTTTGTCTCTATGTCTGTCTGTCTGCCTGTCTCTCCGTCTGCCCGTCTGTCCCATTGTCTCTTGGCTGAAAAGAATGAAAATATCTGTTCTTTTGTTCTGTCTGGCTTCGTGTCTGGCCGCATATATCAGCAGACACTGTAAATACAATGTGTCGTCAGAGTGTTTTGTTTTTGTTAGAGTGCAGGCCATATGTAGTATATATATAAATAAAGCATATATTGGCGGCATGTGCGGCCCCCAAAAAACACACCGTCTACGTCTTCCCCATTCTCTGCGAAACTGGCAAAGTATTAAGAGTGCTCTAAATTAGGTATATGCTGACTGGGCTAATCAGTTGACAATCGTTTTAGACAGTATTGATTTGTGAAAGAGCAAACCCAACATAATGAGTTCTTTGTGTTGAAGTTATGGCATTATTATGATATGTGATTATGTGAAATATTTAAAGATCTTATACTTTATAGAAAATTTTTTTTTTTTATATATATTTTTAAGCATTATAATACAACAACTTTTGCATGTTTTTATATGGATCTTAAAATTATATAATGAATTTCTTTAAGTATTTATCATATTATATAGTTTGAGCAGCAGAACCTTATTATAATGAGCTCTTTATAGATTATTGAGTTGAAATTAACTAGTTTATTTTAGTATTTACCAATTAAAACTCAGAAAATTATTAAGTTCACACATTTAACTTTATAGATCTATGCTTTATAATAGATCATCTCCAGCTACAACTAGTCTAGTGCCATCTCAGGCAATACTTTTAGGTTATACCGTGACTCAACTTCACCTTAGTGTATACAAGTCTCGAGATTCCCTGTTTTTTTTTTTCGTTTATACAAATAAAACGAAAGTTCGTATGGTATTTTGGTGTGATACTCGCATTATTCGTAGCCAATTGCCAATTGTGTGTGACTAATATCGTATCTTTTGGCCCGCTGGCTGTGAAGACGCTAATTGCTTGAATCAATCCGAATAACGATCTAGCCAAAAGCAGATCACACTTACAAACAATGGATATCAACCAGGTAATATATTATATAGGGCAGCGACTACCAGCGGTTCTTCGATTTTTGAGTTTGGGTTCATGGCATTTACCAAGTGAGAGATCTGTTTTGTTTTTTGGTTTTTCATTCGACATTGACGAGTGCAATTCTTTGGATTTTATGGGCCACAAAAACTGTTGCAAGCCATGCAATAAACCCAACAATTTTCAGAGCGCAACGATCGTTGTATACCCTATAAAAAAAAAGCTGGCGATGCGCTTGAACGATCAAAGTAGAGACGAATACGATGTGTACAGGATATTCGCAAAATATTTTTGATTCGTATTTCTTTTGTGGAAAATTTCGTTTATGGTTGAGCAAAACGTATCAAAGGCTGTGTAAAACGATATAAAGCTTGTTTCGATTGGGGAAATTTCGTAGAAAATGTTAAGCAAAAATTCAATTAAATTCTCCCATGTATTTTGCGAGTCTAGATATCGTTTGAAACACATGTATATCAACTTAGTTTATAGTACCGTATTATCGGAGCGGCATGATAAGAAGACAACTGGCGGAAAAGCTGTAAGCTGTTAGCTGTTTTCTGCTAGACTGCGATTTTGACAGCTGCTTTTGAGGGCCAAGACAGGCAGTTGGCAACACGAATTTCATAACTATGAGTATTTCTACATCTCCAAACTGCAGAGGGAGGGGAAAAGAGGGAGGGAGCAGGGCAGCATGCTCGGCGAGAATTGGTTTTAGTTAGCACCCCAGCAGCGACTCTGGGCCAAGTGTGAAGGCAAACAATAAAAGCAACAACAACAACAACAACAGCAGCAGCAGGGCAGGCAGGCAGGCAGGCTACAACAATAAAATGCAGACCATTTTGGGGCCTCTCAAAGCATTGCAAGTGTGCCGTCGCCTTCCTGCTGTGAGGCTGCTGCTGCCGCCGCGGACTTTGGACTCGCTTGGCTGCCAAAAAGACAGCAGGAGCTGAGCGGAGGGCGAGTGTAAAGGGAGCGACGGAGAGAGCGCAGCTAAGCCGACGCCAGCAGCGAAAGAACACGATGGCGCATTACAATGTTAGAGCAAAGCTGGAATTACTAAAGCAACAACAACAACAGCAGCAGCACAGTTGCGCTCTCTGTACGCTCTGTACGAACGTACGTACGTGCACTCACGCGCGCGCTCTCTCTCTCTCTCTCTGGCGCTGCTGCTGCTGCATGGCTCCCTTGCTGTGCCTGCTGTCTCTCGGGAATAGAGGGCAGCGACAGCGACGCTTGGCACGACGTAGGCGATGATCGCTGCGTTGGCTGATCAGTTGACGCTCTGAGCTCGTCGCGTACAGTTCGTTCGTGTTAGCGCACTCGCCCGCCTTGCCGAAAGTGTAACGAAAGCAACGTCAACGCCGTCGCCGTCGCCGTCCATGCGCTGGAACACGATTATCATCGCGATCACGATCACGATCACTGTGCTGATGATGATCGTCTGATCCGGCGGCCGAACGTGTCTCGTGTTAACAACTGCGGCAAAAGGCAACAGCAGCAGCAGAAATTGTGAAACGAACTTTTTATGTACAGGGCAAAAGGTAACCCCAAAAAAAATAAAAAGAAATAAAAGAGCGGCGAAGCGCAGAGTAAAAGAGCAAAGTGCCAAGCAGAAGTTTACCAATTCGCTCTGTGTTTATGTGTATTTGTTTGGTGTCCGAGTGTGTATTAGTGTTTTTGCCTAAATTTCTGTCGATCAGTGTCCAAAACAAAACACAATAAAACAGACAATATAAAGCAGGAGAAGATGAAGCTTATGCAGAGCAAAAATCTTGAAAAATCTTTTGAAAATTTCCACAAAAATAAATTGTGCCTAAAACAAGGCAAATAATTAATATTAATAATTTTCTAAGGCATGCGAAAAGAGCGAAGCAAAAACAGTCTAGAGAGAGAAAGAAATATAGCAAGAGATCATTTGTTGTTGCACGCTTTAATTTATTATACAGCGACAATTTCTGTGTTTTTTTTTTTTGTTTTTGAGTTTTATTCCCACTCAAAAAAAAAAAAAAAATAAATAAATAAAATAAAAACCACAAGAAGGCAACGCACAAAACAAAACGCGAAATTTCCAAACGAAAGTCGCGTCAAGTCGGGTGAAGAAAAAAATAATAATAAAACAAAACGAAATACTCGTCTTAGCAACTCGGTAGTCGTTATATACCTCGCACACGCCGTAGCCTACGTTGTATTTCGCAGTGTATTTGTGTTTGTGTTAACGCAAAATATTATAATAATATTGTCGATTAATCTAGTAATCTGTAATTGATTAATCTCGCAAGTGAACTAATTACTTGGCCCAGAAATCAAAAAGAGGAAACAACGAGAAGCGCGCTGTAAGTCAAATATGCTATTCAAGTCTATATGCATGAGTTTATAGCACGCTCTATATAGCTCTACATAGCTGGAGGGTGCAGTGTAACTAGTTTCTGTTAAGTACACGATTTATACACATATTTGTAGCAGGCAAACAGAGTGTAATAACTGTTTGCCAGCCAGATAAGGCAAGAGATTGCTCTTTGGAGTGTACTACTGCTTATAGGAAAGATTAGAAAGGCAAGAAAAATTTAAGAAATACTCTATGTATATCTAAATCAATAATTAAGTATATAAAACAAGTTTATTAGCTATGCTTAGTTTTAAAAGTCTTGAGCGAATTTGAAAACTATATAAATCTGCTTTAAGTAAATAGATCTTAAAAACAATTATATATATGTACATAAACTAAATCAAATTGATATTTGCAATTTAAAATATGTTTATAATGGTTTATGTTAGCTTAGTTATCTTTGGTACTCAAGAATGCAGATAGAGTTTATATAGAATATAAATATATAGTATCTCTCTCTTCATTAATGTCTTGATCTGTTCTACCTTAAATCTGCTGTATAAAACATATATGAACAGCAGATTTTTTTATTATTTTTGTCTTTTATTTCTCTCTGCTGCTTCAATGTTTTCCCCTGCTACTCATTCCTACATCGCTTTAATACTCTGTACTTCTTTCCGAACTATCAATACATGCGTACATATATCTTTATATATATCTGCCATATATGTATATATAAATATGTGTATGTGTGTGGCATGTAAGTGAAATTCTTGCATTTCGTTTTTCTATCTCTTTCACTTGATTCTGTTTACATTCGATTCGCTTTGCTCCAATTTCCGTGCTTCTTTCTTATGTTCGAGTGGTCGCTTTAGACTGTCAAAAGTTCGGCAGGTTCTTTCGAACTTTTTTCGAAGTTTTTTCGATTTTTAGCAAAGCTTGTTAGCCGCATACGAGCAACGAGTCAACGGTAGTTGCCGCTCTCTTTGCGCGCGGGCAGGGACGCTGCGAAGTTGTCTTCGAGCTGCGGTGAAGAATATGGGGCTACATGTTATATGGTCGTGAGATAAGACACTTCAGGCAGCACTTGAGGTTTATAGCTGCCCCCCAGGCACCACGGCTGTACCCCCTCTCAAACGCCTTTAAATATGCACTACGTGTGTATCGGCTAAATCTTTTATAGCCTGTTTTTCTTTTTTCCTGCTTTTTTTCTGTAATTCTAACTTGTGTGTGTGTGTAGCTGAAATCTTTAAACTCATAAATAAATATGTGCACCCGAAATGCAAACTCAAATGAATTTCATTTGCAATCATTTCCTTATCTACGTTTTTATCTAACAGAGCTATCTGTCTCGCTCTTTGGAACCTGCACACTTCCTGCTAACACTCTATCAATCACCCAAAGGTCTCTGGTTGACATTTTTTTTGCAACACTCGATCTATTGCAGTCGAAAGAAGCTAACGCTAAACGTGCCTAGACTTTTAAGAGCCACATTTCACCTGTCTTTATTATTATGATAATTAAACATTTCATTCTCTTGACTGTTGCTGTTATTGTTGTCCTTTTCTTCTATTGTTGAAAGAGCCGCGTCTAATTAGCTCAACGCGGGTGTTTTTTTATGATGCCGCTCGCCCCAGCGGCATTTGTGGGCGAAGTGCGAAAAGACATGATCTTAACGACCTGTCTGTCTGTCTCTCGGTATGTCTGTCTGTTTTTTATATACTGCCAGGTGGCAGTTGGTAGATAATTAGAGAAACTGTATAAGGCAAAGCAAAAAGATAAGTGAAATTTGCGCTATTGCTTTTATTTTTCATTTCACTGCCGCATACAGGGTTAATTTTGCTGGATGTGTACGGGAAAATTACAGATAATAAATGCCTAAACATTTCTTAAAGTAAAGTTCTTTAGGAAACTCGCAGACATTGCATGTAGCAAAAGAAAAAGTTAAGTGAAGTTTGCGATGTTGCTCTCAGCTTTAATTTTTTAATTTCACATAGTCACATAACTAAGAATGAGTAAGAAATTTGAGACGAGAAATTAAAGACATATATATGCAAAGTAAGCTCGGGGATGCTCCGTAGAAATTAAAAGAATATTGAAATTGCTATAGAAAACGAACCTAGACGTTGCTGAGTGTTTCCGAAACCAGTTAAAAGAATCTTTACCATTTTTTTTTCGCCATAAAACAAAAACAACTGTAGGAATCGTAAACTTAAAAGATTAGTTAACGAAGAACTGGTTTACACTCGGGGCGCTGTCATCGTCATAATCAGCTTATGTTTATGGGGAACATATGTCTAGTACATATAGGCATGGTCATGGGAATATCAAATATGAACTTGTTTCGAAATGAGTAGGTACAAATCTTCCTATGGGGCGGGAGAAGTCCAATTACCATTTTTATAGGTCTATTGAACTTTTGGCGAATTTCGAAAATTTCTTAATGAAATTTAGACTGTTTAACTAGTTAATGGTACTAATTAAATTAATAATAAATTAGTGTAAGCAAAAATGTCAATGTGCGTAAGTGTTGAAAACCGCAAGCAACTGGTTTCCATCGGTTATAATTACTATATATAGTATACGATTGTCGTCAGAGAAATTGTCAAGCGAACTTTTCGAAATTAATTAGTTCCGCTTGACAGAAGAATAAAATCAGCAGGTGGAAACTAATGGCGGGGGTTCTTATCGTACTTCCTGCACTCACCCGATGACATGTTTCGCCAGCAGCAGAAGTTGCGGAAATAACCAGAAATACAAGTAACTTCGCTACCGAACCGTACAGATGTTTTTGGAACTGCTGCACGTCATCGATGCTGATGACGATGATGTACAATAACATTTGCATGGCACTGTTAATTGGTCGCCGATCAGGCAGAGATGTCGCTATGTTGGCCATGAATCATTAATCCCTACAGTATCCAAGACAGGTGTGGATCAGTCTCTACGTTACACCACACCGGGCAGGTGATCAAGCCAAAAGTCGGGGAAACCACTTGGAAATTATACAAACTGCGGCAAGTTGCACGGCAAATTGACATACTCAATCAGCAGCATTATGCTAATTCGTAATACGCGTGCCTTTTTGGCATTCTTGTGAAGTTCGCAGATATCCAAGGCATACATCTAGCGTATATAGCATACATATAACGGGCATATATACATATATATATCTCGCACACGCTCTTTATCGGCCTGCACAAATCTGCGCAAACAACAAATATGTGCGAAGCTCATACATTGCTTTCTGTATAGTATATATATGGTATATCGCCCGACCATATATCTTATCTGGCGTGACAAGCATGTCAGTATTTAAACGACGCACAAGACAAGCTACCAACCCGAAGGTACGAGCAGCAGTATTAGTCGAGACTCTTTGGAGTTGGCTTTGAGTTAGTCAGCCCCGAGTTGACTCTACTTCCCCCTCTCTTGCCTCTCTCTCTCTCTCTCTTGTTCCACCCAATTACTGTCCCATTCGCATTCAGCTTGTCGCGGAACATTTCATTTTTGGCTTGTCACTTGGCATGCAGCAAGCGCCGCCGACGCCCCCACTCGAAGGAGACATGAAAATATAAATACTATATAGTATATACCATGCGTATACCACACTTTATATAGCACATTTATATATAGTATATGTTTATGTTGAACTTCAGCTTAATGCGCCAAACAATTACCAAAAATAAACAGTCGTTTGCACTGTGCTAGCATTATATGTTATGTCTAACAAAGACGACTTTTAGATACACCATCATTGAGTTTAGGGATTATAGTATGGCTTTATCTTGTAATAGTTGTATGGCTAGAGACTTAAAGCGGCTATTTTTGCCATAATATGTAAGCTTTGACATTTATAGCATTTATGATTTATATGACGAGGAAATTATTTTAAAATTTGGCACATTTTCATAAAATTTTTAAGTCTGGCCTAATTTATATATAATCTTTTTATGTCTATATAGATAATATATTCTGAGTACTTAAGTGTATTTAAGAGATCCCTTATGTTCATTATATCTCATAAATTAATGCAGGTATTTATAGGATTAGACAGAGAATAAGCTATTGCTTTAATTTTATAGCACATATATCTTCAGATATTTAAGCTTCTTCACACCATTTTTTAAAGGTTTCCATAATCTGCAAATTCCTGCAGTTAACTTTGATTTTATAGCACACTGGATATATTTTGAGTTACATACCATACCAAAATTTGACATCATCCACAGTTTCCTATAGAGTAATTGCGTATTAAAATGCCGGTCATGAGACGCGATATATATTTCGGTTGATTGATTTGTTGCTCGACTGTCGAGGTAGTTGCCGCCTTGGCCAAGCTTACCTGCTCCCCCTACCACGTCGCCTACGCCCACCTCATCGCCCAAGTCTCACCTAGATTTTTGGACTGATTGTGCCTCTATCTCTATCTCTTTCTCTGCGAATTTGTTTGCCTTCTGCGAAGTGTAGATTTATCAATGTTTTGTTTACCCATCGTCAGTTGCGTTTTGATTTTTATGCAACAATAATTTTGTTTTCATTGATGGTTTTTTTTTTTGGATTTCTAGTTGTTTACGGGGTCCCGTGGTACTGCGTGCTAAGCTATTGTTATTGTTGTTATGATTATGATTATTATTTTGATGATTACGCATTTTTATGATTGGTTTTCTGTTGTTTTTGTGGTTGTTATTTGGCCTTTTAGCATGAACGAAACGGCCAAGCCGGCGTGATACGCATTGCGTCTGCTATAAATTATTAATTTTTCGGTTTTCCCTCCCAATCGCCATTCTACGTCTCCGTCCCTTTCCCTCAGGCATACAAGTTATTTGCAAAATTGAATGAAAAATTGATAATTTGCTGCCGTGTCATTTCATCATTTTACGACACTTTTAATTGGCCAAAATAAATATTTTGCAATATATTGGCTTTTTTTTGTTTTGTTTATCTTAAGGTCGAACGGTTGATGGATGTGCAATTAGGGGCAATATTGTAAACGAAATTTGAGAAAATAATTGCATGCTTAGTTGAAATATAAATGGGATTTTAATTAGGGTACCAAACAGTACACAATGGAAATGAAGTCAAGGTTCCTAAGCGCCATATAATATGATCTTATGAATCTAACTCTGCAGCACTCATAACTTCATCGAAAAATCATTAGATTGTCCTGGAAGTGAACTCTTGTTTATTTTTTCAAAATATTGTGAATTTAAATTTTAAACATTTTGGTCCTTTCATGTTCCCGCCATACCTGAAATTCCATTTCTCATAACTTTGTCGTAAATCATCAGATTATCATTGGAAAAGGCATTTTGTTCATGATTTGATCCTTAGATTAGTTCTGCCTCAAAAATTTGGACATTCCATGTTCCCGCTATATCATGCTCCGCCCTTCAGAGCCCCTACCAGAAGTTCCATCTCTCATAGCTTCGTGAAAAATCGTCGGATTGAAATGGGAGTGGGCATTTTGTTCATGATTTTATCCCTAGATTGATCTAAATATTGTATCTATAATTTCTAGCCAGATTTTTAGATCCAGGCTATATGTACTATAAGTACTAGAGTGTATAATAATAACCCACTATCCCAGTGAGCTCATAAATTGTGGGATAAATGTGCAGTAGACATTGATAGATCGACGCGGTTCATTGAACTAAAGTGATATTTATAGCAGCTGTATGTATTGTTTTGCCACACCCCCTCGGTCATGCACATTGCGCGACAAAATAATAACGCCACTTGCCGGGCAATAAGTACACGTTCCACTCAAGATAATTATAATAAATATAACTTCAAGTTGAGCTAATTTTTTTTCTACTACTCCACAAGCTGTTATATGTTTACAGTTATGTCTCGACTATACCTGCTTAATTATTATTCGCTTAGTTATCTAATGTGCGCGATTTGCGGCTAACAATGTCTTACCTAATGCAGTTTTGTTTGTCTTTCTCTCTCTACCTCTCTCTTTCTTACTCCCTCTCGCCATCTGCCAACTGCAATTTGTGTTTGTTAACAGCAAAAACAATACAATTCGAGTAGAAATAATATGCGCAGTTGCAATAATCACAGCTCGCCCCCGCCCCCAGACCGCAGCTAGAGGCCTCTGCTTCCCCGATCAGACCTAGGAAATGCCTGCCTAACCGCATGCCAGAATAACATATGACTTATATACTATATATACCATATATATATTCCTATGATAATCGCCGACACATTTGATCGACAGGCACATCGACAATTGGGCGCCGTTCTGTAGAATCGACTAATCAAAACGAAAGAAATAGCAACGGGCTCAATAATAATAATAATATTATTAATTGCTGTCCAAATGCGACGCATGTCGAGTCGCTGTTGTTGTTTGCAAAAGTGTTTAGTATGTTAGTATTTTATTTTGTTGTTTTTTATTTTTGTTGTGCATTCAATTTTCGTGCATTGTTCGTTATCAACAAATTGCAATCAAAACGTGCAGCCAAAAGGGCAATTTACAGTTTCAGGTTTTAGTTGCTTGTATACCCTGTAGCTAGTTTGTTCACGGGCGAGTAATTTAGTTCCAATGTTAAATTAATTTAAAATATGAGCTGATTTAAATATTTAGATTTTTTTCTTTTTTTCAACTTATTTATTTACATTATCCGCCAGATCTCTGGCTTTAAAAGAGCTCCATTCATGAAATTGGTATTATAAGCACTACTAGTAGCTCCACAGCAGGAAATGTTTTTACGCTTAAGCTATTGCCTAAATGAAGTCCGTTATAGCCAAATATATTTTTGCATCCTAACTGTAAATGTTTATTTGCATGCCTACAGGGTGTTTTATGGTCATTTACGCCTTGAAACAACTTTTTTGCTTTCATTTGTTGCGAATTATTTTCTTTTAATTAAGTTTAATTGAATTCGGCTGCGCCCCTCTTTTTGTTGTAAGTATACAACGTTATTGTTTATTGTGGTATTTTATACCCTATAGCAATTAAGAGTATACATGGGAAGATCATGAACTCTGGATAAGCTCAAGTCGCGCTTGAACTGAAAATTGCAGTAATTGACGAAGTCTTACATAAGTTAATGGGTAGAAATACGTTAAGTATGGTTAGTTAGGCTGCTGAAATTTGGTACACATATAAAATGATATCTCAGCTTTATATGCTGCAAGTTTTGCAAAGATCGAACAAAGAATCTTGAAGATATTTAAGAATCTAATTGTTTTTGTATATTTTCGCATGCAACAATGTGTGATTGCGGTCTACAGAGTATCTGTTCGTCATCTCATTTATTTCTTAGTTAATTTTTTATGAATTTTGCTAAGCGCCGCCGACGCCGTCGCCGGCGGCAACAGAACCGGCATCAACTGAATCGGAATCTAAGCACAATCAAAGCGAGCCAATGTCGTCCATAAAATGGAAACCGATGAGGTTCATTGACATCACATCGCACTTGAGGGGCAACGCTTGACTTTAGCTCCGGCTGTGACTGCGACTGTGACTGCGACTGCGACTGCGACTGTGGAGAGCATCGATTGAAATGCGCGCAACAATTGTCAGATAAAAAGTCAAGGTCGTCGTTGGCGTGCTAAATGTATGCTGATAACGTATAATCATGACATAAAGGAAGAAGAAGAAGAGGCAAGCACTAAGGAAGGCGACAAGTAGAACTGGAGGTTGATAACACAGCAGAGAGAAGTCGCACAATTACAGTTACTCAGCACAAAGTTTTCCTATATACCCTGGAAGCGAACTATATAATATATATGTACTATATATGCCAATTGGCTGGTATACTCCCTCTCTCTCTGTCTCTCTCTCTCTCTCTCTCTCTCTGTATCTGTTGTTTTCTACTAGTTTCATTCATTAAGACGCCGTAGAAGACAACTCATTGAGAACGTATCGAGAATTGCCTTCAATACGCCGTAAAATGTTATTATTATTTTGGAATTTATGACGAGACCTTGTGACGCACATATAGTAAAGACACAGTAAATATCGTAGATATTGTTAGGAAGAGTACTCGAACCGAGAACTGAGTCTTATTTATTGACACACACTCGCACGTATGAATCACACTGAAATCTGAAAAAAAAAGAAATACAAATCGATTTTTCTTTTGATTCAGTTCCGGGATTTTGTGACAAAAACCCACAGCAAAGTCAAATATACTTGGAATAGACTCATTTGCAGTTAGCATTAAGTGGGCAATACCTGAGTGGGTTCGAGTGAGGTAAGACAGCGTAAAGTACTATCATATCTAGGTTATAAATTACTAACCTATTTTATTAGCGGCATACTCGAGATATGGAAGCAGCGACTAAGTTTATTCTGAGTATACGTTTGTAGTATGAAAATATAAAGTTTATGGGAGAACTGTTTGGAAAATTTTGAAAATTCTACCTACTAGATTTGTATAAAGTTTGCTTTCAAAGATCGAAAACATTGAAAATCCTATGCTTTATAGTTATAGTTCTAATTTGTCACTATTTGCTATTTGTTTCAATAATTTTAGCGCATTATAATGCTGGATCACTGACAAAAGTCTTTCAAATTTAATAACATTTAATTGTCTTATATTCCTGGAATTTTCCACAAATAGAAATCCAGTATTTCGGGTCGAAAGTTCATAGAGAGCTTTAATTACAGTCTTTCATTTGTTAAGCAGGTAGGTTGGTATTCATTTCGGTTCGCAGCGAGACACAGGCCTCCAGATCGCAGATGAACTCTCGACACGGCCTAATGATGTCTGGTCTGGGAATGTATGCGTGTGTGTGTGTGTGTGAGTGTGTGAGTGTATGAGTTACGAGTCCATTAATCAACGCTGTCATTCATGAATTTTTGGGTTTGGGATTTTTAGCAAGTCTTTGCGGATGTGTTTTTTCTTTTTCTTGAATTTTGCCATGTTGCGGATATGCTCGCAAAAGATTGGAATAATGTTTTCGCTATTGCCCGCATTTCTTGCATAAATCCGGGGTATTTCAATTTCAATTTTAAACGGAATTTCCCACACTCTTTATAAAGGAATTATTGGAATTATTATGAGATCATTAATTTAAAGCTAACTTTGTATGTTTTTCTACAATTGCAGCAATTTTTTGGATATAAAATCCATTGAAATGGCCTCATCACCGAATCAAGCCGCACCTCCGGTTCTCTGGCGTGCTCGACGCAAAATTGGTGAGTTTAAAGATATATAATATAATTATAATATTGCTTGGTATAGTTAGGGATATTAATTGAATTCGGAATCAAAGTTCACCGTCATCCCGAGTGGATTTTCTCGACATGTTTAAGCGTTCATTATTCTGGCATTTTTTTATTTCGTGTTAGTTCGGGGGAGTTCAAGCCGGGAATGATATTTGCTTTATTTTTTTTGCTGTCTCTTTGGCGCCTGTTGCGCCTTTTCCTTTGTCATTTCTCACTCTATCTCTTTCTTTGGGTGTCATTAGCGTGTTGCCAGATAAAATATTAATGAGCTGTCACTCTGAATTTTAATGTCACTCAGCTGGAGAGGACACACAGTGGGTGTGGAGTGGCTTACGGGCTGGTTTGGGTGGGTGCCGATTAAGTGTTATCCATACAGACTGGCTGTAAAAGTGGCAACAAACGTTGGCAATCTTGCAATGACTTCTCCCACCTGCTGGGTACATTAATAAGTGCTGAATCATAGGGAATGCTGGCAAAGTAAAGCTGTCTGGGTGCAGATCTCTGGAACTAGCTGAGCCAAGGCCATTAAATTTGGCATGTAGCAAGCTCTAGCATGCTTGCAGCTAAAACCATTTTGTTGCTACCTTTACGATGCTTGCTTGCTTTAGAATTAGAAATATACATTTTAAAAAGCCCATATTAGAGTTATTTTAAAATTGTATAGCTGGCTGCCTTGAAATGCGCATACTTTGCAGTGTTCTTAAGCAGTACTGAAAATTTCATTGAAATCGATTAAGGATTTTAGCGGAAATTATTATTTAGCTATTGCACAGGTATTTTTAGCATTTACTTGCGAACTTTTGTATATGCTCAACCTTTGACCTTTGCTGGGGTCGAAATGGCCCTCTATAATTGCCACAAGTTGCGGCAATCAGCCTTAAGACGCTCGAGCGAATTCAATTTCCACTGCCGATTAGTGAAAAGTGGAAAATTCTCTTTCCCCTGCTGCCAATCGTTGGAAATAATCAAGCGCCGACCACAATTACCTGTGTAAACAAGTTGAGTGATTTATTGGCCCAACTATGAGTGTGTGGGAGGGGGGAGATGGGAAGTAGGGTTAGGGCGCAGTTCAACTTGCTGCGAGTGCAAAACAATCACATAAAGTTTTAATTAATTTCAAACAAGCAAACAAACAGCAACCAAACAGCAAGCCAAATAGAGTGTGAGAGAGGGAGATAGAGAGTGAGAGAGGTACAGGTTGCCAGCTTTTGCAATTTATGGCCGCCAGTGTCGCGTGTCGCCACAGTAAAGCGAGTCTCACAAGCTCAAGTGCCGCCGGAAGTGGTCGACGCTGTCACGCTTCATGTAGCCATAACTGCTGCGGCTGCCTCTGTCCCTTTCACATTGCTGTCATTTCCGTTTCCGACTCGCACACGTATGCAGCCTGCTCACCTTCCGCTGCTGCTGCCGGTAAACTTGGCATTCAGCGCAAAACCAAAACAAACTTTGCATTCCACTCACTCGCGCCGCGTATATCGTAAATGGTTTATCGTAATTGTTTTGACTGAGCTTTTGGGCAGCAAAAGCTTTGGCGCTTCGAGCCGATATCGAAAAGCTGCATCAGCTGCGATTTGAGTGACTTTTCGCCACGCAAAGCCGGTTTGGCCAAGCTGTCTCTCCCCCCACCCCTCTCTCACACTCTCTCTTGTGCACTGCCTGCATGCAGTATTCTTGGCTTCAACTTTGCTGCATTTTCAACTAGTCTAACGGTGCATATGCTGAGAGAGCGAGATAGAAATAGTTGCCAGCTGTTTTCTAACTGTTCTAACTGTATTGCGCTGCTGCAATGCATAAACAAACAGAGAGAGAGAGAGAGAGACAGAGACAAAGAGAGAGAGTTCTACAGTGGGCCAAATGCAATTGAAATGCTTCATTATTTTTGTGCTTCACTCTGCTTGCCGCTTGCAACTTGTTGCGCCTGCTGCCGCGAGCTTTTCGCAGCTTCTCTCTCTTCTCGCAGATATGTTTCCAGACTTTTAGTAGTGTCTCGCACTCGCTCGCTCCTCAATTACGGTCATGGTCAAATTAACAGCAACAATAACAACGACAACTCTTGCCCATTTCCCAGTTTGTACACATATACACAGAGCGGGAGCGTCTGTAATATTTTTGCAACTGATAAGAGATCTGGCAACACCACAGCAAAACCTGCGCTATCAAAAAGCGAATGCGACTGCAATTGAAATTAAGCGAGCAGCACAAACTACAAAAGACAACAAACTAAACACACACACGCACTCGCTTTGCCACTCTCCCATACACACGCACGCTATACAAACAAACAAGTCAGCCGTTTGAGCACAAGAGAGCGCGCGCGTTGCTAAGAGAGCGCTCTTTCTCTCTCTGTGTCTCTGCTGAGCGGCGCAAACTGAAGTTCATTAATCGCACGACAAATGTAAATAATACGCAAAGCCAAAAGGCAATCACAAAAAAAGCAACAACAACAAAAAGCTTAATGTTCTTTGCGCTGCTCGCACACGCACGCACACAGGCAGAGAGCGAATTTGAGCGTTTTTGCTTTGTTTATTTTAGGCGAATTCGCCGCGAGTTGTCGCTGGCCTGACTGGCATTGTTGAGCGCAACTCGTTTTTAGTATCTCACAGATATTCGACGTGTTCGGTTGCAGCAGCGGCGGCGCGACAATAAAGCAACAAAAGCGGCCCGAAACAATATATAGAAAAACGATTTGAAAAGTACAAGCAAACAACAACTCTAATTGCGAAGCAACTCAAAAAAATACATAAATAAAATCCACTTTTATTTTCGGGCAGAGTTTTGTGTAAGTGCGCTCGCGTCAGTGTGTTTTTGTGCGTGTGTGTGTTGGAAATAACGGAATGCATTGCAAGAGAAATTAACTGCAAATACAACAACAGCAGCGACAAAAGCAACAAAAATAAAAACGTATGTGCAAGATGCGCGCGTCGTCGTTTTCGTTTTATTTTCTGTCTGCCTTTTCGTTTCATTCTGCAAATAAAACAACAACATCAACGTGAAAGAAAACTAAAAACGTTCGCGATCAACGGTCGCGTGCTCATTCTGTTGCTTCTTCTTCTGCTTCTGCTTCTGTTTCCATCTTCTTCGCTTCGCTTCTGCTTCAGTCACAGCTCGTGTGTGGCTGTGTGTGTGTGTGAGTGCGTGTCTGTGCACGCGTGTGCTGCATAGAAGGTGTGAAAATATATCGCATAACCAAGTGAAATATAAAATATTTTCGCAGTTGAAATTAATCAAATAGTAGGCGCAAAATTATGCACAACGCCTGCCAGTGAAGCCGCTAAGAATAAATGTAAATAAATGCGAGAATCAATTACAGCAAACAGTGCAAAAGTGGAGTGAAGCGAACAGCAGCAACAGCAACAACTAATGCAGTCGCCAACAACAACTGCAAATGCATTTGTGAGTTTGAGAGGAGAAGTGCAGCACGCACACATACTCGCTGCAAGCTAAGCTCGGCTCGCGCTCTCTCGCGCTCTTACAGTGCCATTCCGACAGCTGATCACAGCAGCTGCCTGCCAGCGTTGTCATCCTCGAGAGCAGCAGCGTTGCCAGCTTGCTGGAATTCCCCTCGCCTTGGACGTGCACATTATCTCTTGCCTCTTTACATGCATATTATATTTATTTGTTATTATTATTTCTGGTGCGTGCGTGTGTGTTTGCGAAAAATGTACAAATTGTTCAATGCAACACGCACACTTGCAGCTCATTTGCATGTGTGTGTGTATTTGCGCTGATTTTACTTGCGTTTGCAGTGGCATAATAATTGTGGTTATTTATTATGCCGCAGCATATCATAATTTTATATTAAATGCGCCGTTGCTTTTTGCTTTTTGTTATTCTTGTTTTTTTTTTTAAGGCTTTTCCACTCTTGTTTGCACAGCGAGAGAGTGAGAGCGAGTGAGAGCGCGTGTTGCGTTGACAAAGCAACGTGAGAGTCGAAAGAGCCGACGCAACGGAAGCTTGGCAGGGTGTTGGTGTTGGTGCGCAACGCGCCTACGATAAGCTGTCTGAGCAGCAGCGACTCTGCTCCGTCCCCCCTCCCCGTCCCCGCGCTCAGCAGCACGGCACAGTCCCCCACTAGCTGACAGACAGGTGTGCGCGGCATGTGGGGTGCGCGTTATATTGTTTTTTTTTTCCTTTTTCTGCCATGTCTTCTTGTGGTTTGTTGCTCTTTCTAGGCAGAGAGCGGCAGAGCGGTAGAGCGAGAGAGTAGCAGCAGTAGTTTGTGCGTGCATGTGCGTGTGCGTGTGTATTTGCTGTGCATAGACATACAAATGTAAAGAGTCGCCTGCGCTGTTGTTTTTGTTGCAACGGAAATGATTTTGTCGCACTCTGTTTGCTCTTCCACTCGTTCTGCCTGCGCGCTCTCTTCCTTTGTGTCACTTTAAAGAGAGTTTCAAGCGCACTTGGCACCATTTTAATTAGTATTCGTATTCGTATTAGCTTTTGCATTGGTTTGTCTTAGTAATTCAATAATATTTACTCAGGTCCCTGCCCCGCAATCAACCCGGACGCACCTTCAAGCAGCGCGCCCATGGCTGCATTGAATGTGACGATCCGATGATAAGGTTTATCTCGCTCCCTTTCCCGTGCCCGTTCCCGATTTCATATACGACGCGACTGTTGTTTATGATTATCATTATCGCGAGGAATTACCATTGTTATCCAGCTAAATCTAGTCATTACTCACCCTATACACACGCTATCAGTATACTACTGCGTATGTGTGTGTGTTTGCAGCATACATATTATTATAGTAGGGTGCTATCGATGATGATAAGGCTAAGTTTCCTTCATTTTTGGCATATGACACGCGCCCGGTTATCAGTCAGTGCGCAGTTGGCCGAAATAACGAGAAAGAGGTAAAAAAGAGAGAGAGAAAGATTGCGTATGAAGGTGAAATTCACGGGACTATTATCTTATAAATTGAAATAGTGACTGTAATTGCATGGTATGTGTTGTATATTCAATTTTATAAGGATTCACAGGGAACAACTGAAGGTATAAAGTGATAAAGTAGAGTTTTATAAGCCATATAAGTGAGAAATGCACCTCTCCCACTCTTTTAATGCCCCCAATGAGGCCACAGACCCGATATGCTTGTAGAATGCCGTAAAAGTGCAGCTGTGCAAGAGATTGAAGCGGAGAGAGGGGATGAGGAGAGAGGCGAGAGAGAGAGAGAGGGAGAGCGAGCAGTGTAAAGAGATCGCGCGACTGATGGACTGAACAACTTCACATATACGGTTATTACAGCTGGGATTATTATCGTGCGCGCCTTAAAGAGAAGCTGACTCCGAGAAGGGGTTGGGAGAGGGGGGTGACTTCTTCCTGTTTCGTATTTGGCCTTTTCGGCTGCGGTTTGACAACTTGTTTGGCCCGTTTATGTGGGTTAACAGTTCTTGGGCACATTCCAAAAAGTTCAGCTCAGTTTCGTTTCTTTGCGCTACTCTCTCTCTCTCCCTGCTTAACTTATACTAAATTTCTTTGACGTCAAGCTTTTTCTCTTCTTTTTTACTTTTCGCACTTTGTTTTCTGTTTGTTTTTTCGAATGAGACCCCCCGTATTGTTTATTGTGTATTATGATGATAACTCAAGTATTACGATTATATTTCATATTATTTATTATTATTATACATCTCAATGGGTCGTTTTGCGTTCTATGCAAATCTATGAATCTTACTTTGTTTTATTACAGTTCTTATCGTTCCTCTTCGCATGTTTCTTCTGCTTTTTGTTGTTGCTTTCAAATTGATGGCGCGCGTATTGTTTGGCACTTTTTTTTCGTTTCGTTTCTTTTTTTTATTGTTTTTTAAAAGTAGTATATACCTTACTGTGTTTTTTCGACTTATCGAACAGCTGTTTTTGTTATTGGGCCGGCACGTTTCGAGCTATACAGCTGTATTGCATATATCGCGTATATTGACGTTTTTAATTTACATCTTGTTTATGATTTAGATATTATAGACAGTTGCTGCAGACAGCGAGAGAAAGGGGAGACTAGATTGTGAGAAAGAGAGAGGTCCCATTAACAAAAACTTGTTTCCAAATCATGCGACATACAACTAAAGAAATGAAAGGAATTTGCCAAATTCATTTGTCTAATGTATTTAAATTTCAAAATTGAAATTATCCGATAAAGCTGAAGATTCTGATAAGTTTTATAGCTGAGTTATAGGGAAGATTACACGCTTAAATCTTGCAGCACTCAAAAAAATCGATTCTTATTTCATTAAAATATTTTCTAAACCAAAAAAAAAAATCTTTGCATAGAAACAAAGAAAGATTTTTTGACTATATATATTTAATAGAATTCACCTACTATATATGAGCGATTAACAGATTGGGAGACAAATCTCTTTGCACATTGTATATCACGTGC
Source organism: Zaprionus inermis (assembly GCA_018151445.1). Lineage (NCBI taxonomy): Eukaryota > Metazoa > Arthropoda > Insecta > Diptera > Drosophilidae > Zaprionus > Zaprionus inermis. Next base: position 2,876,122 of record JAECXD010000555.1, read on the forward strand.
AAAAGCGTTTCTCGGCTTGTTTTATTTATGTTCCTCATATGATAAAATAATCATATGATGCTGTGATTTTTCTGGCAAAGTTTCAACGTTGTTTTTTATCCTAGGGAGGAAGAACTTGCCATAAACTGAATAAAATATTGCTCGACATTATGGGGATGGTTACAGATATAGAAAACAAAACTAGACCTACATATACATTTATTCAAATCCAATTGCGTACGGTTGGTTTGTTTGGTTGGCCCCCAAGGCTGGTCAGTAAAATAAACAACAACTGTTCGAAACATATGTAAACATATGTTGATTTGGTATATGGAATGTATATTTATCTCTATCTGTCTCTTTACCTTCGCATGCATATTCCAATCACGTGTATATTTATTCTTCTGACTCAGTCTCTTTAATTCTTTTTGATAGATGCAATATTTTCGTTGTATAGTAAGTTCGATATACTGACAAATCTTAAGCTGGGGAAAATCCATGGGGGCGGGGAGACCTGAAATTCGTGTGAATCATGCGAATGGCATTTCTGGGGGCAAAACCAGAGCGAGAAAACTTGCGTCATAAATCGAACTATGGTATATTCAGGAAAATGTGTGCCAAATGAAACATAAAATAAATGTACAAAGTTTGATCGAAGCAAATATGTGACTTGTAGATGCTGTAAATTGAAAGAAAATTAAATTTATATTAGATTTTAATCTATTTGTTATATCTTAACTTACTTTTTATAGCTTAATTAAATTTTGTAGAATGCAAGTTCCATTTTTTGTATGTTCTACACTGTATTTTGGACTTGATTTTGTAAGTTAGATAAAAATATAGCATAAAACTCAGTTTGTAATGTAATTATATTTATTTTTAGTAGCATTATTAAATATTTTCATATGCAAGTAGCACTATTTTTATGTCCCCTATTGTACATTTACTATATAACGGCATCGGGTATAGCAACCCACACTTGTGCGACACGTTTACAGGGTATTTAACAACGCGATCGCCTTTGTGCATGCAATAAATGAAGGAAATGGCGCGGCCCACGCGACAGAACGAACGCGACGCCCGCACGCTGCTTTTTGGGGCCTGTGCCGCTGCGCTGTCGTGCGGCCGAGCTGCGGCTGCTGCTGTCGTCATACCTGCTTACGCTCTCGCGAGCGTCTCTCTCACTCGTCGAATGAATTCGCCGCAAGTGACGCGCGCAGCGTTGCTGCCGCCGCCGCTGCTCCTTATCAGGCAGTGTGGGTTGCCCTCGCTCTTCGCCGTTCTCTCGCGCCATCCCGCTCGCACACACTCGCACGCTGTGCCAAAAACATAGTCGAAATTAATAAATCTGCATTAATGAAGTACACTGTGCAATATATCTTAGTTTTTCGTTATTTTGGCAGCGATGCAAACTAATTTCATTATTGAGAGAGCAGCGTGCGTTGTCTATATACGAGCGTGTGTGTGTATGTGTGTGTCAGTGTTTGTGTACACTATATGTTTTGATTGTGGCCACACTCATTATCAGCAATGTGACAATTCTGTAGCCAGCTCGCTCTCTGTCTGATTGACCGCCCGCCCGGCCGCCTTTCTCTCTCTCTGGCATTCTGTTTATTTATGTTTTTCCCCGTGCACTTTTCTTGCTCTTTATCTGCCTTATTCGCCTGGTTTTAGATGATTATTTTGCTCTTTTGTTTTTATTGCCGCTGCTCTCGCTCGCTCGCGTGCACAGCTGGTGGAAAATTTTCCAGCGCTTAATATAAAAGTATATAGAATTAAAATTGATGTTTAAATCCCAACAATCCCTCTCTCTCTCGCCCGCTCTCCCGCTCTGTGCATCCCCCTCTTTGCTCGCTGTTCCACTGTGCACAGTGCACTGTGGCGCCTGCATTCACGTTTTCCCTCTCTCTGTCTGTCTGTCTCACTCTGTTGTTGTTTTTTTCTATTTGCTTTTCCTAGACAAAGTGCATTTTCCTTGTATTAGTTAATTGCCCTGTGCTGTGGCCTCTTCAACTGTAAAACGTGAGCTTAAATACGGGGAAATACTCAACTCGTAAACCCCTTTTCTCGACCCTTAACAAATGACACGTCTGATTGTTAGCCCAGATTATGCAGCAGAGCGATACAGAAAGGAAGAGAAGAGCGGGGGAAAGAGAGTGAGAGCTGAAACCTGTTGGGAATTATAAATATTACGTATGCATCTTGTGAAATGGGGTAAATTAGCGATAAAACTTGTTCAATTCTTAACTAGTTAATTGATCTGGTATTATATAGCAGGTTTTCAGTTTACGCTCCCTAGGTATTATCACTATAATTAGATATAGCTAGATTAATGTGCGACCTATCCTAACCCTATAACTATAACTGTTTCTTTACTCTTAAATCTTTAATATTCTTATAAATATGCTTGATTGCATTTCCAGCAATTTTCGAGTTTTTCTTTTACCAAACCCAGTTCGATTTTCCGCGAATTTCAGGCTCAAATACTCCTCAATTCCTCAGAAATACACTCAATTGCTTTCATATTGCCTTTTCTCTCTTATTTCTTCTGCTTCTTCTTATTCTGTATTAATGTGCAACGTCGTGCAATATTTTGATTACTGTAAACATTCAGGGTGCCGCCCTCAAGGCATCGTCTTACAATTTATGCTGTGCTCGGCAGAGCAGATTCGAAACCGAAGCGAACCGAACCGAACCAGACTTGAAGTTGGAGTTGGTCTGGCTTGGCTTTTGAAAAATGAAATTAATATACAAGATAAACATTTGAGGGGCAGCATGCAATGTTTATTCAGGGGGAGAAGAGTGGAAAATTAAATGAAATTGGTTGCGCTTTTTCTGCGAGTGAAAAGCAGAAAAAGTAGAATGGGAACGGGTATGCAAATAATAAAGTCTGCATCAGATATGTAGCCGTATAAAAAGAATAAAGACTAAAGTACAGGGTGCACTTTAAGTAATTTCTACAAAAGCAAAAAGCATTCATACAATTGTTAGACATATATCATTACAAAATTGCATATCCCTTGATCTTTTAGTCTCTGAGTTATTCATTATTTATACTAAAATCCCTCTATGCCTCCAAAATTTATTTGCAATTCAGTTCAAGAACCTATTTCTGACCTATTTCCCTGTTGTTGGCCTTAAATCAATGACCGCTTGTGCTGCTGTTGTTAATTATGAGTTCGCCATGGTGCAAAATCAACAAACAAAGCAATTAAAAGTGCCAAGTGAAAAGCAAAATTTTCCATCTCAAAAATCTACATAAAACACATATACGTTTTCCCCGCCCATTCCTACCCACACACAAAATCATATCTAAATACCATAAGTGTATGCATAAATAAACAAAAAATACCAGATAAATGCGTTAGACAGTGAAAGAGAGAGAGAGAGAGAGAGAGAGAGAGAGGTGTGTACGTCATTTGCGCACTTGGTTCAGGGTAAAGCGCTCAAATAGATCAGAAATTCAAATCCCGATTGGGAATCTAATTTCCCATTCAAAATCTTTGGGTTATTTATTTATTTAGATAATTTTTTGTTTAGCTTCAATGACATTGGCGATTCAAGCGCAAAATTCGCATGTAAAAAAGTTTCCGTGCGGCATCGTTGGATCTCCTCGATCGGCGATCGCGATACCGATCGCGTTGTTTATATTTATATTTTGTATATCAAATTTGTTTTGTATTAGCGCGTATATTTATATATATTGTATATGTGGAATGATCGTTAAGATCGTTGAACGTTTCCTAACGTTGGATCGTTGAGGATCACTGTCTCTTGGCTGCAGGCCGGCAGGGGAGGTGATGTAAACAAAAATATTGTCGTAGACGCTACGTAATGTCTGCGTGAGCTCAATTCATCAGTGGAATAATTAACACTTGATTAACACGAAAGATGACGAACTAATCGAGTAGAAGGCAGGCAAGAAGAAGAGGAGAAAGGGTAGGGTAAGAAGGAGCAGAGTGTCCAGGAGTTTGGTCAATTTGTTTTACAGATATTCTCAGCTGCGTCACAGACGATCGAGGGATAGGTAAATGCTCTGAAGGGTCATAGAGCCTTCGATAAAAGATATTGCAAATTGATAGAATAAACCTGTAGGTTTTCCAAAACGAAAACGAAATGGCAAATGATATATGAGTCTATAAGCAGACACTGATTAATGGGAATTTCCGGTGAAGTGTGGCTCAGCAAGACCTTTCGATTCTATTGAACCTTGGGTGCGAAAACAAAGATAAGATAAGATTCGGTTGAGTTAGGACAGTTGAAGGTGGACAGAGTGAAGTAAAACTATGAAATAAGCATAGTTGAAAAGCTTCGTTATTCATTGATTTCAACTGCTGAAACTATTTCGTACATCTGGCGCTATAAGACTAATCTGCATAGGCTCAAAACACTTGTCACTTCTATTGACATTGCCAACTATTTGGATCTCCCTCTCTCTCTCTCATTTGAGCGGTGTTCTTTGTTGGAATGATGATGATAATATGATCTATCTGATGATTTGCTTTTATCATGAGTGTTGGGTAAACACGATTGTCTCGTGCCTCGTGTCATTTCATCAGAATGGAAAAATTCAAAAAATACTTCAGACGTGACCAACTCATAAAGCAGCTCGATAAAGAGAGCGAGATTAATCGAAATGATTATCAACTTATGGATGGGCCTCATTATGGTACATTATGGTAAATCAATCTTTATAGTTTCCGCTTGGTTCCCGCTTATATAATCCACAGCACTTACCTTTCCCACGCGGTTTTCGCACAGGCCACAAGCAGCTGGCAAAAGTTCAAGAATATTATTTTGGATTTCCAATTTCATTGAAAATAAATGCAGAATTTAGTATAAACTAATTACCAAGCAAGTTGCAAATAGCAGACAGAGATACAGAGAGAAAGCAGAGGCAAATGGAAAATCACGTGCCAAAAAAAGCAGCGTAAAAAAGTTTTTCAATTTTAATGTTTGTTGCATTTTTATAGGCCAAATTGTGACTTTGTGGCAATATGAATTGCTATGAGAAGTGTGCTACTTTGTGTACATATACATATGTGTGTGTGTGTGTGTGCGATTAGATTTTCACACATAGAAAAAGTGTTGCTTGCGATGCGGGAATTTTTACGTATCGCTAATTATACGCGATATACAGCAAGTGAGAGCGAGAGAGAGATAGACATACACTACTCTCCGTAATTGACTCTGCTTCGTTTCGCAAATTGTTGGCTTAGGTTTGTCATATTTTGGCCGAAAATCTGCTGATCTGTTGCCCTTGTAGCAAGCTCAAATTGCGGGATTTTTCCTTACATTTTCCATTCATCACTTTGGTATGTGAAAGAAATTAAATTCAAATTCTACCACATACATATACGTATACGTAACGTATTTATCATTTGTCAACAGAATATTCCACTGCTCGGTTGCGTATGAGTAATATTTTCTAATGTTTATCTCTTGCCTGCCCAACTTTCGCATATGTTGTTTGCAAATTTCTTTCGACCAGTTCGTTTTTCCTTCCCTTAAACGTGACAAATTTCCATTGACAGCTTTTGACATTTCTTCGAGGTTTTCTTTGGTTTGTTTTTTTCGTTTCTTGGCTGTTGACTTTTCCTACGGTTTTCTATCTGTTTGGCATTTGGGTTTTGCTCGAGTTGATTGCACGCTTCATTGGCGGAAAAGGACATGGGAAGCAAATGTCATTTAGGTGGTCAAGGTTGATCGCTCAATGGGAAAGTGCATTTGACAGATGATAATGATGGCTAAAAGGAAATGATATATGGCACAGGGAAGGGGGAATACACACTTCTAAGGTCAGGGTGTGTGTGGGAGTAGGGGTTGAGTAACCTTTAGGCGAAATGAACTGGCAAGATATTTGATTATCTCTAATTAAGTTAAATGTAGGAAATGATAGATCGATTTTGAAGTATTTAACACGAATTTAAGCATATTTGCAATGTTTTATAGAGCTCATAAAATTTTTAAAAATTGCTTCTTAACAGATATGAAATTATATTGCGATATGAGTGCCTATATTCTATATTATCTGTATTATCGTATCATATATTTAAATATAAACTAATAATTAAAACTCATGGATATTTATAGAGCAAATACATGAAAATACATTAATATTTTAGCCGCAATTAAAGTCTTTTTTCTGTGATTTCTCTGTTATATATTGCTAGTTGTTTCCTAAAGAGATTTAACTTAATTTTCCGACCGTTTTCCAGCTGGCGCCAATTAACTGTCAGTCGTATTTTAATAATTCATTCATTATATGCAGCATTTATTAATTTGACAGCGTGTTTTACGCGCATTTCCACAAAATGTCACTGTATTATTTATGGCCATTAATCGGTTCACTCTGATGCCGCATATCATATTTATAAAGCATCGTCATAAGTTCGCAATTAACGTGATATATTAATTAAAATCTTAAGCTGTCTCTCGCTCAATATGGCGAGTTCTCTGGGTCTGTCTCTTTCTCTGTCTGTCTGTTGGTGTGGGAAGATGGCAGATCTGTCTCTGGTCAGGGGAGTGTGTGCGCAATCAGCCGGTTAATTGAACTGCACCCAGCGAAAAGTCACACACACCCACATCAAGTGAAACTTACCCACAATTACACTCGGTACACTCAGAGCACACTCGTCTCGCACTCAGTGTCGCTGCCACTTACGCTCGCAAGTCAAATGCAATTGGCGAGAGGGAGAGAGGGAAAGAGAGAGAGAGATTGAGAGACACTGAGAAAAAGAGAGAGAGCTTAGATGGGGCACACTTAGAGATATGCTATAAGTCGGGCAGGTCAGTGCAGGCAGATGAAGTCGTGCTTCGTTTCTAGAGCTTCTTAACTGAATTCTATACACAAAAAAATCGATTAAATAGAAATATTTAAATCTGCTTTCCTACACTTCAAATAATAAAAAAATCATATATCGTCTTAAGCACTTAAAGATATATCGATAGCCTTAAACTGTATATCGATTTCTCAATAATGTATTGCTTTTTAAGAAGGGAATCTAAATTTCCATCAATATTCGAATCAAATCTTTGACAACTCGAGTAGCAGCAAAGAGCATAAGGCTTGGCATAACCTGCTGGAATTTGCTCTAGGGTATTTTTTTGTGTATAAAGTTGCCATGCGTGGCTCCTTGCTGTCGCTGCTGCCGCGGCTGTTGGCGGTGGGTGTGGCAGGGGCAGCCATTCACAGAAATTGCTGCACTTCTTGCTGGCGTCAGTTTTGCTGTCATTGTTGTTGTTATAGCTGGACAATTACAGTGTAGAGCAGTGCAACAACAACAACAACAACAACAACAACAACAACAGCAACTGGCATCATTTTCTTGTTATTGTCTTAGCTTGTGTCTTGAATGAATGAATGAGTGAATACGCAAAAGAAATGACACGACAACTGGCTGGCACTCTCTGTTATTATACGAACATGCGTATCAGTCGCCGCTAAGCTGACTACCCTAACCCCTCTTCGGGCGGTGCTGCCCAACCCGCAACTTGTGTCTCTTTTTTTCTTGTATTTTTTTTCTTTCTTGTTTTTCTCTCTTCGCGTTTTGATCGCAGGTTCATTGACTGTTGATTTCTTTGCTTGACTGAGTGTGCCAGTGTGAATGTGAGTGCGAGTGTGAGTATGAATACGCGTCGTAGTAGCAGCTAACACTACGTCTAATTGCTGCAGCTGCTGTCGGCTTTAAGTCTGCTTCAAGTATGCCACTTCTATCGTGTTCATGTGCGTTTGTGTGTGTGTGCGCGCGCTGAGAAGTATGCAACGCATTTGCTTGTACCAAAAGTGGCTGCCACTTGCGTTACCTGAAAGCCGTTCACAGCCCAAGCTGAAGCACAAGCACAAACATTACCCGCCTCAGTGGCCACAGCAGCCTTGAGTGCGGCCATGCCACCTCTCTCCCCCTCCCCCCTCGCTCACTCTCTCTCTCTCTGGCTACCCCTTTTGGGGTTGCAGTTAAATAAATACACACTTTGTCTTCATTAGTGTATGTCGCTCGGAGGCTTTGACGTCATGGCCAAGTGCAAGTCACTTGCGGTCAGTCTTCGATACCCTGTAGGCAGCTGGATAGCAGACAGGGCAGACTGACTGCTATAATCAGCGTGAACTTGGGCTATGATCTATGAAATTTGGCAGAACTAGACCAGAAATCAGTTCATTTAGCAACTATTTTTCAGAAGGTAAGCACAGCCCTTCCAAGACAAGATATGAGCATAAATAATTTTAAAAAGTGTTTATTTCGCTAGCTAATTATGCCAGCCGAATTCTACTTTAATACACGCTAGCATAGCTAACAGTCGACTCCGCTCCTACTGTCTTCTAATTTTAGCACACCATAAACCCCCAAAAATAAAAGCAAAAATGAGCCAAAAATAATTCTTCCTTTGTCAACTAATTGCTGACGTTGTGACTTCTTAGAACTTTGACCATGCTATAAATAAATCGACCTTTTCAAATGCATAAAGAGAAAACAACATAAAATTGTATGCATAAATAACATAAGGGTACGTGATAAGGTGATGAACTTTTCTTGTTTGCCTTGGCAAATTGAGTCAATTGCGATGGGCAAGGGGATTCCTGGTCGCGCCAAGACGCTAATTAATTAATAATAATTAAATTGTGTGTGTGTGTGCGTGTGTGTGGGCAGATTTATCATATGATTCATTTTTACTGTCACAATATTTAATTAATGATTTGTGTATTGAACTTTACAGTGTTTGCCATAATAAAACTGTTTATGGCACATGAAAACAAAAAAACACCAAAAGAAATATACACATGCTATAATAAAGGCCTGTGCGAGTAGCTAGAAAAAGTAATTGAATCAGCTATCTTTATAGCTATTTTATAGCATAACCTATCCGTTGCTGTTCTTCTTTACTTTATAGCATAACATATCATAATGTTGGGCATTCCTATACTGTATTAAATCGAGCAAGCTTAACCTCTTTAGTGCACATATCTTACTAAAAGCAGCGTGCAGCAGCTGACCGTTATTGCCTTATATGAGGAGCCGGCATATGCGGCGTATGCTTAATGTGCCTTGCTCTATGATTTTTTTCCGCAGCTGCTGTGAATGGGTCTCCCCGCCATCCCTTCTCCGCATAAAATTATTTAATCAAAATCCTAAATGTGCCATTTAAAGAGGCATCCTTCTGCAATTGTTTCCTGCCACGCCCAGTCGCGGCCGGCAGCCCCCTCGATAGACAAACAAACTAATTTCGCCTCGCTGCGGCATGTTTCTCTCGGTCAACCACCACGTGGAGTGGGCGCAATCAGTGCGCCCTGGAGGGCGTGGCATCACTCCGCTGCCACACTGAATGTTGACCTCAAAGTTGGCTGGAATACGGCGGCCGGGATTCGCATGGTTTGTTTGGCAAGCCAAGCACGTCCGTCATTGGTAATTTCGAGCATGTCATAATGATAACTCAGCGAGGGGTATGTCACAGCGGGAGAGGATGAGGGGTGTGTAGTGACAGCCTCAAGACAAAATGATGTTGTACGCATTGCAGTTATTAAATTAGCCAGAAGCTTCGACGCATTTCCAAAAAGATTTTGCATGTAATTGTTAAGTGAGGAAAAAACGAGTCAAGGAAAATCCGCTTTGAAGTGTTTTCTTCCTACTCAGCGTGTGTGCTGTGTGTGTGTGTGTTTAACATTGTTTCATATTAAAATCTTGTCAGCTTTTTTGCTTGCCGTCTGCCGCTGCTCAGCGAGGCGTGGTAAGATGAGACAGGGAGTTGAGCGGGCTCAGCCTCTGGGGGCGGGAAATAAGTTTGCCAAGCTAAGATTTATGATAAGAAACTAGCTGTCTCGCCGGCGACGAAGACGTCTCTTGTGGCGCATCTCCTGCTCCTCGCTCGCTCTCGCTGCGCATACAATTTCAATATTTCTTCATCTAAGAAGGCGTATAAATTGAAAGTCTTACTCAAGTTGCGAGCCTGACAGCTTCTTGGGTTGTGTATTAAATTGGCAATGCGATAGACGAGCGGAAAGCGCGCCAAACGAACAAATATTTCGCTTTAATCGAGTGAAATTATTGCGCATACGCCGCTTGGTCCAGGCCAGCGTCCGCCTCGGCACATGTGTGTGTGCGGTTCCTCCATAAAAGCGTATTGCATACAAGTCATTAAAATTAGCTATAATTAAAGTCGTTCACATGAAAAGAGCAATTAGATTTTGTTTTTTTTATGCGCGCTCCGTATGCTTCGCTCGTATGCCAAATTACTTATACGCAGCGTGTGCCTCGGCTCGGGTATGAGTGTGCCAGCGAGTGTGCTGCGAAACGAAACGTTGCTCAGAAACTTATGAATAAATATATTTTCCAGAGACTCGTTAAATACATCTACGATACACAGATGCTTATCGATATTTATGATTTTGGGGTTTCTTGAAGATTTCTAGCGTACAATTTTGATTTATAGCCTGCAAGATTTATGCAAAACTATGTGATTTACGTGTTTATTAAGCACGTGCATTAAATGGGCAATTCGTACAAAAAAAGGAAATATACTTTATAGCAGATTTATGGTTGTTATTAAAGTATAAGCTTGGAGTTGAAGAAAAGAGCTGCGATTGCTGCATGGGTTGTGCTTGTGCGAATAAATATTATAGTATTTTATTTGATATTTTTTATAGCGCATATATTTATTAACTATAAACATTTTTAATTGAGTATTGCTGCTACTCAGAACAAATACTGAGAACAAATATTTTTAGTATTTTTATAGCACACATCAAAATCAAATATATATACAGCACGCAGTGCATCTGTTTTTTTAGTATTTTCACATCGTATGCGCGCTATGCTTGTCGTACATATGTTTTACTTATGGCTTTTTAGTATTTTCTTTTATAGCACTTTTATGGTCAGTCAAATGACAAAACGTTTATGAGCCGCTATTTGGCTACAACCATTTTGTTGACCTTCAATTGTAGCCGGTGCACACACACACACACACACACATCTAGCATATTTTGAATTGCCATAACAATAAAAAGGAAACTACTACATAAACAGAACGAGAGAGAGAGAGAGAGAGAGATAGATAGCTTTGTATCTATGGCACATGCTCTGTTAAATATCAAAGGTAGCGACAGTCGAAACAGTTATGCGTCCATTTGACATTTTTATGGCTGTAATTTTGCCACGCCTACCATTAGGCATTTGCCATAAAGCATGCCGCTCCGTTTAAAGCTGTCGAAAATGGAAACGAACACGATGTGGAAACGGAAATGCAATCGATATCGATAACAATAACAATTATGGCAGTTATGGCAAACTGCAGTTATTTTTATGGCAATTGACACATGTGTCTGTTGCAATACTTTGTTCAACTTGTTGTCTTTTAGCCTTATTACTAATGCTTTTTGCGCTACGATGATCCATTGTATTGGCCAGACAGTTTTTTTTTGTGTGCGGCGCGGTGCGCGCTTGTTGCGATAATAATTGAATGCACGAGCTGCCAAGTGATAATGAGATTTATTGTTTATTTACTCAATTATTAAATGCGGCAGCTTAACACTCGTCAGCAACACCTTTGTGATGCCTCTGCCTCCGTCTCTCTCTGTCTGCTTGCCTCTCCATGCTGTCTGCCAGTTGGCTATGTGGGCCAATTTGCCAAACTCGCCGCGGAATGTGTTACATACGCACGCAACAACAGCAGCAGCAGCCACGCGTACAGCATCTTGCTCTATCTCTCTCTCTCTCTCTTCTTCTCTCTCAGTCCCCCGCTTGTTCGATTTATGAGTCTGTTTCGTTTTCTTTCGCCCATGATAATTCACAAGTTGGCGCTAAAATCCTCGAATTGGATTCGATTGTGGTATCACGCATACGCCGCGTTGCCAGCCCGAAGTGTGCGTCGTAGCTGCCGGCGAAAGTAAACGGCGTCGTTGCAACGCGTCGCGTATACTTGTTCGAGTAGTTTTTTTTTACAGCTATTTGAACTGTACATGCCGCACACACAGTCGTAGGCAACAGGTTATTGATCCACACAGTTCGTAGCATTTCAATGCAAATGCGAGTGTTTGAGTGTGGGTGTCTGCCATGCCGTGTCCTGTAATGTCCCCATTCAGTCTCTCCCCCCCCTCTCTCTCTCTCTCTTTCTCTCTCTTTCTCTTTTTACCCCCTCTGTCGGCTGCTACGTCCGTCCTTCACTAATCGATGCTCAAGTTCGTGACGCGTTTGTCCGACGCCGCCTAATGACACTTACGCCCACTCACACCAATTTTTATAGCTATCTTGAGTGTGTGTGTGTGTGCTGTGGTGTGTGTTGGTGTGTGTGTTGGTGTGTGTGCTGGTTTGTGTGTGTGCGAGTAGACTTTGTTGTCTGTTTGCATTGCCACAAAAAAAGAAAAAAACGCGAATAAAGAAAATGAAAAGGTCGACCCATTGAATGGCATGTAAAACTCTAGTGACTGCACTGAGAGAAACTATGGGTTACAAAATAGTGGTACATATAAGTGCAAAACTGCAGCGAGTTTGCCTATAACAATCTTTCTTTGTGCTGTGCTTATGAAGAGAGTCTCTAAGAGACCATTTTCTGAGAATAAATAGTTTTTGGTTTACCATATTAATTGCATATTTATTGTTTAGAGTGACCGTATTTCAAGAAAATACTAAATCGAAATAAAATTTGCTTATTAGAATTAACATATACCATAATTCAATATCTATCCACTCAGTTTTTCACTCAATTTATACATAAAGCCAGAAAATTGTATAAAGTTACCATAGTATGCCTTTTAATTATTAGACTGACCATCCAACATAGTGTGAAAGAGAGTTTAAAGCAATGCAGTGTTTTGCGTATCATTATCACCACCAATTTCTCGCAGTGCACGCTGTTATCTGTTATCTTAGCTTGCCGCTCGCAAAACTCTGGCGTGCGCCATTAATGAACATCGTTTGCTTAGCCAGACATGGACAGCCCCTAGCAGCCGCCTCGGCCCCCCTGCTCTCTCCGCCTATATCTTACTCTGCCTGCTCGCTTAGTTCTACCTATGCTATTGACATAATGTAAGCGACCGTCAACCACTGTGCGCATGTGTGTGTGTGTGTGTGCGTTTATGTATTTTTTGTGTCTGTGTGCGGCGTTTGCGGTTGTCGCCATTGGCATAAAAATAGTTTCGGTTTTTTTGTTGCTCTGCACTTGTTGTTGTTGTTGTTACCCACCGGTTGCTAGGGGTAGATACGAGAGCAGCGACAGATAGACGGAGAGAGAGTGAGAGAGCAGATAGCAAAAATAGCTGCAAATCGCTTAAAGAGCACAATTAAACAATTGTTGTTGTGCGTGCGTGTTGCAAGCACTGTGTGTGTGTCAATTGAATCTTTTAGCTACCCCACCACTTCCCCCATTCGGTTCCTTTTTTCGTATGCATTATCGAAACATGAGAAGTTTTATTTTAAACTTTGTGGCAAACTTTTTCTGTGTTTAACAGCGCATAAAGTAACTACGTTGAGTGTTATGAGCACAAAACTTTTATTATCAACTTTGGGAATATTTGAATTTTTATTTAGATTTCTGAATTGATTTTGCCCGCCAAGCAGAAACTAAAGTTGCTCTTCGCTTTCGTATTTAGTTAAACTTACAAAACTTACTCGTTTTCCATTTGCAATCAGTCTAGCTTCATCAACATCAACAATAACAAACGTTGTGGCAGAATCCTCTTGCCTGCCACGCGCCACTCTCAATCAGTCCATACTCCCCCCCCTCTTAGCTCTATTGTTGAATGCAATTCGCAGCAACGGAAATTAAATCATTTCCGCTCTCACTGTCGCCGTCAGCTGTCATTGCCAAAGAACTGATGCAACAGCTGGCAACTGAAATCAAATCGAATCGCATCGAATAGCTGAAGATCTCTCAACCAATGTCGTTTCAATACTCAATTGTCAATCTATGAGTGTGCATTGAATTATTGACAGAGCCCGGAGAGAAAGGTGTGGGAGAGTTGCGTGTGCATGTCAGAGGCAAACAAAGCCGAACTCTCGACTCACTGCTCAGTGCAGCTTATGATTTTATAAAGTAAGCGTGCAAGAAAATGGATTGTAATTGAAAAGAACGAGGTGAAACCATGGGCAATATATTAAAGTTACCTTCTTTTTTTAAACCTAAAACAAAAGGTAATTTCTAATCAAATCAGTAGCAAGAAGTATAAGCTTTCTTCTAGTTCAAGTACAGCCTCAAAATTTCATCTATAATGTATCAGCTCATACCTGCACTACTACGAATATAATAATACATAAAGTAAATATATATGAAAAGTTTCTTGATATTAAACCTAAAATAGTTCGTTTGTAGTTAGCCAGAAATATACTCTTGTCTCCTACGCTTCATTCTAAATTTTTCTAGAATATATCACTCTAGAATTCTTCTTAATATTACACAATAAAATTGGCAAATATTGACCATTACTTTAAATAAAAACCTATAACAAGAATAGGTCGCTTTAGTCAGATATAAAAACTTTTTTGCTGCGTTTGTATAGCTAGAACATCGTGTATTATATGATATTTTCTCTACCCGCCTGCAATCCGTCTTACAGGGTATTTTCTCTTCGATTTACGCTGACTTTGCATTGTTTGCATTGCAGACTGCACGCCATACGCTTTGCCGGTTCGCGTCAGGCAGGTCCCGTATTCGAGTTCGAGCTCTTGTTGATTTTATTTAACTGACATTTCACTACTACTGCTGCCTACGTGTGCAGCACTGTGTGTGTATGAGTGTGTGTGTGTGTGTGTGTGGTCGTGTGGCCAGCTGTGTCCATCCACACCCACAGCCAGCAAAGGGACCTTTTTGGCTTTTGTTTGCTTATCAATTGGCGTCTCTGTCTGTGTCTGCAATGCATTTGGCGACGCTGACAGCGACGCCGACTGCGGCAGCGGCAGTGGCAGTGTGGCTTAAGTGTTAATTGAATTGCCAGCAGCAAAATACGATGGCTTTTTGGGTGCAACACGAAAAGCAGGAAACAACCTGCGAGGAAGATGTGCAAAGGTTTTTCCACAACTCACAAATGCATTTCGAACAGGTTTTGAGAGTGCTACGACAGCAGCAGCTCAAAGATTAATGAACAATTCAATAAAGAGCATGCAACACGTGCAACAAAGTGTTGCACAACAAAACCAAAGTAATCAAAATAATACAATATTCTATCGTGGTGCTGTTGTGGCAGCCTTCTGGCAGCCCCCTCGAAAACCAACAAAATTGAGTCCAAAACAATTGCAACAAATTACAAAAATAACAACAACAACAACTACAACTCAGTGAATAAGTACAGTCTACGTTACGCGGCAGCGCTGCTCAAAGTTGACAAAATTAAATTCATAAAAACGGAGGGTCTAACATTCGCATTGCTGGCGGGCCCCATGGGCCAAGCGGCAAGTATGTGTCGATTTCGTGGTTGTCGCTACAAAAACAAGAACAAGAGCAGCAAGCAGCAGCAGCAGCAGCAACAACAGCAGCAACAGCAACAGCAGCAACAACAAACACCTACGCATAGTACACCACAGCAGCTGCACGTGGAGACAGCAGCAACAACAACAGGTGAGAAAACTCGGAAAACTCGAAATCGCTCTCTCGCTCTCAATTCCCGAGCCTCGAGATGACTTGGAAAAACTTGCAAGGGAAAAGAATTTGCAAAAATATTTTACACACAGACAGACAAACAGATACATATGCATGTCTGTACAGCATACACTGCAAATAATTCCGCCATCGATCCAAAGTGTTGTTGTTTGTTTTGTGTGAGTGTGTGGGGGCAGGGAAAAAAGGAAAACTGTTCTCTTTGGCACATTTGCCAACTTTCAATTTGCATTTGGCTTCCACGCGAAAAACCAACACATAACATGCACCAACATGTCTTGCGCACCCTGGCATTTAATCACCAGTGCGAGGGGTATTTCGACTGAGTATATTGATATCATATTGCTATGAATTCATTTATCAAAAATATTCGTCACAGAGAGGATGCCTAAAAACATGCTTTGCCTTACAGAGAGATGCATAAATTATCATATTATAATCAAAATTTAAGATGAGTTTCGATGTTCTCTAAAAAATGTGAATAATCAATCATTCCGAAAGCACTGAAGTCATATTACAGTGAAAACTCAATTAAAGTTCCTCGAAGCATGTGTTATCTTTTGTATTATGCCTTATAATATCAGTAATATTATATTATATCAGCTATGAGGTTTTCTTTAAAGGAAAATTTATTGTTTAGTATAATACTTTAAAAATTAATTTCTCACCGATTTTCCTTGAAAAAAAATGGAGTCTTAGTATGATACTTTCTAATATCAGCTGTGAAAGATTTCAATATGTAATGAAGCTGATCTTTAGTGATCTCATGCTTTATAATACAACTTAAAAGAGGTTTCTTTGAAGAAAATGTATGATATTTATAACTATATTATACTATATTAGTCGCAAGAATATTGTGATCTTTTACATTATAATATCAGTTATGAAAGTTTTATCGAAGATTAGTGTTATACATATAAAATATCAGTTGAAACTGATATATTTGGTATTATAATTAGCAATATCAACAAGGAAAAATTTCTCTGAATTGAATTCTTGAAAAATTAAGTGATTCTGTCTTGAAAATTTCATAAAATTTGTATAAACTTCAAAATATACTGCTTAAAATATCTTTCAGTCGAGCTTTATACTTGCTGCTGCCTTTTTCCGCTGTTTCCATTTTTTTTCGCCCTGCATAAAAGTAAAATTCCATTGCAATGCTGTGTAAAAATTTGCCATTGCATGGCTTTGTGCCCTCAAGGGGGAAAGTATGGAGGGAGGGGGGCTGTAATATCTTACATAAAGCTGACGCATCATCAAACCGCAGAAAGGCAGAGTGAAAGAGTGTCATGAGTGGGGGGCGTGGTACATGCTACTCAGCCATGATGCTGTCATTTGACTTTGAGGCAGGCAAAGAGGTGAAGCGAGTACGCTACACGACCAGAGTGACAGGGACAGGAATAGTATATGAGCCTCGGGTGCTCTGGGTGTGCAGGGAGGAAGTAGGAGTGGGTTGGGGCGGGGGCGCTGCCAAATGTTTTGCAGCAGCTTAAGCATGTTGCATGTTGCCTGTGCAAGGCAAATGCAGCTTAAAAGATTAAGTGTGGCACATGTAGCCAGGATGAGGGAGACATGGAGAGTGGGGCAAGGCATGCATGTGGCCTGTAAGTGCAGCACTTGCTCTGGTACCGTCTCAACTCAACCCCACTTGCATTCCCCCCTCCCCCCTTCCCCGTCAACGTGGCTGCTCATAAATTTCTCAACATTAAGTAGCCGGCTTGCAGCTCCTCTATTGGTAGCTTTAGCAAGAAGAAGCCCGCGAAGAGGAAGCAGGAGAAGTAGAGGAATAAAGTAAGAGCAAATGCACGCTTTATCTTTTGATAAGCTTCAATTTCAAGCATGCACAATGAAAAATACGATTTAAGTCTGTGGTATAAGGTATAAATAACATGGCAAACAAAAACACACACTGAATCGAATCTACGAATCGACTACACTGTATGTATGTGTGAGTGTATAAATTCCCGGAAAATGCCAATATGTGATAAAACGGAATTTATATTGTGAAAAATGCTGCACAAAAATTCGCAATTCATTGTGAGTTTGTTTTGCCTCATGGAAATCTATTGAAAATGCAGTGGAAAATGCGAGAAAAAATTCGGGAGAGGAAAATAAAAGTTGAGGTTTTTGCTCAGCATTTAAATACCCTGTACTGTGGATTTTTTATTATGGATGCTAAAAAACCGTATCTGCTTGTGGACTAAGCTTGCATAAATCTATACGTATTATATATATTATTTTCCATAATTTTATTTCTTTTGGTATTGGTTTTAATGCCAATTTTGCAAAGAAAGAAAAAAAAAAGAGGTTTGTTTTCTTTAGTTATTTTTTTTGGTATTGAGCAGAATTGAAAAATTAAAAAAAAAAAAGATCATGCTCAATTTCCATTGAGTTAAAATTCTAACTAAAACGTATGTTCAGAGAAAAATGTGCAAATTAATAAGAAAGTTAAGAGTATTGAAAATTTCGATTGGATATTTTTCGCTGAAATCTTTATTTACGCTTTAAATAAACAAATAAATTTGAAACTTTACTTGGATAAACATAATATTATATTTTGCCATTGCAATTGGAGCCTTTGTCTATAGGATGTCGTCCCATTTCATTGTTTATCATTGAAATTCAAATTCAACTGGCACACACACACGCTTTTCCCGAGCATGGCATGTGATACCTGCAGCTTTAGCCGGTAAAATATATGACTGTTCGCGTAGAACATATTTCATTAGTTGTAAAGCTGTGCAAAGAAGGAAGGATGGAAGGAAGGAAGGAAGGAAGATCTGCATAGCAACCGCATGAGGCAAACTCATAAATTTCCACAGAAATGTCTTTTTTTCTTCTTTGCAGGCAAACAAGTTGAGTTTGTTAATACTGTGAACTGTCACTGCTTATGGCAGAAAGTCAAATTTTCACTTGTATTTGTCGCCCCCTCTCTTTGGGTGTGTGTGTCTGAGTATTTTGACTTATTCAGTTATGTGTGAGAGCATCAAGTTGATAATAAATCAAATTTCCACAGCCCAAGCCAACCGTTACCCTGTCATATCATACGACATCCATCACGGGCGAGACACGAGTATTTATTTCTATTTTTAGCACTTAATCAGGCGCTCAATGGGCGCCATTACTGAAGCCCGACAAGATACAGCTAGATAGAGAAGCAGGAACATGTCAGAGAGAAAGGGAGAGCGGGAGGTGACATGTGTAGACAGTGCCAATATTTTACGGAAATTGCCAATATTTCCGGTTAATGTTAAGTTGGCACAGTTTGCTGATGCCATTTTGAAGCCAGTCAAGCAGGCAGACCCTGAGGCCACTTTAGCAGTGTGTAAGATGTTGTGCTCTCTGTGTGTGGGTGCTCCTTTGGCTTATTTATGATATTACGTATACGCCGCATGTGGCACGGTGGCACAAGTGACGGCGCTTTAAATGCTCTTAATTGTCGCACAGACGTGCGAGTCGTGTTGAGCTGTTCAGCAGCAGTCAGACCCAAATTGATGAGCTGGAAAAGCAATTTAGTTGAATTTATGTGCACAGTTGCAAAAAAAAAAAACAAAACAAAAACAACGAAAAATACCAAAAGAATTTCGTTTTCTTTTTCTCTGAATACCCTGTCAGGCATGTGAAGTAGTAGCTGCGACAGATCTCTTGTGTTTTCTCTCCAGGCAGTTTAAATTTGCCATAGGGTATCCTTGACTCAACCTGCACAGATACCCTAACTTGAAGCTTAGGCACATAGCAATAATAAGTAATTTCAACTTTATATCAAGATATATTCAAGAAACTTGCGCCAAGTCTTCGACTGCAGAGCTAAAATGCTTATCAGGGTATTCCTTAGTCGGGATAAACATACATACCTCTTGGCATGTCGCTTAATTTGCTTGTTCTTTATTTTTGCGCTACGTAAAGTGCTAAAATTAAAAATTTAAACAGAGTGCAAAAGTGGACAGCGTGCGCTGTGTCAGTTTTTATGATTATACAGCAATTTGCATATGTTCCATAGGGAAAGGGGTATGCCGCTTACAACGCCCCTTCTCGCCCACTCGCCTCTCGCCTGCTGCTGTGGCGCGTGACTTTGCAGGCAGTTTAAAGGATATGTTGGCCATTTGCAATGCAAATGGCGGCAGCGTGCAATCGAATTGGGAGCGCCCATAAAACTGTCAACACGCTGAGTGCTGAAAATGAGTGAAAAAAAAACGCAATAAACGTGAATTAAATTGGAAATAAAAATAAAAATTAAATGAAATGCATGCTGGCATATCATAATAAATCTTTTTGTTTCTATCTTGCAGGCCTGCACTTGCGTAGCATTGAGGAGCCAGCGACAACACCGATGCAGCTGGCAGCCAGAATGCCCGCGGAGCAGGGGGGCACAGGGTATGGCATAAGCGAGCATAGCCTGATAATTGCCCAACGCGCCGGTGTCCCCCTGCCGCTCTCACAGCACCAGCAACTACCCGCCCACCATCAGTACAACAACAACAGCAGCAGCAGCAGCGGCAGCGGCAACAGCAGCAGCAACATTAACGGCAACAGCGCCAACATAAATGGCGGCAGCAACCACACAAATGCGGGTTATGTTGCCACCACAGCTGCCGCCTACCAACAACAACAGCAACAGCAGCAGCAACCACATCTGTTGTACCATCAACAGCAACAGCAGCAGCATCAGCATCAGCAGCAATATCAGGGGTATTCCCATCATTATCACCAGGCAACGTCGCCACAGCACAGTCGTCCCTACGATCCAGAGCATGCGCGCATGGAGGCCTGGATGGATGAGAATCAGGAGTTTGTACAGGATTATTTTATAAGGTGAGTGCGTTAAGTAAGCATACACAAGAAAAATAGAGTGGGAGTGGGAAAAGAAGAAAACAATTTAAGGAAAATTAATTAAGAAGGGAAACAACTTGGCAATAGGCAAAAAATATTCACGAGCATTTCTTAGCATTCACATTACGCTTGTGATTGGATTTTTCTTGATTTACATGAGTATATTCGATCATGTTTTAATATTAAAACAAACTAGAAATATTTACGAGTGTGGTTGCGAAATTAGCTGGCTATAGATCATATAGGTTCAGAGATATACGATTTCATACAGACAAACAGATGAAATTGCTGTGTCTATAAATGTTTCCTTACGCCTGTTACGCACACTCCGATTATATCTTTTATGCCAGAAATATGTCGCTATAAATTATGAAATACACTCACTTATCAATGCCTATTTATAGTTACGCCAGCAAAGAAAACATGCAAACCCAACGAAAGTGATGCAATATGCTCAAATACTTTATTAAATAATAACTTTAATAAGTAAAAATAACCAATCGATCTTTAATGTAATATGGATATTAATATTACATTAAAGATCGATTTTCCTAGCCTTCCTTATCGATAACTCAGCAGGCTAGTGTTAAATTATATCACATATCATTCACATAACTCTATTATTTTGCAAAATTATGATGATAGTCACATCTCACCATTAATGTGGCCTGCCAAATGCTCGTTAGCCGCTATATATGAACGAATCTTAAGTTATGTTGGGGGGCAGAGGCCGCACACAAACTGTAACTCGAATTGCATTGGCATTGGCAGGGTCTGCCTGCCTGTCTGCCTGACTGCACTGAAGCTGCTGCTGCCTCGTTGAGTTGGCATTGTCAGCGCTTTGTAGCATATTTATGTGCGGCCAGTGGCGACGTTTCCGCCGTAAACCGGAAATTGGCTTTCACACACAGCAGGCAGGACACCCGCAAAGAGGCAGAGCGGGAGAATGAGGGGGGAATAGTTTTGGCCTTTGGCTATGACACATAATAAAAATCACTAACAACTAAAAACATAAATTGGGCTTTATTTTCATGGCCAGCAGACGATGTCGTCGTCGTCGTCGTCGACGGCTCTAGGGCTGCTGTTAGGCTATTGTTGTTGTTGTGGTTGCCCGCACTGCTTGTTGCTGTTGTTGTGGTTCCCAGATTCTTCATGTTGTTGTTGTGGCTGGCCGGGCATGTGGTGGGCATTAAACGAGGCAGAAAAAGGCTTCATTTTGTGTACTTTGCATAAGAATATGTCAGACACAAGGCCGCCATAGCCAGGGCAGTGGCTGTCCAGCATGCTCCCCTTTCCCTGCTTCCCTCTCCCTCTCCTACCTCTCACTTTGCTCCCTGCAGTCTAGCAACTGCAAAGAGTTGTGATTTCTGAATTTTATGCCTACAGCGCGTGTTGCCATAAGGACGCAGGCACATGTGGCAAGTCGAGGGGGTTGGCAGAGGCTGCGAGTAGGGGGAGGTAGGGGGGATTGATAAGAAGCCATGGCAGGGAGTCATCGCTAGCGTTGAATGACGCAAAATTATTCGCATACTGAATATTTATGAGGCCAAGATTTTATTAGACCATTTCGCGTGGCAGCTGCCTCTCTCCCTTTCCCTCTCTCGCTTAATTCTTAACCGCTTTTTAATACATTTTTTTTATATTTTGATTTTGATTTGGCAGAAAGGCAACGCGTCAGACAGTGGACGCTTGGCTGGTGTCGCATGCCACAACGGCGGGCAACGATGTCATCAGCAGCAGCAGCCCCACGCATCCCAATGGGCAACCGTGCAGCTCACGTGGCGGTTCCGGTGCCACTACGCCAGTGCGGTAAGTTGGCTCACACCGCTCACGCTGCAACTGTAAACTAATCAGTCTCTCTCTCCCGCTCGCAGCAAAATCTCCGCACATGAATTCGAGCGCGGCGGCCTGCTGAAGCCCATTGTGAATACCATAGATGGCACGCCCACGTTTCTGAGCATTGGACCACAGCTGCTGGATGGCTCCAGTGGCAGCTGCAGCAGTCTGCAGAATGTGGGCGGCGTCGTTGCCGGACAGTATCAGTATCAGCCGCCGCATCATCATCATCACTATCACAATCATCAGCATTATCAGCACAGTCACTATCAGGCTGGCGGTGCGGTGGGCAGCAGCAGCAGCGGCAACGGTGGCAGTGGCGGCGTGAGCGGCGGTTCGGCTGCTGCAGGCAATGCAGGCAGCACCGGCAGCGGCGGCTCGGCCGGCACGGGCGGCGCACAGTTTGGTTATCCCTATCATCATTGTCATCAGCGACCGCAGCGCTTGTCACGCATCGAGCTGAAGCAGCTGGACGAGAAGGAGCTGATTTTCGAGCTGGTAAGCAAGCAAATACTATATATACATACGCAAACAGACTATACTGTTTCCAGGGAAACTCTTGAAAAATGTGTAGTTCGCTTTTCTTTCAAAATTTTCGCAATTACGTCTGCATGCATGACTTGTTGGCCGCGCACCCCATGAATTTAACACATTCTCCACTTAATTTTCGCCTCATGGTGCGTCAATCTATTTCTGTTACCTGCTCGAAATCTTACAACATTTGCAATTGATTTTGCTCGCTGACGTTATTATCGGCAAACAGTTAAGCGAGTCGGGCCTGCCGCTGCCCGCTCTCCAAACAGCTGGCGCGTCGCGAAATTAAAACCGTGACAATCATAATTAGCTGATTGCATTGTTTGCCCAAGCGCAACCCACTTTCAGTGTGGAAAATGCACATAGAGTGAACGAACCGAGTTGAGAGAGAGAGACAGAGTAAAATGCCTATCAATTCTTATTCCCTTGTCCTGCTTCCCTTTCACAGGTTAAGGACATCTGCAACGAGCTGGAGGTGCGCACGCTATGCCACAAAATCCTGCAAAATGTATCGATTCTCTTGAATGCAGATCGCGGCTCATTGTTTCTGGTACAGGGACGCTGCAATGGCGCCGATGGACTAAAGAAGTAAGTAGAAATGGCACCAAATATGGGACATATTATGTATGTTTAATAAAATTGTCAAGGAATTAGCAAAAATCAAATTCAGAACAAATTCGAACTCATATAGTGAAAAGCATCGATATTTTATCGATTTTTTAGTCCTTAATCACCCATAACTTTGCCGGAATTTATTCGATTTTAACCGGAGATGATTTTTTTATCATCGCATTGTTCCCAAATTGATTCTGCATTCTGCACATCAATTTTATCGATTTAAGAACTTTAATTTTTATCGGCTTTTTCTGCCCCCTTACAAAATTTCAAAATATACTCTAAAATAAAAATTTATTTTTTACTTTAAAATCGATTAGGTAAATTAAAAAAAAAAAATCCGAATGAAATTGTGAAAACATCGATTTTTATCCATGCTACCCCTTACAAAAATTTCAAAATATACTCAAAAAATAAAAGATTTATTTTTTACTTTAAATCGATTAGGGTGTTCAAAATTTACATAGAAATCGAATCCAGATGAAAATCCGAATGAAATTTTGAAAACTATCGATATTTGAATAATTTTCTTGGACTGTACCTACGCTTTGATATTGCATAAATCCCTTTAGAAGCAACTAAGTACTTTTATTGAAATATTTATTAACTTTCAAGCTGATTCTACTATTTTCTATGCATAATCTTAATTTACTTTTCATATTCCAATCAAATGCTCAAGCTCTCGAAAATCAAACATCAAAGTGAGCAAAAGACATCACTTGCGTACTCGACTAGTTTTACATAGTTTGCAATGCTCTGCTGCTTTTACAACTGAATAAATCAGTTTAAAAATTCAAACATATAAAAAAAGAACTAAAAAACTTTCGCCTCATCCAATCTTCTGCTCATTGCACCCAGCGGGACGAAATTTAACACTAATAACTGTGGAAAATTGAATTTCGTAATCAGGCGAGTGCTTTGGCCCGTGTCTGTGTCCGTGCCCGGCGATGACTTCATTGGCCCGCAGCCATTTTCGAGCCAACTTTTTGCGCAGCCAAAACTGCAGCGATTTAACTTTGCCTCCCTCTCTTTCACACACACAATCTCCCTCTGTCTTTGTTCTGTTCTGTGTTGCAACATTTTGATGGCATTTATTTTTGGCATTTTATGATTTTACCGAATGCAGTTTTTGTTTTCATAACTTCGGCAGAGTAATCCCTGCGCTCCATTTATGGACAAACTAATTGGAACATTTACTAAACCATTTGACTTTTACCCTCGCGCTCCCTCCCTTCCTGCGCATTTATAGCAACTTTATCTAAACCAATTTTCCTCTAACAATTGCAGATGCCTCGTGTCGAAGCTGTTCGATGTTTGCCCACGCAGCACCGTGGAGGAAATGGAACAGCAGGAGGAAGTGCGCGTTGCATGGGGCACCGGAATAGCGGGACATGTTGCGGAGAGTGGGGAACCGGTCAATATACCAGATGCTTACCAGGTCAGTGGAAAAGTTCACGAGCTCGCCCGTGGATTGACAAATTTGAATGTCATTTTGCTGCCCGAGATGATCATAAATCAAATGGAAATTGTAAAGAAAAAACTGAAGATTTATGGCTCGCATTAGACATGACCTGACCGATGGGAGTGCACGAACTGCTGTGCTCTTGTTCGACAGTGTAGCCCAGCTGCAGTGCACGAAATTGGTTTTTAAGTTTCACTTTTCGCAGCTGGTCAAATGCGCCCGTTGCCAATTGGGCCGTAATTAATCTTGCGGCCAAGGTTACAGTGGGTTTTTCTTTTTGCCAGTATACCATATATAATATATATATATACTATATCGACATTGTTAGCTAAGTAGATACATAGATAGCCAGAGGTGTGTGTGTGTGCGCGCCACGTTTAAAGGCCTGTTTAAGCCAAAATATTAATATTTTCGCCTCGTTTTGGCTCGTGGCTTTTTATCTTGTTGTGTTTTAAGTCAACTTAAGACGCGGCCAATAAGTGTACACAATGCACACAGTTGGTACTAAATATGACGCACCAAGCACCTTGCCCTCGTGCCACCCCCCTCCTCCCCTCTTAGCTCGACTCTTTTATTGCAAGATTTTAGCACAATTAGGTGATTTTGGCAGACAGACAAGACAAGCCGAGACGCGGCAAGACAAATCGAGAGAACTCGGTGTGAATGAGTACGGCATTATGCTTGCCGGGTACAGACAGAAGGGATGAGGCAACAAGGGAAAGGGAGAGGGCGACGCTTACACGAGCACTTTATTTGGACTTTGGCTGACATCAAACTGGCACGAACAACCACAGAACAGAACAGAACAGAACAAAAGCAAAAAACGAAGAAGAGAAAAAATCGTCAAGTCAGCAAAGAGTAACATGACCAAGAGCATTGATGACCTACACAAATAGCGGAATTAACAGCTCGAAATAGGAGTACAAACAATATATATAAATATGTATGGACATAGCATATACGATAATACGATATGCCGATAGTTGCCGTCTAGACTCGTGAGACTCGTGTACATCGCCAAGCGAGGGGGAGGAAACGTGAAAGAAAGTTATATTTAGCATTCATTCTTCTCACATTCTCTATAGAGAGTGTGCCAGACAACACCTTTGTACAATTCAGTTAGACTTTTTGACAGTGCTATTTTTGTACACTATGAAGGCGAAGAAGTCGAAGGAAGAGAAGAAAGACAAACCGATAGACAGACAGGTTAATCGCTGCGGCAAAACATGAAAAAGAGATAAGGAAGCCATGGGGTAACTATTGTATTATGTGAGGGAATTTTTGAGGAAATGTATAATATGTAAAATAATATTGCAGTTTCGTAAGAAACAATATAAATAAATAAATTGTTCTTGTTCGATCTGTCAGTTTCTTATAACGTAAGGGAGTAGGGAGTATTGAATATAGAGCTGGCATAATAATCTTAAAGTTTTGAAGGGAAATCTTAACTCAATAGTTTTCATAAATTTCTAGTTATTCTAGCTCTAGATCTATTCCTTTCTTATTAAGTAAGGGAATGCTTAAAAGAAATATATAAAAAAAACTTTATAGAGCGCTGGGAAAATATGACGCAAGCAAAATTCAAAGAAATAAACCGAATAAGATATGGATATACTCATAGCTATTACGACTGAAATATGAATAGCGCATTCCCATATTGATTACGCATAGTTACAGCTTTTAACTATTATATATATTTCTCAGTTTATAGCTATTATTCACAGGTATTATACCATTTCCATATCCACACTGCGCGCTACGATTTCGCCTCACATTTCTCTCACACTTTGCATACTTTTTCTCTCTTTTTTTTTGCAGGACGAACGTTTCAATTGCGAAATTGACTCACTGACCGGTTATCGCACCAAAGCGCTGCTCTGCATGCCCATCAAGGACTCTGGCGGGGATGTGATTGGCGTGGCGCAGGTCATCAACAAAATGAATGGCGAATGCTTCTCGGAAATCGATGAAAAGGTGAGTGCGCTCGATCTTAATCATCGCGTGTGCCAGTTGCAGGGTCCTTTGTTTTTTCCCCAGCACACACACCAAAGCCAGGCCAAGTGGCTGCCACATGTAAATTGCATTCATTATTTAACAAAGGGAAAAGCTTAACAAAATGTCAGAGCACGGCATTATCCCATGCGAGTGTGTGTCTGGGTGTGTGTGTGTGTATGGCAATGGAAATGGATTTACTTTATGGATTTTTATTTGCCACATAAGCCGCTTGACAACTGACGACGAGTTGCATGATGCCAGCCATAATATTAATCCCTTTTCCTCCCCTTTTCCCCTTCTCCAGGTCTTCGCCTCATATCTGCAGTTCTGCGGCATCGGGTTGCGTAATGCGCAATTGTTTGAGAAATCTCAGCTGGAAATCAAGCGCAATCAGGTGCTGCTCGATCTGGCACGCATGATCTTCGAGGAGCAGAGCACCATAGAGCACATGGTCTTTCGCATATTGACGCACATGCAGAGTCTCATTCAGTGTCAGCGAGTGCAGATTTTATTGGTCCACGAGGCGGATAAGGGCAGTTTCTCGCGTGTCTTCGATTTCGAGGCAAACGATCTCAGTGAGGATGAGGCGAATTCACGTACAAGTCCCTATGAATCACGATTCCCCATCAACATTGGCATCACCGGGCATGTGGCAACCACGGGCGAGACCGTGAATGTGCCCAATGCCTACGAGGACGATCGTTTCGATGCGAGTGTCGATGAGAATTCCAGTTTCAAGCATCGCTCCATACTCTGCATGGCCATTAAGAATTCGCTGGGACAGATCATTGGAGTAATACAGTTGATCAACAAGTTCAATGAGCTGGTAAGTTGAGAGAGATAAACAGATTCGAATGGGAACTAATCAATTTCCCCCTGCGCTAGGACTTCACCAAGAACGATGAGAACTTTGTGGAGGCATTCGCCATTTTCTGCGGCATGGGCATACACAATACGCACATGTACGAGAAGGCCATTGTGGCCATGGCCAAGCAGAGTGTTACGCTGGAGGTGCTTAGCTATCACGCATCCGCTACCATGGATGAGGCTCATCGCTTGCGCGTAAGTTTTTCGAAATGAATTGCACTCGGGGGTGCCATCGCTCTTGTGGTACCGTGGGATAGCACAGTTAAATTTGTATAATTTGTATTTGTTTCAAAGGTCGCACTAAATTGACCCGTCCTTGGCGTGCCTTGTTCCTACATAAATTCTTCTCTTCTGTTTTTGCTCTCATGTTTTTATTATGACTGCGTGACAGTAGCAGAAAAACATAAGCCGAAGCCGAAGCAGCCACCTGTCTAGCCTCCTTCGTCAGTCACTTAGTCTTTTCCACTCCTCCTCTTCCTCTGTCTCTCGTGCCCCTTCAGGCATGCCCCAACGTGTTGACAGTTGTAATTAGTTTGTTCGCACAAGTATGACAAAAAGAAACTTTCGCACAGTGAGCTCTAAAGAAGTGTTAGCCTAGTCCCATGAGAGCTGAAGCTGCCTGTCTCCCATGCCATCTTCATTGCACCTTCTTTCTCTGTCTCTGTATCTGCCCCTTTCTTTCGCGCTCTCTGGACACTTTTCGTAATTATGCTAGGCACAAATTATGGCCGCCTGTCGCGTTGCCTTGCCTCGGCTTGCCTTGTCAACCGGGCTCGGTCCACGCGATGCTGGGTTATTAATTTTAATTAAAATTATGTCATTCTATGCTCCGCTTTGCGAGAGATCCAGCGATTATGCCATCACGCAGGCAGACCCAAGCAGCGTCCCCTTTCTCGCACAATGAGCTAGCGTGTTGGAGTTGCTCTCCCCATGCCCATGCCCAAGCCCATTTCCATTTCCATTCTTTCTCTTTTTTCGGGGTCCAGTTGTGGCACGTGCCGTAGCCGGAGAGCTAAGGTGTTTAGGAGACTTAACTACAGATGCGGCCAATAAATAAATGTGAGCAACGGCAAATGTTTGAACGTTGCAATTGGCTTAAATATGCTAATTTATGTAAGAAATTTTATAGGAACATAACTTGAGAAGGGTTTCATTTCTTGAGAAAATTGCGAAATTTTTGAAGACAATGTAAAAGGGGAAGCACAACCCTGGAAAATCCCTATAATATCGATTATATACACAATTTGACTCCGAATATGTTTCTGATTCGATTTTTATTCTGATTTTGAATACGCAAATCGATTTAAAGCCAAATATAAACATTTTATTTTTTGTGTAAATTTTGAAATTTTTGTAAGGGGGTAGCATGGAAAAAGTCGATAAAAATCAAAGTTCTTAAATCGATAAAAATTTAAATGCATAATCAATTTGCAAACAATGCGATGATCGAAAAGTCATACACGAGCTTAATCAAATGATTTCTGACGAAGTTATGAGTAATTGAAGCTTGGAAAATCGATAAAATATCGATAAATTTCATAACTAATTAGTTTTTCTGTTTTCTGCGTACCAGTACATCTCCAGGCTAAGCTCAGGCTAAGCAAAGCAAAAAAGTAATAAGTAAATGTGATTATTCATGAGTTCCTCTTTTTCTTTGAGTACCCTTTCAGCTTGGGACTGTCTTAGCTATACATATACCCCAAGGTTTAACTTGCTTTGCTCCCAGTCGTTTTTCACTTTCTTGTGCTTGCTCCAGTTTTAACAAGCATCAGCCCTGAAAATATTATGCTAATCCTTTACCTTCTCGTGTTTCACAGCGCCTACGCGTGCCCTCAGCTGTGCATTTTCATCTGCACGACTTCAAGTTCGATGACATACACTTCGAGGACGATGATACGCTGAAGGTGAGTTCCATATGAGTTCCTCAATCTGTACAAGTTATAAACATGAATGTTCTCTGTTTTCTCAGGCCTGCTTGCGCATGTTTCTGGATCTCGACTTTGTGGAGCGTTTCCACATTGATTACGAAGTGCTCTGCCGTTGGCTGCTCAGTGTCAAGAAGAACTATCGCAATGTGACCTATCACAATTGGCGACATGCCTTCAATGTGGCACAGATGATGTTTGCCATTCTAACTGTGAGTTGTGCAGTTACCAATGGCTTTTTAGTTGCATATATAACTAATGTTATGTCCTTCTCTTACAGACCACACAATGGTGGAAGATCTTTGGTGAAATTGAATGCCTGGCGCTGATAATTGGCTGCCTGTGCCATGATCTCGATCATCGGGGGACTAATAACTCCTTCCAGATTAAGTATGAAGAGTATGCAAACAAAACTGCGAACATGCTCTAAAATAATTCATTTTTGCAGAGCATCCTCGCCGTTGGCGCAGCTGTATTCCACATCCACCATGGAGCATCATCATTTCGATCAGTGTCTGATGATCTTGAATAGTCCCGGCAATCAGATATTGGCAAATCTCTCATCTGACGACTATTGTCGCGTCATACGTGTGCTGGAGGATGCCATACTCTCCACAGACCTCGCTGTCTACTTCAAGTTAGTGCGAATTACCAGCTAATTTATATCTTAACTAACTGTGTATTTTGATTTACGTATGTAGAAAACGTGGTCCGTTCCTGGAGAGCGTGCAGGAGCCAGTCAGCTATTGGGTTACCGAGGAGCCGCGTGCTTTGCTGCGTGCCATGAGCATGACTGTTTGTGATTTGTCAGCGATAACAAAGCCGTGGGAGATTGAGAAACGTGTTGCTGATCTGGTTAGCTCCGAGTTCTTCGAGCAGGGCGATATGGAGAAGCAGGAGCTGAACATAACGCCAATTGTAAGTGTGATTTACGGGATTGTTAGGCAGGCGTAATAATATATTTGTCTATTATACTTGACAGGATATCATGAACCGCGAAAAAGAGGACGAGCTGCCCATGATGCAGGTGAATTTCATAGATTCGATTTGCCTGCCCATCTATGAGGTAAGTATTGAAGTTGTAGACTCTACCTAAACTGAGATTAATATATTTGATGTATTCCTTAGGCCTTTGCCAAGATCTCAGACAAGCTGGAGCCACTCGTGGAGGGCGTGCGTGATAATCGCGGCCATTGGATTGATCTGGCCGACGATGTGAAAATCAAAACTAGTCAGGATCAACCGCAGCAAATTGTGATACCGAATGGTGACAGCAAGCAGGCGATGAGTGATGCAGATAATGAGGCGGATGCGGATGCTAATGCAGATGCCAAAGCCAATGTCGAGGCAGCAGCTGAAGCAAGCGTAAATGGCCTAAATGTTGTCCAAAACAGCGCAGTAACTAACAACATTGCCATCGCTTCTCGTCCCAGCAGCAACCAGCCCAGTGATGTTGATGATGATGATGCCATTGATGATGATGCTAGTGATGTTGATGATGATGATGGCGATGCTGGCACTGTAACCCACACAGAGAACGGACATGTCGCCTGCAGAAGCAGCAGCAGCAGCTGCTTCTCTTCGACCAACTCGTCCACTGTTTCGAGTCGCCTCTCAACGCCACCGCCAACTGGCGAAGATGACAGCACACCCGTTTCGCCCTCAAAAACACTACAGGCGCAACTTGTGGCCGCCAATCTAAATGCTCTCACCCAAGGCAAAGCAACAGCGTCGACACAAAAGCAGCGCTGCAAGAGTTGCCTGCAGGTTCGCAAGACGAACTCGCTGAAGGGGCCGCAGGAGCTGAATGTCTGCCGCACGGACACGGGCGAACAGAAAAAGGATGCAACTCTCTGCAAGAGCACGCCCGCCATAAGCCATCAGCATCAACATCATCACAGCCACAATCACAACCACAGTCATAGTCACAGTCACAGTCACAGTAATCAGCATCATCATTCGCATGCGCATCACAATCATCATCACAGTCATAATTTGCAGCAGCATCATCACATTATTGGCGGCGGCATTGGCTGCGCAAGTATCGGCGGCAGTGGCCTGATTGGCCTCAGCACTGAAAGTGATAAGATACCAAAAATTGTGGGTAAACTTGGAAACCTCGATGGCCTGACATTCACCAATGGCCACGGTCTGCCATTCAACTATCCACAGCAACAGTTGCCACAGCTCCAGCCGCAGCAGCAGCATCATCATCATTTGCTGGCACGTCGCCACTCGGAGACCAACAGTAATGGGTCGCCCACAGCTCTGGCGGCCGAAAAGTGAAGGGTCGTCATTCGGAAATGAAAAGAAAATAAATACATATACCATAAATATATATTGTACATAGGCAACGCCACACATCCCTCTCTCTCTATCTATCTCTTATTCACACGCTCCATTTGTATATAATTTGTGCGTAACATTTGTTTATCAACAGTATCGATTGAGTAAAACTAAATGATATATACTATGTAAAAGAAAACGAGAAAAAAAACAAACATACCATTAGCAAATTGTGGCAAAGCAATTTGATTACGAACTATATAGAAAGATTCCTATAAACATATACCATAAACGAGTATGTAAACCTATATGTAATTGTATAATGACACTATATGCTGTGTGTGTAACTTCAATTTTAGTTTAGTCCAACCATATATGCTATAAAAATATACATATACTACGATACACATATATCTATATCTATATATACATATATTCTGTATACTATATACGATTAAAAGAAGAAGAAAACCCAAAAGCAAAGAAGTCAAATTCTCTAGACACTTAAGCACAACAAAATGTACCAAAACGAAGAAGGAGAAGAAGAAAACAAATGAAACCGAAAACAAGGCAAATTAGTTTAGCAACAACATTATAAAGTATTGTATCTTGCATGTCCCTAGTACTACACATAGTATGCACTGCGGCAATTAGTTGAATTATCTGTGGGTAGCACAACACATCTTAAAAATGGGAAGAAGCGAAAGCGGATCAGCCAAGAAGAAAGGAAGGGGAGATAATAAAAACACGTATGCATACGAGTATAAATAAATTACTAAGCGCTTTGTATTTTCGTCTGTGCGCTCTATTCGAATTTAAATAATTATAATTAAACTATGATAAACATATGCGATAATAATAATATATATATATAATATATGCCACACAAATATATGGAAATATATCTTATATATGTATGTATAGATGTACTCTCTGGTAAAAGTTGAAAACATATTCGGAAAACAAAAAAAACAAAACCAATTTTGTCCAATTCGCTTGCTCCAAGCGTTAAACACCTGCGTTGAACTCTAAGCACGTCTAACGGTCTGTGTCTAACGTAATTAAATACATAAAAACATGCATGCATACTATATAAACGCATATATAATGAAAAAGAAACCGAACCCTCTTTAGATTTAATCGTACTTTGTGAGTTTTGTTATTTATTGTCGGCATTATAGAGATCTTATCTAAACTACACAATTTATTTGCTGTAATGGAACCACGTTCAAGAATGGCAAAACTAAATAAAGCAAAAAAAAAAATTTAAAACAATTTCAACTTCAAATTTCAAATGTTTTTTTGTGTTCTTTGATTTATGGAATGGGCTGATAAGAAGATTGCTGCTTTTTATCGCGAAAGAAAGGGAAAACAAAATGGGAAACTGTAGAAAATGACAAATATTTCACGTGACTCAACAGTATTCTGTACAAGTATTTCGTTTAATTTCTTAGTTCTGCTTGGGGTTGCTCTGTAATTTTAATTTTAACTGTTAGCTTAACATATTCAGACTTCTGTAAAAATCTTACCATTCTGTTGGCAATAATGTTAATTGTCATAATGTTTTTTAACATACGTACTACAACTGCATAAGTCGATTTCTATTTCTGTTCTCCTAGTACTTTATCTGTAATTTAACAGCACCCTATACAGAATTCCGAATTGCTGTGGGGTTTTAACATATTTTCACTGCTTTTGGCCTCTGTTTATCTGGTCTTTTAGCATAGCTCTCGCTTGAATTCCAATCGATTCTTAATTGGGGTGGCTCTTACTATTTTTTCCCCAGCTGTTTTATTATCTCATGATGCTAGATGCTAAATTCCTAGCTGATTCCTCTTAACTTGCTTCGGTTTCTGGTCGCTTGGTATTTTGTTCTGTTTGCAATTCGTGTTTACTTGCGAATTCTCCGCTTGCAAATCATATTATAGGCTCTAATTTTAGAGCAAATACGTGGTATATGTGTAGGGTAAGTTCTATTTGTCAGTTGGCGGAGCTGACTACCAATTAGGGGGCACGTTCTACACGTTTTGACGTCATTTTGAAGGGGAATTTTAGTGTTTGGAGAGGGAGAATAAGTATAAGTATACATTTAAGAGTATATAACTGATAACAACTTTATTTCTTCCGTCTCCTCTCTCTCGGAGTTGAAATAAGCGAAATCCCCTGCTATGTTCTTTCCGTAATTAAAGACAGTTACTTAGATTTTCGTATTTGTTTATTAGATACATATAATTGACATGTATTTGTTGTACATTTCATATGGTTTAGGTAAAAAAATACATTACATAACGTATATATAATATATATAAAAATGCTAATTAATTAGTTTGTCGCTTAATTAAAAGTAGAATTACTTATTTGAGTGGGTTCAAGTTGTAGTGTCATTTGCTTGCATTGTTCCAAGTAGTATGGAACCTACAACTTGGCAAAGGTTGCAGTAGGGGGGATGCAGTGGATAGATCGCGAATAGTTAATGCATTGCTAGATTGTTTAGTCTTCAGGATAAGCGAACAAAACATGAAACTAATGTGTAAAGAACGCAAAAGTTATTTACAATTTAACTGTGTGTGAGTCTTTTTGTTTTTGCGAAAGCCTGCTTTCTCTGATCGTCTTCTTTATAGGGATGCGATGAAAGGCGTCAAGTCGGGGAACTTGAACAGATTCTGATTGCGTGAGCGTGTGACACGGCCGGGAGCGTGTCCCTGGCGCTGCTGCGGGCTGAAGCCGGTGGCCTGTTGGCCGGTCAAGTAGATGCCGCACTGCGAGTTGCAGACCTCGTCGCGCAGAATCGCCTCCTTGGGCCACTGGCGGATCAGCTGGCCGCAGTCGGTGATGCGCAGCGAAGCGCACTGAGCCTGCAGAGAGAGAGAGAGAGCGAGAGAGAGAGGATAATCAGTTAACATGTTTATTATGACTTTTTTTGTTCTACTTACGCCTTCGGCGGAGCACACGCAGCTGGTACAAGGCGATGGGAAGGCGGATTCGCCTACGCGCACATTGCGATTGCCGATCTGGCAACCCTGGACATTCTCGCGCCAAGCATTCAGATCGATTTGTGGCATCGATTGGCAGGGCACACGTGGATTGCTGCGAAGGAAAAAAAAGACAAGGATTAGTATGAGCTCTCTCTCTCTCTATCTCTCTCGGTGTACTCACAGGAAATTGCTGGGCAAATCGAAGGCGGCACGCTGCATATCACCCTGAATCTCGAGATTCTCGCAAACGAGCTTGGCCAGCGTAGCCTTGCGTAACTCAGCCAGCTGAGCCTCGGTGAACTTGACTTCGGGATTCTGATTCTCATACCAGAAGCGATCGCATTTGCGCAATTGACGGAACTGAATGCCAATGATGCAGGCCAGCGTGGGACCGACGAGGCCGCCCTGCAGCGGACGCTCTGTCATGGCGCCGGGGAACAGATCGATATCATCGACGCTGGCGTAGACCTTCTGGAAGCGATTGATCACTTCGGTGGGAATCTCGCGGCTCAGATCGCTCCAGGTGCTGGCGCGTTTGAGATTGCAGAGTGCGCGATAGTTGTTGTACGAGGGAATGCCATGGTCACGAGCTGGAAGGAGACGAGGAAGAGGATTAGTGGAGTCCCTACTCAAAGGCAGACAGCCAACTTACCACGCTGAATGTTCAGTGCAATCAGATCGATGCCGGAGAAGGGAATCTTGCGATCTTCGAACAGATGATTGGTCACCTCGCCGGTAATGAACTGATCCAGTGTTTCCATGGGTGTGGCCACCAGGCCACGCAGTATCTCATCAATGATGCCCGGTTGCAGCAAAGCATCCATACGGAAGAAGCCATCGCGCAGCAGCAGTGGTGGATCGACGGGCTGATGCTGCACACTCAGGCGGGGAATATGCGGACGGAGCAGCGAGTGACCAATGCGGAAGGCAGCAGCAGCGAACTCGTTGAACACAATGGGACTGCATGAGGGATTGTAGTCCTTGTAGTAGCCCTGTGGCAGCAGCTTCAGGCCATACAGATTCACGGCGTTCCAGCTGAGAATACGTGGCAGGAACTCATTGAAGACAACATGCTGCACCTGAGCGCTGACAATGCGACGTGCATGATGGAACAATTGTTCGCCGTTCCAGTGCGGATTTACGCCACGAAGACCCTCGACAAGGCGATTGTGTTCACGCAGATAGGCGGTATGGATGGCAGTCAGACCTGGTTGCTCGGACGCGCGATCATCGCCGCCAATAAAGCAGAGGCCATTGCGGGATTTGCACTCGGGATGCGTGGCCGTCTGAGGCAGCAGCTCTTTGCCGAGTCCAGGTCGCACCGTGCTGTTCATGCGGCCGGAGAAGCCACGCAGCTTATTGGACAAACAAACGTGTTCGCCATACACCATCGAGGCGTCCAGGAAGTGAGTGTTCTGATTGACCTGATCGCGTGGACCCAACGATTGCTGGCCGGGCAGCGATCGCATCGAGGGGAAACAGAAACGTTCGCCGCTCGTCACATTCACCTCGGGATAATAGAAGTCGCCAGCGGGCACGGGGAACGGATTGCACTCGGGATGCACAGTCTGACGGGAGTTGCAGGAACGACAGCTGGGAATGGACTCGTGGAAACCCTTGTGAATGGGTGTCAATGTCAGATCGTGATCGACGAATTGTGCGAACTGCATCACCATCAGCGAGTAGCGTGTGTGCAGATTGGAAATGTCCGGATGAATTGTGGTGGAAATGGTGCGAGGATTGGGCAGTGGAGTGCCGGTGACACCAGTGATCCGAGGTGCCGAGATGCCATCCTCGTACTGGGCGGGCAGCAGACGCGAGAAGGTTGTCAGCGATTTGCCCCAGTTGGGATTACGCAGATTGTTGCAGCGGCCGGAGAGCGAACGGAAGGGTGTGTTGGCATCGCACTGCTGTGTGGGTTCTGGGCATGCATCCTGCGGCTGTTGGCTGCCACCGATGAGCGCACTGATGTCCACGGTTTGCAGGGTATCGGTCAGTTCGTTGCGATTGAATGCGTTCTGGTTGGGATTGAAGATCTGACGCTTGCGACGTGTGATGCTGTTCAGCGACTTGACAATTTCGTTCGAGGTCAGCTCGAAGATCAGTGAGGAATTGGCCAGGCTCAGGGCGGCCAGGTTGGCCTTGCTGAAGGAGGCGGCGGTGCCGTCGGGCGAGCGAGCGCTGATGCCACCCTCTGCAGCGAGAGACACCGAAATGTAAGATTAATATGAGCCGAGTCTGGCCAGGATTGCAGTTGTCCCAACTTACGTGCACGCCACACCTCGTACTCGAAACGCTTGCGCTGCTCCAGCTCATGCTTGGCACGTTCGACGGCAGCTTCGATCAGCTCGGGACTCAGCTCGGCAATGGCCTCTTTGGTGTCGGGCTCCACTTCGATGTGCTCCAGATGTATCTCATCCTCTTCCGCATTTACCTTCCAGGGACGCAGATCAAACTTGGGCAGCTGTGTGCAGTCCAGCACGGAGTTTCTACGGGGCGGCAGCACAGACAGAAATCGATCAGAGTCAGAGAGTGAGTTCTCTAGGGGATTCACCCGATGCACTTACAGATAGTTATCCTCGCGTATGAATGCCTTGGACTGTGCTGTATACACTTGATGCGAGCCGCAGAGCAGACCCGACAGCGTGGTCTGGCGTATGCTCTTCAGCTGCTCCAGGCTGAAGGATGAGGGGGGAATCTCGTTCTCGTACCAGAAGCGATCGGTCTGCTTCAGCAGCTCGAATTGCTGTGTCAGCAGGCAGCTAATGGTGGGTCCAAACAGCGCACCAACAACAGGATCCTCAAGCAGAGCACCCACAAGCAGATCAATGTCCTCGGCGTTCCTAGAGAGCAGCAGATTAGCAACTGATACAGTATTATATTCCACAGATTAACTCACTGATAGATGTCACGCAAATTGGTCACATGCTCCTCGGGAATGCTGGTCAGCTGTGCGAGATTCTCGAAGGTAACATTCGCAGCCGCAGCAGCTTTTCCGAAACGACGATCGCATATATCGAGAGCGTGCACATACGAAGCGATGCCATGATCACGTCCACGATGCACGGCCAGCGCCAGCTCGGACCAGCCCTGCTCATTGATCTGACTGGGCACGAGTGACTTCTGCAGTGCCGCAATCGAGAGCAGCTCGTGGGCCGAGCTCTTCTTCGACAGCATCTCGGGCGGATACATGCTCCAGAAGGCGGGCATGGCGCTGGTGGCGAACTCATTGAAGATGCCGGCGCGTATCGAGCTCGAGTAGTTGGTTGAATGCTTCTCGGCCGTCAGTCTTAGACCCTCCTTGGCAGTCGTCTCCTGACCCAGCACCAATGGCAAGAACTCGTTGTAGGTAATGTGCTGTATGGTCGCCGTAATGATGCGTCTCGCCTCGAGGAATACGTCCTCCTCGGACCACTCGGGATTGACGTGTGCCAGCTGCTCGCCAATGTTGTTGTGCTGCTGCAGCAGGGCACGATGCAGTGCGCCGGTGGCGCCGGCCACCTGGCAGTAGCGACACGACTCCACCTTGACGCCGCCGCTCAGATACGTGCGCAGCTGATCGAACTCGTGGCGCGTCGAGCCGTACAAACCGGAGCCGTCGATGTAGGCCGAGGCAATGTTCATTTGCTCGCGCACATCTGCAGATGGAACAAGAATATATATATATATATATAAATATTTGTATATATATAAAGTGGCAGCACTTACGTTTCAGGCACAGCTCCGCATCGAAGCCTGGCACGGAGCGCTTGTACTCCTTGCAGCCTTGTCCGGCACGCACGAAGCACTGCTGCAGCTCGCTGGGATCCTTGACATTGGCCTTACGCTGGCAGCAGTTGCCGCTGATGGGCAGCTGTCCGACCTCGTACAGATCGTTCGCGAGCAACTGTCCCCAGGCAGGTAACATGGCAGTGATGTGATCGTGACGCAGCTCGCTCTCAACATGTCGCTGCAGCTGCTCGATCACCAGCTCGGCGTCGGGCAGCGCGTGCGTGCCGCTCGAGCTACGCGGCTGA
The DNA here is from genome assembly GCA_018151445.1 of Zaprionus inermis. NCBI lineage: Eukaryota > Metazoa > Arthropoda > Insecta > Diptera > Drosophilidae > Zaprionus > Zaprionus inermis. The sequence continues at coordinate 2,915,024 of JAECXD010000555.1, forward strand.
CTCACTTCGTCGGCGTAGTCGGGCTGCAGCAGACGCTGAAAGACATCGCCGCGTGCACCCCACTTGCGATGCGACACATTGTTGCACTCGGCCGTGGGCTGGCGGTACTTGCTGGGCGGGCACACGTCGTAGTCGTCGGCCGCGCTGGCCTCGCCTTGGCCGCAAGGCTGCACCGAGCGGGCACGTTCCGAGCGCAGCGCATTGATGGCGCTGTTCTCCAGGTCCTCGGGTATGCGTAGCGTTAAGCTGGGAGCACTAAGGCACCTGTAAGGGGGTAAAAAGAGCGCAGAGTTAGCAACAATTTGAGTAATCAGAAATGATCTATTTGTAGGGACGTGGCAGCCAAATTCAAATAGAATGTTCAGAACATTGTGGTATAGAGGTATTTGCTAACTCTAGCTCTTAGAATAACAGGGATCTGTGAGTTCATACAGACAGACATAGCTCAATCCATTCTTTTTTCTAGCTAAAAACCTATTCGCTTTGCAACCACATAAAGCTGTGTATAAAATAAAGAAATACCAACAACTATATAAGTTCTTTTCTCGTTTCAGTCAGAATCTTGCACATTAATCTCGGAATACTTCTAAAAAAAACTATCAAAGTTCCGCATACCGCACTGACTGAGACTTGTGCGGTATTTCACTAATGTCTGATAAGATCGAGTATGCTCGCAGTTGCCCGTTGATATTCCCCCAACTCGCTTCACACGAGCTGCCTATTCAAGACGCTCCCCATATCGTTGCATAGCCCCGAGTCGCTGCGTTTTTCCAGCTTTTAATTGTGCGCGTTTTCACATCGATAATTGCAATTAGCCGCGCAGTGCAGTGTAGTGTTGTGTAGTGTAGTGCAGCATGCATGGCGGCGTACAGCCCCCGCCTGACGTAGTATGCGAAAGCAAACCGGATATGAAACCGGCGTCGTCAACTAATCAATCTCAAATTATGAACAATGACGGGGTTCGTTTTCGACTGTGTTCGAGTGCCCCAAAAATGAGGTTGCTGGTGGCTTATTATGTGATTATTGTTGGGTTCTTCACGTGATGAGGTCTCCATTGAGTTGTCTTTGACATCAATATGCCTCGATAGTTAGTCTTCGACCATTTGGCATGCTCGAGCAGATTTGCCCGTTAAATTATGCAACAAGTTGTGGGCGTTGCGAGTCGCGACTCGACTCGACTTGGCGACCAGAAGCTGTCAATCGCATCGCCTAATGAGCCCATTCAAATGCTTGGCTCGGCCAGCGTCACATGACGTACTTCCTCCACGACCGACTTATACATAAAGCATGAGCATTATGACGTTTACCGACTGCCGATCGATAATTACATTCGGTATTATAATAATAATTATATGATATGTCTGCGTTTCTTTTCCTCGAAGAAATAAATGGAGAAATATATATCGTGCAGCTTAATGCGATTTATAAAAATTTCAGTGTGTGCGCTCTTTGTTTCTTTTCTGTTTCTATTTATTTTGTTTCTATTTCATCCAAACTTCAAGGTTGATTTCTTTGCTTAAATCTCATTCGGTTGCTTTGTGTGTTGGCGCGTTTGTTGTCTAAGTCTTTTGCATAACACTCGAAGCAATTGTCGAATATTTTTGCTGTTCTTCTACGATTCATTCGTTGGAATCGGTTTATCTTATGCATATCGAATGTGAATGTTTATTTAGCTTCTTTGAATTGCGCAAAATCTGAAGTATTTCTGGGAATTTTCGCCGTGCTTATCGCTTGCATGAATCAACAGAATTTTCCCCGTTTCATGATTCAATACGGTTTCGTCACAGTTTGTTTTGCTGGCTATAACGAATTCTGGCCGAAAAGAAATGCTCAGGCAATCAGGCTTTATGCAATTTGGACGTCAGTTCGGCTCGTCGCGGCGTTGCAATTGGCACAAATATTCCACGGCACGAACAACATTTTATTCATTTATTTTTGTTATTTATTTATTTACGTATTTTCGTGCGTTGTTGTTGCTGTGTTCACTTGCCGCATTCGCGCAGAACATGAGCAAACAAATGGGTAACAACGTTAAGGCAGTCACGTCGCATTACCTGAAAGCGAAAGCTGCAGAGAAACAGACAGGCAGACATGCGGGCAGACAGGCAGACAGATGGACAGACCGACAGACGGAGACAAGACAGTCGAGCTGAGCGTCAGTTAGCCAATTTACATTTGTTTGTTTATAGTTGTATTTCTCTTTTATTTCGCCTGCTTGTGTATTGTGTCGCATGCAGCAGTTAAAGGCGAATGCCAAAAACTGTGTCACACCTGACTTTGATGGCACCAATCAGGCACACAACAAACACAACAATAACAGAAACAACAGCAGCAGCAGCAGCGACAACTTGAGCAGCTGCGCTTCCAATAGAAATGCGCGACACACGCGGCGTATGCGTTATTTAACATTTTACCTTAGCTTATGACATCGATAGAGTTTTGTAAATTGTGCCCACAATTTGTTTGATAATTAAACGAGTCGATAAATGAAAGTTTGTCAGTTATACGAGGGGCGCTTGAACCTTTCCGAAAGCTCCCCCTCTCTGCGAGCTCAACGCATTAATCTGAAATTAAATTATTATATTTTCATTTTTGAATGCCCCACTAAAATGAAAAAAATATTCGTTGACGGCATTCGAGAGTATCATGTAACCGGATTTCGAGCGCATTCCGAACTCATGTGTTAACATTTTCATTAAAACGTGTTGAAATTGAGTTGTTGCATTTGGAAATGCGATATAACTTCAAATGAATAGAGGCGCTTAGTGCTGGATCATCGCGCGCTTATTGATTCAGAGAAAATATAAAAAAAAACTGTTCAGATTTCGACAATAATTGATGGCAGGCATAAATGGAGCAAGTACATTGAATTGCCTTAGAATGTTTAATAATTCGCAGTAAAGCGATAAAGTGAGATAAGAAATGCTCGAACTGGGTAACCCACAGTCCCATTTACTCAGCTCTTATTCCCATTGTTTGTTTACCCCATGCATACCATATTTATTTCATTTTAATTAGTTTCACTGCAAGTGTATTGACTTCAGTGATGAGTTACAGTCGTATTTGCATATTATTTTCGTATTTTACAAAGCTCAGTTAGTCATTTGCTCAGTCGATCGACAAGATTCTCAGTCTGCTGGTAATTATAGAACACGTGAGTCTCTTAAATACCAAATGGAACATGTAACGAGTTGTCCGGCTGCTGCAAACAGTTGTCCAGGTGGTATACGATGGGCATATGCATAGTATGCTGCGATCCTATGACGCGTGCCGCATTCTACAACTCCCAAGCGAACAAACAGAATTGATTGCGCTCAGCTAGACAAGAGAATTGCATAAACAGCAGCATCATCGATTGCCGTTTAGTACTACTACTGCAAGTGGATGCTTGGATCGGGCTTATCACATATATCATGGCTAATTGCGCGATTGTTAGCGCACTTAATAAATGTTGTGCAATCTGCGATTGTCTCGGTTCAATTATGTTCGCCATTTGCATTAATAAAATAAATACAATTACGTGTAGTCCCGCGATTTATGCTTCATTTGCAAGTGTTGATAGCTACGGTAGCTGCATAGTAGCTTCCATCACGAATCCAAAACGAATTGAAAACCAATTAAAGTCAACATACTTAATCAACTAGTTGCGTAAGCTGAGCGTGGCGCGTTGAAGGAGGAACAGTTTTAGCTTGCATGTGGCAACTGCTTTTCTGGCAGTTCTGTCTAGCACTCCCTCTCTCACTCTTCCACTTCCACACTCCCTCTTCCTTTTCCTTCCACTCGCACAGCCACTGTCTCTCTGCACCTTTTGCTCAATACAAACAAAAGACTTAGGCAACAAACTTGGCGCCAGTTGGCACATCAGTTGCAAAAAACAATTGCAAAAAGCAATAATAAAATAGGCGCAACTGCATAAATGATTTATGGGCATGGCTTAAGGTATTGCAAGTGCGTAAATGGGTTACTAAGGCAATGGCCCAATGCGATATTGGCCCAGCCGTGTGTGTGTATTGCGTTGCCAATTGTGGCGAAAACGGTGCGAACTGGGCGCAAGCGTAGCAAGTTAATTTAATAACTTAATACGCTGCGTATGCTTTCAACATAATATTATTTATTTTTGAATAAATTTTAAATTCACTTTTACAGGAAATCTTCAGCTTCCGCAAGCGAGTCTTATATTCTGTAGTGGAAAACTGCTGGAAAAGCCCTTGTGGGCTTAGACAAAATACTGTTTAAGCCGCTTATCGCCAGTTGCGGAAGCAACAGCTTGCATGCTACAAGTGCGAGTGCTACAGGTTGCCTGTCTGCGTTGAGTATGTGCATTAGTCATGCGAATGGGAGGTGGAAAAGCATTTGAAGGCGTATGTGTTTTCATTATCAACAGCAAATGCTGTCTGGCAAAATATGCGGGCATGCGCTTGCATCAGCCTGGCTAAGAGAGACGCTCCCGCTGCAATTACTCACAGGCACGTAGCCTCAGCGTCGTCATGTGACTTTGCACATGATTTCCTACCACCAACACAGCAGCAACAGCTACGGCAGAGGTAGCGGCAGCATTGCAAACTTGTTTTCTTTAAAGCATTAAAAAAACAACAACAACCGCAACGAAAAAAACAAAAAGAAAACAGTTAAAGCAAGTCACAAGAGCATTTTTACGACTCGTCGTTGTTGCCTTTACTGTTTCCCTTTTTTCTGGTGAGTTTCTTGCCTGGCATTACGCAATAGGCCGCAGCAGATGCAACAACATGCTGTGGCAGGGCTGGGTGGGTCCGCTGATCTGTGTGCAACTTCTTCTAGGTAAACTCGATGACGACAACGACATCGTCGACCCACTGCAGTTTCAAGTGCACTTGAATCAAACGTGAACGAAACGAAATAGAAAACAAAATATGACAGTGGCCTGCATACAACATCATTATCGCCAATATCAACATGATAATCATAATCATCATCAAAGCAAAGTCGACGGCGACAGCCATCGCGAGTGATGCAACGCGAGCGCGAGCGTTCATCGAGTGTGGCTTTAAAATATTTGTTACATTGCCAAGTCTTGTAAAGTTGCTGCTGCTGCTGCTGTTGTTGCTGTTGCTGTGGCTGGTGAACGTTCATATGCAAAACGAAGCAGCAGGCGTGAAGATCATAGTTCTAGTATGTGTGTGTGTGTGTGTGTTGCCAAGCTGACGCTGGTCACGCGCCAGCCTCGCACACACACACTCATACACTCACTTTTAAAGGGGCGTAACTTTCGTTTTCATTGCGAAAGTGCATATAACTTGATATTGCAGCACGTCCCCCGTAGCTGCTTGCTAATGCCAAGCTCAACTTAGGCTTTATATGCCAACCCCCCTCCCCTGTACACCCTGCTCAACTCACACTGGCAACATCAAGGTCGCCATTTTATTCGGATTGTGCAATTTCTGCGGGTCTCCATCTTCGGCAACTCGAGTGGCCCAAGTGGCGAGCAGCATTGAAATTTTCAATTGCGCACGCCAAGTGACAACTTTGAGTGCCTCTAATCGTTCAGAAATACTCGAAAAATACTCTCGAATTATCGACGCACCTTTTGTGCTGCCTCGGGCCAAGCAATTTGGGTGAAAAGCGACAGAAAGTGAAAAGAGTAGGAATTATTAAAACAGACTTCAATACAATCGACTGGCTTGGCTTGCCATAAAATGTAGTAAAACTACAGCAATTTAAGGCTCAAATTGGGCTATAAATTGCCAACATTAGACTTGTAAGTGGTTCAATTAATTGTGGTAAAGCAAATCATTGTGTAGAGCGTGCTAGGGCTGAGCTGCGTATGCGACTTTGAGCTGTGGCTAATAAAATGCTTCTATTAAATAACAAGAAAGAAATAAATTTTATATAATAACAAGCTGCAATAATAACACGTACTACCAAATTTGGTAGGCCTAGCTCTTACAGACTATGAGATAAAGATGTTCAGGCGGAATATAAATGTTGTATGTGCCCGCTTTTACGTTTTTGCTGGACTCAAAGTCATAATATCCTTCTTAAATCAATTTAACTTAAAAATAAACCTATAAAATCTATAAAATATAATTATGTACTATATCAATCGTGTGCGCGACTTGACAGCCGAAGCTAAAACCCTAAAGCGAAACCCATCATTAAACGTGAACGACAACTCCACTTTAGTGTGTAATTTGAAAACGCAGACGACTTCCCGCTGCTGTTGGCATCTTGTAAAAAAAAAATGGCTCTGTTTGCGTCTGCAAGGTGCCTTGGAAATGACGGAAGCCTCTTGGCGCGGCGACTGCCAAAAACTCACAGAAATCAACATGAAATTAAAAAAGCGACAAAAACGATGAAAAAACTACATAAACTCTTAAAGTTTTTTTTCTTTTATTTTTTTATTTTGTGTGAAGAGCTCAGCAAACCTTTTGCCACCATTTGGTTGCCGTCGTTGTTTAACAACCGCAAGCGGCAGTCGTAGAGGCCCCGTCAAGCCTGTATCGGGGTGCCCACTTCATCCTGAAGTTGATTACGTCTTTGTCGCTGCTGCTGCTGCCATATTTTGTGTGTGTATGTGTCTCTCTCACTCTCGCTGTGTGTGCGGTTTTTTCGTTATGTTTTGTTTTACTAAACAGAAAAAAGTTTCACTTTCTTTACAGATGCCTGGTACCGTTATCTGGCATGGCATACCACTGCGGCAGCGGTATGCTGCGTTTAAGTCGCATCACTGCGGAGAGCGGTCGAAGCTGTTAAATTTCTTTTTAACCCAAATAAACCAGTTGCCAGTTGGGCGAAACAAGATTTAAGTCTCTTGATAAAGATCGCGTTGTTGCTGTTGTTGCTGCTGCGGTCGATTGTGTCAGAGACCCAGTCCAAGTGCCATGCAAACACTCTCGCATTGCATCGACAATCAACAACAACACTGGACAACACACACACAGAGACACACAGTTTTTCGGGGCGTCACCGCAGTGCGGCCTGTTTCTGTCTGTCTCTCTTGTTGTTGTGGTTGTTGTTGGGTGTATTTTTGCTATTTGGGTTAACCCGCTTACTGCTTGACTGGTTAGATCTCGACACGTATATGTGTATGGTATGTATGCACATTTATCACGCTGAGCCGAGATCTATAATAATATATATTCTGCTGCAATGCAATTTGAGCTGCAGAACGGAGAAAAATGCATGAAACTGGTTGGCTCTCAAACGAAAGACTTAGGCAACGAACTTGCTGACTTCTTGATTTATTTCCATGCTTATAATGCCTGGCTAAGATCCCACTCAGGGTCAGCTACTTTACTTAACGACGCCGCCTTTCACCAGGAAACTGCCAGCATTCAGGACTATCGATTTGCCGTCAATGCGCTGCCGCTTTTCCAGTTATGTCAGTTATACCATCCCGTTTACGGATCGCCCCATTCCAAAGTCCATTCAACTTTTGTTTGAAATTCTCTAGCCACGCTTTAAAAAAAAACGCCAACAAAACGTAGCTTAAAAGATTAATTATCTCAGACATTAGAGCAGAAACAAAACGAGTCTTCAGAAATCGCACAAAAATGATAAATGGGAAAAGATTGAAAAACGAGCAGCCGCCACAGCGAGCTGCAAATTAAATTACCAAGTATAATTAGAAAACTTTGGAACTGCCGACTGGACTGTTCTTCAATCCGACTTTATTTCAAACCACTTTCAAAGAACGCACAAAACGTAAAAAAAAAAAAAAAAACAATAAACTAAGACAAGCAAACATTCTTTCGCGTAGAGAGTCTATATGAACCGTCCTTAACCTTGAACTCACTTCGGCTGGCTCTGCTAATTAATTATTTATGTGCTCACAAATTGATTTTAAAGCAGTTCTGAGGCTTCGCTTTCGATTTAATTTCGGCAGTTGAACATTTCGGGTATTTCTTGTTGTTCTTGTGGTTTATCGAACATCGTCATACGATGTTTGTGGCTAATGAATGAATTCGTTTGCCATCTCAGATAGAGAAATGACTCGATAGTATTGCGAAGACTCAGGAAGCAAAGCCAGCGATGATTTGTGTTGAACGAGAAATATGTTGGGATTTTTTTTTGTTTGTTTGTCGAACTTGTCAGGAATGCAAACGGGAATCGCCGCGTCAATCTAGCGCAATAAAGTGAAGCGATTTCTTGTCTCTCACATCCGTTTGCAGAACATAAAAGTTCAAGTTAATTTGCCACTTAATAAATCGTAAAGACTGTGATTTAATTATTCATTTTATTTCTTATGTGTTGCTTTTAGTTTTATAACTGACCTTACACGCACATTTCGAGTGTCGGTTTCATGTGCGTTTAACATTCCTCCGACTACAAGAAGCGATTACAGTGATCATCATCATCAACATTATCATTAATCATCGTTGTGTGCAGAAGATGTTTTGAGCGTGTCTTGTGGCGACGTGCCTACGGAAGCGCAGATCCGTTCGGCTGTCAACTTAGTAAGCCCCTCTTCCCGCTTGTTGCGGGGGTCCTTGACAGAATGTGCATAATTATGCAAAGCACAAGAATTTGCATTATGAGCGACACGAACCGACATAATTCACTACAACTTGTCAGCTTCTGTCCAACACAGAGACACGAGATATATTATATATGCCGTTGAATGAATATGTAAATTATTCGTAGACGATCATATAATCGAACTCGATTTGAATTTCTTCGCAATGAAAAATCAATTTTCGAGCATCCGCAGAGATAAATATAAAAATATAAAAAAAGATTTCACTTTCGTTTCTCGCACTTGATGCGAGCTTCACGCGCTGAAGATGCCCAGCGTTGTGTCGTGTCGTGGCGTGGCGAGGAGAAAAAGTTGTTAACAACCAAAGACCTTTTTGAGGTTGTCGTCGCTGGCGCTGTTGTTGTTGTACTTGGACTTATTGATGTTTGTGTGTCGTGCCCGGTGGTATTCGGAACGATTACCTAATCATGACTTAATTTCTTTTTGTGTTTATGTATTCGTGCAGCTTTTTCCTTTTTTTCTTTGATTTTATGTTTCACTTTTGTTTTCTTTTTGTACGCTCACCGCATTGACATAATTTCGCTGGCATGCTTTACATAATTTCGGCTAATTTATAGATCTACGGCCTACTTTTAATTAACGGTAGCAGCAGCAGCAGCAGCAACAGCGACGACAACACCAACAAGCGAACCAATTCACAGACGAGCGCCAATTTTGGAAAGTTTTTTCGTCTCTCGCCGCTAATCAAAGTGGAATCTCTATGCAAATCGCGGTTCAATTTGCATTGGCAATTGCGTAAGCATCGCACCTCCCTATCTCTTGATAACTGCTGTGGAGGAGTTGGTTAGGGGTGGTGGGGAGGGGCGAAGGGGGTGTGTGTGCAGCCTTGGCCGACCGCTTGGCAGCTGTAACTTCTTTGGCTTAGTCATCCAACTGCTCTCAGAATGCAGCCAAGCAACTTTAATGCGCTGGCAAATTAAGCACAAGTAGCGCTGCCAACGTCGCAGTCGGCGTCGCAGTCAACGTCGACGTCGACGTTGCTGGCAAGCCACTGACATTGTCTAGTTGACACACTTAAGTCACTTGTTGCGACGTTGTGATGTCGTAGAGTTCTTTGCTAAAAGTTTTTACAGACCAAACAAACATCTGTATATGCAATAAAGATATATATATATAGTCACAACATTTATAGCACACTTATAGCACTTGCTGTTGACATTTGTTCAGTGCGTCTGTCTGCCAAGGCTCAGGTGCATTGAGTATCTTGTGTTAATTGGATCAATTGCGTAGGAGCCAAAACCGAAAGACTTAGGCAACGAACTTGACGGTCGCAAGGCCAGCCGCGCGATCTGTGTAATGCGCTGCAACGCAAGGTAAAGTCTGAGCCAAGATTGCATTCCAATGTGGAAAAAACTGGGAAATGAAAACCCGTTATTTTCACTGTGAATATGCAAAAAAAACGAAAGACTTAGGCAACGAACTCAAAACCGAACACTGATTACAGACTCCCTGCAGGCATTCCCATTTGGAAAATACTGGGAAATTATTTTCACTTGATTTAATGCATAAATTACAATTTATTTTTGTATCTCTGAACTCACCATAGGATTATACTAAATAGCATTTGCTGCTTGTTCATTGTGAAGCAGTTGCTGTCGCTCTCTCTCTCACTCTCTTTATCTCGCGCCTTGTTGTGTGCAGTTAAAATTACGACTTAATAATTTATAGTTTAACTTATTAGCTCTTTTTGAGTTGTTAATCAGAATAAATAGATTAGGATTATTAAATTATATTTGGCACGTTTGCAAATTGATCAAATAAATATGTAGATGTATTTGTATGCGTGTGTGAGTTGTTGGTTGTATGCGTGAATTCGATCGATCGAGTGTTGGTTGCACTTTTGCGTTGAGGATAATTTTGGCAATCGATTTGGATATCGATGTGAGGAAGATGTGAATATTCAACAAACGTCAGACGTCGTCTTGCCAAAGAGATTGTAACCGATAATGTACGCAACGATTTGAATCCGTTCGGTAATTAGCATAACGCAGGCAATACGGTGCACAACATTGAAGCGAGAACCAAGACGTAGATATCGAGCCTATTTTGGCCACCACAACGACAACGAGCGGGGAGGAAAACTGTTGGGGGTAGTGACGCCGCTGCTCACGTAACGATTGGTGCCCGAATCCGGAACGCGTGCGGAGACAACACGAAAACCCGAAAGGCGAAAAGCGGAAAACCGAAATCGACAACGATATCGAAATCGAAAACGAAAACGAAAACGTTAACCGGATAACCGAATAGCCGAGACAGCACTGAAGACCAGAGACCAAAGCCAACAATTGCACGCTGGCACGGCAAAAACGTATCTGAAAGCTGCGAGCGCTGGTGGTCGGGCTTAAAAGGCAAAGCACAGCGGGCAAACGGAGTCGAGCTTCGAGCAACGAAACCGGTAGAGCAAAGCTTTGCGCCGGCAGCGTCTCACGCACACACTCAGCGAAGCACCCAGTGCACAGTCTACGCCTGTGTGTGTGTGTGTGAGTGTCGGTGTGTTCGTCTCTGGAGAAAGTAAAACTGATGCGCCACATACACTCGACTACACAGCATGCGGTCCCGTCCCGAACGAAAGCAAAATCAGGCCAATTCACGGATACACATTGTGGTCAGACAATTTCGGGTAATTTCAGCTCATTGTTGGCACGTTTTCGAGCCTTATATATACTCTATATACAGGCACACATATGTCTGGCATCTGTGTGCTTGTGCGTGTGTGTGTGTGTGCAGTCATGCAGACATACTTTAACACCTTTTGTGTGCATCTTTTTCGGCAGCTTTGTGCCTCGTGACAGGAGTCACGCGCTTTGTGTCGCTTATTATTACTTTTGTAATTTGCACAAGAAAAAAGAAGAAGCAGAAGAAGAAGAAACACAGATAAAACAACAACAAGTCGAGTGAAGAGGCAAATATTTATTGCTGTCGAAGCAGCAGCAGCAGCAGCTAAACAAGTTTGTGAGCAGCTCTCGTTCGGTTTTTCGGTTTTGGGTTTGGGTTTTGGGGCTTTTTGGGGTCTGGCTGGGACTGGCAAACGACTCCTGCTGTGTGATGTAAGCTCGGCAAAGGTCTCGCCAGTTGAGCAATGCAGCTGTCTCTCTTTCTTCGGTTTGTGGGCGTTGCATGAATTATAAATCTCAGACTACTAAAACGCTGCTGCGCTGCTGCTGCTGCTGCGTTAGGCATCCCCCAGTCGAGACGTGGAGTGGGGAACAGACCTATCGAAAGTGCGCCGTGCTAATGGCCAGCTCAAGCAATGCGCAGCTGTTAATTTGGCTGGCAAACAGCGGCAGCAGGTGGCTCATCAGCTGCAGCCGGAGCAGCTGCACGCGCAGACGGTCCGGTCTGGCGTCCATAGGGAAACGCAAAATAAAACATAATGTCCGCTAATCAATATCAGCCAAAAGCATTTCAAGCTCGACGTGCCACCGCAGTTTACGGTCACTTGTACGGCATCTATTACGGCATCAAGAGGTTTCCCAAAGAACCTCGTCATCGCCTCACACCGAACTCAAGTCATTTAATGAGGTTCAAATTTCTCTCTTATCGAATTAACTCATCGAGCACATCGTATTTAGCACCTTGCGTCAGCTGTGAAGCTTATTTTATTCTTCGAATTCTTTGCTTAATCTATTCAAAGTTGATATTTTAATAGACTCTTAGATAAGCAGCATAGCGAAAAAGAAGAAAACAAAAATAACTGCAAACTCATTTCGTGCGACATTGACATAGTTAGAACCGAAATCATCAGGAAGGAAATTCATTCAGCGATGAATAACGATTCAAGACACAAAAAAAAGCTAAAAACTATTTTTTTGAAGAAGATCCCCGATCAAGGAAAACATAAGAGATATGTATTTAACTGAGATCAGACATAGAACAGCTGTTAAAACATCTATACAGGATATTCTATATATGAGTTGAAGCTTGTTATGATTTAAGTTACTTCTTTCTGGTTTTAAATAATATAAAAAGCTGTAAGATGTATATAAGTTAAGATCAAGCTGTTTTAGGCTGCTTTTGCCAGTTTCCAAGCTGTAAGATCAGTATTTGCTGCGAATTCTCATTTTATACAATATGCCCTTTCATGCCCATCATCATCATCATCATCATTATCATTTACATCTTGCTGCGCTGATGTTAATTCAGCTATATGCGAAATCGGTCCTAACTTTCCAAACTGTGCGCGAGGCAAAACAAATATCGTAAAGTAAATGGCCAAATCTGACAAATAGCCGAGCAAATAGTTCAAAGCGCAGGCGCACAAAATGTCACAGCATTCGCGCTGAAAGGGGGCCTGCTTCATGGCTAATGGACGCCCCTCACATGACCTTGTTGACGGACGGGGGGCCTTAAGTTGTCACCTCAGCTGACCGAACCAAAGCAAAGCAAAGCAACAGCAGCAGCAGCAGCAAAAAGCATATTTCAAATTACATTTAAATGAGCCGCTCGCTTAATTATAAAAGACGAACCGAGTTACAGGCAGCTATGCAGCTATATATATATATATATATATAAATATATATATATAGTATAGGTATGTAAACATCTGTGTAGGTATGTGTGCATACCAACCATGAGCTATGGCATCGCATCACGTGCTCTCGACGCTCGTTGAGGTTTGGGTTTTTTTTTTGGTTGTCTTAAAGTCGCGACATTAGCTGCAGGAACCCCGCTCTAGTCATGAAGAAACAGACTCGAGAAGAGGCAGACGAGAGAGAGAGAGAGAAGAAGCAGAGGCAGAAGCTCTCGCCATAGCCCAAAGACGACATTTGCAAAAGTCGTTTGTTTGCTTTTTGTTCGCTCTCATCTTTTTTTATGTTTTATTGGATTCATGTGACCAACTGTGGCGACTTGTTTTTGTTGTGATTATTGTTTTTTTGTTGCCAAATCGATCGAAGTAAATAACATCAAATGCAGTGAAGTGTCATCAATAAAGATTTGCTCACTTGCTAATTACCAAGACGGATGCGAGGGCGTGTGTGGCGCCTTACAGCGCACATATGGAAATCCATCGATTCGGCAAACACAAAGTTTATGAACAGGCACCAAAAAGTTTGATTTAACTCTTTTCGCATATGGTATGCAAATTTTTGGGTTTACAAATCCCTGTATAGCCGGTTTTTGCCCCGCTTGCGGATTATTAAAGTTCTGCTGAAATTAATGACGTCGCTTTGGCATCATTTTCGTAACCATCCCGCCCAGAGAGAAGTCAATTTTGACATGGATTGACGGCATGGAATCACATTGGGCTAGCGTGCCTGGCACTGATTCGATCATTCATCGCAATGGGAACTGCCAGCTATGTCTGGGGGGGTGTGTGCGCAGACGGCCACGTCGCGACGGCGCGTCGTATTGGAAGGTCCGGTTTCTTAATTACGTAAAAAATTCAAATCTCATTTAAATTATATTTGTGGCAAAAAATGTACGATAAATACAATATAAAATAGCAGGTGATTAAATACCGTTAGCTGCCAAAAAATAAAAAAATCAAAAACAATCCCCGAAAATAACAAACAACAGCAAATAAACAACGACAACAAACACGGCGTTGAAAGAGTTGCCTCCGAAAAGTCAGTCAAGTGTTTTTGGCGTTTGATGGCTTGACGCGAGGCGGCACGGTGTGACACGACGACGACGATGATGATGATGATGGGGGAAAAGCGACAGAGAGGTCAATTTAATATATGTATCGCTGAAGTTTCGATTGGTTATCGGACATGAGCAACAGTAACAGCAACAGCAACAACAACAAAGGGGCCGAAGATGCGCCAAATATGCGCACAGTCTCTTTTTTTCCAGCCATTCAGCTCGCCTGGTACGGCCGGCACAGGGCTCCACACTTGAGTATGCGTGTGTGCGAGTGTGTGTGAGTGTGTGCGTAACAAAGCCGATATCAACAATGGAGTCGCACTTGAACCTTCACAAGGTGACCGCAGTGAAAGTGTGCGATGCATGTGACATAAACGAAGCGACAATGCGAATTTTGTGAATGTCAGGGCAGGGAAAGGGAGGGCAGTGGCAGGGACAGGGGCAGCACAGTCAGACCGACCTGTAGAATTAGCTATGTCTGGCCTGAAGTACCGTATTCTAATCAATCTTGCAAGCATGAGCTTTGCCAAAAATCTGAATAATAATATCATGTATTTTTATAATGATTGATAGATTATCGAATGATGGAATGGATGATGGCGGCGCAGAGAAAGTCTTGTGCCAGCATAAAGATTGACAATCGCAGTGAAAACAGAGCGAAATTTTAAAAATTTAAAAGCCTATAAAACTCAAGAGAAGAAGATGCGGGCAAAAATTGGAGAAGTGTACGCAAAGACGAAGGACACTTTGTGGCTCAATAAACATGAGAAACGATATGTGAAATGATTATATCATATAACATATAACCCTCTCTCTCTCTCTCTCTCTATTCCTAGCATACTCTCAACTATTTTAATTCCTTTTAAATTCTTCTATCGCATTGTAAGATTTGCTGTAAGCTTTGCGACAATTCGTTACAGCGTCGACTTACGAAAGAACGTGCAGTGTGTGGGCGTTTTATGATCTCTCTGAGTTGTCTGGCAGTTCGTGATTGTCGCCAAGCAACAAGCAAAACACAGCGCAAAATATGCCAGTTTTTCTTTGCCTTCGATGTTTTTTCCATTTGCCTATTTCGATTTAATTAATTGGGACATAAATTATTCATGGCAAAATAAATTAATAGATAACACTGGGCAGCAGCTTCTACTATGCCAGCTTACTTAAACTGATGAGGTACAAGCATAGGCCATAGATCAAAACAGTTTTTTCTAAATACAGCTTAGCTTATTTTTTCCATAAAATTTACCCATAATTTTCTTTTTTATCGATATTTTTCAACAAAAATATAAAGTTTTTTTCGTGTTCTAAAGTTATAAATTTATGATTTATAATGATTAATATTTATGGCTATTTTCCATAGCTATTTTCGTGGTCTAAGTTAGCAGCACTGACATTTATTTAAATTAATTCAGAATTAGTTGCCGCGCACAGAAGTATGCAATGCTTTTTGGCGTGGTTAATGGTTCTAGCCGAGCACTTATATTGCCGCCTGAAAGTAGGCAATGAAATTCGCGCTCATGTGTAGAAATACTATTGCCGTCTTTTAGTGAGACTGTACTAAAATGCGAGTGTACTAAATTTAGGTTGACAATTGTTTTTTGAGCTTTTCTTGATTGAAAATGCATCGAATGCATTTTACAATTCCCAAACCGTTTAATAATGCAATTCCTTGTTATATATAATTTCTAAAATTATATCACCATTTATTTGTTTGTGACTTATGAGCTAGTGAAACATAACAAACTTTTACAACTCCTTCTTGGCCTGCTGTGCCTGTGCGCTTGCCGCTGCCGTCGCCCACAAATTGTGCAGTTTTTTGATCATGCGCCACGGCAACCACACGGTCAGCCACAGGGCCAGTAGAACACAGCCAATCACATCGAGCAGTAGATACTGATAGAGTGGCATGAAGGCTCCGTTCGACTTCAGATGGCTGGCACCTTCATGTCGAATCACATACTCGATCCAGAAACTGGCCTCATCCAGCGGATGCATTGCATTGTCGCGGAAACGCTGCGAGACTTGCAGAGCGCTGCGCTTGTACTGCGGATCGTAGATTAATGCCTCAAGATTTTGCACAAAATCCTCGGACTTGAACTTGGAGAAGACCAGCGAACGCGCATATCCCTCGCGCACCGACTTGATGGTGTTCCTATGCTGATCTCCGTAGAGCGGAATGCATAGCATGGGCACGCCCCAATAGATGCCCTCCTGGGTGCCAAAGATGCCGCCGTGTGTAATGAATACCTTCACGTTCGGATGCGCCAAGATATCGTTCTGTGGCATCCACTTGCTGATCATGACATTCGGCGGCAGCTCGCCAATCGATGCATTCTCGTACTTCCACAGCACATGCTGCTTGAGCTGGCCAAAGGCCTGGAGTATTTGAGCCGTCCGCTCGGCCGGCATATCCGTGCTCTTCATGTAGGAACCCAGACTGAAGTAGACCACGCCATGTGTAGCATTATCGAGAAAGTTCTGAATATCCAGAGGCAGTGGCTTGGCGGGCTGTATGTGCGCTCCGCCCACATCGATCAGGCCGGGCATGCTGGGACGCGGCAGATCCACGCTGCGATGGCTGTTGATAAGCATCAGCGAGATATTCCGCTCCAAGTCGTGCACATGTGGCAGGGCGCCTGCAAGAGAAGAACACGATCACGTCAGCAGGAGAACTCTAGCAGATCTCTCTGCCTCTACACCCACCTTTGAGAGCTGTTCCGAAATACTTCTCGGCCAGTTGCTGCATCTTGGGCAGATAATACCAACGTCGCATCACGGCATCATAGAGCGAAAGATATGCATTGTAGGCACGCTGGGAGAAGGTCATTTTATCAGTGTGTGACAGCAAAAGATGCGGTATGAACGACCAGGGAGTCAGTATGCCCATGGCATGATCCATATTATCAGCATAGCCCATGGTGCCTATGGTTACCACGGGACAGCTGAACTTGTGGCCAAACATGAGGAAAGCCTCGTGGAAGAACTGCTCCAAGATCACCAGATCGTAGTGCTCGTCTTGACTCTCAATGAGCTGCCTCAGCTTCACATCCTGCAGCGCATGCTCCGTGGTCATCAGACCAATTTGCCACCACATTTGCAGATTCTGAAAGTCGCTGGCAAACTGCATACTAAAAATGTTCTTCTTGGGAACTGCGGGAGAGACAGACCGGGGGAGAGAGGTAAGCAATAATTAGACTAGAATCTAATTGCCAAATTTGCCAAGTACAAATCTCATAAGACTCAGTTTCTAATTCATGCTCACAATGCTTTGGTATGTCAAACGACGGACTGAGTATAATCTCGGTGAGGTTCTCATGCGGCATCTTTGTGGGATGATTGTTGACGCTGGTCACGTGGTGTCCGCGCTGCAGTAGATCGCGCTGGAAGTGCTCCAGCCACAGCCAATGACTGGGCGCGGGAAAGGGACCCATGAACAGTATGCGATAGGCCTCGGCGGCACCCAGGTCCATGCTGGCCAGCAGGCAGATCGCCAGAAGAGTTCTCAGATGCAGCTGCATCTGCAATTAACAAGTCAGTGGAGCAATTAGTGTCACATTTCCATAAACCAGCTTTATTTCGTAATACTTGATGCCTCCATTTGCATAAACGAGTTCAATTGACTTGCAATGTAAACATAGGAAAAAAAAACTAATACTTCCTTATTATACAGAAATCTGAAACATTATCTCTTAGCAGGCTTGCGTGTGTTTTATTAGACCTGCTCGCCTCATGAAAACTCAGTTCAGGAAACGCAGTTGATAATCCAGACGCTAATTAATTGTTATAATCTAGGTGAGATATGTGTCTGTCTGGCTGTCTATCAGGGTATTTGCTATTCTGCATATCAGCTTGCAAATATTTTTTCCTATCTGAAATCTCAGTGGGGCGTTTGATCAAACTACACATTTGATTGAAACACAACCAGTTGATTTCATCATTAATAAATTATTCAAACAGTTTATGAATTGCGCATAAAAAGTAGACTAAACTGCATTCTTCGCGGCACTCGACCTATATGTGGTCTGCTGTAAATTGGGTGTGTTTTATATACTGCCTGCAAACTCGCCTAGATTTCAAACTGATTCGGGTCACTGTTAGGGTTTATAGCTGTAAAGTGTTTAGCCTGACATTGACCATACTCTGGCTGGGGTTACGATGAGAGTTAAACTGATTTCAAGCTTGAAAAAAAACTGTATGGCCATAGCAACTGGTGTTGTCAGGGTATGCCAGCTTCGGTATCTATCTTCGATTTGTTTACTCAATTTCCCTTTCTATAAACGAATTAACGAGCCTATAAAAAAAAACACCTATCACTTTTAACATATATATATTTCCTTTGACTTTTATTTTCGTCTAGCCGCACACGATTATTGGCATTTTCAGCGATTCGTTGTGCGTTGCGTTGTCGCTCTACAAAAAATACAAATTAAATAACGTTACTTGACATTGAGTCTAGCGAATAACATTAAATACATGCACTCAGACATACGTATTCACATTTATATATGATGCATACACCGTTTATATTTAATTTACGTGCCGTTTTCGTATTGCATTTCACATGTGTTTTCTTAAAGCGCACATTTCTCGATTCGTTCTCGATTTACTGTTATTTCTAATGGCAGTTATTCATTTTACTATCGATATTTCATAGCTTGCATGCATCTGTCGCGTTCTATGGAAAATCTGAAGGTCTACGGGAACATAAACGCTTGAAGTTTTTTAAAATTGGCAAATCACTAAAGAATTTTATTAAAATAAACAATGAATGGGAATTTGTTAAGGTTTTTATACAAATTAAAAACTGCATCTGATATGTAATAATTCGAATAATTCTCAAAGCCACTAATTGGCACTTCAAATTCATTTTTTACTTATTAATTATTCTCCAAACTCAATCAAAAAATAATATAAAAATTAATCACAATTTATACTGTCGTTTCACTTTTCTTGTATATTATTTTATTTCTGATTTAAATTTCGTTTGATCAAAAATTATATATCTTTTTTCGACCAGTCTACGATTTTTTCTTTATAATCTTAATTACTTCGGTGATATGATTGTGCGTTTTATTTTCAGCTTTATTTCGTTTACTTATGAAGGCAGATAATTTAGGAATGTCGAGAAATTATAGTTAATTTGCTTTGCCGCGAGTTGCGTCTGATCTGCAGCGAGGTGCAGTTATCACTGAGTTAGCGGCTCACGGCGCGAGCAACTTAACTTTCTTACTTAATCAGCTCACACCAGCTGCTGTCGACGTCGCAGTCGCCGTCGGCGTTGCCGTCAGCAAACACAAAACAAACACAATGATTAACTTTGGTGCACTTGACTTTGTTTTGCTTTGCTTTTGCGCGTACTGCTTGTACTACTTGTTGTTGTCGGTGTGTTTTTATTGTCATTAATCAAGAATTGTTATAATAATACTACAGCGCTGGCCCTGAGATGTGCTAAACAATGCCAGGTGAATAGAAGGCGCAAGGCGGCTCCAAAATATATACTCTATTTGTTGATGAAACAGAAAAGTTATTTGGCATGTTGTGTGTTTAAGATCTGAATAAAATATAAGCAATACAAATAGTAAGAGACTCGCAATGAGTAGCTGCTGGTCGATCAGTCCACACTCGTCTGCTACTTTTGCTCATTTCTCTGACTTGTAATTATATATAAGTGTAAGAAATGTTTCTGTAATTGGCACACACACCCCGCAAATGCTGCCAAAATAATTGCAGGCGATCAGTCGATCGATTGATCGACTCGATTCCATGTGTCCGTCGCATGTGATC
The DNA here is from genome assembly GCA_018151445.1 of Zaprionus inermis. Classification (NCBI taxonomy): domain Eukaryota; kingdom Metazoa; phylum Arthropoda; class Insecta; order Diptera; family Drosophilidae; genus Zaprionus; species Zaprionus inermis. The sequence continues at coordinate 2,934,906 of JAECXD010000555.1, forward strand.
GATGCACGTGTCAGAACTGAGCATATTCGCTCACACTTCTTTATGCCCCCGCTCAGAAGTTCAGCAGACAGTTCACGAAATGCAGCCCGTTGTGTGTATATAATTTATTATTCTTTTTTTTATTTAATTCCCAACCAGTTCCATGTCGTGTCAGTGAACTTTTTACCGATTCATTTGGCATTGTTCCGGTTCTCAATTTAATTGACAACATGCTATCACTTGTTTATATTTGCATTTGCTTTAAATTATATATTGATTATCAGATACATTACAGTTGGCAAATGCTCCATTGAATCAGTAAGACTTTCCTCAAAACTAACTAATTTCTTATGGAATAAGAGCTATATTCTTTGATCTGGTTCAAGTTTAAAATTGAAATACATATTCTATATATATAAACGGGCTACTTTATCGATCACTCTAGTAAGCCAAAATATACTCTAATCTGAGATTCGAGCCCCCAAACTTGTTATTGTGAATCAGGAATGCAGTATCAATATTTTATTAATACGTAAAAAACCCGTCTTATGGCGAACTGAAATATTATCAGGCTTTGCTTTATGCCATAAATCTATATTCAATATATAAAGTAAATTAAATAGTTGCTTGAAAAAATCAAAGACATTTAAAGTGTTGCTAATTTAGGCAAATCAGCTGCGGAATTAAAACAGGTCTGCAAACAATGCAATCCTCTTTAATCCGACGTCATTTTTAATCTCTAAACTAATACATTAAATTTATATTTGATCTGCACTGATAAACAAAATTAAGCAATACTATACTATACTCTGAAATACTCTCGATTTTCGCACGTAAATAAAAACGATATAACCAAAAGTCTTGAAATTCCTCGATTAACTTATTTGTTCAGATTATATGCTGAAATATTTCGAACAGGATGAATACAGAAACCCCATAATTAAGGTTTTTATATATTAAATAATATGGTCATTTAAAAAGCTGCTGTAAGTGATTTACCGGCAAATTTGCACCAAAAGTCGTAGGTATTTCCTTTTCATTGGAAATTATTTCTTAATCCGTTTGACCCGAGATATTGAATAAATTTAAACGAAACAATCCCAGAAGATCGTGCGCAATTACAAAACGGTATCTCAATTATTTAGTTTTTACCTGGAATTAAGAATTAAATATAACTTTAATGAGTTGCAAAAGCGCGATGAACTTTTTCGAAAACTCATTTAACCTAGTCCGGACGACAGGCTGATAAGAATGCTGAGCTCATAATCTTGAAAAAAAATAAAGCATTATATAAATATATTTATATTGTATTTTTGCCAAAAAACCTGATGTCGTCAAAAATGCTATTGCGTAGTGTGTTGAGATAAGAAGGTAAAAGAACCTTGTACAGTGCAACAAACCATACTTGGTGGCAAAGCTTTGCACATACCGAAAATTTAACAACACGTGGATGTATGAGCTTTATTAACAGATAAAAAACCGTTAGACTTTAATATTTTAACATACAAACTTTGCAGTAATAAGCAATTAAAGTCTGTTTTGTATTTGTTTAAATCAGTCGTAATTATTTATAATTTGTTGTTCATTTATTGCGAATAAATTGAGTTTTTATACCCGCTACTCGAAGAGTATAAGGGTATTATAACTTTGTGCCAACCGAAAATGTTTGTAACAGGCAGAAGGAGACATCTCCGACCCCATAAAGTATATATATTCTGAATCAGCATGAACAGCCGAGTCGATATAGCCATGTCCGTCTGTCCGTCTGTCCGTCTGTCCGTCTGTCCGTCTGTCCGTCTGTCTGTCCGTATGAAAACCTAGATCTCAGCTATTATAAGAGCTAGAGCTACCAAATTTGGAGACAATATGTGTTAATTATGCCCGCAGATCAAGTTTATTTTGGATTTTTGCCACGCCTCCATCCGCCCCCAAAAATCGATAATAAATCGATAATAGCTGCAAATATAGCTCTACAGCATTCATTTTTTATCCATGTGATAAAAACCACCATCCGGGCGTGTTGCGAAAGTTTCAATAAGATCGGCCGATAAATAAGGAAGATATTCAAGAAATAGTATTGCCTTGTGGCCATGTGCCTGTGTCGGTTTTTCCTAATGTTAGTACCCGAGTTCAACACCAGCAGCAGACAACTTTTTTTTAATTATGTGGCAACTTTTTTTTTAAATTATGTGGCAACTTTTTTTTTAATTATGTGCACCGAAAATATTCATGGTGCAATTTTATCGGTTATTGCGAAAGAAGTGCAGTGGTCGAGTGGTGATGGTAGTTGACTGTTCAGCGAGACGTCCGGAGTTCAACTCCTGGGTGTGCCTGGGCGACTTAAATTTATTTTTTTGTATCTTATATTTTTTTTTATTTTATAGTGTGTTGCAAAATTCAAAATAAATTTTTAGTATATTTAAAGCCACTTAAAATCGAAAGAGACATTGAGCAGCAACACAAAATACAAACGACAAATCTAATTAGATATGTTGAGATGTATTGTGAGGCAGCATATATGTATGTATGTATAGGCGTCTCTATCACACATGCATAATTTATAACTGCAGAGTAATAAAAGCAAAGGGCAACATCCAATAAGAATCGAGTGGAACTTGCATAGGCAAAACAAATTAGAGACGGAAAGAAATGAAAAGCAAGAACGCATTGTTCACATTTGGCACGTGTTTTTCCGAAGAATTGTAGCGGGTATATCACAGTCGAGTCAGCTCGACTGTAGCCTTTCCGACTTGTTTTCCTTAATGCTGTGATCTGTTATGCAGAAATGTGGCCTAGATCAGTTCTCACCTGTTTAAGCAAGAAACTTCGCAGGGCATCAATCAAAACGAATACAGATCGTTTTATAAACAGTTGAACAACATATAGTCGATTTACTTTTGTTATCCAAGTTCGAATCTATGGAAAATATCGTTATGACTTGCCCATTTTTACACTTTGAACACCCCGCCACAGCACGTGGCATAATCGTAGTGCCTTCTGCAAGGGTAGAGAAACATTGGCGACAATTACTGTGTTGCCACTGAATGCCGTAAAAAGCAAACATGAAACATGCAACAAACTCAAAATGAACATGTAAAACAAAACCCCGAAAAAGCACGACTGAAGACGCCGAAATATTTCAATGGGAATTGGCACGCTTCACTGAAGCGCAGCAAGGAAAGGAAACTGCAGGTCGAGGGGATGGGTGGAGGTAGGAGTGAGGCAAGCTATGGCGTAGGCGCTGATGGACTGCACAGCCCAGCCCAGTCCCAGTCCAGTTCGAGCACAGACCTGCCCCCAAGTTGCCAGACTGCGACTTCGACTTCGACATCGACATCGACATCGAATGGTAACGGCACTTTTGATGCACGCAGAGACGCAGGGTTCATTCATGAGCAGGCTGGAGAGAGGATGAGAAGAGGGGGGGGGGACCCGCCTGTGGCCACGGTGCAATGAAATTGAATTGCGTGTGGCGAAAGAGAGTCGACTGCAACATGAAGATGCAACTCGTCAAACGGTGGCACATTAAGATACTTTGTAGCCAAGATAAATTGCCCAGCGGCAGTTAAAGATCTGCGATGCATAAGAAAGAGCACAAGAGCCCCAAGGGGTTGCTCAAAGTCGACTACTATCACCTACAAATATCTCTATAGTCTCTCTACTGTATGATCTCTCTTAAAAGTAGTTCCAAGCCTGCTATAAATCAATATATTTCTCTCCCAGCGATTGACTGACTAATTGGATTAGATGAAATATGTTAATTTTAATTCTCATCAGGGTTTTTCCAAAAACATTTCAATGGCAAAATGAAGTTCTATCACATACATAGTTCCCTTGGTTTTTCTAGTTGACAGGAAGCCTGAAGCGATGCCGGAAATTCCATTAAAACAAAGAATCATAGAATGTCTTGTAATTCACAATTTTCTTAAAAGTACTCAAGTAGAGATGCTCTTCGCAGACTCTCTTTAGAGTTGCATATTTAACGAGGTGCACAGTATAAATTTCGAAAATAAACAACACGATTTCGCAGAATCATATATCAATTCTATACACATTAGTCACCCCACCCAAAAACCAAATGAAATTCGCCCAACAAAAGCAAACAATTTGTTAGTTTGCGCCAATTTAATGTTTACTTTGCACTTCAAGCCCATCGACCAATTTGGGCATATCGAACAGATACACGTATTGAGCTATTAAAAACCGGAGAACCTTTCACTACTGTGTCCCACTGTCATTTGTATCTATCTATCTATTTGTGCGAGTTTGTTCAGCAATTAAGCTAGCTCGCGTTTTCCCAGGCGCGTTTTAGATAAAGAGGAAAACGCACCACGCACAATAATACACACGCTTCTTTCACACACCCCAACACGTATGTTGTGCAGTCGAAATCGAAACCCAGAATGGGCCCAAGCCCAACTGATGACATTGCCGATTTCCACGGAACCTATTTGTTGTCTAGTATAGTTCAGCAAAAGGGGCAATTAAAAATTTCACCAAAATCGAACGTTGCGCATGATTAGCCCAGAAATTCGTGAATCAAGAGCGAATATAGTGCAATACCCTGTAGTTTGGTAAGTGGAGAAAGAGCATAACAGAAGCTCCGTGAAGAGGTAAGTGAATAATTTAAATTATATACTGTATATAACATAATCAGATGACAAGGATAACCGATATAATTATAGATAGAGCTCAGATGAAGTGATATAAATAGGTCTTCTCAAGTAAGATATTATCAGCAGGTAAAGTGTACTAACTATACCTAAAATAAAAATAATTGTAGCCGAAAAATAACACAATATTAAATATTATATCAATTCTAATCGAGGCTAAAGACTAGGCATTATGCCTAGATTAGTTAAGATTTTAATTAAAAATGGAAAGAAAGCGAAATGCGGCTTAGAGTTAGCTCAAATCAAAGTACAGGGTAGCCTTCGGTCGACTACTCTCAATGCGATCACCCTTTCGGCTTCAAGCTACGCCCGCATTGGCCGATCGCGGCAACTGAGTCAGCGGGTGGTCGTTCATAGACTGAGCGACAAGCCCGGAGAGACCAGACAACGTGGTCTGGCATGCGCATACTTTCGTAATGGGTTGTTAGAGCGGGCGGGGTCGGGTGGTTCAGTGTACGGTGAATTTGTTTTGGCAGGCTGTTGTCGGCATGTTTGACGAACGGGCAGGCAGCTGTCAATGTGTCAATATTAATTTAATATGTCAGAAATAAAATTATAGACAATTTAAAAATTGAGTTATAATGGGACACATGAGACGCTCCCGGGGATCAAGTTGTTTTTTGGGGGTGGAAAACTCAAGTGGCTTTCCGACTAGGATAACTCAGCGTATTCGCACAATCTGTCAAACCAAAACTGTGACTACCGTGGCCAGATTAGATAGACGCGGGTGCTATAGCACGCATGCCTGACCGGGTGTATTGTTCCTTGGGCCGGGCCTAACCTATAACAATTTGTTAATGAGCGAATTACATGGTATGCCGAGACACGAAGAACAACGCTAACACGCCCTAAAAACCGATTCCCTGCTTGTAATGCTTGAATACGACGCCCCCGACCAAGTGTTAGTCCAAATAACTATAAAAACTGTTGATGCGTAAAAGGATGCGCCCTGCGCGTAGGTAAGTGTAAGTGCACTCTTACCATTTCCTTTCCAGATATGCGCCAGGGTTGTCAGCTCAACCGTGTTTTGTATTGCAAGCGAAATGGAATATTATTTTTCAACAAATTGCCTGACATTTCCTATTGAAGATACAGATATGCGCCAGGGTTGGTATTTTCAAAATTTATAACTTGAAATATTTCTGTCAGATAAGAATTACACCTCTAGACTTAGGGTACTTGGAGTTAAGATTTGAAAAAAACTCAATTTTTTTGCAGGAAGTAGCTTCAACTCTAGTATATAGAAATATTAGACAAATTTGTTATCCAGAAATTGCTAAGGTTTTTTTTAAATAAGTGTTAAAGAAAATTTCAGATGTCTTAGCTAAAAATTGAGTTAGACTAAATGTCTCCTAATACTTCAATAATAATAAAATCAATAAAACTTCAATTCATATTACAAATACATAAATTACATAGGTTAAATATATATTCATATATTCATGCACACTTAGCTTACTTTATAAAGATTTCGATTCTGAAGACAATTTCGGTGCGCTTAGCTGAAAATGCAGTTGGACAAGTTTTGGCTTTTACTACTTTGTAAATCTATACCAAAAAACCGCATCGCATTTTACGAACTTCATATCATAATCATATCTAAAGCATATTTACGACTGCTCGATAAGCTCGCCGCACGACAACTCTGCCACACTGTGTTGCAACTGTCTTCGCTTGGCGCTGGCGCTGCTCTCCCCCTCCACCCGAGTCGCACATACGCACATGTGAGTATATTCAAATAGATTCGACTTGAACTAGTACGGTATTTTCCTGTGGCTTTATCGGCGATTTAGTTTCGAGTACAGCGTGTTGCATCGTCTGGCGCGTCGCGTCTCTCCCTCGAGCAATTAGGAGAAGTGCAGTTTTATGTGTTTATTTGTGCATATGGCACAGCTGTGTGGCCTAGCCTACATACCTGCTGTGCGTATGAATGTATGTGTGTGTGTGTGTGTGTTCAAGTGGTCGCCCTCTGGGGGCAACTCAGGGACACTCCCCGGCACTGGCCCCGCTTGACGAGCTGCAGCTCAAATTGTGCGTGCCACCGAGTCATTGTCGTTATCACACCCGATAGGCAACCCTAGGCTAGGGGTTGCACACACAGCTGAGCCTTGAACGGGGGCGTGTAACCGATACCGTGCACAAACACAACACAACCACATTCACATTCCCATTCGTATTCATAGTCGCACTCCTTTCGAGGCAGAGCATTTTTTTTTGATTTTCTGCATTTAATTTATTAATGAGCTCGCCGGCCAGAGATTTATGGAACATGTCGTGCTGGCATTTGGATGATGCATGTCCGCACTGTGGGCACGGCACAGTGGGTACGGCTGGCGGGTGTCAAAGGGTTCGCTGGCACGCCAAAAGGATATTCACACGTTGCTGCAGCCGTGTGACTTATGTAACTTAATAGGCTGCTAAAAAATGGCCAAGCGATGTTTATCGCTCGAATTGCCCACACTAGACACACACACAGGCACACACTCGACACACACACACACACACGAGCAGGCAACTGCGCTGGTGAAGGAGTTGACGACAAACAACATGTGGCAATGGCAGAGCCAAATTGTATCCACATGTGTGCCTCGCACTCGCCCCACAATGCCGATCATCATCATCATCATCATCATCAGCTGCAGCAGCAGCAACCGAGGCGGGGTAGGGCAGCCTGCGGGGTGGGTGCTGCGTGCAACTGCGGCAACGCTAAACAAATTGAAAAATTTCAAGTCCTCAGCCTCTTGGCGCTCGCAATTGCTCAATCGCGCGTTTTCGCGTGCTCGCTGCCCTGACGCGATTGAAGGGAGAGGGAGAGCGAGGGGAAAAGGGATAAGGCTGTACGAGACGGCAGCAACAGCAGCAGCAGCAATAACATCATCGGCAACGACAACAACATCGGCAGCAACAGCAACAACAACAGCAACAGCAACAGATGATGATGATGTTGCACAGCGCAGAAGTGTAGAGACTACGGTAAACTCAGCTCGTTGCTGCGAATGCTGCCAGAGATGCTCAAGAAGCTCAGCGTGTGCATTGTGAATATTCATGAGTTCTTTTACCGTTAATCGATCGATATTATCGAGATTATTCGCTTGCATGTAAATATAGAGCTAAAAACTAATTGCTTATCTTCTTCATTAAACAAGTCTCTTATGTATAATATTTTAAAATTAATTAGGTTTAGATCATCTATCAGAAAATCTACGTTTTGTTTGGGTGTTTAAAACTGCCTATAGCTTATATTAACACATGAATTTGTTATTGAAATTTTTAACAGAAATTTTGATAGGAAGATCCATAATTGCTTGAACATTATAAGGCTAGCTGCCTTTTGCATAATACCAAGCATTTTACTCATGAATCTGTGGCAAATATGTCGCATATATTTATAAGAAATAAAATCTTATATAAGTAAATTCTTATTTGAAAATACAATATTCAATCAGGGATTAGCTAGATGATATTATGCCGACTATAATTTTATCTAAGTATAAATAAAATTATAGTACTTATATTAAGATTCTTTTAGGACATACTAGGAACATATAAACATAAACTATAATTACGTTCTTATAAAAAACCTACGAAAGTCATTGAAACAAAAGATCGAGTAATTCTCAGTTCTCTACTGAAATCTTCCCCCACAAGTGTCTATCCAAATCACTGTCAAAATAGAATCATCTCATGACGACACATGCTCGCGAAAATGATTCATAAAATCGCCAGAAAACACTTCATATATACTGTGGTAGATTCAGGAAACTGATGAATATAATTGCAGGCGATCAGTTGAATGTGTATGGGAGAAAGGGGCGGCAGGGAGGTAGGTAGCTCATCACTGAGAGTGTATCTAGATACATTCATACTTACTTATTGGACTCTGCTCGCCTTCGGCTGAACACGCCGAGTGAACCGCGTTAAAGTGACTCGCGGGTGCGCCATGGCCTGGCGACCGACACTGCGCTGTGCCGGGCCGGGCCGGGCCGGGGCACTCTGTGCGTCCGTCCGGCCGATGGTCTGTCTGTCCGCCTGCCTGCCTGTTCGTCTGCTCGTCTGCTCTTGTCGGTTTGTCTGTCTCACTGCGCATTGCGCACACACTGCGTGCGGAATTTTCTTTTTCGAGTTCGGTTCAGTTCGGTTTTTCGGTGCCGTCAGTCTGTGAGAAAACGTCGGGCTGTTTGGTCGTTTTTCGGCTCTCTGCACTGTTCGCTTTCGGGTTCTTCCTCCGTTCGGTTCGGTTCGATTCGATTCTTCCTCCTGCTTCGGTTTCTCCGCTCGATTCGACTGGGGCGGCCTTTGGCTTATCGCACGAATTCGTTTGTTGCGGGTGGAAAACTCTGCGCACCCTGAAAGTGAGTGTCTATGCGTGCGTATGCATGTGTATGTGTATATATGAGTGTGTGTGTGTAGCTTCGTATCTGTGTGCAGTAAGTGGAAAAGCGCATCCACCGCACAGTTAAAGAAAGAAATTTAATTTATTTTTAAGTTATTTATTTTCCTGCCTCTTTTGGTCCGATTCGGTTTTTGGTTCGGTTCGGTGCGACGAAACTGTCGGCGTTTTTTGTCGTTTTATCGTCAGAGAATTCTGGGTAAAAGCGTCGAAGAAAAAAAAAAATACTGAATGGAAGTGTTTGTTGTTGTCGTGGAAATGTGAAGAAATGTGCGCAAGCCGCAAAAGAGCCACCCGTTCCCTTCCCTTACACTCGCTGCAAATTGACCGTGAATGTGGATGCCATAAGGGGATTTCGGGAAAGATATATAGTGCGAGTGCTCGTTTGCGTATGCCACACAGAAAATCTAGAGTGTGCGAGCGACGCGAACCGAAATACTCTGTAAGATGACAGAGCAAGGCAAATAAATTATGAATATCCGAAAAACCGACTCGAGAAAATTGTGTGCAGTTGTGAAATATGGTGTAAAATAAGAAAGCAACAACGGAAAACACGGAAGACAAGAGGCATAAAAACAAAAACAGAAAACAATTTGAAAGCCCCCTATAAAAAAAGCTCTTAAAAAGAAACACGAATTTTGCCAAGTGTTTTGCAACATGCAAAAAGAAAAAGCAATAAGTTTTTTGAAAGTTAAAAAATAAAAGAAATAATCGTATAAGCGAAGTATTATAAAAGAAAAATACAAAATTAAATTAAGTGGAGTTAATAGGAATTTAATAGCCTCAATTCCACATTAATATACTAATATTTACAGCTTATCATATGCGATCTTTAAGCCGCTTTTCTTCAAATAGTTAGCCAACTCAAATTTCAATTTATTGAACATGTTTATGCGGATTTCCTTAGTTCCGCTCCGGCGCATTTATAGATCTTGCTCTATAGCTGATAAATCAAAACTTGTTCGTGCCATCTAAGCTTCCAAACTAACTCGAAACTTGCGCGTTAGGAAAGTGTCGAAGATGGAAAATTGAATCGCGGTGTAGGCGTACGTGAACGCGTCGGCAATGACGCCTACCAGAAAGAGAGATCCGAAAACATTTTGCCTTATCGACTACTTAACGAAGGCAGTCGACGGCGTTTTGTTTGGGCTGCCACTAATTTTAATTACCATAAAATGTATTGGGGCCCGTGTGAGCAGCCTAACAATTTGTAGAAGTTTTCCAAAAATGCTGCAGCTGCAGCTGGCGTATCTGACAGATACATTTATGAATTCCTATATGTTGCTATGTCTGTGTGGAGATGCGCGCATAGGGAACACGCGCTCGTCATAAAATTCCACCAGCGATTGTCACTTTTAGGTGCACTGCGTCGTTGTCGTTGTCGTTGTCGTCTGCGGAGGCATCTCGAATTGTATTTTGACTGCGCCTTGGGCTATAAAACTAATGACAAGCCAAGTCGCGCGGGCACTTACATATGCATGGACATATGGATACGTATGTGTGTATGCTCGAGAAATTAACAAGCAAAATTAGCTGCACAAGCGTTAACAAGCCGAAGACGACTGCAATTGACCCCTCAGGATGTCGAACCTGGCGACGCGTTGCTTTTGCATTCCCTTACTTCCACCTCTCCTGCCCCCACACACTCGCATACTCATCATAATATGCCGTCTCGATCCCGATCCCGATCCCGATCGCGATCCCGACTAGTCGCCGTTATATTTTTAGATATCCGAGCGTAAATAATTCATTTTCCAGTCACAGTTGTTGACGTTCGTCGCACGAAAGTCCCGCAAACTGACGCCAGATTGCTCGACGAGGGGAAATTTTTGGGCAAAGCAACGGGAAATGCCTTCCCACTGCAGCTCCCAAGGGGGATATTTCTTTTTCCCTTTCTGGATTTTATTCACCCAAGGGATTTGCGTTGCTTCGTCGCTCTTGATTTGCATCTAAACTTGAAAGTATTTTTGCGCCCTATTTGGCCTTTTGATATTGTTTTTATGGCATTTTTCAATCGTATACCCTATGTAGCCGTACGATCTATGGTATTGCGGTTAGTCGATGCAGCTTGCTGCGTGAGGCAGAAGCCATCGTGAGAATTTCAATGTTTCTTTTACAGATCTGCCTCGATTTGATTAATACTATTTATATTTGACTTTAACTCCGAATTTCGAAGGTTTATTTCGAGCTGGATCACTTTATAGAATAGAAAAAATATCGATCGTGGAACTTTCTGCTTGCAAACTCTCAAGAAAAACGTGAAATTTTGCATAATATCTTACAAAACTTCTATATACCGTAAATTATCAGTTAGGGTATGTCAGAGTCGACTTGTCTTTCACCATTCCGTCTTTTCCGTTTAATTTTTTACTTTTAAATACGCTTCCAGCATTGCAATGAACTTTGACTGCAATTGCAGTGGATTGCGAAAGCATGAACTAGAAATTCCACTTTGGCAATTTGTTTGGCCTAAAACGAAGAGGCGAAAAAGAGTAAAGGAAGCCAACACATGCTGGAGCTCTCCCTCCCTATCTCGCTCTCTCTCTCTCACTCCCTCTCTATCCCGCTTGCAGCTTAGCTGCGTGGCATGCCACTTAAGTCGCTTTTTATGGGCGTCTCTCACTTGGCCCAAAAATATAATAAATTTTACTCAGCGCCATTCGCAACACAGCGCAGTCTCCTCCACTGAAGTGGAGGATGGCATATCTCTGGCATGGAAAAGGGGTGCGGGGGCAACGCGCAAGCGGGGGCTGCAACTCAATTAAGTGTCCATAAAATAACCAGATACGCTAATCAATGATATATACTGTCTCTGTATATGCGAGGCTGTTCGTACAAATTGCGTATTTCTTTTCGAAATTGAACGAGAGATTTGCTTCTAACAAATGTTTGGCAATTGAGAAGGAGCCAGAGTCATTGACTCTGGTATTAGTAGAACGCAAAATCTCACACATATACATCGAATATATAATAAGCATCATAAACAAAGCTGTGAGCTAATCTTGCAAGGCATATGGCTGCAGATCGGGGCTTTGACTTATAGACCGCACGTGCCGCAGGAGAGATTGCTCAGCTTGGCTTCGACATTGATCGAAATTGCTTGGGGTGAATGGAACAAGTGTGATAAACAAATGATTAGCAGGTGCTATTATTAAAATAACTACAAGGTTCTTAGCATATTCTAAAATGGAAATAAACAACAAGTAATAAATATAAGAGACGCTCTGAAAATACAGAACATAACTTTAAAAATTCCAATTAAATCACAAATTATACTGCAATTGCTGGAACAAAAAGGCAATTAAATATAAACATAAATAGATTAATAAAAATGTATTTAATTGCCCCAGACTGATAATAAAGAACTAATTAGTTGACCCAAAATCAAATAAGTGTCGTGACTGCCATAAAACAATATGAATACAACAAAAGCCTAATCAAATCATTTAATCGTAAAGTTATATATATGTTTTTCAGTGCGCTGACATAATTCGTCAAAAGGAAATCGACAAAAAAAAAGTGTTGGAAGTGCGAAAAATGCTGCGAAAGGCAAATTGAAACGTAATCAAGCAAAAGTTTTCCGATATTCAAGGGAGAAGGAAGCACAAAGTCGGAGTAGATCCTACACAGAGTGGGAGCGAGACAGCTTCAAAGGCCTGTGTGTCTGTACTGCTCCGTCTGCCTGTCTGTCTGTCTGTCTGTCTGTCTGTCCCTCTGTCTGCTGCCCCCCCTAGTGCAAACGCATGAGTTCTGTCAACGAAATGACATGCAGCATCTGTCTATGTAGCCGTAGTAGTCGCAGCCGTGGACCAGGACGTGCTGCTGTGTCTCAGTTCTTGCTATTTTTATGAGCACACGCACACACACACACACCAACCCCGACGTACGACGACGACGGATGCGTGGCCCCATGAAAAATCAATTAACACGCAGAATTATTAAAAACGTCGAAAAAGAAAAACGAAAAATCGAAAAACTCAACGCAAACAGAAAACGCAACAAAACGCAACTCGTTCGGGCTCCGCGATCTCTACACAGTGTAATCTCTCGTGGAGCACATCCACATCTCTTCGGGTGCAACAACATCAAAGCAGCTGCAGCGCAATGTCGCGCCTCTGCGGATTCGGATATGGATTCCTGCTGGCCGTGCTGCAATTACTGCTGCAAACGGCAGTCTCTATGAAAGGTAAGTCGAACCGAGTTAATTAAATGTTGCAGGTTGCAACTACGGTTATGCCCAGGCAGGGAGGGAGGTAGGAAGAGGGAAGTTATGGGAAGCGGGTACGCTCTTGAAATCGCAGCCGGTAGCAGACAGAATCTAATACGCTGGCATAAACATGCGATTTATCATGGCAAATGATCAACGCACGATTTATGCTCATTACAAATATGGCCAGCCACGAATTGGCCACGTTTTTTTGGCCAACACATTCAAGCCGGCCCCAGCCGCCGAGCAGAAGCTGCGACAGCAACTGAAAAGACGTGGGCAATGTCCAAATTGCATTTACCTGGCTGACAACAAATAAATAAGAGTCAAAATAAAAAGTTGCAAATGGTGCAGTCAAACAGTCAAGACGCAAAACATGCACCGTGGGCAGCGAAATGCCAAATGCCAGTGCGCACAGTGTGCCTACGTTCAGAGGCGAAAGAAAGTGATCTAGTGTAGGGAGTGGTAGCTGCTAAATCTGGCGCAGCTTTCAAATTTGCTAGCTATTTACAGGGTATTGGTAGAACAGAAGATATAGAAGATATGATATATTTATTTTATATTATATGTATTTAATAAATTTAATACGGATATTCCCCAATTTATCAAGCATAAAATATATTGATATCGGGCTAAAATTGAATACAAAATGTTTTACAGATAATTCGAAAATTTCGAAATTCTTAATCTGACCATGAGTGTGTCTTTTTTATTTATTAATCAACAGAACTACGTTGGATCCTCTCTAATAAATACTAAAGCATTTTAAACATAAATGTTATGATTCTGTTTATTATTTACAATTAAAACTATATAAAAATACACATTATTATAGATCTGGCATAATAAACATTAAGCAGAAATCCAAAAGAAAACGCTCTCTATAAACAACTATTTAGAAAAAATTAAATTTTTATATATTCATTAATTTCGAAACTAGTAAAAATCGCAGCACTAAATAAAAATCATAAATCTTTCGTATAAAGCCCTAAAACTAAAATATATAAACACACAACAGAATCTGCTATATACTTGTATATATATTTGTAGCTAGCTCGCTTTTAGATCTGCAGATTATACATTTATTTCTGCTAAATTGTAAGGCATCTCGAATTTAGCCTAGTCAAATTTGCTGGGCTAAATCGCGCCCAATTCGAGCAACTGCTGTGGGCTGCGTACTGTGCCAGTTTCGCTTGGGTTTGGGGCGTAACGTTCTCAAGCTTGCCGATCTAAACGCGACGCCGCCATAAAATCCAACTACTTAAGTACACTGCGCCGTTGCGCTGCACTTAACGCATTTTTCACGCTTGACATTTGACTCGGGGCGCGCTTTTGTCGTCGTCGTCATTGTTGTTGTGGTAGAAGCCTCCTCTTCGTTCTTCGACTTGCAACTACGTTGCGACTGTCGCTACGGCGCGCCACAAAACGTTGCACACACACACGGAGACACACTGAGGCGGCCAGCCGGCGTGCTCTTAATTCCTGGCACACTATATTTAACACCAAATACATGTATGGTATATATCACACATATAGTTGCTATTGTATCCGATGTAGTATATATTTTTGTGCTGTTTGGTCTTGGGGCGCAAATGTATTTTTAATGATATTTTTAGTTGGCACGTGACGTCATTTGCCGCAACAGCAGCAGCGCCGTATGAATCATTCGCACGCACTCGCAATGCTGCGAATTTTCACTTTTCCTTTTTTTCTGTTTCTCTGTTTTTCGTTTTTGGGTTTTGGCTTTCCTCCGCTTTATTTGATTTTTCAGCAAACTTTTATTTATATAGCATAAAATGTAAATGATTTACACGCGCAACGTATTGTGCCAATTTTAACGCGGTTAACACAGATACGCGTGTACAGGGGCGCAGATACAAATGTATCTGTAGCCAGCCGGCTGCGTATCTGCTGGTGCCATGTGCTGCTACTGTGTCTGTTGATTATTCATTTGCTAAATACCCTGCAAAGCAGGGAACTTCGATTAACACCAGTAACTTAGCTTTACCTTAATGCATTAAAATTAGTCACTTTCTTTATATTTTATATTTGAGAGATTCTAATTCGAATTTAGGCATAGTTTAATAAGGCTTAAGATTGAAGTAGGAATTCTCTGCACAGAGAAGTGTCTTTAGCTCTTTAAAACACTTGATATGTTAAGGTTTTCAATCGAAATAATTTCAGTATAATATCTTAAATCATTCGGTTCTAAGTTGAAAGACTAATTAAGCTAATTAGTTTTGTATATATCCTTATATCTAGATTCAGCTATGAACAGAAGTAAAAATGGTCTGCAGAGATGAGTTTGAAGAACCTTTTATTCTTTAAAGGAATTAAGATCTTAAACTTTACTGTTGAAATTCTAAAACACTACATGCAATCCCAATCTGTAGAGCATTCCCTCGTCGACTCTTTCTATCTACTTTTACAATATAAATATGCCTGGCGACTTTGCCTGCCCGGTTGCATTTGCATTTGAATTTCGTAAATTTTGTAATTTATTTTGGCGACATACGTTGTCCATTGTCGTCCTCGGCGCGCACATTGTCATCGCCCACCGACGCAATTGAGTCATGTCATTTGAGAAATTGTCTTTATGATATAGTCATGTCGATTGCCGTCTTACTTGATTATCTCTTTGTCCCTGATAGTGCGCGAGAGAGGGAGACCGACAAAAAAAGGGAAGCAGATATGAGGGATAGAACATACTGCACTTATAATTGATTTTTATGTGGCCCCCGGGTGTAATTAGACAGCTCCATGGACATTCCACATGTTTATCGGCTTAGCATGCCATAAAACCGATGCATGCGATGGCAAATGGGTTCTCGAAATGATGTTTGCTATATGGTCCGACGGCGGTTTTATTTGATTTAAATTGATCTCTAAAGCTATAGAATAGAGTCATAAAATGCCGAAATAAAACATCACGGGATAAAAGTGCCAATGGCTGTGAAAGTAGCAAGTAGAGAGATGAGTTAGATGGGCTATTTAGGGGGCTTAAGGCGCTGAGAAAAATTGCCTCGGAAAGTAAGAGTTATACTACCAAAAAGTGGGCAATATTCCATGGCATATGTAAGCAATAACACTGAAGTTTCTTTGAGAGTTTATTTCTACTTGCTTGGCTTGGAAATTGCCAAGAAATTATCAAGTTTTAACCTCTCTATGTGCCGCCAAGAGCAAATTACTTCTTTTTTCTCTCTGTTCAATTTTGGCTGCATCTTCAAACTATCAATTAGTTTCAGACCATAAAAACCCGCGCCTAACTTCATAAATTTCCCGTAATTCCTCGAACCACACGTAGTAGAGGCACAAATCACATTTCCAACCAATAAACTGTGACATTATTACCGAAATTAACTATAGATGGGAATGCATCAAAAATTATAAATTATCAATGTCAGAAGAAATGCTGTAATGAATGCCATAACATGGAAGACAAGCGAAACTCGAATAGTGCAGCCGGCCGAAGCGCATTAATTAAATTTGAGAGAAAATAGAAGAAAATGGTGGAAAAAAATGAGAAAAAGATGCAGTAAATGCCGCTGTGTGGCCATCAAAGCGAAAGCTCGTATAACGCGCTGGAGTAGGGGCAGGCTGGCTGCCGGATAAGTGGGGCGGGGGGACACTAAACGCGACATATAACTCAAATAAAACAAACATTGGCCATAACATAAATATTCGCTCGCCCGACTCGGCTACCTTATGCAGCGAACCACGGGCCGAGCCGAGCATAGATAAAGATAAACATAAATATCCACATAAGGTGTGTGCAGCAGGAGGGGAGCGGGGGTTGGCAGGGGAGTGGGCGAGGTGGTGCAGCGCGCATAGGGTGAGCCGAGTGTGGACCATGTCACATGCCGCCTGGCAAGTTGCAACGCATCTGTTGCCATAATTCTCTGCTCGCTTGCAGCCAAAGGGAAAAGAGGCAAGGCAGTGGCGGAGGGAAGTTGGGAGCGGGGCAAGCGCAGCGGGGGCGTTGGTGTTGCCTTGATGATGTCTCATTTGTTGCCGCGAATGCAAATCGCTTTGGGTCTTGCTTCCTGAAATGCATTTTTTGTTTACCCAACCGAATGTGCGGGCGTTTTTTTCAAGTTTTTCTCTTTCTCTATCGTTTTCCCAATTCTGTGTGTTATTATTTAATGTGGGTCAACTCGCTGATGATGCGTGGCGGGAAAGTGTTTTAGGTTTTCCGCCAGTTTTTGACGCCTGATTGCCGCTAATTGGCGTCAAAATGGCTCAGCCAACGCAGCTAAGAAAAAAATGGTTTCTTTGTTGCACATTTTGCTTTGTTTATCTTGTTGACTCTTGTCAGCTGTGCGTGTGTGCCTGTGTGTGTGTGTGTTTGTGCAACATTTGTGTGCAACTGTTTCAAATATTCCCAATGTTTGTTCAATCCCACAAACACATCGATGTGGGTTAGGTCAATACGAGATTTGGTCCCAATGTTTATGCTACAGATTGCCGACGCAAATGAAGACGCCTCCGCCTATGTGCGGGAGCAGGGAATGTAAATACTTTTCAATCTCATAAAATAACTCAATTTAAAATGCATTTGCATAAAAATCCCTTCACAAGTGACAAATAGTTTCTCTCCCATATGATTTATGGCGCAAGCATGGCAAAACAAAGAACTTAAATCATGCATTTTGCTTTGAAACTGAAACGAGGCTGACAACATCAGTTGGGGGATTATAGAAGTAATATATATCGAATTTCAAATACCCTGTAGATCTGGGAAAGGGAAAGATCATAATATAATGAGAGTAGATTGGCTTAACTGGATGTTGATGAGTTTCTAACTTACATAAAAGATGATAAAGCAATCTTTGCAAGTGTAGCGTCTCCCACGGCAATCCGATGATTCTAAGCTTGCTCTCTCAATATGTTGAGTTACCCACAACGTCGTTGATCAGTTGATCTACCCGAAGGTATCAAGCACAACTACTCAGAATGAGGGCAACAGATATTGGCAAAGAGCAAACAAGGCGCACAGATAATTAAGAAAATCAAGTAGAAGATGGATCTACAGATAGATAAATAAATAGATGGACGGATTGACTGACAGACTGAGTGCGCCAGCAGCAACTGACTGCGACTGAGTGACGGACAAACTGACAGCTGGCCCAGGGAGAGAGGAGGAGGCTGGACGAATTTGTATATGTTACAAAGGCCATTCGAATGGGTCGCTCGATTGCCAATCAACATTGCAACATGCCACATGCCAGATACATGCTGGGCAGGAGGGAAAGGGGGATGGAGCCGTCGCTTGTTACACGTATCTGATCAAATGTCCATTTCCATTTTCCCTTGACTCTTGCAGTTTCACTCTACGGCGATGGTTACGTCTCGATGCCGCTGCAGGAGGCCAAAATGTCAACGAACATTCGCGTCAAGTTTCGCACCAAGCAGGAGAATGCATTCCTCTTTCTGGCAGCGGGTCGCACCGATTATTGCCTGCTGCGTCTTGAGAATGGCCTCATCAGCTTTAGCTATAAAATCGAACGGGACGTGGTGCAGGTGAGCGAAGCGTGTGCATTCTTAGTCAGCCTGTGCAGCTGCTACAACAGCTGGGATTATGTTCTTCAACTTGCAGCTGCGTTCGCCCAAGAAGCAAAAGCTCAACGACTTCGAGTGGCACGATGTGGCCGTGCAACGTTTCGAGAACAATGTCACCTTGCAGGTGGATGGTCATATAATGCGCAAACAGTTGCCGGACAACTCCGCCGCACTCAATGTGCATTTTGGCACCTTTCTCGGAGGAGTGGGCGATTTTACGGCGGAGTTTCTGAACGAAGTCATCGGTTTTCGTGGCTGCATTTCGGATGTGAGTGAAGGAGTGTGAAGGTTCGGTACACTGCAAGCTAATCCCTCGCTATTCATCTGCCAGGTCTTCTACAACAACATCAACATCATCAAGCGCGCCAAGGATCGCACAGGTCACACCACCAGCACGGGCGTCTCCTGGAACTGCAGCAATGAGTTCGAGGGTGGAGTGCAGGATAGCATCAGCTTTCTGAACAACGATTCATTTGCTCTAATGCTCAAGGAATCGCATGCCGTGGGGGAGAGGTAAGTGTAGGCTTTCTTTCAAGAGTTCCGTCTGCGGAATCAATCATCATTAAAGGCAATTCACTCTCAACTCGTTCCTCTTCTGCACTGCAGTCTCTCGTTTCAGTTTCGCACCATGAGCGAGTCGGGCACCGTCTTCTTCAATGGTGGCTACGATTTTGTGCTGCTTGAAATTGAGGATCAGAAACTGAAGCTGACATTTAACAAGGCCGGCAGCCTGGTGCAGTTCGTGACAAATGAGTCCATCTCCGATGGCAAATGGCATCGTGTGCTCTTGCGCTACGATGCAACCATGACGGAACTGGTGCTGGACGCGGGAGAAACAACGTATCGGGGTTGGCATGCGAACGAGACGAAGGCGAGCATAAATCTCGAGAAGAGCGTCTTCTTTGGCGGCGTGCAGGAGGATATGCGACGTCGCCTAATCAACAAGGGACTGCGCATCAATGAGCTCAGCTTCAAGGGCTGCATGCGTAATCTGCAGGTGAACAACCTCGAGCTGGGCTTCGCCGAGATGACGATCTCACGTCATCTGGCCTTGGGCTGTGTCTGGAAGTATCCGTGTGTGGAATTCAATCCCTGCCTGAAGAGCGGCATATGCAGTCAGCACGGGGTGGACGAATTCATTTGCTACTGCGATCAGTCTTACTGCATCAAGGCCGATTTTCAGGGTCCCTTCAAGGTAAGGCCTACAACTTGAACTTGACCTCGTTCCCCCTGATCACTTAATGCCTGTTCTTCTGCAGATCTTCACGGAAACCAGTCCCGAGCTGGAGCTGCTGCATGTATCACCCATGCAGCTGCTTGAGGGCGGCACTGCGTTTCTTACGCAGAAAATTATCGATGTATTGCTCGATACGCGACGCTACCCGAGTCTGAATGAGAACTCGATCGCCTTTCACGTGATCCATCAGCCCAAATACGGTCAGCTGCTGCAGTCGTCGGGCGAGAAGTCCAACTTTGTGCCCTGTCGCAGCTTCAAGCTCGTCGACTTGGCCACAGATAAGCTGAAGTATGTGCACAATGGATCAGAGAACTTCAACGATCATGCCACGCTAGATATGCAGATCTATGGCGATGCGCATAGGATACCCGAGAACATTCTGGGCAAGCATCGTTTCCTGCTGCATGCGAATATCACGGCTGTCAATGATCCTCCCCAGCTGCAGTTGAACTCGCACAAGATCTTGCGCGTCATTGAGGGCATCGAGCGGGTGCTCGACATGGATCTATTCAATATTGCTGATCCCGATAGTGATCCCGTCGATCTGATCTACACCATAATGCCTTCGACAAATGTTCAGGAAGCATTTGGTCGCTTTATGGTCGGTGGCATCAGCACCATGACCTTCTCGCAGGCAGATGTGAATGTGGGCAAGGTCTCGTATCTGTATAACTCCACGACCACCGAATCCTTTAGCTATCAACTGTTGTTGCAAGTTTCCGATGGCATCGAGACCAGCGACACAGTCTATTTGCCTGTCTCAGTGCATCCGCTGGAGCTGCGCGTTGTCAACAACACGGGCCTCATCATGATCCACAAGAGTTCGCTGCTATTGACGCCAGCGAATCTGTCAATCGGTACCAACGCCGTGGACGAACACATCGACATACGCTACGACATCGTCAAACCGCCGCAGCATGGCGTGCTTCAACGCCTGCGCCAGATCGACGGCTCGTGGGTGAACGTGGAGTGGTTCAGCGATAGTCAAATGCTGCTGGGCCACATTCGTTACCTGCATAACAGCGATTTCCCCTGGCAAGACGAATTCAAGGTGCGTATTGATTGGGGGCGGGCAATGCGCCAACACGCTGGGGGAATCTCCAAGTGATTGCGACACTTTCTTGGCCCTGAAATGCAGTTATAAATTCAGTTAGACGTTATAACGTAATTGAATGAATAAGATTACGCAGTTTACCTCCAAATTTCCAGTATCTGATCATACATATAATACCTCTTGTCTTTCCGGGTTCTTCCACAGTTCATTGCCTCGTTTGGATTTGTGACGACGCAAACCTTTGACTTCCGCATAACGTTTACACGCCTGCGCATTGCGAGCAGTTCGCCTGGAGTCTTGGCAATCAATGGATCCCGCGAGTTTGTGCTGACAAACAGCCTGTTGAACTATGAGACGGTACCGATTGGCAGCTTTGCCCGCAATGTCATCTACAAGATCAGCAAGACAACCAAATATGGCGGCATCTACGTGGAGGGATCTCGCAAAGCGGCCAAGCAAATGGATTCATTCACGCAGTTGGACATCGATAAGAAGCGCATACGTTACAGAACTCATCGCAGCTGCTACTCCAGCTTTACCGATCAATTGGAGTTTGTGGTGTCGGTAGCCGAGTGCGACGATGTGGCTGGCAAGCTAGAGATCTACTTTAATCCGCAAGTGGAACTGACCCACACGTTGCACTATCAGAAGTTCGATGCACTGCAGGTGCTGGAGGGCATGCGGGCACTGATCACCAAGAATCATTTCGAGATACGCTTCAATATCTACGAGAGTCTGCAGTTTCAGGTCTCAGTGCCGCCAGAGCACGGTTTGGTATGCAAACATGACGAGCTTTCGGGCCTGACCACGCCCGTCGAGCTGTTCACACTGGATCAGCTGTTTCGTAATGATATCTACTATTGCCACGATGACACCGAGTCCACACGGGATGGTTTCGAGCTGCTCATACTCTCGGGTGATGAGACTGATCTGCAGTTTGTCTCGCAGATGGAGGTGAACATCAAGCTGGTCAACGACAACGAACCCTATCGCACTGAGGTGGAGCGTGTCTTTCATGTGGTCCGCAATGGCATTCGTACCCTCAATCCCACCGTGCTGCAGTACCTCGATGCCGATGTGAATACCAAACACACGGATATATATTTCACACACGTGTCTAGCACCAATGGTGCCTTCTACAAGTCTGGTCACCTCATCGACACCTTCAGTCAGGACGATATTGCCAATCGCAGAATTATGTTCCAGCACAGTGGTCCGGATGGGGGCAGCGCCTCGTTCATTGCCACCGATCGCGAGCATGAGGTGAATGGTCAACTCGAGATACGAGCCTCAGATCCGTTTGTATCGATGCTTGCAGCGAATGCGTCCATTGTACAGGAAGGAAAGTTTGTCATACTGAAAGACAAGGATTTTGTGCTAGAGACCAATTTGGATATGAAGCTGGATGAGATCTACTACGAGGTGATCAAGCCACCAGCCTACGGTCTCCTGATGTATCTGAGTGGGCAGCGTGGCGGCGCTGGCAATGGCAATGGAAGCTCCCTGAATAAGGTGACCAACTTCACCTCGCTGGGTAACTTCACGCACCTGGACATCGAACGAGAGCGTCTGGTCTACTGGAACACGGAGATCGCCTCGATGGATAAAGTCAGGTGAGTAATGGAGTTGGAACTTTCAATTGTTATTGATGGATATCATCATCATTTCCAGATATCGAGTACACATCAAGAACATAACAGCCGAGGGTGAGGTAGTCTTTCGTATTTATCCCTCGGCCTACTGGGAGCCGCTGCAGGTGAAGCAGAATCACACGCTTTACGTGGAGGAGTCAACCAGCGTGCTCATCTCACGTGATATTCTAGAGGTGAGTTGTATAGAGAATCAGTGGGTTATATGACTAATTCCATTCTAATTCAGGTGGTGCACCCGAACATATCACCTGGAGACATTACCTTCCTGGTTACATCGTCGCCCATGCACGGTTATCTCGAGATGCAATCCATGTCCTTCGACGATGAATACAATTGCAAAGTCTTCGATCAATCGTCGGTGAACACGGAGAAAATGTTCTATATACAGGCGGGTGTCAATCAATCCTCCGATTATTTTGTATTCGATGTGACCAATGGCATCACGTGGCTGCGTGCATTGATGCTCAAGATCATCATCATACCCGAGAAGCTTTACATGCACACGAACATCATTTCGGTTGTGGAGGGCAAAACCGTGCAGCTGAGCGCAGCGGATATCGAACCCTATTCGGAGTATTATCGTGGAAAGATCTTGGAATACATTGTCACCATCACACCCACTTCGGGTCACATACTTGCGGGTAGCTCGAAGGTTAAGCGCTTTACCCAGAAGCAGCTGGAACAGGGAAGCATTCAGTACGTGCACAATGGCAGCGAGAATGGATCGGATAGCATCACCATGGTGGCCATGGCCAGGAACAAAGAGAGCGTGCCGTTCGAGCTGGAGTTCGCAGTAGTTCCGGTGAACGATGAGGAACCCATGATGGTTACCAACACGGGTCTGCAGGTGTGGAATGGCGGGCGCTACGTCATCAAGAATACTGATCTCTGTAAGTCCAAGAGTTTTTGCAAAGATCATTCACAATTCATAGATCCATCGTTTCCTTTTAGTTGCCCAAGATTACGATACACCGCCAGAGAATCTCACGTACATTGTGCAACATGTTTACGGAGGCTACCTGGTGGAGAAGTCAGCAACGATGCACAAGATCGAGCAGTTTACCCAGGCACAGATCAATGCCGATCAGGTTTACTTCATGCACGATGCCAACTCACGCAAGAACGAGCTCTCCTTTGTGGTCACCGATGGACTCTTCAACACCAGCCTTCAGTTGCTGAACATCGAGATCAAACCCATCGAAATCCTTGTGGAACACAATGAGAATCTGCATGTGTTTCCACACACCAAGAAGCAAATCTTGCGAGATCATTTACACTTCAAGTGCTCGGATGAGGAGCGAGAGATTCGCTATAATGTCACAGTGCCTCCGACCCTGGGACGCATAGTCAACGAGTATCTGGGCAGTGATACGGCCAAGGAGATCAGCGAGTTCACCCAAAACGATGTGGACAATGGACACATCTTCTACGAGCACAAGTCAGTCATTATGGAGTTCCGCATCAATGATTCCTTCTACTTTGACGTGATTGCCGAGCGCAGCGATCGTCTGCTGGATCAAAAGTTCAATATAGAAATATCTGTATCATCGGGTGGCTTACTGCGATTTTTGCCCGTCTCCAAATTGATTGTCGATGAGGGTCAATCGACGCCCATTCGCCTGGACTTCTCCAAGATTTTGGATTATCTGAAGACACGCGCGGGCATCAACAATCCAGAGCTGTTCATTGAAGGAGTGCAGAAACCCGCACACGGCTACATCGGGCTGGGCAACGAGTTCAAGCCGTTGCAACGATATCATCACAGCGATTTTACTACCAAGAAGGTTTACTACGTACACGATCACACGGATACTTTGGAGGATACCATACTCATGGGAGTGTACCTAACACAGGGGTAAGCTGTGAGTTTATATTCGACGCGAGACCGAACTTAAAAGATCTCTTCTTCCTGCAGCAACATCTTTTTGTGCAATCTGACGATTCCGGTATCGATCAATCCCATCAACGATCAACCCTTCAAGCTGATCACACATCTGCCTCAGATGACTGTCATCGAGGGCGAGAATCGCACCATAACACGCGACGTGCTGCTGACCGAGGACAAGGATACACCGCCCGAGGAGATTATCTACGATGTGATGAGTGGTCCCACGCTGGGTGTGCTCCAGAAACTGAACAGCGATGGCCAAGCCGAGGATCTACTTGCATTCTCCAATCACTTTACGCAAGCGGATATCAACAACGATCGCATCATTTACGTGCACTTTGGTCAGCCGCAATCGACAACCTTCTGCTTCACCGTCAGCGATGGCCAGTTCAATCCTGCCTACGAAGTCTTCACGGTCATAGTGGCTCCCATTAGTCTGCTGCCGTCGGGCTCGCAGACGGCTGTCAGTCTGCAGCAGGGCACGACCAGTGCGTACATGCGGCTGGAGAACATTGGATTGGCCACCAATGTGAAGCTGGATCGGCTGGCGTATAACATAACCAATTCGCCGTTGTACGGCATCACCTTGTTCAATCATCAGCCGACGCTCAGGTTCACGCAGCAACAGTTGAAGTCGTCGCAGATTAGCTACATGCAGACGGATCTCAATCGATCCAATGACACGTTCCAGGTCAGCGCATATGTGCCGGGCACCAACTATGTCGCGCAGGTGGATGTGGTGGTCAATGTGGAGCCGGTGATCAAGATCAATGACATTTTCTTGCATGACGCGGAGTCCACATCGACTGCGACGGGCGGAAAGATCCGTTTGAGCAGCACGCTGGTCAACGACAATCCTCTCTCGCTCTTGCTGAACAAGTTCAATCCCAAATTCGTCATTACACGCATGCCGGCCACGGGTCAAGTGAGGAAGATCATACGCAGCAGCAGCTTGGGCATGACTCCAACTGCCGGCTCGGATCCGCAGAACGAGCGTTCCACCAATATATTTTCGTACAAGGAACTACGCAGCGGCGTCGTCTACTTTGTGCCGCACAACTCGGTGGATCAGACAGAGGCAGATAGCGATAGCTTTGACTATCAGCTGCTCATCAAGACCGTACAGCCGGCACAGGCCACGGTGGCCATTGAGTATCGCGCCCAGATGGTCGAAACGAAGACTGTGCATCTGGGCAATGCGGATATATCGATCAATTATCTGGCCGTAGGCTGTGCTCTATTCATTCTGTTCATTTGCTTGCTTCTCGTGCCGCTGCTGGTCAAGATGCGAAGCATGGGCAAGCGTAAGGCAGAAATATCCAAAGATCAGCCGCCTGCATTGCCCTGTCCACCCGACCTGACGTCTGTCAGTCCACAGCATCATCATCATCAACATCATCATAACTATGCCAGCTCCGAGGCGGACTCTGTGCCGGCAACGGGCAACTCGACACCGTTGCCGGGTTTCAGCAATATACCGCACTGCAAGATCATACCCGTCGAGTCGTACAAGCACGAGTATCCCGACTACGATCCCGATGAGGATGAAACGGACGATCAGTGCGATCCACAGCAAATGATGCTGCCGCAGCGCTACAATCCCTATCACATGGATCACGATGCCTGGAGCTCGTCGTGTGACATGGCCAACGATTTTGCCGGCTACGCATCTGTGCCGCAAAGCATATCCATTTCCGGTTCGGTTAGTTCGCCACCATCGGCGCCGCCCACGAATCCGTTGCTGCGCAGAAATCAGTATTGGGTTTGAGAGTCCAGAAAATTGACGCAGACTTTGTGGCAAATTAGTTTTAAATTATTTATTTAGGCTTAGACTTACGTATGCTTAAGGCTGAGTAATGAGATTCGCACGCTCTAGCTGTAAGAAAACGGACTTTCTTAGTTTTTATAAAGCATTTTATACATAAATATTAGCCTAGCGATAATACAAACATATCGAGCAGCCATACGTATCAGCTTCACTTACAAATTATGCCATATACAGTTACAGGAGTGCCACTTGTTAGCTGTAAATCGAATTATCAACTTTCAATATTAGCAATAGGTATTTGTGTTCGATAACGATTTGAATTGCGAATTTTTATAATAAATGACAATATTTATAAGCTTCACTTGTCGTTTGAAAATTCTCTTTGCCTTGAATTGCAGTTACAGTTTACTCCGGCATTTTGCAACACTGTTTACCGACCGCCACAATTTCTCGAAGCAAATTATTGCAATCGGCCGGCCACCACATTCTATTAAATTATCGGCAGTGACTTATCGATTTTCAAAAAAACCTCTAAAATAATATCATTCGGATTTATTTATATTATTTAATGCCAATATGCACTTAAAGCTTAGCTATAGCTATGTATTTTTCAGCGTTATTTAACAGAGCTGATATATTGCTTAGATTAATGTAAAAATATCACTAATATCAATGTGATGCACCTGTAATCGTTGCAGTTTGCAGGTGAAACATGAAAAAATGTTGCAGGACAACAATCAAAACGCTGCCTTTGTATCCGCCGTCGGTTTGTCCGCGACGGGCGTGACAACCATCGCTTGATTATCGTAACCATTGTAGCTATTATAACCGACTTCGGTTACTACCGTAGTGGGTGTTGTGCTATTCTCGGCCGGATAGCGTGTGCTCACGGGCGTCGCCATCGTTATCACGGAACCCTCGGCCGCGCCTGCAGAAATATTCGAGTTTAACAAGACATTCTCCCGGTCAGGTAGTCAGTAAATCACTTTCTTACCTGTCACACTGTAGATCTGTGAAGGCGCTCGCTCAATGTCACGATTTATGGCACTCAGATTCGTTATAGTTGTGGCATTGAGATCCTTGCCATTGCTCGTCTGGCTCGACTGCTTGGACAGCACTCGGGACAGCCAATGATGCAGACAGCGTCGGCGTCGCAGCCAGCCCAGGCACTTGAGCATATATCGCACGACGATAAGCGCCAGCAGCAGGCACAGCAACAGCAGCACCACGTGCAGCGTACCCTGTATGCTGTCGATCTCGACCTTGAGCGGAATGTAGCTGTTGTAGGCTGCAATCAGTTAACAGTAGAGATGGGTTAGTTGGGATTTTCAGGTGGTCCTGCATCCCAGCTACACTGGAACTACAACTACTTTCACCCCTCTAGATCTCTGAGTAGGCTATATTAGTAGAGAGATTAAGCTATATATAGACACCATAATAGCTCCAATCTTTAAGTATAATATCCATTGAGCCAACCTTGCTTCCTAAGGGTTTTTCTTACTTTTCTCACACTTACTTCTTACTAATCCCAATGAGCTGTCATCAAGTTCGAGTGCCTGTCCAGCTAGGCAGTTTCTCGGGGTTTAACTACTGTTGTCACATATCAACAGCACACACATACAGAATCTAAAGATCACAAGTCTGACTACATTTATGGGCGGGAAGTAAACACTATAAACACTTGTTTCCAAAGCTAAACAATCAAGCGAAGATCGTGTGTTGATGACACGATGGAAATTCCCGATTCCAAATTCCGTAACTTCAGTAAGAATCCGAATCCACAGAAAATTGTCGATTCGTGTATAATTCGAGGCACCCTACCCTACCATTTTTATCTCTCTCTCGTCTCTCGCCCAGACTTTGCGCACTTGCAAAGACAACAAACAATGAGCTAATCGACGTTTAAGAAACGCTCAGCGCGACTCTATATACTATAAGCATCAGCATCATATAGTTATCGGATTTGATTGTGCAGCAGAAATCGCAGTCTTGCTCTGCCCTTCCCCGCCACTTACCTGCACACTCCTTGGCGCATGTGGTGGCTTGATAGTTGTGCGATTTGTTATCGCAGATGGAGGAGCAGGGTGCACAGCTCTCGGCAAACGCGGAGCAGTACTCATCGATGGGATGACAGATCTTGCCGTGGCATTCGCCGGAGGAGGCGGAGACCAGCGAGAAGCTGGGCAGCAGCGAGGCGCCTATCGATAGCGACAATGGGCGCAGCATCTCCTTGTGGGACATGTTTGAATCGATGTGATGTTGTTGTGGTGCTTGGTATGCGCTGTTGTTGTTGTTGTTGTTGTTGTTGTTGTGGTTGTTGTTGCTGCTTTGCTTTGTGGCTTTTACATAACGCGGAGTCTCCTTGGAAGTTGGCTATGATTCATCGCCAGTTGGCCCAGTCTGCCCCTGCGAGCTTCTTCTTTCTTCTGAGTTGTTCACTTCGCTTTGGGAGCGTCGATAGCGTTGAGTGGAGTCTGCCTGTAAGTGTGTGTGAGTGTGCGAATGTGAGTGTGTTTTCGTGTGTGTGTGTGTGTGAGCCGCTTGGCAAACGAGTTTAGCTTGGCCGAATTCCTGCGCTCTGCCCAAAGGTTTATCCCATATATATTCACGCACAATTTCAAAGTTTTCCGTATATAATATTGTTTTATATTGTCAATATATATTATGTATATATTAAGTTATTTGTTTTATGCACTTTCCAAATTTCTAAAACGTTTCGCAGCGCGATATCACCTTGTCGGACCGTCAGCGACTCGCTTTGAGCCACACTCAGCTCGTAACTGGCGATCGCACGTTCGAGTGTTACCAACCATCACGGGTTGTCGCACAGCGCACACAGATACTCACACACACACACACACACACACACACACATATGAAGTGACAGCTAGAAGTTGCACACACACACGCGCACGCGTCGAGCAAATGCGCTCAATTGCCTGACTTGACTTTTGTTTATTTTTGTTTACACAGCGAACGAGTCGAAAGTATCTTGTATCTGCAACTGTTCGTGTGTGCGTGTGCAAATGTATCTGGCACTGTATAGACGCAGGTAACAGGTATGCACGCCTATAACCGAGATTTGCTTTCTATTCTATTCAGTTTTGACTCCGTTCGGAGCGTGCCCTGTGCTGGAAATGCGGAACAGTTCCATGCAAAAATCGAGACTCAGCTCAAAATGATTTTATTTTTTAGGCTGTCTTATCTTCTGCACAGGAAGTCGTAGTCCAAGTTTACATCCACTAAATACACCCGTTTGTGCTCTGCCCAGGGAATTCTATGCAGTCATGAATCCGACAACAAATTATTGCACAACTCGAGAAGCATTCCGCAGGTGTAGTTTTTTATTATGTTCAAATACTTGACGTCATATGCAGGTAGATAATAATAGATGTTTTCTTATCTGTCGCATTCGAGATAAGTACGATACTAGGTAATTTGTGTGACAATTGCCAAGCACTTCATTGGCATTAAATTGTAAAAACATTAGTCAGGCTGACTATATTTACTCAGTAGAAATCCTTCAATCCTTGTCTGTTTTCCGCCTTAGCAAAGCAAACAGTTTTAAGTGCACTGTGTACAGTTTGATGCATGGTTCGTGACTTTGCTAGAGCCGCTGTAACTGACTAATTTAATTGCAAAACTTATTTATTACTTATTTACACGAAAGATGCAACAATACTTGAAAATATATAGAGACAATTACTTTACATGCCCTAACAAATTTATATATTAAAAATAAGTTGAATTAAATATTCCATGCTTTCAAAGCCTGAATTGTAGGCATATTGCTGTATTTTACAATTATCGATAAGTGTGCACAGTGCAGCTTAAGAAAACAAGCCACATTTTAAATGTAGTATAAAAAGAGAGTTTAAATCGTTTTTTAAACAAAACAATTGCAATAAATAAAGCAAGTCGCACAGCAACTGTAACGTCTATCGATTTCAATTTGCAGTATTTTTGTTATCGTATTTTTCCTTTTGACTGCGCGCCTAACGATGTATCGATACATGCGACACCTCAAGCCAGCTATCGTTTTGCCCGCATTCACTGAGCGGCTTTCGCTTGTTGCAGGCCTGTTGCGAGCGCGTCGACGGAGGCGATTTTAATAGAACGGCGAGCGGTTCTGCCAATTGATGCGAGTTCTCTTTGGGGCAGATAGAAAATTGCAGCTGCCCGACGCGCGCGTTGTTTGTGTTGTTTTGCGTGCGTGTGTGTACTCTGTTTTGTTATGTTGTTGGTGTGAAATTTATAAATAAATCGCGTGGCGTGAAAGTGAAATGCGTTGCAGGCAACATAACTAAGTGAATACGAGGAGGCTGGGCATGCCGCAGCAGCAGCAGCCGCACATACTAAATGAGCGCAACTAACGCGACGCAATTAAGTGAAAATTTCGAAAAAATCAAGTCAGGTTTGCTGCGTCGTTATTGTTTATCTACGCGACACGTCGCTCTCTTTCAACAAGTTCAGCAGCAGCGGCAGCGGCAGCGTCGCTCGTTCAACTGGAAGAGGCGCGGCAGCATCAAAAACGCAGGTTGAAACTGAAATTGAAATTGAAACGCGCGAACACAGGCAACAGCAGCGTCCTTGAGCTCATAATTTAAACACCTGTTCAACAAAAACAAAAAAAACAAAAAGGGAAGAGCAGCGTCTCTGAGCGAAAATGAATAATTTCACAACAACAACGGCCGCAGTGCCAAAAAAGGAATCACTGCCACGATCAGGACACGTTAATGAGGGTAAGAGACACACACACGAGCACAACAACAACAACAACAACAAGAACAACAACAGCAACAACAGCAAACCCGGAGACAACAACAAAGGTTGCTCGCTCTCTTGGTTTGGCTGAGTGAGCCGAGCGTAATTTCAATTTGAAGCGGGTTGGGCAGGAGAGGAATGCAAGACGGGTACAGGGAGAAGGCGGGTGCGGGGATCGGGGCGCGGTTGCGGTAGCGGGGCATATTTGTTAGCGAATTAGTTGGGGTGAGTTCATGCTCTGCTCCGAAATTATTGTTAATTTGTCGAACAGGAAGCGTTCTTGGAGAGAGAGAGAGAAAGAGAGAGTGTGAGAGGCTCATTAGGAATGAAATGCGTTAATTTGAATATTATTCAGGTATAAAGATTCTTTTTTAATAGCTGCGTCAAGTCTTTTTTGGCTTAAGTTTATTTTCTTGAGAATTTCAAGTGCCATAAACGATTATTGTTTTATTTTCTCTTGTTCTCTCTCGACTTTTATAAACTTAGCGTGCTATAAAACATTATATATAGCTTTTTCTCGATTATTGCTATATTTCACATGTTGTAATACAATATATTTTCATTTTTCATATCTGTTATTATATGCCGCATCTCCTTCTAAATTTGTTATGATATTATTGCCATTTGACGCTCTTAAAAAAATAATTCCCATAAGAAATAAAAAATCAAAGCGATCTTATATGAGTATATGAATTCTTAGAACCCATGAATATTTATCAAAAACCTCGAAATTCAAACGCAAATCTCTGCCTTGGACTCGCGATAGATAAACAAAGCGTTTCGGTTTCCAGACAGCAACAAAAAAAAACATATATAACAGCTCGAAAATACATAGTTAAATTCGAGATGGCATGAAATATGTTACCACATAATTGGGTTCGATAAAGAAAAGCGCCCCCCACCCTGGGGGGAAATGCACATGCGAAGCGAGCGCAATCAATTAAAAAAGTTACGACATCATCTGCGACAGAAGCCAACAAAACATATTGTTGTGCAAAACACGAACCCAAGAGGTTGCTGTCAGCAATATTGTTATGCTAATCAAATGAAGAGAGAAAGAGTAGTCAGAGAGAGAGAGAGAGAGAGAGAGAGAGTGAATGGCCAAGTCAATAAACTTTCTCAACTTATTCCCAGCCTGCGCTCTGGCGAATTTAGTTGAGGTTTTATTTTTTATGAAAGTTTAAACAAAACAATGAGTCAGTCTCGGATAGTTCAGAAAATAAACAAGCGCGTTGCGTAGTTCGAAAGGGAAAATCTACTTAATCGAGGTGCAAAAATTTGTGCCGCAGCGAGCACTTTCCATTTGGCTCCCTCTCTGCCTCTAGTATCTTTTGTATCTTTAAGATACGCGCGTGCACTGGCAACAGCTGACGCTGCTTGCGGCCGCTTCATTTGCGCCCAAGCACGCATAGCCAAAGACAAAAGATCCCCAGCAGCAGCAGCGGCAGCCGCGGAAGGAGAAGAAGTCGGAGTAGGAGTCGCAGCCGGAGACGGAGACGGAGACTGCCCCCAGTTGGAGCTGTCGAGTTGCTGGCACTCAACTTCTGCTGGCCTCTGGAAATTCTTTGGTTTTTTTTGGATTTTGCCACGCCTCCATCCGCCCCCAAAAATAAAAAAAAAATAAAAAAAAAAAAAAAAAAAAACTAAAAAAAAAATTTTTTTTTTTAAATAAAAAAAAAAACCCCCCGGGGGGGGTAAAAAAAAATTAAAAAAAAAGGGAAAAAAAAAAAAAAAAAAAAAAAAAAAAAAATATTTGCTTGCCATGTGCCTGTGTTTTTAATTTTAGCCGGGTTTCAACCCCAAATTTTTAATTAAAAAAATTTAAAAATTAAAAAAAAATTTTAAATTTTTTAAAAAAAAAAAAAAAAAAAAAAAAAAATATAAAAAATAATTAAAAAAAAAAAAAGAAGTAGATAGTAGGGAAGGTAAGTGATTGGACAGAAAAACCTAACGACTTGAACTGGCCTTGTTGGAATTAATTTTATTTATTTTTATATTTTTTTTTTTTTTTTTTAATTTTAAAAAAAAAATAAAAAAATAAAAAAAAAATTTAAAAAAAAAAAAAAAAAAAAAAAAAAAAAAAAAAAAAAAAAAAAAAAAAAAAAAAAAAAAAAAAAAAAAATATAAATATATATAAAATTAATAAAAATAAAAATATAAATAAATAAAAAAAAAAAAAAAAAAAAAAAAAAAAAAAAAAAAAAAAAAAAAAAAAAAAAAAAAAAAAAAAAAAAAAAAAAAAAAAAAAAAAAAAAAAAAAAAAAAAAAAAAAAAAAAAAAAAAAAAAAAAAAAAAAAAAAAAAGAAAAGGGGGAAAAAGAAAAAAGAAGAAGGAAAAAAAGAAAAAGAAAAGAAAAGTAGAGGAAAAAAAAAAATTATTTTTTTTCGTTCTTGCCGACTGACAAACTGCCTGGCTGCCAGCAGGCAGAGGGGCAGAGGGACAAACCGTCGACAGTTGCATGACGAGATGCCTGGAACTGCCTCAGTGAATGCAGTTTATGTAGCATTTTTTCTTTGCTACATGCCACGAATGATTCACTAGTTGGGACGACGATGGCGACAGGATGTGCAAGTGCCACAAAGAGGTCTCCACTTGCAGCAGCTTAGAGATGCCACCTAAAAGGCAGCCAGAACTACCTACATAATTGTTTTGCGCACACAAAGGATTTTAAAAGCCTCCTTTCAAGCCATACCCCAACGAGAGAGAGGGAGAGAGAGAGAGACGGATATAGTTTCCAGTAGACTGCAGAACCGGTGCGCGGCAGCATGATAAAAGTAGAACTAACCCTTTTTTGTAGTATTCGAAATTATAGTGAAGTTATTTAGGTCTTAACCAACACACACACACACACACATGTTTGTTTACCTCATAATATTGTGAAGTCTTTTTCCAGTTTATCTTCACATTCTTTCGATGCATTCAAATTTCCTCAGAAACTGACAGAAATTTTGAGTTTTACCTCGAATCAATCAATCAGAATCAAAAGCAAACAAGTTTGTTTTTCTGTGGATAGATTGGGCTCTTTGTTTCCTGTCAGCTTATAGGGCCCATGAAATTAAAGCATTTATAAAGTGTTGAAACATCTCGACGATTCCAGCTTTAGCTAGCAAACATATTAAAAGCTATTGAATATAATAAATAATACTTAGTTAGTTTTCCACTCGAATTTCCCACAGTTCAAGCCGATCAGCTCGGTAAACTGGTCGGAAAAAATGTTAATTGAACGTTTGTCAAAACTCTGCGATGTTATATCTTATGCATTTTAATGTTGCCTTCTGCATTCAGTTAGATGCAAGTTAGATAAAGCGAAAAGCTGCTCGAAACTGGTAGGAAAACAGTTCGAAATGAGAACCATAGAAACAGATACAGATACAGGCAGACATGTGGCGAATTCCAATTACGCTTGCAATGAACCGCAAAAAACTGTTTAGAGTACTGTAAACTGTGATAAAATATAAGGTTGTAAGTCTTTTAAAAATCTGCTAAGAATTCGCTTAGATTGACTATGAAATTTACTAATGAAAGAGGAGAAAACTTGAAGAGTACATGTATCTTAGAGCTTCTTTTGCATTACAACGCATACTCTAATGGTTAAATAAAAAGACAGATACTGCCAACATTCGAAATATTTACATAGTGGAAAGGTTTATGGAGAAACAGATACTCTGTATTGTTAGCTATTTCTTTTGTATTGTTTCCTATGCACAAACAGCTTTGATAGACAGCGAGATATATAAATGAAAAGATATATAGATATATGGATAAATGTATAGATAGGTAGATATATAAATATTTAGATACTTTGTGTAAATAGATAAACTTACATAGAACTCCTTTTTATATTATTTAAAACATTACTCTTATGCAAAGATACTTTGATATTCTGTGTATATAGATAGTTTCTTTTGTATTGTAGTCTATATACAAAATATCTATAAGATACTCCTAAATCGCTGCAGACCTGTGAGAACCCTGTGAGCAGAACAAGGTCACTTTGACGATCGTCATGCGCCGCGTGCTCCAACGAGAGCGAAATGTGTGTGCTCTACTCCCAAACTAGTCAAGTCACTTAGTCTAGTCAAGTCTGCTTCTGCTTCTTCTTCTTCTTCTGCTTCTGCTTGTTGTTGGCCAATGAAAAGGCCAAATTGGGAGAAAGCTGACAGCAGCGGCAGGTTCGTAATGAGTTCAGTAAACGCTTCAAAAAGCAACAAAAACCGCGAGAAAAAAAGAAGAAATTACGCTAAATTTCTAGCTGGCAAAAAAGGTCGACGCAGCTTTTGGCTAAGCTACTACAGTCAGTCAGTCCCTTAGTCAGGCAGTGAGTCAGTCGTTCAATCAATCAATCACTGTGTGTAGTTAAGCCCGCATTTCATTCATTTGATGCGCTCAATTCTTCCCGCAGCTGCAGCTTCTGCTTATCAGCACGATCGTCATCATCATCATCATGGTCATGATGATCTAGCCTGGCCACGGCTAAGGTCAATGTTTGGGCACAGTGTACAAACATAGATACGCGCATTTGTATCTACAGCTCGCTGCTGCTGCTGTGTGTGTGTATCCGTTAGCTGCAACATTCAAATATTCAACGTTGCGTTCGCGTCGGCGTTGCAGCCGCATTTCTGTTAGGGTCTCTCTCCCTCTAGCTGTCTCTCTCTCTCTATCTCTCAGGCAGTGTGTGGCATGTTCAACAACCTTGAGTCAGGTTTTTCCACTTTCAGCCGCTAATCAATGCAACAAACGTCGACGACGCCGCCGCATTTTTCCTGCTTTTCGGTTTTGGCTCTCATAAATTTTCACGTTGAGCAGCAGCGTCGTCAACAAAAACGACTTTCCAATTTGCTTTTCCGCTTCTGCGGCAGCTTCTGCTGCCGCTTCTTCTTCATTTTCATATGTTTTCCATATGCATATGCATTTCATTTCGTTTCACATTTCCATTTTCGTTGTGTAACTCTTCACGCGATCCCTCGTCCGTCCATTCATGCCTGAACTGCAATCTCTGCTTGCTTGTGGGCGGAAGGGAGAGTGAGAGATAAGAAATGAGAGAGAGAGAGAGAGAACGCAAGAAATAAAAAGTATTTCGTGTGGCAGGCAGGTGGGAAAGAAAAACCTTTGATGGAAGCCACACAAAGTGAGCAAGAAAAAGAGAAGGTGCGTGCAATTGCAATTCAAATTGCGAAGGTTAATTGAGGTCTACACATCAAATGCGGTTAGTGCAGGTTCACAGGAGAAAAGTCATTGAGAAAATGCCATAGATGTGGGTTGGAGTTAAAGGTGAAAAGGTTGTTGTGGTATGTAAATTAAGGCATGAACTACACATTCAGATCTTGAGATACTTTTCTATGCGTAAAGATACCTTGCTCAGTAAGAAAATGTATGCAATTTTTGAAGACTATAATATAAATAGAGCATAGAAGATACAGGAATTCCTTTCTAGCTTAAATTTGTGCTCGAAAAATTCTTTATTCTAATAATTCTCTTTGAAAACTACCGTTTTGCATGCCTGCTACTACAACAAGTTAGAATAATGAGCAGCTGGACAAATAGATCGTGCGGTTTCAACTTCGAACCGCGTTTCGAACCAGTTTTCCGAGCAGCTGTGCTAGTCTTGGCAGCTAGAACCTAAACAAGTTTGAAAATAGTTATGCAAGTGGTTATTTAATAATACAATAATTATGAACCAGTTCTGATCTAGGCCCTTTAATATATGAATTATATAAGCAGAAGATGCGTTCGTTTAGCATGTCATTTGCTTTGCTTCGAAACATGTTAATTCTGTGAAAATTGAGAAACATTAAGGAACTTTCAGAACTAAATATGGTTCTTTTAGGCATGTGTTATTTAAACTTCATGTTGGCAAGATAACTACACGCTGCTGGGCTTAAAGAGCACTAAAATGTAATTTCAAATATAACGAATTTTTGGCAAATTATTCAAATTGTCATATCGATTGTATAGACCAAAGTTGATAACTCTATAGCGATTTTTTCAATTTACGTGGGCGGCATAAAGCCGGGTTGGATGGTAAAATAAATATGCAACTGTTCAACATATTGTCAGCAAATTTGGTTAGTCTAGTTCCTTTCTCAGAGATTTAGGGCTTCAAACGAACAAAAGCAAGTATAAGGTATCCTGCTGCCTGTTACAGTGGATAAAATGCTAAAATACCCTTCTGCACTATGCGGGTAGAGGGTATAGAAATGTTGTTTTCGAATTCCTGTGAACTGCCTGCATGACGCATGCGTCGCTGGCCACTCCGGTGACTTAGTAACCCGTTCCCGGGGGCGACTTCTTTTTTTTTGTTTTTGTTTGTTTTGGTCGAGTCAATAAACCTGCGCGCGACCCACATTGCAGCTGCAGCGGAATGGGTGTCAATCCAGAGGTTAACTGTTATTTTGGCGCAGTCAGACAGGGAGAGAGAGAGAGAGAGAGGGGCAGAAAGAGGCAGTAACCCGTTCCAGAGCAAGTTAAATATTTACGAATATTTATTGCACAATTCATTTGGCTCGTAAATCAGTCTCACATTATAGCGCTGTCTACCTCGCTCTGTCTCTTTCTGCTGAGTTCCCTACTTGCTTATCAATGAGTTTCGTGAGGTCGGTACAAAACGGAAATCGAAAGAATTTAAAAAACAAAAAACTTGCGACAAGTGCAGCTGCGGGTTCGCTGCGTCCATTTCGAGATGCACATAAACAATTTTCCTAGACTTATTTGCAATATTGTGTACACTGCGTTTTTTTACGGTCATTTCCTGTGTGTATAGAGAGAGAGAGGGAGAGAGAAAAGTTATTTAACGGCGTAAAAAGTACAGCAAGTTTTCAGAGATTTCAACAGTTGCCACACTGTGCGGTGGGGGGAAGGGGGAAGTTTAACTTATGCATTTGTTTTTTACCATTTTTATAACGCTGCTCGCTGTGCATATTAACAAGTTGATGTGCCAGCTGTAGCTGACTGCAGCATACCGTGTAGCTGGGTTGCTAAGTAAACATGTTTGAATATACCCTGTGCCCGTTTTGCAGGGTAACCGAAGCAGCGCTTTAGTCCGTCATTATAAGGCAAACGCAAAGCGCAAACGAAAGAATAAAAAACACAGAAGACTTTGTAAGTAATATGTATGCTGAAAGCACAACAAACACATATACACACACACTCGCAGACATTGACCGGGTAAAGAATACGCTGAAGTCAGCGCAAAACCTCCTCGATGTGTAAGACGAGAGGCCCAACCTGAGCAATCACGCCGAACGTCGAACGTCGAACCGAAGCGACAGAAATAACACAAATAAAGCAGACATAGAAGGCCAAGGCGCGGGCATACGCGACTTGCAGTTGCGCTGTAGAGTTGAAAAAAAAAACAGAGTATGAAAATCTCCCTAATAAATTCCTTATTATTTCGAATAACTTAATATATAAGCCAAATTTGAAACAAACTAGAGTTGCAGACTATAAACAGACATATGCATGCCAAATTTAAGAACTCCAGCTCGCAGCATAACTGAGATTGAGGCATATTTAAGTGCACTCCATGCGCAACTACCCTATAAGCAGGTTTCAAGCGTGTGCAGAGTAGTGCCAAAGAAAAGATACTCTTACAGTTGTTTATGCATAGCAGCAGATACAATTTTGTTGCAATCATA
Organism: Zaprionus inermis; assembly: GCA_018151445.1. Lineage (NCBI taxonomy): Eukaryota > Metazoa > Arthropoda > Insecta > Diptera > Drosophilidae > Zaprionus > Zaprionus inermis. Next base: position 2,973,711 of record JAECXD010000555.1, read on the forward strand.
TGCACAGACACAAACCATGTAGAGAGAGACAGACACAGAGAAAGATAGAGAGAGAGAGAGAGAGATTGTCTTTCGTCGGGTATACTTAGTCTACTTACGTAGCTTCTTACTGCTGTGTGGTCAGTCAGAAATCAAACACAAAACAGCTAAATTGATTATGGCTGCAAGAGTTTTTTTTTTTCTTTCCTCATGTTGCAGTTGCAGTTCCGCAAATTGCAGTTAATTAAGCAACAGTGTCGAGCTCGCAGCTTGCCTGCAGGTGCAGAGAGAGAGAGAGAGAGAAGACCACATAATTCAACTATGAAATTTACTCTAATTGCGGTTTGACCGGGAAACAGTCTCCCCCCAGCGCGGTCAGAGTTCAGCTAATTGCCCCGACTGACAGCTTAAAGTCGTGGAACCTTTAAATTAAAACGACTAGAAAACTGTCGCTGATAAGCCAACATATGAGGGGTCTGTCTAAGCGTGAGGAAGCATGTGGAATCACGAGAGTGCATTGACACACGACGCGACACACTCGATGATTGCCGAACGATTTGCTTAATCAATATAGAGGGCAGATCGCATGATACGTTCATATAAAAACCATTAATTCGATTGCGTGTCGTTTGCTTTAATCATAAACAATAACGAGAATTTGCTGTAAAGTTCTGAAGTTGAAGAGAATTAAACATTGAATAAAACCAAGGCGAAATGTAGAAGGAATTGGGTTGCATATCAAATTATTCGAATTTGATGATCTATAAGGCATGTCAAATGCAGATCGTGTTTATTATTTATTCGTACACTATTATGTAGTATAATATAAAGCATCGTGAATTAACAGCAATGTGGACAACATATATTGCATCTTTTAAGTGAAGTTTAGGTATTTTATTTTTAAAATCTTGAATATTTAAAATCTTCTGCTTAAAGATAGCATGACTATCAAGCTACTGCAAGAGTAAGATCTTGTTTACTTGATCTAAGTAAGCTGTATGGGGTGTTATAAAAAAGATACTGTCTGAGAGTTCAAGCGGATCGTGCCTGAAATAGAAAGACAGACAACTCTCAATGCTCGAGGTTCGCCCTGATTGCTCGCTCATTATATTTACCCAATTTGATCGACCAGAAGCGACAGATGCTGCTCCAAACACACCAGCTCAGTTTGGCGACTGTGGCCTGCCACTCGCGTCTGGCACTTTCCATTTTTGAAAGACCAAGACCGAGGCCCAAGGCGAGCAATTACCAACTGCTCGACGACTAATGATAAATGACAGCCAAGGCATATAAACACAGACGGCAGACGAGTTGCAGTTGCAGCAGCAACTTGACAGGCAACAACAACTGTGTGGAGGTTGCCCCCTCGTTGTAAGCTGACAAGCTTCGAAAGAAATTCTACACGCAGACAATTAAAAGTAAATTTTGTGCTACGCTTTTGCTTATCAATAAACAAAGATCGCGCCGTGCTCGGCCAAATCGATCAAAAAGCTGACGTACCCGACGTGCCCACGCTATCGTTGCATTGAACTTCCCCCTGCAATGCAACGAACATGTGCATCTCCCTCAATGGCATCTCTTTGTTCCCTGGCCTGGCCCGGCCGTACGTGACTCATCTGCCTAAGTGGACTCGTTGCAAGGGGCTTCATTAGATTCGGTTGGTACTTTAATAGGCTGCTCGCTCCTCTCGCTCTCGCGCATCGTTAAGTATTTTTATGAAATGTTATCGACAACTCCGCCTTTCCACTCCCATTGACACTTTATTAGCCATCAAAATGCGATTAGATCTCAGCTAACGCTCTCTCTTTCTATCTTTTTGTTTTCAGTGTGCAAAGAATGGCTTGTGCGAGAGGACGGCGCCCTGGCCTACAAGCTGCAGTCCCAGGAGAGTGAGTAGCAACGGCAAGCTTGCATTTTCTCCATAATAACTATGATTATATCTACTTGTATTGCAGTTAACGACTTTTACAAGGGCAATCGGTATAGGAATGCGGTGGTGCGCGAAGATTTCCCCACGGCTCTGCATGAGCAGATCAAGGAAACGGAGCAGGCCCAACGGCAGGTGGAGGCCTATCGCCGTCGGCTGACTGAACAGTAAATTTGCATATTAGAAATATCAAATTTCTCCAGTGTATTTATCGAATTTTAATTTCACTTTTCTTTCATGTTGCCAGGGAGGAACACGATAAGCGCGTGGCCAAAGAAATCGCTGACAAGCTGGAGCGGGATCTGCAAGAGCAACAGCAGAAGGAGCTGCACGAGAGCGAACTAATTGCACACAAAATGCAGGTGCGAAACTTGACAGACAGAGAGAGACTGAGAGAACGCAGAGAGAGAGAGACTTCTTATGAGTGTGATTGAATTTCCATTTCCCACTGAAGCGAGTAGAAACCCGTAGACAGAAGGCTTTGAAAAATAGATGTATGATTACTGAGAGCGGGCAATATGCTAGGCTAGACTAACTAAATCTTTAGTAAACCATGTAAACTTCTAGGCAGACGTATTTCAAATGTAGCAAATTATTGTAAATCGTTTTTAAATGTACTGAATTTATGTTAAAAGTCTGCACTCCATAGACTGCTTTGTTAGTTGAATAATCCAGGATTAGGTCGGGCTTAAAGCGCATTAGATTTGCCATAAGATGTACTAGATCAAATTGCAAATTCCAAACATAAACCATAAGATTTGCCATATACTATAAGATGCAGCATTATATACTAGATCCAATTGCAAAATCACTGTATAAACCAACAAGCTTTATCTTATTTTAAAATAACATTGTCAGCCCTTAAAATAAGATATCTTTGAGCGCTTCAGCTTGATCTATGTGCACAATAGACATGCCTTTGCTACAAGATAAACACGACTTGTTCAAACAGTTTATAAACGGCAAACTTAAGACAAAAATCCCTAGCAAATGTTTGTGGCATATGCCTTAAGCTGTGAGATTCGAAATAGTCTAAAAGGGCAGCCGCATTTGCCCACACTCTCACTCAATTTCACTCGCTCTCTGCAGCTTATAAGCCATACAAACTGTATTAATTGCTACCATCTGCTTTACATAGTAACTCAGTTAATTGCAGCCATCAGTAACTTAATTAGCAACTTAAATGTAATTTATAATTGCAGGAAATCTATGTGAATCTGCCGCCCGTGCCGCCGCCAGCAACACGCGATAAGAGTCGACCGCCGCCACGACCAGCCAAAGCAAGTATACATCAGCAACATCAGCAACAGCAACAATCCAATGGCAGCCTAGAGCCCAGCACCTCACAGCAAGCCAGATATCACAGTCAGCAGCAGCAGCAGCAGCAACCATTGCAGCTGCAGCAGCAACACTTTTCACAAACAGACAACTATGTAGGACTATCGCTTATACCAAATATGTTAGACATGCCAGCAGCAGCAGCAGCAAATAGCACACCCTGTAGACAGAAATCAGCACACAGCACACAGACACACAATCAGCTGTTGGTGAGTGAGGCCGAGCACGTGCCAACATCGCCACAGCAGCATCAGCAACAGCAGCAGCAGCTACAGCAACAGCAGCAACAGTCACGCTTCCATCAATCAGCACGTCGCACCACATCCACATCCAGCACTTCCCAGCACCCAACACCTACGCACATCAATCATGCTGCCGCTGACATCGACGAGCTTGTGGATTATGCCGATGTTGCTGACAGCATACGCGGCCTGTCAGCAGCAACAGCAATCACAGCCACAGCAGCAGCAGCAGCAGCTGTCGATGCAGTCGCACCACCACAACGTTCGGCATCCAATGAGAATTTACTTCGAACCGAACCCAAATTTCAGAAACTTTCACCAGAGAAATATGATCAGATGGTGGGCAACTTTGGGCTGGGCAATTCGGCCAAGGCTGTGGAGCGTCATATGCAGCAACATGCCGACGACATTGAGCTCTATGTGGATCCGTGTGACTATGCGAGTCTGCGTGACATTGGACTGCCGCCGGAGGAGATACACGAGCTGAGCAAGAAGCTCAAGCAGGAGCAGAAGGATGAGGTGCAGCTGCGAATTGACTAATAAGTGTAGCCTTTATAAACTCTCTTCCGTGTTGCAGTTGCTGGCGCGTCGTCTGCAGGCCATCGAGAGCAAGGACAGTGTGCGGCAGGAGCAGCGCGATCGCATGCTGGCCATTGAGGCGCAGGACAAGGAGCTGGCCAAGATGCTGCAGGAACGCGTGAGTGAAAAATGCAAATTTAAATATTTTCTTGACTTTATTTAATACAAAAATATTCTTGGCACACAGGAGAAGGCCAAGATGAAGCGTGCCAAGGAGAAGGCGCGCCTGCGCAAGTCACAGCAGAAGCAGGAGGCGGCAGTGGGCGGCGCAGGTGGCACTGGTGTCAATGGACTACTGTGTGGCACCAACACAGGCTCGCATTGCGGTCCGCTGCTGTCGCTGCCACAAGATTGCATGTCCGCGTCACAATCGCAACCGGACATCGATGTGGAGGCGTATTCCAATCCGATTGATGTGCTCAACAGCAGCCGGGAGCAGCGTCAGCCAAATGGCACGCTTACCAACGGCAGCCTGACGCGCGATAGCTCCTCGGCACATGGCTCCATGCAGCGGCAACAGCGACAGGCGGCCGCAGTAGCACAGAGCTTGGGACGCGGCGAAGATGACATCTACACGCTGCCCGTGGACAGTTGTCGACCAGGCGGCACAAGGCCCATCTCATTGCACATGGCCGCCGAGACGGTGCAGCAGCAGCAGCAGCTGCAGTCGCACAACAACTCCATGACGCGGTAGGGCAGAGCATCTATATATGAATATATCGTATATTGTATTTAATTGCATATTCCTTCTGCTGCAGCTCCGAGCACTATGGTTCCGAGGCGGGCTCCCATGATAGCACACTGTCGAGCGGCCACGACATATCGCCGCACATGAAGTACTCCAAGTCCGGCAACTTTGGTATATATGTATTTGCAGCGTTCGATCCATAAACATATGCCTTTACTCATATATATATTTTTAATTAAACATACAGATCAGAACGCCAGCCCCACGCCGCCTTACATGCCAATTCAGGGTACACGCCGATCGAATTCAAGTGAAGATCGTAAAAAGAAATCCAAGGACAACAAGTGCACGCATCAGTGAGCCAGCTGCAGTGCCTGCTTCGCTTTCATAGCACATATATAATACATACACATACATACATATTTACTTAATACGTTTTACTATATATACATATCTATATATATATAAGCTGTATGCTCTCAACTCGTATGACAATGAAATTGTTCACATTCATTTCGCATATTCTCTCGCTCTCTCTCCAATTAGCGTCATATTGTAGTTCATAGATCAAGCTCTATTTTAATTTTTGTTTTATGCGGTATCAGATAACAGATGGATGACTCGTCACGAAGTTTACAATAAATGTTTGTTAATAAGTCAATTTGTCAATTTGTTTGTTTTATTGCGTGAGTGAACAGGAGTTTAACAATTGTTGAGTGTGTCTAGATTATGTTTCTCTTTGATTTAAATATAGTAAATAGGTATATCATTGTTTAGCTAAAGCTTCATATCCATAACTTAATCGTGCGACTTGTAGAATTATCTTTTAGTGCTCTGCGATTGTGCTGAAAGTAGTAAAATAAGTTTAGTTTGAGTTTTTTTTTAGTATAACTCACTGTGTGTTTGACAACACCTTGCTAAGTAGTTAAAAGATATTTCAACTCTACCACAAGCCTGGTCCTACTTCTAGTATTTATTGATTATACTTTTCCAAAGAGATCCGCAGTTGTTCTCGCTTTTAACCACATGTTTCTGTTAAAGTAAATAGAGTTTTATAATAATTTATATAAAAATAATTTACCATGGATCTGTTTCTCTTTCGGTAGCATCTACTCGCCCATTGAGATTCGTTTTTTTTCTAGCTTCTTTCTGGAAGAATTAAGAGTTTTACATACATGTTAGTCAAGCGAATTACCATGGGCTTTGGCCAGCGCTTTTCAGCTTCCACATTCCCATTGAGTTCGTCTTTTGTTCTCGTTCTTTGCTCGTTCTTCTCTTCTGTTTTTCTTTTTTTTACTAACATCAGCAAGTTTGCGTCCAATACCGGAGATCAAAACTTGTGAAACTGGTATTAAAAGTCACAAGTTAGGGTCTCAGGGAATCAGCCATACAAACATTTGCACATGTCACTAATACCAATATGTGTATGTGGAATATGCAGGCAAATATCGTAGATGTGCATCGATGTGTATCGATTGCAACTAGTAGTATATACATAGGATCAATTATTATATATCCACTAATCGAACACTTTTTCACACGCACACACACACACACACACACACACACCCGCACACACTCTTTTGTTTTCGCACATGGCCGGGCCAGAGCTACTTGAGTTGCATCTAAGAAATGGGCTCGGGGTGAGTGTGTCTTCTTGCAGAGGGGGCGGGGTTCGTGGCGGGGGCGGGGGTTTTCTTTGCGGCTTATAGTCAAGCAAAGAAAGCTAGCACGCTGTATAGTATGCTCTATCAATACTACTATACAACCTACTACCTCAATTTGCCAGAGAGAAAAAGGTCCTTGGTGTAGTCCTTTTTGCTAGCTGGATATTGGTTTGGTTATGTTTAGAGGGTTCGGGATCTTTCGGCAATAAACAACTTTAAATGTTCAAATAAAGATAATTATTTTGCTTTAAAATGAAATAAAGCTGGATTTAAGATATGCTGCTATAAGAAATCAATATTTATGTTGTTGATATTTCGAAATAAAATGCAGGTTTAAATTATAGAAATTCAATTTTGAAATTTGTTGTTTACAGATGAACTGACACGATGTTTCTGCATGTTATTATTTTATTTATTTGCTTTGATTTATTTTGATTTTGATTTGAAATTTATTTCATGTGTGACTATCACATTATAGTAATTTTCAGCTGCAGTTATTGCTTTAACACTTTCATGGAAGTTTATGGTATATTTTTAATTTATTATTTACAATTTGGCCCACGTTTTTATGGTACACTAGTTTATTATCACTTTTTAGCTTGGTTTATTATTAGAGTGTTTAATCCTTGTATTGTAGCTTCAATTCATGTTCAACTATTAGTTATTATTATTAGTTTTTAGCATTATATCCTTTATTGATTGTGTTTAATTAACGTGCAAAATTTAATAGTGTTATTTGCATTTATTTTATTATTTTTTTTTTTTTTTGTAGCTTCCTTTGCGGTTATCGTTGTTGTTGCCAAAAACCAGTTGTTTGCATTGACAGACTCCCATAATGCCGGTCTTGTAACAGATATAAAACAGCACAAGTTCGGATTTACGGGTTTCTGTTAATGGTCCATATGTAAGTATGCACCATTTCTCATTGGATTACGATTTGCTTATTGATTTATAGACTCGCGATGTTGCAAATGTTCTTTTTGTGTTGCAGTCTTGTTCCCTCGGCGTAATATTTGCAAATGTTGTGAAATTCGTGCATGCTGCAAGATAGGAAAATACATTAGCATAGGCAGATGACAAAGTTATGTTTAAGGAACTTTTTTACTGAATTTTCCTCTTAGTTCTCCAATTGCAATTGTCTTCAGCAGCGCCTGCAAATAAATATAAAGGAATGCACTTTAATTTCGAAACACAAATCGCCATTGAGGGTAGATTATCTCTCTAGCACCTTAGCTTATCCTCTATAGATCTGTCTTTCTTTTTTTCTGGCCACGCAAGCAAGAAGCTTTCGTCTCTCTCCTCTTCTCTTCACAATTCAATTTGCAACAAAGACTCACCCGAAAAACTGCATTACATATGCATAGCCCAAAACAACAACAAAAATAAAGTGTGTGTGTGCGTGTGTGTGTGTGTTAGTGTGGAAAAACAAACTAATGAAAACATGGCAAATCCGTGCAGTCAGACATAGTTATAGCCACATAGACATAGTTATAGCCACGTTATGTGACTTCTATATACAGGCAGGCACATATATGCACGTTCGAAATTATGTGTGTGTGTGTGTGTGCGAGTGTGCCTGTGTGTGTGTGTACTGGCTTCAGCTTTAGTTTTGCTTCTTTGGCAACTTGGCGTTGCGCTTCCTGAACGGCAAATGCTCGAAACAACAAAACTCCAACTGAAATGCCACAGAGCGGACGGCGACGGCGAGCAGCGCTGCTGGCAGAGGCCTGCTGACGCTGCCGCCAGACGCTGCTGCCACTGCTGCAGCTGAGTGTGTGCGAGTGTGTGTGTGTGTGCTGTATCTATCGAGTGTTTTGGCTATATGTTGCTTATGTTTGTTGTGCCTGCTGTTCAATGTTGCTGCTGTTGTTGCTGCTGCCACACACACACACACACACGTGCAGCGTGCAGAGAGACGCTGCCAAAATGCTGCTGCGTCTTCACCCATTGGCCTGCCTCACACACACACTCGCACACACGCAAGCAGCGCCGTCTGTCTGAGCTCAGTTCGTTGGCTGTACCTATTTTAGCCAGGACCTGCCTCAACAATTTCACACAGACGCAGACACACACACACGCGCGCACGCTTTCTGGTTTCCTTCCTACTTATGCTGCGCGCAAAAAAAAAACCGGTAACAGCAACGGCAGCAGCGACGCCAGCAGCAGCAGCAGCAGCGCGCGAGCAATGCCGGCAGAGCTTTGGCATAGGCATTGCCCCTTGCAGCAAGCAAAGCTCTCGCGCTCTCTCCCTCACACTCTCTCTCTCTCCCTCTCTTGCGCTCTGACTTGCACTCGCTCTCTTCTGCTTGTGCTCTCTTCTGCTGCCTGCGCTCTTCGTTTGCCTTTTGTTTACTTTTTTCGCTTGTGTTTTGCTTTGCTTTTGCTTGGCCCGCATTGCACTAAATTAAGCCAGTTGCCCCTACTCTCCTCGCCTTAAACACCCTCCCCCCCTGACTATACTCCACGGGCAGCTTACCGAGTTTTGCATTTTGTAAGCTCTGCAATTATTTTCGGATTTCGGTCGACTGTTTTCTGCGCTTTTCTATTCATTTGTGGCGGCTTCTGCTTGGTTTTTGTATAGATTGCAGAAATATTACGCATACGCCGGGTAATTACATAGACCGCCGGCCAGGCTGCCTGGCAAACATTACGCATACGCCGCGTTGTGCAAATATTATTGAAATTCACTTAACATCGCATTAATCAAAATCATTTTCTCATTCAGACTGCGACTGCAACTGCGACGCATTCATGTGGAAATGTTTACATGAATAATGAACTCTCTCTCCCACGCTGCTTTTGGCTATTAATTTTCATATTTGCCCGCTACTTTTGCGCCCTGTGTGTTCGTGGGTGTGTGTGTGTGCTCATTGGCCATTTTAATATGTTGCTTGTTTGCTTAATTGCTGCATTTACCGCTGCTTTTTGTGCTCGCAAACTGCAACGCCTTAAAGCGCACTTTCATTTAAAATTAATGCACAAACTTTGGCAAAACTATAGGTAAATTATATTTAATGGAAAATTGCTGCATAATAAAATAGCGTGGTTTGATTTAATTAATTTAGACGATCCTACTCCTTTAATATGTGTATGTTTAATCAAGAAGCGCTGTTTTAATATATTATAAATACATTTTTAGTTTTAATCGATTTTAATTATATATGGAAAGGTTTTTCCTCAAGTTCTAATTGCAATTTATTGAAATTATTTCTTCATTTCTTTATTTTATTCTTCAAGGGAATTAAAATGCATTTTATAATTTATTTATTTATTAATTTAGCGAGTAATTATTTGTTAAGAATTTAAGCTAATTCGATATCGTAATGCATTTTTCTTCTGAATAAGGCAGCATAAATATATTTAATATTTAAAAATATTTTAAACATATTTATTTTTTTATTTTGCAAATATATAATCATTTGTTTTGCATTTATATTTATTCTCTCGCTTTAAAATGTTGTATTTATTATTTAGTATATGCTCATTTAACTTTCCATTAATCAAACTGTCTTCATTTATTTTCCCCTAATTTATGCAGGCCATTTAAGCCTCTTTTAGCCTCTATTTTTTGTGTAGCAAATGCAGCCCATTTCGCTTCGCCACGCAGCGTTATCGAGGTGCCAACAATTTAAATCCCCGAGATACATTCTCATTTCCCGTTGCCATACAAATTTCGCAGCAACAACAACAACAACGACAACAAAAAAACCAAGGCCAAAAGCGCCTTTGCATAAAAGCCAATGCCACACACACACACAAGCGAGCCTACACCAACACTAGCGCAGCAACAGCGGCACCTACACGCGCGTCGCTTGCATTATGCAATACGCCATTTGCAAAGTGCGCTCTCTTAAACGTCAGCACGCTGCGCTCTCACTGCAACAGCAGCAAACGCGCGCTGCCTGCTGCTGCTCTCTCTCAAATTTTTGCAGTTGCTTGCGCGCTGCTCTTTCAATGCCATTGTCATGGGAGCACACACACACACACACAGCTGCAATAAGCGACAGCAGGCAGGCAATTCAATTAGATGCCGCTTGTGGTTATTGTTGTTGTTGTCCTTTCTTCGCCGCTGGAGCCACAGACAATAACACGCTGCCAACGTCGCCGCCGCTGCTGCGCCAACGTCGCTGCTGCTGCTGCCATTTGAAAAAGTCGAGTGTGCCCGAGTGTTGGTAAAGTTGGCAAAGCCAAACGCAGAGTTGATTAACCTTTGCGCATTCTGTTTTGCAACTTCATTCGCTGTGGAGCTGCCGCTGCCGCTGTCGCTGCCGCCGCTGCTGCTGCTGCTGCTGCTGCTCCGATTTAAATGCTGGAGTTGTGCATGTGCGAGTGTGTCTATGTGTTTCTCTGTCTGTTGCGCTGCTGCTGCTGCCGTTCGTGTTCGCAGCCATGTTAGCAGCCATTTTTAATAGCCACATGCAGGTATGTATGTGTGTACATGCTGGCGTGCATACATATGTACACACATACAGGCAAATAGTTTTACATACATACATACACACATACATTTATACATAAATGTGCGTATGCCTCGCCATGCAAATAGTACGCTCGCTTTGTTCATTTTTTTGTTTCGTCTTCTTCTGCCGCTGCCACTGCCGCTGCCTGCGTAGTTTATGCTTCATTCACACTAAGCTGCACTGCCACGCCTCCCCCACGCCCCTCTACCACTCTCTCTCTCTCTCTCCCACTCTCAGTTTGCATTTTTGGGCACTGCTTGTAATTGAAATTCGGCGTCGAAGCGAGTAAACGCAGCTTGCTCTGCCTCTGCCTCGCTCGCTCGCTCTCTCGCTGTGCCTCTGCCCGTACTCTGCTTGTCCGCTGCCTGCGTCGCTGCTCGGCCTATGCTGTGTAGTTCTACCACAGTTGCTGCGTTTCTTTTTTTTTTTTTGGCAAACTTGTTTTCGCCTCGCGTTTATTTTGTCGTTCCGCTTCCTGCTTGTTGGTGTGGGTCATGGTTGTTGCCGTCGTCGTCGTCGTCGCTGCCGCGTCATGGCTACGCTGCGCTCTCTTTTGTTGAATTTTCGCACAATCGACTGCTCCTTTGAGCTGCACCCTCGGTCGCCGTCGCCGTCGCCGTCTGTAGGTCTGCGTTCGCCGTCTGACCGCCGCCGTCACTTGCCTTGTGTTTTGACTGCGCTTTTGTTGCTCCCCCCGCCCCCAAATTGCACAATATTGTCGCCACGGCCTTTGTGCAATTAAATCATATCACTTTTGACTCTCGCTCCCTCTCTCTTTTTCTCTGTGCGAGCTGTCGCAACAGGGGAACATACAAAGCAATTATGTGCTGGGTAATCGATAATAATACTATCGATAAACAAGTGGAAATAGCAATAAATCTGCTTTGAATATTTATAAATTAATTGAGATCGAGAGGCTGGACAGAAAGTAGAAATAGAGAAAACTCTATCCAAAAACGCAAAGAAATAATGTATTTCTCAATCGATACTTATCGATTGCCACTGATCGATTGCAAGTAAAATTGCATTTTTATTTTTATTGTTCATTTCCAGTTAACCAATGATCATGCTTGTCTTTTAACCTCTTATACACCCTTGTGTTAAGCTGTTAAGCCCTCAAAGCGAACCTGGTCGAACTGATCTGATCATATGCTTCGATAAACAATTCCAAAAGCGATTCAATACAGATTTTATTTATACTTTATAATATTATATGAATTTAAAAAAATGTTTATGCTTTTTTTTAAAACATTTCTATGGCAGTATTAGATCATTTTGATTTTTCCGATTTTGTATACTGATCTAAATAGAATGAAAATAAGTTTAAATTATTGATCTATTAAAATTGTTGAAAAATCGTATCAAAGTAGTTGAATTTTACTTATTTTTTAAAATTATACCACTTTTTAGGGATCACTTCTTTTTTTCATATTTAGAACTATTTGGCTTGGGAACTCTTGGAAAAGCTTTCAGATTTGTATGGCATATCATTATGGCAAACAATAAACAAGAAAGCAAGGCTACCTTCGGCTTGCCGAAGGTTTCATACCCTTGCAGTTATACAAAATATAAAATATATTTGGATTGCTGCTGGTTTCTGTGGTATTTATTGAACAATTATAACAGTACAGGAAGTCAAGATTTTTACATGATTAAGGCTATGAATCAAACACCTGCTTCGAAAAAAAATAATTCTACCTATTAATGCTTTTGTACATAACTGGATTTCTTATATACTTAACACAAAATGTTATGAGGAAATGTCTTTGTGTTGTAAAGGATCTGTTGGTCATAAAATATAAATAAATTTGGAAAGTTCTCATTCAAAAATGCGTTTGAATAACAGCTATATGATTTTTTGTTTAACAGCTATATGTAATAGTACTCAGGTTTCCATAAAATTGCAACATGAACCTTCATAAGGCCGATCGTTGATCGTTATAAGTTATAAAAGTTCGATTTCGAACTTTATTATTAGGGACACACTTAGATTTGGATGTGATAAGCCTGATAGCTATATCTTGAAATATAACGAAAATCGGCCGTAGGCTCCATGACAGCTATACGATATATCAGTCCGATCTGGCCCATTCCGACTTATTTAAAGAGGGCAGAAATAAGAAGCTTATGAGCAAAGTTTCATGAAGATAGCTCAATAACTAGGGGACTAATTTGAGTTGCAACAGACACGCGGACTGACTGAGTGTTCCTATAACAGCTATAGAATATAAACGTCTGAGATATTTAAATGGAAAAACTAAGGGCGGGTTACTGTATAACATTAAAAAGTATTGATAATGTGCGGTATTTCCAAAAACAAAACAGGTTTGCATACAAAAACCGTGATTTCAGCCGATTGTTCCTATGGCAGCTGTTATAGTGGTCCGATTTTGATATAATTTTGACAGCACATTAAGAACGTAATAAGAATAGGATTTGCCAAATCTTGTTGCAATATCTTGAAAAACAACAAAAATCGGCCGATAGCTTCTATGACAGCTATACGATATATCGGTCCGATCTGGCTCGTTCCGACTTATTTACAGCCTACATCAATAATAAGCTTGGGTGCCAAGTTTCATGAAGATAGCTCAATAACTGGGGGACTAATTTGCGTTGCAACAGACAGACGGACTGACTGATTGTTCCTATAACAGCTATAGAATATAAACGTCTGAGATATTTAAATGGAAAAACTAAGGGCGGGTTACTGTATAACATTAAAAAGTATTGATAATGTGCGGTATTTCCAAAAACAAAACAGGTTTGCATACGAAAACCCTGATTTCAGCCGATTGTTCCTATGGCAGCTATATGTTATAGTGGTCCGATTTTTGATACAATTTTGACAGCACATTAAGAACGTAATAAGAATAGGATTTGCCAAATCTTGTTGCAATATCTTGAAAAACAACAAAAATCGGCCGATAGCTTCTATGACAGCTATACGATATATCGGTCCGATCTGGCTCGTTCCGACTTATTTACAGCCTACAGCAATAAGAAGCTTGTATGCCAAGTTTCATGAAGATAGCTCAAAAACTGAGAGACTAGTTTGCGTTGCAACAGACGGACGGACGGACGGACGGACGGACGGACGGACGGACGGACGGACGGACAGACGGACATCCATTTTTCGACTCCTCTGGTGATGTTGATTCAGAATATATATACTTTATAGGGTCGGAGATGTCTCCTAAGGTGCGTTGCAAACTTCTGGCTAAAATTAATATACCCTCTGCAAGGGTATAAAAACACACTTTGTAAGAACGGGCAAAACCCGTTGGTAATATACCGTGCAATTTAGCGATCTGCGTAAAGAAATTGCACTCATAATATTGATCACTTTTATAATGATCGAGCATGAATTGCAAAATATATAGTATGTGCATATATATACACCCCGCTTGCAGCCCAAACCGGTTCGCTAATAACCGTTTCGTTACACACCTGTTATACCGATCGAATCGGTTTTCTTTTATGGCGCATCAAAAACTGCGTTAATCATGCTAGGGCAGGGGTATGCGTGAGTTTTTTTTTTTTTTTGTTTTTGTGCGTGTGCCTGCGCCTCTGCCTGCGTCTTTGCTTGCTGCATCTGAGTTTCGCCTTCGCCTGCGTCTCGCCACTTCGCCGCAAACACACACACATTCGCCGTCTTATTGGCTGCTGCTGCTGCCTCTGTTTATTTGCGCTGTGCGTTCGTTTATTGAGTTTGCTTTATGTCTGTGCGCGTTTTCGTTCAATGAACTTGTGCAACGGGTGCTCCCTGTGCCTCTACCGCCCCCCTGCACCCTCCCCTGTGCCGCATCTCTACGCAGACAATGCGCCAGCGGACGAGCCGCGCGTTGTGTCCGTGTAATTGGCAAAAGTTTTTGGTTTGCGAAATGCTCTCAAGCGATTAGCGAAGATGTCGATTTAAGCAAACAAGAGGAAGCAGGAGAAGAGGAGGAAGCAGGGGCAGCAGAAAGAGGAAGCAGAAGACGCAGAAGAAGTGGAGGCAACAACAACAACAAAGGCATCTGAAGATATTGAAAGCGCAGCGCAGAAGATATTAAAATAACTTGCACAATGCAGCATGTATGGGTCCAGGGGAGGTTAGGAGTGAATGATGGGGGGAGGGGGTAGTGGCAGATAAGCAGCGCGGCGCTGTGCTGCCTCAGCTTCAGCTTCGGCTTCATCTTCTTCTTCTGCGACTTCGTTTTATTTGCTTTTTTTTTGCCTTAATATAATTTTATG
This sequence comes from Zaprionus inermis, assembly GCA_018151445.1. Classification (NCBI taxonomy): domain Eukaryota; kingdom Metazoa; phylum Arthropoda; class Insecta; order Diptera; family Drosophilidae; genus Zaprionus; species Zaprionus inermis. The sequence continues at coordinate 2,988,827 of JAECXD010000555.1, forward strand.
TTATGGCAAAGCGCACAAACAAATACACGTGCAGCGAGTGTGTGTGCGAGTGTGTGTGCGTGTGTGTGTGTGTGTGTGTGTGGACTTGATGACGAAGTCACAGCAAAGGCAGCACAGCAGGCAAGGGGCAGAGGCAGCAGCAGAGGCAGCAACAGTGACAGAGCCAGCAGCGAAGACAGAAATGCAGAGGCAAAGGCAGAGACAGAGGCGCAGGCAGAGAGTCGCAATGGCAGAGAAGCAAGGCAGAGGCACAGGCAGAGGCAGAGGCAGAGGCAGTGACGCAGAGCCAGGGAGTCAGTCGTGTCGTGGCTACTGTGCAATGCGAAATAACGTAGAATGACGTAGCAAAAGCAAAGCAGAGCAATTGCCAGCAGCAGCAGCAGCAAAAGCAGAGACAATCGCAGCAGCAACGGCGACGAAGCCACATGCAATGCAATTTCAAAGGTCAATGACACGCGGCGTGCAGCGCGCGCAACGCCAGCAGAGACAGCAGCAGCAGCAGATTGCGAGCGAGAGAGAGCAGAGAGCGCAGCACACCACACACGACAGCAAAGAGAGCGTGCGGCGCAGTACAGCAGAGCAAAACCAAAGCCAAAGGCAAAGCTTTACCCAACTTGAGCCGCGCTCTCTCGCTCTCTTTGACACGCGCTCTTTGGCTGCATTTGAATTTACGTGCGCGCGTGTGTGTGCGTGTGTTTGCAAATTGAATTTTGCACCCGTTTTTGGGCGCAGGCGTTGCTTTTGTTCCTGTTGTTTTTGTTGCTTTTCATTCACACACAGGAAATACGCAAGCTCACGTTGCCCACGTTGCTGTTGTTGTTGTTGTTGTTGTTGCTTTTGTTGCTTGCAATTTTTCATTGTTGTTGATTGCATTTTACGCTGCTGCTGCTGCTGCCTCAAGATCCCCAGCCACGACACCCACATGTGCCACAAATTACTTGGCATACTACTCGCATTGACAGACAGCCACAGGGGGAGGGGGAGAGAGATAGGGACAAGCATATCTTTAAGACTCTTGAGCCTCATCTTGCTGCGTGAGTTATGGCCATGTGTGCTCCCTCGCTCTCCCTCTCCCGAGGCAGTCGTAAATTATGCAAAAATATGCAATTATTTTCATTAAGAGAATACCTCAAACCGAGCTGCTTGGGGCAGGTAGAGCTGCACTCCAAAGTTCCCTAATAGAAATCACAGTTTTCTTCGGCCCGGCGACATTGTCGCAAAGTAGTTAAGACTTTTTCTCTTGACTCTTCTACACATTGCCCGCTTGACTCTGTTCTTGTTGTGCAGCTAATTTATAGCTACGCAGCTGGCTTAAGCCCTCTCTCTCTCTCTCTTTCTCCCTCTCTCTGCCTCTCCCTCCTTCTACAGTCTCAAGCATAGTTAGTGCCTCTAGCTATCTCGCTTCTGCCTGCTGCAACCTGCCCGAAAATCAAAAGTTTCCCATGCGAAAGTCGAGCGGAATTTGTTTGGAAAAAATTGATTTACTTGTTCTCTTTGCTTATATATTATACCCTTGTATGCCTTTATTATAGGATTTAATTGCAGCAGATATCTTACTTAATGCAACTTTCAGACAGTCCAATGAGTTTAGGGGGATATTTTTGTAGATTATATACAATTTTACAAGATTTTTCTTTAGGTTTCGACATTTTTTGGATTCTTTTGCTAAACAATTTGATTACTTTTATTCATACTACTTATACTCACTTCAGGACAATTACTTCTACTCTAATACTACTGCTACTACTACAACTCTAATTCTACTGATTTCTGTACTATTTCTCTACTACTATTGCTACGTCTACTACTGGTACTACAACTACTACTTTTTCTACTTTTACTGACGCTTCTACCAAACCTATACTACTTCTGCTACTACTAAAAATTAAACTGCTACTATGGCTACTAATTCTACTGCTACTACTTATTCTGCTACTACTTATTCTGCTACTACTTATTCTGCTACTACTTATTCTGCTACTACTACTACTGCTACTACTTATTCTGCTACTACTACTACTGCTACTACTACTGCTACTACTTATTCTGCTACTACTAATTATGCTACTACTACTACTGCTACTACTACTACTGCTACTACTACTACTACTGCTACTACTACTACTGCTACTACTACTACTGCTACTACTACTACTGCTACTACTAATTATGCTACTACTACTACTGCTACTACTACTACTGCTACTACTACTACTGCTACTACTACTACTGCTACTACTACTACTGCTACTACTACTACTGCTACTACTACTGCTACTACTACTACTGCTACTACTGCTACTACTACTACTGCTACTACCACTACTGCTACTACTACTACTGCTACTACTACTACTGCTACTACCCCTACTGCTACTACTACTACTATTACTACTACTCTACTACTAGTAAATACAAATACTGGCTCGAACAAGCAGTATTTATTCTTCCACTGCGTGTACTACTTTAATTTTCCTACTTAATTATTCATCTAATACTTTTAACAATACTTCTTACTACTTCCAACATTACTACTACTTTTCTAATAAAAATACAGCTGTATTCTACTACTTTACTATCAGTTCATTGATAAATTTAAATGAAACCCTTCAAACATTCCTGCACTCTTCATCCACATAGCTACCCTCCCCCTGTATTAGCTTTAAACCCCTTCTTCCCCCCCTGCTGTACTCATTTGTAATGCGATTAATAAATGAATTAGACGTGCACACTTTTTGCACGTATCGAATCGGGTTAATTAAACAATTAACACTCAGTTTGTGGCAAGCACAGCGGGAGCGGCAAATGCAATGCATAAACAAATACACACACACAGACACACAGTCACACATATAAGGGCGAAATAAGGTCAGGATAAAGCGAACGTTTGGACTGTTGTTAGGGTATTAAACGTTTAACATGGCAGCACAAAAGACCGCAAATCCCAGAGAGCAAAAACAAAAAGCGAACAGTGCAAAAAAAATACTGCAAAAAATGCGAAAAACAACAACGAGAAGAACAGGGGCTAACAAAGCACGCGATTTCAAGCTGCGGCGAAAAAAGAGTTAGGTTAGGTTATGGACGCGCCACATGGAGTGCAACGGTGAACGAATGAGCGCAAAAAAGAGGAGAAGAGACACGAGCTGGTGTTGAAGAAGTAGAAGGAGAAGGGTGACATGACAACAAAACGGGTTCAAAATCCTATGCAACATGGCAACGCGCACTAAACGAGCAGCAAGAGAAATAGATAGACAGGAGGGAGAGGGGAGAATGAGCAGCAGGCAGAGAGAGAATGTGAGAAGAGAGGAGTGAATGAGAGCCAGGCAGAACCACAGCGCAGCACAAGGTAGACGAACCAAAGTCACACTCAAACCCGAAATCCCTGCGCCCCCTCTCTCTCACTCTCTCACTCCCTCTCTCACTCTACCACCCTGCCCTTCTCTGCTCTGCCTATGCAACCCACTTGCAACCGTCTCCAATAGAGCGTGGTAGCTTGGGCTTTGCGGCAGTGAGAACAGGCCGCAAAACTCGTTTATTGACGCTGCACGAACACAAAACTTGCAACGTCATCGCGTGGCACCCCTTGGAGGTACACGCCAATGTCCAATGTCATCAGGCAGGAGGAGGATCAGTGAACGTTGTGCAGAAACAGCAGAACTATATATCATTATCACAGCAAGCCGCTGCAGCAATGACTCAACTTACAGTATACCCTGTAGTTCCAGAAAGCCGAGAACAATTCCATGAACTTATTTAAACTGCTAAAAAAAAAGCCAAGATCTCAGTTGGTATCTAGTATATTCCCATGAAATTTTGTAACTAGCTAGCTGATATTATTTTGAATACACTCTAGCCTATATAGTATATATGCACGCAAACTGGAACGAAATACAGAGGTTTTCCCTGCTTTCTACAAGTGCAAGTAGGCCAGATTTAACTAGTTAGCTATAATTATTGCAAATCAGACATTTAAACTTAACAAAATAGCTAGATCTCTGTAGTAATCATGTAAATATCCATGAAATTGCATAACTAGCTAGCATATATAATTTCATAAGCCTTTTCTTCTTTTAAGAATATAGTTACAGCTTTTTTATTGAAATAAACGCCTTTTTCGGCAAGATTTTGTGATTTTTTTTATTTTTAGCTGAACAAACCCATAACGACAATCAAAACTACATAGATCTCTGTAGTTATGAAATATATAAAAATTAAATTGCATGGTTAGCTAGCAAATATGCAGACAAAACGACTATACAGTTTATTCCTTAGAAGTGCCCCCTTTTAATCGTAGTACACACGTTTTCGCTGCGTAATTTGTAGCTCTTTTAGCGCACGAATCCAATTAGCGTGCGAGCAGGGCAAACACAAATCTAATTACGCATACGCCGTGGCTAACAACCAACCAACACGCCCCACAACTCCCTTCCCAAAAAGATATAGTATATGTATAAACCTGTTATTCCCTCGATATCGCAGTCACTTTTAAATGGTCATTGCAGCTGCCGCTTGCGACCAACAAGTGCAGGTCAAAAATGTACAAAAACAACAAAAAGAGAATACGCGAAATAAAGCCAACGGTTCTTTGCCACTGGCACTTGCCCCTTTCACCATGGCAGGCTGCCACAAGCTGGCAGCGTGCAGCGTGCAACCTGCAGCTCGCAAGCTGCCACTTGCTGCATTCAATTGGCTTCTCTGCCACGTACAGCGGCAACTTCCGCCTTGCGCTTTAGAACAATTTCTCTGAAAGTTGTGGCATAAATTAGCTTTACCGTTAACCGGCAGAGAGTAAAGAAGAGAGAGAAAGAGAAGGAGAGAGAGAGAGGTGGCAAAAGATGCAACCTCAACGTGTAATTTGTGCGCAATTTGAAGACAAAATCTGTTGATTTTTATGGGATTTGCGAGTTTGCCAAAGTTCTGTATGCTTATTAAAGGAAATTTATCTGTTTAAAATGCTCGAAACGGGAGGTGAGTGTCTGAAATTGATATGTTTTTGTGTTATCAGAAAATTACACACCTTCCTGGGGGGGAAGGGTGAAACATTAAAAGTAACGTGCCACAAGCAGAGGAAAGCAGACACCCGATTGAACGCCATTAATGTAACGTTCTTCTCAAGAGAGGGAAAATATCCATGATTACAGTTAAAAAATATAGTAATTTTCCACTAGAGAGTGAATAGAGTAATTTTTTGCAAGTGCAAGGCTAAGCAATATATTGGAAAAATAAAAGATATTAATAATTTATATGAGTTTTGAGAAAGTTGCGCCTAACTCAGAAAATGTAAAGAGAATTTTAAAGAAACTTGGTATAAGTTCACAATGTGTTTACATATGCATTTAGATAAAGTTTTAGATATATATTTTTCATTATACCATTATTTATCTTTCCAAAACTCGAAGTTTTTTTACAAAAGATTAATAATATCTCGCTTATGCCTATATGTTCAAAGTGCGATTTATGCCATTTATTTCTGTATAATCTTAACTATCTAAATACAAAATCCATTATTTCCGAATAAGTTATCATTAATCTAGAAGAAAAATCTAAAAAATTTTAGAATGCAAATTTAAACTGCATTTTTCCCGATTATTCACACATTTAATTGCACTAGTTGCTGATAATACTCGAGCTTGGAGGCGTGTGAGACTCCGCTCCAATTTGTGTCATTATAATATGATACTATCGTAATGACAGGGAATAATTTTGCTAATTTAAATTACTTTCCAGCGCTCGTAATGAGCGCAAGCAAGAAAGCACACACGACTAGTAGATACCCTGGCATGTAAATAAATTCATAAAGTTTTGAATTTAAATGTGCATTTAAATTGAATTTAAAATTGTGCGTTACACAATTTTGTAATTGTGAATTTATCACAAGTATACCCTTTCTGGCATAGTCAAGGGGTATCCCTTAACTAGAATCGAAATCGAGAACAGAAAACGAGCGAAACGGACGTCAATAAAATAGCACACAATACGCGACTTAGTACTATTTAAATAGCAAATTGAAATTAATGAGAAAAATAGAAATGGCAGCAGCAACAACAACAGCAGCAACAACAACAGCGACAGCTGCGATGCCTTAGCAACAAAATACAAACAAATATTTCAACCGTATGACAAATTGTTGAGAATATCATGGCCGCCATTTGCATAGGTCTGACGCACGCACTGGAAATATCGAGAGAGAACGAACTAGAGAAAGAATGGAGGAAACAGAGAAAGAGAGAGAGAAGGTGGGGAAACGAGTGCTAGAAAATATATATATGTGGCTAAACTGGGAACTCGTTTATGTGGCAGAACTGGAGCTATTAAAACTTTTATTCGAAGCCATTGGGCAGCAAAAATATTCTAATTTATTCATGAAACTTGATTTCAGTTAGGCAACTATGCAGATACCTCTTTATAAAAAGAGAACTTGGTAGTTTATATTTGTGAAATTATAGAAATAATTTATTAACAATTGTTAACCATTACCGGGAAGGAAGTAGCTCACCTTGGGACTGTATTAGCTATAGATATTACGCAATAGATGTGCATATACACATGCATAAACGTATCAACTTACTATATAATATTAAATTCCCCTCTCTCTCTCGTTTCGCCTATTGAAAGTAGTAAGAAACGCAACAAAAACAACAATTTCATGTCAGTCCGTTCTCATTGGTCAGCCGAAAGTTGCTGGGTAGGGGCAAACGTGTAGGGGGAGGGTTTACTTTGCAGGGTGTCGTATTGAATGGAACGGAAACAAAGCGTACATTGGTTAGCGGGCTAACGCGAGAGAGAGATAGAGAAAGAGAGAGAGAGAGGGGAAGAGGGACAGTTTGCTATTACTAATGAGGCGCAGTTGTTGTTTGGTTTTTCTAAAAGTATTTCGTAGTGTATGCCTATTGGTCTCTCTGTGTATGTGTGTGTGTGGAATGTGTGTCAGCGCATGTGTGCGTGTGTATGTGTGTGTGTGAGTGCGTATGACATAATTTAAATGAACGGATGACATTCATTACAATGCATTCGCAATTGTCGACAAGTGTAGGCTCGCTCTACCGCTCTCCCTCTTTTCCCTCTACCGCTCTCCTTGCCTGCCTCTTCCTCTCTCTCTCTTGCACACTCCCTTGCTCTCACATTCCTTGCTTTTTGCCTCTAGCATAACCTCCCCGACAGACAAAGTCCCGTTTTTGTTACGCTCTAAAAATGCCCCTTTTTGCAGCTGTCAGGGGCGTGCCATGCCTAGAGAGGGAGGGTGCAGGGGAGTGCTCTCAAAAGTTGAGCCTAACCTCACTAATAGCTGCTGCTACAAATCCATCTCGAGCCTGCCTCCGCTGCTCACCGAGCACTGAGCTATAACCAACTCACACACACTCACACAACGGGGCAAGAGCTGAACTTGCAACACGATGTTGCGCCGGCCAAATTTTGTGGGGCAGGTGCCCCGTGACGTGCAGCTGCCCCGTGCTGCAGCTAATGGCCATTGAGTGCACTGGGCGAGGGATTATGACTGTTGGTTAATTGATGACAAGCCGGAACTGTGCAGCACACCGGGCGTATACACAATGTGTGCAATAGGCTTGTGGTTTGCCGAAGGGAAGAGAGAGGGATCCCTCAATTGTGGCCAGCCTAAAGAGTGGCTGCAGCTTCTTCTTGGTTTATGTGTTGGAGCATAGGCAGAGTAACATGTCTTTGAAGGATTACAAAGTAAATTAGATAGGATGAACTGAACTTTCAAAATCACTTAATATATTATTCTCCATGATATGGTATATTATCTCATTCACATTCTATAAGAAATGAGAAAATGCAGAAATAAATTCTGCAAATTCTAATCTTAATAATCTCCTAGCTCAATTCATATCTTTCAACTACAGGTGCCTGAAAGAATCTTTTTTGGCAACCTATGTATATCTACAAACTTCATTAGACTAAACTAAATACTATAAGTATAGCTTAAACTTGATAAAGTAGTACAACCCATCTATATCCCTAAAGTTTGCAAATAATTTTCTACACTTCAGTGGAGTGTATATACTTTAAAAAAATATTTATAAATAAACTAAAATGATTCCTAATTATTTATAGATAGGAAATCAAACATTTTAGAGTTATTTTCATCCCACATAATCTTTCTTCTCTTTTCTCTCCTAAAAAATACAATATTAAAAAACTTCCTATTATTTTATTTTATTATCTCTGCACATCAGCTCAGCTCGGTCGCTTCCTTTGCTCTCATTTATAAGAATCGCCTTTATTTGCGTGCAGTTTCCACAGTTTTCTCTGTGAAAATTCCCTTTTAGTTTTACTGGCACAATATAATTTTATTATTTGCAGCTTTTTACGGTCGAATTTGTAGCTACAAAAATGCATTTCCGCTCGCTTTTTTCCATCTTGTGAGTTGTGTCACTTTTTTTGCACACGCTGCGTATGCACCATTTCTCTAGAAGAAGATCATCTAATTGAACTATTTGACAAGATTCCTGATTGGAATGAGTGCCACGACGGCGCAATAATTGTGCACTAGGCTGCTTAAGCGATGCGATGCGATGCTAGATGCGAAAATAGATGGAAAAGTATCTGTGGGATACACAATAGCGCGACAAGTCGCGCGGACTTGAGTCACGGCAAGCAAAAACGCAGGGCAAACTGCTGCATTGTTGTTGTTGTTCTGGTTGTTGTTGTTGCTAGTTTTTCTTTCTTTTCTCTTGCGTCGTTTTTTTTCAACTTTTTTTTTTCTATGCGAACCGCCGCCATTACTAGCGTTGCCGCTGCCAACGTCGCCGTCGCCTCACGACATCGCCTCGAGTCGTGGCGAAGGCGATGACGTCGTTGCCATGGCGTTGTTGCCGTTGTTGTTGCTGCTGCTGCGGCTGCTCTCGGAGTACAGTCATAGAGACGGAAGCAGAGGCACTTTATATCGTCTCTTGCCTGCATCCATAAACTACAAAATTCCTTTTAAAGCGTAAAATGCATTCGATAGATACACACAGCGGCGTCGACAGCAACGACAAGCGAACAGACAAACAGACAGAGAGACAAAAAGACAAACAGACAGACAGACAGACATACAGATGGACATACAACGCAGACAGTCGAATCGACAGAGCGATCCGAATGGCAACAGAACTGCGCGAACTGCACAGACACACGCAGCCACAGATACATCAAGCGATGCAGATACTGAGCTAGAGATACGCCAAACAGATACTAAGATACTCTAGTCGGGCACAAACACATACACACAGCTTGTAGTTGCCATTGGCAGTGTGTGCGTAAATGTATCTATAAGTTTCGCTGTTGCGCTTGCTGTATCTCTGTAGCTGCTTCTCTATTTGTATCTGTAGCTGTAGCTGCAACTGTGTAAGTTGCTTGGCATTGTCCACATTTACTTGAAATTCAATTTGAACACATTTTACGCCATCTTCCATTTATTGTTGCTGCTATTGTTGTTGCACTATATTCGCAGTTTTCAATTAATTTGCATTATTTCGCCAATATTACGTTTAATGGATTCCTGAACCATCGGAATGTTACTAATAGAAAGTTTACTTATAGAAAGTTGTTTGGCCATGCCGCAACTCTTCGCAGAAAACAGATCGATGTAATATTGCTAATTCTAGGGTCTTTATAGTTAGATATGTATAATTTCCATGGTATAATTACTAGTCTATATAAATAAATGTATATGTCATGGTAAGCTTTGCATTATTATAAAATGGGAACTACGGATCACACTGACAGTGATCTACTGCTTTTCTCTCGAATTTCAAGTTACTTAGATATTGTATAACGTATTTTATTAGTTCATTTCGTAGGTCAACTAGATTAGGCAGCCTTTTGGCCTGTCTGTCTGTATGAATGCCGAAATCTCAGCTAATATAAGACCTAGAACACGCCAATTTCGTAAGCGCACTCGTTGTAGCCTGAAATTTGTTTTAGCAGTCAAACACGCCGAGTCTGCCTCCAGAAATCGAATTCGAAACATTATTTTGAAACTAAAGCGTGTATTTTTGCTGTGTACAATAATATGCATCGCATTACAAACACATACATACATACACTGAGAACATAATGCCTTATACACTTCTCACTTACTATTATTAAGTATTATTGTATTGTGTTAATATATTACCAACCGATGCGAACCGCAAACAACGCACATAAAAATGTTAACTACATATTTCGAATAAGTAATCATATTTCCACGCGGATTATTTATAGCATAAATTCATTGTAAACAATTAACTAATCGACTTCCCCCTTGTGACATATAAACAATGCATGAAGCGAGCGAAACCAAGTCAAATTACATGATACAAGAGCGAATTCAGCTGATAGCTGAGGCGACATTGCAACCAGAAACCGCAGAGCTCACACACACACACATGCACACATGCACACACACACACCTACACACCATAAAGAAATCAATGTCAAAGTATGCAAAGTTCACTAAGCAAGGACACGCCGGACTGGCGGACATGCTGCAAGTCCAAGTGCATGAAAATTGAATCGATGCTTGACTAGCCTGACATATGCAGCTGCTCAGCCAACCCAAGCGCAGTGCCAGACACAGTCCGCCCCCTCTGCCTGGACTGTGTTCCCGACCCCCAACCCGACCCCGACCCACTGCAGCACAACTGGTTTCCAGCTGCGAGAGCCGAGATTGTCTGGCCTGAGCTCTGAGCTTGAGCTATGTGAGTGGGCACAGGACTGAATGTGTTGGTTCAAGGGCGATGGGACAAAACTCTCTTCGGGGGCTGCAAACCTAAAAATAGTTGCTGACTTGTTGGCTGACGGGCTACGAGCTGAATGCTTGCAGCGTGGCTTTAAAGTGTCTCTCTCGATTGAGTTCTCACCACGCGGCGTATACGCAATACAGTGGGCGATCGATAAGGCGGCACTTTTGAACTTAGAAAGAGACTTAATTTCACGTTAAAGAACTGCGAAACTTGAGTATACGTTAGTTTTCTCTAGATAACAAAAGTTACATAACATAAGATCACTTTGTTATTGGATTTAATCGTAAATAATCGATCGTGGTGTATGTTATAGATAAAGAACTGAAGATCAGTGTTGTTAGGTTGCATATCCTATGGATTCATCTAAAAAACTAAAATTTCAAAGCTCAAGATCACTTTGTAGTGAAAAGGCTAAATAACCATGATATGTGTTGTATATTTAGAGAAAGTATTGATTGTTTCAGATCGCGATTGGTTGTAAAAGTATAAAAATGTTATATGGACTTTTTAAGAAAATATTCTCAGTAAATCGACATTAATAAATCCTTATATGATTTTCGTTGTATTTTACTAAGAATTTCGAATATTTTCGACTTAAGATCGGGCAGTAGATCGTTTAAGACAGAATTCCAATCTTTAAAGCTAATAAAACTATTATTTCATTTCGTGCATATTTTTTGAAATTATCTAAATAAATAATCTATAATGATATGAGACTGTACCTTTCTTTCAACTGTCCTTTTAAATTTTGTGTATATAATAGATAACACTCTTGTTTATAAAAAGATATATACACATAAGTTTCCTATAGTTTTTCAGTCTTAAGTTTATTTTGCATTATGTACCACTTTTTCACTTTGTGTGCACTCTAGCGTGTGTTTACTGTATTGACGAATGCAATGCGAACTCACCACACATACAGCAGCAGGCACAGAGGTGGGAGCGGGCGAGGCAGAGCTGGAGGCGAATGTGCGTCCTTGCACACACTGTCTCCCTGTTGCTGTCGTTGCCGTTGCCGTTGCCTTTGCGCTGCACTCGGCACTGCGGCGCGGCATCCTCTTTGCACTTGAACCATTGTCCTTAGCGGGCAAACAGCTGCTGTCCCACTCGCTCTCCCACTCGCTCTCTCGCTCCCTACGAGCTGCGCTTCGGCTTTTGCTTCTTGCCGATAGTTTCGGCGTTGTTTTTGTGCTTTACTATTGCAATTTGTTTGCGTTTGATTTGTTGTAGTTTTGTTGTTGTTGTTTATTTTGTTGTTGTTTTTGCTGGTCTTGAAAATTGGCAACGCGTGCGCAGTTTGAAATTAAATCGCGTTGCTTTTTTTTAAATTATTTTCTATTTTATTTATGTAATTGTTGTTTGCATTGACTCTCTTTCCCATTCTCTCTCTCCCTCTCTCTGTGTGTGTCTTTTGATTTCGCCGAGTAATTTCCGTATAATCCATAAGCTATATAGATAGATATATGCATGCATGTGCGTGTACAGTAGACCAATTCAAGGTCATTCGCAAGCCCGGAATAATACCGTTATATGTCAAAGATAGCATGACTCAACTGCGTTTTGAAATCGTCGAATTTTTACTGATTTAATAAATTTCTCTTCTTTTTTTTTAATTAAACTTTTTCCATTATCAGTTGCGCGAGTCCGTTCAACTGTCGCGCATTTCATTAATAATGCGTATAATGAATATAAATAAATTGTACAATATCAAAAAGGAAAAACAATGAAAAGCGGCAAATTCTCACACACACACACATACACACTTAAATTGTATATGTATTACATGTTAATTTTATATTTATATATATTTCCATATTTATTTATATTTTTAGAAATAGTTTTCTCGAGTTTTTCTCGCTATTTTTGCAGCTTTTGCTCAGTTTTTGCACCCAAAGCGTCGGCGAACAAAGCACACAGTGCATTTGCCTGTCTGTGCCTGTGCCTGTGTGCCTATGCCTGCATGTTTGTGTGTGTGTGTGCATGCGCAGTGCAAGCGCCGAGGCGATGCCAGCGTCGACGCTGAAGTCAACGTCAGCGCTGCTGCTGCACTTCGCCTCGCTTTGCTGTTGTTGTTTGCGTTAAGCTGACGCTCTCTTCATGTTGTTCTTGCTGTTGTGTATTTTTATTGCGTCTGTTTTACTTATTCGCTTGCCTAGCGCTGCACTCGAGTGTCTGCGTGTGTGTGGGAGTGTGAGTGAGTGTGCGTGTGTGTGAGTGCTGCGCTGCTGCCGCTGCTTTTGCCTGTCTGTGTGTTGGTATGACTTCATTTCCTTTGTCGTAGGTCATCGCCAATGCGGAAAAAAATTCGTTTCATAGCCATGAAATTTCGTGCGTTTGCGGCGAACTTCGTAATTTGTTAATGCATTTTTCGGCAGCTGCAGTGCATTTCGATTATTACTACTTATTAAATGCGTATTTTCTTTATTAATTTATTTATTTTATTTGAATTTTTCACTTGAGTTTTTTTTTGCATTTTTTATTGCGATTTCTTTCATTTCAGTTTGAACTTTGAGTCACATGAAAAATTCACTCCGCTGCCGCCGCTGCACTCGCCGTAGCCGTTGCCGTTGCCGCTGCCGCTGCCGCTGACGTTGCCGTGCTTTTCAAAGTCGCGCTCCACACTGACAAAAGGGTAGAGAACTTTTTCTCCAACGTTTGGCCAGAGTTGCCATTTTTCGCACGAAAAAAACCGATGCCGATCAAAGTCAACGCGTCGCTCTCGCCGTCGTCGTCGCCATCGTCGCCGTCGTCGTCGTCGCTGTCGTTGTTCGTGTAATTGCAAAAGCACAGACCCCAAAACGAGGAGGAGACGCCAACGCAGGCAGCAAGCAGCAGGCGGCAGGCGGCGCGGCAGCAGAGACCAGGCAAAAATGGTAATAAAAGCAAATGAATCGCACCAAGTGCATCCAAAGCCCACACACACACATAAAGAGAGGGAACGTACGCATACAGCTGCATGAAACAATCAGACAATTACATATGCGCACACACACACACACACAGAGAGGGAGAAAAGATGAGAGTCGGCGCAGGGGAAGCTTCCAAGTGCCGGCCGCCTTTGCCTTTGCCTTTGCATGGCAAATTCGTTGGTGTGCGCGTGTGTGTGTGTGTGTGTATTGCAATTTTCATCTGGCTGCTCACTCACGCCCCAACAACACCCTGGCGCTGTCCCTCTCTTGCTCTTGCTCTCGCCGTTCGCTCATTCATTCGCAATTGTTGTAATGCAGCCGCGCACTTGCTTGCAGCTTTTGTGCGCTTGCTTGTGTGCGTGCGCGCTCGTGCGTATGCGTGCGTCTGTATGTGTGTGTGTGTTGTAATCGAATGAATTTAATCATCTGCAGGAAATTGGCGACGGTGACGACGGCAGCAGCGGCTGCTGGGATGCTTACCAGTGTTGGACAACGTGTCGCCCACACGCAGCGATCGCAAAAGTACAACGCACCTTGCAAACAGAGAGTACACACAACAAACAAAGACAACAACAGCAGCAGCAGCAGCAGCAACAACAACAACAATTACGGGCAATGGCCCAACGGCAATGTAACGGACGCGACGCGCGATGACGACGCGAAAAGCGCAAAAAACCGTGAAACATGAAAATAATGCGCGAACGAAGAAGAGGCGAGCACGAATACGAATAAGAATGCAAATGTAAGTACAGGAACAAGTAAGTAAATTTGGCAAAGCCAAAGCGACGTTGACGACGGCGACGGCGACGGTGGCGACGACGACGACGAGCAGAGCGGCAAAAGCGCAAGCGACCGCGATGTGCAACGAATCTTTGGCGAATGAATGCAGCCAGCGTCGGTGACGACAAAAGAAAGCTGCACCGTGGGACCAGTGAGACAAAGTCGTATAATATATAAACGTGTATGGTTAATGTAATTCATATGTAAGGCAGCTCCATTTTATGGCTGATAACTTTAATATGTATTTAAATATTTGCACTCTCTTTCATTCCACAGTGCGCTGCAGTGATGGCATGACGCGTCATGCAAAAAAACAACAAAAACGCAGCAAAGAGAGAGCACTGCAAAGAGAGCGTTTCTCTTCACACTGCGCTTGTGAGTGGGTGTAGGTGCACTGGCGATTTACCCCTGCGAAACCCCTAAATGAGCTACGTTCCACGACCACAGGTAGGGTTTTCTTATTACGAAAAGCTATGTAAATTATAAAGATGTTCAATTCAATTAGACAATTTATTTAGTGATCGTTAATTAAAATTTATTATTCAAAAATGCATGCATGTCAGAGCTATTTTTGTTATTTATTTATAAATAGTTAAATAGCAGAAATAACTTCTAGCATAAATTATTGTTTTTTATATTGTAAAGCTTGCAACATCCAATAAGAATAAACGGGGATTTTCTGTTATTAGTTACAGTGACCAGTGCTGTCAACTTTGGCACCTAAAACCGCTGTTTTTAACGTGAAATTAAAATAATAATAAAAAAGGTAAAATTACCAAAAGAACTGTATGCATTTTCTTGGTAATCATCTTAACCAAATTTAATTCTGTGTTAATTTCATACAAAAAAGTCGAAAGAAGCTAGTTTTTCCCACCGAAAATACCAGTTTCGTCAGGAAAATAGCTCAATCAGCAGCACTAACTGCTCTTAACAGTGTTCGCTTCACTGTTACCTGCTGGCTGCGTTAACATAGCGCAATTTTGCGCATTAAGTATTCTAGTATTCGCTGCTGCTGGTCACACTGTTACATCACTGGTGTGCGCTGCCCTGCGGTTTGTGCTCGTTGAGAAGATTTTATTATTATTTTGAACGAAATTAGTTAATAATACACACACGCGCACAATGGCTTCCATATTGCGTACGGGTAAATTGCTGCGTTATTTCGCTGGCTTAACGCGCAACGTTGTCGTCAACTCGGTGCGCGACTGCGAAAGCAACAACCTGCTGCAGTCGGCGCCGTGCATGTGCGGTCAGTTCCAGAAGTAAGTTTCGAAGTTTCTGCCCGGTATTACGCAATGGGCTGCATTGTATATTGCTTGTAGTGCGACCGACCGTCAGATATACACGCATTAGTGCATCGGATCCGGCCTTTCAGTTAGCCAAATGCCTTGGCCAGCGAATTTCATTGAGAAAATTGCTAAGAACAGTTGTGCTGTTTACATAACCTCAACGTGCTGACTGAAGTTTTGTGGAAAATATGTAATATTTTTTTTCTTTCATACAGTGGCTTTGCCAGTAATGCTGCGGCTAGCAGGGCTGAGCTAAGTCTGGATAAGCAGATACGTCGACTCGATCAGGATGCGCGGCGCACGGGTCGCATTTCACGACGCGATCTCGAGGAAGTTCTCGACGAGATTCGTACGCATCGTACGGCGACTAGCTCGCAATCGTTGCTTGTGATACGTTGCTGTGGCAATCTGGTGCCCGAAGAGCTGCCCGAGGTACGCACAGCGCTTGTCCAGGAAATATGGAAAACCCTCAATGCGCTCAATGTGCCCATGGATATATCACACTATAATGCACTGCTGCGTGTCTATTTGGAGAATGAACATCAGTTTGCGCCCACCGATTTTCTGGCCGAAATCGAGGCCAAGGGTATTGAGCCCAATCGGGTCACATATCAGCGCCTGATCACACGCTATTGCCAGCAGGGCGACATCGAGGGAGCCACACGTATTCTGGAGTTCATGCGGGGCAAGAGTCTGCCGGTCAATGAGAATGTCTTCAACTCGCTGATTCTGGGACACTCTCAGGTGAGTACGAGCGAGTGTAGCAGCTTCGGATTCCTCTTGAACCTCATAAATCCCTTCGCAGGCCAACGATCTGGAGTCTGCCAAGGGCATTCTGGGTGTCATGAAGCAGGCCGGTCTGGAGCCCAGTGCAGACACCTACACGACACTATTATGCGCCTTTGCGCGCCACGGCGATATCGAAGCGCTAAATACAACGCTGGCCGAATGCGAACCCAAGGAGATTATATTGTTGGACAAGGATTTGCTGGACATAGTGTACACACTTACCATCAATGGCCATGGCGAGCAGGTAGACTCAGTGCTGGCCAAGCTGCGCATATCGCCGGGCTTCAATCAGGATGCTGTAAACAATATCCTGCGTCTGGTTAACAAGGGTCACGAGGATGTCGCGCTGAAGCTGCTGCGCTTGATGCCACGCGGAACACGTGTCAATGGCGAACCCATCGATGTGGGCGCATTCTTTATACGACAATTGGTGAAGGCTAATCGCCCGGTGGAAAAGATACTGACCATTTGCCGCACACTGCAGGCCGAGGGACTCAATCCCCGGGCATTGACCATTGCCACCGAGGCGGGCCTTACACATGGCGCAATGAACAATGCGCTGCCCCTTCTGCAGGAGATGAAGAACCTGGGTCTGCCCATACGTCAACATTACTTCTGGCCCCTATTCTGCGCCGTGGAATCCAACCAGGTGCTCGATGTGGTGCGTCGCATGCAGCAGGAGTTTGCATTGAATCCCAATTCGGAAACAATACGTGATTATGTCATACCAAATCTGAAGGAAAAGAACTGGGAACGCATTGTGACTGTGCTGCGTGATGCAGGTGTTCCCAATTCGACGGCTGTCACCTCGGCGGTGTATGCCGCTTTGAGCACGAATCAATTGTCCGATGCAGCCAGGATTATGGAACAGAATCGTGCCTACTACTTTCCTATACTCTTCCGTCAACCACTTGTGCTGGCGCTAAGCAACACCAAGGACTATGCCGCCTTCATTCGCTGTGTACGCCAGATTCATGAGGGTCTACAGCTACGTGCGCCGAAAGATGCGGTCGAGGAGGTCGAACAGGCTGCGAGTAGTGATGTTGAAGCAGCGGATACACCGGCAGCTACTCCGGCTACATCACAGCCCAAAACCGTTGACTTTGTGGGCAGCATTTTGTATGATGCAGCAGTGTATTTCCGTCGCGAGCGGGCGCAAGTGCTGGAGAAGATTCTGCCGGGACTGGTCAAGCAGGGACTGTCAATTAGCAATGCCAAGGCTACAGCATTGACCGAGCTGCTCGGCTCTGAGTTAACACCGAAAATCTCCGAACTGCTGGGCAAACTCAGCTCCGGTGAACTGGAACCCATTCCGTTGCCCAACAGCGGTAAACGCGCACTGGACACGCTGAGCATTGATGGTAAGTAGAGATTGCAGATGGATTGAGCATGTTGATTTAGACAGCAATCTCTTTGTAGAACTGGAACGCTTCATTAAGAACGTGGAGGCGAAGGGGGAGAATGCTAATAATATTAAACGGCAATTGATTAGCGCCTGTTTCCGTGCACAGAATCTGGAGAAGACACTGGAAGTGATCGAGCGTCTGGAGCAGGAGAAGTTCCAGATTCCCATTGGCGTGCACGCGCAGTTGGTCGATCTGTATACGCAGCTGAAACGCAGTTCCGATGCACTTGCTCAGTACACCAAGCTGCGCACAGCCGATGGCAATTTCAAGCTGGACAACTTCAAGGCAGTGCGTCTGGCTGATCTGCTACTGCAGGAGGAACGTGATGCAGAGGCTTTCCAGCTGTTGAAGGATAACGGCAAGGAGGCGCTTTTCAATGAGGCCGAGGGTAGCTTCAATTACGCCAACACCGTGTGGCGTGTACTCAACTCAATTGCGGAATCAGGCA
Organism: Zaprionus inermis; assembly: GCA_018151445.1. Classification (NCBI taxonomy): domain Eukaryota; kingdom Metazoa; phylum Arthropoda; class Insecta; order Diptera; family Drosophilidae; genus Zaprionus; species Zaprionus inermis. The sequence goes on from JAECXD010000555.1 coordinate 3,007,178, forward strand.
ATGCGGAGAGATTGAAGCGTGTCTTCGATACGCTCATCGAGGGCAACTATATATTGCCAACGAATGTGCTGCTGGGACCATTGATCAAGGTTCATTTGATCAAAGATGATATACCCAATGCCATCAAGGCCTTCGAGCAGATATGCGAGCAGCACAAGTCAACGCCATGGAAGAATGAGATCGCTTGTCGTCTGATTCAGAAGGAGGATGCGACGAATTTGCAACGTCTTACAGATCTCAGCACCAGCGTGCATGGCGAAGTGAATAGTCTGTACGATTTGGTCTTCTCGTTTGTCGAATGTGGACGCATACGCCAGGCGCGTAAGATTCTGGAGACACCTGGACTGCGTACCAGGCCACAGCGCATTAGCACGGCATGTGATCGTTACAAGAACGAGGGCATGCTGCAGCCGCTGGAGGGTTTAATTGAGGCTACCAAGGATCTGGGTCATATCGATCGCAATAAGATCTACTACACTCTGTTGCTCAGCTATGACAAGGCGAACGAGGCTGAAAAGGCGCTCGGACTGTGGACCAAAATGCAAGAGGAGGCCGTAACGCCCACAGATGCCTTCCTGCTGCGGCTGAATGAGATGCTCAAGCGCAACAATATCGATGTGCCTTTTGTAGTGCCAGAGCAGACACAAAGCAAGCCGAAAAGAAATAAGGCAGCTAAGTCGGAACAACAGCCGGCAAAGACAGAGCAGAAGGCGGAGGGCAAGGTGGAGAAGGTGCAGACCAAGGTGGAGGTACCCAAAACTGTGCCGGCTCCCAAGGCCGTGTCACCCATTACCGCTTTCCGTAAAGCTATTCAAGCCAAAGATCCCGACACCGCGATCGAGCAAAAAGAACGTAACATAAGCGGCGACAAGCTGAGCGTGCTGGACACATCGCGTCTTATTGAGCTCTTGGTGCGTGCAGATCGTCTAAGTGAGGCTACCAAATATGTAGATGAGCTGCTCGCCGATAAGCAGCTACCTCAGGCAAAGATTTTCAAATATTTCTTGAACAAAATTGCCGCTGCTGGAGATCTGGAGACACTGGAACGTATTGGCAAGGAACTGAACGAGGAGCAGAAGCGTCTGGTGTCATTCGACAATAGATATTGCCATGCATACATTGTGGCCGGCAAGGTGGAGCAGTTCCTCAAGCGGCTTAGCCAGGAAATCGAAGCGGCCAAGACGCCCGAAGAGGCAGCGGTGCTGGCCGCAAAGTTTCCACGTGGTGGCGCTGTCGGAATTCTCGACAAGCATCCCGAACATGTGGCGCAATGTAAGTACCAGTTGAAGAGCGACGTTAGCCAGTTCGATTCCATTTCATCTCTTTTTCATTTATCTACTAGATGAATCGCTAGCAGAGAAGTACGCGGCCCTTAATCAGTTGGGTCCCATGAATGTGCTGTGGATGCACTTAATTTCTAACGGCCAAGAGGCCGAATCCAAACAGATCTGGGATAAACATCTATCGAGTGCGCCACGTCTGATGTTCCAGCGCGTGCTGCAAACCGCTCGCGAGCAACAGGACGAGAATCTGGCCGCCAGAGTTATCTCACAGCTGCGTGGTAGCAAAATATCCGAGGGTGCCATTGGTAATGCATACTCCTGTCTGCTGGACATACAGACCACTAAGGGTAATACCGACAAAGCTATGGAGGTGCTCGCGAATGCCATTAAGGATGTCTCGCTGGAGAATATCAATCGCACAGCACTGCAGCGTCTTAAACAGGCTGTCGAGGAGAAGTCGCAAAACTTCCCGTACACCATACCGGAGAAGCGAACCAAAGCAGGCGACTCCAGCTCTGACTCGTCCTCGTCGAGCAGCAGCGATGACGATGTGACGCCAAAGAAACCAGAGACCACACCACAAAAACCTGAACGCGTCTAGTTCTCCCATCCCCCCAACTAATCGCTCTAACCTTAATCTAAGATAATTATACATACTTGATCTGTTTAGTATTTACCGTATACTAAATCTAATTAGTTGTTTTATTGAAGATGGTTTTAGGATTATGACTAGGAGGGGCTTGTAAGACTATCTAAGATTTATATAGCATTTTCAATTTTACCGAAATGAATAAGATGTGGAGCCACGACGATTACTACTGGATGAGCAATTACTAACGACAATATCTTGGTTATATCGTTTTAATTCGACATCGTATCCATCTGGCATTTTCTGAAAGTTGGCATCATAGAAAACTCGAAACCAAACGGCGAAATCATAGTTATCTTTAAATTTTCCCTTTGCAAGCGAATCAATTGGAATTATCTTGTCGACGCCATGCCTATTGAACGCGTGTTGAAGAATTTCAAAATTCTTAATACACTCCTCTTCTTTGTCGACCGTAAATTTGACCTTTCGCATTGGTATCGAATTGGGGAATAATATATCCATAGCGCAGCAGTATGCGGCACCAGAGCAAAGCTCGTCTATTTTTTGGATATCGGTCAGAAGACAGCCATTAATCCAGGCAAGAAGTGATGTGCGTGAATGAAGCCGGCGGCTTGTTACATTTGTGACAACGTTAACCGCTTGTTTAACCATTTCGAGTCTGAGAGAGAGGATTATAATTTTCATCTATATTCCAATACAAATTCAAGACGCCTTACCAAATCGTATAAAAAAGGTTCACACATACATGAATGATTGAAACGAAAAAAAATAATTTGGGACTTTTGATAGTATTTTAAAAAAATACTCAACAGTTGCGAAATAAAATAAAAAATGTTCGAAAACCAAATATTTTTGTACAGCTTTGTTCTGTGTTGTGTTTATATTAAAAATGATTTTCGAGAAGTTCAAGTACATTCAAATATGATTTCAAAGCCAGCTACGTTGTTTACAAATTTGAATTCGAGTTAATTTGGTAATATAATAAAACTAATTCAAATATATTTATATTTCCATTAGAATGGCGCCAAGTGGTATTTCTAAAAACTATCGACCGACCGCCACTGCTTCGATAACATATGTTGAAAATACAACACGGCGTACGATTAGAGTTGCCGAGCTGTGCAAAGACATAACCGCTGAAAAGCGGCCGCGTTTGCCAACGTTTAGCTGTACAAATTTTCACTAGTGTTTTAAGCCAGCAGAAGTAGCTGGCCTGGTTCTGTGCATCAAGGATGCCCGACAGCGAACCCGATAGCGACTCGAGCAATAGCTCCAGAAGCAGCAGCAACAGTAGCGGTAGCAGGAGCGGTAGCGGCGCGTCATCGAGCAGCTCCGGCAGTGGCAGTGATGCTGGCAGCAGCGGTCGGCCGCCTAGTGAGAAAGAAGAAGCAGACGTGGAACGTGAATGCCAACGGGAGAAATCAAAAGCAAAGCCAACACAAGATCTCGAACTGAAGACAAGCGATGAGACGGAACGCGATGGGGAGCAACTACAACAAGATGAGCAACTGAAAACAGTTGACAACAGCGAAACCGCAACAAACGTTGCTGACACGTCTGAACTAAACACAGAAAAAGAAGAGGAAGAAGCAACGAGAAACGATGAGAAGACTGTGAAAAAGCCGGTGGAGGCATTAGAAGAAGTGAAAAAACCAGTGGAAAGCGAATCAACAACTGAGCCAGAACCGGTAACTGTGACCACAAATGGAAATACTGTGGCGGCTGCAACGCCAGCTGACGGTGCCAACTCGCCGAGCAATGTGGAGGAAGGCGAAATTGTCGATGTGAGTAGCATGATAGAAATTATGATTCCTTAAATGTTATTTTGCTTTAATTTTTAGAAGGATGATGACACCTCTGCAGATCCTGCTGTACCCAGCACAAGCGCTGCTGATGCGGTCGAAAAGCAGCAGGAGCTCAAGCGCGCCAGTCAGGAACCCATCGCGAGACCTCCGCAAATCGCCAGCGAGATACGAAGACGTAGCAAGAGTCGTGATGAGGATAGACAACGACGACGTCGACGTCATTCCAGTCGCAGTCAGAGTCGCAGTCGCTCGCCACGCAGTCGACGACGCCGTCGCACGCGCACACGAAGTCCACGTAGCCGCAGCGTGAGTCCCATACGCAGACGTTCCAGTTCATTGGAGCGACGACGTGTTGAGCGTCAGAAGCGACACGAGGAGCGTGCCAAGCGTGACGAGGAACGTGCGCGTGAACGCGAAAAACGTCATCAGCATAGTAAACCCGAAGGATCCAAGCGCAACGAGCGTGATGCTAGCTCATCAGGCGATGCTGCAACATCTTCGCCAGCCACAGCAGCAGCAGCAGCAGCTGAGAATGCAGACAATGCTACTGTGAGTGAGCCGACGGCCAAGATCAGTGAACGACAACGACGCACTGTAGATTTGCTTACCTCACGCACTGGCGGTGCCTATATACCGCCAGCCAAGCTGCGCCTGATGCAGGCCGAGATCACGGACAAGGCATCGGCCGCATTTCAACGCATAGCTTGGGAGGCACTAAAGAAATCCATCCATGGTTACATCAACAAGGTGAACGTGACGAATATTGCGATCATTACGCGAGAATTGCTACGCGAGAATATCGTACGTGGTCGCGGATTGCTTTGTCGCAGCATCATTCAGGCGCAGGCGGCATCGCCCACCTTCACACATGTCTACGCGGCACTGGTGGCCATCATCAACTCCAAGTTTCCCAATATCGGTGAATTGCTGCTCAAACGTTTGGTCATACAGTTCCGACGCGCCTTCCGCCGAAATGACAAATTGGTCTGCATGTCGGCAACCAGATTCATTGGCCACTTGGTCAATCAGCGTGTGGCGCACGAGATCTTGGCGCTGGAAATGTTGACGCTGCTAGTGGAGATGCCAACGGATGACTCGGTCGAGGTGGCCATATCATTTCTCAAGGAGTGCGGCATGAAACTTACGGAGGTGTCGTCTAAAGGCATTGGTGCCATCTTCGAAATGCTGCGCAACATTCTGCACGAGGGTAAGCTCGATCGACGTGTGCAATACATGATCGAGGTGCTGTTTCAGGTGCGCAAAGATGGATTCAAAGATCATCCGGCCATTGTTGATGATCTGGAGCTGGTCGAGGAAGATGATCAGTTTACGCATCTCATGATGCTGGACGAGGCCACCGAAACGGAGGACATACTAAGTGAGTGAGCGTCGGTATTTAGTAATCCCATATTCCAATCCATATTTACGCTTTCTCCTTGCAGATGTCTTCAAGTTCGACGAGAACTTTGCGGAGAATGAGGAGAAATACAAAGCGCTGAGCTGTGAAATTCTAGGCAGTGACGCTAGCGGTTCGGGCAGTGGTTCCTCAGGCTCGGGCTCCGGTTCCGGTAGTGATTCAGATGGTGAATCCGGTTCGGGTGCTGAGGGAGATGGCGAAAAAGCCCAAGCCGGCGATATTATTGACAACACGGAGACAAATCTGATTGCATTGCGTCGCACTATTTACTTGACCATCAATTCCAGTTTGGATTACGAGGAGTGCGCGCATAAGTTGATGAAGATGCAACTGAAACCTGGCCAGGAGGTGGAGCTGTGTCACATGTTTCTCGATTGCTGTGCCGAGCAGCGAACCTACGAGAAATTCTACGGCCTGTTGGCACAGCGTTTCTGCAGCATTAATAAGATCTATATACCGCCGTTCGAGGAGATCTTCAAGGACACGTATCAGACGACACATCGCCTGGACACGAATCGTTTGCGTAATGTGAGCAAATTCTTTGCCCATCTATTGTTCACGGACGCCATTAGTTGGGACGTGCTGGAGTGCATTCAACTGAACGAAGATGATACCACTTCGTCGAGTCGCATCTTCATCAAGATCTTGTTCCAAGAACTGGCCGAGTACATGGGTTTGGGTAAGCTCAACACAAAGCTCAAAGAGGAGGTGCTGCTGGAAAGTTTGGCCGGGCTGTTTCCCAAAGATAATCCGCGGAATACGCGTTTCTCCATCAATTTCTTCACGTCCATTGGTTTGGGTGGACTGACGGATGATTTGCGTCGCTTCTTGAAGAATGCACCCAAGGCTGTGCCGGCAATTAATGCAGAGATTCTGGCCAGCGGCAATCCATTCAAAGATCCTTCGGCAGCTGGTGGTTCCGATGCAAAAATAGCGATTCCATCCTCTAGTGGTAGCAGTAGCAGTAGCGGTAGCAGCAGCAGCAGCAGCAGCAGCAGTTCCAGCAGCGAGGAAGATGACAGCGATGACAGTGAGTCCAGCTCCAGCTCTGAGTCGAGTGAGCCGGAGCGCAAGCGAAAGCACAAGGAGAAGCACAGAAAAAGAGATAAGAAAAAGTCTAAAAAGCAGAGCAAGTCCAAAAAGTCCAAGGATAAGGAACGGGAGCGAGAGAAGGAGCGTGAACGAGAGAAGGAGCGGGAGCGAGAGGAGAGGGAACGGGAGAAGGAGCGGGAAAGGGAGAAGGAGCGGGAACGAGAGAAGGAGCGGGAACGAGAGAAGGAACGTGAGAAGGAGAGGGAACGGGAAAGGCAGCGTGAGAAGGAGCGTGATAGGAAACGGGAAAAGGAGCGCGAGAAGGATCGACAAATGCTGCGTGAAAGGGAGCGGGAGAAGGCGAAAAAGAAGCCGGAAAAGGAGCAAACGAAGGAGAAGCCAAAGGCGGCTGAGAAGAAATCAGAGCGAAAGCGAAAACATGAGGAGAGCAGCACGTCCAGCAGCAGCTCATCCAGCGAAGGCGAAGAAAGCGATAGCAACTCATCGGAATCCGGCAGCAGTAGCGACAGTGAGGCAGCCGAGCCGCAGGCCAAGATGCAGCGCAAGGATGACAAGGAGAGCAGCAGCAACAAAACAAAACCACCGACATCGAAGTCTGGCGGCAAGGGACACCAACGCGAAAGCGATGACTTCAACTTGGAGGGACCCAGTGGTTCGCCGCCGTCGCGACATCAGCACAATGGACATAGCAGACGTGATGGATCTGCCGAAAGGCAGCTCGAACGTGAGCGAGATCGGGACAGGGGGAAGGAACGGGAGCGAGAGCGCGATCGTCGTCTGGCAGCTGAAGACGAAACACGCAACAAGAAACGTGGACGGGACGACGAGCGTCCGCGAGAACGCGATCGAGACGGGCGAGATCGGGAAAGGGAACGCGACCGAGATCGGGAGCGCAACAGGGATAGAGAACGTGAGCGGGAGCGCGATAGAGATCGTGATTCACGCAATTCACGAAGGGATCGAGAACGCGAGCGCCGCGATTCCCCACGACGTCATCATCATCACAGACGCAGCGTGTCTCATGAGCGAGCCTAAACCTGATACCCAATAAGTCCATTCTTGCATTTCTCATGTAACTTGACAACTCTGTACAAAACCTAATCGATCGAGCAACAATTATATAAAAATGTACAAAATTCATGGTTATGCTTTAAGCTTGGGTATACTCGATTTCGGATATGTATATCCAACATGCTTAATCTTGCGTAGAATATTTACAAATATCTCGAGGCAAATTCGTAATAAGCGTCGATCTGCTTCTGGGTCAGGGAGGACTTCTGGCGGGCCAGCACTGTGTCAAAGTCCTGCAGTTCAATCTGGCTAACATCGAAGTTACGCTGGAACGCCTCAATGGCCGCCTCGTTGCAGAGGTTACAGAGATCGGCGCCCGAGAAGCGTTCGGTGCGTGCGGCAATCTCTTCAAGCAGCACGCTCGCGTCGAATGGCATGCGCCGCGCGTGCAGCTGTAGCAGCGCCAGACGGGATTTAAGATCCGGTGCAGGCACATGAATGAGTTTATCAAAGCGACCGGGACGCATTACGGCATCGTCTATCATATCCGGACGATTAGTGGCTGCCACAACCAGAATATGTCCATGCCGGTTGGCACTAACCATGCCATCCATCTCGGTGAGCAGCGTGGAGAGTATGCGCAACTGAACACTGCCACCGCCGCCTCCATTGCCGACCGTACGGCGTCCCACAAGCGAGTCGATTTCATCCAGAAATATGAGGCAAGGTGCATTCTTGCGCGCCGTATCGAAAATTTGTGTAATGAAGCGTTCCGCACAACCTACATAGGGAGAGTATACCTCTGCCGCCGAGGTGGCTATAAAGGTCATGTTCGCCTCCTTGGCCAGGCACTTGGCTATGGTTGTCTTGGCGCAGCCAGGTGGTCCGTAAAGCAGCACACCTCGCGGCAAACTGAGTCCGAAGCGTGCGTGGGCTTCGCTGTGCTGCAGTGCAGCCAACACAGACACCTGTAACGTGCGCTTGAGTGACTCCATGCCGCCGATCGTCTCGAAGCCCGTCGTCATCTTTAGGACGCGCACATCGGTGGCACGTGATGCACTCGGTTGACACTGCAGCAGCACATGGTGCAGCATGTTCTCGAACTCGGCTGGCGTTGGAGTGTGTTGCGTGAGCATCTTGTGCTGCAACTGGCGTAGCAGCAGCATTAAATCACCCACAACATAGCCCTGAGTATGCTGAGCCAGGTAGTCCAGCAAGGACGGAGTAAGCAGCTCCGATTGCGGCTGCTCCTGTTGCCAGAGGGCGGCAAAAAGCTGACGCCGTTCCTCCTCCCTGGGTGAGTTAATGCCAACCTCATGACCAAAGCGTCCGGCGCGACGAGCATGCGTATCGATGGCATCTGGCGAGCTGCTACTGGCCAGGCATATGATGCCGCTGCAGCGTTGCGGCAGCTCATCGATGAGCCTGTAGAGCTGCGCGGCAATGCGCAAAGCATTGCCAGTGTTTTTGGTATCCGAAGAGGAGGATGTCGTGGCCGATGCGGGACAGAACAGCTCCAAATCCTCCAGCAATATAACCACTGGAAGCTGTGGATGTAGTCGCTCCTTAAATATATGCGCCGCATCGAAGATCTGCCTGAGTTGCTGTTCCGTTTCGCCGGGATAGGAGCGCAACACTTGCGAGGCTGTGATATAGAAACAATTGCAACGGTTTCGACGTAGAAACTCGCCGAGAAGGCAGCTCTTTCCTGATCCCACTGCCCCGACAACTAAAGCATTCAGGGGCAGCCCCCGGAACTGTGCGCTTTGACCGCATCTCAGCAGATTCTCCAATGCTTGCATGGGCGCCTCGAAACTATGCGCCAAATAATTGCTGGTTTTGGGCAAGGCAGTACTGAGGGACAGACGCACATCCTCAATATGCAGCTTTGTGTCCGGCGTCAGCTCAAAGCAACTGCTTTCCGTTAATCCTTCGGCTTGTACCGCGCTTATCTCAATGCCGACAATACCCAGCTCCAGCAGGCGTGCATGCTGCACATGGCAACCCTTGACCAGCTTAAGGTACCGCAGAAAGATGCGCACATCGTCCCGCAGATCCTCGATAGAGATTTGTGGCCGCTGCAACAAATGCTCATTGATGGTGACAATGCAGGAGAGTTCTTGTACATTTGTTATGCATTCCAGAGGCTGCAATCGATTAAGCTGCTGCTTGTTGGGCTGGAATCCCGCAGATGCCACAATGTTGTCCAGAAAGCAACAAGTTTCCCTGCCGGCACGTTGCGCCACACGGCAAACGGAGTAGCTGCCGTCCTGCAGCTCGCACTTGCACCAACGTCCAACGGCTTCCTGTGCCTGTGCCTGCTGTTCCGGTATATAGCATCGCTGTGACTCGAGTTCGCTGTTGCCCAGCAGTTTTAGCGGCAATATTAACAAATTAGAACACATGCCGCACAACGTAAACAAACTTATGTTAATTACGCGAAACTCACCTCGAGCGCCATTTTTCAAAAAGCAATCAGCCAAAGAATTTCATAGGTAATTCAGCAGCTTGCATAATTGTTTATAAACAAAGATTTTTTTTTCAATTTCGCTTGCGCTAATTAAATGCTGTTTTTATTAAATAAAAAATAAACTATTTTAATTTTTTACAAGTCGGTACGCAACAGTTACGTCTGGCGAACGCAGCACTGCCACCTCGCAATCGATAGCTAGCAAGCAACTCTAGCGCTCTGTTTCAGTCATGCTGGCAATGCCGCGCACACAATGTTGCAGCTGAAAAAAATTACCAGCTGGCAACTCCCTTTCCGTACGAGTTTCGCCTGGCGTGAACACGCGGATTTTACTTCGTGGATTTTTCAATTCTTAAATAAGGTAAATATTGGTGCCATCGAAATAAATAAATATGCCACAATGGCTAACGAGTGCCCATTGAACATTATGCAGTTGCCAAAATGACCAAGAAGCGCCGTAATGGAGGACGTAACAAGCACAATCGTGGCCATGTGAAGCCCGTGCGTTGCACCAACTGCGCCCGTTGCGTGCCCAAGGATAAGGCAATCAAGAAGTTTGTCATCCGCAACATTGTCGAGGCCGCCGCTGTTCGTGATATCAGCGAGGCCAGCATCTGGGATACCTATGTGCTGCCCAAGCTCTACGCGAAGCTCCACTACTGCGTGTCGTGCGCAATCCACTCCAAGGTGGTGCGCAATCGTTCACGTGAGGCTCGTCGCATCCGTACACCGCCACTGCGCTCCTTCCCCAAGGATATGGCTCGCAACAACCAGAATAGGAAGTAAATTCGTTACAAAGGCGGCTTGCTTATAGACACAGCTACCCAACAACAAGATCCACATACACACTATTGTAGAACTAAGTACGATTTTCTTGGATGAAACGGTACGCCAGCGCCGGCGTAGCAAAATATAAGCATTCGGTTTTTTAAACAACAAGAACTGCAAAGCGGCTTAAATCTTATGGGCACGGGCAACGATTGATTTCAGCTGAACGCGTTGCCGTCACGGAAATGCTGCAGCACATTACCTTGTACCTTGTGGCAGCAGCAAAGAAAGCAAGCGACGGCGGCGGAGCGAGCAGTGTGATGCGGCAGCCCTGTAACCAGAATTTCAGATGCTTCCGGCCGCGCTTCTCTGGCTGGCTACCTTCAACCGGATGCGTTATGCAGTTAGTCGTGTGTGATATCTCATTTCCGGCTACCATGTCGCCCAGCCTGCTGCCGTGCTGTGCGTTTTTTTTCGGCTGCAGGTGCCACAGTCTCACTCGTCTGCACAGTGGTTCGTGCCGGCTGAGTAGTTTGTGAGGTTAGGTTTTCGAAAATGCTCAAGGAATTCATATATCTATGGAGGTCGTAAGCCAAGGGCCTGGCAAAGAGAAAACAATAAATGTCGGAGTAAAACAAATATGTACTGCTTTGCACGCACACACACACCCGCACAACTTTACTGTGATTTGTAATCTGTGTTTAAAAAGCGCCATCCAGCGGCGGGTGCCCTAAGCAGACAGCAGAGGCCGGCGAGAGCGTAGCATACTTTCGGGCGGCATCGGGCAGAGAACAAAGAACGAAACAGAAGAAAAAATGTATTGCATGCTGCTTTTTGGCATAAATTTGCAGGAAACGTGAGCGCAAAGGCAAATGAGTTTGACTTCTTGTAGGAGAGCGTGTATTTGTGTTTGTGTGTGTGTACCGTGCTTGTTGTATGTGCGTGTGTGGCGCGCACTTCCGCTTCCTGTTTACCCCTTCTGGGCCCACTTGATAATATTTTTGTGCTTGTGCAGCAGTTTGCCGTGCGAGCGTGTGCAGTCAGCCCCACGCTAAATTATTGTTTTCGTTTTGCTGTGCAAATAAAACGTAGACATAAGCAGCTGCCGTTGATCATTTAGCATAAATTAAAGGGAGCAGCAGCAGCAGCAAACGAATCCTAATGGAGCTTATGACAAGTGGCCCTCTGCCTTTTTCCACACACACAGACACAGATAGTCAGTTGTTTGTGCTTGCGTGTGTGGGTAATTTAGTTGGGGCTTAAGTTCCCTAAATTGTCGGTTCTATATAATTTCATTCAGAAAACCTTTTATTTTTGGACTTTTCGCAAACAAATTGAGTTTTCCAATTTAATTACATCTTTTAATTCGATTTGCAAGTAAAAAACGCATTACAGGGTATGCAAGTAAGTACCATATTTGAATAAGTTTTGTCTGTTGTATTTTGATTTAGCTTTATTTCGCGTTTTGCAGAAGTTCGGGAAATACAATCGAAACTCGGAAGTACTATAGAATTGCTTTGCTTGCGATTCGCGGACTGTGGCACCTTGTGCCCATGCCTTTGGTCAGATGATGCAAATTGTATTCGGCAACACCGCGCACCTTGGCCCGCGCACCTGGATCCTTGTAGACATCATACGCGAGATTCGCAATCGGCAATTCGGGCGAGTTCTTGGCCTCTTTGATAGCCTGCTTGCACTCTTGGCGCACTTCCTGCTCGATTTCGAGTAGCTGCGACGAAGCAATCTGCAATTTATCCAGGCACAGCTGGCGGAATCTATGCAGCGGATCCTGTTGGCGACGCACCTGTTGGACTTCCTCGCGACTGCGGTAACTGGTGCCCGGATCGGACATCGAGTGTCCTGCATAGCGATAGGTGCACAGTTCCAGAACTAACGGACCGCGTTGCTCGGCATGTTCGATGGCAAACTGGACAGCACTGCGCACGGCCAGCACATCCTGACCATCGACCCAGATCCCGGGCAGCACATCGCCACGTGTATAGTAATTGGTGCTGCACGAGGAACGCGACGCACTGGTGCCCATGCCGTAGTTGTTGTTCTCGCAAACGAAGACGATGGGCAAATGCCAGAGCTTTGCCATGTTGAAGCATTCGAAGATCTGTCCCTGATTGGCAGCTCCGTCGCCGTAGACAGCCAGACACACGCTGTTTTCGTGTCGATGGCGACTGGCCCACGCGATCCCCGTGCCCAGCGCCACTTGGGCACCCACAATGCCGTTGCCACCATAGAAATGCGGCGCATACATGTGCATCGATCCGCCCTTGCCGCGAGCACAGCCACACGCACGGCCCAGCAGTTCGCCCAGCACTTCGATGGCGGACAGACCCATCAGATAGGCCAGGCCATGTATGCGATAGCCCGCTATAAGATTGTCCTGGGGTCGCATTGCAGCGCACATGCCTACGGCGCAGGCTTCCTGTCCCGTATACAGATGGCAGAAGCCACGTATGAGTTTCTTTTTGTATAGCTCCGAGGCTGCCCATTCTAGACGCCTAATCGCCAACATTTGGCGATAGAAGAGCAACGCATCGCTCTCCGTGATGGCCACCAGCCTGTCGGGTCCCAGTTCCAGATGATGCAGCTTAAACTCTCGTTCCAAATACACCTTATGCCATTTTGGCGACTGATCTTTGGGTTCTTCGACGTTTGTCTTCACCTCCGGTTTCGGCATGGGTCCTGGAACGAGTTGTGGCAGCTGGGCGGCTTTGCAGTGCACACTGCAGCGCACGAAATGCGCATTGATGGAGGAAGTGAAAGCGCGGAACATCTTTGACAATAAAATTTTTTGTGAAGCTAAGTTAGCTGTGTAAAATGTTAAAGATGTTAAAAAATGGCGGGGCCAGTCAGATGTTCAGTTGATCATTTCATGGCATTTTCTCATTGACAAATCGAGCAAAGAAACGGATTTTGCTTTTGCAAAATACATAGCATGCTTTTAGGCTGGCTTGGGAAAGCAGCGTACACGCTCAGCCAGAGCTTGTCGCTTGTTTTCTATTTGTACAGGCTATTTATTTATAATTTATATATATTTTGTATTTATATTTTTTTTATATACATATTTTATTGAATAATAATAATTTAATAACTATATTGCAATAACTAAAATGTATTTTATGCATTAAAGGTAAGTTTAAGCATTATATTATTAATTTTTTATTATGTATTTCAAGTAATTTTGAAACCGCTGCTTATCTGCTGCGTTTTCTGCATTTTATTGGAAACTTTTTCCCTCTTACCCGCTATTTATGGCACATTTTGTACATTCCGCGCACATACATACGTCATATTTGACTTTAATTTCCGCTGCCATTCGCGGAGGTTCTTTTCTCTTCCATCTCCCTACCCCCGCAGCCCACCATACATTTTTTGTCGATGCCACTCGTGTTGTATCTATGCCATGGGCAGGACAAAGCACTTTCGCTGAGTACCGCCCCCACCACCGCCCGTCCACCATGTTCTGCGGTGGTTTTTGCCCATTTCAAGCGTAAATAAAAACGTTAAATGTTTTTTTAACGTGCGCCACTTAACACTCGGGACAATTTAAAGGCAATTGAGCACAACAACAACAGCAACAAGAATAGCAGTGAGAATGGCCAGAAAGCAAAAAAAAAATAAGCCAAAGCAATACTGAAACATCTATATGAGTTATACGCGCCACACACACACACACACATATCTCTTACCTATAAATATATAAAAAAATACTACTTCTGTGTTTGTGGAAGGGCTTCTTTTCTTTGCTTGCGTTTTCGCAAATACCACGTGTGCATTGAGGAATTAAAACGGGTGTGCATAGATAACATATAATTAAATTTCCCTTTTAAAATGTCCGCCTAAAAGTATGCAATGAAAAGTCATGCTGCCCAAATTTATCTACTACTCAGATTTCCACGAACTTTCTGTCTATATTGATATTTTAAAATAATCTAACGCTATTTGTCTTCACTTCTGCGCAGGGTATTTGCTAGCAAATTTTTACACTTTTTACCAAATTTTCTGTTGCCGTTTTCGACCATTTTGCAAGCAATTTCCACGCGTTTTTCCCTTTGGACCAATTTGAAGCTGCCTCACTCCATCAAGGGTATCTACCAGTCTGCCTATACCCATCATTTTATGCTTATTATTTGACCATTTTGTAAGCTAGCTCGTAATTTAATATAGATTCGACTTGGCGCGGTCCATCCTTCCCTACTCGGTGGCGCGCCCAATTTTTTATGCTTCAAACAATAAATTGTCAATTGATTTTTGTGCTCATTTATTGTGCTTATGTTGCCGGCAATACTGTATATTTACTTGTATTCCAATTCTCCTTTTTTTTCTCTCGACATTCAGTCAATGTCAGGCGGAATAAAAAGGAAATTTGGCAACAGATGAGAAAATATGCTTGGACTCGGGTTGCTGTCGCCCCGTCTTCAAGTCTTCGCCTGTCTCTTATCAAACAAATCATAAAAATAGAATTTCGTTTCGTTTGTCTCTCACTTTCACTCTCTCTCTCTTCTCGGCTGTGTTTTTTATGCTTCTTGCTCTGCTTTTATAGACGGCGAGCGTCAAATGGCGCTGCCTGCTTTCATTTCAATTATGGCGCAAGACTTGGCAGATTAAAATGCGAATACATTCATCACACGTTCGGCTCGGGCGTGGGCCCGTACACATGTAATGCCAGCAGCAATATTATTGTAATAAAAAATTGTTTGCATTGAGAGCAGAAGTGTAAAATATGCCAACATTGGGGCACGCCTGCTCCGTCCACCTGCCACATAAAGTCGAGTCGAATGTTTATTTTGTGATTGATAAAAAATAAATGTTTGATTGTTGTTGCTGCCGCGCTGCTGCTGTAAAAGCTGCTGCAACCTGTTATTATTATTATTTTTATTTATTTTCTTTTTATATCTTTGCATTCGGTAAGGTAGGGATTGTTTGTGTGTGTGTGTGAGCTGTTTACTGAGCTGGAACTTCTGCGGCCTTGGGCGATGCTTCGATGCATTGGCTATGGGAACACGGCATGTGCAAAGATCTGTCGATGGGAAATGCTATAAAATCTTTAATAGTTCGCGTTGAATATGAATGGAAAATGCTGCGAATTGATATTTTATGGCAGAAATAACGGTGCAGATATAAGCGTGCAGAAAAGGAAATCTTCTGCGGTATTTTCGCTAAGTTGCTCAGCCAATTTTCAATAACAATATATATTTGTATATAACTTTCTCTGGAGTATAAAAACATAACAATTTGCATAAAATTAAAAGAAACTTAAGATCTCATTCCACACATTTTCAACGCGCTCTTGCAGTTTCTAAAAACTGTAGCATACTTTCAGGATCAACTGTAAATTCCTGTGCATTTCTTTTTGTTGATAATATGGCTCCCTACACCGTTAGCCTGCTTACTCGACTGAGTTATTCAGGTTATTCGCACAAGCTTTACGTGTTAATTGCGTTGAACAATTCGGGATCGCAAGGCAACCTTATCAAGTGGAAGTTGTCGTCTTATTCAGTGTTCCCTCAGCTACCCTCTTGGTCTCTCTCGCTCTCTTCCTCTTCTCTTCCGCTCTTGTGGCACTTGCATATTGCAGTTGCCTGAGTGTATTTTGTTTGCTCTCAATTCCCTTTTCTCTGCTCCCCGTTCTTCCTTACCTGTTGGAAAACTCATTTATCGCCCCAGTGCAATTGTAAACCATTCGCTATCGTGCACACTGGGATTGGGTGCGGGCGTGGCTGGAGCTCCTTCTTTTTCGATACAATTAAATTTCCATGCCGCTTGATTTTGAACGCACGACGCATTTTAATTACTTTCATTGAGAATGCTTTATGAAATTCGAGTGCGCCCCAATTGCGATCCGGCGTCCTGTCATGTCTTACGCTCGGCCCTCCCCCCTCTCTCCACGCCCATTCTCCTACCTCTCTTCTCGCTCTTTTGCTGTCCCTTTCAGCTGTCCTTATCGGGCACCTTCTTCCGCTGTGGCAAACGGAAGTGCAACAAAAGGCGCAGGCAGCGGAGCAGGCAAAAATGAATGTCCTTCATTCAGTCATTCGTTCGTTCATTCGTTCATTCCAGCCATCCCTGTGCATTTTGCGCATGCAATTAAGCCTGGAATCGGCCCCGATAGTCCCTTTTCTACCTCCTCCCTCACCACCTGTGCGAAGCGGTCAAGTTAATTACAATCTACATTGTTTATCGCCTCGTTCTTCGGTTTGTTTTTTCTCTCTTTCGCGCGCTCTCTCTCTCTCTCTCTCACTCACTGCGCCGCCAAATTAATTCCATGTTCTTTAATAGCATTTTTAAATATTTTACACGCCCCAATGCAGGGTCCCCGAGGTGCTCCCCAGCTCAGATCTATCCAGTACCTTAGCCTCGACACGGTAATTATGCGAAATTTTTTCAACATTTCACTTTTAATTGTTTGAGCTTAATTAATAATTCAACCTTACTGCAGAAGTTGCTGCGCTTTTACCTTGACCACATTAAAGTGAGACAGCCACTGTGAGAGAGAGGGAGAGAGAGCTGCTGCCTCTCTGCACTTTTAATGGACTGCAAAAAGAAGCATTGGCTTGTTTGAAGTCTACGCCGTCGCTTATGCTAATGGCCCGGCTTTTATAGGCGCCATTTTTACAATTGAAGTCTAGTCCGTTCATCTTGGCTTCATCTCCCTGTCTCGCTCCCTCTCCCTCCCTCTCCCTCTCTTTCGCTCTGCATAACTCTTCATTAGCGCCTGCTTAATGCGTTTACGCCGCGCCGCGATAATGATGTTTCATAATTGAATTATCACACGGGCCACCGTGCTTGCACTTCGCACAGGACTCTGCGGCTTCAAGGCGACTCTCCAATAATTAAGGATAATGCATGTGCTTATCGCATCGATCTTTTGAATGGTTGTCTCTCTCTAACTGCAATAAGTGTGTGGAGTGACAGTTACTTAATCTTAGAAGAGTTTAATATATTGCAAGGGTTCTTAAATTTTGTTCGGCTTTATAGACTTATTGCAAAATATCCTAATATCTCGTTTGTATTAGTAATAGTTTTTTTTTATATTTTCTAATAATAAGAAAATAATAATAATTAAGACTTAAAGTAAGTTATCGAATATATAATTCTGTTTTTAATTGATTTATTTAATTTGTTAGTTATTGTTTTAAGTAGTACTGCCTACTCGATTAGTTAATTTGTTTAATAAATAAACAAAATATTAGCAAGTACAGTCTATTTATCAACACTATTAAAATCATTTATTAAATATAAAATGAATGAAATAATTATAGATACTTAAATTAGGAAATATAAACTGTAAATAAACGCCCAACAGACTGAATATGTTTAATAGTTTGGTGAATTTGCTGTCTATAAAATAAATAATGAGGTCACTAAATATAAGACGTATATAAATATATGAATATAAAATTAATTCATTAAAAATAAAATGCAAATAAACGCCTGACAGACTGAATATCATTAATAATTTGGTTAAATTGCGGTCTATAAAATAAATAATGAATAATAAATATAAAACGAATATAACATTAATTAATTAAATATAAAATGCAAATAAACTCATAGTAGACTGAATATCTTTTATATCTTTAATAATTTGGTTAATTTGCACTCTTTAAACGGGGGCGAAACCCTGTCTAAATGCGGGCCATAATTACCCCGAGCAGTTTCCCTTGTTCCTTTTGTTACCTTGCACATTTTGCACAATTTTCGTATCTCAATTGACTTTTCACGTGGGAAAAGCGGCAGCGATAGCAGTCTACGTTCTTTTATTTTTTTGTTAACGTTACTCAGGGCGAGGAAATGGATATGCCGTACGACACCTTGCCTGAACGGCAACCCTTTTGCTGACCTTTTTTTGGTTGCTGGAGAAGGCGGAGCAGAGGGAGGGAGCAGTGAAATGGCTGAGTGTGTATAAAACATTTTGTTTTTAATAAAAATAAAATAAAAATGCCCAATACGCATGCGAAGCCAAACAAACAATCTGCGCTCGCTGGCAAATGGATCAAAGTGAGAATTATGCTGAAATTCATTATAATACGCATGTGTGAGTGTGTGTCTGTTTGTGTCTGTGTGTGTGTGCTTGTGTGTGTGTCTGTTTGTTTCTGTGTGTGTGTGTGCTTGTGTGTTTGCTTGTGTGGGCTGTCGAATTATCAACAGCTCGAGGCGGCGCACTGACTTTCACTTGCTCAACAATATTGCGTATACGCAATGTGGCGCATTTTAAAGGCAACTCTCTCTCTCTCTCTCTCTATCTGTCTGTCTTGCTCTCGCTTTTGCGCCGCAGCAGCAGCTGCCTAAAAATCATTTGTTGTTGTCCAGCACAGCTTTGGGGTTCCTCTTTTTTATTATCTCATGAATGCTAAATGCCCTGCCCATAATAAGCCCTCCCTACCCGCTGCCCCGTGCCCCCTGTGCAGGGCAACTTACATGCGAATTTACTCGCACAGCTCGTATGTAAAAATCTACAGCAATATCTTATACAATTTATCATACAACTGTCGCGTTTGTATGCGTGTGCGTGTGTGGGGACTTCTGCTCTGCGTGAGGGTTTCCGGTTCACAGTAGGCAAATGGACTCGGATGCGGAGACATCACAGCTACTTGGACTGCTTGTGGCTTAGCCTGACCCATTATCCCACTTATTCACGATGAAGGCATTCATTCAGACAGTCAGACAGACGGACAGAAAGACAGACAGACAGACAGGCAGGCAGGCAGACAGTGCGACAGAAAGAAGCAGTCAGTTAGTCGGTGAAAAGCGACTGTAAGGCTGTCGTTGTCGTTGTCATGCTGGGACTGCGATTGCGCCCCATCAGCATATCTGTGATATACTAACCGAGTAGGGTATGCAGCTTATTATGCGAGGATTGTAACAAGTTGATAAGGAGATAAGAGAGATCTACCGCAGAGTCTTCAAGTCCAAAGATTAGGCACTGAAAGTTTTCATAATTTCCTCTCCAGATATCTCTCTGATTTTACTATCTTTATAATCTTGCTCTTTGGTAATCTTCGCTTACTTCAGTTTCCACTTCTTGCAGTGTATAACTGTGCCGCTTTCTTCCGAACGAACTATGCCACGCCTACTTTTAAATTTGCGCACGGTTGCCGCTGCGACTTAAAAACCGAGCTGGTGCGGCGGCAAGTGTAGCCTTTCCGTGTCAGTGTAATGGTGGCACATCCGTTGCAAGTAAATGCCATTTGTCGAAATAAATTTCCGTTTTATTTAAATCCACACACGCACACTCACACACACAGGCATACAGCACACATGTGTGCGCCGGCGGACGCACACAAAACGAGGCTTAAGTGTATATTTTATTATTATTTGGACTGCTTGATGACATTTGTCGTTCGCTAGTGGCACGACCGGATGTCCTTCTGCTTCTCCTATGCGTGCACATGTCCTGCTGCATGTGTGTGTGAGTGTGAGTGTGTGTGGGAGCGTGAGTGCGTGCGTGTGTGTGTGTATTTCATACTGTGTTGACTTTTGTTTGCCGCATTGCGTATGTTCATTTGTATTATATTTGCCTGCCTTACCTCTCTCTCTCTCTCTCTCTGTCACAAATTATACATGCATCTCTCTGTCGCCGGCTGTTTAGTCTTTCATCAGCTGCATAATGTTTGTCCCAAAACGCGCTTCCCATCATCGAACCATATTCCAGCAGCCAAAGCCGAATTTAATGGGCTGACGATTATTTTGGGTGTGATATATGAGAAGTGAGCTGAAGGTTTCCAATTTAATTGAAGGTGTGAAATTTGTTATACCTGTAATTTTGTATGCCTTTATAAAGATCTCTGTAAGAATTCAACTGCGCTTAAAAGTATGCTATGCGTTTGTGTTGGCGTGAACTGTTATTTTGCATTGCCAAAAGAAACAGTCTACTTGATTTTCTACCTAACATAATTAACAAAAATGCGCAACATACTAAAAATTATATATTTCATACGCATTTCTTGGAATTCTTAAGCTATTTACACAGAAAACCCACACAGAACAACTCAAAGCGAACAATTAAAATGCTGCGCATAAAAGTATGCTATACTTTTGTTGCCCTGCAATTGATTTCAACCCCAAATGAAAACGCTTTTATTAAACATAATTAACACAAATTGAACACGGCATTCTACATGTGAAACATATGTACATGTATGTGTGCAATTTGTAAGTAAGTTTTAAAAGCATTTTCGAATTACTTTAAGCTTGAAACGCCACGTCACATTCCCACATTATATTTGCCTTTGTTTACGAAACGGAACGCAGCCGAGCCCGTTAAATTGTCGCTGTCTCTTTCTCGCTGCGGCCTGTCTGATTTTCCGGGTTTTCAGCATATACATTTGAATATATGGAAATGCCAGAAACATGGCACCGAAAAATTGAATTGAACTTGTGCGCCATGTTTTGTGTCAGTCACTCGGTCAGTTAGTCGAGACAGACTGTCTGCCTGCGGGCCCAAGCTTGCCTTTTGTTTTATAGATATCTTGCACAGACTCTCTTTTTGTTTGTGTGTGTGTGTGGGGGGTGGAGTGACCAAACACTTTGGGCCCTATCAGAGCGGACAGATCGACCCTGCGGCCGCAGCGTGCTGATGAAAACCCTTTTTGACATTTAACGTAAATGCTTCATTATTATTGTTATATGACGCAAGTTTGGGAATGTTGTTTTGACTTTCGACACGGGTCATTCGGCACAGCAACTTGTGTGTGAGTGGCATGCAACATTTGCTGCGCAGTATGCATGTTTCTGCACACTGATTTCACTTTTAATGAGCGGCACATTTAATTTTAATGTCTCGTCAACATGTGTTCATTAATGTGCGGTCCCCCGATGGGACCGGAGAGCGACATCTTTGTGAACTGACGTTGACACATCTATTAGACACAACTGCTTTATTTCCTCTCTCTCTCTCTCTCTGTGTGTGTGTGTGTGTGTGTGTGTGCAGCACACACTTAAAATAATGAGCGCTTTATTTAACACATTTTGCTGGGCCGAGTTCAAAAAGAAAATAGAAAGAAAAGCACAAACAAAACTTGGACCAGAGATAAGCGCAATCATTACGCTCGATTAAACGCTCGATACGTTCGCTTCGTGGAGGCTGAGCGGCGGGGAGGGACAAGAGTGGCAGCGGGGCACGGGGTTCGTGATTGATTTGAAATTGGTTAGCGTTGATTTCACACAATCTATTGGGGAATGCGGCATGCGCAGCGCAGCAACTCGCCGGCGCTTTCAATTTCTTTTTTTTTTTCGCCATTTCACTTTCTGGCTGCGAAAATAATTAGGAAAATGTTGAGCGAAACACAGAGTGCGGGTGAAGAGAGTAAGGGAGGGAAGTGAAAACGCCTCGACAGGCTTTAAAATGAGCGCTGCTTAATTGGGCGTATTTGATTTGCGGTTCTGTCTACCAGAAAATGCTAACAGTCATGCATGATGCGGTGATAACAGTTGATTAGATAATGGCGTGATTACTAATGGCATACGTGTGGGCGGTGTGTGTGAATGTGTGCGTGAGTGAACCACATGTGGCTTTAAGTTGCGCTACAAATAGCTCAGCATTTTTATTGGCAAAATCTTTTTTGCTTTTTATGCTGCTTGAAAGTGAAATGTGCAATTAAATTTAACAGACACAAGCAAAAATATGCAAAAATAAATAATAAATATAAAATAAAATAAATAATCAACAATAAAAAAAATATCTATATATTATCGATATAATTTTTTTCGACTACAAACATTCATAATTTTGACAAAAATCATTACTTTTTCTGCGGGCATGACTTTTTGTTGATGGTTTTGTATCTTGATTGATTCTGCATTTAAATTTTTGCGATTTAAGAAGTTCAATATTTTTCGATTTTTTCCATGCTACCCCCTTACAAAAATTTCAAAATTTTTTCAAAAATTTTGTATCAATATTTTTTGTTCAAATTCGATAAGGATATTAAAAATTAACATAAAAATCTAAACCAAAACAAATTCGGTTGCAAATTGTAAGAAATATGGATATTTTACTGATATTCCAGAGTTCAAACTTCGCTTTCGCAGGAGGCATATTCTTGGCAAGCAAACTGTTGCTATATACCATATATATAGCTTAAATATATATATTTAAAGATGCGCTTTAAAGTATCTCTCGACTTTCTTTTAAATCTAAAAAGCAATTTCAATTTGCTTTTTAAAAACTTAGCTCATTTCACATTTGATTTGTTGGGGAAAGAATGCTTATTGAATGTAGCAGCTGGTGCTATCGCTATCTCTTTTTAATTTTTAAGAGTCCTTCTGCCACCTTACTCTCTCCCCCTGCTGGCCACGCTGCCGTACTAGGTAATCCCATACTTAAACTCTACTGCGAGCCTCAAGCTGCCGAACGTGTTTCCGAAATCTGCGCGCTTCATTAGGCTGCGCTTCTCTCTTGATAAGTTGTAGCTCGTCTTAAGAGAGAGAGAGAGAGCGCGGCTTAAACTTTGCACATTAGTTGCTATTAAGTTGGTCTGCGACTAATTCTTGTCATCTCTCAAAATGTCGAGCACAACTAAAATCCGACAATGATAACTTGTGCAGCTTTGCTCGGCCCGACTAAGAAAACAAAAGCGAAAGTCAGCTAGGCAGAGAGATGGGGAGAGATAGAGAGAAAGAGAGAGGGAGAGAGCTAGCGCTATGTGCATGCATATCTCAGTCTCAGTCGACATCTCTGTCTGCATGCGAGTGTCACTCAAATATGCAAATTAGCTTCTAAAACTTAATCGTGGACTTGGGCCTAACCCACACGACGGCACACGGCACTCTCAGGTCCGTACAGCTCACTCCAGAGTTGCCATACTCCAGTGTTGCCACGTACTCGTATTTAGGTTAATGAATAGACAAACTTTCGACAACCTCAATGTGCAAAGTTTTGCAGTTCCAGCAAGAGACTGAGTGGGAAAGAGAGAGAGGCAAAAACGATGACATTTTTAAACTGCCGCAAAGGTAAATGCGCTGCAATTCAAAGGAGTAGAAAAAGAGAGAGAGATAGAGTGAGTGAAGGGGAGAGAGCGAGCGCCAGCGAGTGCAGGATATGGCGGCATTATCAAGTGAAATATGTAAAAATGTGAAACTTGTGTTTGACTTGCAGCTTTCTTAGCCGGCGCAAAAGTCGTGTGCGCTCAACTTGGCCACGCGAAGACCAACAACTTTTGAATATTTCACAAGCAAGGTGTGGGCAAAAGAAGGAGAGGGAGAGGGGGAGAGAGAGGGAGAGAGCGAGAGCCTCGCTAAGCCTATTAAGGACATCAAACAAACATTTTGCAAAATTAAATGCCATGCAAGGCAAGCACATGTGCCCGCCTGGGCGTCCTGCTCCTTTGAACAAGTTTGCACAAAATATTCCGCATATTATGTCACACTTAAGGGATGTGCTCGCCGTTTATGACCGCACGGCACAGAGCGCAGGGACGCTGCTTCGACCGAGTGGGATTTGAAAGACACAGCTTGTGGAAAATGCTAAACATTTTCAAATATTTATGAGCTATTAACACTTGGGCAATCCCCGCCGCCAGCACTCCGGTTTCGCTGCTTAGCTCTGGCT
This sequence comes from Zaprionus inermis, assembly GCA_018151445.1. Lineage (NCBI taxonomy): Eukaryota > Metazoa > Arthropoda > Insecta > Diptera > Drosophilidae > Zaprionus > Zaprionus inermis. Next base: position 3,031,162 of record JAECXD010000555.1, read on the forward strand.
CCAATCTATGTAGATCTATGTGGAAATGCTTGCCTGATATATGAACTGTTGCGGTCATTTCAAAGTTATTTATTACTCGCCTCGTCTCGGGCCAGATAAAATGGTTACGTTTTGCAGATATGCTTTTTGTGGGTAACGGCTTGCCAACTCGGTCGGGTCGGGTCGGATCTACTCGCCCAGTTCATTATTGCGCAGTAAACCTCGAGGAATCGCCTTTAGATTGACTCGGCGACTGGCTATTGAAAAGAGTCACGATTTTACGATTTAATTAAAGTGTGCAAAGCATTTTTGGTAATAGTTTATGCAGCTGATTTTTTCCAGATAACTAGATTTACTAGCTGAGCAGAATTTAAGGCATTCGTGAAAACTTGCCAATAATATCTGCCCATCTGCTGAAATTGAGGGTGTATGCAGTTTGTAGAGTAGTTTAACGGGTTCAAAAATTTCAGTATAATCGCTGTTAAAATATAAAAGACATTGTAGTTCTATTAATTGTTGAGGCAACTTGCAGGCATATTTAGAGATACACAGTCAGACTTAATAGCTGATAAATAGATAAATAAATATAAAAAGCTACGCTGCTAGATTTACCAAATAGGCAGCATTTTAAAAGGTATCTGCTTATAGAATTATTATTAAATTTGGACAAAAAAATACAGCTACTAGTTAACTTTTTCGTCTACCAAAACTTGCTTAAAATCGCAGCTGAAATAAAGAAAATAAAACAAGATTTTTCAGCAATTGTTACTACAACTTTAAGCTGCTGGTTTTCTCTCCATCGCATTCGATAAACCCATTTCGGTGTGCTGCCAATTTTCGGCTTTATGCTTGCCATAATCAATGTAAAACTCTCGATACTTTTAATGCACTTTATGCTACACAAAATGAAGCTGAAGATATGAGTGCGAGTGAGGAAAAAAGAGCAAAGCCATACGAAACCGCTCGATGTGCCATATACGAAATGCGAGTGTAGGGGCAGCTCGATATGGTCGCAGAGTCGTCTAGTTGCTGCTCGCACTCGACGGAGACCTTTGCCTAAAATGCTGTTTATCTTTGCCGTCCAATACGGAATGAAATGGCGGCGCGAAAGAGATAGCACAGTGGACACGTTGCCAAAAAATGCTTGTGGCTCGACGCGGTGCGGCCTGAAAACTGCAAAGTATAAAGCGGAGAATGAAGTACCAAACTGGTCGGGCTTGCATTTCTAGTGCGCGCAGGGCGACTGCAAAGAGAGGGAGAGAGGGGGATAGAGAGGCGCTTGGGGGCAGGGACAACATGCAAACGTTCTGACAGGCAGCACAGCGCACAAACGAAATGCCAAAGAAAGCGCCAAGGAAAGTTCTGGCAATGGCAACGGCAACGGCAACGGCGAAATTTTTGTGGTCGAGCACATTTCTGGGCTTCGATGAAATTGCTGCCAAATAGGTTACAAGCAATTTTTACTCGGGTCGCCTGTTTATGGAGTTGTGTTTCTGGCCATCATCAGCTTGTCTTCCCGCTCATTGTTGTTGTAGCTGTGCGGTATTTTGGCCTGCGTTTTTCACTTATTTTGCTTCCCTTGCCTAGTCCCTTTTTTTTTTGGTTCGCTTTTGGCCAGTAAATGAAACGGAAATATGTTTTGTGGGCTCACTGCACATGGCGAACAGCAGCAACAACATGAAGCCGAGCGGCGACTTAAGCAGGTTGCCAAGGGGCAGCTTCGTTAGCCGTCTGTGTGTGTGCGTGTGTGTGTGTGGTTGCCAAGTGCCAAGTGGCAACTGGCATAGTCGGCATCTTAAAGCAAACTAAACTGCTTAAATAGTCTCTTGTTGTCCGAGATAAACCCGAAGCGCACATACTATATATTGTGCAGAGTTATGTCGAAAATGTTACTGCAACCTACTGCTAGCTGGCAAAGCAAATAGAGAACAGTTCTACGACAGCTGCCAAGACGAAGTAAGTTCAAAGCAAGAAAAGCGTAGCATGCTTTCAGGCTGACTTTAAATGTGCCACTGCATTTGCGGCTAGAGGTTGCTTTGGGTTTAGTTTAGCTCACTTTTAACTATATCTATCTATATAGGTACATGTATATTTATATATATTTTTGATTCTACCTACATCAATTTGCATTCTCTATGGGTGCAAACTTTTGCACACATATAATATGCAGGCGCTTCGGTTCCGCTGACTGCACTTAGGCTAATTTAACCACTAAACCAGCTCGCTCTCTCTCACACACACACACGCAGTGCACATCAGTCAGTTGGCCGTGTGGCTATTGTCATAATGTTTGAGTTGTTGCTGTTTGCCATTTGACGTTGTTTGTTGTTGCTGCTGTTGCCGAAGTCAGGCTGCCAAAACCACGAACCGCAAAATGTTTAACATATAAATTTAATATTTGCTGAAAGCAAAACTATGGCTAAAAGCTGACAGTGGCTAGACGAATGCCAAATGCACTGACAAAATAAATAAATGATGCTAGAGTGCTGTTTGGCATGAAATATACAGCAGAGAAGCATGAAATGAGTAGAAAAATTATAGAAGATCTTATTGCCTGCCTTTATATATTTTCTTATAGAAAAGTGCTAGCTCATATGAGGAATTAGTAATTAAATACATAAATTATTTTCTTATTATTTATTGCTTTGAATTATTTTTGATTTCTTCATTGTATTATTTTGTAATATATTATTATTTAACTAAATTAATTTGAAGCAATTGGCTTACTCTGCTCTCGCATTCTTTTCAGTAGTGAGGCATATCGAAATAAAGTGCAGCATACTTTCGGGCTGTGTCACAAATGCCACTGCAAAATCGATACTTAGCGAAATCGAGTGACGCCGCGCCAGTGCAATCGTTGTCGATTATTTTGCAGGAAATTAAAAACCACAAATCTAAAATGTTTGAAATATCCGGTGGAACAATTAATTCATTAATGCAGCGCGTCGAGCACAAGCTACTCCTGCCCTACCCTCCCCTACACCCTCTCCCACCAGACGTAGCGGAAGTGTAATCAGCGCGTTGGCTGCAGCATGCGCTGTGCGTAACGGTTTAATTGTATAAGTTTTTGCTGCTGTTGTTGGACGATTTTTATTTCGCTGCACGGGCGCTTATAATGTGCGCATTATTAATTTAAATATCTGAATATTGATGGAGTTTTAAATGCAATGCCACAGCGGGGCGATTGCCGCCTCCAATCTCGCCCCTCGCGCACCCAGCCTGCATTGACATTTGATTAACGCATGTAATGCAATTTAGCTGGCAGCCGCCGGGCGGCAAGTGGCGCCACACACAGTTTGTTGCATAATTATTTAATGAGTTTTATGCGCATTGTGCTGCTTTTGCTGCTGCCGCTGTGTGTGCGGCATTGTTTATTAACAATTTGCGAGAAAAAAAAGAAATGCTGAAAGCCATCGGCAATGTTTACGCTTCAATTAGCCCGCGCGATCTCAACGCATTTATCGTTGTCGCTGTCGCTCGTCGAGGGCGCGACAAATAAAACATTAATTGAACATTAATGCACTGTCCGATTGTCTACAAATTAATCAAATACTTTGCGATTAAACAGGACTTATTGCGAACAAGCAAAACAAATCGCCGCATTGTGCTAATATAATGAAAATTGTGTTAATTGCAGCATGTTCTTCAATATGTTATTTATTATTAATTATTTGCAATACGCTTTGTGTGCCGCTGCCTGTGTCGCGCTCTTCTGTCTATGAAAACATGTATAATAGTTTATTTTTTTAAATCAGTTTAATGCAGTTAAAGCTGCCTGTGATTCTCCTGAATTGCGCTGGCATAAATAAATACTATTTCTGCCTGATAAAATAAATACAGTACACACATCTTCAATCGGGCTTAGCTTCTGGCTTAGTCGACTGTCGCTTATCAACCGATTTTACTTCAGTTGATTTTCAATAATTTTGCACACTAAAAAGCCGCCACGCCCACAAGCTCAGCCCAAAACTCCGGGGACAGTGCGAAGCTTCGTTTTCGATTCTCTTTTATTTTCGGCAGCAGCGCAGATAAAATCGCACAAAAGAATGAACATTTTCTCAACAAACAAACGAAAAATACTTTTATATTACGTATACGCCGCATGTACCGCACAAAAGCAGCAGCAGCAGCTGCAGACATGGAGACAGCCGCAGACAGACACAGTCACTGACCTGATTTTGCTTATCAATGCAAGGCAATTGTTGTGCTCCTCCTACTGCTCTTGTTGTGGTTGTTGTTGTTGTTGCTGCTGTTGCTCGGCAAGCTTATCTGCAGCCAGCTGGCGTCGCTGCTGTTGCATGCAATCTGAAATCTGCAATCTGCAACACAATCTCTGCTCAACAACGGAAAAATGAAGTTATTGGAAAATGACTGTCAAACGGAGGCGGCCCGAGCAGTGGCCGGCCACAGTGCCTGCCAGCTAGTTGCTGCCACACACTGCACATACACATATATATTTATATATGTTTCGAAACATCCGAACAAAATATTTGGCATCTTGGGACTGTTTTTCACAGCGGCTTTGCTTTGCTTAGACTTGCTTCGCTTTTTAGCAGCTTCTTTTCCTTCTTGCCCCCCCATGTGGCATGCAGCTCGTGTCGATAATCAAGCGTCAGCGTATAAAACTCAATGCTTACAGCTGTCTTGGCATGCGAAGCGATTGGCGAGCCATGTCGAGCTATGCGATTGAAGATACGACGACTTGCGGCTAGGCGAGAGAATCTTAAGTTATTGACTAAATTAACTGTAAATCTAGACTGGAATTTGCGCCATAGACTGCATGAGTTATTCACATTTTCATATTTGTTTTATATTTTTTAAAGAATTCACCAAGGCACACCGGATAAATGAGCAATGCTTTTGAGGTTTTGGTTTTCAAAAGTTTTTTGCGTAATTAGGGTTTTACTTTTTTTAAAATAATAGTCTAGAGTGCAAGATCGTAGTCTTTTTTAAGCATTTTATACACTGACAAACTCTATTTAAAGCAAGTACTTTCTTAAGTTAATCTTCTCTTCAATATTCCTAGATAATTGTTTACTTTCCTACCATATTTGACATATTCATGATTAACTTGTGAGCTAACCGTCTTTAATCAACTGTTTGTAAGTCAAATACTTTGTCAGTAATTTTAGTAAAAGTCCTTGAATATTTCTAAGAGCTTAGCCATTTTTATTGCTTTTAAAATAATATTTATATATTTATTTCTTTATTCATTCCTTTTTGACAAATAATCATTGATTTCATGCGAAAAAATGTGCTTTGCTCACTTAAAACATATATAGTTTATAGAATTTGCGATAAGTGAATAACGAAATCGAATACCGAAAAGCGACAAGGACAAACGCATTGAACCGTAACTGTTTGTTTTTGTCGGGTACGGTGTGGTGTGACCAGCCTCCTTGCAGCAGGCATTGTCATAACATTTGGCAGATCTGGCAGCGTAAAGCCAAGCCAAGCTGCATGCGATTTCCCTTTTCTGTTCTTCTCCGCATCGCTTTCATACCGACATGTGTACATAGATGGTACAAAATGCATTTTTGCTGCATGTTTGCATATCTCACTCCCCGATATACGCATTGACATGCATTTTGCAGGCACTGTGCACACACAAAGCCAGCCGGCATTGTCTCCCAACTCTCCCCCTCTATCTCTCTCTCTCTCCTGGCTTTAGGGCTGCAAATAATATTCTGACATTCAATTCGACATTTGTTTTCGGGCGTTGCCGTTGTTGCCATTCTAAGCGCAGCCGCCAGCCGCCACCGGCCGGATGTTGCATGCCAATTTTGTTGTTGCACCAACAGTTGAGCGTACTGCAAGGTGGCAACCATGTTTCAGATAATTTATTTTTGGCATCGCCGACTACGTCGCGGATTTATGGGATTTTTCGGGCGAACTTCTCTTGTCGAACTGTACATTTAAATGGAAAACACTGTGCTACCTGCTCGCGAAACAGTTGCTCGCGCTAGATGCAGTTAAAGTTGGTTCGCAGCGAGCTGATTCGCTCTTGATGTTTCGCACACACTTCAAGGTTAAATGTTTTGGCAATTTGAGCGCAAACTTTGTTTCGCAACACGTAATCGCTGGGAACTTCTGCTGCTTGTTGTTGTTAGGGGGTGTTCCGCGTATGTCTTTGAGTTTAAAGGTAAATGCGAAAAGAAGCTAACTTGAGATATATCTGCGACGGGGGTCAACTAAGCAGTTCGATGGGAAGTTTTCGCTATAGGCCAAGACGAAATTCAATCTTTATCGATAAATGTATTGAAAACTAAAGTTTTCTGAGATATTTTTTTGTATTGGAAATATAATAGAAGGAAATAAATTGGTAGAAATTAATAAAAAAAAAAACAGCATACATCAAATGGTATGGATAAAAAATAGACACAGTAAAGATACAGCAAGAAATTAGTTTAGCTTAAGGAAAGTTGAAAATAAAATGTCATGATCTCTGTTTATATAATTTGTTTTTCTTCTATCTATCATAATAGGCTGTTATGCTTCTAAGTTAAGACTTACTTATTGCCCACATCTGGTGTCATCATCATCCAATTCCACAAACTTCTCAGACAACCCGTGCCAACATGCTTACCCTGCCCTTTGGCCTGATGGAGCCTCCACAGTTTGCTGCTTCGTGTTGTGTCGTCTTGTCGTCGCGTTGCTGTGTCGCCGTGTTGCACTCTTATTCAATTGCAAATCACGCAACATTGTAAACATTTGTAAAACGGCTTTAAAAAAAAAGAACTCGTTGTGCTCTCGGCTGAATGATGAGACATCAATCACGAGCCAGCACGTTTGTCATGCGTCCGACGCACTGTCAAATTCACTGAATACACCCTGTGCCCTGTGCCCGCCCTCTGCCCAGCGACACGCCCACATCATGCTAAGGAAATCGCAGCGTTAAAGTTTAAACGCTTCGATTTTTCTTCAACTTTTTCTTGTTTTTCTCCTTGTTCTGCGTTTCTCATTTTTTTTTGGTGTGTGTGTATTTTATTTTTGGTTTTCCTCTTGTTGTTGTTTGTTATTCGTGTTTTCCCACAACTCCACGTAGGGAGAAGCTGACAAAAGTTTTTACTTATTTTTTTTTGCCTGTTAGCTTGGCTTGAACTGAAAATGGATCGTTCGCATTCCTTTTCACCTGCAACATTTTCTAATGACATCAGAAACAGCAACAAAAACTTGGAATAACAAAAGCAAAAATTTGTTGCTCGTTGTGACATTAAGATTGATTAGTTTCTCTCGTTCTCGACCTATCTTCCTATCCCTCTTTATCTCTCTTTCTCTCTCGCTCTCTCTGCCTGCTCTCGCTCTTCGCTCTGGTCGAAACGAACTTTTGGCAAATTTATGCGCTTCCGCTTGATGATGGAGATGCTTTTACAATGTCGAGTAATTTGGTTCCAGTTGCCATACGCTTACCGAGGATGCTTCCATATTGTTGTTCGATTGGTCAAATCTAAAAATCTAAAATCTACTGTTGAATTATATATAAACTTGATTTTAGCCACGAATTCCAGATCCTATTATTTCTATTCTAAATTTGCTTCAATTTTAAAGTGAGCCTTAAAGTATGCAATGATTATCTACAGCAAGTTGCCAGGTTTATTTATTGCTTTGTGCGTGCCTTATCAATATAAGAATACAAAAATTATATTATTTTCCATTCTTAAAGAGTATTGAAAACGTCGTTCAGCCTGCTAGCTCATTTTTATTTAACTAAAGAAAATTATTAAGCAAAGTTTCTTAATAAAAACTTTGTTTTTTTACGACTTATATGCCAAGCCAAACTTAATAACAAATATCCATAACAAAATCGAACATAACTGTGCAGTCTAACCTCTTATAGGGTATCACAGTCTTCTACGACATAAAATTAACTCTCGCTTGTGTTTCGCTGTGTGCGTAGCAAATAATTTGTTGCTTATCGTTTACATAAATTTGTGTCAGTGTGCAGCAGCAGCAAGACGAAAAAACAAGTACACACACACACACGTTTCTCTATGTATTAAGCTGCATAATTTCTTTTTAATAAGCGAAAATAGTTAAGCAGAGAACAGTGAAACGCTTCATCATCTGTGGCATAATTAGGGAGGAGTGAAAGAGACTAAAACCGAGCAAAAGAGAGAAAGAGCGAGAGACATAGACGGGCGAAAGCCATCATTAACCGGAGTGGCAGTTGCTAAGTTGCTCGCAAAGTTGCCACATGAAGCACATTTGTTGCTTCTGTCCGGTAAATGTGCTGCAAGAGTTGCCCGTTATGCATGTATGTGTGTATATTTAATAAACAACAGTGAACAATTGAGATTCCTGCTCTGCCTCCCTACTCGCCACATTTGTGCCGAAGTTATTAACTCATATGCCTTATAAAGTAACTTGAAGTAGTCATAAGTACTCAGGCAAAGTAACTAGAAGTGCATTAGTTGTGTGTGACACATTATACTATAAATAAATACATATTATATATAGTTATGTGTGTGTGTGTGTGTATTATAATCAAGCACTTGTTGCTACTTTTAGTTGTTTTAGCAACACTTGTGCAAGTAAAACAAATCAAGGAAGAGAAATACTGGGCAAAGTAAGTATATATTTGTAATATTAACTATAGAATACCCTGTATGGATGCGCGTTACAAAATTGAACTCTACAAGGCAGAAAGTAGTGCCAAAAACAACGATTTTCTAAAGGATTCTCCAGCAAGCAATTTTCAATAATTTATAGCAGGCTTTTAGGAGCGCTCTGGAATTAATGGAGCTGGTAGAAGAGTTCATAATTAGACGGCATTTTAATGAAATATATATTATATATTAAATCTGCATGTATGGTGGTAATGCTAGCCAACTTAACCTACCTTAAACTCTTTTTCCAAACATATCTCTTAATATGCAATTAATTGCTGCTTTGCTGCATTTATTTTCTCAGTTTCAACATAATTAGCAGAGCAAACATTTTTCTCGTTCGTCTTTTTTCTTGTATAATCTTAATAATTGGCATCAGTATTATTTTAATTCTCCATGCTGCTGTGATTTACTCTATATTTGTTTAGCAAAAGTTTTTCCAGCTTGCTTGCACGTTGAAATTAATTATTAAATCGAATCTAATGCTTCATTCGCATTTTCCGCGCACCGCGATTGCATTTCTCCGGCAACAGATTGCAAATTGACTAAGGGCGAAACGAGAAAACTAGTGGGAGTGGGAGTGGGCGAGCTGGAGCTGGGGAAAACAATGAAACCGACACCTCTTGAGTGGGAAATGGCAAATGAAGTTTCACGCTAAAATGAATTACAAGCAAATACGAAAGCAAACAGTTAACGATTCGCTCGAGGGTGAAAAACAGTTGAAGGAGCTGAGCAGGAGTTATGGTGTGGGGCACAAATCGAATGCTGCAAAATTAAAATTCGCGCAAAAACATTTTATAGTCAGATATAAAAAAAATGACGAAGGGTAAAACGGAAAACTATGGAGCAGCTAATTTGAGCGCCCTCCCACTGGCAAATCAAAGAAACATTTGCTCGCACAACGAGCTTGTGCTTTATTGGGTCATTTGGTCGAGAGAATGAAACGCCGAGCGGGAGCAAGGGAGCAGGGAATAGATGAGTTGGTCCGCCAGCATAGACGGCATACGAAATCAATTTCCTGCCGGGGCTGCTTCGCTCTAAATCGATTTGAGTTTGGTTAACCTGCCAAAGTTGCAGCCATAAAAACCGAAAACAGCCAACAAACTTTGCACGATGGAAACAAACAAAATTTTAACAGGATTATTGTAGGTGTTTGGTTCGACGTTGGGCGGAGGGCGAGGGGGGCGGAAGAGGCGCGGCGTGACCCGGCTGGGCATGGCCTACAATTGTTACGAAAGCGAAAACTTTGTGGTGCTTCTGTTTTTCCTTCTTGTGGATTTCCTGTGTGTCCTTTATACGCTCAAATAAATCAAAAATGTATTTACAAACACACTCGCACGTAGATTTCTATTGTTTGCAGTACATACGACTTATTTGTTTGTTGGGTGAGCCACTTGTGCGGCTTATTTGTTACATAATCAAATCGAGACCGCACAACACAAATAATATTACGCATACGCCGCATACGCCGGCTGAGCCGAACTCATTTGCTGTAGTAACAAAAAAATAGGGTTCGCCTTTGCTTTGCTCAACCATTGTTTGCCTTTCTGTGGCACTGTGTCAGGGCTGGACAACAATTAGGCAACAGCAAAAACAAACAACTAAAGCAACAACTGATGCAAGCATTATGAATACGAGCCTAGCAAATTAGTAGCATTTTCTTGTATTCTCTTTTCTTGCTTGTCATCGCTGCCATCGTTGCGGATGGCTTCAACATCATCATCCGCATCATCATGCCCATCATCATGGTATTGTTTCCCATTTGCCTTTTGGGGCCGTGTCCTTTGGCAACTTAATTTCTGTTTTCTCATTTCGTTTGTTCGTAAATTGAAAACTGAAAAAAAAACCAGAACAGAACAGAAAAGAAAGAAAACTGGGCTATTCTAATAATGTCAAGCTTGTCGCTTTGTTTGCCCTGTTGTCAATCATAATTTGCTACATTGAGCTTTAATCGACCTATTTGGCAACCTATTTGTTAGGAAAAGTACAAAATAGAAGCAGAGATAAATTTTCTCTGAGGCGTTTTGATGTGAACCCTGTTCTATGAGTGTTGTCAATTCGTAATTGTATAGTAAACTCTCAGAAAATTTTTCAATTTTATACATTGCGCTTTAAATATTCTATTCGACCTGTTTGGCAACCTATTTGTACAAAAAAGCAAAGAAAACTTTTGAAATGTATTGATTAGGGCGTTTTAAAGTGGCAACAGGTTTAATTTAATTTGCCTTTTTTGGCTTTTAAATTTAATAAATTAATTTTGGCAAAACACTGGTAATTGTTTCTCTATTGAAAACGACATGAATATTTCATTGGGCCATGGCCAATACTTACGAATTCAAACAACAATCAATTTAATGCATTGATTAATCCTCTCCAGGGTGCTGTAATCGTGCCTAAATATGCTTTATAGCTTATCACAGCTGCATTTAATCAAATTAAATCGTATTTATTGGCTCTCGCAGACAGCCAACAGAGTTGTCCTTTTTCGTTGCGGCTCATGAATATTAAAATATGTTTGACCTTTTGTCCTTCGCAGCAGACGAGCAGGCAAGACAAAGGCTTTTTGTACAAACGCCGAAGTTGGCATAGAAAACTACAACTTGGTTAGCAGAATGCAATTAAAATTTCCAAGCGGCAACTCAAGCCAATGAACTTGCTGGACAAGGAAGACTGCTGCTGAGGAGGGGTATGAGTGGGGGGTGGAGTGGTCAAGGAAGGGGTGGTACTAGTAAATGCCTGTGTTTGATTTATGAGAGCATTTTTCGCCCGAACATTTTACAACAAACGGCGTAGAAAATTAAGCAAAAGCGTAATACAATATACACGAAAATATGCTGTGCGAAAAATTTCATAAAACACATAAAACTGACAGGCGTGGGCAGAGTGAGTGAGACAGAGAGAGACTGAGAGAGAGAGAGAGGCAGAGAGACAGGGAGGGAGAGAAAAGTGCAGCGTGCACGTCTTACTATAAACAGCAAAATTATGAAAGGCCTCCGCTCGCGCTGGCGCAGGCTGTGTTTGTGAAAAATGACGGGGCACAGACAGTGACTGCAAAATGTATATGTACCGTTGGCGGACGGTGGGGAAGGCGCAGCATTTTGCTGCTCATGAATATTAGATGAATGCCAAGGCAGGACAGTGGAGTCGTTCTGCAGAAGGCTTAAGTTGCTCAGCGTTGAAATGAGCTGCAAGAGAGCAGCTAGGAGTGCGAGAGACAGACAAAAACCGAGAGAGAGAGAGAGAGAGAGAGAGGGAGAGAGGGAGAGAGGGACTGGAACTGGCAGTGGGATAGTGCTCGAGGCCATGCGGTCGGCATAATAAATAATGACCGGCATTCCTTTGTTGTAATTGAAAATGTTGGTCATTCCTCGAGGCGGCAGTCGCGAGCGACGTGCGCGCCGCTTCGCCTTAAAGCGAAAATGATTGCCATACTTTGGTGCAGTTATGTCCGCATCCGGAAGAGTGCAGTCCGGGCAGGCAAGGGCAGGCATCGGCAAGTCCAAACTTAGCGCGCTTCACGTACTTTTTCAAAATTCAAAACAGGCGCAGCCGTGTTGGCATCAGCCAGGTTCAAGCTGCAGCTGAAGCTGAAGCTGGAGTCGGCACCGTAGTCGGGTCTGTGCCTGACGCTGATTGGTGGCCTAAGCAACGCGCTGCCTGCTCGTTCCCCCTTCCCCGGAATCATGCATAATTATGGCGCGCGCCATATCGCGCCGCGTATTAAAAATGAGCCGGAAGGCGCATGATCCGCGTTTTGGGATGGAGTCGCTGACATCGGCTATTTTGCCGTGATAAATTGCACTCTCTTGTTGCTGTTTCTCTTGCTTCTGCCTCTCCCTATTATTTGCTCGTTTATTGATTGCCAATTGCATTGCAAGCAGCCCGACTTGATTGATATATCTGAAAGTACTTTTTACACTCTCTGCAAAACGATTGCCAAGGCCACAATGAAGTGCTCGAACCGAGTTCATTTCAGTTTATTTCAAGCGGCAGTAGATGTACTGCGAAATAAGTTATATACAATACTTTAAAGACGCTTTGCTCAGAGTTCTGTTAACTTTATGGCAACTTAACCTTGTTGAACTGTACAGATCTCTGGTTCTATATAAGCTAGAGTTTTGAAATTTGGTATGATAACTTTTAGTAATGTCTCTAAGCAGTTGGCATTAATAACTCTATGAAAATGTAACTATCAAGTATAAGAATCGCATTATTTTTTAGTTATGTCTCAGCTAGTACTGATATATTGTAATAAAAATAATAACATAAATAAAATAAAACCTTTCAATAACACTTAAAAGACGCTTTGCATAGGGTTGTCTTAAATTCAAAATTTTATGAGTGTTTAGCTGTACAGATCTCTAGACTTATAGCAGCTAGACTTATGAAACAACTTTGTAGAGACTGCATATACGCATTTCAATTATGTTTAATACGCTTCCTACTTTATGTGGTCAGAGAAACTCTTATTTACAGTCGTCTTAGCCCCTGTTGAGTTCATACGTTAATGCATTGTCTCCCCATCCATTACGATTAATAATAAATTCCAATCCAGCTCAGCTATCGATAAGTGTCGTCGAGTGGGGCTAATCGAAGTCGTCGCGTGCCTGTTTGGTCGATTTGAAAATCAAATAAACCGTGGCTAATTGTGTTTGTAATCAACTAAATGGACCACATTTCGGCCCAGACAAGATGGCAAAGATTGAGAGAAGGAAAGACAAACACCAAGCCCAAATTTGCACCCGACTTGGTTTGTCTCTGTGTGCATAACCTCAGTTAACCTGGCCGAGTCTCGTGCTGCTACGACGAATACGCGTCTGCGACTGCACGTCCCGATCGTTTTCCACTCTCGCACTCCGAGCGTGTAATTAATGACGGTATAGAATGCTAGAAGAAGAAGAAGAGGAAGAAGTAGCAGAGAAAGTGAAGAAAAAATGTACATCGCACGGCAAGACAAACAAAAGTTTCGCCGCTCGGCTAGACGAGCACGCGGGCGTCCGTATGTCCTGGTTGCTTACTCTGTTCCTTGGGCTCGGTGGGTTGGCTATCAACGCCTCGGCCGCTTTGTCATCATTTCATTACCTTGCCGAAAGTTCCTCTGCCCCCAAGCCGCCCCCTAGTGCCCCGTCCACACTTTGATAATTTGTCTTCCAGGTGCGCCTTGAAATTTGTCAACAATTTGGCCAAAACGAAACTCTTGTGATTCTTTTACCTTGGCCTTTGGCCCGGCACAACAAAGTGGCATCTATTAGTGATAAAAATACTCATAGTCTAGGCGTCAGAAGGGGCAGGGAGGTGGAGGATGGAGGCTGTAGGGGGACAAATGAGCCGGCAGCTGCGTGCTGACGCAGCATCTGCTGTCGTTGGTGCTGGTAATGGGCCAAGGCTGCAGCAGATCGTTGCTTGTGTTTGCAGCTTGAAAAATTATTGGCATTTGAAATCAGAGTTTGGCGAGAAATTTAATTTGATTGGTCATTAGTAGGGGAAAGCTGTGGGAAAAGCCGGGAAAACAGTCTGCAGCCGGTTGGGTCAACCGCTTGATGTCGCTGCTTTAATAGCGTCAATTTATGTTTGATATTCGCGCAGGTGGGCAAACGGGGCGGGCAGCTTAAGTTATGACAAGGAGTAGTAAAGAGAGAGTGAGAGAGAAAGGAAAAGACAGTGAGACAGCGATGAAAAAGCAGCGGAAAAGCGCACATTAAATTGTGACTTCACCCATTTTGGCGGCCCTAAATGACATTGCTTTGTTATGGCAAAATGATGGTCACTAAAGGATTTGGGCATGGTTAATGCTGCTCAGGTCGGGCAGAGCAAACACTTTTGAATGCCGAAAGTAACTGTAAGTGTAACTATAAATTGTTGATAGGGTTTGAAGGATTACAGTAAAAGAAACGAGCATTTTTACTAGCATATATATAGCTAGCTCAGATATGATTAAGTTATAAAGTTGTAAGGAGTGTTAAATGTGAGATAAAGTACTTTTAGAGAGTTCTATTTATAACATAACTTACTAGCTATTTTATTATATTGTTTCGCTTTAATTTGCTTTCTATTTATTTTTTGTAGCATAGAATACACAGTTGCTTTGTGTCTAAAATGTATTAAATTTAATTGTTTTATTTAGTTTTCATAATGCAAATTTGCATAAAAGGGGCAGTATTACAGTTTAGCATAGTTATTCTTGGCTTTGATACCCTGTAAGTATAGAAATAAAAAAAAGAATGCTAACTTAAAGTAACTGCAAGAGAAAGTGCCTCAGTTAGCGCTCTTAGAAATTTTTGATAAGTATAATAAATAGATAATTTTTTTACACCTGTACGATATTATTATGCAAATCGAAAATAGATTCCTGTAAATAACGTAGTATCTTATAGTAGTATACCATAGGCCTGCCTACAATTGTTTTCTACTTGGGTTTTAATTAATTGCACATTTATGTAAATTATGATATTTTGTGCACCAATTTGTCGAATTGTTTCGGCTATTAAAGGCTGAACTCAATTAAAATGTGATCTAATTAATTGAAACATGTTCAATTTGAATATTTGGCAAATTATTTAAGCAGTTTGTAAGCCATAAACCACAGAAACCGTTCTGCTCCGAATTCCTAATTCTCTGCTATTCCTCTGTCTGCCTTGTCCATCTCTTTCGTTGCTTTCCAGTCAACCCTTTGGCCATCTGCAATCTACTGCATCATTATCTTTCTCTTTTTGAGTTTAATCAATCGATATGGCTCGAGGTTCTTTGGTTTTATGAGTTTACGAGAGAGTTGGCGCTCTCTCTCTCGCACTCTCCTTTACACTTTATTTCCGTCTTCTTTATAGCCTATACTCTGCGCGAATAAAACGTCGTACAGGGTATATGGGTTATTTGACGCTTTAGCTGTCGTTCTTTGCAATTCGCCTAATTGAAGTCTTTTCACGCAAATACAGTAAACACAGAAACTCACTCAGAAGCAGTCCCACACAGTTAGACAAACAGAGAAAGTCTGACAGTGAGTGGGAGAGAAAGAGACAGGCTGTCTGACACACAAAAGGCAGGTGAGCGACAGCTTTCATCATTATCAGCACGGCGGAACACAGACCCGAGACAGGTAGAGGAAAAGCAATATTTGCAGCTGATGTAGATAAATGAGTAGACTTCGTGTTTCAATTAAAGTGATTGAAGTGTGCGAGGCTGCACTGCTGCTCTCTCCCTCTCTCCCTCTGCCCCTCTCTTTCTCACTTTCTCTCTCTCTCTGTCTCTGAAAAGGTGCTAAACGTTTTAGCTACCCGAAAAACTTGTTCGTGGCGTTTAAACTTTTGCCAGGCAGCTGCAGCTGCCACGTCTCCTCGAGACTGCAACTGCTGCACGCAAATTAATAAGGCAGCTTTGGCGCCGAGATCAATCTAAATTTGTCCCAGCTGAAACTTGTACTTCGTCAAGCTGCAACTTGGCCCTCTCAGAAGTTGCCGTCGCCGTTGCCGTCGCCATTGGTGTCAAATAGTTTCGACGGCATTTGGCGACATTCATTTAGCAGCTAAATGCTTTTGCATCCATCAATGGCATGCGTAATCCGGGCCAACTTTGTTGGCCAACTTTTGTCCACGCTCCATGCGTGTCACTGTCTGTGCGTCTGTCTGTGTGTCTGTGTGTGTCAGGGGTTTCAGAGAATTCAGTTTATGTTTGCACTGTTAAAAAAAACTAGGTATAAATGTGAAAACTGTTAAAGAAATTGAGAGTAATTGGGAATCTAAATAATAGATGGAATGTGTAAATAAATTTAGCTATATTTTATTTTTTATATATTTATACTTTTATAGACCTAAAACTACTTGTATATAGTACAGATAGCATATAGTTAGTAGCTAGCAAAAGTGCATTTTGAAGTTCTGTCTTAAAGCTTATTAATTTGAAAATCAAAAATCCAAGGCTACTCATCGAGAGTCAATACCAGATAACCCTGTGCGTCTGTATGAACTGCTATATCTCAAAGACCATAAGAGTTAGGGTTACCAAATTTGCTGACAATATGCTTTAGTAGTGCAGGCAGCGTCAGTTGGCTTTATAATTTTTATACGCCTACCAACACCTTACTTAAATCGAAAAATAAAGAAAATGCCTGCGCAATTCAAAAGCTAAAATGTGCATATTGCGTTTATACAATAATTTTGGAATTATATTATTTAAAAATAATAATATTAGTGATTATTGGTTACTGAATAATTAGGCAATGAAAATGAGTTCAAGCTCGACTGTAGCTTCATTTCATTTCTCAATTTGCTCGCATTTTTTCTCAGTGCACTCACCCACATTTATACAGGGTATTTTGCATATTGACTAAAGTTGTTTTTAAAGCAAAGGTGCAGCTGGCTGCTTCATCATCTGCGTGCACTGTGGCAGCAGCTTATTGCGTTCTTACCTGCGCTATTGCTGCTGCTGCTGCATCATTTTATCGCACGTTGCAAGCATTTGCATGCGAAATGCGGCAAATGAGACAACAGCTCAAGCTATGCAGGAGGGGGGCAGGGAGCATGTCCTTGCAGATGGCAGCTACCTGGCGAGTGGTCTCTGGCCTCGTCAACGCTTTGAGCTGCTGCTTTTCTGCTCCATTGCAGTCGTCCTCGTCGCCGTCGACGTTGTCGTTGTCATTATTGCCCCGCTGCCATCATGCATCAAGTGTCGTTGTCATTCCAACACCCCACCTCCCTTCTGCTACTGTTCTGTCTTATAAATGTGCCCGCCGCACGCCCCCTCAGCATTTGTCACTTTTCGCTGTTTTTTTTTCTCTCTCGCTCGCGCGCTGCAAAAACTTTGCACATAATAATAAAATGGCTGCGGGAATTTTTGAGTCGTGCGCCTTGGCTTATGCTATAGAAATGCTAACACTCTCACTGTCTGTGCGCGCGCGTGTGTGTGTGCGCGCGGGTCTGCGTGTGTGTGTGGCCGCAGCTGTTGTTGCCCTGATAAGCAGGCCGCGTGCTTAGATTCACCTTCGCCTTCTGCTGTCGCTGCTGCTTGTATCTTTGTCGTTGTTCTTGCTGTTGTTTTGCGTGTTGTTCATGTTGTTGTCGCCTGTCAGCGCAGCGCTTAAAATTCGGTTCATTTTTTGCCCGAAAAAGAGAGAGCGACAGAGAGGAAAAACCTCTTGCGGACAGTCTAACTGGCAGGTGGTGTATAAACAACGACGCGACGCGAACGTGTGTCTGAAACAACTGAAAGCTTTATGACATGTGCAATGTGCCTGATGGGCGGCATCTTCTCCAGACAATTCCTTTAAAGCTGAATCCAGCGACGGCAGCTTAGACAGCTCGAGTCTGTTCAGACAAGTTTGCAAAACGTCTTAGCCACTGGTATTGTGCAGAGATCTATAGGGTATAGGGGAAGGGGACCAGGTATATTTGGCATATTTTCCATAATTTGCTTGCGAAAACATTTTGCTATAGATTTTTATACTTATTTCGAGCAGCTCAATCGATTTGACGGCAAAAACTATGTTTTTAATTTTTGAAAAAAATTTGAAATTTTTGTAAGGGGGTAGCATGCAAAAAGTGCCAAAAAAAATATTTTTTTTTTGTTAGTTTAATTTGGATGGATATTGAAAGTGGAGGTAAAAACATAAATAAAATGATATGCCAGACCAAAATCGGTTGATTTTTTACAAAGTTATGAGCATACGAAGTCTAGGTAGGTCACTCAGCTCACCCAGATCTTGAGATTGCAGAAGCAAAAAAATTACAAAATTTTAGGACACTTATATTCTTTTCTTATATGAATCTGGAGATCAAACCCTGAGCAAAATGATAATCCAAATGGATTTCGGATGATTTCTGGCAAAGTTATGACTAATAGAAGTCTGGATAGGTCGCTCAGCTCACCCAGATCTTGAGATTGAGGAAGCATAGCAGATCCCAAAATATCAAAAAATTGTAGGACTCTTATATTTTATTTCTATCAAAATCTAGGAATCAAACCCTGAACAAAATGAGATTCGAAATGAATACCGCTTGATTTTTGGCCAAGTTAAGACTGTTGCAATTTTATAGGGCGTTTCATCCCTTGGAGAGTATCCACCCGCTTTGCACACACTTCCAACAAGTGCAGGGTATTAAAAATCCTTACATTTTTGAGTTAATTCAAGCAGTTGCACAGCAAACGAGCTCGGAGCGAACCCTTTCCATCTTAAACTCTATAAGGCATTTTTGTCTGCAATTTTAAATCGTTTCTTTCTCTCATTCTCTGCGGAAATGCGCTGCAGGCATTTGCCTAAATGCAAAAGTAAAAGTACACCCCCCCCTCCCTTATGCGCTTTTTCCACCCACTTCTCTGCCCTGGCAGTGCGCAGTTAAATTGCGCAGGAATTTTAATTTCTTCAGTTGAGCAATTTGCTTAGAGAAGCATCGACGTAGTTGGCCGCAAGCACCTGGCAGGCCCAGGAAGCACCTGAGGCTGCGCCATGCCGTAAGCTTTTCAACTTTTCCTCACAAACATTTGCTTTGTGTCATTTTTGCTGTGTAGAAAATGGGCAACAGGCAGAGGGATACACAAGAAAAAAATAAGAAACCCTTTGCTGCCAACAATTTGTGTTGTCAAATAGTTTACTGTGGGGCAATTGCTGCAGAGCCACGCCCCCACATGGTCAAAGGGAACACATCGATGTGCCCTACCAGCTGCTTGCTCACCCCCTCCCTATGCCCCCCCCGCCTGCTTTGGCTTGGCACATTTACCTTTTTAAATTGAAAATAAATTAGAATCTGGTTACGTATTTCGCACCCATTTGTGCTCCTAAGTGATAACACACACGCACACACACACAAAGGGAAGTGTGTATATGAGCGTGTGTGCGTGTGTGGGTGCAGACCTGGCTGCGTTTGCCTGACAGCCCACGCAGGATACGCCAGACGAGCGGTACGAGTCGATTTGCCTGCCGGGCAGCAACATGTGTTGTGTGTTACATTTCTATTTATGACGGAGCTGCTGTTCTTCTCTTGCTATCCCTTTTTCCCTATTTTTTCCCGTTTTCTTTTCTATAAAGACGGGCTCTGAAAGGCAATACAACAACAACTGGGCAAAGTACTGAGCTGAGGAAAATATGAAATGTTCATTACAGTTGACAAATATTTGCGTACACTTTTTGTTTTCTTTCTGTTAATTTCTCTCTCTGTCTCTCTCTCTTTTTTTTTTGCTGCTGGCAACTAGGTTGACACGCCCCCTATGGCAACCGGCAGCAGCCGCGCGCTCTGCCCCGCCGCTTGCACCCTGTGTCTTTGATGACGTTCCCTGACTGCATGTTTGATTAAACGCATTTGTTGCCTTTCGACGCGCCTGTTTGCTTGTCTCCTTGTTTACGAAACATGATGAAGGGGGGGGGGGGTGTAGAGTGGGGGGAGAGCTCTACTATTTTGCAGCTTAGGCCAACCGTTTCTATGTAGGCCCATTTAATTGAAAGTACTCCCGGCAGCCCCGGCACACGCTCCATTTCCTGTTTCGCAGTCGCTTCTGGTTTTTTTATTGCGTGTGTTTGCTTTGGATTTGCGCAAACTGAATATCGAAAAATAACACTTTTTTTCGCACCTAACTCTAAACGGGTGTCTATGCTGTGTTTACTGCATAAAGAGCTGGATTTGTTGGACTAAACTGGAAATCAGTAGAGAAAAAACTCTGCTGGCCCGAAAACCCTCTTTGAGTTTCTTTAGTAGGCTTTATAGACGACTAAAATTAGAATATTGTGTAAAATAAAAAAGTACATAAATAGATTGAGAGATAAATCATGTTATAATACAGAAATAGTTAAAAAACAAATTATAATATACATAAAAAGTTTATGAAATAAATAAACTGATCATAGATTTTAATTAAAGTCTTAAATTGGCAACTTTAAAATAAGAATCTTAGCCAGATTCATCATTCTAGTTAGTTATAGGTAATTTCTTATGCTATATGACTGTATTTCAGCTTATATTGCTCTGAAAAAACCAATTTATATATATATATATATTTTTAGAAGAACATTTCATTCGCTTTGCTTTGACAAACTTGCTTAGAGCTTTGTCCATTATTGCGCCTGGTATGCTGGTAATTTGCCTCAACCGAGTTGGTTTCTGCTAAACTACATATGACTTTATCTCCTTCTCAGCATGCTCTGCACATCTGCCTCTCCATCTTTGCCCCCTGCTACACTTCTCTGCCTTGCACCTTGCACAATCTTGACGCATTTGACCCCCAGAAGAAGCTGCCCTCAAAATATTTGCTCTGCACTTGCAGTTGGAACTGTAAAAAAAAAGAATAACACACATTTGCCAGCAAACACGCACACTCACACACACTGCACACATATGCTGGCACACACGCGCACACACATGCGTTTGCTTTTCAATTGCCAAGAAAAAGTTTGCCTCAAGTTTCGCTTTTGCTGACTATTTTGGCCAGAAATAGTTTGAGTTATTCTTAGCCATTTTTCCTTTTTCTCTCTCTCTCTCTCTCACTCACACTCACTCAGGCGAGAATTAACAAACATCGCAGGTCTTGTAAAATAAAGTTGAAGTACGAGTAGTTTATAGGGTGTGTGAAGCGGGAGGGGGGGGTTGGAAGTCGGCAGACAGTGCAGCAAAAGGAATTTGAATATTTATAAACATTTTTGCATTTTGGCAACAACGACAGTGCCAACAGCGCCAGCAGAGACTTTTCCATTGGAAATTTGTTTATTTGACCAACTAAAGGCCAAGTGCCAGAAGTCTGCGTTGAAAGGGGGTACTCGGGCTTGAAATGTGGAGGGGGGCAATATCAAAAGTTCTATGCAACTTTCGGTAAATGCGACTCTCAAGTTTTGTATTAAAAACTTATTTTTGCATTATGCGACCAAGCGTTGCAAGTCTATTAAAAATTACATTTAAATGTAGTAGAAACGGCAGAATGGACAAGCCAAGAATGGACTTACCTAAGCCAGTGCAGTTTGAGAGGAACTGCAGGGCTTGAGAGTGACTGCATGGCTTGAGAGTCACTGCGCAAGCGACTGCGGACTCAGAATACGCTGAGAAAATTCGAAAGAAGAAAAACAAAATAAAATATGTTAGAGAATAATTTATATAATTTTTGAACAAGCAGTCGGTTGGCTCAGCCTCTGCTTTAGTTGAATTTTAAAATTCTTTTGCTCAGCACAAATCGAACTAAATTATGTAAAGCCCAGAGGAGAGAAATCTTCAAAGCGCAGTCTGCAAAATGCTGCCTACTAATGCGATTACAATCCTCACTTAAGGCAGCTACTAAACATACATACATATATACCCTATACAATCCCCCTCCCCGCGCTGTACACCCCCGCACATATGGTAACCACCTGTCGCGAGTTGCCTGCGCGCCGCCACTAAATAACTGTGAGCAAAGCTCAAAGCTTGCGCATTTTAATAACTTTGTCTCGAAATGGAAATGGTGGGCGGAATGTGCCACACCCCCTCCCCACTTGGCGTGTATATGAGTGAAGGCGGCTCGCAGTTATTGAAGTCATAAATAAAAAAGGCGAAGGCGACGCGTCGCGCCAGTTTGCCGAATGTGTGTGCCACATTAAATTGCGGTTAGGCGTGTAAATGGGATTTTGAGGTTAGTTTCTGCGGCAGCAGCTGTGTGATTTTAATTAAAAATGCTTAAATCATATAGGGGCTATTTTCGGGGGCGACACAGACCCAAAGACATTCAAAGATCAACACTGGCACTACGAGCATATTTTGTTTTCCTTGTTAATGAGGGAAAGAAAGTAATTATAATAAATAAATAAATTACAATTAATATTAGAAAATAATATTATGTATTACAGAAAATATATGCACATATTTCTATTTATTTGAACTCACATTTACTTGCCTATATTATTTTCCCCGAGCATTTCCCCTACTTTTTTTATTTATCTGTCTTGCAAATGCAAAAAAAAACTTTTCTAAAACAACTTGGCATTTATGATCTAGTAAACTTTTATATTGCAAAAAAGTTAATTAAATTGCAGATGGAAAAATGTTGCAGCTGAACAAGAGTAAGCTGCCTGTTTAGCGTGCTATACCCTGTAAAATAAGTGCAGAGGGCGCTTGAAACCATAAAAAAAAGCAGGCAAAGTTTTAAACAGCCTTATTCCCATAAGGACACAATCTCTTAAAGTAAATAATATTGTTATTATTGAAATATTATTATTATTATATTATTGTTATTATGAAAATAATTTTATATCTTTAGAATATTTCCTTTTCAGTACTATATCATACCCAAACAACATTAAATATGCTTAAATCCTTAAAGTAATGTGCACGATTTGATTGAACTTCCCATTTTAGTGAATAATCTTCTCCGGCATCGTCAGGCTCATCCCGTTGGTCGAGCAGCTGCATCCCAGTTGGCTGCACTTGGCGAGAGTAAACTGTTATTCAAAATTAATTTATAAAGCGTTGGGCCGAACGCGTCGCAAGGACACTCGAAGGCTCCGCCAGGCAATTGGCTTAAATTGTTCATGAAATGCAATGAAATGAACTAAGAAAAAGCCGTTTTAATTTTGCGGCATTGCGGCAAAGGGGAGGCGCTGCGAGGCGCAGCAAAACGGGTCAAGGATGTGCGCGCGGAGGACGAGAACGAGGGCGAGAACGAGAACGAGAACGATACGAAGCCGACAGGACATTGCAAGCCTGACAAGGCTGGGCGCGGCCGTCGAGCTGCTGCTCCAACTTGTGCTCCAATCTTCTACGACTTTCACTCGCTCTCTACTCCTCTCTCTTTCTCTCCCCCCAGCCCTGGCTGCCTCTCGCTCCTGCTGTGTGCACGCTGCGGATTTGCAATTAATGTTGCCTTCAACTTTTGTCCCTTAGCCGGCAGAACTGTTTCAGTTCCTGTGCCTGTGCCACGCCTTCCTGCCCTCAGCTGGCTGTAAATTTGCTTAAACGAAAGTGTGAGCATGAATTTAATTAGAATCTGCCGGCTATCTACCAGGCCAGGATCTGTTACTCTCTCTCTCTCTCTCTCTCTCTCTCTCTCGGGCCTCTCTGCTGCGACTCATTTCCAATTATCCGACGACATTTTGTAGTGCAACACGTGACGTCGAGTCTGTCGTCAGCCTCAGCTTCTGCTCTTATCTGCTGCTGCTTCCACACTCCACACTCCATTCTCCTCCCTTCACTCTCCTCTCTCCCCTCTCCTCTTGTTGTTCTTGTCGGTGCTTTTTAAAATGTCAGCCTCTTAGGCAAATTAGTTAAATCAACGCGCTGCTAAGTATTTGCCGGCAGTTTCGACTTAAATTTGTCAAGTGCCTACTCCCGGCCACGCCTCCTGCTCCGCTTTCTCTTTTGACTTATTTGTGGGCAATATTGGGGCAGGTTTGCCGAGGGAATTAGTCGGCGAAATTATGGCTAACTTGTTGCGTGTGCCTATCTATGGCATAATAATTAAATTTGACTTGCTTAAAGGTTTAATTGGGCAGATAAGTGCATCTTTGTAACATAATATAAGGTACCTCTTTAAATTAGCATATCCTAATCGAGCTCATTAGTTCTTTATTCGTCTTTTAGATACTCTTTATTTAAATTTTTGCTTTATTTAATTGTAGCTTTATTTAATCGTTGTTATAAAAGATGTCTCTTTGAAATCAGGTCTTTTTCTTGGAATTATTATATCCTTATCAAGACCATCAGCCCATTATCTGTCTTCTATATACTCTGTTCCTTCATTTCATTCTTTATCTTCCTTGCCTTTCAAATCTTGTTTCTTTTTACCTTTAAAGTCTGCCACAAATTGCCTTTCCCTTATGACTCTTATTTTTTTCTAATTTATGAATCTTTGTCTTTTTTATTTTCTATATCTACCTCATGTATACTATATCTTATATATCTGCTACCTCTTCAACAGCTTCTTTTTTTTGCCATGTGAAGAAGCTAACAGACTTTAAAAAATAAAAAAAAAATATTTTGCTCACTTTTTTTGCCCTAAAACATTTAATAATTCTCCCCCCACGTCCCTGCTGGCAACTGTTGATCTTAAATTGTTTTCCCAAAACTTTGTCACACTTTCGCTAATCCAATTACAACTGTGCAAATATTTGATGGTCGCATAAAATGCAGATTTACGTGTTGCACAGAAAGAAAGAGGTGGAAAGACACAAAGTACAGCTGAAACAACAAAACGACGCTTGTAAAAACAAACAGCAATTGAATAATATATATATTGTATAGTAATAAAAACTAACGCCAGCAAAGAGGTTGAGAGGCTGAGAGGTGGGAGGTGCGCGGTAGGTGAGGGGCAGTAGGTGGAAGCAAACGAAACAAGCAAGAAAAATGATTGTGTGGTTGCCGGTTGCGAGAAAGAAATAACATGAACATAAAAAATATTTACAATGTTTATTGTTGTGCTTGGCGGAGCGCAAATACATTTCGTATGCAAATATGGAATGTGATTTTCTATGCACTTGTGCGCCCCTTCACCACCCCCCTGCCACTACCACACTCCTTTGCCTTTCCCGGTGCGTCTGCGTGTGTGTGTGTGTGTTTGTGCGGCGACCGCACATAAGGTATGCATGGGCAGGCGTTAGGTGGTTTTTCCACGCTGCTTTGGTCAATTCGCTGCTGGGCAACAGTTTTCCGGAGAAATTTAAACTTGCAACAAAATCTGGAATAGCCAGGAGCAGTCGGGGCAGGCAGGCAGGGACGGGCTGGTCAAACCTTTGTCAACTTGGCAATGGCCACGACACGGAATGCGGTAGGGTTTTGCCTAATTGCGGCCGTTGTAGAGTATCGCCCGACAGCTCCGTTACACTGCCAATGCGCCGCACGTCTCGAAACTTTACTTCCGCCCCGCGTGTATCCCCTCGGTCCCGTGGCCGCTGCCCGCCTCCTCGACGCGTCACAAGTTGTTAAAAACTAATCAATCTTTCAACTTGACTAACAGTTTTGCCTGCCTTGCTTTGACTGTCATTGACGGCCAGAGTTGCCAGCTCTCTCTATGAAAACTATGTGTGTGTGTGCTATTTGTGTGTGAGTGGGGCTGTCTGTGTGCTGAGTGTGTGTGAGTGTGTGCTCTGTGTCTCTGTGTGTTGGGTTTCGTCGATTTTTTTTTCACGCTTGTCGCGTTTTTCCAATGTCTCGCTAGCTGCAGTCAGCTAAGCCAGGCCATAACTGGCCAGCTTGGCCTTAAATCAAACTCGCTACACACACACACACACACCCAACAGCACAAGCTCACATACCAGCACACGCTCGCCAGTTCACACTCACACACACACACACAGCTGCTTGTCTGGGTGTCGTTTCTGTTTTGTGCAATGCTGCGCTACGCTGAGTCTTTTGCCATTGGCACAACACAATAACGGGCACAAATACCAGCAGAAGGCACACACACACACACATACATACATATACACCTATACACCCACATACACCCACTCCCTTGTTGCACACACTAGCTACACTTGCCTATTAGCCATCGATTTTCAGCATCAATTTGTGGCATCCACTTTGAAGGTTAGCGCCAAAGCGAACGGGTTGCGACACGTCATGGGGGGGAGGCGTGGCAGGTGCAGGGGGGTGGGGCGTAGAGTGCGCTGAGCGGGTTCGATTGCGGCTTTTTGATTGATGTCTCACTTCGGGTTGCTTATTAAGCGATCACCCCGGCGCACCTGTCAGTGCGAACTGCTGCCCAAATTGACTTGCAATCGATATGCGAATTAGCATGCAGCTGTATTTAGTCTTAAAATGAAGGGGTATTCGCTGAGGGGAAGGTAGAGAGAATTTAGCCTGAGCTGGGACATAAACCGAGTTGAATAACAGCCTGGCTCCGGCTTATATTTTAGTTATTTCTGATTTTATGTGGCGCATAGTTTGCACGTAGCGAATTCCTTGCTTTAGCTTTGATAAGCATTTTATCTCCCCCCCAGGCTGCCTTATTCAACGTTAACAGTTTCAAATTCTATCTAGCATAGGCGTACATAAACTACACTGTCTAGTTAAAGCATCAAGTGCGACAAATTGTCAGCAAGCGCGCTTGGCAAAAAATTGTAGCATACTTTCTTGGGCCAATATGGCTTCCTCCTTGCCTGCGCTTTTCTCGCGCTGCACTCTTGCCCTCTCCTGCTCTTGCCCTCTCTTTCACTCTTCATAACCATCTCTCTCTGCTTTTCTCTCTACCTCCCGCCCCTCCTCCCTCCTGCGCTGCACTTGCATTCGTCACCTTTTTCAACTGGCGCGGTTAATGCATTCGCCGCCGCATCTGAAACGGCGTAATCGCAGCGCGCGTGGAGCTGCCCGAAGTGGACGAAGTGTTTGCTATATTCATGAAATTTTATGGCCCAAAGGCTGCTGCTGCTACCGCTACCGTTGCCGCTGCTGCTGCTGTGCCTGAAGTGCTCTGCAAACGTCACTTATGGCTTAATTACCCAAAGGTATTAAGCTAAGAGCTGCTTATGGCTTAAAGCGCCGCTGCGATTTAAATCCTTAATGGTTTAAGCACTTTTTGCTTGCTCTTTCTCTCTCGCCATCTCTCTCTCTCAATGCACTAAATTGCTCAGTGAGCTGCTAAACATGCCAAACAATTCGAACTTGCAAATTGAATAGATCTATCGCAAGCTCGCTTATAGATGCGTGCTTTATGTGTGTGTGAGAGTGTGAGTGTGCCCCTGGCTGTGTGTGAGTGTGCCTGTGTGTGAGTGAATGTGTGTGTGTGCGATTTTTCGCTCTTGTTTCAGCTGCTTATAGGAGATAAAGAAATCTGGCAACAACAAGCGAAATTGTTGCCAAAGCCGCGACTCTGCCGCCCAACCCACTTGCCTTTCCCTTTCCCCCACGCACCTCTCGCTCCACTGCCTGCCCCGTGGCCCGCTGTCTCTACCTCTACGCCCTACGGCGAATCGTGCCGCGGATATTCCTCGAAATAACAAGTTTAAAGCCATGCCAGGGAAATCGCTTGGTTCGGC
Source organism: Zaprionus inermis (assembly GCA_018151445.1). NCBI lineage: Eukaryota > Metazoa > Arthropoda > Insecta > Diptera > Drosophilidae > Zaprionus > Zaprionus inermis. The sequence goes on from JAECXD010000555.1 coordinate 3,058,657, forward strand.
TTCGGGCTCGAGTACGAGTTTGCTGCTGTTGATTGAGGGATTGAGCGGCAAAAATCGAACGCAACAACAAAGCGTGTTGCAAGCAATTTTCACGTATTTTCACGCATGCCACTTTTCCTTTTCGTTTTGCCATTTACTGGTCGTGCTATGAGTGCACGAGCCGAAAGGCAGCGGGGTATATTCGTTTCGCGGAAAACTGTAGGGGAAAGTTAAAGTAGAAATTGCAGATTCTTAAAATAAATTAGGGAATTATGTATATAATTTATATATTTTATTATAAGTATATAATTGTGTCTCTCTCTTGCACAAATCTGGCATTATTTTTAAACTGCAGAATACACGAATTCAAATATTTAAAATATTCTGCACTTTATCTAGGGTATCTACCTGTCCGTGCCCCTTCTTGTGGCGCCCTGCCTTTCGCTTATTATTTTTTCCTTTTGCGCGGCAAAAATTACATTTCACTGCAGCTTTTCGCGTTCTATTTTTGTTTTTGTTTTCTTTTTTCGGGCCTCGCGCTGAGCGTATGGCAAGACAATATTTTTGTGCGACTCAAAAGCGTAGCATATTTTGCGGCGCTCGCTGCATTGAAGGCAATGCACGTGGCAAGCGGCGCGCTGCGTGCTCTGTGCTGCGTGCAGGCTGCACGAAATCAATTTGATGCTCGCTGCTTGGTTAAGCGTTTCAATGCAATTTTTATTGCCCACTGTTTTCGCTTTGGCCCTGTCAGCGGCACAGCGCGCATTGACGATATCCTTGGCGTATACTCAATCTGGCCAGGCAGGCGGGCAGGCAGGCGGGCAGGCGGCACTGCTCGTTCTCGTCATCCTCATCATTCGCATTCGTCGACTGCAAATGAAATAAAATCAAAGTATCGTTGCAATTGCGTCAATTGTGCCGCACAAGCAGCGTGCTGCTCCTCCTGCTCCGCTTGCACCTCCTGCTCTCCTCCAGCAGCAACTTCATTTCAAAAGTTGTTATGGCAATCAGTGCAGCTGGGCAGAGGAGAAGCGGGCAGGACTAGCAACTCGTTTAAGGCCTGTTGCGCACTTAAGGTTTGTGCCTTAATGAAAACACTTTATTGAGTTTGTCATGCTGCGTGTGGAAATTAAAAAGTTTACTATGCTACAGTTAGAGATTGTTTTAGTTGTTTTTTCTTATAAATAGCTGTAACTCAGCTAGCCCTAGTGCAACTCGAGTATAACAAGCTCTCTCTCTCTCGCTCTTCCCCTCGTTTTCTCTTGCTGTCACTCTCTGCCATCCGTCACCGAGCAGGAAAAGCCATCACAGCCAATTTCCAAATCAAGCAATTGCGTTTTTCAGTAAAATATCTAACGTGGCGTCAGTTCGCACTTCTTGTCACACACATACTCGCGCAGCTGTCTAACCGTAGCCACCCCTTATCTGCCACTTTTCCCTGCCTCCCGCCCGCGCTGACTAAGGTCAAATGACAGTTGTAGTTGCTGTCGCTCAGCAAGGTGTAAATTACAACGCGCATTGTGGACTGAGCTGCTGCCACGCTCGGCCAACTAACCACTCCCACACCCGCCTCCCCGCCCTTTGTTGTTTATGTTGCTTTTGGCCAGGTACAAAGCCATCGCAATGTCACAAAAAATGACACTTAGCGCACCGTGATGCTGATTTATGGCTTAGGCAATGAGAATTTATTGACTTGGCAGCGGGTCAACCTCAACATGCTCCCAACCACCAGCATCGCCCCATCCCATCCCAACCCTCGACAGTCGAGTCCTTTCGATACTTATAAAAGAGACCGCAGCTCAAGTATGTTTCCCACGACATTATCTCTCTCTCTCTTTCGCTCTATGCGGGCAGCTTTAAGTTTCGGCCTTGGCGCAAATTGATTTTGGCCATAAAACTAAAACAGATTTTAACACACAAAACTTTCATTTCGCCCACGTTTATGGCTTTACTTTCCCTTTAGTCCGCTGCACGAAATGGCAAATTTTGCTATTTATTTTATTTATGGCACAGTTTTAGCCCCAACGAACATAAAGCGTCATCGAAATAATTTGCGAGCATTTTACTCTGCCCACTTGCCTACGCTCGTTCGCTGCGCCTTAGCAATTTTCTTTTGCTTTTATCGGACACGTGACAAAGTTCAAGCAAAGCCCAAACCGAAGTTGGCCAGGTGTATTGAACGAGCAGCAACTGTAGACTGTACTGGAATCGAATTCTATTATTAGTCTTATTTATTTATTTATTGTTTTCCATTTGCGCTGCTAATTAAAGCAAATAGTGTCGCATAAAACTCTTTAAGAAGCATTTAGGGCGGCGTAGCGTGGAGCGCGCACAAAAGCAGGCCACAAAAAGGCAAAGGAAACTGGCTGCGAGAAAAGTGTAGCATAGTTTTGTGCTTGTTGGTTTACCTTTCGCTTTTCTGCCTGGCAGGCCTGCGCCGGGCCGGGGCGGACCGGAGACGCTGAGGGTGGAAACGAATCGCGCGCGCAGCCTTCGCCTTGGCACACATTTCATGCGGCGCATTGTTTACTCGTGTCGCGCTCTCTCTTTCTCTCACTCTCTGTGAGCGTGTGTGTGTGTGTGTGTGTGTGCTGTGGAAATTAAATACTTTGCTTGAAATGCTACACTGACGTCCTGACGAGGACAGCTGACAGCGCAGGCGAGGCAGGACGAGCGGATAGGCAGGCAGGCAGGCAGTCAGCGAGGCAACAACTTGTTAGCGATGCTGTCGCTGTTGCTGCTGCTGCTGCTGCTGCTGCTCTTGTTTGTGTTCAACCGGGCAACATTTCACTTTTCATGTGCCTCACACAAACATACACACATACACTCATGCACACACACGCTGCAGACCTTTGTTGCACGATGTCGCACGCCGCGCGCTTTGAGTAATTAAAGCGCAAGCTGCAACAATTTGCTTGCAATTATTATAATCAAGTGGTATTTTTTCGGTATATTTGGTTTTTTAAAAAATACTACAAGCAGCCTCACATTTCATTTCTTATTGTTGTGTGTGTTCGTGTGTGCTGCGACATTTTCAATTTCCGCATCAAAGCCGCAAAACATTTCAGTTGTGAAAATTGAATGTCACTGTTTGAAAAGTGAAATTGCAAACTGTTGACCCCCTACTCCTTCGGTTCCTCCTCCTGCCTCCTCCCCCTCATCTGTACTACTTAACTGTGCGCTCTGCTAGATTTGTGGTTTTGTGGGTCGCACATTATTTTTAGCTACATTTCGCTCTCGTTGCAAGGACAGCGCATAAACTCTCAACAGCAGCAGCAGCTAACGGGATTGGGCACAACAGCAGCTGCTGCTGCACCTGCTACACTTCATTATAAAACAAGAAAGAAAGGCTACCTTCGGCTTGCCGAAGGTTTCATACCCTTGCAGTTATACAAAATATAAAATATATTTGGATTGCTGCTGGTTTCTGTGGTATTTATTGAACAATTATAACAGTACAGGAAGTCAAGATTTTTACATGATTAAGGCTATGAATCAAACACCTGCTTCGAAAAAAAATAATTCTACCTTTTAATGCTTTTGTACATACCTGGATTTCTTATATACTTAACACAAAATGTTATGAGGAAATGTCTTTGTGTTGTAAAGGATCTGTTGGTCATAAAATATAAATAAATTTGGAAAGTTCTCATTCAAAAATGCGTTTGAATAACAGCTACAGGATTTTTTGTTTAACAGCTACATGTAATAGTACTCAGGTTTCCATAAAATTGCAACATGAACCTTCATTAGGTTCATTCGTTGATCTTTATAAGTTATAAAAGTTCGAACTTTATTATTAGGGACACACTTAGATTTGGATGTGATAAGCCTGATAGCTATATCTTGAAATATAACGAAAATCGGCCGTAGGCTCCATGACAGCTATACGATATATCAGTCCGATCTGGCCCATTCCGACTTATTTAAAGAGGGCAGAAATAAGAAGCTTATGAGCAAAGTTTCATGAAAATAGCTCAATAACTGGGGGACTAATTTGAGTTGCAACAGACACGCGGACTGACTGAGTGTTCCTATAACAGCTATAGAATATAAACGTCTGAGATATTTAAATGGAAAAACTAAGGGCGGGTTACTGTATAACATTAAAAAGTATTGATAATGTGCGGTATTTCCAAAAACAAAACAGGTTTGCATACAAAAACCCTGATTTCAGCCGATTGTTCCTATGGCAGCTACATGTTATAGTGGTCCGATTTTGATACAATTTTGACAGCACATTAGAAACGTAATAAGAATAGGATTTGCCAAATCTTGTTGTAATATCTTGAAAAACAACAAAAATCGGCCGATAGCTTCTATGACAGCTATACGATATATCGGTCCGATCTGGCTCGTTCCGACTTATTTACAGCCTACACCAATAATAAGCTTGGGTGCCAAGTTTCATGAAGATAGCTCAATAACTGGGGGACTAATTTGCGTTGCAACAGACAGACGGACTGACTGATTGTTCCTATAACAGCTATAGAATATAAACGTCTGAGATATTTAAATGGAAAAACTAAGGGCGGGTTACTGTATAACATTAAAAAGTATTGATAATGTGCGGTATTTCCAAAATCAAAACAGGTTTGCATACGAAAATAGGATTTGCCAAATCTTGTTGCAATATCTTGAAAAACAACAAAAATCGGCCGATAGCTTCTATGACAGCTATATGATATATCGGTGCGATCTGGCTCTTTCCGACTTATTTACAGCCTACAACAATAATAAGCTTGTGTGCCAAGTGTCATGAAGATAACTCAATAATGTGCGGTATTTCCAAAAACAAAACAGGTTTGCATACAAAAACCCTGATTTCAGCCGATTGTTCCTATGGCAGCTACATGTTATAGTGGTCCGATTTTGATACAATTTTGACAGCACATTAGAAACGTAATAAGAATAGGATTTGCCAAATCTTGTTGCAATATCTGGAAAAACAACAAAAATCGGCCGATAGCTTCTATGACAGCTATACGATATATCGGTCCGATCTGGCTCGTTCCGACTTATTTACAGCCTACAGCAATAAGAAGCTTGTGTGCCAAGTTTCATGAAGATAGCTCAAAAACTGAGAGACTAGTTTGCGTTGCAACAGACGGACGGACGGACGGACGGACGGACGGACGGACGGACGGACGGACGGACGGACGGACGGACGGACGGACGGACGGACGGACGGACGGACAGACGGACATCCATTTTTCGACTCCTCTGGTGATGCTGATTCAGAAAATATATACTTTATAGGGTCGGAGATGTCTCCTAAGGTGCGTTGCAAACTTCTGGCTAAAATTAATATACCCTCTGCAAGGGTATAAATATACGCACACAGATGTGTGTGCTGTGAGCTCGCTGACTCTGCACTTGAATCTGTGGCACGCGCCACTTATTATCCACATATTTACATATAAAATATATATATTTTCCAGCATGTAATTTACACAAGCCGAAAGAAAAATATACATATGGAAAACTATTATAGAAATATAAACTCCATAAAATAACTAAAATTTCGAAATTGCGGTGACTTTTTCGGCGTGCCGAGCGTTTTAGACTAAATATTTAATGTGGCGTGTGAAATGTGCGTTTTAGCGATGCGCGAAAAAGTATGCAACAGTATTAGGGCAGCAGCTAAATGCACAGCGCCGCCGAAAAGTAGGCAATGCTATTATGTGGTGCGACTTTAATACGCGCAACGTGGCCCACAAATTGGATGTTTTATTTCATTATAATTCATAATGTTCGTGCTTGACTTGTTTTTATTTGTTTAGTCAATTCTTTAATATATTGTATTAATAGTTAACTTAGGCTAAGCAATTATTTATAATGTAATTAATTATGAAATCAAGGGAATTTCAGAGTTAGTTTTTATTAAATGTATGAGATTAAATTTAAGTTACATTTTTGTTTGACTTCATTTATTTTACTCAAATTACGTCGGCTAACTGAAAGAAAATTAAAGCCCGTTCGAATTTTAATTCAAGCTGTGCCGTTTGACCCGTTTGTCATTCCACGTGCCACGTGTAAAACTTTGTCGAATTTCATTTATTTTATTTTGCTTTTATTTACATATCAATTTTGACGGCACCAACTGTACACAAAAGTTGAACTTGTTGCACGAGGCTTTTTTTTTGAGAGAGAGTAATTAATTGTGTCCCTTTTACTCTGCTGGTTTTGGTGTACTTCTCTCTGCTTTGCGCTTATTAAACCCACAAATTTTAGAAAAGAAATTTGCGTGTTGGCTGACTGTAAAACGGCAACACCAACACACCCGAAACCGAAAGGCAACTACAACAACGCCGCGAAATACAAACAACGGAAATATAATTAAGTATGCGCACTGTTGCCTTTTGCCGTGCCGCCCAGCCAACCAACTCCCAAAACGAAAACAAAGTTTTTGGTTACTTTTATTTTCCTTGTTGCGCTCGCGCGTTCTTGTTGTCTGCTCTGCCTTCCCGTCTTCCTTGGTGTTTCATTTCAAGTTTTAATTTACGCATTTTTGCGGCAATCAAGCGTAATTGCAACCTGGTTCACTCGAAAATTCTTCACGCAGCTGACAAAGTGTTGAAACAATAAATAGAAGCGGAGTAAGCAATCACCTGCAAACAGTCGATATTTACTTTAATTCCAAATAAGTTTGGGCAGCTAAATAAAAGTTTTGTTTATATCGCGGGTCTCGAGAATAATCAGACTCAAATTGTAGTTAGCCTGCTGCAAGTTAGCTGCATTTTTTTTAAATCAAACCTGTTGATACTTGATATGTTGGCGCATAAGTAGCACACACACAGACACACAGACACACACACGCACACTAGGCACGCACACACTCTCATGCGTAGAGCGCGGTATGAAGGACGCAAGCAAAAGCTTGTTGACTGCTCAAGTGGCACAGTTCCTGTGTGTGTGTGAGTGTGCGCGAGAGAGAGAGAGAGAGAGAGACAGAGTTTACTCTTAAAATTTGCGTATGCACTCTTAGCAGCTTATCAATTAGTCAGTCTGGCTGTGTCTGTTGCGAAAAATCAGACTCGAGCTCAAGCTGCGTGTCTAAGCGGCAGCCGATTTGGCCGTTAGATTTCAAAGCGCGCTCTTAAAAGCTCAAGCCAGACAAAGAGAGCGCAGTTAAGAGCATTTTGCGAGCTTCGAGAGCTTGCGTTCCATACGTGCTCTCGCTCTCTCGCTTTCTTTGCTCGTAGCTTTCCGTATTCAGCAGAGAGCGCACGGCTGTGTTGATAAGGATTACTGGAACAGCTGTTCGGCCTTTTTCGAAGCTTTTCGTGTTACTTTTTAAAACAGTTTGTTAGCGGCAACTTTTGATTGTTATCTGCGGCTCAAAAATGTTGCGCAGGCAGGAAAAGTTTAACGGGCAATGAAAAGCTAAGGCAGTGAGGCAGAGGTTGAAAGACTTTTCCGTTTGTCCTAGGTTAGGGAAGTTTTTTAAAATGTAAGATATTTAAGATGTTCAACTGATGTTTGATTTAGGATTAAAGAAGTTTGCATTGCTATAAGCTAAAAATATCTTAAAATTTCTGCCAAATTTGTCTAAATTTTCGCACTTTAAATGACAAACTTTGACTTTAATGCATAATCGAATTACCGCTATAATTAACGATAAGTCGCGCGACGCGTGGCACATTCGCTATACACATGTGACATACAATCGTCGCATTTGTGTAACAGATATCTAAGCTCCAAACTGATTATACAATCAGCCCAGATACGGCATTAATTACGCCCAATTAGGCTGCGCTGTTTGGGAAGCCGAATTGGGCATGCATTTCATTCAAAATGTTATGCAGACCAGGTGCAATTAATAAACAATGCTCTGGACATTGATTGAATTACCAGTCGACCGAGAGGTAAGAGGAGGGGGGGTGGGTGTTTCAGCTTTAACCCACCACAACTACAGCTTGAACTGACTAAGCGAGCATAACTTTAGTTCGTTTACTTTGGCAAATTGCACTTACAGCACAAATCTACATACATTTGTCAGGCAAACAACAGCAGCAACGGCAACGGCAACAAGAAGTACAACAAGAACAATTGAGAAAGTACAACATTCATTAAACAAACACGCCCGCAAGCCGGTTGCGCCCAGGCCCAAGCTCAGGTTCAGGTTGAGGCGGACTTGAGGAGCGGCAGAACTCAAATACAATCAAACAAAAATCAAAAATCAAGAGTCATGTAAACTGAAACAACTAAGGCGAAACTACACAGTTCGAATCAGTCAAAAGAGTGCGATAGAGAGAGAGAGAAATAAAGAGGGAGTGAGAGAGTGCGGGGTAGAGTGCGAGAAATAAACAAAGTGACAGAACAAGAAGTAAAGAAGTTTTTTGTGCTGCGCTTGTAGTTTCTTTTCTGTCCATCTGTTTCTGTCCGCTCATCCATCTCGCCCGTCTGTTGTTCTGCAGGTGTTTTTCCTCGCTTTTCCCCTGGGCAACACTAAACAGCCAAAGCAATCAGAAAAACTTGTCGCACATTTCTTATGTAGGCTACAAGTCTGCGGGCTTTTGCGAAACTACTTTGAGTAATAAGCGCAGCTTCCCACAGTTCGAATCGAAGTGGTTCAAAATTAATTACAAATTTATTTCATAGCCAAAAAATAAGCAAGCATTTTTGGACACCTTAGCAAGAAACTGTATAAAGAATGGGCAGTAAAATATATATTTTTTAAACTACTTTATGTAATAAGCAGTACGTATCGAAGTGGTTCAAATTAATTAAAAATGTATTTCATAGCCAAAAAGTATGCAACAATTTTTGAACACCTTATAGAGCAAGAAACTCTATTAAGCTTGGGCAATAATATATACAGAAAAGTCTAGAAATTGTAGTAGAAAATCTTTAATAGAATCAATCACCAATGATAGCTAGTTATATTTTGAAAAGACTGTACCTAAGTTCACATACTTACAACATGATTAAGATATCATTTTAAGCAATGTATGAATTCAATCCTTCCTGAAATGTATCTGCTAGAAAAAATCTTCAAATGCCATTAAGTTCCTCAGTCTTTTCGCTTCTGTTGTTGATGGTAGGCACAAAGCGAGATTATTGATTTGAATTATCTGGCTCAGCTTGCGAGATGCCACAAACCTTTTTGTGCAGCAGGAAAAAATAAATGTACAGCAAGTTTGGGGGCTCATTTAAAATGCACAGGGTTGCCATGTCAGCCCGAAACGATACCATTTGCCTCGAGTGCCGTCAGTGCCGAGCTAAGTGCAGTGCAGGCGGCGTGTGCAACCTGAGAACTGTCGTAGATTGCAGCGGGAGCAGTTCCTCCAAGTCAAATTCAATGTACAGCCGTCGGCATAAAAATGCAAAATTGTATTTTTCTTTTACGCTGTCGCATCACGAGCTGAGATGCCAAAAAGTGAAGCAGCGAGTAGAGAAGGCAGGTCGTTTTTTCTCCACTCTCTCTCTCTCTCTCTCTGCCATTCTTTACATCATCCACTCGCTGCGCTGCTGCTGCTGTGTGTGTGTTTTTTGGTCTAATGTAAAATGCGATGCTCGGGGTAATGCGCAGATTTTGAGCTTTATAAATTGAAATGTCAGAAAAAGTTGAGTGCGCCCAGCGCATGACTGACAAGCAGGCAAGCAAATCCGCTGCGAACAGGCTCAGCGAGGGCAGGAGCTGAGGCACACCGCAGCCAAATGCGGAATTCAGCGACAGCTACAGCTTCAGCTTCAGCTCGCGTTCAAAGCAAATGTAAAAGTTGAGGGGAGCGTAGGCGGAGTCGGCGGCAGTGAAGGCATTAAAAAACAAGTCAGAGATTGCGTTCATGAATAATGGGCAAGTACGCGCATTTACATGTGAGTGCGACGCTCATAAGTATGCTACACTTTTGTGTAATTGCCATTGTCGCTGCGCTTGCCTAGCCCTCAATCCTCCCTCTACCACACACTGCCCTGCCCAACATTCAAAGTCAAATCGCAATCCCAAGCTCAACACTCAAATTCAAATGCAAAAGTGGTTTGATTCAATTACGTGACTAGTGCAGACTCACAGTTTGTCGTCCCAACTCGATTACCATTTCAATTTACTTTTCCTACGTTTGGCATTTCATTAGGCACTCAAATAATATCAATTTACTGCTTGTTGTTGCTGTGACTGATATTGTCGTACCTGCAGCTATTGTTGTTCTATTGAATTTGTAGTTTTAATTAAACGTATAAAATGTTCTTTGACTGCCAAACTCGACTTGTGGTTTAAAGCGCGCCCACACGCACACGCACACGCACACGTACTCACACGCACACATGGCACACCCACACACACACACTTGAACACTCACTCGCACGCAACACATGTCTGTGCGGTTGTCGTGACAGCGCCGTGTGTGTGTGTGGCTGCGTTGCATGTTTATGGGGCTTATAATTGAAATTAAGTATACGCCCGCGAGCACAGCCAGGCCGACGGCTGCCGCGGCTGCCTTCGCTTTTTATGGGGCACAAAATGCTTTGTGAACTATGCCAAAGGATTATTTAATGTTGCTCAAGTGAAAATGATGAACTTAATTTCAGTTGAGAGCGAGCGAACAATGCAAGATTCCGCAAGTGTTACGTGATGTGAAAGTTAAAGGTTTTTGAAATGAAAATAAATCTACTAAACGATCTCTTAATCTTTGGCCATTAACTTACCATTCCTGGGAATTGAACTGCCTCTTGAGTTTGAGTAAAACAACAATGCTTACGGTAAAGAATTTTATTCAAAAAAGTTGCTCATCTTAACTTTATACAAATCATATAACTTACGAAATACGAAATCAATAATCAAGGTAATTTGTATTTTGTATAATTAGTTATGCACTTAAATTAGCCGTAATTAGCGTAATAATTATCGTGTAATATATATGTATAAATTATGCAAATAACATGCCAGTGTATGGTAAAAACAAAAAAGGAATATTACACAATACGATTGGATGTTGAAATTGGATGGAAAATGTTTTGTTGAAAATTCAAGCATAAAATAAAATACTCTCGGTTACATTTTGATTTGCTAGAGATGTTTGTTTTTTTCGGTTTTATTTCTCAGGGCTGGTTTTTTGTTAAATGCTTCGCTCTGGCTGTGTCCGAAATGCTATCAAAAAGGCTTAAAATAATATTTCTCATTTGTTTTTTTATTACGTTCTTCTATTTGTTTTCTTCGTTTTTTGTTGAGTGTACAAAATCGTTTAGTAATAATTTAAGGTTGATCTAAAGATTTCGGTTTCGGTTTCGTGTTTCTGCATATTTTCTTGGCTTAAATTACATTTAGCTTAGTTGCGAGACATTTATGTAAATAATTGAGATTTTTCAAATTTTTTTTTTTGTTTTTGCTTTGTGTTTTTTTTTGTTTGCCTATGTAAATTTAATTTATATTTTTTTCGGTTCATTTTTTTTTTTGTGCATTTTCATATTTATTTTATATATATTTTTGTAAATTTTATTTAGATGTGTGGACTGTGTTTCTGTATGTGTCTCTGTGTGTATGTGTGAAGAATTCTGTGCGCGTTTTGTATGAATTATTTATGGGGCAAAAATGTTTTGTATTTGTTTTTGTTTTATTATAACACATTCATTGGGTTTTGCATTTAATTAGTTAGGTTTATTTTGTTTTTTGTTTTTCACTTTTTAGATTTTAGTACACACATTCATGGAGTTTTTGAAAAACCACCTAAGACTTGTTTGTTGTATTTTGTATTTTGTATTTTCGCTTTAATATATATATTTAAATATCATTAATTTTTAATGTTGTTGTATGTTGTTAATGCATTGGGTTTTGTGTTCTCTCTTGCTTACTTTAATGTTGTTGCTGTTGCTGGTGTTGCACAGCCTCATTGGGGCATCCGTTGAGTATTTCACTTCTTCGCCTCGCCCTTCTGCACGTAGACTATCTCGGCATATTCCGTTGCATTCTTTGCAGCTGCATCCACAGGTGTTGCTGTTGCTGGTGTTGTTGCTGCTGCTGCTGTTGGGGCAGGTGTTGTTGCTGTTGCTGCCGCTGTCTTCTCCTGGGCGGGCTTTAGTACAAGTTCAGCATAGACGAGTTGTTTGTCTTGCTGTGGGCAAACACAAGTTGAAAACTTTTGGTTAATACTCCATGAAATGCAAATGAAAATTCGAACAGAGAGTTTACATTTTCTTAACACTTTTTTTTGTACAGTTTTTTCTACAGTTTTTCTACAGTTTTTTATGGTGTTTATTGAGGGCAAATTGCGGTACCTTTTGTTTTTTGCTTTGCTTTTGTCGTTGAATTCGCTGTCTAATTAAAAGTCCACACGGGCGAGGTGCTCTGCCAAACTATTGCCTTTATATGGTCGATATACATATGCAGTAGTATACAAGTTATAGAGTTTTTATATATACACAAGTTATACGAATTTAGCATGCGTTACAGTACGTGGAGAAAGAAAAAAAGAGTACGGTAAGCCAAACAAGAGAAGGAGAGAGTGAGAGAGAAGGTCAAAAAACGTTTAAATTGTGTAATAAAATCTGTTGAAATCATAAGGCATAATTCAAGCTTTTACACAGCGCCTACAAGTATGCTAAACTAAATGGTGTAGAAAACGTACACACACTCACACACACGCACTCACGCACACATACAGCAAGAAAGAGTGGTAAAAGTGGGCAGGAGGGAGGTGGGTGAAGAGGTGTTTCGGGTCGGGCTTAAGGACTGAGTCTGTTTTTGTATACCTTTGGTTCATTGTCATTGCCATCGATTGTTGTAGTCGCTGGCGCCTGGGCTGCGCCTGCATTGTTGTCCTGCCTCTGCTCCGTTGCCGTTGCCTGCTCGGCGTCGTGGCCATTGTTGTCCTTGCTCTTCCTGGCGCCATCCTTCTCGTTGAAACGCTTCAAAATGGCCACAGCGAAGGCGGGCAAACGCTTGGCCCGCTTAGCCAGCGGCGTCTCCACAGCAGCAGCAGTAGCGGCCGCGTCGCTGGCATCTCCTGCCTCGTCGCCCGCACCGTTTCCTGCCCCGCCAGCAGTTCCGCCCGTTGCCAGTGTTGTTGTTGCTGTCGTTGTTGCCGTTGCCGTTGAGCTGGAGGTGGCTTTTATGTCGGCGCTTTCGGTGTCGCTGCTGTTTTTGGTTTCAATTGTGGTTAAGGGATGGCACTTTGTTCTTTGTTTATGTTGTTGTTGTTATTGTTGTTGGTGTGGTTGATGTTGTTGTTGTTGTTATTGTTGGTGTTATTGTAGGTGTGTCTCATTGTTGTTGTGTGAGTTTTTTGGGCTACTTATTAAATGTGTCAAAATAATTGTTGTCGTGCAGCCGGGACAATAGAAAGACGCAGAGGGGGATAGCAAGAGATAGAGAGTGGGAGATAGAGAAAGAGGGGAGGCAGCGAGTTGGAGCTGAGGAAAGCGCGCTTCGGGTCCAGCCTTAAAACGGCCATTCAAGCGGGGTTAGTCGACAGGTAAGTTGTGTGTTTGTCCTCTGTGTATGCGTGTGTTTGGATTAGAAGTTTCTCCTTATTCTTGTTGTTGTTAGTCGTTTGTGTAAGGGGGTTGGGGTTAGTGAGGTGGGAGGGGAAATTGCGTAATTGTTATTGTTGTGTGGCACCATAAAACCAAAGTGTTAGCTCAACGAAAACTTGAACTTTGCACGGCGAAAAGTCGCAATTAATAAGGGCTAAAATAACATTCGAAAACTCGAGGATATGCTAAGGCGACTAACTCAAGTGTGAAATTAATTGGGTTGGAAAGGTACTGGCAACAGATAGCTTGATAATGTTCAAAGGTTTTAAAGCTGAGTCTGTTCTGATTATTATACTGTATTTATCTCTAATATTTAAAGGTTCAGTTCGACTTTATCGAGATGGAACTAAAGTTGAAAGCAAATTATGCACATCTATTTATAATTAAAGCTCTTTTGTTTCAACTTCTAGTTGGAAATGCAAATTTAAGGCTTGCTTCATTTTTCTACATTTATTAATCATATCTAAAGTAATTTTAAAAATTTAATATAATTTGTACCGATTGAAAAACCTTTGAATCTCCATGAAAGCTCTTTTGTTTATCTGAAAGTGATTTTCTGCCAATTTTAATGCATTCTAAAAATTCTCATTATTTTTCTTTATTAATCTAAAATTTCCAAAGTGCATATGGAAACTAAAAGTCTATTTTATGGAGAAGAAACCACAGTATAAAACAAAGTCCACACTCTTATTCCGATTTAAAGCTCTTTTTTTTGTCTCAACGTAATTTTTTAAATGTATTCTTTTTTTCTATTCGTTTCTACCATTAATCTCTTGAGAGTTTGCTTTAAGCAGCATTCTGAGAAATTCTAATCTATAAATCTGAAGAAAAAAAAAACTGCTTACACAGATCTCTACACAGAACACAACACTCAGCACTCGGCTCGAATTTATTTGGAAAACTTTTGGACTGACCTTGACTTCCGCCGCAGCTCGAGTTGACCCTCATCTTGGCGGCTGAGGCGCAGATGGCATACGACCGATAGTGGGCCGCAAAATATGTTGGCCAGACAAAAGGAAAAATAAAAACGCTTATTCAACGGGTAACGCAACTCGATAAATACCTAATCGGGCTCATTTAAATGTCTGGCAGTTGTCTGGCTTCGTGTTGGCCCTGCTATCGGCCATAATTTGTGCCAACTTTGCCGACTAACGCTTATCTGGCTCAGCTCAGACACATTTTATTATAATTTGTACTGTATTGGCGCATAGTTTGAGTTTGAGCGTAGTTATAAATATGTAAATGAAAACCCCTGAGGCCCTTAAACACACACACACACACACGCGCGCGCGTGCGCGAGTTTCTTCTGTTGTTAATTTATTATAAATATGTTACATATAAAATATACAAAAATGATGAACAATCTTAGCAAAAAGTCACTAACTACAACTTAAGATAGGCACGTACAAAATCGAAATGAACTTTTCGATAATTAATAATTAATTAATTAATTAATTCATAAAAAAATGCAATCAATTAAAGTGCAAAAAAAAGGAAATTTCGTTTCGTTTCTTAAGGATATTTCGTCAAAAAAAGAACGTAACTCTTTTTGTTGCTATATTTGGGTTTTGTTCCACGGTGACTAAAGTAACAAAGCATCGAACTTGTGCCCCGAGTCAGTTGCCGACAATAAGCTGCCTGCTACAGCAAACATATCAAAGTTATTCGAAATAAAATTCTTAATTTCATGCAGTTTGTCTGTTTTTTCTCGTGTTCGTGTTTGTGTTCGTGTTCGTGTTCGTGTGGGATGTGTGGGTTGGATGAGGCTGTCATGAGTTGAGTCCTAACTGAGTTTCATGGCTCGCAGCTATGCAACTGCCTGTTTAACTAGAGTAATATTTCCCTTAGGCATTTAAAATCTACACACACACACACATCTACACACTAGATTTCCGTTTCCTGCGGCAGTTTGGGACCCGTCGTCGTCGTCGTCGTCTTGACCGGCTTGGGCGGCGTTGCCGGCGGCGCTGGCTTCACTGTGCTCGTCTGCGTGCTGCGTCCGGACAGCAGGTTGGCCTGTTTCTCGAGCAGCTCACGCTGATCCTTGGGCAGCCAGCGCGAGAAACGCGACTCCGGTATGCCCAGCTGATTGCCACGCTGCAATAGATCCGAGTGCGCCTGCTTCTCCTCCTCCTCCTCTTCCTCCTCCTGCTGCTGCTGCTTCTTGCTCGGCCGCACGTGCTTCGTCTGGCGTCCGCCTGCCTGCGCCATAAGCACATTGCGCAGCGGCTGCGTGGTCGGATTGTACACGCTGCTCTCGCGATCTGTGCCATACTCAAAGGAATCGTCCTCGTCCTGCCCATGCGGCCGACGCTCCACAGACAAACGTTCGTGTCCATTCTGAGCCTGGCTGCCATTCGACTCGCGCAGCTTGCTGGCGCCCAGCAGCGTGATGCCATTCGGCGTCTCCAGCAGCGCCACGTTCTGGCCGTGCAGCGCGCCATCGCCGGACTCGAGCTGCTTCTCGCTGCTGTGTGGGCGTGGCAATATACAATTTTCGACAGTTTTTGTGTGTGTTTCATTTTGAAGAGTTTTGTTTAATTTTTTTATTTTTGTTTCCATATGAAAGTACACAGAGAGAAGAGAATTGTGTTTGTGATGCATTTGCGAAATGGCTAACTTTGTTTTTTGATTCTGATTTTGATTTTGATTTTGCGGTTCTTGGACAGCGACTTGACGTTTTAGTATATGCGGATTTAGTTGTTGCTTTTGTTCTTTGCGGTACGGCACAGTGGTTGGGTGAGGTAGAAGTGGGAGAGGTACAGAGACAGAGAGAGAGAGAGAGAGCGAGAGAGAGCGAGGACAGAGAGACAGAGAGTGGCGAGCGATGTCTTGAACGAGGCGATACGAGGCGGGCGGACGAGCGGGCGAGCTTGGTGTGGGTGTCTCTATGTGTGTGAGTGTGTGTGTGCGTATGTGTGTGTGAATGAGCTGGGTGAGTGTGAAATTTGTTTGCGATTCGCAAAGTGAATTTGATTTGATTTCAATTTTGCGACGACAACGACGAACGACACGATTCGAAAATGAGACGAAACACAGTTTTTTTTTTGCATAAAGTTTTCGGTTTTTTGGTTTTTCTGCTTTTTGGCAATTTCCACTGACAAATAAAAACAATTTCCCCTGCAAATAAATTAAGAGCGTCCGAGCTAAAAGCTTTGCCTGCACAGCATAATTTAAATGCAGGCAAATTAAAAATACTTTCCATTGAGACACGTACAACTATTTAATTTTGACCATAACTTAACTTATGCTCGTTGAATTCTAATGAAATTTGGCGAATATATGAAAGACAAATGCAGCTTCAACTCTGCAAAATCTTTTTCAATTTGTATGCACGAATACCAAGATAAACGCGAAACAATGTTCAATTTTCTCTCAACCTCGACTTTGCCGGTGGAAATCATATGTGTACGATGTAACAATGTGTGTGTGATAGATGTGTGTGGTGTGTGTGTGTGCTTAAGTTAAGATGCCTGTAATATTAACTATGCGATTAGCCTAATGATGATTGCCTAGATATACGATTGTCTCTATATGATCATAATGAGGTTGATGTAGTAGTTTCGTTTAGGAGCGCAGGTAAATGAAAATTACACAAAACGATAATGTGAAAACCGTACTTACATATATTAGAAATGAATTAAATTATGCCACAAAACATGCAACAAGCCATACGCACAATTCAACTACGCAATTATTGAATTATTAATTTAGTAATTCGGAAAGTAAATGTAAGGATTAATGATTACAAGAGGCAAGCAGGCAGGCAGATATATATATAAAGAGAGAGAGAGTGAGTATATCGACTACAAGTACCGTAAACAATTGTTTAGTGAGGCAGACAGATATCGTATCGGGTTAGTTTGGTTGGTTGAATGACATACAGAGCGTGTATGGAGTATGACCTGGCCCCGTTGCACTTTTAACTTATTTTGACAAACACATTTTCGATGGGGAAATGGAATAGAATAGATCTACGTAACGCTGAGTACTTACGTTTCGTTTGTGGGCGTCTTGATCGATTTACCTGCGAAAATAGATATAAAGTATGTTTATTATATTTGCTTATATAGATAGTAAATCGATTAGGTTATGCTTTTGCGTTTATGGAATATATGAATGGAGTGCTCGACCATCATCATAGGCTACCTGAACCATCGTCATGGGGACAGTAAATGAAAAGCAATGTTTATTATTAAATAAAAACAAAATTTATTCATATCTTTAAAGTATGTTTTGTTTTTACAAATTCTAAAATTATATAGAACTCAAGATAAGTGTGCACAGATTACGATAAATGTATTTAGCCAATTTCTCATTATACCTACATATAATTTAAATGGTTGTGGGATATTGCGGCGTTTCGAGCCAAGTTCTGGGAAATATATCTAATATTTTCCTCGTTTCACTATCGACTCGTTATTCAAATTGAGTTGAGCAAAAAATGTAGCTGAAGAAATGCAAATTGCTGGCAGGTTGAGGCTTATAAGTTAAATCGAAAAGTTGCGGAAAATTATGATACAAAAAAATGTGTAAAACTTGTAAATCGTAAATAAGTTGTTGATATTCTTGTTTTCATATTTATCTGGTGCGTAGCCGCTAGAGATTCCGGGAGATTCCGTGTTAACTTAAGTAGAAGAGAGAGCTTACAAAAATACTTGGCCTAAATTATAGGGTATTTTTGTTTCGTATTCGATTGTGTTTTGTTTTGTTTTCTATTGTGATTTTGTGCGCTGTTTGAGAGCGAAGATATTTTGTTTGAATTGGAGGCAGGAATTGCGCACAGCTTGATCGTTGGAGGATCGCATTATGTGAGCGGGGTAGCCTATACGGATGTATTGGGCGGCTTGGGTGCATCGATGCCATGCTGCTGTTGACCATTTCCGGCCGCAATTACAGCGGCAGCGGTCGCTGCGGCACTCTTCTTCAGATCGGCCTTCCTCTGCGCCTCCAATTTGTCAGTCACGGGGGGCGTGGCCTCCTCAGACTGTTGCGTGGTATCGATATGCTCATCGCCATTGTCTTGGCCATCGAGTTCGTCGTCATGCAGATCGGGATGGATCTGCGCCTCGGAATCGGGACCGATGTCTGTATCGAGGGTGGCGCCTGCAAGAACAACAACAACAAGAACAACAACATAAGCGACGGTCGAGTTCGGCTAAACCGTTTCGACCCATTTCGGTTTTTTTTTCCGGCCAAACTTAATACGTGGGTTAGTCCTTATACCAAATAAAGCGAAAGTAAGAAAATAATTGATAGAGTAGAGTTGAAACAGAAAAAATAAGTCTTTCATAGAGATTTTGATAGAAATGCAAAAAAAAATAGAAAACCAAAGTTTGTTTTCGTATGAAATTTAGAACACATAAAAACAAAAAATAATAATTATAAATAAATAATTGAAGCGTCATTTATGTTAGCTTTTCTTGTTGTTGTCATCTGTAGACACTTTCGAGACACTTTTCATTATTTTTGGGTTTCGTTAACATTTTGAAGTTTTCGTATTGGTTTTAGGTTGTTTTGTGTTTTTGGTTTTTTGCACATTATTTGACTAAATACATTTAATTGTTTTTGAGTAATTTTTGAAAAATTTGTATAAAATATATGTGTGTTTGGGTTGGCACTGCCTATGTGCGGTATAAGGTATTTGCAGCGTTTTTTTGTGATGATATATGATAGTATATGGTTTTTCAACTCTTGTTACTTGGGCAAACGTTTACGGTCGGATTAAATAGCTTTGAAAAGCGAATTTGCAGCAGTTTTTGAGCAATATATACGAAGATTTTAAAAATCAACATTTTTTTTTTAAGTTTTATTTTTTAGTTTATTTTTAGGCTAGCTATTAAATGTACGGAAATAGAACTGTCTATATGGACTCCACAGTTCTTTGTCTATTCTTCTACACAGTATGTTTTTATTTCGTCAGTTGCAGGGTATTTCACAGTCGAAACCTCTACTACTTCCACCTCTACCTACTTATTCATCTAGCAGAGAGCACTTTTTGGCTAATTGAAAAACATGTGCGGGGCCGTCGTATTTATATGTCCTATGAGCTACATATATACTACTCCCTAACCCCTCTATATATATACTTCTTCTTCTTCCCCCCTACAATTCCCTAACTACCCCGAAAATACTTTTGTTTTAGCGGCATCAATATGTTTACTAATTATGTTGTTGTTGCCCCAAACAAACACCTTGAAAACGTGCATAACTTCCCCTCCCCTCTAGACTGTAGATTCCCCGTAGACTACTCAAGTGAAAATGTTCGATTATAAGAGAATTTGGCAGGGTTGCCGCCGCCGCCGCTGCTAGAGTTTCAACGCGAACTTGCCGCTAATTAATATTTAAAAGCCGCACAATGAGTCGAAAGTTAACAACGGGCTGTGGCTTTGTGGGGCTGTTGCCACGCCCACTTGGCTGGGGTTGCCATGTGTTTGTTTAGCAGACAAGTGTTGGAAAACGCGTAGATGCTGTGAATGGTAAATGTAGGGCTGGAAGATGATTTTGGGGGCCAGAACGTATTGTTAGCGTAGCTGATGCTGATGCTGATGGCATATGACAATGATGATGCGGAGTAGCATGTGATGGTGTAGCTGATGATGATGATGATGATGATGGGCAACCACGCAGAAGCGAAACAGAAGGAAGTTTTGGTTTAAAAATAAACAACGACTTACCGCCAAAGCACCATCTGCCGGTGGCGCGCGCAAACAGAATGAGCAGCACAATCAGGACGAGAACTGCGACGGCCACAACGATGCCCACAATGGCGGCCACGTCGAGGGTGCTGGTGGGCGGCTTGCTGGACGAACTGATGCGCACTTGATAGTCGGTGGTGCCCAGCTCGTTGCTGGCGCGCAGATTGTACGTCTTGGTGGTATCCTCCAGCGTGAGGCCGGCAATGACCAGCGACACGTTGTACTCATCGTTCATGATGTACTGTGGCTCGAACGCGGAGTAGCGTCCGTCCCGGTTGCCCTGCTGGATCACAGTGCCATCGATGGTCCATTCGATAGTTGGCGGCGGGCTGGAACGGATGGTGATGTTCACGATGGCAGTGTGATCCAGATACAGGCCATAGACGGAGGCTTCGGGCTGATGAACGGGCGCATCTGCGGGCAGGAGTCGAAAGTGGTTGCATTAGGCGCCAGGCTCATAAGGCAGCAGCCTGTTTACTTACATCGCACGTTGATGATGTAGGCGGCTTCCTGGGGCGGCACACTCTCGCGATCGGTCTGATGATGCGAGCGACAGACGAGCTTGCGATTGCTGTCCTCGGGCGACAGATGCCATCTGATCTCCTGCACGGACGTGGAGAGTTCAACATTATCGTTGGTTTTGGTCGGGATGATCTGGAGGGGATCGGTGCGCTTGTTGGCGGGCATATGGTCGATATACCACGAGATGTTGGCCGGTGGGCGACCATCACGCACGCTGCAACGTGCCTGGAACTCGGTGCCCTCGGTAAAGAAGCCATCGCGATTGGGCTTGGTGAGCAGCTCGATGATGGGCTGCTGCGGACGCACTGCAGCAGAGAATGGAAGAGTTAGAGCTGGCTTCGATTGAGAGACGAGCGCGTATACTTACAAGCCACAACCAGATCAATGGTGCCGGTCAGTTCCTCGCCCTCGACGCCCAGACTGCACTTGACCTGGCCGTTATTGCTGGCCTTCACCCGCTCGATGCTGACGCCGCATTGGCCGCCATTCAGCCCGGTGCCGTAGTACTTGAAGCCCGGTGTCTTGCTCCACGAGGGCGACAGATTGAGGACCTTCTGCTCGCCGGGTATCTCAATGCGGCAATAGTTGATGGCGCGTCCGTAGCGGCAGAGCAGCTCGACGGGATCGCCCTCGTTGAGCAATGCCGTATTGGGCTCCACATTCACCTGGCCGTAGCTGAGCGCATCTGCAAGCGGAAGGGAAAGAGATAGATGTTAGTGATGTTATGCAACGCACAAAGTATCTTGTATCTTGTATCTAGTATCTTGTAGCTTGTAGCGCGTATCTCATAACTGCTAAGTGGCAGAGCTTGCCTCATGCCTCGAAGACAATCAGCTAAATGAGTGTCTGTAGCTTTGCTAA
The DNA here is from genome assembly GCA_018151445.1 of Zaprionus inermis. NCBI lineage: Eukaryota > Metazoa > Arthropoda > Insecta > Diptera > Drosophilidae > Zaprionus > Zaprionus inermis. The sequence goes on from JAECXD010000555.1 coordinate 3,080,190, forward strand.
GCACTTGCACGTTTGCATCTCGCAAGATACGCATCTGCATGCGCATTGTCTCCAGTTACACGCCCCTCCGCCCCCTGGCACGTCTCGTCTGGCCGCAAATATGCCATGCGGCTGCGGTTAGCTGCCTCTTCTCATTAAGTTTCAATTACGCCTGTTTTTTCTTTCAGTCGCAAACAGTTTTTGCATTTCCTTTGCCTGCACAACTGCAATGGCATCTGAAGAGAACTCATTCCTTCTCTTTTCGTTCCTCTCTCTTTCTCTCTCTCACTCGCTGTGCGCCAATTATGACGTTCGAGCTAGAAAATTAAATGATTTAGCTAAAGCAAAACTTTTCCTGGCTTTTCTTGCTTTCTATTGCTTTATTTCTACATAGAGTAGCAAAAAAAAAAAATTTAGCGGTGTCTAAGTGAAGTTTTGACTGAGTAAGCCCCTATTAAACTCAAGTACTCTTGATCTCATTTTTTTAATTTATATTTTTTTTAATTTATATTTTTCTTAGTTTTTTAAATATTTCAAAATGAATACACACATGGTCTTTATAAAGCAATCAAGCATCTCTCTGGCAAATTTCAGAGTTCTATAGCTTAAAGTTCCCGAGATCTCAGCATGTTTTCTGCTTACACAACTGCTATACCAACTGCAATAGGATCTGCATAGTTTTCTTTGGGTCTTCTTTCTTCTGCTTCAGTATTTCTACTATTAATTGTTTTCACTTTTTGCTGCATCGATAGTACTTGAGTTTTCAGCTGTTATTATCATTGTTTGTTCATGTATTTCAAATTTAAAATGCGCATTATTTGCATAATGCATACACTCAACTCTCGACCAAGTTTCATAGGCCTAACTACCACAGTTCCCAAGATCACAACGATTTTCCTTTCAACTTTCACGAAATTGGCGATCTCAACTTTAATTGAACTTTGGTTAAACATATTTATACATGGTATTTCTATCATATAATTTTCACAGATTTTGCTTGGCCACTTCCTTTCGAATTCGCTGCACTTTCTTTCCTATCTAATGGGGAAAGGGGGAAGGGTATGCAAAGAGTGCTTTCCTCAATTTTTGTTTGAGGTTTTGCATTTCGTCGCAATTATTTCTGTGTGTTGATCGATTGATTTGCTGCTGCTGCTGCTACGCCTTTGCGCATAGGCTTCATTTTTCACAGCCTGCCAAACACTTTGCCAATTGCCACGCCTCCGCTCCCCACTCCACCACGGCTGCTGCTGCTGCCGCCCTACCGCCCTACCGCCCTTGCCCACACAGCTGCAATCTAACTAATTTTGTAAATGAAAGCCGCAAAATTGCAAAATGTGCCATAAACATGAGCAGGCTGCGCCGGCTGCTGCAGCTGCAGCCTGCCTGCCTGCCCGGCCTGGTCTGGTCTGGTCTGGCCCGGTCTGGTCTGGCCCGGTCTGGTGGTCGCCAGGCAGGCAGGGGGCTGGGTCTGGGGATCGACCAAGTGCAGCTGGCCATGCATTGATTTCAATTTCGTTGCGCTTTTTGGCTTTTGACTGACTGCATGACTGAATGACTGGCTGACTGTGCGATTGACTGACGTGACGTGCAGGCCAGCCAAGACTTTTGTTTGCCCAGTCGCACACACACACACTCGCACACACACCCGTGGCAGGAAGCAAGCACAACAATAACGGCAAATGTATCGCCATCGCGCTCACACAGATATTTGCATTTGTTTGGCTTTAAAGCGGGTCAACCAGTTGGCCCCAGTTGCGCTCGGCCAGCTGGCGGCGCTGTAATTTAAAACTCGCCGCCAAATCCCGTCGATGTTCGATTGAGTTGTGAGTGCACTCGTTTCGGTTGTTATTGTTGTTGCTGCTGCTTCCCGCACACTCGGTTCACACTCGAAACCACTTGGGAGTGCATAAAGCAAATCGCTGAATTTATTTCGTAGACAACAAGCAAAAGATTTCAGCTTAAATTTCCAGCGTCAGCATAGCCCGAAAAACCGCCACACACAGAGAGTGAGAAAGAGTGGGGAGGAGGAGGAGTGAGGGGGACAGGCAGAGAGGAAGCCTGGCGTAGCGTGGACAATGTCACATTCACAGCTAGAGCTATGAAAACAAAGATGATGATGACGACAATGGAAACGGATGGAGCCGCCGTTTGTACTGCGTGTGTATGCGGCTGGTTGTGGGTGCTCAGGCGTATGCTCGATGCCCCTTCCCACCCCCTACCACGCCCCTGCAGCAATTCAGAGGCGAATCTATTTTTTATTCGTGCTGCCCTTCTCCTTCCTGCAAACGACGACGACGACGACGCAGAGTATCGCATACCCTCGACGCGTTGTGCCGGCTACGCTGCATCGTGATATTTATTTATTTAGCTTTTTGCAAGCGGAATTTTCAGTGGAACGTCGACGACGACGTGAACGTGGACGGAGCAGTCGTTGCTTTTTGTGTTTTATTTGATGCCATGTCTGCAGTTTTCAACTTCAACCAGGCAGACCCAACGGCAGCAGCAGCAGCCCGGACAGACCGGTGTCCAGTTCAGTGGTCGTGCTGCTGAGCTTCTGCTTTGCACAGCGTGCCCGGCTCCAACTCCAGCTCCGTCTCCGACTATGTTTCATTTTTTTCCCTCCCATTCGTGTATGGCAACAGCCACAAAATCATTTCACTTCACTTTCCTTCAATAAATTGTACAATATATTTAATTTAAAGCGCAATAAAATCAACTTGCTTGACCATTGTCGGGCAATCCTTAGCTAGCCAGCTGCCACGCCCCTGCTGCGCGCCCCCACTGCTCCAGTCGACTATTGTTTCCATCTGACTTTGGCCACGTTAGCGTCTTTTGTGCAAGACGTGATTTTTTCCTTAAATATTACGCTCAAGTATTTGATTTTCCCCTCGCGGCGAGCCGCATCAACAATTTTTCGCCTGAGCTTTGCTGAGATTTTAATCGCACAGTGGTGCGTGGGTGGCGGAAAAGGGAGATAATTTTAGACTGATTTCGAATAAGACTTTGTTACATTTACAAGTCAACAATATGTGTATAATCTGCATTGTTTTCGAAACTGTTCTTTATAAATATTAGAAAGGCGTACAAAAACTGAAAATGTATTATTAGATTTAATAATTTTTATCTAAATAATAGAAAGCCATAGAAAAAACTTGTTGGATTTAATAATTTAGTTAAGTGTATAGAAAATAAATGGGAAACTAATTAAGCAATTTATTATTTTATATTATAAATTTATTTTCTTTCTTTCTAATTAATTTTTAAGCCTTGAAAACTTTTTTAGAAAGAAATTGAAGAACATTTTAATAATTTCATAAAACTTTCTTCAAAACATTTTTAACCCGGTTCTACTTTTTCTATTCCATGTGCCTGCTTTTTTCCTGCGTTTTCCAAAAACTGTTGCCATATTCCTAGTCTTTGCACCACGGTGAGTGAAGTCTGTTGCTTTGGTGCAAAGGAAAAAAGGAATCAGGAAACAGGAATCGCGAATAAGTCGCACTGTCTATTCGACTGTCCCTTTTTCTCTCTTTCTCTCTCTCTCACCGGTCGCAAGAGGTCGGCATGCAATTTGAGCATAAAACGAAACAGGCGCATATTTTGTGTACACATACGAACCTGTCTATATGTCTATATGTCTATGTCTCTGTGTCGGATACAAAACGCGATATACTTGCGCCATTGTATTTTCCTTAGTAATTTTCAATTTATCTGCGGCGATTTATCAACTTTTGTTATTGTTGCCTGTATTCACCTGCAGCGGCAGAGCAAAAAAGATAATTATTGTTGATTTATGGCACAGGGAAAACGCTTTGCAGCCACCCTCCCTTCTTTCTCTCCCTCTCTCATTCCCCTAATCCTGCTTCCTTCAATGTGCGATATATGATATCTATATGTTCATATCTTGACAGCGACTTGAGCTTGACTTTGCCACGAATTAAGCTGGAGGAAAAAAGAGGTGGAAAAGTCAAGAGAAAAACCCGCTATATTTGCCGCACCGTGGCTAACATGGCGTGTGTGCAATTTCTTTTTCTTTTCGGCTTTTAATAATGATTGCTTGTTACAGCGAATTGCCGACGGTTTCCTTTTTGGCCCCAAACGATTTTCCATTTATTACTCGGCTTTATTTATGGCTCCGCACATGAGTTACAAGGTGTCAAAATTTATTAAATACTTGCATTGATTTATGCGCTGCGATTTAATTGAAAGTGTTAGGCGACAAGTTGCCAAAGTTATCGAGGGGGTCAATAATGACACGCTCGAGAAAAAAACCTTGTGACTTTTGCGCCATTTGCCACACGTGCCACAAAACCGAGGTGGGTAAAAGTCAAAACCGTTAACCTCATGGCCATGTTGCAGTTGGCTTTCGAATCTGCAGCACGGCGTCGTCTATGTGATTGGCTATACCACTTAATTCCGCCAATCGACGCCATAAATCGCGTCGGAAAAGTGAAAGACTGTGCCGAATTTGCAGTCTAGAGTGAAAGTCACAGCGCAAGCGATGCTTCCTTGGGTGTAGCGAATCCCTGCAAAGAGGAAACTCTCGGCTCAGTTCCATTCCAATACAAACGTAATTACCAGTCTCTCTCTCTCTCTCTATCTGAGCCAAGTTCCAAACTGGTCTATTACGCGCGCTCTGGGGGCTTCGAAAGAACTAACTTTTCCAGCTCAACTCGAGACTAGTTTATAAAGTATTTTTTTTTGGGAGGACACAAAATGAAATGAGCAAACTTGCTGTCGAAAAGACAATCTAAAAATGTTTCTTTGGTTTCTTACACTGATTCTGAACTTATTAGCGTAGAGGAAGAGTTACTAAAGTGAAGTAAGCTGTAATATTGGATTGAATTAAGATTGTTTCATAAGATTTATACATGTATTATTAAGTTAGTCTGCTATTTCTTCTATTTTCGACTCACTTATATTAATCACTTTGCCTACTAGTCGTATATATTTTTAACGAGTAAAAAACTGCTGCGGTGTTTTTTACTTGTCCCCTAAATTAATGTGTTTTTTCTATAGCTATACTTTCTTTCTCATTTTGAATCAATTTGACAGTTAGTTGATTATTTTAAGCAATGTAGGTCAGTTTCTTATGCTCATTATGGGAATGGGTAAAATACCACCGCATCAATGCGGCTTGCACATGCGGTGCGGTGTGTATTCGTTGCACTGCTTGCTGATACACATCTACAATTTGTTCCATATTAATATCATATTACTTAGTCAATCTTTAATCATTTGAAATTCATATTACACACAGTGAACTAATTGTTGAAATTCCTTAAACACTTCTTCATCAATATTGCAGGCAACTAAAGCTCACTCTCTCTCTGTCTGTCTCTCTCTCTCACTCTCTCGCTGTCTGTCTCTCTCTCTCTCTCTGTTTCGGTCAGCCTGTTTGCAGTACAACCGCAGCGACAAGTTCTCCGACAGGCAATTCAGCAGCGTCCAGTTAATTATTGTAAAATATGCCAAAAACACGAGTCAGTTCGAGGAGGTTGCGCGGGTTGTAGTGACGGTTTAGAGGGGGCTTTGTTTACTCTACGGAGACTAAGAAGCTGTTGCCGGTTCGGTTCTCGTTCGATTCAGCTCTCAGTTGGCGCTTTAGTTTTCGATGAGCTTATAAGCGTCTTATTGTAATTACCTGACAATGCAGTCAAGTGGCAGCTTGGCAGCTGCAACTACAGCTTCATACACAACCACAAGTGCAACAACAATGGCAGCAACAGCAACAACGAGAACAACACAACAACAACAACAACAACAACAACGAGAACAACTACGAGAACAACTACTGCTGGCAAGTGCTGAGCTGTTTGCATATTTGAATAGCTCGCAGGGCCGAAAGTGCCCACAGAATACCAAATGCTTATTAAAGCCTCAAGAATTATTATCATAATTAATGCATTGCAATGGGTTGTGATTCGAGGGGTATGGCGAAGGGATTGCGAAGAGGGGCAGAACTGACTGAAGAACTACACAATGGCCGCAAAGTTTGCCTGGCTGTGTGCTTGCTGCTGCGTCTGCTGCCCTCTTGACTTATTGAGAAATTTATGCAAATATTGCTCATTATACAAATGTATGTATGAACACGTATATGTGTGTGTGTGTGTGTGTGTGTATGTGTCTGTATGTGTTTGTGGCTTATATAGAAAACGATTTGCCAGCCAGTCAAATTCTCAGTGTGTGCTGCCGGACATGTGATAAATTTTGCGGTGCATTTTCCTCATAAATTTTACAGCAGTTTCAACTGTAAAAGCGATTTATTTAATACGAACTCGCTGTCGCACTCCCCTCTCTTCTCCCTACCACTCTCTCCCTCTCTCTCTCGTGTCTCCAGCTTGTGCTGAATGGGTTTTCCACAAATATGCCAAATTAATTGCGCTAGTTTTGCGACCATGAGCATTAATATGCGTCAGCTCGGCCAATGGTCGAAAATAGTTGTAGTTGTATTTTTTCTTATACTTGTTGCTGTTGCTGTTGTTGTTGCTGTTGCCACAGCAAGCTGCACGAGCGAGCAGATGTCAGGCCTTTGTTTGAGCCCAGCATAATCATCTCTTTAATCAGCTTCTTGTCTTCACAATCCAAATTAAACTCTAATTCACACTTTGTGCAGGCTACTGGAAAATTTATGAACAAGTGTGCTGGCTGCACGACTAGCTGATACTCTGTATGGTAGTTGATCTGTGTTGAGGCCACTTAGTACTAGTTGGGTTCTGGAAGGTGCTACAGGACTCCTAAAAACATTGTAAGGGGGTAGCATGGAATTTTAGATCATAATATTTTGATGCAGGATCAATCTAAGAGAAGAAACACGAAAGAAATGTCATTTCCTGGGTTCTATAAAGTGATATAGGGCTCTTAAATAATTATAATGGGGTAGCATGACAGGTCCAAATTTTTGAAAATTTTAGATTCATAATATATTGATTTAAAATTAATCTAGAAGTGGAAACTCGAATGACAAACCATTTCTCGGAACAATCTGATGATGTTATGGGTACCTAAAACGGTATAGGGATCTTAAAATTGTGCAAGGATTAGCATGAAGAGAGCGTGTTATTCTTTTCGTTCGTCCTGAGCACGTGGACTACTTAAACCCTTTAATACGTACGCACATACGCTGGCAAAAGCAATTTACCCGAGTCTGCCAGGTGACAGCAGGTTTGAAAAAAAAAAGAAAGAAGACAGCAGACTTTGCACTTTGCCCTTGCGCCCTGCACGTTCTCCGTCTGCCGCTCGCCCCCACATCTTCGCCTTGCTGAGCTGTCCTTGCTTAAGGTTTCCTAATTTAATGCATGAAGCTCAGGCACACGCACACTCACACTCACACACATACACACGCAATATGCCAGCGGACATATGCATGTGCTGGGCGTGGCTGACTAACGTAATACCCTGCGATTATTTATTGAGGCAATTTCATATTAAATTTATTATTGCAGTTGCTTGCGGTGACCTTTAAAAATATTTAATTTCACATTTTGATTTATGAAAGTGAGGAATTGAATTTATTATCGCTCCGAACTAACGTAATTTGCGAGGTATTTAAAACTCTGGCAGTGTGTGCGCGGTAACGGGGTCGGGGACGAAGTCAACCAGGCGTTCATTAACATAATTCTCATATGTACGCAACACGGTTGGCCACACCTTTCTTTAGCCTTTTTCTAGCTAGGTGCGGCGGCTTGCTTAAGATATGCAAAGCGAAGCGCACCTCAGACAGGCATATGAATTTATTTTCTTTCTTTACTTTTAATATTTTTCATTTTTTTTTCGACAGATTCGAAGGCAGCCAAAAAAAAAAATGAAAAAACAGGAATATCAAAGCAAATCGACTAAGGATGAGCATGCAAAATGACAGTTATTAATGTAAGCTGTGGGTAGTGGGAAAATGGAAATGGGGTAGAAAAAAGCGTTGCCTACTTTCAGGTCGCTTGGCTGCCTGCCAAATGTCGCCTGCTATTTGCAAAACATTTATCAAAGCGCGCAGACAGAGAGACAAAAAAACAAGCTGGCCAAATCAGCGCCAAAGGTAAATAAAGTTAATGGCGGCGGCGAGCAAGAGGTGAGAGAGGGAGAGCACGAGGCGGGGCTGAGAGAGGGAGAGAGCAGGACAAACCTCGAAGCTCGTAAAATGTCTGGGAGACGCTTTTAATTGTTTTTGTGGCACAATGTTGACAGTGCAAAGCAACAGGAGGGAGAAACAAAGTGAGAGAGAGCGAGAGAGACAGTGAGCGAGTGAGAGAGGTAGAGCGCCAGCGAGAGTGTGAGCCAGTCTGCTGCTGAGCTAGAGAAATGTCGAGGACATTTTTCGGCCACAAAATAAATTGATCTGCGGCTTTGCTTTCATAATTTATGTGCCATTACCACAGCCCCTACTCCGCTACTCCTCGACTCCCCTCTCCCGCTCCCTCTTCCATCCCAGACACGAGAGGGAAATTTGACAAATGGCTGCGAGTCGTAAAATGGCCTCGAAGTCGCATTGTGAATCGGCATTAATTTTCTGTTTGCTGCAACTCGCAATCAATTAATTATCGCCGCAAGTACCGCGCGAGAGAAATAAACAATTGAATACGTTGGCAGAGATAGAAAAAAAATTACATTAAAGGTTATCGATCCCGGCGACGCGTTGACATGACCTGCAGGTGGGGCGAGTCTGTCTGCTGGCACAACCTTTTGACCTTTTGTGTATGGCAGAAAAAGTGAGCTTCATAAATTTGCAAACTTAATTATGCAAATTTCGGAGAGTTGCGTAAACAAAAGCTTTGGAAATTTGTCAAAATTTGATAACCGAAAAATTCGAGAAGTTTAGATATTATATTTTAATTTTAATATGTAAAAATTGTTTAAAGAAGTTTTCACTTTAAAAATGTTCAGCAGGTTTCTAAACAAAAGTTAGGCTTTAATTCTGCTCACGACTCTATACATAAGAAAATTCTATCAGCTATAAGAAATAAGATAAGAAATCTTAAAGTTGAATTGCAAAATTTAACAATGTTGTGAGAAGTTCTTAGAATTATAATACTAAACAGTTTCCTTGTAGACTCTTACGCTAAATATCTTTCTTCTTTTTACACAAAAGTTACTTGCCAGATTACTTGGAAAAACTGAATGTTTAGGCTTAAATTTACTATTTGTAGTAAATTTATGTATATTTACTATTTTACAAGTTTAAAAAATTCTAAAACCGTGGAATAGTTTTGTAAGAGCAACTCTTACATACATATTCCTTAGAAAAAATCTAAAAAAAACTGAAATTTAATACAATCCTTTTAGGCATGCAAAACAATGACAATATAATTATCATTCAGTTAATTCTGTTAACAATTGCAATTGACACAATGAAGCAGCCATAACGAGGATTAAATTGGCAAATTGTTTGCACAATTTTTGCATCTGCTTTTCCTCCTTTTTTTTGTAATAATTTTGTAATATTTTTTAAACACCTTTTGCAGGCGTTCATTGTGTGTCAAGCGACGTGGAGGCACTTTAATTGCATAATTAATATGCGCAACTAATTTATATGCTAAATATGTTGCCAGTACATGTGTGTAATACTCTTTGCATGTATGCGTGTGTGTATGCTATATGGTTTTTTCCCGTTTAAGCCAAAGAAATTCGCTGGCGTGTGTCATCGCAATAAACAACAACTATGCGCACTTTTTTCCGGATGTTTTTTGTTGTCGCATTTTTTTTTTTATTTTTTTTTTTTTCGCTTTTTGTTTTAAATACATTTTTTATGGCGTTGCTTACTTGGGCATAACTAACGGTTGTCATGCCACACGAGTGTCTTTGAACTCGGCAAACTCTCTTTAAAATCGCAACTCAGTTGAATGTGCAAATTCATTTTTTTTTTTTGCGCGCTGATCTGTTGAACCGATAAAGAGACAGTGTGACGCATTGTGGCAGATAGAGACGGAGAGAGAGAGGGGCAGCTAGAGATGACTACTAACTAGCGGGGGCAAGAGGCAGGGGAAGTTGCTGACCCGAAACTTTAATTAGTTGTAGCTGCTTTTTGCTTCTGTCGCTTCACTCACACATGACTCGCTGAACTCGCTTTGTTTTTTGCAAATTATGAATGCAGAAAGAAAGAGTGAGAGAGGGGAGAGGGGGGGGAGCAGAGTTAGCAAGGTAGAGAGGCAAATAAAATGCATTAATGTATTTGACAGCTGCAAAGTGCAACAGCAACAGGAACGTGCCAAGTTTCGCTGTGTGAGTTTGCGTGTTTTCTGATGAAAGTTTTCCTCAACTTTGTGTAAAATGACAAATGCAAAAATTTTCATTTTGGCTTCACATGTCGCACTCAGTGCAGTCTCCGAGTAGCCCATGCTACTCGCGTTCTTTATCGTATCCAACTTTAAAGAGCAACTGCCTCGTATCGCCTTAGTCTACAGTGTATTCCGTCTTCGACTACACCTACCCCCTTGCAGTTCCTTATTTTATTTGGGATTTTCTTTACTTTCTGCTTGTTTGCCAAGTTTATCGTTTAATTGCCTCGAAGCGAGGCAAAATTGTTTGGCAATTTGTCTTCCGGTTAAGAAAACAGTTTAAACAATTTCTTAGAAAATCAGCGTCTAGTTAAGCGAGTTAGGTAAAAAGATCTCGAATTAATGTTAGTCTTGGGCAATATTCATAAGAGGCGCGAACTAACCTGTTCGTGCCCCCCTTTTCCCCCTCTCTATTTGCATGCAAATTGTGCCAAGTGGCAAACGTGTTTTTCAATGAGGTCTTTTTGTTTTTCTCTACCACTTTTTTTCAGCTCAACATTCACACACAGTTGATTGGTGGGAAAATGAGCTGCGCTGAGCGAGTAGCCCAAGGTTATGCAGCCGCACTGCAGTTGGCTGCAGTTAGGCAGCGAGAAGGGGTGGGGGGAGGTGGCCACTTTTGGCCACATGGCCTCAAGGTGAACCGCTTCGGGGTTCGAGTCGAGTTTGCTTATGATCTGTGGGTGTAGTTGCCAGCTAGCTGGTCTCGAGGTTAGATCATAATTGTTTGAGTTGAGTTTGAACTCCGCTTCGAAGCTCGAGTACAAAAGAGATTTGCGTTCGCCATGGTAAATCATAGTTTTATTTACATTTTGCTGTCACAACTCATTTGCATATTTACTCGTTTTTTTTGCTCCCTTATTCTCCTGATTCACAGATAATATAAATTATTATGTGAATTGTAAGTGACATTGAAATGAACCCAGTTTTTAATAGGCTATACCCTGCGCAGATAGTCGTAATAGGAAGCTTGAATTAAAGCAGACTGGAAAGTGTGAACAGAAAGATATATCTATCTCTGCAGTTGAGTCTGCTTGGTAAATTGATGCAACCTTGTTCAACCTATCTTCTCTGCTTTATAAAGATAAAAAAAACATAAATTAAAGCAAGCTTGAAAGTATGAATAAATCTAGCTGTCTCTGCAGTTGAGATTTAAAATAGGTTTATATCTGCTTAGCATATTGATTAAACCTTGAACATTACATTTTCCCTGCTTTATAGAAATATAAACAAGTTTTTTAAAGGGTGTACCCTTTGATAATGTGCTTAAAAATGCAATAACGACTACTACCACAGCAAGCTTGAAAATATGAAAAGATTTATCTATAATATCTCTGCATTTGAGGTTGAAAATAGTTTTGTATTAAAACTTTAAACTCCTTCATACTATCAACTACAGAGTATACAGCAGTCAGGCACACCCCACTCAGTTTTGTAACCTTTTTTCGCCCTGTCACATAATTATAGTTTATGAAATTGCGTTTTTATTAACTGCCCAGTCAAATGTTATGCGTATTAACTGTATTTTTTTGTATTTGTATTTTTTGCACAACCTTATTAAATATTTTGACATTAATACGCATTGAAAAGGGCCCGGCGCGCCAAACGAGAGAGAAAAATAAAAATAATAATAATATTGCAATTCATTATAAATAACATGGCCGGGCACACACGGTGTTGACAGAATCAAGCCCAATGAGCTCAATAATTAATATTACAATTCTGCAAATCTGCGAATCTGTTATTTTCGATGTTGAGCTGTGATAATTGCACCGACTGACTCAATAACCCAAGGAATCCGACGTAATTGAGTGAGTGAAAGACGATTATATCATTAGAAAAGTCGAGCCGAAGAAGTTAAGGTGACAACTTTTTGTCGCACACTTTGTGTAATTTATCATAAATGTAAGAGTGAAAAGGTGTCCCAAGTGTGGCCGGAGAGAGAAAGGGTAATCAGCTAGTCCGAGTGGGTGTGGTTCCGAGGGGGAGGGTGTCGGCAGGGACAAACTGAGGTCATCGTTGTTTTTGTACCTTTGTTGAAAGTCTAATTAAAAACGAAAGGTGACCGCGCCTTAACTTGTGCGCCGTCTCATTCTTGCCAACATCTCTCCCTCTCTCTCTCTCTCTCTCTCACACTGTCCCACTCGCTCTATTGCCATCGCTTGCGCCGTGTCGCTGCTCAATTGAAGGTGACGACAAACGTGTAGCATGCCACGAGGCGCAACGCTGTGGCAGCTGCCTCCGGCCTGCCGGCCTGCTGCCTGCTTGTTGAGGGTTAAGTGCGCCTCACTGCGCCCGTTTAACCTCCTGTTTGAGTGTGTGTGTGTAAGCCTGTTCGTGTACCGGCCACGGGCAAACATAATTGAAGTCATAAATAACGAATTATGTTGCGAAAGTTGAGCCCGGGAAAATGTTTGTTTAGTCAACTTTTTCGCTTTTTTTCTGCGCTTTTTTCCTCTGCCGCGTTTCACACTTTTGCATAATTATGATGTGCCGTGGCGAGGGGCGAGGTAGGGTGGGTTCGTTGGGTCACTTCCTAGTTTCTCTACGGACCGAGCTAATTATGAGTGAGCTCAGGCGCCTGCCCCTTCCGCCCCTTCTCTTGCCGCGTCTCCCCTACCACCTGCAGCGCCTAAGATTTATTATGATGGAATAAGTTTTTGCCGGGCCTTTACTGCTGGTGAGGGAGAGAACGGGCTGACTAGAGGAGGGGGAATGGAGCACGCACCTCTAATTAAAAGCTTCGCTGCCCGCGGGGTGTAGTTTTAATAAATGTTGTGATTTGTTTGACAGCTGCGTAGTCTTTGGGCCTTACCTTGTTTTTGTTGCAAAGCAAAAGCAGCTTTTGCAAATTGAAAACTCTTTAGCGCAACGACAGAGACAGCCAGACAGGCAGACAGACATTTCTCTCTCTCTCTCTGCCAAAGTGTTTTTAATTAATGCAAGAGTCGGGTCCTTTTCACAGGCCGTTGAATGTCAATAAAACTGCATTAAATTGCAATTATGTTGTGTTGTGTTGTGTCAATGTTGTTGTTATTCCTGCTGCTGCTGCTGTTGCTGCTGACAACTGAAAACACTTTCCAGCACTGCAAAGCACATTCATCAGTCCGTCATTTAATATATATCAGCGTGCATTTTAATGCCATGCGTAATACGGGGCGTATGCGTGCCGTGCGCCGTCAAACCATATTCCCGTTGTGCATTTATAATTAAAGTCAAGCCAAACGCAACACTAGCAAAACGTACGCAATTTGTACAGGCTACAACATTTTTTATTTTTTTTATATTTAATAATTATAATTGCTGCGGCCGACTTGAGTGACAATTACTGTCAGCAAAGTTAAGTGAGGAAGTGGGGAGCTGCGCGAGAGACAGCGCACTTCCGCTGACAATAAAAGCACTTGACATTCATTCAACTTGCTGCTTAACATTGAATATTGAAAATAAAAAATAAAATGAAAACTGCTTTTGATGCCACTCGCCAGGGTCGTCCGTAGAGATTTAAAAAGTGTCGAATGTTAAAGAAAATTGAAACCGGATACAGCTTAACAGCGCTGGCCTCAGGTTCAGCTGTTATGCTCTACATATGTTAGTTAACATACATATTTTAGTAGACAGCGACCTAACAGCCTGGCATATGTAATTAGCTTAGTTTATGTTAATTAACAGAAGCAGTTGCTGTAGCATGACAGCATGAAATTAACATGCCTAGCCGAACATAGTCCAGTTAACATAGCGCAATCTGATCTCGAATCCTTGACTTTTATTGAGTTTTCAAACACAACAGATACTTCTCACTTGTCTCTCTTGACGTCGCTGTCTCACATTTTCTGTCTCTCTCCCTCTCTCTCTTTCTGTCTGTCTCTATTTTAGTTTCTGCTTTTTCCTTGGCCAATTCTTTGACAAGATATCTGCGTAGCATGTCAATTCCATTGCTAATTGCCTTGCTCAATTTTTTTTGTCTGTCTCTCCAACAGAATTCCTCAAAAAATCCCAATGTGCATTACACACACACACACCCTCACACACCCACACACCTTGCAGACTCAGTGCAAATACAGAAATCTTGCGAAAGGAAGAAAATGGACAAAGTATTTGCGATAACAGGGCGATAATTAATTGCAGGGCATTTGTTAGATTTTTGCATCCAACATTTGTGCCCAAAAGTTGCCATCATGTTTTCGTCGCTTCCGTTTCGACATTCCCAACGATTTATACCATTTCCAAAAAAAAAGAGAGAGAAATACTACGAGTCGAGTTTTCGTGCTTGGCAAGTCAAAAACTTCTGCCGGCTGCCTCAAGCCGAGGAGAATTATTTCCCATTTTGCAGTCAATGTCATTAGGCAAGAAATAGGGGAATATCTGGCACAGAGACTACCTGCTCCAGCGGACCCGCAGACGGCAGACGGCATTCCCCGATGTTGATGATGATGATGTGGATGATGAGGATGATTACAAGAGCTGCTCATTTGCGTTGTTTCCAAGCGGAAAACGTTTGTCGCAAAATTTCATTTCGATTGACATTAATTAATGATTGTTTCAATTCTCACACACACACACGCGCGTAGACCCTACTTGATTATGTGTGTGTGTGTGTGTGTGTGTGTGTGTTGCATTGATTTACGTCGGCATCGAATCCCTGGCCACATTATTATGCTGGCACAGCAACATTTTCCACACCACACCATGTAGCCCACATAGCATAGGGTTCTCTTCCCTTTTGCCCCGTTACCCGATACCCTAGGAAGTTGCCCGGCTGCCAGGGACGACAATTGTCGTCTCCGTCTCGTCGGGTGTTAATGATGATGAGCTGTCCCAGCTCCCGTCACGACTTGGTTCAGTATTCGGTAACGTCCAGTGCAGAATTTCACTAATTGTCAACGAGAGTTTGGCTCGCTGGCAATATTTAATTATGGCCAAGCGAATATACGAAACTGTGAATACATTCGTTCTGAATACTCGCATGTTTATGTATGTGTGGAGTGTATTCATTGCCCAATCGAATCGTAACGTATCGAAGACAATCAGCTAAGAGCGAAGCATTAATAATTGAAGTCTAATTTGTGAGTTGCTCGATCGCTTCGATTAGCTAATAAAATCACAGTTAATATAATGCATATTTTATGAGAATAGGTATTGATAGGGAGGGGGGGGAGTGGTAGGGACGCAGAAGGGGTGTAGTAGTGCGCTATAGAAATTGCAGCTATGTTTTCGGGGTCCTTGGTGTGCCACAAAAACGCGACGCTTGAGAAATCATGGCAAAAGTATCCCTCACTCTCTCCCTCATTTTCTCCCTCTCTCTCTCCTGGAAAGCTTTTAGCTTATCGCCGATGCAAATCCTTGAGGATTTCTGCAGTTGCTGACTTGCATTTTTTATGCTACACTCTCAAGCCAGGGCTGAGCTGTACGCTTGAGGGTTTCCCCCACGACGCGTAATAAATGTTTGCTGCAGTCCCAGCGCATACGCTGTAGGTTTCACGCTCGGCATATAGGGTATGCTGAGTAGCGCAAAGGTTTCCCCTATTTCGATGTGTTACTGTAGCTATAACATTATGAAATTTGGTCTATAGATAGCTCTTGTTTTCTAGTTAATAGAACTGTAAAGAAAAATGTAGTAAATGGAAAAGCAAACAAAAGACATGTTCTTTTTTTGTTCCTCTCTTACGTAGTATCATCCCTCTTGCATAGCTCATCTTTTCGTTTCCCCTTCCGGCTGCTTCCCCGGCCTGATGCGCGAAAATGCAGCCAGCTCAATGGGAAATTTGCATAATTTTTTATTAAAAAGCAAAAGTTTTCATTTAACAATTGTAATGCTTTACATTTGATTGGGTTTCGCCAGCGAGACGGCCAGCTGTGCACACAAGTGAGAGGGGTGTGGCCGGGTATGAACTGTCCCGTAGCTCACCCCAATTATGTCATTGCCAGCGAGTGTAAAAAGTCAGATGCGGCGAAGGGATGGCATGCCGGCGAAGGAGGGATGAATGGAAATACGAGCGGGAATTATGTCACGAAAAAAAAACTAGAGAAGGGCGATGAATGTAATTAGCCTGGCACATTTGGAAATTGAGACATCACGATGCCTCCAACTCAACTATTGTTAGCTACTTTAGGTGGATTTGTGAACCGCATTAACAGAATTGAAATGCAACGAAAGAAAACTCTCGACAGCTGCTGGAAAATGCAAACAGGTGTTGTCATCTTGCCTGTCTGCCTGCCTGGTAATCAGCTCAAATTACAATTGGCCAGGCGACAAAGCGAGCGGTCAAAATGTTGGCCAGCTAGCCGGATAATGGTAACAGGCAACAGGCAACAGGCAACTGGTAAGTGGCAAACGGCAACTCGCAACTGGCAACTGGCAGCTTGCAATTGGTAATTGGTATGGTAACTGGAAGCCAGTGTTTGTGTGAGTGCCCTAAGCAGCTTATAATTTGGTTATGCATGAGTGGGAGGCGGGGGGAAGAGAGACTGTGGGGCTGCACCGGGTGTCTATTGGTCGGTTTGCCATATCAATTGTAGGCCCGAAAACAAGCTGACGAGACGAAGACGAGCAGCTTGGGCAGCTCGAAACTTACGCACCAAGAGCAAATTAAATGGAAAATCGAAAATTTGATTAATTAACTCAGTTATGTGAGGATGTGCTTGAAGTAGGAAAGGGAGAGTAGGGGCGTGTGGGCAAGGAATATGTGTGGAAATATATAAACTATGCTGGCCTACCGGAAAACTTTATGTACAAAGTTTAAACTGGATTAGAAGCTGAAAAGCGCCTTATAATTAACAATAAATGAGCTAGACTATATCTCTAAGAAATTTGTAATTTAGAAATTTAAATATCTGTAGAGATCTTAAAAAGAGCTAAGTAAATACTATACTAAAATTCCTTATTGATCTCTGGGATCGTTAGTGTTAAATGAGTGTAAAAAGTAAAGAAAAAGCGTGACAGTTTTTTAAATGTGTTAGACACACAAATATCTATAAAGTATTTTTACATAAAGTAAATAGTTTATATCTCCTATCGATCTCCAAGATCATAAGTGATAATTGACTGTTTGAAAGAAAGAGAGCTCCAGCAATCAATTAGCTCTCCAGCTGTCCGATTTCAATACGAAAAATCGATCTAAATACGCGATCAGTTGAGCGTGAATAACGATCTGTGCTTTCACTTGGCCTGCCTCTCGCTCCCCGCATGCCTCAACTCCCGTCTACCCTCCTCTACCGATCGATTCTGCTTTCCAGTTGACCTCATTCCATTGCATTCTCCGCTTAGCTGTCAATTAGCTCGCAGTTGGGGGGCAACGCAGCGGAGATTGCGATCCATTGAAGCGTCAGCTTGCAGTCGAGTAGCCTGTTCCGTTCGCTAATCTGCCAGCCTGAGCCGCTCGAGCTGCGCTAAGCCGCATTAGACAAGCGATATGGAAAGGCCCGACAGAGAGTGAGAGAGAGGGGATTATGCCAATTTCTATTAGAGCTACCTGAATTGCGCTCTGACCTTATTAGACGATTGCCAAACACAGGCTCAACTCAACTGTTTCTATTCATGTGCAGGGCATTGTACGGCCAGTCGGACCGGACGGCTGTGCCGTCCCACAGTGTAACATATGTAACTGCCGCAACATAATGAATGCATCACACACAGGGAGCGTCGATTTGTCTGTTTGCAATTGGGATTTGCTACGTTCTGTTCCCTTCTCTTCTCTTCACACTGCTCGGCTCTGCTCTGCTCTTTCTTCTGCTCTTTGCATAGTTCTTTGTTGCCGGTGCTTGATTTATTATGAAATCCGTACATGGTTATTAGTTTTTCAAATGCTTTTGGCACAGGCAATAATTTCCAACAGCCCCTGCTGCCAAAAAAAAGAAATGAAAAGATATGAAAGAAAATGTAACGCACCCCTGCCGGGAACCTCCTCATCGACACGCACAGGCAACCCGGGTTGCCTCCTCCCCTTCCCTTCGAGCAGCGCGTACTCCTTTTGCCATTTCAGCGCTAAATTTGATTTATATAGATTTTATTATATTTGCTTTTTTGCCACCCCGCTGCAGCCTCTCTGCCCTGCCTGCCGGCCTGCCTGCCTGCCTGCTTGTTTTTGTTGTTCCGTGTGGCTCTAATGAATTCAAATGTGTGCGTAATTGAGTTATTAAAATTTCACTGAACAGCCGGCCCTGCCTTCTGTTCCGCCTACCTTCCTGCCCCGCTCTCTATCTATCCCAGCTGCGCCACTCGATTCCTGCGAGGCGTTCGAGCGTGGATTTCCCTTTTAGGAATCGCAACATTTTTACATTTTTGTATATATTTTAATTTATGGCCAAGTGCAGTGCAATTTATCTCTGATGCCCGAGCAGCAAGTGCAAATGGGGTGAAAACGAAGGCGGCCCGGGAGTGTTGACTCTGTCGACCCAGGCGACTCTACCGGCACTACCCAGACTCTACCCAGACTCCGCTGAGTGTACTGAGTAATCGCACCGCAATGCAGTCTGGATTAGAGTTAGAAATCACAAAATGAAACAATTTACTGAAGAACTTCGAGTTCAGCTTGCGTTTGCCGAGCGCACAAAGAAACATATTCAATATTTGATATTGGTCAGGTTGGGGAAACCTGTTCAAGTTTAAACTGCACTTTGGTAGAACGACAACCAAATCCGTGCAGTTATTTCTGCAGTTTCTTTAAAGCTTAAACAATGCTGGAAAATTGCCTAAGGCTGTTTGGGTTGAAAGCATTTTAAAACAAAGAAATTTATGGAGTATAAGGTTGAATTTACAGTAAAGTAGCACTAAGTATAGTTAGAAGATATGTAGCCTTCTGAAGTTATACAAATAGGCTCAAAATATAATAGGGAATTTATAGGAATTAATATATTTTTAAAATATATTTGTAGTGTCAAAAAAAGACTATTTAAATAGTTTTTCAAACTGTTACTTTTTCTTCTTGGCTTGGCCTTGGCTTGCAATAATTTTAAACAAAGAAAATTATTAATAGCAAGGTTGCATTAATAGTAAACTAGCAATATGCATAGTTAAAAGACACGTAGCCTTATAAAGCTATACAGAAGATCTCTCAATATAATAAAAAATCTAAGGAAAATAATATATTTTAAAATTATATTAATAAAAGCGATTTAAAGTTTTCTACTTCAAAACATTCCTCTTCTCAACTGTTTGCTTGCAGCTCTTTCTCAACAGTACCATGGCCCTTACCGTGGTCTGAAGTTTATTTGTATATGCTTTAAACTCGCCTCTCCAATTAAAGTTGAACAATTATTGAACAATTTCCCCGACAGCTAAACAAATACTGTGCTTGCCTGAATTGAGGGCAAATTCACGGCTTGGGCCCCATAACAGTTAGCTTATTTCCCTATCTTACACTCCCCTGCTTTACCCCCCTCCCGCCATCCATACCACAGGGCATTTAACAGTCAATAATTCCGCTTAAATACACCGCTTAAATTATGCACGATTCGAGAAACCTCCCCATTCGAACGAGGAGCAAAACTAACTGTGAGATGAAAATTTACTGTGTGTGTGGCGAAAATGACTTTTCATTTTGTATTTGCGAATTTGCAGCTGTAGTTGTGTTTTTTTGTTTTGCAATTTCGAGCCGCCAATTGGCGTATGCCATCTATATATATTTTGGATGGCCCTGCAGGACTAACCAGCGCCGTTTAAAGAGCGCCAGGGGAATGCCACAGGACTCTTCAGGCCAATTGGGGGCAAAAACACACATACGCGCACACACACTACTGCATTTACGAGCATAACCTGGATTATTTGATCGGTGGCGAAAGGTCGAGCAAATATTACCCTTGCATTTTTTATATAATTCGATGCGATGCCTTTTTTTTATGCTCCCGCAAATATTTTGCAATCAAACAGAAAGCAGAGCAGGGCTGGGCAGGACGAGCGAAGGGTTGGCAAAGGAAAGGAAAGGAATGGAAAGGGTATACGATTCAAATCTATATAGTAATTTCGCATGTGCTTGATTTTTCACGGTACTTCAAATGCAGCAGGCCTGGGGTTGAGCACGGAAAAGGGCGGGGAGGGGGAAAAGTCAGCGAGCAGGCGGCACTTTATGCGCCTCGTATATTAAAACCCATAATTTGGCTTAATAGTTTTTGCAATTACCCAAAGGGTTCTGCACTCCACTCCAAATGTAGCACAAACAACAAACAGGGTGAGGGGCAGTAGAGGAAGTGGGGGAAGCGGAGGAAGCAGCAGCGGAAGGGGAAGCAACCCTTTTTTTCGCAGGCGGGCAGGAAACGCAGCAATTTGCGAACGCGGCAGGAAGTTGGCCAGGAGACGCAGGAGAAGGCGCAAGATGGGAACAAGGAAGTGGAAGCGCGCAGCCTGTTTATGCGTGAAATGCGCCGCCCCGCAAGCATTTTGTCATATGCGTAGCAGGGGCGTAGTTCTACCAGCGCAAAGGGGGAGGGGTTCGAGGCAGGGAGTTGTCAATTATGAATTTATTAGAGACTACAATTGTGCGTGCTCGCATTATGACTAGGTAATTATTTCACCAGGCCCCGCAGCAGCAGCTGTCGCCAGAGACAGAGACAATGAGAGAGAGAGAAAGATAAAGAAAGGAAACGAGAGAGAGAGAGCGACACTTGATGGGGCAGATAGATAGCGGAAAAGGCCACAGGAGTATGGGATTATAATAACAATAAATGCAGCTGAGAGATAAATTCAATTAAACTTGTGACAATAAACCTTCTGTTTGCATGTTATCTACAAGTATTCCCCCTAAGGTGTCCCTTTAGGAAATTTGACAACTGTAAAATATATTATCTTAGATCTGTAATAACTACAGTAGTTATACGAGTTTTGGATAAAGTTGAAGTACTTCCTGTACTCTAAAAAGACATTAATATATGTAAATAATCTTAAGCAGTTGCTATACATGTAGGAGAAATACTACTATCGCTTACCGATAACGATAACATCAGTAATTTAAATAGATGCGAGCAGCTTAGCATTTCTAGAGCTCTAGAAAAAATTTAAACACTTCCTGTGCTTAAATAGACATTATTTTTTGTAAATGTTCTTGAGCAGTTGCTATGTATGAAGAAAATAATATTATCGCTTATCGATAACAATAAGTTCAGTTATTTTAAAAGATACAAGCATCTTCGAGCTGCTAGTGTTCTGAAAAAAGCTTAAACACTTTCTGCACTATAAATAATAACTCAGATATAAATTATACTGAAGTCAACAGATTGTACCAAGGAAAAGCAACATTTTTGTATAACGATAACGATAAATTCATCAGTTTTAATATATATGCATATACAGTCAATGGTTTTAGTTCAACTTGTGGTACTTCCAAGCTCACATATATATTCAAAATACTTTTTTCTTTCAGAAAACCAAAGTTCGTGCACTCAAAAATCATATTTCTTTTTTTCCATAATTGATCTGTTGTCATGGTAGAGCAGTAGCTGTTCCTGCTTATTGCTATTGCTTTTTGCTTTGATGCGTGTCATATTTTTTTTTTGGGAATTTTCCGCAGTTTCTTTTGAGTAAGTTCGCCGACAAGCTTTTCAGTTTTTCATGTTCATTGATTTGCGTTTTTCTCTGCTGACTTCTCTCTCTCTCTGCGTCTTGTTTTTTTGTTGTAGACTGTTTGAAGTGACTCTCGAAGGCGAAACGATTGGCTGCCTCTCTCCCCTTCCCCTTATACATACCAAGTACCCCGGCGCTGCCTTTGTCCTTGCCCGACCACCCGACGCTCGGCGTGCATCAATTTATGTTGATTCTAAGTGGCAAATTGTATTTGCATTTTAACTTTATGAAAGAGTAGACCACAAGTAGCCCTTTGTATTCCAGGGATGGGGAAGGGGACGTGGTCGGGGTCGGGGACAGGGCCAGTGTCACAGCCAGAGTCGTGCCTGCCGGCGGGGCCGTGACACGTCACGACTCAAGCCACAGCTGTGGTCGAGCTCACAAGCAGCACTTTGATGGCCTATTAAATCTACAGCCCGTCCTCCTCCTTGTTCCCCGCGCCCCTCGCGCACCCTACACACATCGTGACTAACACATTTTCATCAATAACTTTTGCTGAGTGTGTTTAATTGTGGGCGTGGGCCAGAGGGCGTGGTGTTGCCTTTGTGACAATTACTTACAATAATTTTGTCTTGTGGTTTATTTGCCTCAGGGGTGTGAGTTGAATACATGTAATTACCTGTAAGTAAAGAAAAGTTCAAATTTGATTATTAATTGAGAAAATCTATGAGAATTTTCGCAAGAATTTTAAACTTATAACTGAAGAACATTTAAGCAGCTTAAAATAGTTGTTTCCCCCTAAAGAAAGTACTCTTAATTGGCTTTATTTCTCAAATTTAATTGAGAAATTGCTTGGGTAAACATTTTTATACTAATACTGACATGCTTAAACGATTTGAGAGATAAAAACGAAAATTAAATTATAAAAAATATTTTGAAATTTTTGTAAGGGGGTAGCATGGAAAAAATGTCAAAAATTTTTAATTGTTTTAACTCATTAGATTTGCAGCCTAAATCAATCTAGAGTTTGTATATGCGTAAAATGACTTTCTAGAGCAAAATCCGTTGATTTTTAGCCGAGTTAGCTGGGTTAGGAGTCAATTTTGGTGTCTTTAAAGAAGATTTGGGGCTATGAAACGTTGGAAAAAAGTTCTAAAATTAGTTTAGTCACTTGTTCTCTATTTTTTAACAGATACTATAGAACAGAACAATTTCAGATGACTTTGAACTCATTTGGAAAAGTTGAAAGTCATTATAAGTAAAACAAAATTGCCATCTGCAGGGGTATGTATAACTAAAGTGCATGTTATATGATATGATAGGTTACTCTCTATAAAAACCTTCTAAAAAAATGTATCAGAACAATTTCTGCTGAATTTTGACAAAGTTAAAAGTTAGGTATAGCTCTTCCGATTTCTATATCTCTCAGCTCTCATATCTCTACTTTCTCTATTTCAGCCCCAATTCTAGCCCCATATCTCCTAATTCCAAAAATTCTTTAATTCAATATTATGGCAATTTAAAGCTGCAAATCCTTTGCAAATTGAGTTTATGTTTCTCTTTCGTTTTTGTGCTTCATTCGACTCTAAAGTGAGAGTTCTTTAACTGTTCTGATCGTTTTAGCCCATTAGGGGATTATATACTGCAAAAAAAGATGATTTATGTCGCTTATCTGCAGATCTTACTCAACCCACACCCACACACACACGCATACGTGTTTTTCTACGAATTAAATAGAATTTGTTGGTTTGTGCAAAAAACTTTGCATTGCATTGGTTCAATTTGGTTTGGAATTTGTGTTTTTTGGTCGAGACTGATGCAAAGGATTTAGTTGTCCATAGTGCCAATATGTACGTACTCACACACAGACACACGCACAGAGTGTACATTGAGGCTTATTACACTAATTACTGTGGGGCACATTTCAGCCAGTCTCTCCCCTTCCCTCTCGCTCTCCGTCTCTCTCTAACTCTCTGGAACGCGCAAACTTTTTGTGGCTGCTGTGCAGGACCTCGGAATGTTATGGCATGGCCGAAGAGCATGGGGGGGGGAGTGTGTGGAGCTGAATTGCTTTTTTGGCAGGGCTTATTATGGCCGCCAACTGTTGTCTCTCACTGTGCGTGCACACACACACACAGACACACATATGCGCCGGCAAATGGTCTATGACTCTGCCCAGTTGAGTTAGTGAGTTGCTGCTGGCTGCGCTGCTACTGTTATTGTTGCCACAGCCACGGCCACTGTTACTTTCTCTGTTAATGGCTTTCCAGGGAATCGCGTGCAGTAATACAATTTAGCACCAAAGAGACTGCCAGCGAGCGAGAGCGAGTTGCAGTTTGGCTTATAAAAATGAATGTGACTGTGTATGTAAATTATAGCTTAAATATATATAAATGTATACCAATTTCTGCCAAGATGTATGCTGCAGATATACTTCTATATATATGGCATATGTATATATAATATATACTGTGTAAATATATATGTCTGTGTGAAATGCGCTGTGCATTTAATTTTATTTTATTGCATTTTACTTTTACCAACTCCGCGTGTGCGACATTGTTTTACCGCAAATATGCGCCACAAATCCACACTGGCAACACTCACACACACACACAGACTACATGTAACTACTTCTGTGTGTGTGTGTGTGTATGGGAGTGTGTTTGTGTGTATTTGCGAGGGAGACCGACAAAGCTAACGCCATCGTGGAATTTTTATTGCCCTTCGCCGCTGTCAGAGCAGAAACTGAGAATCCACCTTACTTCCGAGAGGCTTTAAAGTGCCAGCGTGAAATATTTCATAAAAGACACACTGTGCAAAAAAGTCAACCACATTGGGTATGCATAGAGCTCGACTAGCGTATACCCTGTGCTAGCTAAGCGCGGTTAAAGCAGATTCACTTCGAATTATTTGAGAGAAAACTGAAGTTGTTTTGCCTACAGTTTTCGGAGCACTAAAAATGTCGTAGAATTTAAGGATAAATATTAACATAAAATACTATAATTGTATATTTTGTCTGCATAATTATTTCCATGCTTCACATTATGTGAACCCTATGGAACGCTTTCTTTACAGGGCATTACGTGTTAAAGGGAACTAAGTTGCTTTGGTATACCGTTTTTCGCACTATAAAATATACTATAATATTTTTAGAAATACTAGCATAAAGTACAGAGATTTTTCTTTTCTTCTGCATATTTTATACCCTGCCACAGGCCGTGTATACCCCATGCTAGCCACTTTTTACAGGGCATTACGGGCCAAAGGAATTTTTATAACTGCGTCGCCATTGCATAACTGCATTAGTATGTGTGCCCGTGTGGGGTCTGTCGGTGTGGCATAAGCTCTACACTGCGTGTGTGTGTATTTTCAAGCTGGCTTTCATTACAAATTACGTTATTTCCATTTAAGCCAAAAACAGTTTCGGCAGCGTGCCAAAAAATGCAATAAGAATAAATTTTTTTAGTTCTCGCACCTTTTGGTTTCTATTTTCGTGGCCGCCATTGTCGTTGTTGTTGTTGCCGCTGTCAATAAACCAGAAGCGAGTTTACCTGCTGCTGTTGTGTTTGCGGTTAACACTATCCCGCTCCCTGCCCCCACCTCCCGCCCCTTGTCAACCCATCTGCCACACCCAGCACAATCAAACTAATGAAGTCGCCGCGCACATACAGCGGCAGCTGGCAGGATGGGGAGAGGCTGCTGGTGGCGCCCAGAGGCATTAAAATATTTTATTGCAAATTTGGCATAGATTTCACCCACACACATGCACACACACACACTCAAAACACACCTGTCGCTGACAGCACACGCTGATGATGTCAATTGAAATATTTTCGGCTGCTCTCAATCGATGCGATTGAGCGGAATTTCACCTAGATATGCGGTGTAGAGGGGGCGACGGCGGGGTAGGGGGCGGCTGCTGTTAGATACTGCAGCACAGTGGGCACATGTGT
Source organism: Zaprionus inermis (assembly GCA_018151445.1). NCBI lineage: Eukaryota > Metazoa > Arthropoda > Insecta > Diptera > Drosophilidae > Zaprionus > Zaprionus inermis. Next base: position 3,105,881 of record JAECXD010000555.1, read on the forward strand.
GCAACCAATTGCGGCAGCAGCGGCGTTTGCAAATAAAATATTAAAATAAAATAAAAACTGATTGAATCTGATGCAGAATTAAATGCGCTATCGCATAAGCCGCGCTTAGCTAAGCGATATCTGCTCTAACTGTGTGCGTGTGTGTGAGTGTGCTTTTATAGCCCTTTACAGTGGGCGCTTTTGTGCTCGCACACCGGCCACAATAAATTTCCGTGCACACTGCACGCGCATAAATCAAAAATGGCGATGCAAATGCTACACAAATATGCCAAACATTTAGCAGAAATATGTGTGCACACATCGCTGTCCGACATTTTTACATGCCCGTGTGTGTGAGTGTGTGTGTGAGAGTGTTATTTTAAAGCCACCCCCTCCCCCCACTGGCTAAACTCACAGCAAGCATAGCCACCCCTTGGCCAAGCGGAACAACAGTTGAACAAAAAACTGCTCAAATAATCAAAATGGAAACGAAAATTCGTGCATAGCAAGGTGTGTGCACACTGCTCGTAAACGCAGAGGGTGTCAACCCTGCCCGCCTTACGCATATTTATGCGCCTCGCCTCGCCTCGTCTCGAATGGTTTATTAAATTTGCCCACTGTAATGCAATTTTCGCGTGCCAAATTGGTTTAGGCATAGGGCAGGGTTGCGGCTGCAGGGTTGTTCCACGCATTATCAACATCAACATCATCATCGTCGTTCGCATCATCGCGGGCAGAAGGTTTAGCTGTTTTTTTTTCTAACTGAAGATTTTATCTTTTTTTGGCTCTGCGGCCATTGGCTGCCTGCCAACAACATAAAACAACAACAAACCGTACGCACCCTTAATGTTTGCTGCCATTTCTGTGTTGCGCTGGCAGCATGTTGCCGCAACATGCTGCGCAACATCGTGTTGCTTGCCAGTTAGGGGAATTTAATTCACTTAGAACGCATTTCACAACTGCATAAATTCACACACGCACACCTTTTCACACACACTCGCTCACACACACTCACACACCTTGGCATTTAGTAAGCTGCTAAAAATTGCAGCTCTGGAGACACATAAATCGCCTGTAAACATAATATGCATACCCATCTCCCTCTCCCGCTCTCCCTCTCGCTCTCTGCTGACAGTCAACTTTAGTAATTATTCAAACGCTGCCCGTCCCTTACTCCCCCCCCCATACAATAAAGGTGACGAAAGTGGGCGTGGCTGGCAGCCGCTGCAGCTGCCTTTTCGTGCTGCTCTTGCAAATTTAATAATCGACAAACTTTTGCTCCTTTTTTAACACTAAATTGACTGCACGTGCTGTCGTACAAACCCCAACCCCTACTCTCCCCCTCCAGGCACCTTCAGCTGTTGTCAGCTTTGTTGACATTTTCAGGTTGCTCCAGCTTTATTGCAATTTGTTGCTTCTACTCTTCTTGGCCTTAGCTTTTTCTTTGGCAAGTTTTACCTGGGCCGGCTAAGTGAATTAGAGCAGCTGCAGCTGCCTGAAACTAAAACTTTACTTAAATTGTTTTCGAAAGCCTCAGAGCAATTGCAAATTGCTCTCACACACACCAACACACACGCGTCTTTGATATTTGCTTAAAGTTTGTCACATCAATTAGCCAAATTCGGCAGAGGCAATGCCCTCTCGCCACCCTCATTGTTTGGCTTGCTAATTAAACATGGCGAAATTTAATGTAATTGCGCACTGTTAATGCATCTTGCGGCTCTCCAGCCCTGCAGATGCCGCCTCCATTAGGCCTCGGCCTGCCCGCATTATGCACATGTTGTTGACACTGCCTGCTAAGCCGTACATGCATTTTACAGTGCCTGCTAAATGTCTGCCCATTACTTATTCGCTCAGCAGCTAATCCATTTAGTGCCTAAGCTTTCCAGCTTTGTTTCGACACACATGTGAATATTTGATACAAGGCTGCCAAAAAGATGTGGAGAATGTGAACTTTGGAAAATTAAATTGACCATGAAATTTCAGGGTGGGGTTTAGTGCAAGACAGAACTAATCCCGGGCAGAATTAAAGGCTAGCCTAAGCACATAATATAAACAAGACACACATCTTGCTTCGTGATGAGCTTAAGAATTATAATAAATTTTAAAATTCTTAGGGATTTGCAAAGCATAATTCAAGCATTTCTAAAGTTGAGGTTAAGTAGAGCAAAATGCCTAATAAATATTAAAATCTAATTGCAGTTTTCCGAATTTATTCAATTTATTTAAATTTTCATAAAGAACTCTCTTTTTTCAGCTAAATTGCATATGAACAGCGAAGTTCTGCTAAGTATGGCACATTTTCGCATTAATCTAGCTTTTTTATTTTATCTGGCAAAATTTCACATCAATCAGAACCCTACTGCTAAATAATGTAATATTTTCTATAGATACAGGTTTTTTACCAAATCTCAATTGCAGCATTTTTTCTAGTGAATCTAGCTTTTTTCTGGCAAAATTACATTTAAATAACAGAAGATATCTCTGTATATGTACAAAATTAAATAAAGTTAAAGAAAATCGTATGTATAATATTAATATAATAATCTAGAATGCAATAAATCTGTGCTCGAATTAGACAACAATTAATTCTAAACGCACTTTAATTAATAATTTATAATGGAATTAGCTGTCTGTAACTGTAAAAGTCAAGTCGGATTAATTAACATAAGCTAGAGCGCTGCTGCGACAACCAACTGGTCTGCTAATTAAAACGGCTATAACAATAACAGTATCAATTACAATAACAATAACAGCAGCAGCAGCAGCGACGCATACAGCAACAACGCAAACTTCACTTACGACAGGAGGAGGCACGTCAAAAAGCGAACGAGGATCATTTGTAATTTGCGCACGTGCATGCTTATTCAGATAGATATACCCCCACCCCCTGCCCATCTGCCCGAAAAGGGGCCCTATGCCGAAAGTTACTCAAAATGCTATTAGCCACGCCTACACAGTTTTACTTATACTGTGGGCCAGTTTTCTATGTCAGCTTGCAGCTCGAATTTATGTCTTGATTTAATTAAATTTAATTTCACATGTCGCATACACACGCACACTCACACACGCACACTCGCACACACACAGACAATGCTGGCCGGAAAATCGTAGTGCTGATTACGTTGCCGGCTTAGCGATAAGTCATACAGGCAAATGATTATGATTATATCGTGTATATATGCAAATTACGTGCACGTTGTGTAACGAAAGTTTTCCTGCCATTTCCCAATGAAAATGGGGAAAAGTAATTGAATTTACTGCGCTCGGAAAATCTTCATACGCAGCTGAGACAATGCAATTGTCTAATTGTTCTCTCTCTCTCTCTCTCTCTCTCTATCCGCCTCACTGTGGTCAATTTGTGCATTTCAATTAGGGCAAAAATTTGAGATTATAATTAAATTGTAATTCAAGTCGGGCCAATAAATTGCTGTCTACACAGATAGAACACGAGGCTGAAGAAGTCCATTAAATTAGTGTAAATATTTGCGTATTTGACAGATATTCTATCCACACATATCACCTACATGTATCTCTTTGTCAATCAAATTGAACGGGAGCTCATTTTAATCATTTATTTTTTACATCGATTGTATTTTTATCGATTCGTCAATTATACTGATAAATATATCGAAAGATGCGCAGGCATTTTTGCGGCCTAATAGAGAAAAAAGCCAATTTAGCCTGATACCGTCTACAAATCATATCGAATTTGCAGTTTATTTGCATGTTACACTGTCCAACGGATTAATGAATTTGTTTTCCATTTATTTGCAGGCCATTTAAATCCATATATGTGGACTATACGATTCGTTTTACATTATTTTTTTTCAACATTCAGCCCTCATATGATTTCTCCTTTATCACAGACGTGCGTGCTGTTTGTTTTTGTTTTATTTTCTGTTGTCGTCTGGTCAGTTGCAGCGTCAGTTGTGTACCACGGTGCCGTAGCCTTTTATTGCGTGAAAATTTATATATAGTACCAGAGCGATGTAATTCGGCTGGGTCTGGTTGGTAGTAAAACTATAAAAAGCGTTGTGAAAGTGAGTGAAGTGAGAAGTCAAGGGCGGCAAAGGGAAAGTTGTGATGACAGAATGCGCGATACCCTGTTGTTGCACTTAAGTAGTGTGGAATTTGTTATGAATGAGGAATTAGGCTGAGCATATTCGGACATTTTTAGATTGTATATTATTATATATTTTTAAGTATTTTTTAATAGTTATTATAACATTTATATGCTTCTTTAAAGAGCACTTATTAGTTTTTAACTTCTTTTTTAAATTTCTTATTTATTTATTTATATTTATTATTTATTTATTATGCATTTATTATTCATTTATTTATTATTAATATATTATTTTTATTTTATTGTATTTATTATCTATTAAAAAGCTTTCAAAGTCGACGTGCTTAAAGCTACAAAGCTTAAAGTTCAAGCGCATTTCCCGAGCAGCAACTCTGTCTACAGAAGCTTTGAAAGCACTTGCATAATTTAGGTAAAAGCTCAAAGCTCTCTAGCATTTATAAGAACTGCTTTGACAAGCTAAGCTTCCCTGTCAGTTACAGGGTATACTGCAAGTTGCATACAGTTGCAAGGCCGCAACTGCCACTTCCACTGCTGCTGTTGCAATTGTTGTTGCTGCTGCATTGTTTGGTCATTTCAATGGATTACCATGGGACATGTCCGTGTGTCCGAGTGTGTGTGTGCGTGTGTGTGTGTAATGCTCAAGTTAACATTATTTTCGTGGTGTAATTCTTTTGAAAACACGACTCCAAAATCGCATTTAACGTGGCAAGCGGCGCTTTAAGCCGCTTTTAAACAACAACGAAGCGAGCGAAGAACAGTGGCAGCAGAAGCAGCAGCAGCAGCAACAAAAACAAGACTCAATTTGCATATTGGAGCATTGAACCCTGCCTGAAGAGGGGGCAGCGAGTGTGCTGGGGGGTGGAGAGCAGTCAGCTGGGAACGGGGCGATACAGTTGGTAATCGTAATCGCTGCGGTTGCTTGCGACGCCTTCAAGCTGGGTGGAGTGTTCACGTTTCAAATGACGTTCGCTTCAATTGGAATGGCAGGAGGGGGTGGGGTAGCGGGGTAGAGGGGTACCAACTGAGTGACTTGGCCCGTTTTGTTTGCCAAGCTGATGGACAAGTGTCATGGCCGACTGAAAGGCTTGGCTTGGCTTCGCTGGGTGCGTCGCACTAAATTTGATTAATTCAGGGAGGGAGAGACAACGAGAGAGAGAGAGAGAGAGAGAGTGTATGCATAAACGTAATAAGAGACACGCACAGCCCGCTCGCACTCACACACACACACACGCACCTATACACAGCACTTACACAATGACAGGCGCCTGCACATTGTAACCAAATGAGCACAGTGGGCCACTCGAGCGACTTTTCGACGCTAATGAAAAACTCAAGCTGCGAGCAAATCAGAAGCTCGCAGCACAGCGGCAGATGAATTGATTTTAAATCAATATTGACAGCACCAAATCTTCTCTCTCGCTCTCTCTCTCTCTCTCTGTCTGGACAAAACGAAATGCAGCAGCGCGCGAAAATTTGCAACATGTCGTGAATGCGAAGCAAGCGAGGAGTAGGAAGCGCAATGGAAATGTGCGGGCAGCTGTTTCTACACTCTATTTTTCTCTAGCTTTTCCACTCTCTTTCCTGCCCGCCTCGCTCTATCTCTCCCTGTCTCACTGTCTGTCGCTCTAAGTCGCAGCTAAGCGAAGGCTGCGGCTGAAAACTGTCAGTGAAGAAATTAGACAAGCTAAAGCCAAATTGTCAACAGAAGCAATCACAAGATGGATGCGAATAGATGACAGATAGAAATTGAAATAGAAACAGAGGAGACAGAGCAGGCGAGAGTGAGAGAGAGAGGGGGGAGAGAGCGAGTGAGCTAACGAGAGAAATGAGAAATGGAAATGAAAATGCACAGTGAAGCGAATGCAGCGCGTTAAACTAGTTGCCCAATGCGCTCTGCCCGCCAGTGTTGGTAAGCGCTTGACATAAGCCGCTGCCCCACACACACACACACACAGCGACAGCTGTATGCGATATGTGCATGTGTGTTGTCTCTTCTGTAAATGTTTTAATGCTGATTCATTGTGAGCTTTACTTTGCATCACTCAGCGAGATCTTTATAAAGCGTGAGTCAACTCTGCCTCCAAATTGAAGCTCGTTGTGACTAGCAAATTAACGAGGCTTTCTATTGATCTAATCTCTAGAGAGAGAGAGAGAGAGAGGAAGAGAGGAGTGGCAAGCTCTGAAAGAAAAAACTTTTAAGCTTGCCGTGTGAATTTTTTCGTTTCTGTGAGCTTACCCAAAGCATTATCAGGTCTAATAAAGCAGGGCCTTAGCTACACTAAAACTTGAGCAAGAAATTCTTATAAAGATATAGATATTTGCATAAGCTACTTAAAAGATCATTTGAGAACTTATGACAATCATTTCTATAAACAAAGCCCGCAAATTTCTAAAGGTTTTCTAAAAAAGATCATAGCAACTTGATATATCTCTGCTTTTAAGACTCTACTGATATAAAGGCAGCTCAGACGGGTTCAGCCACAAACAGCGCGCTTGTCCTTAATCAGATGATATGATACTAGTGTTTTCTTGGGCGAATGGCAACCCTGCCGCACAATAGTTGCGCAGAATGCGTAGTTTACCTTCAATTGTAGCCAACAATTGGGTGCGGTTCCCTCAGCCCTCGAGTCCATTCATATTTGCACGTACTTTCTATTCGATTTTCTGCACATTCACATTCTGCACACACACTCACGCAGGCAACCCGCATGCGATGAATAGAGTTGTCGCTACCTAAGCAGAAAGGGACACGAAAAGGACACGAAATACAAACAACAATTGCGAGTTAATAAATGTCAAAAGTGACATTTGTGCTGACTCGTCTCTACCTCTCTCTCTCTTCCCTTCTCTCTCCACCTCTCTCTTGCTCTCTCTGACTTTGGGTTGCGTCTTAATTGAATGACTTTCCGGCCTTATCTCGATTGTGTCTAGCCTCAGTCTAGGCTAGCTAGCTCGCTCTCCCCGTGTCTCTCTCTCTCTCTCTCTATCTCTCTCTGTCATTTTAATGAGCCTTTCAACTGTCAACAGTAGATTAAAGCCAACAATGTGACTTGGCTTAAGTAACTAACCACCCCCCCTCTCCGACTGACTCTCCCCGCACTCAGCTGGTATTTGCGGCTTGGCGATGGACACGCCTCGATAAACGAGGATTATCGCTGCGATAGGGGCGCAGCTGCGCCTCGAGATCGTAACTGTTAATTGCCTGAAATTGTGCCAAGGTTCTTCGATGCTTGCATAAGCTGCAGGCTGACATTATCAACGGGGACGGAGCAGGGGTAATGGGGAATTTCCTTGCATAATTTTCATTGCGCACTCTGCTATTATGCCATTTTCCATTTTCCCAGCAGTTGCTGCACCTGCAGCGACTCGACTCGTTTTCTGTTAACAGTTTTCCTTGGCTTTTCGCAGTTTTCTTTTTGAAGTTTGCTTTGCTGACGAACAAACTATCGTGAGAGTATCTCAGCAATTTGAAAATTGTATCTGTCAGATAAGCTGCTCGGCTCAAGCCGAGAGTTTCGCTTTTTGCCTGTTGCTGTTTCGGCTTTGGTTTCTCGCTCTTTTTGTGTCTTCTTTCCACTCTTTCTTTTACGGCGTTTTGTCCGTCTGTCTTTGCTCGAACGCCTTTTGGGCTGCCCGGACTTATGCAGGCGCAGCTGCAGCGTAATGAACTGCTTTTGTTGCTGCTGCTGCTGTCAGCATTGTCGACGCTTCCGTGTGAACCTGCCCTTGCCCCCTCCTACCCCTTGGGCAACTCGTCAACTGACATCGCATAATCACAATAGACACACTCTCGCCCCGCCGGGCAATCCCGGTTAGCTGGGCAAATCAGTTCTGGCACGAACACTTGACTCGAGCGCATGAGCTGATTGCACAGCAGGACCTCGGGCGTAGAATCCTTGGCCCTGGTCTGCTTGTGGCCCAAGCCACAAGCCCAGCAAACGCAGCGCAATCAGTCCTCAACTTCACATACGTATCCAAACCGAATCCGAGCCGTTGTCGACATTTGACAATCGCAGTGCAACGCGCAGAGAAATAAATTGCATTAAATTAGCCAGGCGCATTTAAAAACCGTTGCCTTTCACCATTTTCCAATGCATTTTTCATCGGTTTTCCCCAGTGCAATACACGAGCAGCGAATGACTTGCTTACCCTGTTCGGTTCGAGTGAGCAGGGTAGCTCCGTTGCAATCGCTCATCTCTTTTCGAGGAATATCATCAACATTTCAAGTGATTCATCTCTGCTTTTCAGCATTTTTCAGAGTGATTTCGACTTAAGATATTAATCAGTTTAAAGACGAAAATCACGCTGTTAGTCATTTTAAAAAATGTTCTCTTGTAGCTCAAAGTTTTCTCAGGACAGCGCTAAGTTAGGATCAGTATTTCCTTTGTGTTTGATCAGATTTGTCTATGGTTTGACTTTATAAAGACGAAAATCATGCTTGGAGTTATCACTAGTTGAGTTAAGATCTTGCCTTTTTTCTAACCGAATGATTTTATATAATTTCATACAAGTATATTCCCCTAAGTCTTTCAAGACTTAAATAATACCATAAGTAGTTCGAATGCTCTTTTAAATGATCTGCCTATCAAGTGTATGATCTGTTTTGTCATAGTAAGAGTTGAGTTAAGATCCTTATTATTTTTAAGCAGAATGATATTATGTAATTTCATACAACTATGCTCTTCCTCAATCTTCAAAGACGTGCATAATGCTGTAAGTAGTTCCAGAGAATGATCTACTGAATGATCTGTCTATCTAGTGTACGATCTGTTGTCTCTGATTTGTTTTCCTTTAACAATCTCATCAGTTTTCATTTAACAAAAGTTGTTTTGCGTTTACAGGATATTTCATAGTCAAGTATCACAGTGAGTTCGAAAGTTTTTTATGGATTTGTGAAGTCATGATAAATATGCTGTTGAAAGGTCCGTAGGGACAGTCAGGCAGGGGGCGTGGCAGCGTCGAGTTACTAGGAGTTGCTCATGCAGTTGATATTAAAGCCCGCAGCTAATTTTCAACATGTTCCCACTCCGATGACTTCGCTTAATTTCTATTAATATACCAAAAAAAGACGAATCTTCCTCGTATTACCCACAGACTCGACTATTGCACATCGACGATGATGACGATGATGCTGCTGCTGCTGTTGTGTATTTGGCTTATTTTCAGTTTCTATTTGATTTTCTCGATTTTACGCTTGTATTTTTAATCAATACACGAAAACTTCATGTTGTAAATATTTTGTTGTAGTTTTTCCCGTTCTTGTTGCCTCCGCGACCACTGAATGCTTTCAATTTAATTAACTTTTTCAGCAATATTTGCTCAGAGGTTTTTTATGACTCTTTTTAAATGTTGTAAATTTACTTTTGGCCTCTGTTGGCGTGGCTAAACTTATTAAAGTTTTTTAACATCGCAACCGAAACATTGGGGGTAACAGGCGATCGTCTGCATCGTCAGTTTTTTCAATCAATCAAGAGAAGGTTTTTTTTGTTTGTCTGTGTTTTTTGGGTGTGAATTTTGAGTGAAAAAAATAATCGAAAATTGAGTTACAGTCGAATGGGATTGTGAAAAATTAAACAGGGTTAATAAAGAGTAAAACTGGCGTTGGAAATCGCATTGAACGGGCAAAATGGTTGGTTGGGCAGGTGAGGCGAATTGCGCCACGCGATTGTATATGGGTTGAAAAAAAGCGGGAGATGGAGAAAATTAAAACTTAATATCGACACTAAGTTTTCAAATTACAATTAATCAAGCCGAATGTGCTTTTTAAGCTTGCAATTTGAGATAATTAATCAAGTTGGAAGCTCTAAGGTGCTTGAAAGCTTCTAATATAAGATAATTAATCAATTTGAAGTCTTTGTTTAGCTTGTAAACTTTGCCAAGCATTTCTTTTTGCAATTAAGAATATCGATAGATTTAATTAATCGATTATTTTGCAGTTTCTAATTAAACCCTTACTTAATTGTGTAGGTCGTAGAGTTAATGAACTTGCTGGAGTATCAACTTATTGTCGGCTGAGCGACCCGTCGACCGAAGGCAGCTGCCTCGGCCGAACCCGAGCTGTAACCCTCAGCTAACTAGACTTAGCTGGGGCTGAATCTACTCGTATCCTGTGGCCAGAGATGCATATCGAATGCCATTCGTCATTTGCATTTGCCACAGTCTTCGTTCCTAATGATGCGACATAGATCCAATTAGAGCACACGCCACATACACCATAAAAGATCAAGCCGTGCAAAAGACTCTCTGTCTCTGTCTCTCTATCTTCTGGCTTTGCAAGGGGCGTATCCTGTCCGATGGCATTAACATATGTTGCATTTTGGGTCGGCACGCGAACTGGTTCCGTTTTGTGCCGCTCCGCCTCTGTTAATTCTGTTGTTTCTGTTGTTTGTGCAAAGTATTTAGTGCAACAATTGAGCCGGAAATACACACAGAGAAAACACACGGACTGCCTCAAGCTGCCTGAGCCGGGTCCGGTACAGCCCTATCCGGCAGCATTAATTTTACGGAAGAGCGAGCAAAAAACCAAAACGAGGCAAAGCAGAGAAGTAAAGAAAACAAAAACACAGAAAACTTCAAAAAACGCGGCAATTGCAATAAATTTTGAAACAACTTTCAGGCGGGCTTGTATCTCGAACTTGGGTTTGAAGCCAATTAAAATTGGATTGAAATGCGTGTTTGATTTGCTCTTGGGGTACTACGCATCTCTCCCGGGGGTTTTAGGAGTCAATTAAAAATACTTGACAGTTTGGAATCCAAGAAGATGTCGAGTATAATTGCTCAGGCTTGGCGCGGCTTTAAAAAGGGTTCGCAATGTGTAAGTAAATAAATTGTTATAGAACTTTTGCTATTCCAGTTCGATTGTGGAGGGGGTTAGGCGTAGTGGGGGAGAGGGGAGGGGGGTAGCGCAGATTGAGGGGCAACTGACCGTGGCAAAGTTTTGTGCGTTAAGCTGGCCGTAATTAAAATTTCGTGCCGCGTCGTAAGCCCCGGGCAGATTATAGTCGACCCGCCGAAAAACTCGTTCAACTTTTGTTTTCAACTTCGCCTCTCCCTCTTACTTTACCTCCCCCCTCCTCCCCGCTGATTGACGGCAAACATGGCGCCCAAAACTTTTGAGTAATGGCCAGAAGATACAAGTATTTATTTTTTACCAAATTCGCGACGCTTTTAAAGGTCTCTACACACATTGTTGCCCAGCCTAATCGAATTTCTATCGACCAATTTCGATGTTTATTGCCTTTTAAACATTTCCCTTCTATAGTCTAGTTTATTTTGTTCATGGTAAATTGCATTTCAATAAAACTCGCATTAATTTCATTTAACTGTCGCAGTTATTGTTGGTTTTCTTTTTTTGCTTTCCACCTGTCCCCCCTCCTCTGCCTGCATCTACGCTGACATCGTCCATTTCAATTAACTCTCAAGGATTATTTTATTATGTCAATCAATTTCCGCAACTAAAAAGGCAGCAATAAACGACATCCCCTTTTATTTTTATGGTATTTGCTATGGTTTTTTCTTTCTTTTTTTTTCATTTTTCATTCATTTTCCTGATTTTCCTCTTTGCCGAACACCTTTATTAGTCGCTCGCCTGGCTCGTGACTGGAAAAAGGTTTTAATTAAATGTACAGCGCGCTGCAGCTGGGCAAATTGTAATGAAAATTTGAGAAAATTGTTGGCGGATTTTCTTGATATTTAAGACACTTTGAGGAAGTTATTGAAGTTTATTGTTTGCCAAAATAAACTGCCTGCTGCGCAAATCTGCGTAAATATTTTTGGGAATTTGTCCACCCCTCAAATAACATGGCGTTGCGTTCTAAACAATTTGCATAACAGCAGGGACTGTGCATTTGCAATTTGAATTTCCGTTCAATTGGGCTCTATTGCCCAGTTTTTCCTGTAATTGCACGTTTGCTGCTGCTTACGAAATTTGACATGGCAATTTTCCGAGCTGCATTTTCCGCAGAAAACTTCTAAAGAACAACAACTCAGACAGGCCGAAATCAAAAATGCAATGAATCATTGAACACATTGGAAGCACTTTGGCAATTATAATAGTTATGCGGGGCAGGGAAACCCCTCTTCCCCCTCCCGCGGAAATGTGCATGTGTGTGTGTGTGCTTTGTAACCTGATCTATGACCTCAGAACAAACAATTGTTGCGAACAGCCAATTAAAGATAACAAGAATCGAGCAAGAACTTTAAGGTCGTGGCAAGAAATGCATTAGCATATAGAGCGGGGCGGGGAAAGGCAGTGGAAGGAGGGGCAGAAGGCGATAAGAAGCCTATGACTAACCGTCTAACTGCAAATAAATGCTGTATAAAGAACAAACAATTGTTGACTGCAATCAATCAGCAGAGTTAAACGTTTCCGAGTCTGACTCGACTGCCAGACGAGGTTCGAGCAGCGACTGCCAGACTGCCGGAGCAGGAAGGAAGTGCTCGAAGGGGGAGGGGTTGGGAGCTTTAGTAACTTGAAGACATGAAACGGGCTGGCGCTGGGCAAAAGAAACGGCATTCGAAATGAAGTGCATGTTGTGTGTTGCCCATTGTAAATCGGGGCAGGCCGGGGTATTGGGGGTACTGCAGGGTGTAGGTGTGTCGACTAAGCCGACAAGACTGACTGCCAAGGGCAGCAGGGCAGGCAACGAGCGAGTGGTTGGTGGGGGGAAGGGGATCCCGTCGCATAGCACTGGGGAATTTGCAGGAAACTCGAGTCGTAGCGGAGCATTGAAAAATCATTGCGACGCAGCAGGCGGAGCCAAACAAAGCGGCAATAAATGCAGAAATGCCAAGTGCATAAATATGATAAGGGGGTGGGCTACGGAGAGGGAGGGGGGGAGAGGTTGAAGTAGGGTACTGTAGCCAGGCAGGCTTTACAGCTTTAATCGAGCGTAGCAGAGCTGTGGCCCCAGCAGGCAAAGGTGGCCCCAGGAGCAAAGCAGAGCAGCAGCGCACCTGAGGACACTGTGCAGCCTGAGTGAGGTTTGCAAATGCAGTTCGGCTTATGCGGTAAGTAGGGATAGAGCATTTCATTAGGCTAATACAAACAGAAGCTTGAGCTAAAAAAAACTCATTCATAGTTTCAAAATTCTGAACTGAAATTAAAGAAAGATCTTTTAATTCCTTTAATCTATTAAAGTTGCGTATAGTATATACAACAAATATAAAATTTAATAGCAAACAAAACTATATTTCTAATATTCAAAAAGTATACTCTACAAAAACAAGTGTAGCCAGGACAGTTGCATATAGATTAATAGGAAATTCCTATTACCAAGGTCATATATAGAATAATTTCAAGCCTAAAGTTTCACAATCTTTTTTTTTTAAGTAAAATTTATATTTTAATAGGATATTCTAATACTTGCTTCTAAACTTTGCTATCTATGCCAGTACATCATGGGTTTCCATAGAATATTTTCAAGCCTAAGTTTTCCAACCTTTTGTCTCGTAGTCTCTTAGATATTTCAAGCTTAACCCTGCTGTACTGTGTATGGAGAAAAAAGGCTAAGCCGAAGCTGTCGGCTCTCAAACTAATTGCAAGCAGAGTGAGCGAGAAACAGAGACACAGAAATAGAGAAAGAGAGAGGGAGAGGGAAAGTGAGCGGGTAAGTGAACTGAAATGCCGAGGAGCTTAGAAGACTTTTAACTTGCCGGACAGGGCTCAGCTCAGGCAGATTCATGACAGTTCAACTGAGAGATGGAGAGTGAGATCAGCTGATAAGAGATAAGCGCATAATATTTATGCAGGAATGACAGCAACAACAACAACAACAGTAAAAAGAACTGACAATGACAAGAGCAAAAGGTAGAAAAACAACAAGACGCAAGAAAAACGAAGGGAAAACAAAACTATTGTGAACCAGTGTCGTCGACTATGGCAGGGCCTGAGCCCACATTGGGGGCCCTACACTGTTGTATTGTTTGTGATTCCTTTATTTGCCTTTTCATTTCTACGATTTTTTTTTGCTAGACTACAGAGAGCGCAGCACTTCATTTGAATTTATGAATAGTATTAGTGAGTGCAGTTGTTATTCATGGGCTGCCACTCGAAAATGCCAAAGCAGTTTGGATCTAGATTTCCAACAAGTTGTTAGCTGAAGTGGGCAAGCAGGGGCTGGAAGTTACCTGCTAAGCAAAGACCCAAGACCCTTGGGTAACTATAAACAGATCGTTAAGCGACCCAAACCGGTTGCGAGACAAACGCGCAGATACGTCAGCGAGCGTAGACCGCAAAGATCATGATGAACTCGACGAGAAGGACGACGACGACGACGACGATGATGATGATGATGTTGAGGCTAATACGGCAAGACAAAAAAATAGCTGCTTGGCACGCCCTCTAATGACCCGGCCATAAAAAGCTCATCAACGTCGTGGCGCAGCTGTTGCTGCTGCTGCTGCTGCTGCAACCACAACAGAAATTTGATAAAAATTGCAGCCAAGGTGGAAGCTATTTCCCCGCTCTTCCCGCAACAAACCCACACGCACAGACAAAACAATTTGAAGAGCCAACGATTACTTAAAGTGCACTCAGGCAACGAATGATAATGCAACAGCAACAACAACAGCTGCAACAACCGCAACAATAAACGAGAAATAGCCCTGAGATACACTGAAAATGTCATGAAGTCAAAATTCATAAAATTGCATAGATATTTTATGTGAAAATGCTGGAAAAATGAAAAGCAAAAGAAACAAGTCGGAAAGGCTACAGTCGATCGAGCTCGACTGTGATATACCCGCTACAGTTCAAACAATTTAAAATAGTTTTCCATTTATATAATTTTTTTACATTTTCATTCGATTTAAAATAAATATTATCATCATTTCATAATTTAATTTAAAAATTTTAATTGTAAAGTTTAAAAATACACATCACACACAGTCCCCGGCCGACGTCGCACCCAGGAGTTGAACTCCGGACGTCTCGCTGAACAGTCAACTACCATCACCACTCGACCACTGCACTTCTTTCGCAATAACCGATAAAATTGCACCATGAATATTTTCGGTGCACATAATTAAAAAAAAAGTTGCCACATAATTTAAAAAAAAGTTGCCACATAATTAAAAAAAAGTTGTCTGCTGCTGGTGTTGAACTCGGGTACTAACATTAGGAAAAACCGACACAGGCACATGGCCACAAGGCAATACTATTTCTTGAATATCTTCCTTATTTATCGGCCGATCTTATTGAAACTTTCGCAACACGCCCGGATGGTGGTTTTTATCACATGGATAAAAAATGAATGCTGTAGAGCTATATTTGCAGCTATTATCGATTTATTATCGATTTTTGGGGGCGGATGGAGGCGTGGCAAAAATCCAAAATAAACTTGATCTGCGGGCATAATTAACACATATTGTCTCCAAATTTGGTAGCTCTAGCTCTTATAATAGCTGAGATCTAGGTTTTCATACGGACAGACAGACGGACAGACGGACAGACGGACAGACGGACAGACGGACAGACGGACAGACGGACATGGCTATATCGACTCGGCTGTTCATGCTGATTCAGAATATATATACTTTATGGGGTCGGAGATGTCTCCTTCTGCCTGTTACAAACATTTTCGGTTGGCACAAAGTTATAATACCCTTATACTCTTCGAGTAGCGGGTATAAAAACCTAACAAAGACAACGCACAACAATTGCTGCTGCCGCTGCTGCTGCATGTTGCACGTGACTGTTGCTGCTGCTGATGTTGCTGCTGCTGTTGTTGTCGTCGCTGCGCTGCAAACATTTCCGGCAACAGCACGGCTTCAAGCCTGTGTGCCCTGCAAAAACAGCTGAAGGGTATTTGGGTTGGGCAGCAAGCTTGAGTTAGATCTGAAGGTAGAACTAATTTTATAATAATAAAAATAATACTAATATATCTACCGATTATCAGAGTCTTTGATGTTAGCTGTGGATTAAATATATTATGGTATAATATAATAATCTATTCCCTATTACTTTCCAGAATTTCAACTTGTTGCCTTTAACCGAACTCTGAATAATGCAAATATGCTGAAAAGTTTATAGCAAACTGATAAATGTATAGGATATAATGAAAAGAATAGCATATAGCTGCCTATACGAAGAGTCTCAAATACAGATAATGCAAACAATATATATTATAAACATATTTTATAATCGAAAATTGCAAATCTTATAGATTATATAGAAAATGCTTAATAAAAGTTTATCGATTTCAATTTCGATTGCACGGATAAGTGCTGCCCTAAGTTTTCTCGATTCGTAGCTTATACCCTGCCCTCATCCACCGTCTCTTTCCTGCTCTCCTATCTCCTACAATTGCCATCACTTTTTACTCGTTTTTTGTGTTCTTCTAATCCGTCGCTTTTATCGTTTATTGTCGAAATGTTTTTACGCTCGAACGCCTACGCGCTCTGTACTTGTTTCGGATTGAGGATGTCCGCGCTCTGGGGTTGGGCAGCACTGGCAGCTGTTGCGGCACTCGTAAATCAAATCCTTACCCACTTCCCGCTGGGATTGCATGTCGCGGGGTCACAAAAACAAATACAACTAATTAGAGTCATAAATCGCGAAGCCTCGAGGGAACAACTCAATAATGAGGACCCGCTGCCTATCCCTGCCTGCTCGATATGCACTACGTGAGGGAAAGAGGGGGGGGGCTTGTGGGTCAAAATCAGAACCCACTCACAGACAGTGTCAATGTGTGTGGGCGGAGCGGCGGGAGCGTGGCCTGACGTGGTCAGTCAGCGGTTGTGGCACATTTGACCCACATTTTTTGGCTTGAGAGACAGAGAGACAGGCGAGACTTTTATGATGGCTATGGGAAGGTGGCTTTATGGTCGACTGACATGACATGGCAGGGAAAGGGGTAGGACGTGGCACTGCCAACATTTGCATGTTGACTCGACATACACACACAAAGTGCATCGAAAGTCATGGCCTGAGTGTATTCGGTTTTGCTTTATGTTTTTGTTTTATTTCATTTACGACTTTTGTTGCTTGTTGTTGTTGCTGCTTGTTGTTGTTGTTTCTTGTTGTTGTTGTTGCTGCTGCTGTTGCTGGTTTGGCTTGGTCTGTTGCTGCCTCTCTGGGCTCAAATTCGAAAGTCTTTCGAAAGCCCACTTAGCAGTGCAGTGTGAATGCACTCGGGGTAGGGTCGCCTTCGTCTTCGCCTTCGCTTTTGTTTAATGTTTATTAATTTATAAGTTAAGTTTATTGCCAAAGACATCATTAGAGGTGAAAGTCGATTTGTTACTGCCTTGGGCCCAATGTCTTGCCCCCCGCAGCCCCTTCCTAGTCATGCCCCTTCAGTATTTATAGGCAATCATTTGTCTTCTTGGCTCACATTTGTTGTTGACCAGGCTGAAGAGATTTTCCTTCAGGTTTTTTTTTGGTATTTTGTTTTTCACTGCCGCAGACTTTTATTAATGACTGTAGCGTTATTTTGGGGTTAAATTAATATTTTTATTGTATACAAGCAACAGATTTGTCGTCAAGCTAATCCTGAGGCAGGCAATTCAAAATTTGCAGGAATTTTGCGGGCATTTTGATTGAGAATCGAAGGTAGTTTTAATCGTATTAATTGCGTGGGAAATAGGGTATATTACTGGGAGTAACTTTACACTATGTGTAATATATAATATATTATTTAAACTGTTTATAGTATCCATGTGACATTAATGATATATTCCTTTTATTTTAAATGATAATTTTAGTTAGTGTTTTTTAAAGACTTGAATAACTTGTTACGTATGGAGTGTGCACACGCTTCTAGCGCCTACTGTATAGTTTTGCTCTGGATGATATCTAGGGGAATTTATAAAGCAAAAATAAGACATAGCTGTAGATAATTTGTGGGAATTTTAAAGCTTCAAGTTCTTTCAAGGAAATATGTATAAATTTAATATATATATATATTTTATATTTACTTTGATCATTTATCAAAGTATTCTATTACTTTCCATAGTCTAATGGCAAAGCGAGCCAAACTCGTTCCTCTAGTTGCAACAACCTGTTATTGCTCTTTCAACCGGCTTGGCCGCACTTTATTATCAACAGTTGCAGCTGGCAGTGCAGCTGGCCATCCCTCTCACAACTACGCCCCTGCAAATCGCTGCTCGTTTAAAGAATCAAAGGCACAACAAGCCAAAGTTTAATTACGCTAAAAGAGTTGGGTTTCTGTGTGTGTCTGTGACTGCGCATCGATGAGGTCGCTCTGTATACCGAAAGGCAAGCAGCCAGTTGACCACGCCCACTCGATAGATAGCGGAAGAGAAGGGTAGGGGTGTGGGGTGAAGAGGCGTGCTGGTGTAGAAGATTGTTACTGCATTGCGCTGCCACTAAACTTGGCCAGAACAAAAGCATTTTCGGTTTTGAGTGTTTTTCATTAAGCGCGAGGGAGGCCGGCGCGAAAAGGGTTTAGAGGGGGAGGCAGTTAGCAGCAGAGAGGGTCGGGAAGGGGGGATACCAGGGAGATGTTAAAATGTTTAGCAAATACTACAAAAAAGAAAGGGCACAGGCGACAGTCGAGTCGAGTCGAGGGTCGCGTCGAGTGCTGAATGCGCAGGCCGCGGCATGGAATCCAATAATCTGCACAGTACACAAACTGCCTCACTCTCTCTCTCTCTCCAACACTCCCTCTCCCGCTCTCACTCTGTGTGTGTGTGTGTGGAGGCGACTCGCCAACTGGGAAAGTGGCCTCGAGCAGGTTCTTCTTGCTAAGTGGTCGGGCGGGAATAGACTCGCGAGTGGCAGGGAGACGGCGCGCAGTTAACTTGGTCAAGTGTTGCGCCGGAATGTGAAAGCCATCGTTATGGTCATAGCCAGCGATAGTCATAGTCATGGCCAGCCGCGCCAGAGCGCTGAGAATGCGTGTCAGTCGGGCGCACTGTCGAATCGCAGCACGTTTCTGGGCCAAGTCGAGTCAGACGCAGTTTTCTAATTTCATTCGAGCACTGTGCACCTGCAGACATTGGGTACAACGACTGACTGCAGTCACTGTGTGCGTAGTAGCCTTTTGTTAGCCACGCCTACTGCCGCCTGCTTGGCCCCATTTTAATTGCCAACTGTTTGGCCTGCACTTTGTATGCAGTTCTCGGACTGCTCCTCCCCACTTTACCTCCCCCCAGCCCCCTCGCAGTATCTCTTGCAATGCGTTTCTATTTTTATGCCACTTTGGTCTCGCACTGTAATTCGTTTAACGCCGCTAGGTGGCGCTCTCCAGCACTGTCCCGTCATGACGCCGTTGACCCAATTGCAGCGACCCCCTGCCCCCCATTTCCGCTTTTCATATTCTGCTTCCTTCTCACTTCGTTTTCTTCTCCTTCTTTAATTGCAAGTGTGAACATTTTGTCTAGTGGTTTTCATTTTTCTTTTTGTTCTGGTTATTGTTTTTGTTGCCTTGCCAATCTTCGAGTTTATTTTCGCGTCCGCCCGCGGCTCAGTGTAGTTTTTGCCAGCAGTTTTTATTTCCGTTTCCGGAAGCTGCGCGAATGTTTTGGCTTATCCACGCGCTGAATGCAGCTGGCTGCCCTTAGCCCTCGGCTATCTCTCGGCAACCATCTCTTTCGTTATAACTGACTCTGTGGAAAGCGCGAGGCTTATTCGAGGGCGGACGAAGGCGCCCATGATGCGGGCAGTTACCTGTCCGAGCGGCTGGCTTAAACGAGAATGCTGCAACGTACCTGTAAATAAAGAGAATTCAGCGAGATTTAGTATGATTGTTGGGAGAGTTAAGTGCAGTTTAAGGCAGTGAGATAAGAAGCAATAGGATGGCTTTATTTCATTACAGATTTCTTTTATTTATTTCTACATTAAAGTTGGGAAAAAAGTAAGGGAAAATGATTTTAAAGCTTCAAAAAATCTATAATGTATATATATCTACACTTTTAAAGTTGTGTAATATCTATATAAATAATATTTAATATATAGAAACCATACCGAGCACGCAGAGCAGCATCTATAATATTTGCTTTAAGTTTTGTTCCACTTAGGCTATGAAAATATCTCCTAAATTTGAGTTTAATATTTTCTAAGTTCCCAAAGCCTGTTTAAGCTACTAAGATAAGATAGTAGCTCTTAAAGAACAGCTAGAAAAGCTTGTTGAACTAGGCTAAGATTCTTCGAAGTTCTCTTTAAGTGCTGACTAACTTAAGTTGTGAAAAAGACTTAAATTATAAAAAATATTTTTGAAGTTATTAAAATATATTTTACTTTATATATTAAAAAATGTAAAACAAAGATTTGCTTAGGTACTCCCCAAGTGCATCCATATTTAAGATTTAAGTTCCCTCAATTTCTATGCAACTTTTTGCCTCAGTTCGAATGCGATTGGCAACACACACAGTTTACTTGCCTCATACCACATGCATCGATACGTGCCACTCCCTCACCCTCACCCTCATACCATACTTCACCACATTATTATAATTTGCACAGTTCGCAATCCTTTTATTTTCTTTTGCTTTCGCCTTTGTATCTATTATCCACATTTGTTTGCCCATTCGCCAAGACATGCGAGGCGCACCCGCCTTATTTCTTATTCATTTCATTGTTCTATCTATGTAAATATAGCCCCCCTCTCGGCGCTATTCTAGGCAGTAGGGGAACCCTCTGGCAAGTAGACTCTGTTTTCTTTTCTTTTCTTTTTCTTTTTTGCTGCCAGCAAACTTCGCATGTCAAGGCAACTTATTTTCCCATGCAAATGGGGGAGTGCGACACGCCCCCTCCACTCGGGGGAATATTTATTTACTTAATATTATGTATATCGCACATATGCCCCATTAGACAACTTATGCAAACACACGCACCCGCACACACTCACACACATAATAAAAAAACAATTCATAGTTGTTTTTTTAGCGTAGAAAAAAGAGGTAGGCAAAGAGGGGCACAGAGGTCGAAGAGGGAGCCTGTGCCACAGGTGGTTAATAGGGAAACTTTTACACTTAATGTCACCTGCATTTGTCTGCCCTCCTTCTTCCCGCCCCCGTCCGCTGTGCTAACCACCCGGCCACAATCTTGCTCCTTTTCTTGCGGGCGCCTCTGTTTTATGTCATAATTTACATACATTTTGCATGTTCTCGCGCAAGCTTATCCTCCCCCACCCCCCGCTAACACGCTTATCCACACCCTCTCACCCTCCTCTCTTACAGGTACATTGAACCTGCAATCATTGCGAGTGTAAAAAAATAGCGGGAAAAAAGCTATGGAAATAATGCCAAAGCCGCGAGCAAAAAAATAACGCGCCCCGTTGATAAGGCAGCATCGGGCAGGGGTTGGGCAGAGTGACGGCGGGTGGGGAGGGGAGGTTTGCCGTACAAATAAAAGTTTTGCCAGCAGGCGTGACTAAAGCAACAACAACAACAAAAACTGTTGCTAGTTTCCGGCTTCCTGCAGCGATGACAAATTTTTGCTAGCCAACATTTTGTTCAACCTTTTATCGAGTTCGGCTTCGGCTTCGGCTTCGGGTGCGAGTTGAGGTTCGCATTGGGGTCTGGCGGATCTGTCCGACTTGCCAGTCTGTCGCCATATTTTGTCATGCATTCGATTTACATTTTCTGCATTTTTTTTACCAGCCCCCTCCCGCCCTACCCTGCGACCCCTTCGCTGTCTGTTTTTTCCGTTGCCACGTTATGCAGTTTAATAATGCAGCGTGACAATTGTTCGTTGTTTGCTTATTGTGCAGTTGCATCAGGGAAATGATGATGTTGAATTGTGGATACTGTGACAGCAACAACAACAACAAGTGCTAATAAAATTGCTGCGGGGGCTATCGATAGAACAGAGGGAATTTTAGAAACTCGCATTAAAGTCGGAGTTGCAAAATTGAAAATCTGTTAGTAAATTTAATAGATTTTACAGTGCTTCAAGTTCATTAAGTTTAAAGCAAATACTTAAGGCAATTTAATTGAAATATGTTTTCAGAAGCATTTTAAAAATATTTAGGCATCTTTAAGCATTTTAAAAGTAGCAAACAAATTAAGAAAATAAAAGATTGAAGTGCATACAATGCAATGCAAATTGTACAGATGTATTATATATATAAATGATATAATACTCATATCATAGAGCACTTTTACTGCTTCAATTTGCCATTCAAAGAACTACAAAGAACTCCAGAGTTGTCAGGCCAATCAAGGTTCACACAGACACATACGCAGTAAAGTGTTTTTTCAGTATTCTTTTTGGTCTTCTACTGTCTCCAAGGTATACAAATTATTTAGGCAATTTCCATTTGAGTTTTTCACTCTACGCTTTAGCGACTTGGCAGCTCTGCCAGCACATCCTGCCTCCCTCCCTCTCTCCTTACCCCTTTAATCCCTCGATCTCCGTCTAAAGTACTTTAAATAATGAAGCTATTTTCGCGCTCAATTCCCATATGCAGGCAATCACTTCAGAGTTCCTGCGAGTCGGCTAACAATGCCAAAACGTTGTAGCAGCCAAGCTGGCTTGCAGTCTCCCCCTATCTCTTCCTCTGCCTCCCCCCTTGGGAGCCAGCATGCACACGAGCTTCACTGGAAATCAATAGGAAATCCTTTGCGCGGGCGTTTTATCTGCATCTGGAGCCAAGTCGCGGGCTATCTGGCTGCCATCTTCATAATCGCCATCATCATCCGTTTGGCATGACCATAACGTGTCCTGAACACGTAGCAAGCATAAAAAAGGTAAGAGAGAGGAGTGCGAGGGGGAGCTGAGGTGTCTCCGCTGCGTTATCAACATGCTTGGCATTCATAAGATCTCTAAAAGCCAAATGCTACGGCCCAACGCGAAGCTACTTAAGCTGCGCGCCAGCCAGAACGTGCAGGCGGCAGGGCGGGGCAGAGGTGGCTGGGAAGGGCAGCAGGCAGGAGGGGGTATGCTGCTCAAAGGGTTGCCACGCTGTGCGCGGCGCTGACAATAGACGACCGTGGGCCGTGCGCGCTGCATTGTGTCAGCATTGAAGCGGCAAGAACGACGACAACCTGCTCAGGCGCGCAACCAAATATGCTCAGCACACATAATACCTGTCTTTTGTGTACACCTCCCCCCCTCAGGCCACCTCCCCCACTTTTTGCCATACCTCTCCCCTCTGCCTGTGCCATGGCAGCCACTTGCTTTTGGCACGACAAAGTTTTCAATAAACTCCCTGAAGCGTGTGCATTAAGTGCAGCAGAGGAAGCCAGCTCAAAGTGCCGATACAGTGGGACGAGAGCACATGAAAAAGTGTTTAATTTATATTGTTGGAATATTTGAGAATATTCACTAATAAAGAAACATGCTGAAAGTGTGCGGTTTGTAATGATTTAATTCAATTTTAATTTGATATGAAAATATTTGACCTATTTTAGAATTTGTGAGTTTCTAGAATTTTGTGAAGTTCCTTAATGTAAAATATGTCAAATATTAAATTGACTAATTTCCAGCTAAAGATCATATCTTTATAAATTAAAGCTAACTGTTTTTTGCACACAAATCATACCCAAGCCTTCTACATTTTTAGTATGAATATATAAATATATTTAAGTTATATTTTACTTTTCAAGTAAGAGAATTTTATGAAATTTCTTGGAATGTTTTAAAATTGTTTTTCCAATATATTTATATATTTAATAAAATTTGTCTACGTTTTTTTTTAGTTCTTTTTTATTTAAATGATTCCAAATTCCTTTTAAATTGATTGCATTTAAATATTATAAATAAGAACACATCTGTCAACTGCTGTCGTAGCTATACGTCATTCATATCTGTCATATTGATATGATACAGTGTCATATTACGAATTCTTTTCCCTCGCCGTCACAATTGTTCCCACACAATGTCAATGCTTTTGCCGTCGCTGCCCCATACGCGGCCCACTGTGCTCGATTAAACCTCATCATTGGCCTCATTGTGGCAGCCCCACATCGTTCCCAGTGTGCACAGTGTTCCTCTCGCCCGGCCGCATGTTTGCCAGCATGTTTCCCTAGTCGCTCGGCTTGTTCCTGTGTTTCCCATTGCCGCACAGCAATTTGCATGGCTTGAGATTCGGATTCGGATTCGAATTCGAATGTGAAATGGGAAATGGGAAAGGGAAATGGGAAATGGGAAAAATGTGGAAATGGGAAAGGCAAAGTAGGAGTAAATAGTGTAATGCGACTGCAAGAAATTGCCTAATGCGGCTGGCATAGGCAGCACAGTGGGCTGAAGTGCGTGGCAGTGGCAAGGGGTGGGGCAAGGGGCAAGCATGAGCCGGGGGGCTGTCTTAAGGCAATGCGAAATAGAAATTGAAATGGAAGCGACCGCAAAAGTGCGCCGCGGGATAAGCTAACGAAAAGCGATGAGTATGAGGCATATGAGACCTGAAGGCAAGCTAGGGGCGGGGGGAAAGCAGCGAGTGGAGGGGCAAGCCGGGTCAGTCGAACTGCTGCGTCTAAGGTAACGAGCTGTACGTGAGTTTGTCCATTTATGATGACGATGACGCTGCAAGTGCCACCTGTTGTTGTTGTTGTTGTTGCTGTCGTTGCTTTATAGCAGCAGGTGGCAATGTTGCATGCCTGGACGCCGTCACAAGCCTTGATTGCGCTACGAGTCGCCGTGCGGGCTGAGGGGAAGTAGTTGCAGCATTGGAAAGGGCAGTTCGTGCTGCGTGCTGATGCAAAAGTTAGATAAATAAAAAAGCTTCAAGTGCAGCTCGATGGAAATTTAAAGCGTGGGAGTTTGTTACGTGCAGTGTGAGCTGGGCAGGGGGGGGCGGTACTGGGGCCAGCTGCTGCTGCTGCTGTTGTTGTTGCTTGATTAAATGCCCATTTCTGTGCACAGTTTTTAACACGTCGCGCTGCGGTTGAGCACGAAAAGCGAAGCGAAGCAGCGCATTCCGCACGGCTTACACAAAGCCAGCAGCAGCAGCAGCAACAACAGCAGCAGCAGCAGCAGCAGCAACAACAGCAGCAGCAGCAGTAACAGCAACTGCATTCCGAGCCTGCGCCTGGTCATAAAAAAGACCCTTCGTCCTACTGTTCGCACTGCCAATGGCTGCCAATGCCGTGTCTGTGCCTTTTCACCGAGCTTCAATTGAAATGGCGCATTGAAGCGCATTGTTCCCCGTCCCTCACTGTCGCTCTGCACTGCCTCTGCCTACCCTCTCTGCCCCTCTCATTGGCCATGTGACAATTGTCGCCGGTTCTGAGCCATAATTTAAGCTTTAAGCCTGATGTCCTGCTGCAACAAAATGTAATCAGCCTGCACACGTAACAGTGCCACGCCCCAAGCCTCCATTGCCGCCTCACATATTCGACAACAAGCAAATACACACACACACACACACAGCTCAAGGGGTAGCAGAAGCAGGGGAGTAGGGGGTGCGGCGTAGGCTGTATAAAATTTCGTTCAACCTTTTTGGCGACTACAAACATGGAAATCGTTGAAAATGCACTCTGCCACACTGCTTGGCGACGTTTTTCTCTCGCATTGCGCATACGTCACGTGGACCCAGTTGCTGGCAAGGCAAACCTGCAACTGCCGCTGCTGCTGCCTCTCGATGCCACTTGATGCCTCTGGCTGCTTTTGGCTTTGCTTTTCTACTTCTACTTCTTATTTTTGTTTTTGTTTTCACTTCTTTTCGCTTTTTTTTTTGGGCTGTATTGTTTCGGCCTCAAGCAAAAATTATACGCATGAGCGCGCCGGAAATGGCAAACTTTACAGCAACAACAGCAGCTGCAACAACAACAACAGCAGCAGCAAAAACAGCAACAAAAAGCGGAAGCAACTGTAAAGGCAGCCAAATTGAAAGCAACACCAAAAAGTGCTGCCCGCCCGCCCGTCCGAACGTGCCGCATTGGCAGCGCTTGGCTCGACAGAACAAAAGCCCAGCCACGCCCACAGCTCATGTGGCAGTGGGCGTGGGGCGTGGGGCGTGGGCGACGGAGTGTAGCATTGTAATTTGCATGGCAAAAAAGGCGATGGGTTGCAACGGTTTGTCATGGCGTTTGCAGCTGCAGTGGAAATCAATCGAGATTTAACGATGAGAAACGATTGGAATTGGAACAGTTTTATGGCACGGCAAATATGCAGCGCATTTGGTGGCAATGGACAGAGCGAGTTTAAAGAAACAATGGAACTGAAACAGTCTGAAAGCAGGCCTGTACACACTTTAAACATTTTTTTAGTTTAATTTAAGGAAACACTGGAATTGGAACATTTTTAGCTGAAACAGCTGGCACTGAAACACATTTGTTTCATGCTCTAAGCACAGCGAATAGAGTGTGTTATATAGAGTTTTATGCAGTAGTTGCAGCACTTCATTCCCTACGAGCAATCTTAATCCCTCAGCTTGCTTAGAGCACAGTGCAGTCCATTGCAATAGGGCCAGTGTACGGGACGTTCGACAGGACAAGGGTTGGTAGTGGGGAGGGGAAATGATAACGATTGCAGTTTATGTTTTTGCAGTTTGGGCCAAAATGGCAGCGGATTAGCCAGCAATGGCAAAACATTTGGACAAACATGCAGACGCGGAGACCGCATGCAGTGCAAGCGAGACAGAGAGAGAGAGGGAAAAGGAGAGAGAGGGAGACAGAGGCGTGAGCGAGATAGAGAGAGTGTCGGGTGTGGCTGAAACGGGTAATAGGTAAACGCAAATAAACAAACAAACCGAAAATGCAAAGTGACCCCCAGTGTGCTGCCGTGTGTGTGCGTGTGTGTGTGCTTGTGTGTGTGCTTGTGTGTGTGCCTGCACTGGTATTGGTGTGGTTAGCCACTCTTTGTTGCAGGCGCAAACCCTTTCACTTTGATATGCTGCCAGCCAGGCGTCGAGTTGGCCAGCTGAGCCGGTCGCCGCTGCCAAATTGCTGGAGCGGATTAGTCTGGCTTACAGCTGCACAGATGCAGTTGCCCGCTGCCCGCTGCCAGTTGGCGGACATCATCATAAAAAGCCAAAGCAACTAAAGGCCATAAAAGCGACACGGTCCCCTCGTGGAGAGGGCAAAGCTAACTCGGCTCGAATCCAATCCTAGCCTGGCTCTGGCGACTTATCTGCTGCCAGATGTGAAAGCTGTTGCCACAACTCGCCGGCTCGGCCAGCTGAGCTCATAAATTAATTGCCTTGGTTGTTCCCAAATAGACGGGGGAGCGGATAGGGGGTGGGGCAGGAGGTTAGGGGCACACTGCTCGCGGCAGACGCCGCCAGGCAAAACCCGTCGCACATGGCAGCTGGAAAAGCTGCACGGCAGACTGGCTAATTGATGTTAGCTTTCCATTTTAGTCGATGCGTCGTCTATGGTGCGTTGCACTCTCCGCTCTCCCATGCGCCCACATAGCGCAGCAGCGTGATGGGCGTGGCAACCAGCCAGCCTAATTGAAGTGCAGCCTCAGCTTCTTTATCTTTGCTTAGCGTCTTTTTCTTCGACATTTTCTTCTGCTCGATTGACAGTAATTAGATTGATTGCCCCGGCAACATATGCAAATTGGCCAGCTGGGGCGTGGCTGTAGTATGAACGAAGTGGGCGTGGCAAACACTAAACGAGCGAAAGTAATTTTCGCTTTTTGTTGACATACGCGTTTATGGCGTTTTTCTAAGCATTTTCGTTGTCTCTGTGTGTCTCTTTTTCCCCCCGTCTCTCACTCTCTCAGGTTTTTCTCGCATTTTCCCAGTGTAAATTATAGAAAAACACACAGCACATTAAAGGCGTGTAATAATTTCATATTTAATTTTAATTATTGCCTTGCCCGTGCCTCTTAAGCTCTATCAAGTCGCGTTGCGTGAAAGTTTTAAACCTCGTTCTCTCTCCTGCTGCCGCCACCCCATGCCCTCGACCCCGGGGCTGTCGGAAAACTGACAGCTGACAGGTTTTCCAGCAGCTCCCTGCTTATTGACGGCATTTAATTTGCCTTTAATAATTTATTACATTTTTCACATAATTGCTTTGGTATTTTTATTTGTTGTCTGGCAAGCACGTTAATTCTTTAAGCTGTCAATCAAATGTCGAGCAATTTTGAAATACTTCGAGTGGGGATTACAGTACCTGATATAGGTGAAAACTAGTTACACATACTATAATTATTATTGCATTAACACAAAGATAACTTTGTCAAAAGGTATACAACATAAAAAAAAACTTAAAACTGCGTTAAACAACCTAAACGACCTAAACTCAACCTAAAACAACCTAAAAACAACCTAAAACAACCTAAAAACAACCTAAAAACAATCTAAAAACAATCTAAACATTAAACAAAAAACAGAAAACAAGCTTAAAACTGTCTAGAAACTACTTTAAAATAAAAAAACATAATTCAATTCAAAACACAAAAAAATTAACGAAAAAACCTAAAAACAACCTAAGACATAAAAAACCAACCGATAAAAACACAAAAACAACATAATACAACCTTAAAAAACCTAAAAACAACCTAAATACAGATTAAAAATAAAAACAACCCAAGCACAACCTAAAAACAACCTAAAACAACCTCAGACATCCTATTTCTCCATGTAATATTATTCCATTAAAAAAGGCATATATATATTTTTCTGCGATCTTTAAAATCTTAGACTTTCACCAGCTCCTGCAACTCGCAGTCTATGTTCACCTCCAATTTCCGAACCCACATAGAAGATCTTTTGATCCGCGTGGACTGTAATTTATCAAGTAGACCGTAAATTATCTTTGCATGTGGGGGCAAGAGAGTTCGCTTACAATACTTGACTTAGTGTAATTTTCAACACTTATGCACGGCTTCCTACATTGTTCGAAAACACAATTAGTTCGTCTACCGAAATTCAAGCCGGAAATTGCTTAAACGGCCTGCACACACACACACACACACGCACACAGCAAGCTGGCTCGAGTAACCGCAATCAAAGCGCAGATCACAGAGTTCGTGGGCAGGTATAGAGAGAGAGAGATAGAGAGAGACGGGGGAGGGGGCTACTTGCAGTGGCTAAAAGCCGCACCGTGTACGAATCAAAGCCAAATCGAGCAACGGTTTAGTTATGATTTCGACCAGGCCAATTGCAATTGGCAGCTGTAATTACGGGCCAACAGCAGCTCTAGGCCAACAAATTGCCAACAAAAGCAGCTCGACTCGTTACATATATATATATATATATTAATTCGATGTGTGTGTGTGTGGCGAGTGGCCAAGTCAAATCACTCAATGTGCCAGGTAAGACACGACTCCTGCTAAACCGAGCCGCTCGTCAAAGTGGACTCTCTGATGACATCGCCAGCATTTGCAATCGGCCAACGACTTTGCCAACTCCGGCTCCCCTCCCCGCGCGCTGGCAGCCAAGATAGTCATCATCAAGAGGCGAGCGCATTAATGACTCAGACAGGCCTCGGGAACGGGGGCGGGGGCGCGCAGCGATTGTTGTGGCTTTGCATTTGTGGCGCAATTTATATGCAGCGATTGCAATTGCAGTGCGTGCTGCACAAAACGCATACAAATGCAATTTGTGCGCGTTGCCTGACGGGCTGCGGGGGAGCAGGGGGGAGAGCGCAAGCATTTGTGCAGACAAGGCGCATATGAAATCAGACAAACATGCACATTACATGGCGGCTCATTTCGGTGAATAATTGAGACAATTACGCATACGCCATGTGAAGCGTGCGTCAGAGACACGAAGTGGGGGAGAGAGAGATAGGGAGAGAGGTAAGCTCTACGGACAGGCAAGATGCATAGACGATCGTTGAGATAGAGAGAGGGATAGGGGGAGTAGGGAAAGAGAGAGTGAGAGAGTTGCAATGAGAAGGAGAGCAGAATTCGTCAGCTTAAACGGAAATAAAAATGGAGCATGAGGTTTGGTCTGCAGAATGAATTAAATAGAGGAAAGAGAAAGGTAGAAGAGAGAGAGAGAGAGGTAGGATGGGAGAAGGCAAGAGAGAGGCAGAGAAAGGGACAGAGAGAGAGGGAGAGAGATTGAGAGAATGAATAAGAGAGAGACACGCAAATGAATGTGTGTCATTTCCAAGCTCAGACTGCAAATGCTGTGGAGTTTGCAATTATTAATTCAGCTATACTGCCTAGTTCCATTTAATTTCCCTCTAGCGCTGCTATAAAACAGCTATAAAAGTGCTATAATTTCTACATAACTATAATATTTCGTTTCCAAAAGCCTAGACGTGCATTCTATTTCCATTTAAAAAGCTCAAGAAGTAAAAGCAAAAAATCAATCCTCAAAAAAAAAAAAGATTCGAGCATTATAGAATTTATCAAAAAACATACTTGAGCTAACAATCTCTACAGACACACACACCCACACACACACACACACAGAGCAGCAGTAGACAGCTTCTCGTATGTGAACAAGAAGCTCGTTGATATTAAAAATTCCATTTACAGGGCCACATTTAATTCTTTCTCTCTGATCTCTGACTGCATAAATGAGTGTGTTTGCTTGTGTGTGTGTGTGTGTGTGTGCATGGCACTCTGCTTGACCCTCCGTCCCGGCCCAAGTAATGCCACATACATACAGCAATTTGAAGTTTTATGCATATTAATTTGTTGCCCCCAGCCACGAGTCGGGGTCGTAGTCGGACGGCCGCAGCCGCAGTCGGAGCCTACGTCGTGCTCGTAGGGTTCAAGTGGCAGGTTCTACACAGCCCCCCCCCCACTCCACCATCTCCACTCACCAGCACTTGCTGCCTCACACCGAACGACTTGAACTTTTCCAATTGAGCATTGAAATTGTTTTCATTTTCATTGCCCCAACTCGAGTGGGGCCACTCCTAATTGGCTCTCGAAATGAGGCATGAGGGGGATGGGGGGCAAGGGTAGGCAAGGCAGTTTTTTGTTTTATTAATTATATTAATTTTGACGTGCAATCAAAGCCCAATTGAGTTTTAATATGCAAAACAACAGCAAAAATAAGAACGAACTTAATTATGAACAGCGCGTCTGGGGGCCAAAGCGTTTCGCTCGCTTAATTGCCGAGCAGCAGCAGCAGCAGCAACAGCGACGATAACAACATACGAACGAGGCCATAAGTTATGCCATTTTGTGTTATCCCACTCCTCTCTCCATTTCCCCCCTGCTCAATCATGTCCGCCCTTTACCTTTGGCACTTCCCTTGCGGGTTGCACAAACAACAAAAAAAAAAAAAGATGAAGAATAAAACTACAGGAAAATGTTGTTAATTACGTTTTCATACACAGCAGCAACTATTTCTCTGCTGCTGCTGCCACTGCTGCTGCTGCTGCTGCTGGCGTAACTGACCCACAGTCCGTGCAAAAAGTGTGCGCACACTCCTCGAGTTTTAAATGTTAAAAATGTTTAAAATGCACACAAATAGTTTAGCAGCAATGTGCGTCGTGTTGTTGTTGCTGCTGCTGCTGCTGCTGCTGTTGTGCAACAACATGTTGCCATTCATTGTGCATACAACGAGCTGCAAACACGAACGGGACACGCATTGCCATTTAGCCGGAGCTGCTGCCTTTTTGCCTGCTTTGCTTTTGCCTTCACCGCATTTGTATTCACATTTGTATCTGTAACTCTGAACGTATCTGTCTCTCTGCTCTTTATCTGTATCTATATCTGTGCTGTATCTGCAGCTGTATTTGTATCTCGTGCTGCTGCAGCTGCAGGCACGGGTCCGGTCGCAGTCGACTTGCTGCAGCAGTTACAGCAGTTGCAATTGCACAAAACATGCCCCTGGGACATGCACTAGTCTGCCCCAACGGGAGGGGGACGGGGTCGATAGGGGTGGGCAGGGGGGTGGTTGCGCGCGACTGTGCTGCATGTCCAATGTGTGCCACAAAATTTGCAACTAATTGCAGCTTATCTGCAGCAAAAGCGTAAAAGATTGCCACATTCAGATACACTCGCAATATTCTCGCTGTCTACATTATCTCTGGCTGGCCATCTCTTTCTCCCTGACTATCTTTTTCTCTCTCTCTCTCTTTTACTCTATCTTTGTCCAGCACTTGCTTTGCTAATTTTCCCTACTTGCCTTTCTCCCTGACACTTTATCGGTTCCACTATCTTTGCTTCCACCTGAACTTGCCAAATATTTGCTCGACTTTAAATATAATTGATAAGTCGGGCCAGGGCGGACTATCCTATCTAAGAATGCCATTCTTATGATGTCTTATGTCATAAGACTGTTATTTTTAACTGCTACCATATGGATTAAAGCATACTTAGCTTGATATCAATCAAGATATAGGCATTTTCATCTGTCTGTTTGTATGAACATCTACATCTCAGAGCCTATTGAAGCTAGGGCTATCAAATTTGGTCACAATATGTCTTATTCTGGCATATTGATTGCGAGTCTTTTACAATTCGGCCACGCTCTCTTTTGTTCCGTAAAATCAAGCAAAAACGCACGAATATTATACAAATATTGATAATAAGTGTACGTTGTTTTGTTGAAGGGGTATACCGTACTCGATTAAAGCTCTCTAACTGATTTACACTTCTACAAGGGTTGCTGACCTGGTATTGCATAATATTTAAGGAATTTATGTTTGTAAATATATAATAAAATAAACTTTTCTGAGTTGAACAAAC
This sequence comes from Zaprionus inermis, assembly GCA_018151445.1. Taxonomy (NCBI): domain Eukaryota; kingdom Metazoa; phylum Arthropoda; class Insecta; order Diptera; family Drosophilidae; genus Zaprionus; species Zaprionus inermis. The sequence continues at coordinate 3,138,397 of JAECXD010000555.1, forward strand.
TTTTCCGTGCTGTGCATCATAAATCTGCAAAAACTTCAAGCGTTTAGTTCTTGTTCATTATTACTGTAGAATACCTTTATAATTACCGCTTCCCTGCCTTGTTTCCGCTCTGCTTATAAAGAGTTCACTCTTTCAGCTCGCTCATGACAATTTCTGCTTATTTTCAGCTCATTCAGCTAAGCGCAAACCTAATTTAAACGTGGCCCTTGACTTTGTCTTGGCCGAAGTTTGGAAAATAAAAGACAAACACATAGAGAAACTTACACACAAACACACACACTCACGCACACATACTGATAGAGAGACTGGCACACAGTTTGGCAAGCGCAACTTGAGTTTTGTTTGCATTGTTTCTAAAATTGCCAGATCCAAGCAATTCATTTCTAATTGCTTGTAATTGTCTCAGTCTGCCTCCGCTTGCCTCCCCCTCTCTCTTATCTCTCTCCTTCACTTGTTTGCTGTATCCTACCTCCTTCTCCCTCTCTCTCTCTCTTCTTCTGACGCAACTCGCAACAGCTGCGAGACCCAGAGACCTACAAAACCAAACTGAGCCACAACAAGTGCAGCGGCAACAGCAACACAGCAAGTTGTAGCGTGTAATAGCAAATTATGTTGCAATTACAAAAGCAGCACAAAGAGAGAAAAATACAGAGAAAAACGAGAGAAAAAAACTTGTGGCAAACAACAGCAAAATAGCAAAAAAAAATCCAGAAGAATTAACAACAATTTTTAGCTGGCGCATGAGAATTGCGCACATGCAGAGACTCGGCTCAGCTACACCACCTCCTCCCTCCCTCCTTCCGCACTACCCCACACCTCCTACCCCTGTTCGCATGCCAATCCATTCGTCCACACTCCAGTTAAATTCTCTAATTGTTTTGTTGTATTTACAAATTTTGCCAAAGGAACCCAAAGACACGAAAAAAAAAAAACAAAACAAAAACAAATACCGAAAGCGTCGAAAAATACTTGAGCAATTTCTCGATGGAGTAAAGAAAAATACTGTTAAACTAGAAAAAAATTACTCGAAAAGAAACACAATAAAAGCAACAACATTGCAAAAAAATACTTCACGCTTCAGCTTGATTTGCCATGTGCGACGCAATTTTTGTTCGCGCGAAGCAGAGCAAATTGCAGGAAATCGTTAAGAGACTCCATCGGTTCCACCTTGAATACCCGCCTAATGGGGACGGACAGGAGTGACAGAGGCAGAGATGAAGAGAGTGAAACCTCTTTCAGCGAAGCGTCGACGCCCCCGCAACGAGGGAAAATCGAGAATTGACAAACATTTTAATTTATCTTAATTAAAGTGGCAAAGACAGCGACAATTGCAGACGTGGTAATTTCGGCAGGCACTGTGCGGAATTTTGCTATATAGTATGGCAGATATATAAAGAAGATATGTGAGTTTAATGCAATGAAATTTGAGAGGACGCCTAAGCAAAATATCGAATTTACAGAGTTGTCAAGATTTTATAGAATTAATTGAGTCTTAGTTCAAAAAAGACTTAAAGATATATATTTTTATAAATATTATAGTATATATATAAATATATATAGTATAAGCTAGATATATAATATAATATTCAGAGATATATATAACGTAGAAAAGATATTTCTTTCATTTATAAAGAACAAGATCATAAACAGTCGAAGCAGAGAATTAGAAACGTCTTAGACATATATAATGTTATAGATTCTTGTACAGAATACTGCTCCACTTTATTGGCCTGTAATGCCTAAAACCATATGCTCTATATATGGCTACATATTCCCTCTCTTTTTCTCTTTTACAGCAGCCTAATCAATTCGTTACCATGTTCCAAGTACGTTAACTTACTTAGTGTGCCTTGTGGGCTCAGTCAATCTGTCAAGTTGTCATTTGCCAACAGCGACAATATAAGCCAGCAAAGAGGTGAGGTAAAGAGGCAGTTAGAGAGGCAGAAAGTGGAAGAAAGAGACGTAGAAAGAGAGGGACTGACAGCTCTGTGCTTGCGGCCTGTGGGCGGCCGCGTTGTTAGTCAATTTTTGGCAGCTTTTAATTGGCCCCAGTTGCCGCTTGATCAATGCCAATAACCGACTTAGTGTGGGCAGTAATTGACTGGGGCATACCCTGTAGAAGAAGTTCAAGGTATATACTTTAAATGCAGCAGATACAAAGTAGTTACTGTGAAACAAAAATAATACAAAAGTTGTGAAATCTTTAAAGAAAATACTGCATTTTTTCGGTCTTTAATCTTTCGACACGACACGGGCTACAGTTAATTCTATAGTCAGCTCAGTTTGTTGCCTTCAAACTATTAGAAGCTGCTCCGGCATTGCATTACACACATATGGTATAGAAATGTCTGTATGAACTCGTATCATGTCTAACCCTTTCAGTTTGTGCACAAAAAGCGAAAAATAGAAAAGAGTAGGAAATTCAAGCAGAAACCACACGAAGACGTGTCTTTTTTTTATTTTATTTTTGCCATTTTGTCTGTTGTCGGGGTCGGTTTCCGAGCAACGTTTTCTTTTGGCGCTTTGTGCGCACGTTTTCTATGCGTGTGTGTGTGTGTATGAATGTAGATGTATTTCTACATTTTTCGTCGTAATTAATTCAGCTTTTTAGTAACTTTTATGTTTTCTCATAATTATTATGCAGCGTTTTTTATGTTTTTGCTATGCTGCTGCTCTATTACTCGCCCAGTCCCTGCCCCCCCCCTCCTCTACACCCTTTAGCCTCTTTGTTGTTTTTCCCAAACAATTAACTGGGTTTTTCCGCTCAAGTTTTCTCTCCAGCTTTTGCCACATGAAATACTTTGCCGATCGAATCAGAATTATTTGAATAAAACGAATGAGTTGCTAAGCAAATAAATTTATCATTGTGCTTTAGCTTTCCTTCGCTTTAATTGAGAATTTCTGAATCCCGAAACGAGCTGTATATGCGGCTTGCAATAACGGTTAATACGCATTAGGCTCACACTGCAATCAAGTCGGGTTCAGGCTCAGAAAAGTGCGCAGTCATGCCGGGCAGGTAGAGCGGCAGCGGCAGCAGCAACTACTGTGAACAGCTTCAATTACAGTTGCTTTCCGTCAAGAATTTGTTAACAAATTTCATTTATACCCCTCCCCCCTTTCAGTATTCCTTCACACTTGCCCTAAAAGTGTCTTGAATCAGTTCAAACAAAAAGAGCAGAGAAACCTCGCGTTGATTGAACCGCAACGAGCTAATGAATCTTTAACCCGTTTCAATCGACAAACGCGTCAAATCAAACGGAAATATTTATATAAACATATTCATAAGGAAAGGCATGGGCGTAGGGTTAGGAGGGAGGGGGAGAGCGGGAAAGCAGAGCAAGCACTGAGCTGCTAAAGGAAATTAAATTGAGCTGCTGCCAGCTGAGCAGCTACAACAATGCATTGTGCCACAGTGCACCCCCTGTTGCTGCGGTTGTCCCTTGTTGTTGTTGCTGTTGTTGCTGCTGCTGTTGCTGGTGTTTTGTGGGCGTCGTCGCATGTTTCTTGTCAGTCGTCATTGATGGGTAAACAAAGCAGCAGCGGCAACTATGCAACGACAATCGAGCATCGACAATCGACAGACGACAAAGATGCATAAACAAATGCAGCAAAAAGGAACAAATAACAAGAGCAACAACAGCAGCAGCAGCAGCAGCAGCAACAGTCGCCGCACTTGAAGCCACTTGTGCAGCAAATGAAACATACCAGAAACCATCGAGTGGCACTGCCTCCGCCTCCGCCTCCGCCTCCGCCGCCGCCTTCGCCTCTGCCTTAGCTGCTGCCTGTCGCTCTGCCTGCCTGCCTGTCTTTCTATCTCTCTCTACCCACGCCCTCTCCGTCTGCCTCTGCCTCTGCCTGTCGTGTAAGCGAGCAATTCCGGCAGTTCTCGAACGGAACTGCAAACGGAGATGGCGGCTGACGCTGACGTTGCCAGTGATAAGCAGTGGCAGCGTCTGCAGGGCGCATCTGCGGGGGAGGGGCGCAGGCTGCTGCATTCAATTGTCACTTGCAAACGCCCCCTTGCAGCTGCCACGCCCCGCTCCCCGCCCACTCCAAACTGCTGTGCTACATGACTAATTAGGGCATAATAAATTAAGCCAAAGCTCGCTTTGTGCACATCTGCATTGGCTACACAGTGCGTGCCGCTTTCAGATACTTTCGCCGCGCGCGCGCGCTCGTCTCCCTAATCAATAAATATTGCCAGAGCTGAAGGCAAAATATAAAAATACAATCAAAACACAAATAATGAGGAATAATGAGCACAAAGGGCTGCAGCTGGAAGACGCAACGAGCCCAAGCACTTCGAGATACTTTCGTATGGAGGCTGTGGCACGGGAATAGGTTGGGGGGCGTTTTTATTCTTGGAAAGCAGCAATACAACAGACTGTGGATTGATCAGCGTCAGCAGATACATTAAAAGAGAAATAAAACCAAAATCAGGCAAACAATTGAGGCAAATGCAATTAGATAAGGTGTGGAAGCAAAGGAAGGAACCTATGACTAAGTATGGCATAGATGTAGAACATGATCGTAGCACATAAATCAAGACAAGTCAGTTGACTTAAAAGCGAAGAAAAGTTGGAAAAATTGCCTAAGGAACCAGCCCAAAAGAATACTTGCAACATACATGCCTTAGGCTGTCCAAATTCTTGAAATGCGTCTGTATAAACGTGTATAAAGTGCGTTACGTTCCATATAGCAAATCCAAAAAAATGCATATATATCAAACAAGTTGCTCTGCAGACTTTAGAGTACTCAAACAAATCCAACTAAATGCGCTTCAATCGATGCACGCATAAAACTCACAAAACTAAAGCCTCTCAGCACATTTAAATGCAGTAATCTGTCAAACCACACACACACAGTCTGCACAGAGTCCCCCCTCCAAATAACACACTAGTACTATCAATTCCAGAGAGTTATAAAGAACAACTCTACAGTTTAGCTGGGATCAATCGCATAAGCTCTTCGAGCAGGCAAATGCGCAGAGGCAGCTGCACACCCCCATATGCACACACACACATATATATATATATATATATATGTATATGCATATATGCATATGGAATATATATAGCATACTATAATTTAACTAGTCAATTGTGGGCTTTATTTGCCCAAAAGAAGCGACCGCAATTGCCAGCGGAATAACAAAATATTTGTGTTTCGAATTGTATTAATTGGGAATTACATGCAACAATCACAGTGCAACACGGCAACAGTGGCAACAGTGGCAGCAACCATAGGCAGCCACAGGCAGGCACTCTGCCCCTCTCTCCCCCGCTGCAGAATCAATTTCCCTGCCTGACATATTTCAGTTAGTTCTGTTGCCTACGCTCGTATTAGATTTTTATGTGATTTTAATAGGAAATAAAAATGAAATCATGTGTGCAACAGATTGTGGCAAGCACCAGGCCAGATCAGAGAGCATTGTTGTTATTCTAGTTGTTGTTGTTGTTGTTGTTGCTGCTGCCGTTGTGTGTGTCACATGCGGATTTGGCATTGGAAAAACATTTTTGCGGATTTGAGTGAAGCCACAATACATTTGATTTCATTTCGGTTGTTTCGGTTGCGCCTCGTCCCCTGTCACAAGTCAATTGATTTTAGTGCCCACCCCCCTCAGCCCTCACCCCTCGCTAGCAGCCCGAAAATTCAATTAGTTGAAACTTGTCCCATAGTTGTATTTTCGTATTTTTGTTATAGTTTTTCAAGAGCTGCACACGCCGATTTAATTGAATTTCTTTGCAGTTAAAGGTTTTGCCACGCCCCCAGCGCGCCTGCCCACCTGCGATTGCCATGGCAATGCGCGCGTGTATCTGTCTGTGTGCGCTCGTGTCTGTGTGGCACACATCTGGGACGTACTTAAAGCCAAAATCCATTTGGCCGTATCAAAGCAAAACTCAAAAACCGCAAGCGAAAAAGCGGAGGCAGCACAACGAAAACAAAAGCCGGAAAAACAATTTGACGGCTCGGCCAGGCCAGGCCAGGCACGGCACGGCACGGCACACGAGTTCATCGCAGGCCAATGACATTCAAGTGTGCGAGTGTGTGTGCGAGTGTGTGTGCGAGTGTGCCTGTGTGTGTCTGTGTGTGCTGCCATTGATTGCCGTCGATTGTAATCGGATTGCAATTGGTGTGCACTTGTTAGAACACGTGCTCGCAACGCTTTTGTTTCTATTTCCGTTGAAATAATCCCGAATCCCGCAGGGGGCGTGTAGCTGGCACTAGAGGGGAAAGGGGGTTGAGGGGCGTAGTGTTAATTGCCTGCGGTGTGTGTTTCCTGTTAATGAACTATTTCAAGGTGTGTTTACACTTCGCAGACTTTGCAGACAACTTTTTTTATGACTTAAACTTAGTGCCCCTAGCTGGCTGCTGCAGCTTCCCCCTTAGCCCCTGCCTTAACCCCTGCCCTACACCCTCGCCTACTCTCCCCCTCCCTAGCCCACCTACCACCGCCTGCTCCTCTTCTTCCGCCATTTGTTTTGCTTTAATTATGCGCGCGCAATTGTTGTTGTTGATCTTCACGCATCCCATGCGCTCCCTCCCCCTCCTTCTTTCCACCTACGCCCCTGCCTTTGTTTACCCTGCACCGCGAACGTAAACAAATCGTGTTCCATTGCCAATACGTTCCGCCATGCAGCGCGCAGCTGTCACGCGGCACACACACTCGCATTTTTCGGGCTGTCAACGCGCGCAACTTAGGCAACACAATCGGGGAAAAGTGCTGGGAAAAGTGTCGAGAAAAATTGTCGAGAAAAATTGACGAGGAAAATGCAGCAAAGCGTTAACTCTTGCTTTCTTCGTTTCGGTTTCGGTTTCTTTTCTTTCATTTTTATTTTTTGTTTACGATTTCGCTTCCGTTTTTGAACGAAATTTGTGTGCGCTGCGCGTGTGTTTCTGCGCCTGCAGTTTGTTTACAATTACACACACACACACACGCACACACACACACATGTGCCAGGCCGACGACACATTTTTCCCGCCAACTCTACTTGATTTCCCGCGAGGGAAACACGCGGCAACGCGCCACGGCGTGGCATCTCTTAATTGCCGCAACTTCGTCGGCATTTTCGGCTTTTCTGGCATTTTCTCTTGAATTGACGATGGGCTTCCCTTTTCCCCCGCTGCCCTCTCAACGCCCTAACCCCCTCCCCACGCTGTGCGTAACCCAGGTGATAATTCTTTTTTAATAGTTTCCGCGTAGCGCGCCAACAACAAGTGACATTTATTGGGCAAGGCTCGTGTACGTGAATGAGGCGTGCCTCGCATCTAAATTCCTCTGACTCGCCCCTTCAAATTCTATATAAATCGTTTGAGAACGCTCTAACGGTTTGCGACAGTTCCCGCTTACGTGCCGAGCCTCGAAAAGTTCATTTTCCATCCTTACCTGCAAGAGAGAGAGAGAGAGAGAGAGAGAGAGAAAAAAGAGAGCGCATTAGTTTGGCAATTAGTTGTGTCTCCCAGCGGAAGATAAACAAGTTCTAGTATATGGATATACAATATATATTGCAATGACTGGGTTGAGTAATACTAAGCTGGGTCAGGCATTTATGGAGGATGAGGGAGGGAGAAGAAAAGCGGGTAATTGCAGCTTAGACAGGAACTTCATCTTTATACCTAACTTTAACTTAAGCTTGTGCTAATTTGAAATTTTTTTAATGCAAAAATAACCTCAAGAAACTGTTGGATGAGCTGAAACACGATTATTTCATCTGCAATCGATTCCTGTTTAAGAATATAAATATATGCCATATCAAACTCTCTCTGCTATACATAGATCCTCATTAAACTAAAAATTACTGAAACATCTCTTCTTCTAAAAATACTTTATCAACTCTTCACTTTGCTTAGTCAAATCTTCCAATTTCCTATCTATGCTCATATATTTCCGTATATCTCGTATAGATAGTCCTTCATAAAACTGTATATTAAAGCTCAGCCAAAAAGTTGACTGCATTTTAAATACTTAAGATCTTTCCCCTTTAAAAACTCTCTTTATTATCTTACTCCCTCAACTCTCTACACAGTATACACATATTTTTAGGTACTGTGCCATATATTCTCAATAAAACGTTTTGAAAGTACTCTGACTTTCCAAAGATATTATTGGTATATTTTAAAGATTTTGTACCAGCTTCACTACAAGAATTTTGCTTAGGAAAACTTTCACTTTTTTAACTTCTAGCTAAGCTGCTACCAGGAAAGTATCTTTCAGTTTACTTTTCTTATAAAGTGTAGCTCAGCTTAAGAGTTTTCTAAAATCTGTACAACCTGATAGAGTGTAGCTTATACTACTTTAAAGTCGGAAATCTTGCGAAGTGCCTCTTCAATAATCTCAATTTGTCAGCGTGATAGCTTGGCTCCCATTTGAAAAGTATCTACAGCTTTGATAAATGCACTCATCACAGCCACACAATCACTTCCCCTCTCTCCCTTACTCTCTCCACCACCCTCTCTCTCACTCTCTCTCTCCATTTCAGCACATGTCACCTGCTACAATCCATAAGCCTGCAGCGGGTGAGATATCATTAGCGCGAGCATGCAAAAAGCGACACGAGACTCGATGTTCCAGCTCAGTTATGGGGCGAAAATTGCACAGGCAGATGGACAGTGGACAGTGAGGAGGCGGTACAGTGGGGCAGGCAGGCACTTTCACACGAGACACACACACACAGAGCGAAACACACACACACGTGTGGGCACATCAGCTACGGTCTGCTCTAACTGGTTATTTACGGCGCATTTGCAGTCGAATTTTTGGACCACAAATTTTATGCAGCACTGTGTGGAGCAGCGAGAATTGCTCATTTGAATATTCAGTTTAATTAGAGACATTTTGGGCGGGCAGAGAGCGAGATAGAGATGCCTAGAGAGCGAGATAGAGAGAGAGAGAGAGAGGGAGTAGCTGCCGCTGCTGAATCATGTTCAATTAGTGCAATTGAGCCACAGCCCGAACACTCATTTGTATTTATGAATACTCGTGCGCTGAGTGTGCGAGTGAGTCATGCGAGTGTGTACGAGTGAGTGCGAGTGTCTATTCGATTCATTCATAAAAATGCCAGTACATTTCAATGTCAGCGAAAAGCGAAAAATGCGAAAATAAAAATGGAAATTCGAGAGCTTGGGAAATACTTGAAGCATATTTGGATAGGCAAGGGCAGAGAGAGTGAGTGAGAGGGGGGGGGGAGGCAGCTCTAGGGTTGCCACTGCACTTGCGCAATTTGCATGAGGTGGCAATTAAAGCGGCGATTACTCGAATTACGCGCGCAGCGTCGACCCAATTCGAGTCGACCCCAAACTAACGACCGCAGTATTTATTATGGCACGACTCGAAGAGGGGGTCTACCTCCCTCAGCCCCTACCCTGCTGAGAAATGAGCAGAAAGCACAGGCAGAGAAAAGCAGCCAAAAGAAAAGCAAACGAAAAAAAACCGCCAAAAAGCCACTTGCAGAACTCGTTGCGGCAGGCAAGACGAGGAGAGACGGGCCGAGACGCGGCAAGTTGAGGCTCAGAGTCGACTCGACATTGCTTTATGGGCAGTGCAAACCGTTAAATTGGACTCGACTTGTTCTTGTTGTTGCTGTCGCATTTTTATCGCTGACAAAAAGGTTTTGCTTGACCCACTCAAGTGGGCCCAAAGTGGGTCGACTTGCCTCGACTTGGCTCGACTCGACGTTGCGCAGCGCAGCGCGCTTAAGTGCAGCCAAATCGAATTTAGATACTTAGCAACATTTACTGAGGGCCCTCCCGCACCCTGCCCTTCCCTCTGCCCCTCGCACATTCGTCAGCAGCAGCGACCTCTCACTTTATGCGATTTTAAGTTAGTTAAGCGGCAAAGTTGTAAACCATTTGCTAGTCGCAGTTGACTGTTTGTTAGACCATTGCTAGAGGAGGAGGAACTGCTGCTGCAGGGGGCAGGGACCAGGGAGAGGGGGCTACACAAGTTGGAAACTTGACTGCGTCGCTCCGCTCAGAGTGTGTGCAACTTGTGGAGTGCATAAGTTGCCAGTTGCAGGCTGCAAGTTGCCAGTTGCAACACACAGCGCGACATGCGCCACAGCGCGTAAATGGAAAAGGCAGAGGGCAGCGTGGCGGGCAAGGGGGCTGCGGCAGGGCAAGTGCAAGCGGTGTGAATAGTCGACAAGACATTTAATGAGCTGAGTAGACGTTGAAGTGTCGAAAGGGGCAGGGAGCAGGGTGCAGGGGCAAAGCAAATGAGTATGGCAGAGGAGATGGCTTCAAAAGATGTTTGTAGTGTAGCTGGCAATACTTTAAAATATATAGAAAATAGCTTGAAAATATTTAACTAAATAAATTACAATTAAATATATGTTATCTATATACAAAAATATATTCAAGTTTTACACATTAAACCCAATCGAATTATGTTTAATTTTTAAACTCCAATGTTCTAAATTTCATTTAAATAAATGATGTACTTGACTTATAAAATATGCTGATTTCTAACCCATAAACAAGTTGCTAAAATTTAAGTTTAAAACCTATAAATAAGCGCTGAAATCTAGGGAAATTAATAGAAATAAATTAAACTGCAATTACTGCTCTAGCCTTGGCCAAAACTGCTTCTACTCTTAGTTTCAATAATTTAATAATATATATAAAAAAAAAAAAATGTGATATTCCTTACAAATTTGAATAAAACAAGTCGGAAAGGCTACAGTCGAGCTGACTCGACTGTGATATACCCGCTACAATTCTTCGGAAAAACACGTGCCAAATGTGAACAATGCGTTCTTGCTTTTTATTTCTTTCTGTCTCTAATTTGTTTTGCCTATGCAAGTTCCACTCGATTCTTATTGGATGTTGCCCATTGCTTTTATTACTTTGCAGTTATAAATTATATATGTTGCTGCTCAATGTCTCTTTCGATTCTAAGTGGCTTTAAATATACTAAAAATGTATTTTGAATTTTGTAACACACCATAAAATAAAAAAAATATAAGATACAAAAAAATAAATATAATTCGCCGCGGCACCCAGGAGTTGAACTCCGGACCTCTCGCTTAACAGTCAACTACCATCACCACTCGACCACTGCATTTCTAACGCAATGGCCAATAAAATTGCACTATGAATATTTTCGGTGCACATCATTAAAAAAAAGTTGCCACATAATTTAAAAAAAGTTGCCACATAATTAAAAAAAAAAAGTTGTCTGCTGCTGGTGTTGAACTCGGGTACTAACATTAGGAAAACCGACACAGGCACATGGCCACAAGGCAATACTATTTCTTGAATATCTTCCTTATTTATCGGCCGATCTTATTGAAACTTTCGCAACACGCCCGGATGGTGGTTTTTATCACATGGATAAAAAATGAATGCTGTAGAGCTATATTTGCAGCTATTATCGATTTATTATCGATTTTTGGGGCGGATGGAGGCGTGGCAAAAATCCAAAATAAACTTGATCTGCGGGCATAATTAACACATATTGTCTCCAAATTTGGTAGCTCTAGCTCTTATAATAGCTGAGATCTAGGTTTTCATACGGACAGACAGACGGACAGACGGACAGACGGACAGACGGACAGACGGACAGACGGACATGGCTATATCGACTCGGCTGTTCATGCTGATTCAGAATATATATACTTTATGGGGTCGGAGATGTCTCCTTCTGCCTGTTACAAACATTTTCGGTTGGCACAAAGTTATAATACCCTTATACTCTTCGAGTAGCGGGTATAATTACACTGAAACCGCACCCCTATGCTATCTGCACTAATTTAATAATATCATAATATCGTTAATTAGCAAATTTCTCATTCTTTCGATTGGAATTTGACCACGACTTCATTTGATTACAATTAACTCGACCGCATACCCTGCAAAATGCGCCCACAATGCAATGCACTGTATTACGCCATAACTCTCGCCATAATTATCGATTATTATGGCAGTTATGCTATGTGTGTGGTCTCAGTCAGGTACAGTATTTGTGGAATATAACAATGTAGAACAATATTTGCAATTGTTGTGTTAAATAATGTGCATAATTTGATTATGAAATCGCAGCTCAATTGTGTTAACCACATTTCAGCAGATAAATTCTTTTGATTATCATTTTAATAATATTATAACTAGCGCATAATTACAGTGCTGCCAAAAAAATAATAGACGAATGCGCAGTGTGTTTAGTGACAGACTAGAAGATACGCTGTACGGTTGGCAATTAGACACAACACGCTCTACTTTCTATATATACTCTCTCTCGCTCGCATCTAATCAAATCAAATTCTAATTAATTGTCATAATTTAGCTGCAATAAAATTTGCATAGCGAAAAGTAGCGGGGAAAACTATGCAAATATAGTGGAAAAACAGAGAGAGAGAGAGGGAGAGGGAGAAAGAGGGAGCTGCCCGCGGCGATGCGTAATGAAAACAAAATCGCTTTGGCAGCACTTAATTCTGCATTTAATGTATTTAATTTGTAAACATTTTAATTACTTTTATTTATCCCTTTCTCCCCCTCCCCCCGGCCAACCTCTCGTGACATTGTTGTAAGTGTTTGTTGTGTTTGTTTTATGTTTATTTGCTTGCTGAATTGCTCGTTTTACAGTTACGTTTCGGACAGTGTCGCTTCATTTGCGTTTTTATTTTCATATTTTTATGTAACAACAACAAAGCGAGTCGCACGCAAAGTGCTGCCCGAAAACTTCATGCTGCCACTGTGCACAGTGCCAGCCATGCGCTGTAAATGTATCTCGAGCTGCGACTGCGACTGCGACTGTATCTGTAACTGTGTCTCTTGTATCCGTATCTGTGACTAGCCAAGGTGAAAGTTTTTCTGCGTTTTGTATTTTGATTGTTGTTCGCAGTTGTTGTTGTTTGTTTCCTTGTTTTTCAGTAGTTTTCCCTCGCTGTTTATTTGGCGTATTTAATTACTTCATTAAATGCGGAAATTAGAAAGATGAAAGACAGCAGCGTGCCGAATATGAGAGAACAAAATGACGGCAGTGAAAGTGCATGAAGGGCGACGAAAACGAAAGCCGAATTAGTTTCCAAAAACTTACATGCAGCTGCACTGAGAGAAATAGGCGAGCGGAGGAAGCAGAAAACGCTTCTCGAAAATATTATTTTGATTTTACTTGTAGAATTTTGAGAGAAAAAAGTTAATCGAGTTAATATAGCCTTTAAAGCTTCAATATTTCCCTCTAAATAGTAAAACCATAATCAACTGTAATAAAAAAGCAATATGCAGGCTAACTTTGCCGTGTAAATCAAGTGCAAATTGCTAAAAATTTATAAAATATAATACAAGCTACATAAATTACCATAAAAAATTTGAAATTGCTTGATATGTTTGATTTTTTCAGAGTAAATACAGTTTAAATAAATAATTTAATTTTAATAGCCCATTGAAAAGCAAAACTGTTTGCCATTAGCATTTTTTTCCAGTGCAAAGCCAAGTGTAAATTGCCCCAAAACAGTTGAGAGATAAAACAAACAAATACAGTTTAGTGAGTGTGGTATTTGCGTGATTTTCTTGCAGTGTAGATCATGCTATTTCCACTCAGTAATTTAATACAGTGTGTCAGACACGCCAGGCCAATTACCAGAGTGTAGACCCGCCCAGCTGACAAACTGTTCTAGTGGGTTAGCCCTTGCGACTATGATGGATCGGGATATTGGACGAACTCGTGGATTATTTATTCCACGCCAATTCCAGGCATTACCGTGTCACAGTTGACAAGCCTGTAGTCTTTGGCTTGGCAACTGTCTGTTGCCCCGATTGCTGCGGCCAGTCGGCAACAGTGACTGATAAACTAAGCGAACGGCTAACACTATCGCGTATCTTGTGGGCAAATACCAAGTTTGGTTGGCCTTAAAAATACTTCGTTATGCGATAAGTTAAGCGAGACTGTGTCTGGGCCAGACAACTTGCCAGAGAGTAAGCAGTAAAGGGGAAACGGAGAAATGTAAATAAATATTTAAAAAAAAAAAATTAAAAAACAGAAAACGCCATAAAGTGAAAAACTTTCTTGCCTGACTCACGCACTCGCGCCGAGCTCACTTAGAAAGTAATTACACGAACAACTAACCGGGCAGAGAAGTACAGACCCTATAAAATAGGTAGGTCTCTCACTCCCTCTCACCCTCTCACTCCCTCTCTCGCACTCTTTCACGCTGTGCGTGCGTCGTGAAATTTATTTAAATTTAATTTTAATTCTACTTTTTATTTTTGTTCCATGTAAGTTTGCCTCACTTTCAGCCCGTTTAGGGCTTATAAAGGCCATGAAGGGGCAAGGGAGCGGGGAGGGGGGTACAGCCCTTTTTTACGAGCTCAGCTTTTCACTCTCAGCACTCCCGAGACTGGGCTACCGTTATTGTGGGTCGCTGGGCAGTTTCGGCATTTGCATTTGACTGCGAATCGAGCGAGTCACGCACCGCGTTCTTTCTACTCGAAACGTATACGTAATATCGGACTTTTGTTGGGTTATATAGTAGTAACGCATAGTTATGGCTTATGGTGTGATATGAAGGGAGGGGGGAGGCAGGGGGTAGGCAGGCAGTGCGTGAGCAGCGGCATAGGTCACGTTGCGTTAAGGTGACGTAGTGCGATTAAAAATAGCCAGAAATGTTAAAGGTGTTCTGGCAGTAAATGTTTCAGTTTGGAATATTCTAAGTAACAGAGTAATTTTATGTTTCAGTTTCGACTGTTCCAAGCAACATAGTTGTTTTCTGTTTCATTTCCAGGCATTTCTTTGCATAAATTGCATATAAGGCATTACTTTCTCAATTACTATGCCTGCTGTTTCATTTTCAAGCAGGTTTTCTAGTTCAATATTTTTTTATTTATGCATAAGTTTCTAAGCCATTTTTTATATTCTATATTTTTAATTTACTGTGTCAATTTCGCTGTTCCAGCTTTTATTCTAAACACTTTACTAGTTGCTTCCCTGCTTGCTGTTTCTATTCCACTGTGCCGCCCTCAATACTCGCTTTACTCTTGGTCGAGCAGAGCCAGAACTCATTAAACGAGAACGTTCATCAGAGAAGGTTCGGTCAGGCGTAGACTCCCTCACACAGATACACACACACACACACACGCCCCGCCAAGGCACAGCTGCCTCAGTCTACTCCCAGATCGATTCATGCTGCCCGACTACATCTTTGCCATAATTTCCAATTGACTTCATTAGCCTCGTGCAGTACCCTCCCCCCTCTTGATGCTGACACAACTCATTATTTTACACTCTTTTCAAACGCTTCAAAGTGCATGCACAGTGTCAGGCGTTAATATGCGCACATCAATCGCAGTGGCCCGAGGGGGTTGGAGGAGGGGAGCGAGTTGTGCCATCGTTAAGTCGTTCCGTTAGACAGACATTTTGCTAATGAAACAACTGGCCAATAAATAAGTAAGTGCCACAGACAGTGGCAACAACGCGCAGGCCGCAGCAACTGGCAACTGTTTTGTCGCACGAACCTGCAGCATTTATCAAATTAAACATTGGCCCCGCCGTCGAGAGTTTGTCCAGATTGCACTGATTGCAGCGTGTGCTCGCCTGGACATGCCATGTGCCCTCCCGGCCCCCTCTCTCTGCCACGCCCTACACCCTAACCAGAGTGCTAAATTGTTTAAATTTCTTTTGTTGCTTTTGTTGCCTCTCGCCACAATCGGCCCATAACGAGCCACAGTCGTGACAGACAAAATTGTCGGTGTGCTGCGTCGTTAATTGCAGGACATGCGATGCAGTGAGAGAGAGAGGGGGAGAGAGAGAGAGGGAGACATCTTGGCAATTTAGAGATTAGCTGCACTCGAAATAACCAGGAGGGTTGAGAACGGGCAAGGCCGCAGAGACTTTCATTTGCAGTGAAAGAAAAATTCTAGATAGGCCAGTCCAAATGCATCTCTTTGTTCAAAAATTAAAGAATCTTAATCGAGCTAAAATTTCAAAATTTTAGCAACCTTTTTTTGTGTTCCTAAATCAATCAAGAGATCAAATCCTACACAAAATGACAATTCAAACGAAATTCTTTTGATTTAAAACAAAGTTATGACTATTAAAATTCTAGATAGGTCCAACAGGTCCCTCAAATCTTGGGAATGGGTAAGCATGGAAGACCAAAAATTCAAAAATTTAAGAACCTTATTTTGTGATCCTAAATCAATCAAGAGATGAAATCCTACACAAAATGACAATCCAAACAAAAATCGGTTGATTTTTAACGAAGTTATGACTAGATAGGTCTCACAGGTCTCTCAAGTCTTGGGAATGACTAGATTGGTCTCTCAGGTCCCTCAAATCTTGAGAGCGCGCAGGCATAAGCAATGCAAAATTACAAAATTGTTGGAATCTTTTTTTTAAAGCTCAATTAATCTATGGCTCAAACAATAAATAAAAGGAACTTGACAACTTAAATAGGATGATTTTTACAAAGTTACAACTGTTGCACGTCTAGATAAGGCCTCCCGATCTTTGAAGATTGTAGCATAAAAGACCTAAGATTTTCTTGGATTATTAAATTTAGTAATTTTGCTTAAACTAATAAAAACGACCGACAATATCTTAAAAAAGCAATTGCACTTGAGGAAACTTAATTATAACAAATTAATCAATTTTTTCTTCTTTACAGCTCTACTATTTCGCTCAGTGTAGTCGTAGAAAATCGTCGCCCAAGCATTACTTTTCATTAGCAGCACTTGGGTTATTTACAGTCTCGACACAACGGTCTCAATTATGATGTGAACGCGTTAGTTTTGTCGGGTAAGTGCGTGTAAATATCGGAGAGTAGAATGAGGCAGAGAAGACGAAGGAGGGGGGAGGGGGGCCGCGAATTGGGTCGAAAGTCAACACGGAGCAATACGAAATATGTGTGTCAGTCGCGACGCCGGTCACGCCTTGCAAAAGGGCGAAAAAAACACACACACACACACATCGTATAATAATAATAAAAGCAAGTGCGAGGAAACTGTCGAAACTCTGAAATTGACTCCCTGATGGTTTCCTCTCTCTCTCTCCCTTTTTACCTATGCGGTTTATTTTTCAAAAGTCACACAACCGCGCAAAGCGTACAACTGGAAATGAAACAGAAACAGAAAGAGAAACAGAAACCGATGCCGACGCCGAAACCGAAAAACAGCAGCGAAAAAGTTGTACAAATACAGCGTGCAGGCAATACAAATACAAATAATTAACTTTTAACATAGCTGCCTCTCGCTCGCACGCTTTCTCACGCCGACTACACCCATTGAGTAAACAAAACAAAAAGAGTGTGACTAACACACACAAAACATGATGAAAAGAAATAACATACGAAACGCAAAGAAATAATATAGAACAGCAACAACAACAAAAACAACTGAGCAATAATAATAACTGTTAAAATTATTAACAGACACAGCGCCGGGCACAGTGGGACTAAGTGTGGCAATCGCACAGTGCGCATGTGTGCGTGCTTTGTTTTTCACGCTTCACGAAGCGAGCTAAAAAAAAGAAAGAGAATTGTACTAATAACATTTTGTGGCAAATTAAAAAAATTTACTACACACACAGAAATCGAGAAAAATAAGCATAAAACGTAGAGTGAGAGAGAAACGAAGAAAGAGTGAGAGAGAGAGAGACGCAGAACGAGCAGCGAGCAACGTGAAGCGAAGAACAACTACATCAAGTTTTAATGAACAAAAATGGAAACTAGTCGAGAAGAATTGTGGAACCGGTTCGTGAGCAACACAACTTTGCAGCAAGCCAAATGTGTGTGTGTGTGCTGTGTGTGTGTGTGTCTCGTGTGTGTGTGCCTGTCTATAAGCCAGACAAAAGTTTAGCATTTAGAGATATGAAAGATAGCACAGCTGCGCTTTGTGCGGCTTTGTTCGTGTATGAGTTGTAAGCATGTGCCTGAAAAGCATAAAAAGCATGAGAAACGACAGAGAGAGAGAGAGAGAGAGGATAAAGATAGCCAGAGAGAGAGAGGATAAAGATAGCCAGAGCGAGAGCGAGTGGGAGCAGCGCACACACATATGGCTTGGGGCATGTCTTTGAACTTTGAGCCAGAACGGGGCAGATCTCGCAAAGAAAAAGCCAAAAAAAGAAGACGAGACATAGATGAGTTATTATATATATGATATGTGAGTAGGAGAAAAGCTAAGCCCAACCCAAGCAGGGCATAACACTATATTTAACACATAGTCAAAGCTGAGTTGTTTATGAAATCTGTAAATCAGTTGTTAATAATGTTTATTACATGCCCTAAAAAATACTAAAAAAAAAGTTGAATGTTCTAAAAAATAAAATGTTATTTTTTTTTTTAATTCCCAAGCGAAAAGTTTGAAATAATTAAAATAATTCGATTGCACAAAATTTATATTTTTTAAAAAAACTAATTATATATGAAATAATTTAGCAAATATACCAAATTTTAGCTTAAAAACTCTTATACACTTTTGGCAATTTTCCATCATTATAGCAACTCCCTGCTATAAATTTATATTTCAATTGACATTCACATCCATCAGGCCGGCGCTTTCAATGCAACATTACAAATTGCTGCAATGTGTTATCAATGTTATTTATTTTAAGGTATTTTCTCGCCGATTTTCCACATGGCACATGGCACTACTATATCTGTCTCTGTCTGTGTCACACCATCATGCTTGCACAGATGCATTGTGATTTGATATAATTATTAATTATAATGCGCAGCGTGCTGCTGCTGCTGCTGCTGCAGAGAACGCGCATTATTTTCAATTATTTCGCATTTTGTAGAGGCGTGGAAAGGGAAAAGGGCGTAGGCCGGGGCGGGGAGTGGGGCTAGGGGAATCGATCTAATGCATATATGGTATAGACTATGACAGAGCTGCGCTGACCATTTGGGCATGTGAATTTAATTAAAACTGAACATTTAATTATGTTTCGTAGTATGCCAAAAATTCGAACGTTGGATGCCACGCCCCCTGCCGCACTGAATATAATAATAACATAAGGTTTGCGGGGGAGGGGGGAAGTTGGTTTGAGGCAAACGATGAATAAATTTGCTTGTGTATTTGATTAAAATTTAATCAAACTAATATTGCACAATAGAAAGAGAGAGAGCGAAAGAGAGAAAGAGACAAAACGAGCTTGTGGCAATTGCATAAATATCATTATTTGAGGTCTATTAAAATTTAATTGCAATTTCGGAACTGGCAGCAAAAATATACACAAGATTTTTGGGGTCAATCAATGCCAAACGATTCTCGTTTGCTATGCCAATTTGAGCACAGTCGAAGAAGAGGGAAGAAGTGCAGAAGAAACAAAGAGAGCAGAGAGAGGGAGATAGAGAAGAATCAGGCGAATGGGTGGGGCAAAGTTGCGCAACTCGAGCGCCTCGTTAAGTGCCACAAATGGTTGCAAGTTTGGCCAAATTGCATTTAGTGAATGCCACAGGAAATATGACACAATAAACTTGTCTTATCAGAGAGAGCTGACAGTATGTGTGGGTGATAGTATGTGTGTGTGTGTGCGATTCGTTGATAAGACTAAAACTAGCAGAATGCTTATCTAATCGCCGCATTTTCCTCCCCAAATGCGGTCACACAAAATCAATGTATACACACACACGCACGCACACAGAGACAGGTGTACACATGCTGTGTGTGTGCGTGTGCGTGTGCCCCAAAAACGAGTAACGGTCAACAATATTGGAACTTACAACAAACTGGCGCACAGGTGCACAGTGCGTTCGTTATCAGGCAAAACGTGGCCCAAATCAAAGCGCAAACCAAACAAACAAACGAATAACAAAGCGAGCAAACGAGCAAAACGAGTGTATACGAATGTGAATGTGAATGCAAGCTGTGACTCAGTGTGTCACGGAACGAACGTGACTTAAGTCTTCTCGTTCCCAATCAAAATCCGAATGCAACCTGTAAATGCAGGCAGGCAGGCAGAGGGGGACAGAAGCGACTAAATTCATATGAATCATGCTTGAATTCGCCATAAATGCCATATATATAAATATATGTATGGTACTATAAAGTGCTATAAACAGTATACTCATGCCGTGTCGTGCTTATCAATGTCTAGGAAAACGCTCATGACGAATTGAGAACAAATCGAGAAATGAGCTGGGAAATAAAACTTGACTTGAGTGGCCTAAGCGGACTCAGTTAGATCGAGTGAAAGAGAGGGAAAAAGAGAGCAAAGTGTGCAAATAGACAAATATAAAAATCTACAAATCAAGAGCGAGAATTGAAGGCATAAAGAGGAAGAAAGACGTATTTAAAAGCAACTATAAAAGCTTTGCACAAGTTGATTGATATTATTATAGCATATGTTATTAATTTTGGACAGCTTGATAGAGTTAGAAACTATAAAAATATAACATGACACTTTGTTAATATATTATAAATACAATTCCGTTGAAATATATAATTTAAAATACAACAAATTATATCGCATTCCAAAATATAGAGTTCTTATTGAAAAGAAATATAAGTTTTCAAATTTTACTATTGTTTTGTGCTATAAAAGAACAAGAAATACTATAAGATATATAGTGAAACTTTAAATTTGCATACTTCCGATAAATTTAAAGAGAGTTTAACTTAATATATATTTAACTTATATATCTTAATATACATGAAACAAAAATAGAAAATAGCAAATTAGCATCCTAAACAAAGAAAACTTATCAAGATTTCGCAAATAAAGGCGGAAATGGAAAGTAAAAAATCGTTTTTTTATATAGAATACAACCTTAGCTATGATTCATAATTGGAAGTGCAACTAAACAGGTTAAGGTTGCATATAAAAAATGCAAATAAGGTAGAAAATATTCAACGTAAATTGATATATGGCGTACGGCATTGACTGACTCACGGGACTCATAGAATGCCGCTGCAAAACTGATTGGCAACTATCGAGCCGAGTGGCAGCACAGTGGCTGACAAAAGTAGCTACACGCCTGCCTCATTTAACTTGCTTATGCCCGATCTAAGTTTGTCAAACTCAACGACGTAGCCGGCTACGTGCCCATAAAGACAACTTGCCCAGCGCGAATCGATCAAAAACTTTTACCTCTGCGAAAACTGTAAACTATGTTCAGGTACTACAGGTACAGGCAGTGCCTGCCAGAAGTATACGCACACGTAGAGCGAGCGTGTGCTGGGCAAAGTTTTACATAAGCTGCAAGTTTTCTTTATTGTCTTGCAACTGTTTTGTCGTTGCTTGCAGCTTGGGGAGTCGTTGTGTCTCCTATTATATTTAATTTGCCTGCCATACGCTTTGTCAATATTTCCCCCCTATTTCCCCTCCATTTCCCCTCTCTGTCTTAGTCTCCTTCTTGCTTACTCGCGCGTTTTATTATGCGCGCCCAGCGATCTGCGTGTGCCTCGTGCCCGAAATTCCAACATGCCTCAAAGCGTTGCCAACTTCCTGCACACACAAAGACACACACAGATACAGCGACACACTGACACATAAAACACTGCATCTCCCGTGCTCTCTCTCTGTCCCTTTCTCCCTCTCTCTCTCTGCCATTTTTTCAGCCAGTTCTGGCCAAATTAGTCATGCAGCCGACTCTTTCATTTGTTCGACAATTTTCAACACTGACTGCAAAAAGCGTCGTTAATGCGCCGGCAAAACACAATGCGAATTTCGCCCAAAAACAATCTGCAATTTGTGCCCGAAATTCAGCAGAAAATCAATAGATCCCCCCCCCCTCCTCAGTTCACATGCCGCACTAAACACGCGTCTTCTTGTGCGGGCAGCAAAGCAATTAAAAAGCGGAAATTGAATGAAGCAGTTCAAGATGAGCGACAGAGACAGATACAGAGAAAGAGAGAGTGAGCAAGTCGAGACTCGGTCACACATCGCATTGCAGTCGACTCTCGAGGGAGGGGCGTGGCTAAGCCCCTTGTCTTCTTTTTTCCCACCTGAGCGCGGGTCAAGCGACCCATCTTCAATTCAACTTCAGCCTCAGTTTCTGCTTCAGCTTCAGTTTCAGTTTCAGTTACAAAAATTCTTTTGGAGAAAGAAAGAAAAGCTGAAGCCAAAGCAATGTAAAAACGACGATGTTATGAATATGAATGAGCGAGAGACTGCTCTCCCGCTCGCCCCTTCGCCCTCTCCCTGTCTCGCTCTCCCTTTCTTGCCTGGCTTTCAGTTCTTGGCTTTATGCGCCGCACATGTATTTTACCATAGGTAGCCGAGTCTAAAGGAATTCGCTACATAAGAGTACACTGAAAAAAAAAACAAAGTGCTTTACTGCATATAAAGAGAATGTAAGCACAGTTAAGATTTCTCGTTTTTTTTTTAAATTAAATTTAACAGTAATTTTAAAAGGTTTTCTTTTTTTTATTCTTTATAAAGATATAATATGCTCAGCTTATTTTACAGAATTTATAGATATACTAAAAGGGTGTAGAAAAATATATAAAATATATTTGTTTACTATTTGAAAACTCTGCTATAAAAAAAGATGAGTTCAAAGAAATTCTAAGAAAATATACGTCATTTAAATATATTTTAAAAAATGTCCTCTAGATCTGTTTTTTGAATAAAATATTTTAAATATTTTAAATCTTAGTAAATCTGCAGAATTCTGTTTCAAGAACGCTCATCTTATGTTTTAGAGTCTTACAGAAAACTGTAAAAAATTCCAAATACTGTGAATTCTTAAGATATAGTCAGAAGTCTTAAGGATTAAAGATGTCTCAGTTTTTTCTAGCTGCAGTTTAAGACAGACTTTAGAAACGTTGTTTACTTTTAGAGTGAATTTACTGAAACATTTTATAGAATACCAAGTTTACTGATCGGAAATTTCTATTAGTTCCGTAAATATGCTAGATTTCTCTAGCCTATACTATATTCCCCATAGTTAGAACCCATAAATTATTTACTTGTACTCGTAATGCTGCAACACAATTTATCGACAGCATGGGCAGATCTTTCAATTTGCCTATCCCCCACATATTTTATTGTAATATTTGTCTTGCTGCCACTGAAAACAATCAGTGCAAATTGTAAGACACAATATACCACATATATCATAGGCTGGGCGATGGAGGGGGGCAAGGGAGCGGGTCTATGCTCTATCGGGCTGCCAAAATCAGAGAGAAGCCAGAAAGGAGTCTCAGTCCGAGCCAAGTCGAATATCAAATATTTATTTGCATGCATGCTTTTGTTTGGCAATTTATTTATGGCAGAGCGGGACAGAGCATGGACTGGAAAGAGAGAGAGAGAGAGAGAGAGAAGCACAGAGAGAGATGGAGATAGGCACGTAGTGCCTCAATTTGTGCACATTAAAATGCAAAAGCCGTAAGCAGTTTTTGCATTTGACATGTGGCAAACTGGCCGGGGCAAGTCGAGTGAGGAGGGGCGGGGATGCTGGGGAGAGAGGGGGGGGAGGTCATCTAAAATAACTGCGCGGTCTCGTGTTCGCATCAAACATTTATAATTACAAGACAACGGGTCGCGAGGCAAAGGAAACAACACGAAAAAGAAAGGAAGAGGCGCAGAGAAATTGTTTAAGTATGCGTAGGGCGCAGCGAAAGCTTTGCCACATGTGCCATGTGGCATGTGGCACGGTGCAAGTTGCAGCCGGAATCTGTTGCTGCATTTTCGGCTCGTTTTCAGGGATTTTCGCTTTGCATGCATTGAGGTGGCGTAGGGGCAGGGGCAGGGAGAGCCAAAGGGGGCGCGCAGTCTTTGAAAGGTTTTGCCTGTGACTCAGTGAGGGGGGGCGGCGTCAGGAGACGTGGCACGAGACGAGAACAAAAAGTGTCTGTCTTAAAGTCACGTCATGTTCGCATGTAGCACAGGCGTAGGAGAAGGGGTTAGGGGAGAACGGTGAGGGGGCTGCTGTGTGGCGAATGTTTTGCCTGGCTGCCTGTAATGAGACAGCTGCCCCGCTCTAACCCTACTGCCCTGCCTCCGCCCGCCAACCCCTCTTCATCATGCTGCCTCCACCTCTGCTTTTTTAATGTTGTTACGCGGCAACAGCAGCAGCAGCGACGTCGACAGCAGCAGCAGCAGCAGCTTCTTTTCAGCTAATGAGAATGAGAGACGGCAACTCTGCTCGCTCAAATTTTGTGTGGCGTAATAAGAGGCAACCCTACAGCCGCCGCGTACCCCAAGACAAAAACCGACAAAAAAAAAAACCGACGCGAGTTGAGAGAGAAGCGCAAGGAAATTGAAGGATTTTAATTAAATAGGCTGCTTGGCGCGTCCAAGTTGTAAATTTAAGCAGAGTGGGAGAGAGAGAGAGCGAGAGTGGGGAGTGGGGCTAGAGAGAGGCAGATAGCTCAGCACAGCTGTCTCCTTTTAATTGCTGTGCTATGTAGCGTTATTGTCGCATAACTCTTGAAGAGTTTTCATTAAAGTACACGCTTTTAAATAATGTGTTGATGTCCCGCAGAGAGAGGCAGAAAGAGAGAGAGACTACCGAAAATACTGCACAGTGCGCAGTGCTAGAGAGCTGCAACTGGCGGCATAGCTAGCTAAATGTGCAATAAACATAAACGCGGCTAAAATGCACATAAAAAAGCGCTAAAATTAAAATAAATGCAAATTAAGTTCAGTTATGTCGAGTGTTTTTTTTTTATTTATTTTTTAAGCACACTCAGCCCACTGTAGCTCGGGCGGCATATGCAACACTGGACTAGCGAATTGCAGTTACTTGAGGCTAGTGGCTTGACCTGTGGCCGCGTGGAGCCGACGAGCATGCGCAGTGTTGTAAAACGAGCGAAGGCGCCACACGCCGCAGGGCGCTGCAGTGCGCAAGACTAACGCACAGTGGGCAAGCTAGCGAGGCACTAAACCTGCACAGTGGGCCACGAACAGTTAGCAAAGCATTAAAACCTATTTTGTTACAGCGACAGGGAGAACAAGTTTGCTATAAAAGTGCACAGAGAGGCAGATAGAGGGAGATGGCGAGAGGCAGAGGTAGCGAGCGAGCGGGAGAGAAGTCAGCTAGTGGGAGAAGGACAGAGGGGCGGGTGGGGCACCGCAAGCGAGAGCTTCAATCAGCGCTTAAAATAAACGCAGCTCGTGTGATATCATCATCGCCTTAGCTTGGCTTCGTCTTCATCTTCTGCCTCTGCCTCTGCCTCTGCCTCTGCCTCTGCCTCTGCTTCTGCCTCTGCCTCTGCTTCGCTTACCTGTTAAGATGGCTGCCAGAAATACTAAAACGATCCGTGACATTGTGTGTGTGAGTGTTGTTGTTGTTGTAGCTGCTCCTTTTCCTTTTCCTGCTTGGGGCGTCGCTAATCCCAATATGTGCACTTTTTTTGGTATTTTTTTAGTATATTTTACGTTACTTTGGCCGCCGCAAGGCAAATGCGCCTTTTTTATGATTATTGTTGCTTTTGTATACACTCTCTATCTCGCTCACACTCTTTGCGCTCTCTCTCGCGTATGTGGCAGAGAGCTTAGTGATTTCTGTTGTTGTTGTTGTTGTTGTTGTTGCTTAGCTTTTCAAGCATAAAATGTGTCGCTTTAGTTGAAGTGGCGCCACTTTACGGCCCTTGCAGCCTTTGTGTGTGTGTGTGCATGTATGTGTGTGTGAGTGAGTGTGTGTTTGGGTATTTTATGTGTGTGTTTACTTTTCGCGCGCACTGTCAAACACACTTAATGCCGTTGGGTTACTTGAACTGCGTCGAAATTCGCGTACACTTTATATATTTTTTTGTCGAATATTTTTTACACTTTGTTTGTAGATGCAGGCCCACTGTGCGCGGGGGTACGGTGGCTGCGAGCGGCTACTAAGACGCAAGTCCGGCTGGCTGGCGATACAAGCGGGATACAAGCGGCAAATACACAAATACACACGCACGCAGGGCCCCAACGCAAATGACGTTATGGAATTGAATGACGATGACGTTAAACGACGCCGACGACGACGACGACGACAACAACGACGCTGGCCGGCAGCGTGGGCGAAGAGCAACTTCGGCGAAGCGACGAACGAAGCGCAGCGAAGTGAACGAAACGAAGCGAACGTGCGTGCGTACGAACGAACGAACGAACGAACGGGCGGGCGAGCGAGCGAACGAGCTTCGTGTTTTTGTGTAGCGAGCCGAGTGGCTGACGAGGCGAATTCGAAATTAATTCAGTTGGAGAGCGAACGAAGCGTTGAATGCAACAGTTACCAACAGACTGAGTTGTGTCTGTGTCTATGAAGTTGCCAAACGGCCACGCAGCGGCAGCAGCAGCAGCAGCGACGGCGGCGGCGGCGATAGCAACACACACACACGCGCACACGTACTCTCACGTGCGCTCGCTCGCTCACACACTCGCTCGCACTCTCGCTTAGTGCACACGTATGCAGGCTTAGGCAGCGCAGCGCTCTCACACACACGTGTGCATGCATGCGAGCAGCGCAGCCGGCACACGTTGGCAACATACGTTAGCAACATGCGCACTAAGCTAGCAACATTTTGTATGAGCACATGTTGCCCAGTCGCCGTGTTCCACTTTAGCAGCAGCAAGGCGTCGACTGCAGCGGCAGCAGCGCAGCGCAGCAGCATCTTTTGTCAGTTTGATTTGAATTTGTGTCTCTCTTGTGCATTGGCTTGTGCTGCGCTGCTGCTGCTCTGCTGCTGCCGTTGCCGTTGTTGTTGTTCTCTTGTTGTTTGCATTTGCCTGCCAGCCGCATTTCTGTCTATTTGTCGCTTGATAATCTCCAGCTTTTGTTTGCCCCACACAGCCACAACGGCTGCCTCAGTCTGTTGCCTCAGCGCGGCTGCAGCGCTGGCTCTGCAAACACTCGTGCTGGCATCCCGCTGCGCCTCTGTCTCTGTCTCTGCCTCTGTCTCTGCCTCTGCCTGCCACAGAACAAATCGCGGCCCTGCGCTGCCTCTGACCTACATGATTAGCCGCATCGCAGCATCGCAAATCGAGCAAGCACACACACTTGCACACACACTCACAGACACTCACACACTCACATACTCGCACTGGGCCACTCATTCACACACATTTACATAAATCAATTATGAACTGCAATCGAAATATGCATGTTGCATGACATGGTCTCCCTGGGGTGACCGTCTGTGCCGCCGTCGATATTTATTGTGCCGCATAACATATTCATATTCACATTCACACACTCACACACCCAGACACTCACACGCTCACGCACAGTGAGTGCAATGTGGCCAATAGCATTAGCAACCTTTTAAATTTAATCAAAGCTTCTATTTTTTCAGCAAATGCTCCCGCAGGCCATATTTAACATACGCTCAAGCAGAGCGCTGCACGAGCAAATAATACCCTGCACGGCGCATCCGGTAGAGTAGGGCATAGCACACTTGCTGTTTCACTGTGTGCGCACACATCGGGAAATTTAGTTTCAACTGTTAGTTTAAGGTGCGAAAAAAGCTTAACACAATTATTGGCTAGGGTATATTATTAGTTAAGTGTATTTTTGATAATTTAATAAATTTGTTTAATATCTTAAAAATTTGAGAATTTTAAAAGCGACATAAAGGAATTCTCTGTAAACTATAGAAAATATTCATATTTTGCAAATTTTTCAAATGGAGATAAACAAATTTAAAATAAATTTTTATAAGTGCACTCCCTTAACATTTTCATGTGTGTTTCTTTCTCCTTTTCTCTCTTTTATAATTCTTTAGACATGTTTTCTAAATTAGCTACACAAAAACTGTAATGGAATTTTAATATCGTTTCTTACTTATTTACTACATACAATTTTACTATATACGATTTAACACAGCATATATTTTTATAGTAATTTTTAAAATTTCCCCTATGTCTTTCTCTCTATAACATGTTCTCAAAGAAATGTATACAAAAAGTTTAAAATAATTTGAAAAAAGTGAAAGAAAAGAAGAAAACTAGATTTTTTTTTTGGCTTGATTGGGGTAATACATATATTTTTCAAAAATGTAGCATACAAATGTAGACAACCCTTTCTCTTTTGTTTATTGTTTTTCCACACTGTATTTATTTTTTAGTTAAAAAAAAAGCTCTTTCTTTGCCTCTGCCGCTTGCTTCTTCCCGTTTTCTCTGGCGATCTCTTCCCTACATCTACCCTTAACCCTTCTATTGCTCTCCCTCTTCCACACTCTCTACCCTACCACAACCAATGAGCACACCCTGCACATCCTACCCCGCTCACACCTACCCCCTGCCATGTTTCATTTCGCTCAGTTCTAGGGTATTTGCAAGTCACGCAGCGAGTTTGCTGCTCTGACTCTCGCTCTCTCTCTCTCTCTCTCTCTCTCTCTCTGTCCGATTTATCTGGCAATTCGCCGTGCTCCTCCCTTTCCAACACTGTTAGCGTCGTATCCCTTCGCCGTGCAGTGTTGCATTCGATTATTTGTGCCGCATTCGCTTTCTCCGTGTGTTTGTCTGCATTTTGCATGCTATAAAATGCTATAAACATATCGCATGCTATAAACCATGTGCACTGCACTGCAAATTGTAAATTCATGTTATGGCCACGCACAGTGGCAGCCGAGAGGGGAGGCAGGTGGAAGAGTGGGAGAGAGAGAGAGAGATGGGGATGCTGTCTGGCAGGATTACAGCGGCAACCGCTCGTAACTGGGGCGAAGGCGTCGCTGTAAATGTACAGCAGCAGCAGCGTGGGAGCAGGGGAGGAAGTGGGGGAGGGGGAAGTGCCTGGCCGGGGCGGCAGGGAGAGGGGGGCGGGGCACGAATGGGGCTAGTTGAGTCGAGCTGAGAAGCGCAGGCAGCATGTGTTTATTGCCAGCAGAAAATGATGATTACACGTAATGTGCAAATGCAGTGGGAGAGGGGGCAGAGAGTGGGAGAGCGGGAGAGGGGGAGCCAGAGAGGAAGCTGCATGTAGTGCGAGACTTGAAGGCGTGCGGAAAACGGAAAAGCGGAAAGGCAGCCGGAAAAACGGCAAGCAGACGGCAAAACTAACAGGCGTTGGCATCCAATGGACAAGCAGCTGGCAACGCTGCCACTGCCGCTGCCACTGCCACTGCCACTGCCAGTGGCATTCCACGTTGCCGCTGCCTGCTGCCTGCTGCTCTTGCAACTCAATTTTGCGTGTGTGGTTGAGCAGCAGCAGCTGCCAGAAGGCAGCCCGCCTGGCGACAGCAGCGCCAGTGGTTGCCAGACTATGGATGAGGCACGAGGCAAGCAAAAATATATAGAAAAACAAAGTCAGCAGCAGCAAGTGGGTGTTGCTACCCCGCCCGCCTGCCCCTTCAACACGCTGCAATTGCTCTCGTTGTTTGCTGTGGAATTCCAGGGAATCCTCTGAAGCAACCAACTTGGCAGCGCGCACTTCTTCGCCGTGCTCAAATATCGCTTTGCTTAATTACTGCCAAATATTTGTGTTGCCATCGAGTCGGTCTCTGTCTCTGTCTCTGTCTCTGTCTCCCTCGCTCTCCCGCTCGCCCTCTCTTTCTAGTCATTTTTATGGCACTCATTTGTTTTTATTAGTATTTTATAAATAATCTCGACGAGCTGTGCAAATACCACAGCAAAGCAGCCTCTGCCACTGCCTCGGTGTGGCAATTAGAACTTGCAACATGCCACATGCAACATGCAAATTGAAAATTGTCGCTGCATCTGCCAATCTCAGTCATAAATTGAATTGTGCTTTACTTTGTTAAGTGATTAGGCTGTCCAGCTGAGACAGATATCTCTCTCTCTCTCTCTCTCTCTATCTCTTGCTTTGTTTATTTTATTTGTTTATTATTAGGGGCATTCAGTGGAAATTTAAATCAATTAAATTTATTGTGCCTAAGGCAGCTTTACCTGTCTATCGAAACCGACCTGTCTTTCTTAACTCTCTGCAAAGTTTGTAAATATTTAAGCCATATTTCCTGCCAAATTTAAACTGAACAGACCCCTCTAATCGATTCGTCTTAATAAACACTGTTTTTCAGTGTTGAAAATTGAACTGCTTAAGCCTCCAACGTTCCTAACTTTGTGACAAAAAAACAATTTTTGAAAATTGTATTCTTAATTTTTTGTTCTCACTCGCTTTAAAAATTAAGAAAAAGCATAAAACACAAACGTACACGAGTCTCTGTCTCAATCGTTTTCTAACACTGCTTTTCAGTGCTGTTCATGATCATGGTTCGAATCCACGTGGGACTAAAAACGAACTTATAATTTATTTACTTTTGTAATTAAAAACAAACGACAAATCTGATTAGATATGTTGAGATGTATTGTGAGGCATAATATATTTAAAAAGGAAAAAAGAATTTGAGTTTGTTTTGAGAGTGTACACGCTCTGAAGCTGAAGCTGATAAATGGCCACTCCCATGGTACGGCAATCTGCAATTGCTCATTCGCTGTATCGAAATGGAGCACCGAGTAATAACCGAACTAATAAATCGAAAAAAATGGATTGCAGCTGCAAATATAGCTCTACAGCAAACATTTTTTATACATGTGATAAAAACCACTTTGCGAGCGTATTGCGAAAGTTTCAATAATATCGGCCGATAAATAAGGAAGATATTCAGCAAATAGTAGTGCCTTGTGACCATGTGTTTATATCGGTTTTTTTAATTCCTCAATCGGAGTGGAGACTCGAATTCAACTCCAGCAGCAGGCAATTTTTCTTTTTCAATTGTTTGCACCGAAAATGTTTGCAATGATTCACAATGCCATTTTATTGGTTAAGATAAGTCGACACATCACATATTTTTTCATGCATGATAATCTAAATGATTTCATAATGCAACTTTGCCGACAAGGAAATAGCAAAGTGTATGTGCTTCGCTGCTTAAGAAGTTTTCGGATTTTGGTGATCCATGGTGCAAATCCACGAGGGACTTTCTTTTCCGAATAGTCGTAGCGGGTATATCACAGTCGAGTACGCTCGACTGCAGCCTTTCCGACTTGTTTAAAATATTTCCATATTTCAAAAATGTTCAATTTAAAAAACATTTGTTTTTAGCCGAAAATCAGAATTAGCATGCAAATCTAGCTCAAAACTTTTTCAACATCGAATTGTGCAATATATTGAAAATAAACCTAGTTTTCCAGTTTTTTCTATCAGACCGACCTTAGCAACCTATTTTAGGTTTTACCTGCTTCTATTTGATATTTTCCTTTTAGGGTTCCTTCTCAGTCACATTCGCTTTCAACAATTCTAGGTCTCCATAAGCTTTTCACCTTCTTTTTTCAGCCTCTTCTACTCCTTTTCTTCCCGCAGCACCTTCCAGCTGTCAGCAGCCTGTTCAAGTTCTCAGTAAGCTCGTAGATTTCTGCTGACAGGGCGACAAACAGACAGACAGACAGACAGACCGACAAGGAGGCAGAGAGAGCGACAGACAGACAGGCAGACGGACAGACAGACAGGCAGAGAGAGCGACAGACAGACGGACAGACAGCTGCAGCTTCAGCTCCAGCTGCGTTTCAGTTGCCACATTGGTTCTATTTCTCTTTCACAGTCTCTCTCTCTCTCTCTCTCTCTGGCTCTGTCTCTGCACGCCATGCAAACACTTGTGTCATATGCATTTTATGCTAAACCGAATGTGGCATCAACCAGCATGCCACGCCCACGCTCTACGCCCAACGCCCACACGAAAAACCCAAGTCAAACTCATTATAATTTCATTGCAAGTCATTTCCATAGCATCTGAGCGTTTTTCGAAAACACGCACTAACAGACACACATACCGAGAGACACACACACACACGCACTCACACACACACTCACACTCACACCTACACCTACACACACTCGCAGCACGTAGAGGAAAAACAATAACCTGCAATATAATGAAATGAAAATCGCCTAGAAGCCCCGACTAGAAGTACTGCAAACGAGTTGTAGCACCCCTGCCGGCCCCCCTCTGCCCCCCTCCTCATATAAAGTTACCAAAACATGCAAATTTCGCACGCCAGGCTAGAGGTGGGCGTGGCCAAAAAGAAGGGGGGGGGGGTACGGGGAAAGGGCTGCTGCCGGGTGTAGATGAGCGAGTAAAGACCTTGCATTACAATTGAGTTACAGTTCAGTTTCAGTTCAGTG
The DNA here is from genome assembly GCA_018151445.1 of Zaprionus inermis. NCBI lineage: Eukaryota > Metazoa > Arthropoda > Insecta > Diptera > Drosophilidae > Zaprionus > Zaprionus inermis. The sequence continues at coordinate 3,170,334 of JAECXD010000555.1, forward strand.
TTGCCATTACAACACAGCCAGGCGGTGGGGTAGGGCAGGGAAGGGCAGGTGGTAGGTGCAGGCAGTGGGGAGCAGCGGATTAGGGAGCAGCACGATGCGACGCAGGGAGAGATTCGTGAGGGATTCGCTCATATTGTGCGAAGCAATGAATTTATATTTGTTTCTGTTTTTTTCCCCTCTCTGCTGCAGTGGCGTAGGGGCCGGTCTGTGCGAGGGGGAGGGGGTGGGGTGGGTTACAGGGTGTACACTGGGTTGCTGCAGCCTTTAGACACATTTGACTTGTTGGTCGCTCGCTGTCAACTTTCCCGCTGCCCAGCCCACTGTTCCCGCAGGGCTTGCGTTGACTGCGTCGGTTGCAGATTAAACTCCGCTTATAATGAGAATTTTCACTCGTTCCCTGCCCTGCTCCCCCTGGCCACGCCCCTTTGCCACTTTCCTGCTTGTTGTTGTGGGTGTAAAGCAGCCGTTGGCAATTTGCATTAAAGCATTTTTGCTCCACTGTGCTGGTTGCTGTCGTTGTTGTTGTTAGAAATGAAAGCAGTCGAGTCAGCACAGGAATCGCTTCGCAGCATTTCTGGCTGAAGTGCGGGATTCAAATGTTGTTTGGCCTTTTTTTTGGCTTTATTTTGCATTTGTTTTTTCTGTGCCCGAGTCGAGGGCGTTGGGGCACGGCACACGCTTAACTCGAGCAGTGGCGTATTTAAAGCGCAAAATTGTAGAAAACAACGTGCCAAACTGAGAGAGAGAGAGAGTCAATTAGAGCTGTGATACACTGCGAAAAATTGCATGACGAAAAATGAATAAATGTTAATAAATATATAAGTAAACGTAAAATATTATCATCTATATTTATGTATAATTTACAAGCATATATTCTATTTATAAATAATATTTGTATACCCTTCGACCTTGGTCAAAAAGAGTACACTAACTTTGTGTAAATGTATGTAACAGGCGTGAGGAGTCGGGCCAGATTTCAAAAAGTATATATATTCTTGATATATTCTAATATTCTATTCAATTCGATTGAGCTATGTCCGTCTGTCTGTCCCACTGGAAAACCCATAACTACGTTAAAAATCATCAGAATATCGCGGTAGATGGCATTTTCTTCATTATTTAATATATAATATAATTTTTCCAAAATGTTTAAAAAACATGCCTTGCCTTTTCGAACTCTTATATGGCTTTGAAAACCAATAAATTAGTTTATAATCATCAGATGGTTAAAATACTACAAATTTACAATATTCAAAGAATTTCGAATATTGGCCAAAGGGTTTTCTACTGTCGGCCCTTACCGACTTGTCAAAAGATAGTATAGTGTATCTTTTTTAGCTTCACATTTTTATAAGTGCACTTAAATGAAATAATAATCGAGAAAACTTTCAACCTTTTTCCCGCACATAATAAATTTAGCAGTAGCTTACTTTTATGGCTTTCGATTATAATAATATTTCAATAATAGTTTTCTCTTCCCCTGTGTGTGTGTATTCGGAGTTTGGATAGTTGTAAATAAAGCCAATTGCAAGAATTCTCATTGATTAGTAAAAGTTGTGGAAAACTCTGCTCTACTCGACAGCCACAGAGAAAAACTTTTCTTTTGCAGGAGAGCAAGTTGCTCGAGGCGACGCGCAGATGCTCTGCAAAAAGCTTATAAAATTTTATATTTATATGTTGCTATATTAAAATATATTGAAAATATATGAGCAGACTTATAAGGACTGTAAATTATCCAAATTCATTTGTTTCCAGTTTACATATTTTAGTTTAAATATATTATAGATATATGATACGACTTACAAACACTCTAGACTTCTTGGAAATCCTTTTGATATTCCGTCTTGTACATCTTATTTGCCTTCCATTTAAAATCAAATATGTTGTTGATATATACGAAGACTTTTAAGAATGCTAGGTAAACAAAAATCCCAAGTTTCTTTCATCTTTTAAAATTATTCTTTATATATTATATATTTTTTCTTTATTTGATATATTTTTTTCTTTATTTATTATATTTTATTCCCTTAAAGACTTCTCAAGATCATCAATTTCTTATTTTAAATTTTCTATAAAATATTATATTATATTATATATATATGTGAAGGATATTTTAGGTTATTTCCTTTGCTGTCGCTTTTGCAGGGTATGCACTTGTCCACCCTGTCTATCCAGCCTCAAACGTTCTTCCTCGCATTGCGAGTATGCAGTTTAATAGATTTTCTTAGCCGGCAAAGTTGAAATACCCTGGTGGCTCGTTGCCCGAGACAGGGTATGCCACAGTGCGGAAAGTTGTGCCTGCTTGACTTTTGGGCATTGTTAGCGCTGAGTATGCTGCAGGAGCGTGCTCCAAGTGCAGCGTGGAGCGTGCAGCGTGCAACATGTTGCGGTTGGTTGGCTCCAATTGGGACTCGAGTGAGCATAAATTCAAATGTGCAGCACGCCGAGTAGGGGCACGCTTACTTACGAGTACGTGTGTGAATACGACGGCCTGAGTGTGCGCGTGTGTGTGAGTGTGAGTGTGAGTGTCGCTGTGAGTCATTCACATACGTTATGTGGCGCTGCATTCGCAAAACTATTCGCACTCGCAGCGTGGCAACAAATTGAGATTTATGTGCGAAAGGTTTGTGCAAAAAGTTGCGCAACCTCAGCCAATTGTGAGAGGGTGTGCGGGGTGTGCGGGTGTGTGTGTGTGTGACTGGCCTGGTCACCATTGTGGTATGGGGAATATGGTATATGGTAAATGGCTTTGGGGGGGTGTGGCACGGGGAAAACTACAGCAAAGTTGGCAAACTTGTCGTCGCTGCACAACATTAGCTACGGTCCTGCTGGGGCGACGGCAATCTCAGCTCGTGTATTCGTTGCAGGCCGAAAAGTTTTCGCTCAGCCAAAGGTTAAGGGCGCAAGGGATTAACTTGTGTTTACTTCACATGCCTCATGCCGCATGCCTCCGCATGCCACTTGCCGCAGTTCTGGCAGTTAACAACTTGTGTGTAAAGTGCGCCGCCTGAGCGTGTTGCAGATAAATTTCCAATTGACAGCAACATGCTGATAGAGCGAACGCGGGTGCGCAACATGTTGCTGGCACACAATGCTGCTACTAACAGTCATGTAGACAGAAACCTTTTTAGTTAACAGCCTTCGCTGTAGATCGCTTAACATAACAGTGTGCTGTACAGTTAACAGCGCTGCTCGCTCTCGCCTTTAAATTTACCTCTCTTTGCTCTCGCGCTCACTCTCTCCCTATGGCCTTGCCTACTGCTTGGCTGTTAGACTGTTAGAGTGCGCACTGTTAGCTTGCGCTCTGTTATTGCTCGCACTGTTAGCTTGCGCGCTGTTATTGTGCGCTCTGTTAGCTGGCTCGCTGCTGCTGTTAGCGTTGTTGTTGTTGCTGCCCGGCAGCGCCGTTTGTCGACTGTACCTTTTGTACCTGTTGTTGTTCGTCGTGTTGGCTTTTTGAATGCTCTTTGCGCGCGCTTTTCACACACACACACACACACTCACACATGCAGAGTGTGTGTACACACCAGCAGAACCGTATACATTTGTATCTTCTTCGTATGTAGCCCTGCATCTGTATCTGTAGCTGTATCTGCAGCTTTTGTTGTGCTTGTTGTTTGTTTGTTTGTCGACTGGCTGCGCCTCACGTTTTTCTTTCAGCGTCTTCTTTTCAAAAAACGGCGAGCAACGGTCAATGTTTAAACCGAAAAAAGGCACAACACGTCGACAACCAGAGACGCACGGGCGGACGGACGGACGGACGGACGGACGGACAGCGAGACAGAGAGAGGGAACCGAGAAGAAACTACACAAACTGAAACGAATTTCAACTGCGAGCAACGGCAGCAGCATCGCTTTTTATTTATTTACTGTCTTTACTGCGTTTGCTCTCCTTTTCCTCTCTGCTGCTACCCCTCACTCTGTCCCCCCTCTCTCCGCCGGCGGAGGCAGCTCGACGTTTGTTGGCTGGCTCCACGCTAGATTAGATACAGATACACAAATTCGAATTCAATTGCTTTGCTTTGCTTTGCTTGACTGAGGCTCCTTTCCCCCAACCGAGTTGGCCCCCCTCTCCACAGTCCCCCCTCTCTCTGCATACACTTGTATTTGGTTTTTTATGTGCAGCAACGTTTTGGCCAAATGTGTGTTACAGTTTCGTTGTAGTTGTCGTTGTCGTTGTCGTTGTTTTGGCTCTTCAAAGAAAAAGGTCAAATCATTTTTATAGCTGCCGGGCAAGTCGCCGTCGCCAGCGTCGTCGTCATTGTTTCAGCCCCGTTTGATGTGCTGCGTGACTTGACCCGACCCGGCCTACTCCAATTGGCATTAGGCAGGCCAATAAGCCAGCCAGCAACTACTGGTACACAGTCAGCCCGCCTGCCGGGGGCAGCTACGCGTTCGAGCAGCATCCTCAGCTACATTAAATGCATTATAATTAGATATACTAGCAGGCTAACAGGCTGGAAGCACGATTTGTTGGGGTAGGCGACATGTGAGATACCCTGGAAATGAGGGCTTTGCAGAAACTTATTTGGTTAAGGTTGCTTGGTCGAGAATTGGAAGATTAGGCTTGACAGCCAAGCTACTTTAATGGGAAACCCTCTTAGGATCGTTTCTCTATAAGCCAATCCGTTTTAGCCGCATTAGGAATCTTTCTAAAGAATAAGCAACCCTTTTCTTGCTAATCATACATAGACCCTATTAGGAACCTTGCTCCTTGAGGTTTACCCCAAAGAAACTGCCACTAAGCAGGCTCACAAGCCTCTTTAGAGTAACTTTCCTGCATAGATCCCTCCTTAATTGGCTGAGCATGTGCCTAATCTATCATATACCAACACATATCATACCATATATGATCTTGAAATACTACTACCCCAACTAGCCGGTTGAAAAAGTATTCTGCTAGCCAAAATAAAGCAGGCTGACGCCAGACACACTCAGAATCCACTCAAGACCGCGGCAGGAGCCAACCAAGCCACGCTTCAGGTTCGACCACAGCGCCTGAAGACCCTAGACAGCTCATTGGGTTGCAGCCTGCAAAACCGTATTAGAATACCCTTCGCCAGAGTATTAACAGAACTTAGGCTCAACTAACAAGCCACTGCCCGCGGCAAAACCGAACTCCAAACCCCAACCCCGAGCTGCGTCTTCAACTGTAGCTGAAGTGCCTGCGATGTTTATTCAAGGCTAAGCGGGGGCAGGCGCAGGACCGGGTTCCAACCAGCACAGGCTCAACTACTTAACCTTTTGCCAAGAAGTTGGCAAGCAAAGCTCGTGCGGGCTTAGAGTCGACTGCACCAGATAGCCAAAGATAGCTGCAGAGGGTCTGTGTCTCAGTCTCAGTCGTCGTGGTCGTGGTCGTGGTCCCGGCCACAGACACTGGCATTAACCCGAGCCAGGGCCAACGCCAACGCCCGCACTCTCCGGCTGCTTCTGCCCTGCCTGCCTGCCTGCCTGCCTCCCCCTATCCAGGCACCCTAACGCCTTCAACGGCTCCGCTCAACTTCGTCAACGCCCACGAGGCATGGCTTGGCATGGCAGAGTCAGAGTCAGAGGCGAGAGCGCGTTGATGCGAGTGCGCTGCCAGCACATGTAAAATGCTTCAAAATTTAAAATGTATCATATTCCTGGCGCACCCACAATACCCACTCCCCCTCGCCCTTGCCACATGCACAACCAGTTGCAGCATTTGCGCCTCAAGGCAGCGCGCGCTCATCTCATTCTCATCCTGCGCTCGTTTTTATCATGCTGCATTTTAATGCGCCTTTGAAATGTGAAGTGCAAGTGGAGAAGAAGTGGAAAATAACTAAAGTGTCGCCTCGACAACAGTCCCAGTGTGTGTGTGTCCCTCTAGCCCCGCTACGCCCCCCCCCCACCCCCGCTCGACCAGGCTGTCTTTTGTCTCTAAAATATTATAAAACATAACAATAAGTAGACGGCAAATGTGAAGTTTACTTTGCAGTCGTCGGCGTCGTCGCCGAAGCGTAGCTCCCCCTAGACCGGCTACACCTCCCCCACCCCACACCCTCCTCCTGTGAGTGCAAAGCCGGTTTGTGTCGTCACTAAAAAAGTCATGCAGCGACTTCAGTTCGTGTTGCTGCTGCTGCTGTTGCTGTTGCTGCTGTGTACCATGGTCATCATCATCATCATCGGGCATCAGACCGAGTGCGGGGAACAGGTTTCTATGCCCAAGACTGTTGCAAGACGCACCCAGCTCGACACCCCCGCCCCTACCACGCCCCCCCCCCAACCACTCCATCTCCGTACTCGCTTTGTGCTGGGCTCTTCGCTTTCAATGCTTTTGGCCTGCTTCGGTTTCTGTTTCTGTTGCCGTCTCCGCTTTGCCTGCTGCTGCTGCCAGTTGTCGCTTTTGGCTTTTTGGCTTGTCTGTTTGCTTCACTCATGCTCTTGGCCACATATTGTACGGCCGGGCTTAGCACTCCTTTCCATTCTATGCCGCTCGTAGCCCCCCGTTTTAATTATTCTTTGCTGCTGCTGTTGCCAGGCCAACGGCAGCAACAGCAACATGTTGCTGGCAACTTGCGGCCTTTGCCTCTGCTGCGTCGCATTGCCCAGACAGAGTCACGCAGAGACATAGCGTAGCAGTGTGTAATAGATAAAAATGAGAAGGAGCTATCTACGACCCCACAGAGTACCAGCTGAGCCGTTCTAGCCATGTCTGTCTGTATGAACAGCTTGAACTCAGAAAGCATGTGCAGTAGGCTTACCAAATTTGGTATTAGATCTTGCTAGGTATGTCTCATTATTACACGCCACTCAATAAGTACCGCAAATTTGAGTGCAATTGAATAATCAGTACAGAAGTTATTCAAGCGGGTATATAACAGTCAAGCACATTCGACCGCAGCTTGCTTACATGTTCAGTTTGTACCCAATTTCATTTGGTGCTACCACAAAACAGTTAAAAATGGAACAGCTTTTCATAGCCATGGCCACGATTGTTTGTTGCTGCTGCTGTTTGCAGTTGCTGCTGCTGCTGTTGCTGCTGTTGCTGCTGCAGTACGTGACTAAGTTTGCTTCCAGTGACTCTTGGCGTGTCTGTCAGTTGGCATAACGTTTCGTTGACAACGTCATTACTGTTCTCAATTTCACATATCGCATGGCCAACTATCGCAGCCAAACACACACACAGAGAGGGGGAGTGAGAGAGGGAGAGCGAGGGAGAGGGAGACTGAGCTGTGCTTTGGAGAAAAAAGAATGCCTGGCAAAACGTGCTCAGTGGCTGCTTGCGCGGTGCTGCTACCTGGAACGCAGCTCCACTCCTCACACACTTACCCCTGCCTCTGCCCCTACCCCTGCCCCTGTCCCAGCCCTACCCCTGCTACTACCCCTACTCCTGCGCCCTCTCTTAGCCAACGTTAATGTGTCGAAAATGTTACAAGCAGAAAGTTGTGGCTTGTAAGTCCCGAACGGAACCCAAGAGCAACGCAAGGCGAGACAGCAGCAACAACAACTCACAGCAGCAGCAGCAACAGGGACAGGGGCAAAGGGAGCAGCAGCAGCAGCTGAAGCAACTGGCAACCGCAGAGCTGAGCTGCAAAGCTTTTGCTGGCAACTTTTGATGTTCTCAAGACATAATTCTAAGAAATTTTGACACTTTTGACATTTAGTAGTTTTGTCTATGCTGCAGCAACTTTTGCTCCCGCTGCACCCGCTGCTGCTGCCCTGCTGCTTCCTGCTGCCGTTCAATGTTTGTCCATTGTCTTGGCCATGGCCAGCAGACGATGTTGCTGCTGCAAATCCGTGGCAGCAATTAAAACTTACTGCACTGCGAGGGTTCATGTCATGTGCAGGGAATATTGAAAATCCCATGGCCAGTCCGGCTGCACTTGATGTCGGGCTTAGCTTAAGGCAAACAATTTCGCACGGGAGACCGAGAGTGAACCCAACTTGAAGGAGAGACACGCCCGGAGACATGTTTCGGCTGTAAAAGCGGTTAAGCGCCTGCGATGAGCCATAAAGCAAAGTAGGCAAATATTATCAGGCTTGACTGGGTTGATTATTGACGGGGAAACGGGCTGGGAGTAGGGAAATAGAGCGAGAGAGAGGGGAAGAGATAGAGAGGCTTAAGCGGGAGATATACATAGATGGGTCGAGATAGAGCAGTTGGGAATAGTGTGAGAGAGAGAGAGAGAGAGAGAGAGGAAAGGATGGAAGTATGCAAGAGCTTAATGGGAGATGGAAAGCGCAGTCTTTAAAGGAAAAAAATAGATAAAGATGAAAGAAAGAGAGAAGCAGGAAGGGGGTAGAAAAAGACAGATAGATAGAGATAAAGATAGAGACTCAAAGAGCTAGAGTTTGGTTTAGAAAGAAGATTATACTGAGAGATAGAGAGGCAAACCAAGAGGCTACTTAATAGGTGACTAAATGAGAGAAAGTAGGAAAAGCTGGCAGTACAAGAGAGAGAGAGAGGGTTGAAGACAGGCAGACATAGAGTGAATGGGAGAGAGGGCGAAATATGGCAAAACAGTGGACGGGAAGACAGAGAGAAAAAGTTACAAAGATCTTGAATCACTTAACTCCTGCAATTATTATTATTCCTATAAGAAAGAGAGTGCTGCTCCGTAATACCCCCCTTAGGGCACCCTAAGTTCTCCCTGCCGAGATCCCAGCACAATCTACAATCGAACTAATTAAATTTGATAACTTTGTATATTGAGATTCGAGCAGGGCGAGTGCCATTAAGCTCCGATGCAGAGCGATATATGGGACTATATATGGGACACGCCCGAAACGCATTCATAGCGGATTTGCGGTCTTCATGCCTGGTCGCATTGCGATAACCGACAATGAGCCAAGATACTCCCGGTTATTGACCATTTTGGGGTTTCGCTTACGCGCGATTTAACTGAATCGTGTTGCCCAATTGACGATTTACATCTGTTTCGCCATGCGAGATTTGTGTGTGTGTGTGAGCTCGAGTGCCGCTAAGCGATTACGGCGGGTTATGTAGTGCGATATATGACTGCGTCAGGGGGGGGGGGGAGCATAACCAATGCGAGGGTTGCTTCAGCTGACACATCGAAAGCTGCTGACAATAATCTATGGCAATTTATTAGCTGCGATAGGGGGCGAAGGGATAGGGTAGCGGAGGAATAGCCGGAGGGGGGGGGTGCAAGGGAGAGGTGTGAGAGTTGTAGACAGCGCGTCTTAAATGCCAAAAAGCAAACGGATTACACTGTGACAAACTACCCCATACGCCCCAACCGGGCAAGGACTGTACGAAAGCAGGGTGTGCGGGGTCGGGTTGGGGAAAGTAAGTGTTGATGTATTTGGCAACTGTTGCTGATTATTTATTTGCGCTTTTAGTTGGCCAAAAGAAAAACCTCAGAGCTTTCCACGAGCAGATACAAACCAGAAAAAAAAGGAAAATAAGAAAAAGCAAATTGAAGCAGTTCCAGCACTTTGACAAGGGACAAGGGACAATGGACAATGGCGATTAGCGCACGGCACTAATGTGACTACTGCTCCTCCCCCCTCTCTCTCTCACCCTGTCAATCTGCCATACCCCTGCCCCTGCGCAGCCATGTGTTTGCCCAGAACGAGCGCAGCAGCCAAGTGAAAGATGTGAGAGAGTTGTGGTCCAGGGGCGTCAGGCTGGAGGGTGCCTGCCCGGCAATCGCTGCTGACTTGCCACTTGTCTTTATTAGTTCTCGCACTGGCAACGCTGTCACGAACTGCCGGCAGAGGGGGGAGCAGGGCTAGGGGCGGGGTTAGGGCAGCCCGCCATGTTATTAGCCATGTGCCATGTTTACTCTGCGAAAATTGTATTTTCTTTGCACATTTTCCAGTGTGTCCACATCTGTCACAGTTGGGCAACAGAAGCAACAACTCTGCAGTTCAGTGAACCAGGCTGATTAAGGCAAATCCTCAGCGTGGGATTTACATAACTGCAGGTGGGCGGGGAGGGGCAAGCGTAGCTGCGGCGGGTTCTGTATGACTTATCGGACCGCTTGCAGCGCGCTCGAAAGTGCCGCACTGAAGTAGGCAATAAATTTGACTATCATATCGAAGATCTAGCCGGTCCAGAACCTCGACTTGCCAGTGCAATGAACCCTCGGGAGATGCCGAGATGCCTCGACCTGCCTCTCTCTCTCTCTCTCTCTCTCTCTCGCTCGCTCGCTCGCTCGGCTAATCAAAACAAGTCGAGAGGGTCCCACCTGGAAAATGTCGTTTGTTGTCACGCTTCAAGAGTTCAAATTGGTTTTTGTTTTCTTTCGTATTTCGTATTTCGATTCGTTTCGATTCGTTTCGTCTCTGGCAGCCTCCGCTGCGGATGCAGTCGCCTAAGCAGGTTATTGACTTTGATTCTGACTTTGATTCTGACTTTGATTCTGACTCGGACTCGGACTCGGACTCGGACTCGGCCTCTGATTTTGATTTCGATGCGGGGCAACCCTCGAGACATGCATTGTTTATGTCCGTGCGAGTGTGTGTGCATTTCACATTTCAAAGGCATAAATTAAATTTCAATAAAAATGTCACAGCAAAACACACAACAACAACAACAATTTTCGAGTGCCCTTTGAGCTACCAAATGGTCATTTTGTTGACCAAGGCAATTACGGCATGCTGACTTGAAGTGTCTCTTGCATTTACTGTGCATGTGTGTGTGTGTCGCACACACACAACATCCAAAACATTTCACAACGAAAATAACTTGGCTGCCAATGAAAATTCATAAAATATTTGAAAATCAAATGCAAAACAAGCTGAAAGTAAATTATTTAAGAGTTGAGAAAAGGTTAGAAGAACAGACAGGTAGGAAGAGAGGGAGATGGCCGCAGAGAGGGGAGGGAGTGAAAGAGAAGGCCTCAGTTTCAAGAGTAACTTTTTATTTTAACTTAAAGTGCAGACTGGTAAAATCGGTATATATAGTATAACACATAAAGACAGCAGGGTTAAAGTCTTTAGATCTATCAATATATGCATGGTATATGAAGTTTGCTAAGTAAATAAGGTAGGTTTCTGCAAGTATGGATTGCAGGATATGATTAAAAATAAATTTATAAAAAATGAAAATAATAATAAATAATTAAAAGGAAAAGCAAAAGCTATACTCTAAAGACTTGTCATAACATTTTAATTTAAGTTCTGCAAGTATGAAATGCAAGATATGATTAAAAAATAAAAGAAAATAATAATAAAAATTTATAAAAAGAAATGGCTATGATCTAAAAACTTGTTATTATATTTTAATTTAAGTTCTGCTAGTATGAAATGCAAGATATGATAAAAAAAATAAAACAAAATAAAAATAAAAAAAATGATAAAAATATACTCTAAAGACATGTCATTATATTTTAATTTAAGGGCATGTATTTGCTTTAGTTTAAAGGCTAAAAAAGAAATAGGAGTAGACTGAAGCCAGTAGAGATAGAGAAATGTAGAAGACTTCGGCCTGCAGACCTATCTCTATATATGACAATATAGTTATATTATACAGACAGTCTCATCCAACTTTTAGAGCAATCTGACAGAGGTTTGATCACTTTGCTCAGGCTTTAAAGATAGAGATTAAAGAGGAATGTTGCAGATAGCTGTGCTTGGCTGGCAGCTCATAGAGCCTGAGTCTCAGCCCACGCAATTGGCAGAAAGTTATGGCACGTAGCAGGCTCGTGGCCAGCTCATTCCATCGATCGAGTGAGAATTAGCCTAACGATTTTGGGTTTCAATTATCAAAATGAACGCAAGTTTTATGCGATTGGTCAAACTTAAAGTTGGGGCCAAAAAAAGCTGCTGACTCATCGCAGGGCAGTCCATTGCGCCCAACTGCCCCTCCCCACCCAATATGCTGCCAAGGGACATGGATACGAGCAGTTACGCCCCCTTTCCCGCCCCACGCAATTGCGTTGCTGAAGGGATAGTCGACCCACACATAGTAGACAATTAGCCAACTTTTGCAGCCATGCATTAACTCGACAACAACAAACTGTGGAGAAGGGGAGTGGGAGGGGGAGTGGGAGAAGGAGTAGGTGAGGGAGGAGCAGCAGGCAGGCAGACAACAACAACAGGCGAAATGAAAATGAAAATGAAAAGTGTCCAGCGACAAGAGAACACAACAATTTAAATGAGCAGCAGGAAACTTGTGGGCAAGGGCAGAGGCGCCGTGGTCGGGAGGGGGTAGTGTATGCAGGGGGGGTCGCGATGGTTTTAAGGATGAATACAAGCTGCCAGCTGAAGTAACAATAAATTAATTAAAACTTTTTAGCCAATTCAATTTGTGTCGTTGTCTGCGACGTTTGTTTTCAGTTTCTTCTTCTTCTTTGTTTGGCTGTGCGAGGTGTGTGTGTGTGTGTGTGTGTGTGCGAATGTGTGTGTGTGTGTGTGTGTTGCCCGAGTTTTGTTTTATTTCCTTTTTTTGCACTCTGCTTTGTCCCTTTCAATTATAAATGCACATAAATTGTTGCGCGCTTCGGTTGGCCGCAGTGCCACGCCCCCTAAATGCAGACAGGGAGAGAGAGAGAGAGAGGGCGCTGGCCCCTGTTGCTCGACTTGATGACACTTGAATTTCAAATAATCCAAACAGTTAACGTTGCCCATGTCCGAAAGCGACAACAGCAACAACAACAACAGCAGCAGCAGCCACACAGATTTCAAATGCAATAAAAGTTTGTCTTTCGACGAGATACCCTGTAGACAGCAGCAGCTGTTCGAGGGGCTTAATGAACTAAAGAAAAAAGTGCATAGATTGGCATAGCAGATTGGAACTTGAATTTCGAATTGAATTCGAATTAAGCTAATCTATACAGATTAAAAAAGTTTTAATAAATTAAATAGTTAGCATATTTAAATCATGCCTAACCTAAAAAAAATATATTTAAATTTTCTTTCTAATTTCCTTAAGCCTTTAGATATATTAAACTGGATTTAATAATGATAAAAATAAAAAATTAGCTTTAAATTCGAATAAATATTAATATCTGCATGCAAGTCTTTTTTTTAATGGTAGCTTCAATAAATTAATAAATAAGTAAAACACAATTAATTAAATTAAAAAAAAACAAAAATAAACTTATCCTTAATGATTTAATAATTATAAAAATAAAAAGTTAGTTTAAAATTCGAATAAATATTAATATCTGCATGCAAATCTTTTATTTAGATTAATAGTAGCTTCAATAAATTAATAAATAAGTAAAACATAATTAATTAAATTAAAAACAAAATAAAATAAACTTATTCTTAGTGAATGCAGAAATCATATAGGATTTTTGAGGCACATTCAATTCTACGTTCCAGCTAGTTTTAGCCACCTGCCCTTGCTGGGTATCTGCCAGTCGTGCCATTAGCTACTCTCATTGTTTTCCCATTATTGGGTAAACTCTGATTTGTGTCCAGCTTGTCGCCATAGTTAGAGCAAAGATTGGAAAACAATTCACATAAATAATTAAACGATTTAGTGTGTCCCTCGACTTCGGCTGCATGGCCAAATGAACTGACGAAATTGCATTGCTCAATACGCTTCCAGCCAAACTGTGCATGCCGGATCATCTTAACTCGATGCACTCTCTACTTAGCCAAACCCAAATTGGATTTACAGCCAAATTTCTGATTTGATTTCATTCAACAAAGGCAGAAAATGCTGCATCAGCATTCGGAATTCCCAAAAAAGAAACCCAGAAAGAATAACAATCAATTATGAAGCCTGAATTGAGAGAAAAACTGCCGAAAAAGAAGCAGAAGATGAAGGAATTACCAAGCTCGCACCTAACACGCAAAAGACACAACTCACGAAATTTAATGAAATTACCACTGCAGTTAAGGTAACTCCCGACTCGCGACTTCTAACTCTTCCGTCTTCCCACCGACTTCCCCGACTATCTTTTTCTCTCGTCACTTTGCTGTGCATTCAATTTGAAATATCTGTGTACGTCTGGCTTGGCCTGGTCAAAATGATGTGGGAAAATACTCGTATGAACAACAAACAAATCAAAGAAAACTGTGCCACACATTTCCAATTCCAATTCCTATTCCTCCTCCAATTCCCATTCCTATTCGTCTTCGCCAGCTTCGCTTGCTTTTCTTCTCCTGCTTCTTCTAGCCTGTAGTTGCCTACTTGCCCGAAACTATTTTAATATGGAAATTGATATGGTATATACCAGGAGTGTCCCAGCCAACGGGGCGCGCGCTTATTTATGCATGAAGATGACTTTACATTCCTCGCCAGAGTCGGCAACACTTTTACGGTTGTCAGTCCGTCTAGTTGGTTACGGGCTGCTGGACAGCCCTCAAGAGCGGCCTGGAGAGGGAAAACTAGGCGAAGGCGAACCGAGAGCGAGGAACGAAGCGCGAATACCCTGTTTAAGATACGAGATACGATTTATATTTTTAATTTAATTAATTAATAGACTATTCCTTAGTCTTTATGTGTCTCAGCAGTTCGTATAACGAAATGGATTAACTTCAAGTATTTATACATATATATAATGCATAATTCCGAATTTCCCGCTTAATTTAGTACTCCGAACTCTACGTTGTCAATGTATCTTTAATCTGTAACACATTTTAGTTACTCCCTGCAAATTTCAAGTCTCTAGCTACAGCAACAACTCAGTTCACATAGTTAGTTCGCCTCGAGCAACACGCATTAATTGCAATTACAAATGCAGTGTCAAAATTAGAATGCCCCATGCTAGGCAAATATGGGGTATCTAAATATTTGACTAACCCGCGTCGGTGTTTGTACATCTTCGCACACTCGGAGTCTTCGCTCGTCGAGTCTCTCGGTTTGTATCTTTGGGAGCGTCTTGACCTTTTTGTGGTCAGAGTGCACACAAGCATGAATCGAGACGTAGCTCGACTCTTTTCCATCTTCTTCTTCTTCTGTTTCTTTGGCTTGGCCTTTACCATTTACTTTTACCTGTCCATTTCGGGCTTTATTTACCCTGCACTTGGCTCATATAACAGGTTTCTATTCGGGCTGCGCAATTTGTGCTCCCTGCTGCATTTGCGTTGTTCGTTCTTTTCTTTTTCGTGTGTCGTCTTCGCCTTCGGCCACTTGATAGATGGCTTCGCTTTTTGTTAGTGCACCCCAAGCTGCCATAAATATTGATTAATCTATATAGTTTTACATTCGAGGGACTGAAAGAGGAGCAGGGGCAGCTGCTGCCTGCTGCCTGCAGCCAAACAACTTCATTGTGCAATTGCCTTGACTTAGCCGCATTATCCTTATAGACCATATACATAAGTTATATAGAGATCATGTAGGTCTCATGGCATTAGACACGGGGTTGTTCCAGCATTTACAGGTGTTGTGCATTTCACACGCCTGTGCACTGCGCTGTAATTAGTGAGAGAGAGAGAGCTCTTCATTTCTCTGCCTATCTCCCTCTCCTTCGCTCGCTGTCGACTTCCTTTCAAACTGATCGTTGACCTTTTCGTTGCATTCAATTGCTGCATTTGGGGTGAGTTCATTATTAGCTCACTCTCTAGTTGCGTTCTTGAGGTTTCTATTATGCGATCGCGGGGTTTCCTAATCTAGGGAAACCTTCTCGAAAAGGTTTAAGCCAAGTGTGCTCGGGGAAACCCTAAAATGTTTGCTCTATTATTATTTCGTTGGAATCGCTTGAAGTGCAGCAATTTTAATTGGAAAGATGAGCGCAGATCAGAAGTATGAGTGACTCCTGAGCCTGCTGCTCAGATGTATATAAATATATTGCATTTATGCATTAAGTAGCTTTGTTATAGGTTGATGTAATTATGATTATTTTAACTATATATTTGCCTGTGTAGATTTAGATTTTTCCAATTTTAAATGAACTTAAATTTCTTTTCGCTGCTTTTATGTTTTTTTTCTCTTGTTTGTGCAGTCTAAATAGCTTAAATAGTTTGTACTTCCCTGCCTCATCTCACTCTTTAGCCTTGCATGTATTTTACCTTATTATCTACCCGCCCACCTGCCCCTCCCTACGCCCACAAATTCACTCGAATTCAGTTGAGAGTCATTTGAATTGCATTCGCCGGTTGAACTGCTCATTTCGCACAGTGCACATATAATTAGCCTATGTTCGCCTACGTCTACCCTGCCGACCGCCACGCCCCCGCGCTCCGCCGCCTACCGGCCAAATGACAAATGAATTCGAACTGCGCTCGTTGGCAGCTGCAATCCGGCTAAATTCCAGCGCGCGGCCGCAATGCAACTCAATTAAATTCGACGGCTTTGGCGGCGTCGTAAATATACGCTGTTGCATAATTTCAGGAGCCACGCCTACCCCCCCAACACACACACACACACTGACAGGCATACACTGGCATACGTGTGCTTTATAAAATATATTACACTGAGCATAATAATTCACGCAGGAAGCAGGCAGCAGGCAGCAGCGGCAGCGGCAGCCGACGCGACGATGGCGCCTCTCGAACCGTTGCGAAAACTAATTAAAATGGAATGGCCACTGCCAATTAATGTGTGACTATAAAGGGCCCTGGCCCGTGGGCGTGGCACACCCACAACACGCACACACACACACACACACACCTGACTGAAGTTCATAATAAATAGTGCGACGTCTGCTACACCTGAGTCAATGTCCTGGTCAGCTCAGCTGCGGTTCAGCTGTCCAGCTGCCAGTCCGTCCCACCCACTCCCCCTGTCTGCCCACCCACCCCCCACCCTGTCTGCCTGGCTAATTTACATGCCAGCCTAATTAAAGCGGCCAAAGAAGCTTTATGACTTTTGTGCGGCACGCTGGCCGGCAAAAAGCGTTTTGTATTTCAATAGGCCCGTTCGGCACATTCGCATCCGCTGAGGCTTGGGATCCGGCAATGCTCCCGCTCCCGCTCCCGTTGCCGTTCCCGTTCCCATCTCTAATTAATTGTCACTCCACGCACGCAGCTGCTAGAGAGAGAGAAAGAGAGAGGGAGAGAGACAGACACAGTGACCCTAATTACGTGTAACGAGTTCATAAATGCGCACCGCACGCACACCTGTAGCCCAGCTGGGGCACACTCACACACACACACACACACACACACACACACACACACACACTCACAGCACATATTCATAGGGGCTCGTTTGAGCATACTCATTTTTCTGTTCCGTTCCGACGTGCCAACGTTTCATTCCGTGTCTGAAGTGACAAAAATTATATTTTGCGCCCTTGTTTTGTGGCTAATTAAAATTAGAAGAGACAAAGGACAGGCCGCTAGGAAGTGCAGCATGATCGACTACAGCATACCCTGCAGCTATTGAGTAGATTAATGTCATAAGTTTGTTGAATAAATGCTGCAGAAAATCGAAATATAAGCGAGCATAACTATGGTTTAAAAGGTTACCTCTCTCTCGCTCTTTCGATATAACTATATATCGATAATTATTTCGATTATAACCTTCGATTATTTTTCCTTTTATTATTTTCTAGCATTTTTCCAACGCTCACAAATAAAAACATTAATTTTGCTTTAAAATGCAATATCAACGTTTGTTTTTAGGGCTTTGCCTTTCTCAACGTTTACAGGGTATCTCGCACGCAAGCTATGTACCTGTGACTGTGCATTGTCTGACTGTGACTGTGACTGTGACATGCTTTGCCTGTGCGCTTATGTGATTTGCCTGTCTGGGTGGGGTCTCTTCCTTTCTCTCTCTCTCCTTTTTTTGGGTTGTCGGGCAGTTAATTAATCTTGCTGTTTGTTCCCTCTTTTGTCCAGTTTGTCACTTGCAGCTCTGGATTACTTTCGTAGTCTTCATCCACTTGCTGTTGTTGTTGCTGTTGCTGTGACCTGTCATTTAACAGCAGCTGACGTCACTCGCTGGACACCCTTGCCGCATGCAACTCCCCCTGCTCACTGACCTCATTCTGATTGTTTAAATTGAGCTCAGTACAAAGCGCGCGCCATATGGAAATCAAAAAGGGTGTTCCTTCTGCGAGAGGGAGTCAGGAAGAGAGAGAGGGGGAGGGGGAGCGGTTTATGACTGACCTGACGGAATTCGCACGGCGATAAAGAAAATGTGTGTCATGTGCAGGTTTTATGTGTTGTGCGAGTTGAAATCAAGTTGAATTGTTTCTTGTTTTATTGCAGAGTTTATGGCAGATCTGCATCATGTTTATTTGAACTGAGCTCATTAGTTGAGGACTGCAATAGAAGTTCATGAAATAGACATTTCAATTTATGCTAAAACTGCGCTTACAATTCTTTTGTTTTCGTTTTACGGTCGTAGAAGGGGACGTGCTCAAAATTTAAAACCAGCTTGAGTTTTGTGCAGTAATAAGATATATTATGACTAAATTTGATAGTCCCAGCTCGTATAGCCTCCGAGATATAGACGTTCATACAGACACATGACTGTATTGTCTCAGCTGTTGCAGGTTATTAAAAATAAAAAGACTTTCTGGGGCGGTATATCCAAAAGCACATGGTTACAGTTGACGCAAAGTTCAAGATTGCAGGGGGATAGATAATACCTAAGAGTAACTGGTTTTATATATACAAATTTTTAGGTAAAGTTGGAATAATTTGTATATTTTTCCTTACTAAATCGCAGCTGCAGTTTGCTTTGAGTGTTCTTGATTTTGTTGAAGTGAAAACTCAACTAATGCAGCTGTTTGCCTTGAAAGTGCTGCAAATGTTGCTGAGGTAACCAGCAATTCATTTGCTGCTGCTGCCATTGCTCTTGCTGCAACTTATTGTTGTCATTTTGTGCGGTTTATCAAGAAATCGTTCACTGTTTGTTGCTGTTGCTGATGGCTTAAGCGGCTAAAGTAAATGTTGTTGTTGCTGTTGCTGTTGCTGTTGCTGCTGCTGTCGCTGTTGCGCATCAAAGTCAAGCGAAAATAAAAGTGTGAGAAGAGGAAGCTGCAAAGAAATGGGAATCGCCAACGTGTCCATTTCATTGCAGCTGTTGTTGTTGTTGCTGTTGTCAGCCAACAAATCTGCACCCCCACCAAGTTGCCCCCGTGTGTGTTGCAGGTGGCAAAGCATAAAACTTCATCATTGTCGCCTTGGCTCACGTGCTCATATGATGGAGCTGATGATGGCGCCGATGATGACGTTGATGGCAATAGAAGCTGCTGCGCAGCGCCAATGATACCACAAAAACAGCAGCAGGAGCAGCAGCAGCAACGGCAACAACAGCAGCAACAGCAGCAACTACAGCAACAACCCGGCAGCAACAAAAGCAATATATCATGAGTCCAGCTTTTAGCAAGCTTTTCATAATCAGTGATGCATTGCCAGCAGCTCGCAGCTGACAATGTCGACGACGACGACGACGACGACGATGCAGGAAAAGCGCGAAAAATGACTGCAATGTTGCCAGCGTGACAGAGCAATTGTTGTTGGCACTGTTGTTGCTGCTGCTGCCAGTGCAGCCCGAGCTGCCCCTGCTGCTGCTGTTGTTGACATAAATCCATATTTTGTACAGCAAATTTCACGATTGGCCAACAACAGCAGCAGCGATGGCAGCAGCAGCGATGCCAGCGATGGCAGGAGGCATCTGGCCAGGCGTGGCACGTGGAAAGCGAGGAAATTGCTAAAAATTTCCAATTAATGCTTAAGACGAAGTAGGAACAGCTTCGAGTGGCAATAGATGCAACTCGGATACCAGATAGATCCCATTTTCGATGGCGACTCACGTGAAAGATGACAAAATATTTGCCATCTCTCTCTCTCGTTCTCTCGTCTGCGATATGACCAGGTTCATCCAACTGTGCCAGCTCAGCGGATGTATGTGTGTGCTTGGCTGGTCCATCATTCTTCATTTACTGACCCGACACCAGGAACGATGTCAGCAGCTGGCGCTGGCGCTGGTGCTGGAATCATCCTCAGCGGGCTTCAGCTTCATCATCGTCCTCATCGATGTGAATGTGCATGTGGATATGGTTGCTCTTCTCATGCCTTTGGTTGGCTGGTTATGGCGAATCCTTCCCCCATGCTCCTGCCCCTGCCCCGAGCCGCGTGTTGCTCATGATGAGCGTGCAAAGATAACCATGACGCATTAACTTGCCTTAACGGGGCAACGCATGCGGATGGCAAACAAAACGCGACAGGCGAACAAACAAACAGACGGTGCTACGGCAGCAGGGATCTGGAAAGGGGTAGCATGAGAAGGGGGGGGGGAAGAAGGGTCGATAGCAAAGAGACGAACAGGCAGATAGATGAACAGTTAGACAGCGGTAGAGCGCGACAAAAGGACAGCGGAACAAACGACGCACGGACCGAGAGACGGACTGCAGGTCTGTCTGTCTGCCAGACTGCCTGTCCGTCTGTCAGTCTGTCCGTATGCCTGTTGGTCGCGTATGAAAGCATCGGTGGGGGATAAGTCAACAGTTCAGCGATGATGTTTGGGGTCAGGACATTGCACCGCATGCAGCGGTTGCGCGCTGGGTGTCGCTTAAAGGGCTTCAAGTGCAGCTTAAGTGTTGCAAAAGGCAGTTGGGGAAGGCTGACCAGCCAGGCAAGTGTTGTGCGGTTACCAGCAGTGTTGGGCAGGTGAATAATATAGGCGAAAACCGCAGTTGAGCAGTAGAATTTTGTTCCAAATAAAAGCGAATAAATTGTAGATAAAATACTAAGCAAACAAATAAATTAATAAACTTATAATAGGTTGAGTATTTGCTGATGTTCACAATCTTTTGCAGTGTTGTGCAGGCGCAGTCGAGTCTAGGTTGAAGTGCTTGCTCTTGCCGCTGCGCAACCCTGCCTCATTTGCAGAGTATCTGCCAGTCTAAGCACGTTGCAAAGTTTCACTTAAGTCTATTTGGCTTCTTAGCGCGTTTATTTAAAAGTTTGTGCGAGTTTAATGCGATTTTAACTGTGGAACAAAGGCAAACGAACTTAAGAACTTGCCTGCGCGCGAACAAAGCGGCAGAAAGGGCAGAGGGCAGAGGGCACTCGCTGCTGCTCTGCGAAAGCGCCTTAAAGCGTTGCCTACTTTCAAGCGTTGCGCTCATTACTTAATTACCGTTATCTTCGTGTAAGCGCTTGACAAAGCCAAAAGAAATAAAGGGAGCTGGCAGACAGAAGTGCAGGCATAGCTGTCTGCGGGAGGGGTAGGGGCAGGAGCTTTGTAAGCCGCACACACACCTGTGGCCAGACTAATCTATCATGTGCCATAAAGCGGCATCCAACAGTGTCGGTTGCCATTTGCAGCCGCAGCCAAAAATGGAGAAGCAGCATAAGAAGAGAGAGAGACAGCGAGGAAGCGGAGCAGGAGAAGTGTGCAGAATACACGCGCATGTATAACACGAGCTGGCCACGGTTTTTTGTTACCTTACTTACCCTGCGTCCGGGCTGATAAGCCGCATTGTGTCCGTTGAGCTGCGCACGCGGCTTTTGTGGCCGCCAATGGCGTCGGGCGTCGGGCGCCGGGCGAGGTGTGTGCAAAATGTTTATGGCTCCACGGGGAGCCGTGCCACAGATGCTGTGCGAGAGAATGTAAAGCCCGAGCTGAAGCTGAAGCTGGAGATGAGACGCAGCAGCGCAGTAGTTGTAGCTGCAGCTGTAGCTGGAGGAGGCGAAGGAAAAGGCAGCTGAGGCTAAGCCTCAAACGAACTGTCGAAAGCCTTTTGTATAACGCCGGCGGCGGCGGCGGCGACGGCGCGGTGTGTGCGTTAAAATCCCTGCGAGTGAAATTCGCTTGGCTCCGCGGCGCCCGCTTTATTTATGCCGCATTAAAAACATTCACAACGCGTAATACACAATGTGCAGGGTATGCGATTGCCGGCCGAAAGTATGCTATGGTTTTTTTTTTAATTCCTCACTGCAAACGCGCTGCTCTTGCCTGCGTGTTCAGCATAAACGCGTATGTTAAGCTGCCGGTAATATGTAAGCTTGGTAAACTTTAAAATTAATTTTTACTGAACACTTTAATAAATTTTATTTTATTTTCATTAACAATGTTGCTAATAATTTAATTAATTTAGTTGCGTTTAAAATTAAAATAAATATAACACTGTTAAGAACCTTTTGTTAAGCAACTTATTGCAGCCGGCCAAAAGTATGCAACGTTTTTTAGATGTTGCGGTACGCTACAGAATCTAATAACAGGCATGTTAACAGTCAATGTTAATGTAAAGCAAGCTGCTTTAAAATTAGCAGCAAAAAGTATGCAATGCTTTCTTGACTGCTGCTTGATTTATTACACTTTCTGTAATGAAACTGAAAATGCCGCCATCTTTTGCCAGCCATACTACATATACTCGCGCCTAAAAAAGTAGGCCATGTTTTCGGTATAGCCGGGTGGAAGAAGAAAAACACTTTGTTCTGTGTAAGTATCACTTTAACTAGGCCAATGTACCCGCCCTCAGCTCTCCACATGATTCGCATTGACTCAGGCCTGCCCTGACGACATCGTTGCTTTTTCTTCTAGCTGAAAACAAAAATATTTGCTGTCAACAAATGCAAAATTGATAGGAAAATAAAGCGGCTGGCGAGGAAAAATACCAATTGGCCAAATGGCTCGAAGATATTTTTACAGAAATGATAAATTCCGACAGAGTACGAAAAAGAGAACTGTATTAGAACAATGAAATAAAATCAATTTAGATAAAAAGCCAAAGCCAATGCAAAGATTTTATAGCAGTAAAGAATGGACAGAAAGCAAACGAATTCAAAAAATGAATAATTGAATATGATTTAAAAGAACAAAACACCAAAACTCTATTTCTGTTAATGGAAATTTTGGGGGCTTTGGCACGTTACAAATTTCGCGATTGGTAGTTCAAAAAGTTTGCTGGCGCCCCTAGCGGACGTCTGCTGTATTAATCGTAATATAGAGAAACGAGAAACTGTGGCTTGACTTCACTCTACGTGGAGGGGACTCTCAGACATTTGTTGCTCCGCCACCGGCACCAGCTGCGCCGGGTCCAATGGTTCCTGCCGCTCCGGTCGATGATGCCGCCGCCGATCGTGTCGCCTCGCCCGCTGCCGCTGCGCCGGGCATGCCTGCCGGAAATGTCACATACGGCATAAGGGTGCGCGAGCCGGCCGAATGCAACGAATCGCGAGCACGCCAGTGCGACGATTGATGCGATTGCTGCTGCAGCTGATGCAGCGGTATGCCCGGCGCCAGACGATGATGCTCCCCGAAGAACGGATGCTTGAGCGCCTCCTCGGCACTGATGCGCTTCTGCGGATTCACCTCGAGCAGGCGACTGAGCAGATCGTAGGCCTGATGCGGAAACATATCGATATCCTCATAGTTCTCCAGCTGATGGCTGCTGTGCTTGCAGACGCAGTTGTACAAGCATTGCTCGCAGTGATGGCACAGCTCGCAGGTGCCGTCGGCGCGCCGATGGCGTCGCTGTATGTCCGGCGAGAGGAAGTAGTTGGCATAGCGGAAACGCATGCAGATGCGTCGCAAGTCCAACGCGTTCACCTTCTGCGTGATGAGCACCAGACGATCCAGCATGAAGGCGGTTTTGCGCACCTGCAGATCCCCAAAGAGATTCATGATCTCGGACAGCGCGGCACAATCGTTGGGCGCCTTGAAGAACGGATGCAGCGACGACAGCATCGACAACATGATCACCCCAGCTGCCCACACATCCACTGCGGTTGTCTGATACGGATAGCGCAGCAGCACCTCGGGCGGTCGATAGCCAGGCGTGCCGGCACGCGAGGCATGCATCTCCTTGCGTGTGCTGTTCGTCGACACGACGTAGTTGTTCGGATCGACATTGGTATTCACATAGCGCAGGCGATTGATCAGACGCTGCGTGTCGGCCTTTTGTGCTGCCAGCTCCTTCTTTGTCGGCTCCGAGCAAAGCATCCAGTGCTGCGACTGCTGCTGCTGCTGCTGCTGGGCGCCGAATGCGGTGGTGCCACCGCCTGCGGCACGCACACGCCGATCGGGCTCCTGTTTCTGGCGCAGTGCAGCCGCCGCATCCACTTCCGCCTGCATGCTGTTGCCATCGTGTTGCAGCAACTGTTGCTGAGCCGCATCCATGTCACGCAGCAGCGCAGCGGCGCCGCTCAGATCGCTCGCCTGTATCAGGCTGCCGTCCTCGGCCAGACGCTGTGCCAGCCCGAAATCGCAGAGCAGAAACTTGGCAGTGCGTCGATTGTAGAGTATGTTGCTCGGCTTGACGTCGCGATGTATCACATTGAACTTGTGCACGTGTCGCAGCGCGATCAGCAGATTGCGCAGATAATCCTTGACCTCGGCCAGGCTCAGATTGCGATAGACGTCGTGGAAGCGATCGTGACTCATAAACGGCATAACGAAGGCCACGTTGTCGTTGTAGCGTATGCAGCAATTGATGCCGATCACATTGTGCTGCCCGCCCATGCGAAACATGCACTCCAGTTCGCGTAGAATGCGCTCCGGATGATTCGTGGGATTGTGATGCTTGATGGCGAAACGGCGACGCTGCGCCTCGGGCAGCTGACGCTCGCGCTGCAGCGTGCCCAGCAGCACGGTACTGAAGGTGCCGCTCCCGATGCGACAATGTATGTCGAAGATCTTGCTGATCTCCGGTATCGAGTTCTGCAGCTCCTGCAGCGCCTCCGAGTTCTTGTCCTGCGCCTGCAGTGCGGCAAGCTCGCGGAACTTGAGCGTGCTGCGGCGTGCCATGCGTGTCAGCTTGTCGGTCAGATCGTTGCGTTGCACCTGCGAGAGCAGCGGCGTCACAGTTTGCGGCACGATCGGGCTGGCGGCCGCAGTTGCTGCCGCTGCGGCGGCCACTTGCGGCACACAGTAACGATTGAAGCCGCCCAAATTGTTGTCGTATTTGCTGCTGTTGTTGTTGTTGTTGTTGCTGCTGTTGTTGCTGTGTGCCTTGTCGCGATCGCGTGTCTCCTTGCCTGCGCCGTCTTTGCACGCCGAATTGCGTCCGCCGGCATTGGGGCGCGCCATGCTGCGACTGTTGCTGTTGCTGTTGTTGCTGCCCGCCGCAGTTGCTGTTGCCGCTTGCGTTATATTCGGATTCGAGCACTTCAGATTGCTCTCCAGCGCCACCAGCTTGGCCTGCAGCGGATGCGGGATTTGCTTGGGATTGCCGTGAAATGGATGCGAATGCGAATGGTGATGCTGCTGCTGCTGCTGCTGATGCTGGTGATGCTGCTGCTGGTGCTGGTGCTGGTGCTGCTGATGGGAATGCGTATGAGTGTGCGTCTGCTGCGGCAACTTCTTGTCCATCGTATCAATAAGGAATTTAGTAAACATATGCACGTTCCATATATATATATACAGCCCCGACTCTGTTCGAAGAACCACCAATTAGATGGGTTACGCTCCGGGCAGGTGCCACGTGGAGCTTACGTGTGGCATACGCTACACACACAGACACACACACACACACACACGCACACACACACACACTCTCAGCTCACACTCTGCACGCGCTGATCGCGCGCGTTGCCGCTGAACTTGCTCGCGTATCTGCGGATCGAACTCGGTGTGCGTGGCGGTTGGGCCTGGGCGGTTGGCGGTGGTTTGAGGGGGGCGATGGGTGGTTTGGGGCGGCGAATTTGTTAAGGGTTTGCGTAAGGCGCTGAGCAACTTGCCGCTTACCTCAGAAACACAATAATTTCGTACTGAATTTGTGTTTGAATTTTGTGCTAGAAAATTATGAAGTTTTTAAAATGATCAAAGACTATACAGAAACATCTACTAAACTTGTTCCGAATTTGACGACAATTGCGCAGCTATATCAAACGAACATACTAATTTCAATTTTTTAATTTCATTCTGACAGCTTCTACAGTTTAATATTCTAAACAGGTTTGTATTTTACATTTCTCTTTTTCTTTATTTGCATTTCTTCTTTCTGCACATACATATTTCCTATTTATTCTTTATTATGCCATTATGAGCATGCGGCATACAGGCTTTGCGACTTTCCCACATATCCACTTCAATATTCCGTTCTGATTCCCTTTGCATGCACACGTATTTCCAGCTCAAACCTCGCTCTCGATGTCTCTGTAACGCTCAGTGTCAGCGGCTTTATCGCAGCTGTCCGCTGTTTTTGCCTTTTGCCACTTAAGTACTTTTGCGACAACTGCTCATATTCCGACCGGCACACACATACACTGCAAGAAATCGCAACAAATGCGCAACGACAGGCGGCAGCAACAGTTGATGCTAGTTTTGTGCTGTGCAGCGTCTGACGCCATCTAGCGGGCAACTTTTGCATGCAATTTACCGTTACAGAGTCGACACTTAAACTGTCGCCATTGGCAAGTTACTTCCCCCCTCTCCCCGCTCGCTATGCCCCTCTCCGCTGCATGTCAACACCAGCTGCCTGTCCACTTGTTTTTCACTTGATGCCCAAAGTTTTCCGAGAGCTGCTGCAGTGGCAGCTGTCGCCATTTGCCACGCCCCTGCACCACCCAACCTACCCATCCTGCCCATACTTCGTTCGTACTCCTACGTCGTTTATTAGTTTTTCCATTGGTTGTTTTCGTGTGCAAGTTTTGCGCAATGAATATATTAAAATATCGTTTCAATAAAACTTGCCCAAAAGGTGACGGACCCGAAAGTTTCGGCTTCGTATCGAATGACACCTTTACGATCGAGCGGGCAATTGGAAATGGGGCAACAGTCGTGGCAGCAGATGCCCAGGTTGCGAGTGGGGCAACCTTATTAAATGTCTATTAATCACGCCGAGAGGACGCTCAACCTAAATGAGCATGGCTCGAGTGCAGAGTGCAGAGTGCAGAGGGCACTCGAAATTAAAATCTGGCAAGTTACGAGTGCGCTTTGTTTATGTTGTGCTCCGATTCTCGACTTCAACTACAACTTCAGCTGCAACTTCAACTTATAAACAATTGGCAATTGCGCTTGGCTGGACTTGAAGAGCGTGGCCCAGAGGAGTTTCCTCTCTCCCTCTGCCTTCCAGAGACTTTTGGCTGCCACTTCCTAGCCGAGTCGAGTCGAGTCGAGTTGAGCCGCAATGCAAACTTCATCAAAGTCTTTTGACCATATTTCCTTGGCAAGCGGCGCGAAGTGGTAAACACAAAGTTTTTGGCCAATTGTGAATTGGATTTTAGACAACACAGCACACACAGACTGTGATAGACTCCCCCGATTCCCGTCTCGTTGCTCGTTCGGCAAATTGAGAAACTAGAGATACAATTAAGCAGAAAACGAATTAGGCGAGTGGCTGTAGGGTGGCGCGGGGTTGGGGGGGCACTGTAGGCGGAAGTCGCAGCCAAGTTCGAGTTTGCTTTGTTTTCGGCCTCAAACAGGGCCAAGCATCACAGCTTTAATTGTGTTGGCCAGCTTTAATTACAGCAGACAGAGGAAGCAACAGGAAATCTTAGCTTGCAACTTAGAGATAATTATTTATTTGGAACTAGTTCTTTTTATGATGGAATCCATCATAAATTGTTAGCATAAACTATGCATACATTTCTTTATTATTATTTTATTGTTATTTGCAGCTGAATATTGATAAAGAAATCTTTACTTTAAGATAAAAAGTAAACTCAGCTTTACTTTAAAATTTAAAGATATAGTTAGCTCCGAACTAGTTTTTCAGCAAGTAGAAAGCAACTGTTTTCTGGAACCATAGTTTATCTTAATTGTTTCGGTTTCTTTAACTTTTCTGAACTGTGGAATACAAATAAAATATTTATTTCTTACATGGAACTTAAAGTGAAGTTTGTACTCCGAACTAGTTCCTTTTGAGAAAGAGGGATCGATTATATATGCACACTGTCCTGTTATTTTATATACAAGAAACTGTTTTCTAGAACCATAGTTTATTTTAAAATGTTTTTATTTTCTTTAACATTTTTAAACTTCAAAATAAAAGTAAAAAATATTTACTACAAGGAACTTAAGCTAAATTCTGTACTCGAAACTTGTTCCATCGGAAAAAGAGTACGATTAACTATATATACGCAATATCCCTTTACAGTCTCCTCTTATTTTTTCTTTTATAGTTTACCTGCAAATGTTTTTATTATATTTATTCTTTTGTTAACTTCCGAATACAAATAAAATATATTTCCCACATGGAACTTAAGCAAAATTCTTTACTCGGAACTAGTTCCTTTTCAGAAAGAGGAAAGGAATGACACAATATCCTTTTCAATTGCTCTCTTATTTTATTATTTGCTACTTTATCTTTAAATATTTCTGATCTCTTTAACTCATCTTTAGATATCCAACTTCTTTTCTCGGTTTATTAAAGCTCGTCAAACGGAACCTGTTTTTCGTTCGATTTTTTCTCTCTCTCTCTTTGTTCCTAAACGAAACCCTATTTGCCACTCTGTATGCACTCGTAATCCATTAGGAAATCCTCTTCAAACAACATGTGATCAAGTCCTGGGCACATTCCTCGCTGGAAATTTGACTAACCGAGTTTTTCCTTTGGCAACTGCAGTTGCATGCGCCCCTCAATCAAATCCTTCTTTTGTTCCTCATGTCGGCTACGTCGACTCCTTCTGCCTCGAGCCTCGAGCCGTAACACATGTGCTGCGTGGCGGCATCCTTCGTCCGTCGTCCTTCATGTGTAGCATTTCCATTCGACGCGTTGCACGTTGATTGTTTTGCAATTTTGCGGTTACAGCAATGGTTGCTCCTTGTTGTTGCTGCCGGTGCTACTGCTGCTGCTGTTGCTGTTGTTGGCGGTGTCCATTGGCTCGACCGCAGGCAAAGCGGACAGCTTCAAGTCGAACTCCGCGCCCGTTTAAGCCTCAAAGGAGTCGCAACTGTACTGAATATTTGCCCGAAGCGCCCTGTGCAACTTGGCGCCTTTCGCTTTGCTGCGAGTGATTTCTTTTGCGTTTCGCCATTTCCTGTGGCACCTTTAATTGTAACTCCCCCCCCGCCTACTGCGTCTCTTGCTGGCTGCAGGATAATCTCAGCAAATAGCGTACAAATTTGGCGGCCGCAACTCACATTAAACAAGCCACAAAACAAGCGCAGGAGAAAACTTTTTATCGTCCGAAGGAGGCAACTTTTAAGCGGCAGGACAATGCCAGCACATTGGCAGCCATAAAGCAGGCAGATAAACAGATTTATTGTGCCCCAAGTGGCAAGCACACCGAGACGGAGACAGGCGTAGACAAGGACAAGGACGCGCTGGAGCTTGTGCGACTTTCATGTTTATAGATTTTGCAAAGACGCTAAGCGGCATCAATTAGCGCCAGGATGCGGGTGTGCAGCGGAAATTAGGCGAATAAAAGCCAGGACAAGGCAGACAAGTAGCGGAAGAGGGGGGGAGGGGCCAGAGGGATTGCGACAAGCACAACAAGCAGGACCAAATCTGCACTAAGCCAAACAACTTTTCGACGGATCCTGCACACGCCACGCCACGCCAAGAAAGGATAACGACGTCGCTCTAAGACGAAATTAACCGCAAATGAAGGCAAAGTCGAGTCGACTGACTTTCCTCCCCCCCCCTGACGCTGCTTCCATCCCGCTCATCGAACTTGGCCAGGTGAGAATTTGCTTTTGCGACGCTTTCAATTCGAATTGCAGGCGCCACCGCAACGCGCGTACTTCGTTTCGCCGGCATCCGCAACCAGGCCAAAACGATAGGCTGCCCGCTTGCCACTCTGCAACCTGGCTTAGAGAGTTCGACTGCTCCTGGCTTTTGGGGCGCAGCAGCGTTTGGCAGTGGCTTATTAAATTAGTCTGCGCGCCGGGCTGATTGGAAGGCCGAGTAAGCTGGCAGCTGCGACAGACTCGTAGATGATTATCAAATTTGAAACAAATCCAAGCTGATTTTGGTGGAATTTCAATTGGAATTCAAAAATACACGCAAATTAGTGTCTGCAAAGTTGTGCGAGCTTAATTTGTGCCAGTCTATAAATATATATACTATATATTTCATTTATGCTGTGTGTGCTATAAGCTGCATATTTAATCTATTACAAATATATATTGCACATATTTATTAAATATAATTTATTAAAAATATATATTCCACATATTTATTATAAATATATATTCCACATATTTATTAAAAATAATTTATTAAAAATATATAATGCACATATTTTGTTTGTATAGAATTATGTATTATGCATTATGCGCCCACTTGACTCGACTCTTCCGATCAAATTAGCCAACATAATGGCCAAGTTAAACGCAAGTTGGCGGTGCGCATAAACCTAATCCCGACGGATTCGCAGCGGCAACCTTTGAGCAACCTAAGCAAGGCATTTAATGGCCGCAACGACGACAACTCTGTCGCACTTCACTGCGCAGCAGCAGCAACAACAACAACAGCAGCAATAATGGCAGCATTACTGAAAACTTGTCAAGCTGCTGGGGCGTGCAGTGGGCGTGGCAAAACAGTCATCTGGCCAGCAAACACAGCGCACAAGTCTCGCACAAAATCGAAGCTGCAACAGTTGCTGTGATTGTTGTTGCTGCTGTGACTGCTGTTGCTGCTGTTGTTGCTGTGGCTGCTGTTGAGCCGGCTACTGTTGCTGTTTGGCATTGCTTTTAAGCTTAGTTAAGAAGCGCTTTCGCTAAAGCTGCGCCAAATGTCCTTGCCAGCCCTTGCTCCGGAGCACGGTTCCGCGTCCGGTTTTATTCCACTGCCGTAATTCTCGTGCCACCAACCAAAATGGTTGCTTCATTGCGTGTGTAGTGCCGCGTGGCAACTACAGCTTGCTGCGACTGCAAGTTGCAAGTTGCTTTTTTATTTGCATTGTCGACTGCGAGCTGCGTTGTTTTCGGGTCGCAAAATGCGATTGCAACTTATGTATTAAACAGTTCATGCATGCAGCATTTTGTAATAGATTTGTTGGCGTAACAACAAGCTGCAGTTGTTTGGGGTATAATCTAACTTAGAATACCCTGCCTTTGCTGCGGCAAATTTAACAAAAGCTAGTTTTCAAAAAAGGAAAACAGCTTGATCAACCCATAACTCGCACTGCCAGTTGCAGTCCAATTTCAAGTCTAATCAGTGAGCGCATTCGGTAGTCGACTATGCCCCGCTCTGCTGCATTTTACTGACTGACAAGTCGTCGTTTGTCACTAGCAAATTCAATGAATATTTTCGGCAGCAGCAGCAACAAAAAATCGAGTGGAAATCAAGGAAAACTTTACAATTGGCTGCCGCCTTTCACACACACACACACCCGAACACACACACATGGGTAGCCTGGGAAAATGCAATGCAAAATTCATTTCACTCGAACTGCAGTGAATTTTCCATCTTTAGCTGAGGCGCTGACAACATGCCGGGAAATTGTTGTGGAGCTGCGCTGCTACGGCTTGGACTGTGGCCACGTTGGGCTCTTAAATTCTTAATTGCATGTCTCAAGCCTCTCTGTCGCACCGTCTGCTATCTCTCTCTCACTCTGTGTGTTTGCTGGCAAAATCCTTACCCAAATATCAATAACAATAAATTGTACATTTATTTTAAGGCCAGCTGCCTGGCAGGCTGGCGAAATAATAAATTCTACGATGGGAGAAAAACAATTTGCGTTTATAGAAAATTTTGCTAGCCAGCAACAATTTGTCTTGCTTAATCTCAGTTCATTAATTTAAAGTGCTACTCGGAACGGGAGAGCGAGCACAACTTGAGAACTTCGAACTGACATTGGGCCGGGCTCGAAGTCTGCTCGAATGCGGCTGCTTGGAGATGGGAGGCGTGACACGAGCGTGCACGAGGCAGGAAGAAGGAAGGCACGCCAATAATAATTTTGCTATAAGCTACGATTAATATTGATTGATAGTTGTCGATTGTATCGATTGTTTTCGCTTTTATCGATAGTTTCTTACATTTTCACTATAGATATAGACATAGGTAGATACAATTAGATTTTCCTTAGTATATCGTGAGTGTAAGCTAGAAAACTTTTAGTGTTCTGTTATAAATCAAAGAAATGAATGCTTAAAATTGTATATTACAATCTAGAACTATCGATAGTTTTTAAAATGATCGTTAGATACAAATATCATACTAGTGCATATACTTTATAGAGCTAAGGTATTTTCACAATTTCCTAATGAATCGAGGAAATGAAAATTTAAAATTGTATTTTACGTTATATAACTATCGATAGTTTTTAAAAGTATCGTAATATGGAATTATCATACATTTACAGAGCTGAGTTAGTCTCACAATTTCGTAATGAATCGAGGAAATGAACTCACGCCCACCTGAATTCCAATTAAGTCATATCACTTATGTAAAGCATATTAAATGTAGCCTACATTCCTGCAATATTCATGAGTGTCGTGTGTAATTAGTCACATGTTTCTCGTGCCTCGAGGCCCCAGGCCCGACCATCTCTAGCTGCCAGCAAACAATGTCCCTCAGCTTTGCATTGTTGGCATGTCAAAACATCTTCGGGTCTCGGTTCGGGCGTGAGTTTGGGCTTGTACACCCTCGCAACGGGTGTGTCTTGCTACAAATTTCATTCTATTTTAGCTTAGCATTTCGCAATCATTGCGTGAAGCGAGCATCTTGGCCAACAGGATTAGGGTCAAGTAGTGGCAACTTTGACCGCACTTTGCCCAGTCGTTTTTAATAATTCATGAGGCATTCCTGTGGCTGACCTTCACAATTTCGGGCTTAATTTTCATTGTTGTTTCAACCGTTGTCAGTCAGGGTCAGGGTGTGTCGGCCTGGTGAGTGGCCGTGTGCCTGCCACGGTGGGCGAGAGGGAGAAGGTCTTGGGGAAAGGGTTGACGTTGATTTGGTTCGGGGAGCACGAAACAACAACTGATTATTGCAAATGGTCAAGTTACAGCTAAAATCTGCTACAAACAAGTACAGGTTGAATTTTCAGCTGGGAAAGATGGATGAGGGCCTGCATATGCATGGGAAATACTTGAGTTATTTCTCGTAGATTGGCACAGAAACTGTTTAAAACGGTTTTCTATAATTAATTTGAATGAGCCAATGGCTTGCACACTTTGATGAGAGGCATATACTTTATGGGCACGAAAGAGTCTGCCTTTTGTGCCCTGCAAACTTCTGGATAACAGTGGTGTATAATTTTTGCAAAAGTGTTTAAAGTATACACTACCTCTTGAACTTTATTTCGCACAGAACAAAAATAATACAAAATTTGGCAACATTCTTTACCCAAAATTAAACCAGCCTAATTGAATTACAATCACATCGTTGCGGCTCGCACTAAACGCGCTTAAATTTTCTTCCAGAGCTTGTAGATGGTGCCGTCGGTGTAGAAAATGCTGCGCAGCATGAAGACCTGCAGCATGCCAACGACAATCATGGCGATCAGCTGGGCACAGGACCAGTTGTTCACCAACGAGCAAATCGATTCGGACACCTTGCGATCCTTGGCCTCGTGCGTGCGTATGTAGCCCTGATGCTGTCGCGATCGCTCCAGATTCAATGCGATCTGTTTGATGTAGCCATACATGAGCGTGTACGCGTTATCGAACTGATATTCGACGGTCATTTCTTTGATCAACTGCTGCGTGTCGAGCTGATCCTGATTGTGCGGTGTCACGTGTAGTGTAAAGACCAAGGTCTTGCGATTGAACGAGCTGATCGTGTTGTCGAAACAGAACTTGTAGACACCCGTCGCGTTGGCGCTCAGCTCGTGCTTCTGCTTGCCCTGCTTGAGATCGGTGACGAGCAGCCGACGCTGCGGATCCATCAGCATGAAATTGATGTGTGCCTCCGCCTGGCCGCCGTGTATGACCTCGTAGTCCAGGCGAAACACTTCGGTTGCGGCCACAGCCTGATGATAGCACTCCATGCGACCGGGTTCGGCGAAAATGGTTAAACGATGATTGCAGATTTCCGCCCGGATGACACCAGCTGCCAGCAGCAGTAGGAGCACGCGCAGCACACGCATATCACATGCGATTTGGAGCATTTTGTTTGAACTGTAAAGGGAAATCGCTTTTCGACGATTGTCAATTTTGCCGAGCGCCTACTGCCTGCGCCGCCGGCAGGCACTTAATAGCCACGCTCGCGCGCCGTTACTGCTCACATATAAAATACCATAAAGTTGCAGCCCCTCCCCACAGCCGCCCTCCCCGCGCCTCCTTCGCTTTCGCGCACCTATCCCTGCGCTGCCCACGCTGCAACTAAAAGCAAGTGCATCAAAAGGAATATGAATTGAGGTCGATGTGTAAATATTTGTCAACGGTAATGGAAATTTATGCTGCCGCGACTCGCACTGTGACGACGCTGACGCCCGGTGAGGGAGGAGTGGGGGAACGGGTGCGGGTCAGTGACAAGGGGGCGGCGCCGGCAGCAGGTTTGCGTGCATGGGCGTGGCAGCAGCAGAAGCCAACTGGGTGTGGGGCGAAAGTTTTCCTTCTTTTTTTTTCAAACTGTTGGCGACGCTGCCTGCATTTGAGCGCAGAAAAAGTATGCGCACAGTGGGGCAAAGCGGTTGATTAAGGTGTAAATTTTGAATGGGCAATTTCAGCGGGAATTGTTACAGCTTTTTTTCTCTTTGTAACTCACTTTAGCCCTTCCTACGCTTCAAACTCGCTGCCCAGTGTTAAAAGACAGCAGAAACCATATCTGTTTCTCAATCTGTTCGTATGAACATCTAGATCTCAGAGTCTAGAAGAGCTGGGCCCATCAAACTTCGTGCCTAGGTAGCTTATTATTGCGCGCAGCTGAAGTGGTTTCAACAATTTGTCCACGCCCACTTCCGCCTTAGTATTAAAAAAAAATAAACCATAAATTTAAAGCAATTTATTTATTTTTTAGGTTTCATGATGATCTTCATCTATTTTATTTTCGATTTTGACTGAACTGACTTTCAACTGTCGTTTGAATATTTTCTTCACTCATCGTTGACCACTGTGCGACACTGGGTCCCAAAAGGTAGTGCCAAAAGCCGCGTGTCCCTAGAGAAACATTGCAAATATACACGCATACACTGACACCCAGCGCCACGCAGGCACACACACACACCCCACACTCACACTCTCCCCCACACACACGCACACTCACTCCCTCACACACACATTCGCACCTGCTTTTGTTTGAACACGTGTGCAGCGGTTGCATTGGACTCTTTTTTTATAGTTTCGCTTTGGTTTTGCTGGTGCGCCTCTATGAGCATGTTTGTGGCAGTGTATGAGAGTGTATGTGTGAGAGAGTGTGTGCGTCTGTGTGTGTGTGCGTTGCCTGCGCATAAAAATTGCAACTGCCGCGCTGCACTTCACCTGGGTTATTTACTTTAAAAAAAGTGCGCTGCCAGCTTGTGCACGCCCCCGCACGCAGCAACTCCCTAACTTCCTCTGCGCCCCTGCCTGTGTCCCTGCCCCTTTGCCCGTGCCCATGCCCGGCAGGCCCGCTGCCTTCCTTTACGTATCATAGAAAAGGGCACAAACTTGTGTCAGCTTCGCAGCCGGCGGTTAAAATACGCAGTCGATGCATGAAAGCTGCAAATAACACGAACAACAACAACAGCAGCAGAGACAGAGGCAAATGCAGAGGCACAAAAAATGTTTGCCGGGCCAGAGGGTCGTCGGGTTGGCAGGCGGCAGGCGGCAGGTGGCAGGTGTAGGTGGCAAATTGACGCGGGGCAACTGGGAGCAGGCACTTGCTCGGCTGCTGCTGCTGCCAAGTTTTGCACATGCCGTGCAAATTTCTCTCTGTGTAGGTGTGTGCGTGTGTGTGTGCTGGGGCGTGTGCTTGTGCGTGTCAGGCTGCGTGTGTTGCTTTAGTTGATTGTTTGCCCGAGGCGCGTCAGGTGCACAGGCGACGCAACGGGGCGCGCGTAACTAGACAGGTGAGACAGGGCAGCCAAGAACAGCCAGGGCAGATGCAGTGCAGCAAGATGCAGAGTGAGGAAGGAGAGGGCAGCCAGACACCGTCGCTGTCAGCAGCCAATTCGCATTTATGAAATTAAGAAAATTGACTACTGGACTGCAAATGATTTCATTTTTTCTGAGTAGCTCTCAAAGGTGCCAAGAAAGTGTGAAGCGCAGATAAGCCCGACCCGTGGGAGGCGCAACTGGGAAGGTGGATTAAAAAGAGGAGGCTAATCAATCGATTGAAGTGAAGGGCCTTAGCATGATGAGATGCAGTTGGGAGTTGAGAATGATGAGCAGAAAGTGAGAGACGCAAAGAGATGGAAGTGAGTTACTTGAAATGAGAGAATTATGAAGAGGGAAGCAAATGAAACGTAGAGAGACTATATACCATATAGTAATATATAATGAAGACAGAAAACACAGCATAAGGGTTAAGGCAGTAATCTGGTGCTGGATAAAATAAATCGATTTTCGATACAATCGATTTTACAATGTTATTTTATTTAATTTTATTGCAAAAATCATCGGTAAAAACCATTTTATTGGGGTTACACGCAAAAACAATACTTTAATTTATACAGTTAATACCCTTTCAGCCACAAACCTTTGTCAAGCAGTGTGGGAAAGTCTTTAAAAACTATCGATAGTGTACTAAAAACTATCGATGCAGCAAACAAATGCTTAAACCAACGATATTATCGATTGTTGAGCGTTTTTATAGCAGGTATGATTTATCTCTGTTATTCTTATCTATTTATTAACTACAAAAATTAACAATTTTTAAATATTTTAATTAATAAATTCTCAGCTCTTGAATCTACTCAAGCTGCAAGCTTTCTGCTCTTTATTAATTGGACATTGTGCCCTGTGCAGGCGTGCTCGGCCGAAGGAACCCATTGCGCTTTCCCTACAACTACTTGCTTAACTCGCTCCTTCTCCTTCTCCATCCCCTCTCCCTCCATTCCCGCCTTGCTTGCCTTTCATATTTTCATATGTATCGTTTAGCCCACTCTTGGCCACGCCCACAGCTGCGTTGCGTTGCAGTTGACGGTGTAATTAACAACTGCATCAGTTTCGCATTGTTTACTCGACTTGGCAAAAACCCGACGCAGTGTTAATTACTCCCCAAGCTGGCGCTGGCCTCCAGTAAACCACCTGGTACCGATCTGGGTCTGCCTCTTGCTCCCTGTAGCCTTCACTCCCCCCTGCACCCTGTGCCCCCGCCCAGTCTGTGCCTTGCACCCTGCCAGTGCCACAGCTTGTGCTGCGGCTGACACAGTGGCTCACTTAGCCGGAGTCGTCGACAGTTCTCCCGAGCGCACAAAAGTCGCAAATTAAAGCGCCACCTGTGGACAGTGCAGCAGCTCTGCCTGTCTCTTGGCGTATGTGTGTGTGTGTGTGATAGTAACAAAATGGCGCTGGGCGTTGTCGGCAATTATGGCTGCCATCGAGTGGAAACACGCCCAGGTACTCAAAGCGCCAAAAAGAAAGTGCAAACAGACAAAGCGCGAGGTGAGAGAGGGACGAAGAGAGTTGAGACAGAGAGAGAGAGTGCAAAAATAATATTTCTTGGGCATTTAACGTGCAACAAGCATTGCACGGCAGTTACTCGTAAGTGGCATTTTAAAGCTGGCAATGGCGATCGTTTATCACAGAACAACGTCAGCCGGCTGCCCTGCACACACAGAGAGAGAGAGAGAGAGAGAGAGGACACTGCTGCCCTAGGACTGCGTTGTTAATTTCATTACCAGCTGGGCCGGAGCGGGAAGGGGGCAGCGGCCAGAGCAGACACTGCCAGAGCTGCACAATCGTAAAAATACATTTAATTGCAGCTGCGAGCAAATGAAATGCGTGCAAACGCAGCCAAGTCACGGACAGAGCAGGGCAGCAGCGGGGCGGGGCAGCGTGCGGGGAGGGTGGGGAAGGGGCCGCTGAGCGATGCGATGAGGACGCATATCAGCTGGGGCCCAGCACCGCGCACAACCATTAAAAACCAGTGTCCATTTTAACGATCAAATTATTGCTGCGATATTATAAGGAAGACAGCGCAAAGCACTTGTCGTTCTTCGTTCTTCCCCCCGCTGCTTCCGCTTCAGCCCGCTGCAACTGCTTCATATTCTGCTGCTGCTGCTGCTTCTTCTTCTCCTTTTTCTTTCCGATTGTCACCGCATCTGGCGGCCGATAATGTGACGTGGTCCCCGCAGACGGTCAGCGGGAGTCCTGCTCCTCTGCTGCCTGCTGCATTAATATGGCGCCAGCTGTCATCGTCTATCGCGAATGCGCCGCCATTTAAACGTGCTGGCCGGCGTAATGAGCAGGCCGAGGGAACAGCTAGCTGACAGAGCTGGGAACAGTCTGTGCGCTGTGTGGGAAGAGCTTGGCTTTAAGCTGATGCCAAGGCGAAGGCATTGATTGATGCGCTTAAAATGTAATTCGACAGCAGATGCACAGGCTGATTAACTATAGGGTATATATATAATACATTTATTTATTTTATATTTAAATTCAATTTATTTTAATTACAGAAAAAATGCCAAGCAGAAACATCAAGCTGTAGCTGACCTAAAAATAAGTTATAGTAGTCTAGCTATACAAAATCGTAGCTGCAGAAAATGCATAGTATAGTTAGCCGATTTTCCGCCTCTTTCACCTTGATTTTTTGCCCCAAATCCTTTATAACTTTTTTAAAATTATATGACTTGATTGCATGCCAAATTTCCAATACCTTAATTAAGCTTGCGTATCATAGCTTGCTTTAATATTACCAAAGTAAAGTGCCAGAAATTCAATGTATTTTTATGACTTCAGTTGGCATTAAAAATACCGCACAACCTGCTGACTTAGGAGCACGCATTAATGGCACCAGGTAATGGCAGAGCAAGGCAAGAAACGGGAAAGGTAAAGGCGGTCAGAATACTCAGCAAAGTCCACTTTAATTATGTATGACAACTGGCATATAGAGACATATGACTACACTTTGCTGGCCCGTACAAACTTTAACACTCGCAGGTTTTCTTGAGGCTTGTCACTCCCCCGCCTGCTCCACCCCTTCTACAGCAGCAGCAGCAACTTCTTTTATTTTCGGAGCGTCTTAATTGCAAACTGGCACACAATGGAAGACTGGACTTGACAATGTGAGCGACGGGCAGGTCCGGGCAGACGGCAGACGGCAGCTGCCGTGCTCGACTGGCAGTCATCTTTGGCCGCTGCCATTTCGAAGCCATTAGGGGCGGTCAGGCACACCTCGCAACATACCCGACTCCCCTACCTCCCTCGGCCAAGTGAGGGCAACAATCAAGCGAACAAATTGGGTTCCTGCTCAACTGTCTGGTTAATGGCTACAATGACACAATTAATTGCATGTCGGCTGCCCAGCTGGCTCCGAAGTCAGGTGCCCCTGCCCCCTTCTCTCTCTCTCTCTCTCTCTCTCTTTCTTGCCATGTCTCCCTCATTTGCGGCTGCTGCTGGCAACATGAATTCATTTTTCTGCAAAAATTTAATATGCTTAAAATAAATTAGTAATTAGCTTTGGGATAGGGCAATACGACCCGAGATTCAGGTGATTGTTCGCTTGGGGATTTAGCTGGAAATAAACAAGAAATTGGCTGTAAAACTCAGTCGGGTATAAAAGTATGTTCTAGCCCTGGGATGTCATATCTACATTCCTATTCCATTATTATTATCATACTATTACTTTAATTAAGTCATACATAGGCATATCATTTTGTGTCATATAATGCCATAGTAATATTTATCTTGTATGTTGTTACGTGCCATATATATATCATGTCAAATTCTGCCATATCTTGTCATATTAAGTCAAATTCCTGCATATCTTGCCATATTTTGTCGATTTCTGCCATGCCATACCACGCCATACCATGCCATACCATGCCATACCATGCCATACCATGCCATACCATGCCATACCATGCCATACCATGCCATACCATGCCATACCATGCCATACCACGCCATACCATGCCATACCATTTCGTACCACGCCATACCATGCCATACCATGCCATACCATGCCATACCATGCCATACCATGCCATACCATGCCATACCATGCCATACCATGCCATACCATGCCATACCATGCCATACCATGCCATACCATGCCATACCATGCCATACCATGCCATACCATGCCATACCATACCATACCATGCCATACCATGCCATACAATGCCATACCATGCCATACCATGCCATACCATGCCATACCATGCCATACCATGCCATACCATGCCATACCATGCCATACCATGCCATACCATGCCATACCCTATTATATAATACCTTACTATTCTATAACATTTCACACCATATCAAACCACACCACACCATACCATACCACATTATATTTATTCTATACCATACCCCATATCCCCAGCCATTCCAGTAGATCACGCGCTCAGTTGACTTCACTTCCCGCAGAATTTTCCGATTTCTGCAGCTGCTTCGATTTCGCAGCGTACTCCTCCATAATTGCAGTTTGCCTTTTGTCTGGCCTCCAAACGGCGCCAGAGTGTCCCGTTATCCTGGGGTCAAAGCATATTTCGCTGCATTGTGCCGCGTGCTCGGGGCTGCAGTTTGTATTGCCTTGGCCATTACAAAAGTTAAAGCCAGATGAAGCAGAGCGTAACGCTTTAAACTACAAAAAGCTTTTTGCTGTCGTTATTGCGCTCCATTCAGATCTCACTTGTCTACCTCTCCCTCTCTCTCTTTCTCTCTCTCTCTTCATCTTTCCCTTTCTGTTGGCTTGTTCTGTCGTTGGGAACTTTGACTTCAGCGCAAAGGCGCAGAGCAGCTCATAACAATGAAACTTTTGCACACTTTACAATTATGCGCCTGCATGTGCGTGTGTGTGTGCGTGTTTGTGCAGCATGTGCTTGTGTGTGTGTATTGCTTGAGAAACCCATACATACGTGCTTAGTTTGTACCTGCAGGATTTTGCAAATTAACCCACATTTGCCACTACTTTCCTTAGTTCGCCTACAGTTCCACGGCCAAAAAAAAAGTGCAAATTTTTCATTTCACCTAATGGAAAATGCGTTGCACAATTTCTTTTCGAACTTTTCCAGGAGGTGTGTGTGCGTGTGTGTGTGTTAAGCAGTTCGCATTGCATTTCCATTTTCGGCTTTGCAAAATTGCCAAAGTTTTGTTTAGTTCTCGTTGGGCTTTAATCAGATTGAGCCCCATAGCCATTGTGTGGCAGCTATCAAACGATTTTGCTGCCCATAGAGTCTCCTCGTTTACTTGGGCGATAAAGGAACAATTTGCATTGTCTTGCTTAGAGATTGATTGAGATAACAGAAAAATAATATAATTTATTTAAATAAAAGGAATAACTGGCGAAACATGTCAAAAAAAATCGAAAGTAAAACTGTCCAAAAAAAACAGACTGCCTTTTAAAACTAATCCGAGTTCATGCCAGCTAGAGCGGCTGTTGAGGCTTGAAATAAATGTGAATTTTTCTACAAAATATAGTTCCAAGTATGCCATTGTAGACTCAAGCCAAGGCTGGAGCGACTTGTCGCAATTCAAGAGCGCGCTGCTTATCGTGCCTTTAGGCAAAGTGCATTTCATTGTTAATCCTAAGGCCAGTGGAAGGCATGTGTGCCCAACCTGTTGTATGCAAATGTTGCGGTCATATTTTGTGCACGTAAATGCATCAAAGTCACATTACACGATGCTGGCAATATTTTAGCATTAATATGCGAGCTGCAATCGCCACGCAATTTGCATGTGGCCGGCAAATTGGCTTGCTCGCTCGGCTGCCTCCCGGCCTCCCGGCCTCCCAGCTGCCTCGCTGCCCACGGGCGTGGCCAAAACAAACTGGCCCAGTGGGAGCGGGAGCTGGTCGGTTGTGTTGTGTTGTTCGCATTAAAATGCCAAAGAGTGGAAAACAAAGCCAAAGCAGCGACGCCCTCACTTCCGCTTCCGCTTCATGCGTCGACGCTGCGTTAATGGCGCGTCATGAAAAGCCGAAAACGAGCAAGAAGAAGCAAAGTAAAGCAGAGGGAGCGAACAAGAACGAACAAGAGAGAGAGGGTGGGAGTAATGGTTGCTAATGCTGGCGTCAAAGAAAAGCGTTGCTTACAAATTGCGCAACAACTGCGAAGCAGAGCCACAACAACTAATAAAAATTGCAACGACAAGAACAAACAGGGGAGGGGAGAGCGAGTAGAGAGCGGTAGCTGACCAGAGTCGACTGAACGGTAACCAAATTACAATAGCAATAAAAAAAAGGGACAGAGAGAGAAGGAGAGGAGCAAGGAGAGAGAGTGGCATGGTTGTGGCGATTAAAATCGCAAAAGAAAGCGCTGTAAAAGACGAGGCTGGTCATTAGCGTAATATAACTGATTCCATATACACTGTATAGTATAGCATATAATCAAGCCAATCGTTCTGCCTGAATTTCATAATTCACACAGCCAGAAAGTAGCCGAAAGCTGGCTTGACTTTAGTGCCATTTGAAGCTGAAATTAAGTCATAAGCCAACGCTTATGTATTATAACTTTGGTTGTGTTTATCTACGTAATGGTTGCTATTTTTAGACTGTTTTGCCGCATTACGTATACGCAGCGTTGCGGCGTGGCGCGTTGGCGTGCCTAATGAAACGTGTTGCCGCAGCCAGAAATTGTGTAGCATACTTAGTGGGGCACCCAGGGGTTCCACTCTCTATGTGTGTGTGCAGCGGGCAACTGGGGAGCTATTTAGCGCACATTTAAAGCTTCTCAGCTGCCCCGCTGCCTGTCGCTGCCCACCCGCGTCGCAAACAAAGACGACTAGTCGAACTAAGACGACAACAACGACGCGCAGAGCGCGCTGGCACAAGCGTGCTGAGTAGCTGCACGGGCGGATCTGGCGAGACTGCCTGCAAACGAGACTGCAGCCAAGCGCAGCGCCCAGCGACAATAATTTAATTTAATGTGTTTGCATGCGCAACGGCGACAAAAGGCAACAAACGATGCTGCTGCTGCTGCCGGCTGCTGCAGGCAACGCGCATCGAAACCGTACGTCCTCGACCCGCGCCAAAGATAACTCACAATTTGTGGCCATTGCGTACGCGACTCTTGCATCTTGTAACGCCAGCGAGGCGACGCGATGCGCTGGCAAAATTTATGGCGTATCCGCTCGCCGTCCCGTGCCCCGTGCCACGCGACCCGAGGGGAGTTTATGCTGAAATTATTAGTGTAAACATTTTGTATTTAATTAATATGGTGCAGCAGCAGCAGCAGGACCGGGCTGAGCTGCAGGAAGGCGTGGACAGTTGTGTTGACAATGCCGGCTCACGAAAAAATTGCCATGCGATAGTCGATTTTTTATAGTTTACCACGCTGCTCCGACTCGGTTTGCTGCTCCAGCTCGGGCCGTATAATGCGATAATAATGATGTGGGTTATTTATGACGGCAACGTGGCCACAGACTGCGAAAAGCTGTGCTAAAAAATGGCACAGACTGCGAATGAAAGCGGTGTAGGGAGGGCGGGGAGGGAGGCACATGCTGCAATTCATGCTGAAATCTCGCTACAAATTGCAGTCAAACGATGTAATAGCACGCTTCACGTATAATGGTATTAACAAGTTAATTGTCACTCAAAGCTGAGCTGCAACTTTTTTACCCTAACACTAAAAAACGAAATTGCAGACCACCCAAAATGCTTTACTGGGATTTACAATTTCATAAAATTGTGCAAACAGTTTTCAATCTATTCAAACGGAATAAACAAAAACGTTATTTCTACATGAGCAGATAAACTAATTAAGCTCTGTTTGCGCATATGATAATAAATAATCATTTTTGTTTAATTTAACCGAATTTAGCTGAAAAGTGACCAAGGTTTGGCTTTAATATGGCCATACAAGCGCCAAGGGGCAACGGCTTTAAATAGTTTATTTATATACTATAATTTTCAATTACATTTTCTGAACCTTAAATATCTTCCATTAGATTTACAAATTTAGCTTTTTAATTTATATTTTACTAAGCATTATATATTTATTTAATTATACCATTTTATTAATGTCTTTGATTGAAATCAGGCTTTTTGATTATCTAAATTCATTTCATTATAATTCCTTAGATTTTTATAAATACTCTTATATCAATTGCTGCTCTTTCAATACCCTGTAAAACTCTGTATTGCTCTGTCTAAAATAACGTAAATTTTTTAATTGCATTGCTAATGATGAAGGTCGTCGGAGAACATTACGAGCGGCTTAGCGAGAACATTTGCAGGTAAATATTGTCTTAATGGGGGCGACCATTTGTTGTGCGCGTACACCCTGCTCGGGAGGGTGCTTATGTGGACCATAAATTGTCTGCAGCAATGCTAGACATCATAATACAAAGTGTAATAAATATGCGAGAAGGCGAGTGCAAACAGTGAAAACGAGACCGACGACAACAACAACAACAAAAAAATAAGCTTGCAAAGTACAACAACAGCAATAAAATGGAACCAAGTTGTTGTTGTTGTGGTTATTCTTTTTGTTGTGATTGTAAATTGAAAGCAAGGACAGAGCGTAGTCGAAGCCAAGGCTAAGGCAGGCAGTAAATGCGAAGTAATGAGCATAAAAATGACAGAGAAACCAAACCACAAGAGAGAGAGAGAGAGAGAGAGAGAGACAGAACGAGAGTGAGAGAGAGAGGCAGAGCAGACACGTAAATCTTTTTTGCAACGCTTTCAAGGTGAAATAACAATTTAAGTTTACGAGTATTACTCGCAAGCGACAATAACCACAGCAACAAAGACAAGAACAACAGGCCACATTGAAGAAAAAATAAATACAAAAAAAGAAGCAAAGAGAAGATTCTGGCCAAAGGTCCCAGGGAGGGAGCTACGCATTGAGTGTGTGTGTGTGTGTGCGTGCACACATAACAAAGGCAAAATCTATGATATATGACAGAGCTGTGCATCAGTTGCCACGACAACTTCGGGCATGTATTTGTCATATTTTCTTTCACCTTATTGTATTTTATTTTATTTGCAAGACAGCTGAGTGCGCACACAGTTGGGGGTGTGGCAAGGCTGGGTGGTGCATGTGGCGTCCTTCAGCGCCATATATCACTTTCTAATAGTCTGCAGACAG
Organism: Zaprionus inermis; assembly: GCA_018151445.1. Lineage (NCBI taxonomy): Eukaryota > Metazoa > Arthropoda > Insecta > Diptera > Drosophilidae > Zaprionus > Zaprionus inermis. The sequence goes on from JAECXD010000555.1 coordinate 3,215,073, forward strand.
TTCCAGTGAAATTTCATATCCACCTCTCTGTAAAACTGTAAACTGATGTTGTGAAATTCTCTTTGAGGGTTTTCGCTTGAACTCGATAGCCTGGGTGGGAATGGTAATAAGCCGTCTCAGTAGACAGTTATGAAAATACAGTTTAGATTTGCTGCCACTGAAATATTACATTTATTCCTGTTAGTTTTCTTTACCATTCTCACGTGTTTCTCTTTGTTTACTTTCCCTGATTGCGTAGTCAGTTTATTTATCACCACGCTCGACATATTTTCCATATCAAGCAATGCCGCATTCTCGCGCGATTGTCACAGCAAATGAACACCGACATTATCCATGAGGTTCATCAAAATTATACGCTAGATTTGCCCGAGAGAGAGAGAAAGAGAGAGAGGGAGACACCTGTCGAAAGAATGCATGGGGATGTGAAGTGTGTGTGTGGGTGTGGCAGGCAGCATGTGCTGCCACTTAATTGCCAAACAACAGAGTCAAAAAAGAAGCTGCCACTCGCACCGAGTACGCACCCGGCACACGGCACCCGGCACTCAGCTCTCTCCCTCTCCCTCTCGTACTCACGCTCTTTGGACTCGCTTTGGGTTCGCTTCGGTTTGGCACAAATCACAATTCGATTGTCTCTACGTGTCAATCACAGGACATGGGGCTGCATTTAAGCAGCGTTATCCAGGCATTATACAATCATTTGTGATCCCGTGCGTCCGACCTTCCTCTCTCTCTCTCTCTACCCCTTTCTCTCTCTCTGTCCATTTCCGTAACAAAGCAGCTAATGGGTCTGCAGCGGGCAGCCCTGGCACGCTGATTTTCCCAGGACTTATTTCACTTGCTGCTGGGGCTCGAGCGTTGCTGTTACTGTCACTGGAGTTTAATTAGCGCCGCCAGCCAGTCGAGGCGCGTGGACAAATTTGCACGCTGACCATTTGGCTGATAAATGTAGTAGATACAACCGCTTCCCATTTTCCACTTCCCACTTTCCACTTGTGCATTGATTGGCCTTACAGGTGTGCGTATGTGTGTGGCAGTGTGTGTGTGTGTGTGCGAGTGTGTGTGTAGGGCAGATATTTGTGATTAGGCTTTGGTTAGGCTGAGCTGCGTTTATTGACAGCCACGCAAATTGCCTGCGCGTTCGAACTTCCGAAAGCCCAAAAAAGTATGCTACATATTTGTGAACAGCGCAAGCGGTTGCTTGTAAGCTCCGCAGACCACCTGTTAAATTGTTTGCAAGCGAGCAAATTGTCTAAATTGGCACACGCCACCACAAAGCACACAACACAGCTCCCTGGTACAAACATTCCCCCCGCCCACCTAGCGTGCGGCACGGCTGAGTTGTGTGATAAATTGTATAAAATGCCTAAACAAAAATAGACAAAAAACGAAGTCAAATAAAAGCGGGTTAAGAAAGCAAAGAGAGCTTTAAAAGCTCCCGCTCCCGCTCTCTCGCTCTCTTTCTCTCTCCGCTGAATGTGTATTGCAAGCTTGCCTGGCGCTCTCTTAAGCTGCCGCTCGCGCTCTTTGAGCAAAAGCTGCTGTGGGCCAAAAGCTGCCGCAGGGATGCTGTAACGGCGAAGAGCCGCAGCCGACAACGTCGCATCTCGTCGCTGGCAGCGGCAGCTTCGTAACCAACGCGTCTCGTCGCGTCTCGTTGCCTCGTTTAGCTCGGCAGCTCGGCAGCTGATGCCCAAACGCGTTGCCTTGTAGTAGGTCCTGGCCGTTCTGATGCTGCTGCGAGCTGGCCAAGTTAACGGCGTTTCAGTCAAGCTCCAGCATCCGTTGAAACAGGGAGCACTCTGCACGCGTTCCGTTACTTTCAACACACACACAGGCACACGCACACTGTGAGAGATAAACTGGCAGGCAGCAGCGTGTGCTGTGCATGTTTGCGTTACTCTAATTGTGCGATTGTGTGTGTGCGTGTGCGTGCGTCCGTGCGTGAGTGCGTACGTATCGCGGTGTGCGTGTTCATTGGTGTGTGTAAATTTTTGGGCAGCGCGAAAGCAAACAGTAACAGAGCTGCAGGTTACGCATACGCCCCGCGAACCGGTTAAAGTCAAAGTAATTCGAGCGTCTCGTAACATACTCGCACGACAAACATAAGCGACCAAAAAAAGGCAAATCTGCAACGAGGAATTTATTTTTTTTGAAGCCCCCAAACTCTGCAAACGCAAACAAAAACATATTGAAAGCGAAGCAGAGTTGCGTGAGCCTAAAATGTAAGCAGCGGGAATATTCTCACAAATATTTGGCAACATAAAAGCAAATAAATCTTGAATTTAGATAGAGGAACTCTACGAAACGCAAAGTTTTCGCAATTTAAATTTGCGATTCAAAAAAGTCTAGCTTGAATTTGGCGAGCAGAAAACAAACAAATAGTAACTTGATGCACATCAATATCTCGATGGATAAAACAATTTTGTGCTTCGATATTTCTTGGCAACAATTTCATATCCCATTGGCAGCATTTCAAATGTGAAGCGAAGTTCTTTTACCTTTGGCCTACTGCAGATAAGGAATTGCAGCTCATACAATAAATCGCTGAGAGAAACATTCCGAGTGTAGTCGACATCGATTTTAGGCTGTGAACCCAACCGGCATATGAGTAATGTGGGAAACAAATACGCTTGGTTTTGCTAACGAAGTTTTGCTGCAAAATTTCAAAATAAAACTAAGATCAATTTTCACGTGTACCTTTTGTGCTGCTGCTACTGGCCATTACTCTAAATGTCGCCAGATTTTCATAAATAAATCAAGTCGTAGTCGTCCTTTCTAATCGCAACACATTCACAAAACAATTCAAGTTTCGTTGTTCAGCTGCTCCCGCCCACATCAAATATCCAATGCAATAAAAAAGTTAAATCAAAGCGCGGCAAACCGTCAGATTGCTAGACTGCCAGACTGCCAGACTGACTAACTGACTGACTGACAACTGCTCAGAGCGGGATCGGGTCGATAGCATTTGCCATTGTTCGCTTGGAAATTTCGGTGCTCATCAACTTAAATTGTGAAAATTAATCAAGTTGAAAAGGTTGCCCCGTGGCCATTTTGGGGGAGGCCTGCCCGAAATGTATGGCAGTGTCTTTTGTCTTGTGCTCTGCTTGGCCAGGTCGAGTCAGTCAAGACAAGCCAAGTCGACATGCAAGCGAAGCCAGCAACCTTTCTCTCGGGGGCTGGGCAAAAGGAAAACCTTTTGCTTTGCATTCAAGCGGAAATTAAAGCGCCTTGCCACAAAGCAGAAGCAGGCAGCACAGATAAAGTGCAAGCCATGTGGGCGGAGTGGGACCACTCTCACACGCGCCTCAAATTGAAATTGTGTCCTTAGGCCTGAGGTTGGCAACAACAACAAGAGTGGACAAACAAAAAAAATAGCTGAAAAAGGCCAGCGAGGACACGTGGTTAAAGCGCTTTTTAAATTTTTGTTTTGCTTTCCGCTTTTGGCCTCGGTGGGTCAAAGGTTGAGTGACATTTTTACAGGCATACACTCGGCAGCCTTTGTGAGACTGGAAACCCTTTTTAATTAATGCACTCAGCCTACGCACAGCATCGCACCACACCTCATTAAAGCCCGGTGTGTGTGTGTGTGAAATGAAAACATAAAATGGTTTTATGATTTTCAGAATTTTGTATTTTACTGCGGCTCGACTCGGTTTATAATTAATTTAATTAGCGCGCACTTTGCGCCTTCTCAAAGCGAGCAAGAGGGAGACAGCGAGAGAGAGAGGGAGAGAGTGCAAGCTAATAAAATGTGTCCACAGCAAACTAATTAGTCAGCTCGTAAAGAACTTAAGAGGTCGGATTTCTCTGCTTCTCGCGGGTGATGGAATATATTGAAAAGCGTGAGAGAAGTACAGCAGGAAAACTCTTTGATAAGCAAATTTCATGCAGATTATGACAAAATTCGCAACTGATTTCGAATTTAGAATGTTGCTTAAATATGCAAAGCACTTTTCATTCCAAATTCACAATTAATTTTCAATTATCTTCGCAACATCGTGTGCTGTCGCGGCACATCTGCGCGATTAGCCACACATTTTATGCTGCACACACACTTTCAATAATAATTACTATCCGCAGTCAGACAGGCCAAAAGTTTAGTCTAACACAACTCGGTTAAACAACAATCAATTTCAATAAAAATTAATTAACATGCATAAAGCACAAGTGGGCAACCGTCGAATGCAATGCAAGGCAACAATTTATTCAATTGCCGAAATTCGTTTGACAAAACCAAAATTACTTTAAATATTGAATGAATGATCGAATTTGTTCAATGCATTTGCAAAGATAAAACCTAAAGCCAGTTTGGAATAATTTGCAAATATTTAGAGAGTTTCTGGCCTGGAATAGCGTGTGATTTAGAAAATTGATTCCGTACAAATTTCTTGACAATTTTTTAACGTATCCTCTGGCAGAGCGTGAGAGACATCAAAAGTAAATGAAGCATAAATGCCAGAAACAAGCCAAGTTGTGCTGGAGGGAAACGAAAAAAGTGATTTTAATTTTGCCAAACAATTTAGGCGGTGTGGCGCGGAGTGGATGGGGACAAATTGATGGGAAGTCGTTGCTGGGTTGTGCATGAAGAGAGGAGGTGTGGGGCGTATTGGCCATGCGGAAGTTGTGGCTAAATAGGTTTGTGGGAATTAGAAACACGAGCGAGCGCGACGGGCGCCACTTGGCGGCGAAAAATAACCGGAAGGAATTACATCAACCTCAGACGCGAAGAGGAAATTAAATATTTTATAGTCTGTGGCTGGGACGCACACACACACAGGCACACACACAGGCACACACACAGGCACACACACACAGGCACACACAATTATAATTTCTTGCGGTAGGCAGGGAGATAGGAAGCGGAGCAGCCTGAATCTACTTTGAATGAAATCAACGAAAATGGAGAAAACAATTTTGCTTTTTTTCGTTTACTTCTCTCGTATTTGGTTGGGTGTGCTGAGTAAGTGTGTGTACATGCGAGTGTGTGTGTGTGTTTGCCTCTGTTAATGCCATGGTGTTGCACCTTGTGGTATTATGAAAACACTCACAAGCAACAGAGCAGAGCAGCACGACCACGCTAAGAGGATCTGCCAGTTGGGATAAAAATACCAAAAAAAGGAGAACGTAAAAAAATAAAAAACAAGCCAAGCAAAAGTAACAGTTACAGTAGGAATGGCAGAAATACAGAAGCAGCATAAGAATTAAGTGAGAGAGCGAGCAAAATGTGACATGCTAAAAGCGACGAATTAAATTAAAAAGGAAATTAAATTGCCATAAGCCGATTCCGCCAGTTGCCAGCGATGACTCTTAGTGGTTTTTCTGTTCATAGTCTCAGCGGTTTCCCAGAATTGCCAAAAAGTTTACAAGAAATACTGAGAAATATTCTCAAATATTCAATGAGCACGAGCATGTGCATTGACACTGAGTGTAAAGCCAAATTGTAGAAAATTAAAGCAAAATTCAAAAATGATAAGCCAAATTTTTGTTTTTCTTTTTGCAATGACAATTAAACATTTTTTGTGCTAATGAAAACTTTTTCTGTTCTTCTCCTTTCGTCCTTACGCACACACAGAGTAATTGAGAGTGAGAGAGAGAGAGAGAGATACAGTTACACTTGGAACGGAAAATCAACGAAATTGTCGTCACTCTAATCAAGTGGAAATTTGATTAAAGAAGAGAAAAGAAAATTTAATAAATTGCGGAGCCCAACAGCCCAGTAAAACGAGAGGCAGAGAGAAAAATCGTGCGACGCGTATATCAAAAGGTAAAAGCGACAAAAAAAAGGAAATCAACACGCACGCACATGAGCGAATTTGTAGTTGAGTGAGAATACAAAAACGAAAGCGTAGCCGAAAAAACATTAAAACTCAGTGAAGTGTGAAACTTCTACAAAGCACGCAGCGAACGCGGGAGAGTAAAAAAAGGTTTGCAAACGGAATACAAAACAGAATCGTATACGGTCACACACTAAAATACGTGTAACTAAAATTAAAAGCAGCGATTATAATTTAGTAGCAGGCAACTAACGGCGCCAGCTGACGGCAGGCAGAGACATTGCCTGTACTCCTTGTACTTTGCCTTGATGTGCTACGTATTTTATTCGCTCTCTCTTCATCTGCTTCGGTCTTGGTCTTGAGCTGCTTGGACGAAATTAAGTGCAGATTATCAGCAGATTATATTTTAATAGCATTTCAAGCTGTTGCCTTCCACGACGACGGGGCCTCCATCCTCACCCAACAAAAAAAAACCAAGAGAGACTACAATAGCAACAATAACATTATAACCATGTGCCAGTGTCGGTGTTCGTGTTCGTTTCGGTCTCGGCGTGTGTGAGCTAGCTAACGGGTGTGTATGTGTATGTGTGTGTGTGAGAACGCGTACAAGTGCGGCTTATTACATGATGTCCACTCGAAGCATACTTACGGCGCGGGGCACACACATAAAGCAAACATAAGCGCGTTAGAAATTGATATAAAGTAGCAAGATATTCAAGTGTCGAGTGTTACGACTTGCCACCATAGTGTGTGTGTGTGTGCGCGTGTGCTTAAAGCGTACTGGATCATTAAAACATTGAGCATACGCCGTGTGTGCAACGCAGTGAGAACGACAAACAAACAGAGAGACAGAGAGAGAGAGAGCAACAGGTAAGACGAGCCATTTTGTGTTACTCTTTGAGATATTTATAGAAAAAAAAACTATAAAATATGGGAACATAATTATAGCACAGCATACTGCAAAATGAAAAGCAAGCGCCTCCTAAAAGTATGCAGCGGTTTTTTGAAAAAACAAAATATTCATGATTTCGTAGCAAGAGATATTTAGAGGTATGAAAAGCGCATACATATCATTGCTGAATGCAACTTTCGACCCGCCACAGCGCGCTCTAATTCACATATAATTCCTAACGCAGCCTAAAACTATGCAACAAAGTTTGATACGCATTCGTTAGGCGAGCTAATGGAATTATAGATAGAATCTTGACTCATTTGCACAATGCAATACAGTCTGCAACACATTTAGCACATCCACCAGACCACCCTTCCGGCGTTGCACTTGCTCTCCCCCCCCCACCCACGCTTGTGGCGCGTTGACTGAAGGGGTGCACGGTGCGCGCGGCTCCGGCGAGGACTGTGCCAGTTGGCTGTTAATTAATGCTAACCGAGCATCCGCTGCAGCATATTTAAAAACGCATTAGCTTTTCGGTTCTGTAGCTGCCGCAGCCAAGGCAACCAAAAGCGGCAGCTTTCCTATGTGTGTGGGTGTGTGAGTGAGCGAGAGAGTGTCATAATTTTGTGGCAACAGCGAAAAAACATTTGGAGCGAGGAGTTTAAAACATTAGCGTAATGCATATAAAGCGAATGGCACATCAGAATTATATGCGTGTGTGCTAAAGAAATGTTGTAATTACGCGGAACGCTGTCGTGCTCACGGCAGGCGAATGCGCTCTGCAATATACCCAGTTAGCAGAGCCGACAGGGGGTAGCTGCGGCTGACAGGCAGTTGGATATGGCTTGCAGTTGCCCAGGGAATAGGCAGAGGGTTGGCTGTAATACAAGTATATATAGTATGCAGTAGGTATGTGTTATTGTAAGGGGTATCTCGCAGTCTGCCCCGCCTGCTTTCTGGCCGCTTTTCACATTTCCCGCAGCACTCGCATGTGTTGCTAATTTAATTCTTTTCTTTTTCGAAAGCTCCAACGATGGCAACACTTGCCGAGACATTAAAACGAAACTTTTGCCATGCGGCTAAGGGAAACCGTGATTCTGCCTGCACCATCAGCAGCATCCCTAACATTCTCCGGCCAGACCAGGATGGCCTGAGCATCCTCAGTGGCCACAGTGCTCTCGGCTGCTTTGTTGCCGTTTGTTGTCTTAATGGTATTTGCCTGCTCCGGCTCGACTGTTGGAATCTGTCACCAGGCTACGTGAGAATACAGCTGTGCGGCGGTGTGCGTGTGTGCGGGTGTGTGTGTGTGTGACTGTGTGTGGGTGTTCTGCGGTAGACCGCTGCTTCGCTGCTGCTCTGCCTGACCTAAGCCAGCTTGTTCGCATCGGCGGCAGTCGGGCGCAACTTACCTGACAAAACTTTAACGCAAAAATTTCATTTAAAAGTTTTCGCTGCCGTTTGGACTTGGCACTGGACCGAAACGACAACCGCCACCCCCACCCACCCACAGGACCTATGGCACACGGCAGCTGCTTGAAAGTTATACCCCTCCGCACCTCCCTCAATTGCCAGCAGCTTCTTGGGGCAACTTTTGCAAATGGACATTGACGTTGTATGGTTTTTTCTGCTGCCTCTGCCATGGCGCATCATAAACATTCACACAATTTTAACGATCCTTTGCTCTGGGCCTTGGCCTGGATCCTGGAACCTGCTGCCGCTGCCATGGCTGCCCTCCCGTAGTCCTGGACACTCCATTAGCATTAGCAAGTTGTCAAGGCACGTTGCGGGATTTATGCAACAATTTGGAATTCCCGTTGAAATCTGTTTGCCAACAATTTGTGCTGGAAACCATTTTTCAAGCAAACACAACGGCAAGAACATTTCGTATTTCATATTTGATTTCACTGCGTTTGGGGTAACTTGCGAGCAGAACTTTTCGGCAGCACTGTTTTTCGAACTATTCCCAAACAATTTCAATTAAAATTCGCAAATGTGCACAGAGTAGGAAACCTAAAAAGAACTTTAGTTGATGATATTTAACTAAAGTATTCATAACTAGTTCAATATTTTTTACTTTTTGTTTAGCAATTTTCTTTTTGTGTTTAGTAAATTTTATACACATTTATTTTTTATTAATTATTAAGTGACGTTTTTTTTTCATTTATGCAAGTATAATTTAAAAGCGTTTTTACTCTACACATGTTTGATTAAATGTTTTTCTTATTGTTGCAAAAAGTTGGCACTTTAAATATGTATTATTCATGCATATTATTTCTTATTCTTTATTCGCGTTCATGTTAAATTGTTAAATTGTATTATTTGAAACCAGAATATTTCGCAAAATGGAACGAATTAAATTGTTTTTTGTTTATTTTTAATTTTTGCTTTATCGCATTTTACAACTTTTGGCATGTGTTGGGGCGCATTAAATGAACGTGCACATTCCTGTCGAGTTTCTTTGCGGGACTGGCTGAAAGGCGTAAATTAAATTGGTTTTTGGTTTTACCAAATTGCATTTAATTGTTTAATTGTTGCTTGCGCATATTACGTATACGTAGTATCGTGCAGTGTTCTCGCATTTCTCTTGGTTTTGTTTATTTTTTATTTTTTGTAATTCCCTGCGAAAATCCCACGCATTTTTTAACAACAGCTGACGCTGTCCTTTAATGCAACTGTTGTTCTTGCCACGGCTTTTATTGTTGTTGCTTAACTAATTAAAGCGAAATTGCATAAATTAAAGCTCGAATGTGCAAATACTTGAAGCGCGTATTTGCTTAACATGCAAGTTGAGCAAATAAATAGAGCGAAGGGGGCGGAGACTACGAAGCCACAGACATAATTCGCACTCGACTTTATGACACTGATTATTTATTAGGTTGTTTTTTATGGCACACGCAAAAAAAGAATATTTAAAATCGTATGCAAGTGATATAATACGTTTGTTTCTTTTTTTTTCAAATTATATATACCAATAATTAAAATGTATTTGTATGCAAGCTTTGAAATTGCTTTTTAATATAACATTAATTGGATCGATGACAATTCTAGGAATCCCTGCTGCGCAATTATCAAATATTGTCATATTGATTTATCATGCAATGAGTGTATTCATACCCCGCTCTCTCTGCATAAATATTCATATTCATTTCGGCAAGTTTTGCACATCAATCAAGCGCAATAATTTGCCATCAAGCCGATTAACTTGAGAACTCTGCGCAATTCTGTTAGACCAAATGCGAGCGAGGGAAAGTGTAAACAGTGAATCGCGAAAAATTTGTACGTTTTTATCGACTGGGAATATCCAGCAGGGCGGCAAATTGTAGCAGACACACACGTACACTCGCCCAAAACTCCCACGATACTTTAAAGCAGTGGAAAAAGCGTCCGCATTGGGTAGTAAACACTTATTAGATGTCACAAGCCCGGCACGAGGCATTGGTAGTGCGATGGGAATGGAGAGCGGGATGGGGCAGCTGGCGACGCAATGGAGCGTGCTGCTTAGGAGTATTCAACTAATAAAAATGTCAAAACGCATGAAGTTGATGACAAGTAACGCAAAATGACAGCGCAGGCGACCCGAGGCGGTGGGGGAAACTGCTGGCGGCGTAGCCGGTGCGTAGCTGCGTTCCTTCATGTGGCACACAATTTGCCGCACCTGCTGTGAGAGTTCTCAGTTTCGAGCTCTCAGCCCGGAGTTGGCAGTTCCGCAGTTCCTGAGCTTCGACTCTCCCGGTGTGTGGCTTGGACTGCAGTTGCCTTTTCTTGTTTTTTCTCTTTTTCTATTTCTTCGGCTGCTTCTTTCACTTTCCGTTTGCCCACTCCGTTTTGCCAAAAACTTTCACAATTAAAACTTGGCAATTTTGCTGGCACACGTCGCACGCATCGTTTCAATTTCGTTTGCCTGGATTGGATTAAGTGGATTTATCATATCCATGCCGCGGGCGAAACTTGTCTAAAAATACAAGCACACACACACGCACAGCTAAATTGTATAAATACATATATTAAATATATATATATATATATGTGTTTGGTCGACTTTTAATTACGCAATTTTTCAGTGCGATCACGTACTGCGAATGTCGTGGTAAAAAAGTTTTATTCCTCTCGCTTTGCTACGTGTCCTGCACAAAGCATTTTCAATCGTCTCGTCCACTGCCTGAAGGGAATTGATAAACTTTTGCACTTGGCCTTGCCAGGTCAAAGGTTGCGGCATAGACAAAACACGCCAGCACACACTCACACACATTCACTGGCTTACTCCAACACTCACTGGCAATTTCCATTTAAAATATTATCAAATTTCAGTTGACGATTTCATTGTCGGGCATAAGATACTTTCTAAAATTTGTGCTTCAGGCTACGGTTTCAAGTTTCCAATTCAACGCGCTGTGGCGGCAGATAAACACGAAGACGACGACGACGAGATGCTCTGACTTCAGTATTAATTAATAAATCTGAAGAGCGCGGCACACGGCAACGAGGCGTAATTAAAATGCGCATCACATCTATCGACATTCTAATTATGCCGTTTATTAAAGCCTGCGAAGTGCATAACTTAGTTGAGCGAGCCGGGGAGAGGGTGGCTACGTGACACGCTGTTCGACATGGTCGGAGAAATTAAGAAGGAAGCAGACAGTGGGAGAGAGACAGCGAGACACAAAGACACTTTCATGCATACATGCACAGGCACACGCGTCGTATACGCCATATTAAGTATACGCCTACAAGACACACGCTGCCCTGAGTAGCCCCGGCTCGGTTTGCCCGCGCTGCCCGCCTCTGCAAGCTTCTGTTATTTAAACAAAACAATTAAAATGATTTTCCAAGCGCGTTCTCGGCAGCAACAGCAGAAAAACACACGAGCTGGAACAACAGAGCGCAGAGCGAGCACAGCGTGAGCTCGTCATGTGTTGTTCTGGCCTTGTTTCCATAGTTGTTGCTGTTGTTGCTGTTGTTTATTTAGACGCAGGCATGTATACATAATACTTGCAGCAACAAAAACAATACGAACAACAACGGCAACAACAAATTGAATGAACACGCGCCCCGAAAACGTTTAATAAACACAAAAGCAGCAGCAGCATTAACGTCTACGACGTCGCCAGGCTCAGTCGACGCGTGGCTGCTGCCATTGAAACTTAATGAAATGTAATGACGAGGCCAGGGAAGAGCGACTGCCTAGTCAGCAGTCAGACATACATAGACAACCGTTTTGATGTAAAGTGGAAACGAAAATAACAATAGTGAAAGTGCGCACAACAGCAGCAACAACAAAGAGGGCGAAATAGTTGGGGCAAATTTTGAATAGAAAACGAAACGAAAACCAACACAAACACTTTAACACACAAACATAGAAACATGTGTAGCATGAACATGCGTAGAACTTAGACAAATTAAAGTGAAGATAAACAAGAACATTTCGGCAGGAAGCTGACGAATGTGGAATACACTGCCAATAAATTGTATTTCATATTTTGTAGGGAACTGGAAATGAATAATTTCTACAGTCAGTCCCGGCTACTCTGCCCCCCAAGCAACTTCCTTTGCCTGCTCTATTTGCTTTCCTCTTTCAGTTCTAGTCGAGCATAACCCACTGCACACAGGGTATTGCAATTTCGAAAGCAACCAAACCAGCAGCATTTAACCTTTAACAAGTATACAACAAGCATATGCCACACTCGCTTGCTGCCTGCCTGTCTATTCATTTCTGGTTAAGCAATTAATCCTTTGCCGCCTGAGTGCTCTACAAACACACACACGCACACATACACTTATACGTATAAACAGCAAAATTTCGCACACAGTTTTTAGCCAGCCAGAGGCGTGCATTTAAATACCCAAAGTGGGGCTGGGCTTGACTGGTTTGAAGTGGCTTTTTAGTTAGGCAAATTTAATGCTCGCACAATTAAGTCAACCTTTGGCAGTTTCTCTTCGCCTCCCTGGAACTCTCCACTGGTTTTTTTTTCCACATATTGCACAACAATTTCCACAATTTCCAGCTGGTCATGGCGAAGTTTAGAAATTCGTATAAAAGTTGCCACAGTTAATGTCAACTGCAGACACTTAACTTGTTGTTGTTGTTGTTGTTATTGCTGACGTCAATTGGCAAGCGGAGCAGCTGCAAATCCGCTCGTAAAAGCGTGTATGCGTATGTGTGTGGTATTACATTAATCTGCATTTTCCAACCCCCAAACAACTGCGAAAAATCGTATTAAACGCAGCATCAGCGAAAACAAAAAATATCTCTCTTAATTAACGCTAAGTGCTGATTTGAGAGAAATTCGCAGTGCATTCTCCTCTTTGTCACTCGCTTTCTCTCGTTCTTTCTGTCTTTCTCTTTCTCTGTCGTACGCTGCATTTCAAATACGGTTAACATTGGCTACGCAGCGGGACGAGATTTTCAGCGATACTGTTGTTTTTTTATGCAAATACTTTATAATGAAACGGTTTCACTCCGACATTTTTTCATAATAAAAAAATGTGCGAAAATGTACGAAACAAACTGTGAACGAGGCAAAAAAAGAATCAACTGCAAATTGCAATTTATGTAAAATTTGTTGAATGAAACTTTCGAATGTAAAACGAGCCACAGTTGTGCAGACTATTATTATGTACGAGCTGTGAACTAAGTGCGAGCTTCCTCTTTGTTGGGCGACTTACAGTCGCTCTTAATACTAATTTATATTAGACTTTTTTAATAGCTTAATTAATTGAAGATTTTTAGATAACACTTGATATTTTTGCCCGTCACAACGTCGATGGAAATTTTCAGTTTGACGTGGTAGTTGTAAGTTTGAATTTTTAAAAATTAGAAATTTAAAATTTCAATATTTTTAAATATTACAAAAATATTTTTTCTCTAGTTCAGTTGCTTGGCTTGCAATTATATATACCTTCACCAGTTTCTGGCCAAATTTACTTGTGCTTGTGCTTGGCTCTACTCGCTGTTAACCATCTTCAAGTGTCAGCTGACACACATTCGAAATGGCGCCCCTCGAGTTGAACTGCTTCTGCCAGGGCTGCCAAAATGCTCTACATACATTTTGCTTAAATGCCAGCCATATACAATCGTTGTTTGTCTTCCTGTCTGAGAGTGTGCCCGCAGTGTGCCTGCCCGATCCTGCTCCTGCTCCTGCTCCTTCCTCCGTCTCTGCCTCTGTCTGTCGCATAGTTTGTGGCACACTGAAATTACGTGACACATTTAAAAGAAAGCAGAACTAATGTCAGAGCCTGGCAGAGCTTGTAGCGGGAGCTGGGAGAGAGAGAGGGAGCGTGGAGTATCACATGGAGCAAGCCAGCCAGCCCAAACACTTTAGATGTCATTGTACCGCATTTAGATTGAGTTGCTCTCAGCAGCCAAAACATAACACGCAAGAGGAATCCTCGTTTTCCTCTTCCCCAGCTGCCAGTTGCCTGTACCCTACTCCACACTCACCGCTCCACTGTTCCCTTTACCCATCTCCGTTTCGCCCGAGTTGTTAGTGTCACTTAAGCTCGAGTCTTTGGCACTCGCATATGCAGATGGTGAAAGATTCCAGCCTGCAATTCTGTGGCTGCTGCGCACTTCTAAATAATTGTCTATGTAAAGTTATACAACATATGAGTAACGTTGCCTTTCCTCCCGCATCCTGCTGTCCCACATCCCTGCATAATTTGAGTGCCAGTCAGCCAGAGAGAGTTCTTCAAATAAACATGCATTTATGTATGTGCGCCGAAAAGTATGCTGCGACTTTAACTGAGGCCTCATCAAATATTTAAAAGCCATTGCCAAATATTTAATTGTCAAACATTGACTCGTCCCACATATATATATATATATATATGCACTAGTGGGGGGCTATATAGCCAGCCGATGTGTTTGCCAGCAAATTCATTGGCAAATATTGAAGTGCACGCCCGGTGTGTCCACTCTCTCCAGTCCCCGATCTCCTGTTCGTCCTGCTACGGCGCTGACATCCTGTAAGCGTGTCAACAATATTATCAATTAAATTTATGACCTGCCAGGCTCCAATCCGGCGATTTGTTTGCTCTCTGCATAGTGTGGCCAGCCTAATGCAGTCGCCACGGCGTGCAGTGTGCAAAATGTTGCAAATTTAATAGTTTAATCGCTCGGAAATCAACAAGCAAATAAGCTCTAACTGCGCAGGCACACGAACACACACGCACACTGCTGCTGCTTATGTGTGTGTTGGTCCAACAAATGAAACCCAAATTGTGCATTTCCGGCCTGCAGCGAGCTGCCATTGCCTCTGCCCATTGCCCTCGCGCTCGCCGTCATAACTGATTGGCGCTTGAAATTGTTATCAAATTGCAATTAGACAGCGCCATCCGTCGCTGCAATATGTGTATACCCTATAGAGAAAAGCAGTAGAGTGAGTTAAGCTTAGCATACCTCAATTTCTTCAGCCATAATCTCTACTAAGCTTGGGAGCAGCAGAAATCGAATATTTAAATTGTAGAAGTTTTCTTTAACCAATTTAATGCGCCTTAAATTGAAATTTATACCTCCTCTTTTATGCACCTAATCCTTGCACTCGTGATTTAAGTTTGTAATGTGCTTAACTGAATTGAATCAAGTATTAGTTGAGTATGATTCAAAATAAGCTCAAAGCAAACAGAGCACGCTGTAAGTAAAAGACTTTTGCCTGGCAATCATGTGGACAAAGTCTTGGATTAGCTTCGTCTGTATGTGTGTGTGTGTGCTGCAATCTTGTCGAGTCTTGGCCAACATAACTGCACATTGCACAAGATAAGTCACAAGGAGACGCATTGCACACTAGGAGACACTAGTAAGATAAAGTCGCTGACAAGCGAGTCGGACAAATAAGCAAATCAAAGCGATGCGACGGAGACAGCAGAGGAAGGCGGCAGAGGAAGACGGCAGAGGGAGGCAGCATGAAATCAAATTGAAATTGAAGCTAGACAAAGTGAGCTGCAGAAGGGGCAAGAAGAAGCGAGCAATAGCAGAGTGGAAGTTGTCATTGTTATACAATATTATCGTGCTGATATAATTTGCACACTCACACACTGGCACATTATACTCGGCTGGGCATGCGATAACGTTGGAGTAACAAAGCAGCATCTCTCCCACTCTCTCTCCCTCTCTCTCCCACTCTCTGTTTCCCTATCTGCCACTTGGCATCTCCATCTCGATGAACGATGCCAGGATGAACGGGATAACGAGTACGCGCTGGCGTATCAAAAGTTATTGTGGCACCACATTCGACTGCGAGTCGAGTCGACTCGAGGATTCAAGGATTATCAAAGTATTCGACTCAAAGCGAGGCTGCTGCAGCCTCGCATTCACTGTAAGTTTGCGCACTTTACGATGCTCGCCCTGTCTTTGCCAACTGCCTCCTGTGCCACATGTAAGAATTATTATCTGCTCCTGCACTTTCGAGTGCACCCCAGGCCCATGGCCCGGGCACAATGAATAATGTCCTTGCTGCGCAATGCGGAAATGCAGCCCAGCCCGGCTTGTAGTAGCCCGGCAACTGCAGCTGCAGCTGCAGCTGTAAGCGTCGCCCGCGCGGAGTAGGTAAATAAAATAAAGCCATAAAGGAAATATGCTTTCAGTGAGCGTTTCAATTGACATCAAATTTTATAACCAGCATTTTATTTTCACTCATCGACCGAATAAAACAAGCAGCAGGGGAAAAGCAAAACCCCGAAAAAAAGGAAAGAAAAAAACGCTTACATAACGTAAAAAATTGTTGCTGAAAATTCACAGCAAAGAAAACTTTTTGTATACCCTGCAAGGTGCGAAAGAAGATGGTATATGCTGCTTGCTTAAGTGTTGCTTTTGGATAGTTGTCTGTTGTGCAGCGATTAATGTTATCGATTATTATAATCAAGAAGAGTTTAAAGAGGAGCACGCAGGAACTTCTGTTGAATTCAGGCTAAAATATCTCAAAAGCATAGCCGCATTTCTTTAACATGAGTGAGTTAGACAAAAGCAGCCTGCCCACTGAAGAACCTACTCCCTTTGCAGGGTATTTTACTGCCATGCATGCTCGCTCGTAAGTGTGCTCAACTTGTTTTTTCCTGTTGCTGGCTATTTGCCAACAATTGAAGTTTTGCAGCAGTTGAGAATGCTGAAAAGTTCCATAAATGTCAGTCACGCATTGATTTCTCTACTCTCAGTGCGCTAAATGAAATAGACGGGGGGAGGTGTGGGCGGGGCGGCAGGGAAAAGGGCTCCGGCTAACTGGAATTTTGCGCTTCGTTGTTGTTGCTGTTGTTGTTCAGCTGCCGTTTTCTTTTGACTTTGCAAATATGTTTTGTGTTTTCAGTCATTTTTGGTTGGTATTTTGTTTGGCCTGCAGCCAGATGAGCGGAAAAATTCTATTCTTTGCGCGCCGCACCACACGGCGTATGCGTATTGTGTAGGCACATGCACAGCGTAGGCGTATCTCATATTTCTGTCTGGCACGTGGACGTTCTGTTTGCCCAGAATGGAACTTGAAACGTGCTAATTTCATGGTTACACATAATTATAATTTGATGGGTTGCCCTAATTGAATCTGAAGTTGACGAGGGCAAGCGCGTACGTATACGTAACGTATACGCAACGTTGCTGTGGTGGCACTTGTGCTGTTATGTGATCGACTGATTTCTACACAATACAGCATGTATTGTTTTTTGGTTCACGCACACGTGTTTAATTTGTATGCGAAATGAGCTTTCATTTGCACATAAACTCGTAGCTGAAGCGTCGTTTTAATTTTAATCGAACGCGCGACCTCAACACAAATTCTGCTTTATTAAAATTGATATGCAGAGAAACTATTTTAATATTATTTCATATTTATTTTGCTGTATTGCCAAGCTTTTTTTTTGCGAGTTTCATCAGAACAATATTGCATTGTATTTGCATTTTTATGGAGTCTAAATTAAATCGATTGATGCGCTTTAAAACTGCACTAAAATATGTGCAAAAATCCAGGCAAAAATAAAGCTTTGATATATTCCAAAATTAAGAGCCTTGCAGGCATTCACAAAAAAAAAGCTAGATGACGAGAGATGACAATCAAGCAGTTTTTCAATAGTGAATTTTTAATGGGTTGCAAACAAACAAAGCCTGATTTGCAAATATTTCAAAATAGAAATATGTAATGGAATTATTCGTTATGTAGTGTTAATAATAGTAGATAATAGTCGGAATAGTTGCACTCACAATTGTTAAAACTAATCAGATCTGCCTGGGGCAAAAACATTTCATCAGCTTAGCAATTTATTCTGGTGGTGGCATCAACAGTTTATTAATTCACTACAAGTTTTAAATGTTTTCCTTTTACAATTTTTTATATATTTTATCGATTTCTACTCGCTGATATTCCCTTCTCACCTCACTTCAAGTCAAGCTCAAGATTGATTGATAACTTGGCACTCTTAGCTATTCAGTTCTCCAATCGAAAATGTATCAATTCGCCTATTCAGCCATTTTTTGCTTCCGTTCTCTTTGGGCTATTTGCTGCCAATTCATTAGATTAACATTGGACTTGAAGAAAATGTGAATTATTTCCGTAAACATTGTGGAGGCGAATAACGAAGTAAACAGAGAAAAACAAGTTGCAAAGAAGGCGGCGACAAAAAACTCGTTGATTTTCATTTTATGGTTCACTTTAAGGCGAAATGGAAGAAGTAAAAAAGAAACAGAGAATATAAAAAATAAGTAAACAAGGCTAGTAGCGCACTCGACTGTGCTATACCCTGTGTCGAGTCGATTCCAAGCTTCTAGTCTGAAGAGCGCGAAAAGAAAGCTTGCTCGTTCATACATCAAGCCTGCCCACCCTGTTGCCCCACTACAAGTGCAGGGTATCTCGACGAACGTTTTAACGTGTTAATGCCAAGGCGAGTGCTAACAAGTGGGCAAACAAAGTGAAAGAGCGAAAGAACAAATGAAGCTGGGCTATTGAGAAATGTAACGAAATGAAATCAACGCCATTATTATTTCTTCAACTCATCCTCCTCTGCATCACCCCAACCCCCTCCCAAATCCCTCCCTATTGCCGCTACGACTCCCCTCGACTGACTGCCTTGTCGATGCTGGCGCCTCTTCATTTGCCACTTGTCTTTTGCCGTCGAACGCCTTTGGATTTCTGCGTTTTTACAAATGAAATTTAATTGCAAAAAACAACAAGAAGGAAAAACAAAAATAAAAACGCGAAAAGCGAAGTGCGGAGAGCGGAAAGCGGAAAAGGCGGAGCGCAGCAAACGAAAGCGAAATAGCAGCAAAGACGTTGGCAACATTTAATTCATTTGCATTGCTTTCCCACGTCCGTCATCAGCAAATGAATAAATAAACCAGAGTGTAGTATATCATCTGGCATTGGTTTATGTTGCGGGAGTTGGTAATTGGACTGAGATTTCATTGTGCGTGGGCCGGGCTCGAATTGAGTTGATTTTCGAGTAGGCTACGGGTGCAAGAGGCGAATAAAAACAGGCGTGGGCACGGCAGATGATACAGGCAAAACGTTTTACTTAGCTTCTTACTTTCCACGAGCGGGGAAATTAGCACAAGAAAATCGCATAAATGTCTCAGAAAATTTTCAATCACGTTTTCCACGAAATCTGGACAAAAACTTAACTTTTCAATAACATTGTTTGAATTGGTTTTTCCCCGAACTGCTTACAAGGCTGGCAGCTTTACTCAGTGAACTAATGAAATGAAGCAGGTTCTATAACTTCATGTCAGATTCGTTAAGATGCCGCCGCTCCCCGACTCTAAGCTGGCCACAAAGCGTGCCGCAAACGAGGCCATGCCCCCCGCACGCCGTGCAACTACTCGTATACTCAACTTTTCACTTTCAATTTGCGTGTTGCTCTGTGAGCCATAAAGCCAGGCGTTTATGGCTAACACGCGTGGCTGGCGCAACCGAAACTTTCATAATTCATAAGGCACAGAGAAGCAGGCAGTCAGTGCCCCTGCAGCCTGGGGCATGCCTCGACGTGCAGCAATACAAAGCAACACTCGGATTTGCAGAGAGTGAGAGAGAGCGCGAGAGAGAGGGAGAGCGAGCGAGTTGGGGTAAGTGTAGTGGAATTATGTTTTAATGGCTTAATAAGTGGGCCAGTGGTCAGGCCAACATTTGAATATTGACCTGGACTGAAATGGAGCGTGCCACACACAATCACACACACACCGAGGCACACGCATGTGTGTGTGCCGTGTCCATTTGTCCACTTTGCAGCAGCTTTCGCTGATGCGTGTCCAATGAAGCGCACAGTTTGCGTCATCATCAACAAAATCCGGACGAGACTCGCTTTTTATTTGAGTTTACTTTTTTTACGACAACTCAGGGCTCGTCCCGTGGGGGGGAGGGGGCTGGCTGGTAAATTTATATAATAATCATAAAAGCGGGAGAACATGACCATTGCGGAAATGCTGCGATTTATTTGTATTTGTAGAGTGTTCTTTGCGTCTGCGAGCGTATTTGCTGCTTGCCTTACTTTTTTTTCCGCCAATTGATTTGACTGACAGGCGGAAGGCAGCATGAGTTATGGAGTGGGCAAGGGGGATGGGAGCGGCGCGGGCAAAACCGTACGCTAGTGCAGCCTGGGGATTGTTTGCTGCGCACACGACGCATAAAACTGAAACACTCGCAATGCACGACTTGTGTGTTGCTGCGGCTCGTTTTACGAGTCTTCGTTTGCTTTTTTATGATCCTGTATACACACACACACACACCACACCCACGCACACACACACGCGCACACATCAAGTCGAAAATAATGGAAGGCAGGTTATGAGCAAAATGAAGGCCATCAAATCAGGAAATTGTTGCAATTAAAGCGAAAATAATGCGCAAACATTCAATGAATTTGCCCAGGCATGAGAATTGCAAAGAGCGGCAGCAGAATTATGAGAATCGCCGAGAGAGGGAGAGAGACGATTTTATTATGCTTAAGCACATAAGTGAAAACTGAAAGAGACTCTTTTATCTTTCCTTCAATCGAATATTTAAATTTCACTGGCTCGAAACATTATCAGGAATATTTTCTTTATTTTTCCTAAATATTTCAAAATGCTTAAGTAAGCTGGCAAGTTGTGGTTAGTTTCAAATCTGACAAGTTTCTCGTTTGCAGATTTAAGGATTGGCTCAACTGGCAGATAGCGGCAGGCAGTAAGAAATTGAATAGAACAGTACGGAAAATGCTAAACTCAGTGAAAATAAGAACATCTCTTCTAGGACAGAACTATCGAATGTTGGAAAACAAGTATGCCCGACTCCTTTGGCAGAGGAAAGTTCTCAATTATATCGGGAGTGGGGCAAAAAGTAGAAGCAGAAATTGAACCATTCCGCAAACGAAACCAAGTGAAACATTTGCCTGTCTCCCACTGGAAAATTGTTGAAAAATGACATTAATTTTACTGCAAAGAAAAAACCGACAGACTATGAAAAAAAGGGATATTTTTTTAAACAATTTCATTTTTGGTATAAAAATGATTTTACGCTGCTGTTGTAGCGGTTTCAGTTTTTGACTGCCACGCTTGGCACACACCCACACACACACACACAGAGCGAGACACCCACAACCCTTTGGGTTATGCGAGACTATGCTAAGTAGACGCCCCATGCTGTTGGGCCATGCCACAAGCCACAGGCCACTTGCCACTTGCCGCTCGTCGCTGGAACTGCCAATTACATTTGCGGACGTCGAACGAGCAGACTCCACAGCAGCCACCCATATCAAATTCATTTTCATGTGCATGCATGCGAGATGCCTCGCTTTTCCCTTGAATTTCGTTCATGAATACCCTGTAAATCACGCAGTTGCAGAAAACGAGTTTGTAGCTTCTCTGCTGCCATTGATTTCAGCTTGAAACCATTTTCCTAACGGCCTATACTCCCCGCCACGTTTCATCTGCGCAGGGTATTTAGCCGGCGACTATTCATCCATTTTTTTCTTATTTTTATTTTTTTGGTTTCTTTCCTCAGTTGATTAACATTTAAATTTGCTTTTGGACAATTCCATGCAGGGTCGAGTACAGCCTCGACACGGCGCTGCATTTGACAGTTGTGTGTGTGTGTGTGTGTGAGAGTGTGCGTGTGCCGCCTTGGCACCGAAATTTTCTTCTGCTCATCTCCACTCGAGCGTGGAGAGTTTTGTGCCAGTTCCGCTCTCGATTCGCTCAGTGTTTATGACACACAATAATCAATTGTTTCAGGCTGCCTGCCTTGGCTCACTTCGATCGAGTGCCAGTTGACAGAGTGTGTGTGTCTAGGTGTGAGTGTGTTTGCGTGTGTGTGTGTGTGTAGAGCACTCTTAGTTATTGATAGCCTGTTGGTGCTGCAGCAAATTGTTTATTGTTTATTGAAATGAAATATGACCGCAGCGTCTCAAAGTTGCCCGAAATGCAATTTGCATGTGTTGATTGCAGAGCTTTATATATTTGTATAAATATATATATATATATATGCATGCAGTTTGTTTAAGTGTATAATTTGCTGACAAGGCAAAGACAAGTCGAGTGAGAACTTGAAGCCAAGTTTATTTTCAGCTTTTAGCCAGTCTCAAATCCAGGAATTTAGCCGCACCTGCGTACCTGCAGTTCTTATCGCACTCAGCTTTGAATTGGAATTGGAATTCCTTGGGTTATTTTAAGCCGAATCCGATTTGTCTAACGACATGTCAATTCAATTTGAAAGTAATAAAAGCACGAGAGAAACTTCCATTGAATGCGATATCGTGCCTGTTGATTATGATTCCCGCCTCGCGAGTCGCGATTCACCATGACTCTGACTCTGACTCTGACTCTGTGAGTCTGAGTCTGACTTTGATTATGATTACGATTATGATTATGGCTTTAGCAGCGGGTCGCGGCACTGTGCGTTGCCCTGTGTCGTGTTTTGATGTCCTTACCAGACATTGAACCGCATTAAACTATGCATAAATACACATGGCGACGACGACGACGACGATGGCGGCAATGGCAGCGAGAATGTCGTCACATATGCCCCCCAGGAGGCACTAGAGGCGTGGCGGGCGCGGGGGCAGGGGGCGTGGCTTGGCAAATGCAATTTGATGCAGACATTACGACTACATGACGATTTTATCGTCGAGTGTTGTGCGCACACACACACGCATATGTGTTGCCACATATATCTACATATGGCTTACAGCAGCCGTGGCTCTTCAGACGGCAGCAGATAACGCACGCACACACACACGCACACACACGCACACACACGCACATGCACACATTCGCAGATATATTTAGCATTATTGCAACTGCACAGAGTGCTCCCTCTCCCTTCCCCCCGCTTTGCACTCTGCACCGGGCTACGCCTCTGCTTCGATGATGCTCTTAAATATTTGCATAAAAAACTACGCTCCTTATATTGTGGAATATGGTAAATGGTCTAGAAGTTTTCCTCGCCTCATGTCGTAATTTCGCTCGCCATTAACAGCAGCGCTGCAGCAATGGCAACAAAGTCAACAACAACACAACATCGACAACAACAACATCAGTAGAATCCACGCTATAATCAACACGTACTTAAGTCTGGCCCCCGACGCAGCGCAGCGCTGCTTGGCTTCTGCTCGACAAAGCTGACAGAGATTTAAGTGAAGAAGCGAGAGCTGGAGACGAAGCTGCTTTTAAGCGAAGAGTCAAGTTACAGATTACACTAAGCAATGGATTAATATTCAGCTGAGTTGCAATATCGCCTTGGATTGTTGCAATTCTCTTTTCTGAAGCGAAAGATTGATATCTGTCTAGACTGCAGCAATAGCGTCGGAATAAATGTCTGATAGGCAATAAATATTTAGTAGAAATGCTGTGGCTTAATAATGACCTCCTTGTCAACTCTTGACCCTTAGAAAATTAAATACAAATAAATTAATTGAAATATATGTTAATATAAAACAAATAAACTAGAAGCTTGGCAAAAGCGCGTTGCATATTTTCGCTTAAAAAAGACAGAATAGAGCTGAAATGAAAATCTGATAAGCAATAAATATTTTACACAAATTCTGTGGTTTAAATACAAGTAAATAGAAAAATCTAAATAAAATAGGTAATTTAGTAGAAGTAAATTTATTAAAATAATTTACAAAAATTCTGTGACTTTTTAAGTCCGAAAATAAGAAATAAATAGAAAAGTAAAATAGGAAATTTAATAGAAGTAAATTAATTAAGATTTTTAGCACAAATTCTGTGGCTTAAATACAAATAAATAGAAGAATATAGAAAAAATAAAATATAAAATCAAATAGAAAATAGAAATAAATTAATTGAAGTATATATTATATAAAAAACAAATAAACTAGAGGCATGACCAAAGCGCGCTGCATATTTTCCCTTAAAAAAGACAGCTTTCTACAGGCAATTTATAAAGTAGATAAGGTCGACTGGCTGCTATCACTAGCTCATTTCCTACGCCTACGCTGCCTCGCATGCGCCGCCCCGGAAACCACAAATAAGTTTCCGCTGCGAAACTAAACATAAATAAATATTTATGTGCCGAAGAGCACTTTGATTTAGACCTGACAGCTTCAGTGGCCGGCAACGACCTAGGCTGGCAGTTCTCATTTCAGTCTCAGTCTCAGTTCCAGTTTCAGTTCCAGTTTCTGCGTCTGAAGGCATTTTATCATTTTGCTGCTTTGTTTCAAGTACCAGATGAGTATATCTTTCGCTGCTGGCGTTGCTGTTGTTGTTTGTCCTTCTACACGCCACGTTTTGCTCGCCGCTTCTTTTTTTTTTGTTTTTTTTTTGGCTTTCATGCTGCGGCGTCGCCTGTCGACTATTTCAAGATGCAAATGTCCATTTAACTGAGATTTATGGCACATGGCCAGATTATTTATTGCAATTTATTTTATTTACACGCTATCTGGCCGTGACCACAGACATGTACCGGATCGGTGGCGTATGCGTGATGTAGACGCGCCACTAGCACTAGCAGCGAGTGTGGCCTTTGGTGTGCGAGTGTGTGTCTGCGTGTGTGTGTGCGTGTGTGTTGCTAAGCACTGGCAAATAAATTTGCACAAATTATTATGGGCCATTGGATTAAAAGCGCGCCTACAGCTGATAAAATGGAAACGAAAATGTCGAGCAAAAACTGCAGTCGGTCGTGGCACAGCGTGGCACAGCGAGTGGGCCGAGTGAAGCGAGTGAACCGAGTGAGCTGCTGGGATTTGTTAGCTGCCTGCGGGTCAGTTTATCGTATTTATTGGCGACGCTGCCGCGCTCTATATTAAGCACATAAATTGTGTGCGCGGGTTCGCAGGTGCAGCCAGACACGCAAACTGAACAAACCCAAAAAGCCGCTGGCATGTAAATAGCTTAATAAAATTTTGAACTGACCCAACAAATTGGCGAGCTGCAGCCTAGCGAGCCCGAGCGGACATGGTCGACGGTGGAATGCGCTGTGAGCTGAAATGGAAACGTAGGCTAAAAGAATATGGATTATTTGGTTTATGTATATTTATATTCTTCAGACAAAACATTTACTTTGCTTTTAAATTTAAACTATTACAATTTCAATTTAATTGTGAAATTTGTTTTTATTTAATTTTAGTTTAAATTAAATCAAAGTGAACTTTAAACAAACACATTTATTTAATGAAATTTAATTGTGAAATTTGTTTTTATTTAATTATAATTTAATTTAAATCAAAGTGAACTTTAAATAAATATTTATTGATTATGGTTTAGATTGGCCTAGTAGGAACATAAATATAGGTATACAAAAGTGCATGGTCTGATACACATTTAAAGCCGAGCCCGTTTCGAGCAAATGCCCGCCTCATTAGCAGTACCATTTCCCGGGGTATATAACGAATATTTTCCACTTTCCCAACTATATTAAATCGCACTCTTATTCGTGTATATCCTGTACACTTATATAAGCCCCGGTGCATAATGAATGAATAAATTCGACGGCACAATGCGCGCACTAGTTTTCCCCGCTATGATTTTGTAATAAAAATGCATTTTTATTACGAAAATAAATTCGCATTGAATGCAGTTTTTTTCCACGGCAAGAATGTTTGCATAACGAATTGGCGACGCCGGAAATAAAAACCATTATTGTGCAGTGGAGGGAGGGAAGGTGGAAGGAGGAAGGAGGAAGGAGGGGAGCCAAATGCCTCATCGTGGAATCGACACTGTGCTGCAATTGGCGGAGCAGCTTAAATCTCAATTTGATTGCAAAATAGTTTTCTGCAAATTAATCACTTGAATTATCAGCGGAAAATCAGGCGCGAGTAAGTTGGGCATATAAGCATAAATATAAATTAGCTAATTAAGGGCAAATGACTGCGAAATGTATTGCTTATTTAGCTAATTACCTAATGGCCAACGTGGCGTATGCGTAATGTAAATTAATTGTTTTTCACACAGGCCGCCCCACACAAGGCGTGTAGGCGTGGCAGTTTAATGACTTGAGGCAAATAAAGATAAGTGCGATTTAATAAGGCGTTAGTTAAGTATCTGCAGTGCGGGAGGTTCAAAAGAATTACTATGTTATATTTACTTTCGATTGGAAGACAAATTACATTTGCTTTCCCTTCTCCTTTTCTAAATAAACGCATTACCAAAAAATATTGCGCATACGCACTGTCTGGCTGGCAGTGGGCAAAGCTGTTGCATGCTTTTTGGCGCCGCTCGTTAAACGCTAAGCCCGAGCAATCACAGACGGGCTGCGGACATGCAGAACAGACAGGAGAGACTGACAAGATATTCAGACAGACCATGCAAAGTACGCAACATGAGAACAACAGCAACAACAGCGACGACGAGAACAGCAATCACGTCAATCCTTTAAAACTTTTATTGTTCAGTCGAGCGTAAACAAAATGTGCCGAAATAAATAAAAACACGCACACACACACACACACACTCACTGCATGTTACACTGACAAATGTATGCGGGGACAAACGACGAAGGCAAAAACTAATATGCTTTAATGGCTTAGACTTTCAGCACTTTGAATGGCTGCCACAGGACAATGTTATCCTTTTTGCCTTGTCTGCGCAAACAAGTCAAATGGATAAAAGGCTAAAAGCCTGGCCGCACTCCCACACGCAGAGGGAGGGAGAGAGACAGAGAGAGACAGAGAGAGGGAGAGACAGTACTGGCCACGGCCATCCCACGCGCACACTGCATATGTTTGGCTTGACTTGCGCCTGCTTAATGCGCAAAATATTGCGATGATCAATAACAATCGCTAGAGCCAGCCAGCCCCCCCCCCACTCTACCACTACCATTGTCAGGAATCACAGCCCAGTGTGCACACCCCTTCCGCCCATCAGACATGTTGTTATCATGTTTGGCGTCATTATTGTTGTAATTTATTAACGCACACAGCATTTTTCGCTTACGCCTTCGCTGTCCATGTCCGTCGCCCCCGCCATGCATGTGTGCGTATGTGCCCAGTGTGTCTGTGTGTGTGTGTGTCTGTATTTTTATCAACGCATGACTGAAAGAGGCGACAAATGCGCAGCAGCTACAGCCACACACAGACAGATAAAGAGTATGTGGAAAAGTTGGGAGCGGATGGAAAACACATGCGCCAGTTTCGTGCGTTTGATCTTTCAATTATGGCTTATGCTTGATTTATAATTGAATGGCAAACGCGGGAAGAGTCTAGAGAAGCCGCGAGATAACGAAAACGCAGATGAAAGCAGCGCAAAGACAAAGCGAATGTCGGGCTAGGCTGCATTGCCAGACAATGTTCCGCTTAGAAGAGTTGACTTGAGCAGCTGAGGGGAAGAGAAACAAAGAGAGAGCAGGGCAGAGAGAGTGGGAAAAATACAGAATATGCCCTATGCAAAATGAAGGGAAAGTCTGAGTATGTGTTCAGAACTGAAATGAGTTCCATAGAAACCTTGTCTATAAAAAGGTCTTGCTCTAAAGATAACAACTGGAGCAGCTCAATCTGATGTATTCTTATGTATTAAAATAAAAATAAAATATATAATCAATATTAATATATATATATGTATATATATATGTATCCAGTTCAATTTCGTTTTCAGCTGTGGTGCAACAAAGTTTACTCAAAGAAGTTTCTCTCCATAAAGCAAAAACTTTCGTTAAACAGATTTGCCTCAGTTTTTCCATAGCAAACCCAAAAGCTGCATTGATAGCTCCCAAACTCACCCAATCTCTTACTCCTGTCGCTCCCTGTATCTAGCAGAGTGTGCCCTCTTTCTGCGAATTAGCCATGCACAAAGATGCAGAAAGCGGCTCTGGCAGCTTGGCCTGCACTTGGCTATTAATTCCATGGGGCGCCCCGTTGCCCGTTTCCGGTTACCTTTCCGGTTACCTGTCAATTGCAATGTTGCCGCCTCGTGGCTCACATGCAGATGCTGCTGCTGCCACTGCAGCACGTGGCAAGCGCAACTTGCAACTATCCACTTTGAGAGAGACACACAGAGTGTGCGAGAGGGAGAGAGGGGGAAAGCTAGCCCAAAAAGCAGTTAGACGAGCAGGTGAGGTGCTGGGGCCAGGCCGCGGTAAGTCGCTGCAGTTGCCGGCCAAATTGCAACACTTGATTGACTTTCACAGCACATTTATTTTGGGCTGCAGCCGCAGTGGCGCAAGTTTTCAACGACTTTGGCCAAGTTTAGAACTGAAAGTAATTCCCCCCGTAAAAGTTTTGCAGCCTCAGCCTCAACGCAAAGTTGGGCGCGAAAAAAAACGTGGCTTGGCTGGCAACTCAACAGCCTGGGTGTGCGTGTGCGTGTGTGTGTGCCGTGAGTAATTTAGTGAGGCTTTGCCGCTGCACTCCAGCTCCAGCTCCAGCTTGGCTGGGTTACGCTCGGCTTTACTTTCGCTTTACCTTCGATAAAATGTAATTTTATGTGATTCCTTTCCTTTGTCTTCGCTCCGAGTCGCAAATTGATAAATAGATTGGCAACGCTGTGAGCAATGGCAACGCTGGCAGGCAGCACGTTCAACATGGCCGCCGCAGAACTAACACAATTTGTAGGCAACACTCGAGCTTGACACGCTTCGCCGATTTGTTGCGCCACAAAGTATTGCAGGAAAGCAGCGAGGGCAGGGCAGGATTGGGCTGGAGCAGGAGGAGTGGCAGGTGGCAAGGCTATCAGTGTGTATCGATTTGTATACTGAGGCTGAGTGTCTGCTGAGGTGAGAAATACCCTGCAGTGGCAGGCAGAGCCAGTTGGGTTGCATGGGCCAGGCAGAAGCTGCAGATTATTATTATATTAAACATTTTCAATCAGCAAGAATTCTCAAACTCATAGCGTACCTCACACTCTTCTTACAGCGTATCTGCCAAGTCGTGCCCACCCTTTGACTCTCCCCGTCTATTCTCTCTTGCTTATTTGTTGCTTTCCGGCGCACTGGCGTCTTTGATTTCAGCATTCAGCTCGCTGCGGCGCTGTCTGACCCAATTTACGGCACTTTCAATTGGTTAACTGCACATGCGGCTTCCCGTGTGCACCGTATATATGCTACAGATATATATCCAACCGAATCGCTAGATCTCTCTGCGACAGTTTTTTATTGCCAGCAATCTGACTGCGGCTGCTCGGCCACACAGGCCACTTGTTTTTGAAGTTTTGCATAGTCTGCCTTGGGGTTTCTCGTTTTTTTTTTTTTAGTGTTCGCTCTCACTAACTTTGGGCACACACATAAATCACAGCGACTCACTAACCCCAACTAATTGTGTGTGTTTGTGTATGTGTGTGTGTGTCAGCTCTCCGTGCAGCCTGACTTTAAATTTATCGTTGTGCTTCGAGTGTCAAGTGCAGCCGGGCAAAGCCTGCAAGCATTTTCGATACTTAGCTGCAACAGCAGCAGCAGCTCTCGGTAATTATGCAGGATCATTATTAACCTCGGTGTCAGGTGAATGACCAACAACAACAGCAGCAGCAGGGGAGGGGGAAGGGCAGCAGGGTAAAGCAGGGCAGCGCGAGCGGAGCAGGGAAAACAGTTGTAGCTGACTTTAACTCAATTACGTGAATTTTGACAGACAGGCTTTCCATTTTGCATTTTCCATTCGCAACATGCTTTTGTCATTTGCGCAAATTAATGACTCGGGTGGGCGGGGCCGAACGGGCTGGAGCGAGGCTTAAGTGCCCCGTTGACAGCAGCTGCTGCTGCTCATTAGAATTTTATTGTTACGCGGGCAGTTGAGGAACTTTAAGCTCAGCTGAATTCAATTAAGACGTGGCTTTTGTGTGCGCGCATCTGATTAATACACACTATATATAACTATATGTTATATTGCATATTGTATAATAAATCTCTCTATATATTGCGTAGCTAAGCTCACTTATTTGCTTTCGATTTGCGATCTGCTTTCGATTTATAAACACACGTTGCACGAGCGGCAGCTTCAATAAGATTTACAGTTTGTTTACAATACTCTTCCACCCACACACACGCACACACACACACACAAGCCAACGTTATTCGTTTTCATTTTTATCGCTTCGTTTTCTCACTGTTTTCCCGCTGCTTTCGAGCTTTAACATTTTCGTTTCCGCTTTTGGCTCGATTTCTCGCAGCGAATTTCGCCATGTTTGCTGCTGTTTCTGGCCTTGTTTCTTTACTCTGTTAACTCTCGTTCCGTTTTTATAGTTTGCCATAGTCTTTAGCTGTGTGTGTGTGTGTGTAGTTGTTACTGTATCTGCGTGTGCTATTTCCCTGATGCTGACATAAATCTGTGATATATTGCCGCGCAGTTGCCGGCGCCGATAAATTTTTAGTCGGCACTGCCGGCGCTTAGTTTTATTTAGCGAAAGGCTTTCACCTCTCGCTCGCACACACTCTCTGTCTCACTCGTTTTTACTGCTCTCTCTCACTCCTTCTCTCTCCCTCTCTGTCGCTCTACAACTGCTGCATACAAATCCCCATTGCCTGCCAACAGTTTGCTGAATCAAATCAAAAAGTTGTCCAACAACGCGACGCTGATGACAGAGTGCCACGCCCCTGCCCACGTTCACGTCCTCGTCCACGCCCACATCCAACGTCGTGCCCGTGCCCAACAAAAGTCATTACATAACAAGTGTTGGCCACATTCCCAGCGGAATAAGCATGAGCATAATTAATGCGAGGCCCGCGAAATGGGCTCAGCATCAGGCGAGGCCAGTGGGCAGTTCCCGCTCACGGCATCTGCACCGTTTCTGCCCCTGCCGATCCACCGCTTCGCAATTGTCGCTCCCAAATTAATTTGTATAATTTTACACACTGCAGAAAGAAGTGCTGCAAATTCAGGCTTCTGCACGTTCCCGCTGGGAAATCGCAGCGCATTCAAATGAAGTTTCCAGCGAGGGTGCCCCGAAAAGTAGGCAATTATTTTGTGGCGCATCAATTGCCAAGCAGTTGGCCAACTGAAACAGGTAAACTAATGAAGGTGGGTGCAGATGGGCAGAGGGATGGAGAGAAGGAGAGGGAGATCAGGTATAGTGGGTTGCGGTTGAGCAACTAAGGTAGCAGCCATAGAGCGAATGAAAGTAATTGATGAGCACACACAATTCTCGTTAGACGATAAGAAAATGGAGGAGAGCGCAAAAAGGAAATGAAATGCGTCAGCTATGCATAAAGAATAAAATTAAAAAATGAACTATTACAGGAAGCAGCAACTATGCGTAAAGGCATAGAATGGAAATCAAGCAATGACTAATGTTAAAAAAAAGGAAGTTTAATAGAGCGTAGTGAGGGAACTTAAAGATTCCTAAAAATATGTAGAAAGAGTAAATATAATAAAGATTTAAAGTCTATGAAATATCCAAAAATCTTTTTGAAACTGAATTTCGAATATTCTGTTTTTTAATAACACACTAAAATGTAAATTTAAAAATTTTTCCAAATTTAAAACGTAGAAAAAGCTTAGCGCAGCATTTCAAAAAAATAGCCAAAACGGCAAGTCCATTGTCCACGGTTGACCCAAATTTCGCAGCTTTTTGCATTATCACCTCGCCCCGCCCATAGCCGCACTCAACCCAATTCCCGAGCATCTGTTTTATCTGCACCTCCCCCCACACCCATCCCACACAGCAAACTTGTTTGTATTTGTTCGCAATTATTTGCCACCTTAGCACGGCGAAAAAAAGCTGGGAACATTTTAAAGCTTAACAAATTTTTCACGCTCTGCTTGTAACCAAAATAATAAATAAAACTTTTTTATTTTGCGCCGCTGTGGTTCGTAATTTCTGTGCCCATTTTCAGTTTCTCATTTGTTATTGTTACATTTTTAGATTCTTTTCGCAGATATTTGCTACGGCTGCTGCTGATGTTGTGGTTGTTGTTGTTGTCGTTGTGGCAAGCAAAAAGTTGAAGTTTTGTTTATTCTGCTGGGCACGCGAATCCAGCGCGAGCCACCTTCACTTTTTCCATTCCCAGGGAGAAAAAACGAGTGGTGTGAGCAGAGCAGTTGCAAATGAATGACCAAACAGAGAGAGAGAGAGAGAGAGAGAGAAAGAGAGAGAGAGAGAGAGAGAGAGAGAGAGAGTGAGTGAGAGAGCGAGCAAGGTGGCTCCGGTGGTTTGGGCAAAATTGCCTGTAAAGCGCTGAAAACTTTTCACTTTTTGGCCAGCGGCGGCTTTCCGGCGGTTTTTCTGCTCGAGCTGCAGGTATTTATATTTAAATGCTGCTTGTGGCACGCCATTGCGCCTATTGTTATGCAATGAAAGTTTTGTTTTCCCATTGTTCTCCACCAGCAAGGTGAGAGAGAGAGAGAGAGAGAGAGAGTGACCGCACGGCCTTAGGGTATACGTTTTGCTATAAGGGTCCCTCCTTATAATTTTTCCGAAAATTTTTTTTCACCATAACTTTCTTAATAACTATGCGATTTCCAAAAATAATGACATTTTGTTTATGTTTTGATACCCTTAGTCATTCTACATTTCAATAATTGCAATATAAACATTTTGAAAATTTCGAAATTTTTCGAATTTGTGTAAGGGTCCCCCCTTATCATTTTTCCGAAAATTTTTTTTCACCATAACTTTCTTAACAAGTCGGAAAGGCTACAGTCGAGCTGACTCGACTGTGATATACCCGCTACAATTCTTCGGAAAAACACGTGCCAAATGTGAACAATGCGTTCTTGCTTTTTATTTCTTCCCGTCTCTAATTTGTTTTGCCTATGCGGGTTCCCCTCGATTTTTATTGGATGTTGCCCTTTGCTTTTATTACTTTGCAGTTATAAATTATGCATGTGGGAAAGAGACGCCATATATGCTGCCTCACAATACATCTCAACATATCTAATTAGATTTGTCGTTTGTTTTTTGTGTTGCTGCTCAATGTCTCTTTCGATTCTAAGTGGCTTTAAATATTCCAAAAAAATTATTTTGAATTTTGCAACACACTATAAAATAAAAAAAAAATATAAGATACAAAAAAATAAATATAATTAGCCGCGGCACCCAGGCTAACAGTCAACTACCATCACCACTCGACCACTGCATTTCTAACGCAATGACCAATAAAATTGCACTATGAATATTTTCGGTGCACATCATTAAAAAAAAAGTTGCCACATAATTAAAAAAAAAAAGGTTGCCACATATTTAAAAAAAGTTGTCTGCTGCTGGAGTTGAACTCGGGTTCTGACATTAGGAAAACCGACATAAGCACATGGCCACAGTGCAATACTATTTCTTGAATATCTGCCTTATTTATCGGCCGATCATATTGAAACCAACACGCCCGCATGGTGGTTTTTATCACATGTATAAAAAATGATTGCTGTAGAGCTATATTTGCAGCTACAATCGACTTTTTTTCGATTTGTGGGGGCGGATGGAGGCGTGGCGAAAATCCAAAATAAACTTGATCTGCGTGCAGAATTAACACATATTGTCCCCAAATTTGGTAGCTCTAGCTCTTATAATAGCTGAGATCTAGGTTTTCACACGGACGGACAGACAGACAGACGGACAGACGGACAGACGGACATGGCTATATCGACTCGGCTGTTCATGCTGATACAGAATATATATACTTTATGGGGTCGGAGATGTCTCCTTCTGCCTGTTACAAACATTTTCGGTTGGCACAAAGTTATAATACCCTTATACTCTTCGAGTAGCGGGTATAAAAATCATGCTATTTCCAAGAATAATGACATTTTGTTTATGTTTTGACACCCTTATTCATTCTACATTTCAATAATTGCAATATAAACATTTTTAAAATTTCGAAATTTTTCGAATTTGTGTAAGGGTCCCCCCTTATCATTTTTCCGAAAATTTGTTTTCACCATAACTTTCTTAAAAATCATGCGATTGCCAAAAATAATGACATTTTGTTTATGTTTTGACACCCTTAGTCATTCTACATTTCAATAATGGCAATATAATCATTTTGAAAATTTTGAAATTTTTCGAATTTGTGTAAGGGTCCCCCCTTATCATTTTTCCGAAAATTTTTTTTCACCATAACTTTCTTAAAAATCATGCGATTTCCAAAAATAATGACATTTTGTTTATGTTTTGACACCTTTAGTCATTCTACATTTCAATAATTGCAATATAAACATTTTGAAAATTTCGAAATTTTTTGACTTTGTGTAAGAGTCCCCACTTATCATTTTTCCAAAAAATTTTTTTCACCATAACTTTCTTAAAAATCATGCTATTTCCAAAAATAATGACATCTTGTTTATGTTTTGACACCCTTAGTCATTCTACATTTCAATAATTGCAATATAAACATTTTGGAAATTTCGAAATTTTTAAAATTTGTGTAAACACACAAATTGTAAAAATTTCAATATTTTCAAAATGTTTATAGTTTTCTTATCTTGCAAATGAAAACGAGTCACATCTTGTTGTCTTCCAAGCTGACTCTCGCGCTCTCACTCCCTTTCTCTTTGCTTTCTTTCTCCATTTTTTTGCTCACTTGCCTCGCCAGCTGTTTCAACACTGCGTGCGACCTTCGCCTACGTTTTTATTATGTTATTGACTTCTACAGCCACATTTTCACACCGCATAAATAAGCGATGCGTCCTTGACAGCGGACAGACAGATGAAGCTAAAGCTGAAGAAAAACCACAAAGAAAAGCCAAGACTGATGGCTGAGTCGAAATTGCCTGACCAAATCCCAAACATAAACTTGAGCTAAGCAGGCGAGCGCCCAAGCTGCACTCTCCCATTCGCCACGTATACCCCCATTCCCTGCCTTCGCGCAGGGTATACAATGCTTATAAAATCGGTGTCCCATAATTTGTTGTCGCCTCTCGTTGTTTGCCTTTTCCCCAACTTTGTGTTTTTCTATAGTTTTATACTATTTCCAATAAGCCAGCCGAGGCAGCCCAGTCCTGTATATAGTATATGTATACTATATTCCTATTATGTATTGCCCTGGCATAAATATAAATTTTTATATTTTCTTGTCTGGCAAAAAGCTTTTGCCTTTTTTCGGCTGGACAGCTTTCATTGGCAATCTGCGTTTTTGTCGGCCGCCTCCTCATCCCCACTGCTTCTGCTTCTACTTTTCCTCTTTCTTCTTCTACTTATATTTATTTTTATGTTTTGTTCGGTCGGCTTTGGTCGCTTGCAAAGTGAAATTTATTAGAAACGCAAAATCTGTTTGCAGATTGTGTACAAGATTTGATTATTTATGCTCAGCTCTTTAATGCTTCTTGCTCTCTCGAGCTCGTCACGTTGAGCGAGGAGACAAGTGCGGAATTGGATAAGGGAGAAGATCGTGAGAGTGTGCACACATTTGTAAGCACTTTGTGTGACCTTCGAGTGGGGTTTGTCAACCTCGAGGCACATGCTGACTTTGCTTTAAGCTGCGCCACGAACATGGCCTAAAACAGCATTCAATAGCTCTACACTTTGCTGTACTTATTAGTTCGAGAACATGTTTTAAATTATTCATAAGAATTTCATAATATTTTGGTTCGACAAGACGCGACAAGTTTTAAATGAAGTTTATTATCCTTGTGCCGAAATTGTTATGCAAATAGAGGCGCGTCAATTCCGGTTCCCGGTTTCAACGTCAATTGCCACAAGACTTTTCGTGTTGTGCAATCTCACTTTGGCCCCTCACCCAGATCCCCTCTCTGCCGACTCTTTGCCAATTAAGCTACGAAATTCATCAACGATATGAAAACTCTGAAACTTGGCTCAAGCTAATTAACTTAAGGCTCTTGCACGCAGCAACTAAACAACAACAACAACAATCCGAGCAGTAACAACAGCAAAGCAAATAATTTTCAAACAAATTTAACTTATGGCACAAAAAAAAAAGAAACAAGAAAATAAACAAACTTTTGCTTTCTGCTTTCAGTCGAGCTGAACCGAACCCAAAACTGAACTGAGCTGAAGAGCTGGAGAGTCGGAGAGTCGGAGTACGGGAGAACTGGAGCGTGGCTCTCAAACTAAATACTTAACAGGTAAGTTGAGCAAATAGTCGGACTTGTAATTAGCATTAAAAGCAAACACCTGCACTGCACTCCGAGCACGGAGAGAACCATTTGAACTAAGTGCAGAAACATTTAATGGGAGGAGGAAATGCGATGTGAATTAATATTGAGTAAATTAAATCAAATAGTTGGAATGAATGGAGTGCCATGGGTGATGTGGGCAGAGCAGGTAGAGAAGAGACTACTGCTGATTAAAATATATATTAGTTCAAAAGCGAGTTCTAAGTAGATTTAAATAGAGAGAAAAGTTATTGATACAGATGAATATATAGATTGATAGATAGATAGATAGATAGATAGACAGATAGACAGATAGACAGATAGACAGATAGACAGATAGACAGATAGACAGATAGACAGATAGACAGATAGACAGATAGACAGATAGACAGATAGACAGATAGACAGATAGACAGATAGACAGATAGACAGATAGACAGATAGACAGATAGACAGATAGACAGATAGACAGATAGACAGATAGTTAGATAGTCAGATAGACAGATAGACAGATTGATATAAAGATGAATAAATAGCTTGTCCATCAAGCTTATATGTGGATTGATAGATCGTCAAATATAACTTAAATAATTTAAAAAATAGACAGATTAAACGATTGATAAGCAGTTTGACTGATTGATAGACAAATAAAAAGATAAATGACTCATTAAATAAACACGAATATATATGAGTGCCAAGGTCATTTAGACTCTCCAGCTAAAATTAGTTTAACTTCTTTAAGTCTAACGTAACTGAGCCGGCTAAGATTTGCCCGACTCGCTTCGGGCTCCGTTTAAATACTCAACAAATTCAGCCATTTGACAGCTGTCACAACTGTTGCTTGGCTGCCATTGAAGAGCCTGTCCAAACATACGCATACATAGTATACATCCTGCTCTATCTCTCTCTCTCCCTCTCTCTCTCTCCCTCTATACACAGACATTACAATCATGTCGGCTGAACGGCCTGCAACGAGGCAAGAGAAAAGTTTCCTGTATCCTCGCTTGGTTAAAGCAAACTACAGACCACACAGTGCACAGTGCACAGTGTGGAAACAACAACAGCAACACGAAATGGTGGGAAAGAAAATGGAGAATAACTTTGGCCCCGGCCGCCATTAAGGGGTTAAATAGATTTTTTCATTATTTTGCTTTAACTCGGTCGCTGCGCAAAGTTTTCTCTGCTGAGTTTTCATTTTTATTTTGTGCGTCCGCAAATATTGACCGAATTAACAAAGCTGGGCGAAAAGTTTTACCGCAAACAAAGCGAGGGGCAAATGCCCTGCGCCGCCCCCTCCGCAATTGCCTTAGTTTTCCTTGCATTCCCTGCTGCTCCAGTTTCGCTGGGCTCCCGCAACGGGTTACTTGACTGAGGCAACAATTAGGCGAGCCAAAACCCCTAATGAGCAATGCCAACTGACCGAGCTGCCGATTATAATCGCAGTCAATGTTGCTATCGATAAATACATATCGAATTGCAGATTTGATCGGCAGCGCAGTCTGAAAAAGTGAATCACACAATTTATTTGCGCAGCAAAACGAGAAAAGAGTTGAGGTTGGTGCGATTGGGGAGGAGGAGGCGGTGGGCAGGCTGGAGGGTCCTTGGGGCTGGGCTAAGTAAGTGGGTGGCAACTACAAAATGCGGCCATGTATTTGTGTATTTGGAAATGCCGCGCACGTTTGGCCATGGCGCTACGTGTCTGGTGCAGAAACAGGATCAGAATAGCTTCGGGCTAGTTGCACGTTGCGGCATGTTTGCCGGGGCAGCGGGGCAGGGCAGGGCAGGGCAGAGCGGGGCAAGGGGACTGCGAACTGACCACTAGAAATGTTAGCAAGCAAAATGTTAAAAGCAAAAAGTCATGCAACTAAATCCTGTCGAAAACGTTTTAAACTACAAAAAGGATTTGTGCTAAAAGGCAGCTAAAGATGTTGCGGGAGGAGAGCGGGAAGAGCACGAGAGGGAAAGGGAAGTTGGGCGACAGCATGTAGTTGGTCTCTAAAAAAAATATATAAAAATGAATTTGCACAGCGATTCGCAGCGAAGTGTAAATGCGCTGCAAAAGAAGTTGGAAAGTTGAAGTTGATCGCGTAGGAGTCGGTTTAGCCATATCTGTTTGTATGAACAACAAGATCTCGCAGACTATGAAAGCTAAAGCCAACAAATTTGGTCAACACATACATATAAATTGCAGTTTTATTTTAGTATATGACCACGCCCCCTATGCGCCCACAAATTGACAAGATGCACATTGCAAGTGTCGCTTTAAGACTAGAGCGTGCAGTTTTGGTTTCTAGTGACCAAATTTGGCAGCGTAAACTTCTTTTAATGTTTAAGTAGGGTATACGTTGCTTGTAACCTGCGGAGCGCACTCACAATGCCTGCTATGCCCCGCTTAGAGCACAACTGAAGCTGAAGTAAACGCAAAAGTATCGAAGCCAGGGCAAAGTCAAGGGAATCAGGCAGCGCAGCCAAGTCGCCTGGCAAATAAGAACTTATATAGCATTGACTCAGCATTAAGTGCAGCCCGGCATGCAACATTGCCTGCCTGCCATGCAATGCGGCTACCCTACTGCCCCGCTGCCTCTCCCCTGCCGAGCTCCGGCTCAAGCCTTGTTCTTGTCGCTGTCAATGACTGTCAGCGGCAGACAGGCAGCAAAAGCAGCAGCAGCAAGGGATTGCCAGAGCAGGCAGCCAGAAGGGGAAAGAGAGGGAGACAGTGAAACGGGTGACATTTCAATTTTCACACACGCTCTGCGACAGCATCTCGAAGGCGGAAAATGGCATCCACGAATCCACGGGAAATTAAAACCCAATAAAATGCAGCCGAGTCGGAGTCGAGTCGAGTCGCTGCACGCTGCACGCTTCATCTGCTCGACTCGAGTTCGGCTTTAATTAGATCACTTGGCCGGGTCCAATGAAATTAATTTAAAGTCCCGCAGCGTGCGTGCCACTCTACTCTCTTCCCTCCCTCTCTCTCTCGCTGCCCATTGCCTAATTAGCCACAGAATTTGGCCCGAAAATTGCAATGACAGCAAAGAGGCGTGTGCTCCGACTGCTTGGCCTGTCTTCTCTGTGCTCTTCATGCCTTCTACGTGCCTTCCTTTTCCACTCCCATGCTCTCTCCCCTGAGGCACCCGGTTCAAGGTCTTTCGGCAACAAGGTCAGCTTGGCTCAGGCTTGTCTCGACTGGCAATCAAAGAAATTTTGCGATTAGCTTGCCCAATGAGCACATGAACTGGACTGGGCACTGCGGCTCTCTTCTTTGCTCTGCCCTCTTCGGTCGCCCCCTCTTTCTGCCTCTGCCTCTTTCATATATTCCCCTACAAAATTACATGCAAATTACAGTGCCCTGCTGCATGCACTGCCCATTAGCAGCATCAGAAACAAGTGAGAGCCGGCAGTGTGAGCATTGTTTATACCCTGCATCAATAATGCATGCACTCTGGGGTTGGGTGGGTCTGAGGTCTGTGACAATTTCGAACATAATTAGCAAGGGCATTTGCCAGCAACATTCGCACAACTTACTCGAGCATTACACTGCCAATCGAGTGAGCTTGACCCAGTTTGGAATTGAAGTATTTACGCAATTTATAGGGTACCTGATCAAGGTAAAGGAACTTCCGGGCGTAGAGGGCATCTCCACGCCGAACTCATCGAGGCTCAACCATTTTTTTCCCGCACACTCGTTGACATTGCAAATAAATGGGCGTGGTGGAAAACTGTGTCAAGCTGCAAGTGCAGCGAAGGCAACAGCAATATGAACAACAGCAGCAGCTGCAGCAACAACAATGCAAAAGGACAACAACAGCAGCAACAACAGCAGCTACAATGGGCGACAGGAAATGTGCAAAAATTTGTTAAATTTTCAGGCAGTGCCCCTTGTGGTGCATTGTTTGCATTGCTCCACGTTTCTTCTCCCTTTCTCTCCTCCTCTCTCCCTCTCTCGCTGTTCGTTCGTCCTTGTCCCTTTTTAAATGGGCTCCATTCGCATATGCCGCGTATATATTTTAATATATTTTATTGTTTATGACATGTGGGTCAAGCAATTGCAATGCAATCGTTACTAGCGCGTAAATTGCTCGAAGGGCAGGGCTATAGGGAGAAAGAGAGAGAGAGAGGAGGAGAGAGAGAGGGGAGCGGAGGCACACAGAAAAACATGAGAGGGGCCTGGCGTGAATTGGTCTTGTATTGTTTATGTGGCAAAGGGGCGAAGAAAAGGTTATAGAAAGGGCAGC
Organism: Zaprionus inermis; assembly: GCA_018151445.1. NCBI lineage: Eukaryota > Metazoa > Arthropoda > Insecta > Diptera > Drosophilidae > Zaprionus > Zaprionus inermis. The sequence continues at coordinate 3,255,338 of JAECXD010000555.1, forward strand.
AAAGGAGCTGCCTGAATATGACAAAGCTTGTTCGACTTCATGAAAATACAAACTAATATTCAAAACAATTCAAAATAAAATCACGAGAGGAATATTATACTCCCAATGGCATATAGAGATCTTTAAAATCTAGAAAATATGTCATATTTTTGTCAATTTAAGTCAAAAACTGCGGTCAAGTGGATTTTTATACTAATTTTAGCTAACTTGATCAATTTATAGAAAAAAAAAATAAATTTTAAATTTGCACAAAATTTCGAAATTCTTAATAGGAAAAAAATTAAAAAAAAATCAAATCTGAAAAATCAATAAAATAATGATGACGAAACAATGCAGAATAAAAATAAAATGATATTATAAAAACAATTCGCAGAATTTTTGGCAAAGTTGGAAAAATTTCAAGTTCAAGATCAACATAGACTGCCCCCGAAAATAGGCTTTAGTTGGGCTATTTCTAACAATCGTTATATAAATAATAATGCAAAATAAGTCTAGTTATCCCGCACTAAAATCGATCAATATTTGACATAGTTAAGAGACTTAAAAGACAGAAGTTGACGTCTCTATTAGCCAACATAATGCTGCATTTGTGCAAGCCAACTTTAATAGCTTTGCCCCCCCTCCCCCTTATAGAGCCAGTTGACAGAGCGTACACTCGTCTAATTGACAATTTCATCGTTGATAAGTTTGCTTGCGTAGCGGAAGTTGGCAAGATTAAGCCAAGTTTTGTGCTGAGACTTAAAGCGTTTTACGGCTGTTGTTGTTCTCCCCCCCACTCACTCGTGGCTCGAGGACTGTTTGGAGCGCAATAAGCCAAGTTACCTGGGAGCAACTTGCAGCTTACTCGTTGTCAGTTGGCTGACTGCGGCGCCACCTGGCGGCGACAATATGCATGGCACTTATTGCCACTCCGCTTGACATGCGGCACGGGCTAATGGTTCACAGGGTTCAGGGTTACGGTTCCTCTGGCTGCTGCGACGGCAAAACTCTTCCAGCTGCCACGTCACATTTTTATTTGGCAAGCGAAAGTTTAGCGGTTTTTTTGCCTGCTTTCCAGCTTCTTTTTTGATGCCAGAAATCTCTGTGCAGCCCGAGGAGGGAGAAGTAATAGCGAAAGCTGCATAAAACCAGGCAAAAAATGTTGCCATAAGTTGGCGTCGAGGTATGCGCCGCATGTCCAAAAATCTGTGCAGGTGCAACAAGATGCACACACACACACTTACACATGTTGCATCTTAGGGTGGTTTTCATTGCCGTTGCACATTTAAGTTGCTTTACTCGTCATACCAAGCCGGCTTGGGGCGAAGGGTATGATAGGCTTGTTGGATTGTTCTGCATATATAGCCATATCTCAGCACCTACAATAGCTAGAGTTATGAAATTTGGGAAGACCACTCTACTAACACTCTAAAAAATAAATTCTAATTAACGAACGCGCCAGGTTATATATAAATTAAAATAAACCAATGAAAATTATATTTTACTGTTTATCTCAGTTCTCCCACAAGCTAGAATAATAAAGTTTCATTGGGATAAGGCTAAGAATATAATCTAACAATCAACCAAGTTTTATTAAAATCGCTCTAGAACTTAATTAGTTACCTAACTTTTTATATCATATGCCTGGGTGTACCCTAGCTGAACTCATTTGCCTTCCCAACCCTGTCGTGTTTGTGTCGTGTGTGTAGAGTTGTCAGCTTGCGGGTGCACACCAGGTGTGTGCGTATGTGTATGTGCGAATGTGGTTGGGTGAGTTTGCGGCGAGTGTGTGTGTATGTGTATGCGAAGAAGGGCTTCAGGCTACGGGCAACAAACTGAAGCTGGAGCTGGAGCTGGAGCTGGGGCAGGAGCATCATAACACTGGGTAAATGCTTAAAATTTATGCACTTGTGGGACTTAACATTGCACTAGGTCTTTGGCATTTGATGTTTCCCTTGTTTCTTTCCTGGTCGTTTCCCGCACCTTCTCATCTTCCCCCCCACCACATCCCCTTGTTACTGTACTGTGATTTATGCATTTGCTTAGCTGCAATGTTTTTATTAGATTTTGGTTGAGAATAAATATGAAAATGAGCCAACAAAGCGCTGAGCCAGCCACTGCAGCCGAATGCGGACCAGGTGAGCATCAGGTGCGACAAATGAATGCACAATGCCTGACAAAGTGCTGATTGTGGTGAGTGTCGAACGAGTCCAAGCCGGAGACTAATGGCTGCCATTGTCATATGATTTGTGCGCTTGTGGCTGAGTAAATTGAATGAGGTTTGTGTGTGGAGCAAATGAGCTGGATGCTTGAAAGAACTTACACTTAGTATTACAAAGGAAGTAAAGAGGCAGACTTGATTCGGGTACAGAAACAATTCTTAAGAATAATTGCCTGGCAAACCCTGCGAAGGAACCCTAGCAATACCCTTCACATCCATCTGCCTTGCCAGCCTAATTTAAAACTCATTTTGTAATTACAGCGCACTCTTATTAGTCTAATTTATTAAGTTTAATGAGCAAACTTTTCGATAAATTTCGCAAATGACCTTCAAGCCGACGCAACGCGAGAGTCAAAAGTGAAAAACGCGTTCAATTTTTAAATGGATTTGCGGGACTTGTCGGGAAACTGTTGAGGTTGCCGAGCTTGTTTGCCGCCGCTTGCCTGTTTGCACTTGACTTCAAGTGGTTATCCATGTCAAGCCTGTTGACAGAGCGGGGCGGGTCAGCGTCAACGCATGCAAAGCGGCGACGCGTTCAAAGGTCAACAGCAACAGGCAGCGCAACAACAGCAAGGCGGGTTTGAAAAAAGGTCAAGCAATTAGTGTCGATCCGTTTGCTTGTCGAGTGGCAGCCCTGGCGTCTGTCAGCGGAGACAGATATACAGACGGGCAGGCAAGTGGAGCGACTGAGAGGCAGACAGACGGGCAGGCAAGTGGAGAGACTGATGGAGAGACGGAGAGACAGAGACCTAGTTGTACTGGCGGTTGAAGAGACAGCGAGACAGTTAGACCGTCATTAAAGCAGTTGGGGAGACAGACAGACAGTTGGAGAGACAAAGGAACAGACAGATAGACAGACGGACGGACAGGCAAATGGAGAGATTGTTGGAGAGACAGAGATATAGTTGGACTGGCGGTTGAAGAGACAGCGAGCCAGTTAGACCGACATTAAAGCAGTTGGGAGACAGACAGACAGACAGACAGTTGGAGAGAAATAGGAACAAAGTGTTTAAGAAACAGAGAGACAGACGGACGACTGGCAGACAGGAAAATGGAGAGACTGTTGCAGAGACAGAGAGACTGTTGCAGAGACAGAGAGACAGTTGGACTGACATTAAAGCAGTTGGAGAGACAGACAAACAGTTGAAGAGACAGTGGGACAGACAGTTGGGGAGACAGAGGAACAGACAGACAGACAGGCAAATGGAGAGACTGTTGCAGAGACAGAGAGACAGTTGGACTGGCGGTTAAAGAGACAGAGTGACAGTTTGACTGTCATTAAAGCAGTTGGGCAGACAGACAGACAATTGGAGAGACAGATGAGCTGATGATGTAGGAGAGACAGACAGACGAACGGACAGGCAAATGGAGAGACACCCGGCGAGGCTGTTGGAGACTTGTTGATGTTGTACAGGGGCAGCACGTTAGTTCTCGGCAGGCAAATTGATTTGCCTTTGGGTTGGGCTGCCTAACTCTGCTCACTCAGCGTGTGCCTGAACTTCGACCCGACCCACGTGTAGGCTGCCAGTCAAAACTTCCAAATAGACAGCTACGTCTCGGCGTACCTTTTCGACCCGGGCCAGAACTGCGTCCCGTCACAGGCCCGAGTTGCGCCCATATTCCGGACTACAGATCCCTTCCTCTCTCCTGCTTCCGCCTCGCCTGCCTTTCGACTCAGTTTTCCGCGCAGTTAGCTTGGCACAATCTAAATGAATGCTCAACTAACGCGAGACTCCTGCAGCGCCTCAGCCCGCATGACGGCAGACGCGTAACCTGTTTTCGTTGCATGTGTGTGTGTGTGTGTGTGTGCGGCACGCTCGCTATGTCGCACGTGAAATTTAATTACGCATACGCAGCGTGGGCTAGAAAAAAGCGCCAGCGAGGAGGCAGGAGTAAACTTTGGACCCGGACTAATGAGCGATGGGGCACACGCACGCACACACTCACCTGCACACACACACACCTTGACACTCGCTTTAAGCCACGCTCACACGCAAAGCGCAGCAACGCAGACTTGCCACATGCCACACGTTACAGTCGAATCGGCGCGTGCAGCTGAACACATTAGCCCGGGCTAAGGATTGCCAGGGATTACGCGCAGCGCTGTCTTCCAATATTTCCCAGAACAAAGCGAGAGCTGCGTCGCATAAAAAATGTTTTTAAATATTTAATTTCCGTGCTGGAATTCGGCGGAAAAACGGGGCGAGTTGCGGGGCGGAGACAATCATAAACTTGCCATTTTGCTGCCAATTTTCAGCGCTAGATGGCGCATTGCCCAAACGCTTATTAGAATATCACTAGCACACTCTCTCTTTCCCACTCTCTCTCTCTCTCTCTCTCTCTCTCTCTCTCTCTCTCTCTGTCTTGCTCTGCAGACATTAAAAGCAGCGCATCTCCCAGTCGAGCACTCGACTCGACTCGACTTGGCTTGGCTTGGCTTGTGCCGGCTCCTTCATCTAGTTACATATTCATTGCGCTTCCTGCACCCTCTGCCTCTGCCGTCCCTGCTCCCCACACCCCTTATACCCCCTGCTCTGCAATTCCGCACACGGTTGCTTGTTTCCTCCTTTGTTTTTTTTTCCTTCTTTTTTGTAGGCAACATTTTATTTTCATTTTACTTTTGGCACACGGAACTATTTTGTTGTTGCCTGCAGTTAATGTAATATAACCATCATCAGAGACAGTCTAGAGTGGAATGGGCTGTTAGGGTAGCGGTAGGGGTAGGGGTAGGGTGGGGGGACGGGCACTGAGCTGCCTTTAATGGCCTGGGCGCCGTGACGTGGCACGAAAATGAAATGATTTGTATACGCGAGAAAATAAATTATGTGCAAGTATTTTAAATACGAATTCTGACTTCTTTCGAAATGAGAGCGCAGTTTTTCAACAGCAGCTGGATGGGAGAGGGGGAGGTAGAGCTGAAGAGCAAGATAGAGCAAGAAGCTGCTGTAATGAAAATGTCGAAGTGAAAGTAGTAAAATTTGCATAATCTATGCGCACGAAAATAAATGAGAAAAATCAAAAAAAAAAATGGGAAAAGCGAAGCGCAGCAAGAAGATGGGAGAGTGGGGGTAAGAGCTAGGGCAGGAGTAGGGAAGATAAACATTTGATTAAGCGCATTAGACTGATATCAAGTGGGGGGAAGGTGGCAGCAGGCGAAGCACACACTCTCTCTCTCTCTCTCTCTCTCTCTCACTCTTGATAGTTGACTGCGTGGAATAAGTTTCGATAGCGCGCGCCAAGCGACTTTATTAGATGCGAGAAATATTAACATAGCACAAAGTGTGTGTGATGTTGGCAGCACCCTGCCCTGCCCTGCCCTGCCCCTCTCCGCCCACCCAGCTGCGCCATTCACTACAAAGAATGCAGATAATATTGTTGACTGTGCAAACAGCGCGGAGGAGGAAGGAAAACTTGCTGCTGCCAAATTAAAATACATTTCAAATGTGCTTTGAGGGCTGCAGTGAAACAAAGCGAAATTGCGACAAAGTCAGAGAGAGAGAGATAGGGGGGGAGGGAGTGTAGAGAGTGTAAGTAGGAGAGGGAGAGAAAAAAAACAGCTGCAACGAATTTGAAATTGCATTGAATTTCGGCCAGGCTAACTGCGCGCCGTAGCAATCAGCAATTGTCAGTGAGCTGGCGCTGATTATCCATAAGCTGCTTGACACGCACTCACACACACACACACCCACACTCTCGCACACATGCATAATTCACAAGCCTGCGAAACTTAGCACGTGCTTGAGCTGTGCGAACTTTTAAAAGCTGCAATGATCAACAAGCTCACGTAAATAGCAGATGTGTGTGGGGCGGGGAGGGGGGTTAGAGAGAGTAGGGGGGAGTGTGTAGTGAAGTGTGTGTGCTTTGTTATGAACTACTCTCAATGGCCGCCGCAGCAGCGGCAGCGGCAGCAGGCACTCACTTTATCGGCACGTACGCCAATTGTCAGTCACAATGAGCACTCGTGTTGTCCCGCTCCCTCCCCCGGAGAAGGCAGCAGGCAGCCCAGAGATAAGCTCAATAAAACTGTCGCCTTGGCACTTGGCAAATTCATTTGCATACCGCTCTCTCTCTCTCTCTCTTTGTGCCCCTGCTGCTTTCACTCAGCTCTAACAAAGCAGAAACTGCAGCATCAGCGCAAATAAAGTGTTTGTTGGCGTCGTCGTCTCTCTCTCTCTCTCTCGCTGCTGCTGCGCTGCTTACTTATACTCAAATGTGCAAAATATTCATTTATATACGTGCTGCGTGTGTGTGTGTGTGAAAGCGTCATCGAGGGCGATTACAATGAGCAAACTCTAATCTGCTGCCGCTGCTGCTCCTTGTATCGGTTTAACCTTTTGAACCGTGGCCGAGCGGGTCGATGTTCAAATTTGAGACAACCTACGGCCTGCGATTTGTTCTAGTTAAAGGGAACTTACCCCCCCCTTACTCTTTCTGCTTTCTTGCCTGGCAACATTAGCTCACTCAAAGAGCGAGAGAGAGAGAGAGAGAGAGCGAGCGAGAGCAACTACAACAAACAACATTTAATATTCTCTTTTTCTGTAGCATTTATTTAAAATTTATGCTGATGTCTGTTCTCTTCGGACTGCGTGTGTGTGTGTGTGTGCGACACACACACGTGCGCATTAAGGGGCACACATGCAAATGTATTTACTCGGCTGCCATTTTGACGCAGCCTCTCACAATATGCTACATTTCCATAAATATTTTACAAAATTTACATAAAATGTTGCTGCTTGTCTTCTCTCGCTCCCTCTCTCTCTCTTTCTCTGTCTCTCACTCTCTTCAGCAGGAAGAAAGAATTTAATTCATGAGGACAAAAGTCGATTTTCCAAATCCGCAAAACATATGGCACACTGACACACTCACACACGCACACACACACGGCATATGAAATGAAAATGTAATTCAAACGATGTGCCACGTTGTCTGTTCTTGGGCCACTCCCACTTGCAGCCACCCCACCCCTGTCGCTGCCCCGCCTGAGTGGCAGCTCCTGCCATGGACATTTACGCGTGGCAAAAATTGCGGCGCGTTGAGCCGCATGAAATTGCATTAAAAGCTAATGAGCTTGAAATAAAAGACAATTTGCTTTTGAATTGACATTTTTTGCGTTTCGTTTTCCTTTTTGTTTCTGTGGCGACAAAAAGGAACCGCTAAAGTTTTTAATTTGCCTAAGCGCCGGCAAAAACGTGCAGAGAGAGAGAGAGAGAGAGAGAGAGAGAGAGAGAGAGTAAGAAGGGGCAGCGTCAGGGCAAATGGGAGAGAGAATTACCATATTTGGCAGCTTGCATAAACTAGCTAAATATTAAATAAGTAAAGAAAAAATTAAAAACTATTTTTTATATATATAATTTATTTTCTTTTTAATTATTATTATTTTTAAATATTTATTTATTTTTGCTAGCTATTTTTTATTTATTTAAATAAATCTTTTAATTATTTAGCAAGTTTATTTAATTAATATGCGCTCATACTGATTATGCCGCCGCAAAACACTCAAAGCTCGCTGCATTTTGCCTTCAGCTGCACTCTCTCCCACTGTCACTCACTCTCTCCCTCTCTCACTCACTCTCTCTTCTCAGTTGGTCAATTAGCGACCGCAGGAGAGAGCAACAATGGCGACCGCAAGCGAGATTCCATTGCCTTGCTGTTCACACCAATTTTACGCTCAATTAAAAATGGCAACCGCCAAAGTTGGCGCTCAGTGCGAGAGTGAGTGTGAGTGCGAGTGCGAATGCCGCCGCAAGTGAGCGCAAAAACCGCGCAGTCATCTAAGCAATGAGCGCAGCTGCGGCAGCGACGCAGCAGCGGCAGCTCAAATTTTTGGCGATTCTGTTTTCGACGTTGCGCTGCCGGGCTGCCTCAGGCGCGCTCTCTCGCTTGCCGTCGTTCGCGCTCTCTTGCCGGCAGATGGCGCTGCGGTCTGTGCGAGTGAAGGACAAAAGAGATGCCACCTGCCGTGCCGTGTTATGTGGCTGCTGTCATAATCAGTTTGCTCGTGTGTGTGTGTGTGCCTGTCTAACGGCACTTTTAATTGCATAAATATGCATGCCACATGCAGCTCGTCTGGTTCTCTCTCTCTCTCGCAATTAAATGCACAAATAGCAGTGGGCGTGGCATGTTGTTAATTTCTGCAGCCTCATCAATCGAGCACACTCCGCACGCCGCCCCGCCCGCTCTGCTGATTAAGCCGTCCCCCCCCCTCTATGCATGTGTAGCCTGCACATTTGCCTGCAATCTCTGCATTGCTGCCGCTCTCTTTTTCTCTCCCTCTCTCGCTCTCTCTCTCTCTCTCGCTGCCTGTCAAGATGCAGGCGAGTCAAATCTGGCCATAGAAAGTAATCTTAATGGCTTTTTTGCTGCTGCTGCCGCTGCTGCTGCCGCTGCTGCTGCTCCCGCTGAGGCAAAAAACTGCTGGCAGCCCATGAAAATTGCAAAATGCATTCAGCGTCGGGGGGCAACGCATAAATTGTGCCACGCCCCCGCAACCAAGCCCTCAGCTCGCTGCACACACAAGCCCAGCAAGTGGAGAAAGCAGGCTGTAAGCGCGGGAGAGAGAGACAGGGAGAGTAAGTCGCCTGCGGATTTGAATAGCCAATTTGTTTGGCATTGTTTGCTCAGATACTTTGCCGAGGCGGAGACGGAGAAGGAGACGGAGACGGCGACGCAGCCTTGCAGGGGTTGCGGCATTTGCATTTCTAAGATAAAATGCAAATATTTCAATTTGTAACTTAAAAGCAAATTGCCTCAATGAGTGCAGCTGTCAGTCAGACACACCCCTTTTTACACATGCCACATGTATGTGCATTTTGCCAGCACTTTTATAACTTTGCCTGCCTCGTTTACAAGCCAAAACAAAATATTCAAGGCTGATTGCCTTCTGTAATTGGCCGTAACTTTTGCCTAAATTTCGATTTCGTTTTCGATTTCTATCAAATTTTATTTAGGTTTATCGAAGCGGCAATTAGCAACAACAAGAGCAGCAAGCTGAATGAAAATATGTTTGGTTTTTCCATTTCTCTCGCTTTTCTTGAAAACAGTATAAAAATGGCTTAGTTTCCCAGAAAGAAGCCGTCAATTACATCACAACAATAACAGAATACACACTGTATTTATTGAGTTAAGTTGGGAAATACCGAAGTTGCATAAATGAAATTTCGCATATAAGCAGATTAGCAAATTGCTTACATTATTTTACGGTTTATACGTCAGTTTGTTCTACATTTTTTCAAGTAATAAATACTATATCTAGTGCAGCCAGTTGAGAAGACAAACCAAACAAATCACACACACACGCTGCCAATAAGACAAGTAATTATCTTAATTTCCTTAGCTGCCCCCACGCAAAACTTAAAATCGTATTCGCTGCTTTCGTTGTGGCAACTTTCTTGGCCAACTTTCCCGTTCGACAGTGGGAGCAAAGTTCCCGGCGCTGTGTGCAGTGTGTACACAAGCGAGAGAGGGCAAACTTTGCACTCGATCAATGACCAGAGAAATGTTTACACTTATCTTCAAATTGGAATCACTTGTGGCATAAGCGAAGCTGGAGTTACCTGCTGCGCTCTGGGCTTTATTAGCTGAAGCCGCTGCTAGTTCGTTTCCTTTTTCCCTACTTTCCCGCTCTCTCTCTCTGCCTTTCTCTTGCTTCTAATTGCAATAACAACATTTCGCAACAAGTATGTGTAAATAGCGAGCGCCATGTTAAGTATTTGTGAACAGACTTCAATGTCGGCCACTGCAGCAAGTACAAACACAACAACAACACACAACAACAACAACACACACACATAACAACATACACAACAAATAAGCCGAACACAACCAGAAGAGCCTAGACAAACAAGACGCCCAACTAGTTTTTGAACAGCGTCGTCAGCGCGCCTTGTAAGCGCCATCGGCATACCCTGCCCTCAACCTCCACAAGACAAGTTGGGGTAGTCTCGTTGTGTGTGAAGTGGCAGTGAAAGCAAGCTCAGTTTGTTTTTGTATTATAAACAATTTTCTTTTGAGCATAAGTTTACTCTTCTCAGTTGGTTGGGGTTGCCTGAAAAAAGAAAAGGTTTTATTGAAGAAAGCTTAAATATTTGCTAAAAAATTATTAAAAAAAAAAAGAATGCTCGCTGCTTACCCTACAATAATCATAATATGCCACACCATAAAAAACTCTGCTTAAGGTTCGGCCTAGAGAAAGAGGCAATAAAGGGAAAGGGAAAAACAACAGAAGGCATAAAATAGAAAAACGTATAAGAGAGTTTTATATTCAGAAACTTCTTATACTAGATCATAATATACAAAAAATAGTCAGTGTTCTCTACGTATTAAAAACTAATAGTAGAAACAGTTAAACCTGTTTACGACTGCCTGCATGCAGGGTATCCGCCAGTGTACCCCGCGTGATTAGCAAACTGCTTTCGTTTTCGTTTTTTGCTGTTTCGCACTCGTTTGCGTCTCGCTCGCCTAAGCTGCTGCTGCTGTCCGTCTGGCCCGATGTCTTTGGGGCCTCTGTTACAATTGCGTCTGTCAGTCAAAATGTCATTATTGTTGTTGCACGTTGCAAGTTGCAAGTTGTTGCAAGCTGCCGCTGCCACTGCCGCTGCCACTGTTGGTTTTCTTGTACAAGCTCGTGTTATTTGAACAAAAACTGTGTACTCTGTCGCTCTATCCCTTTCGCACGCACGCACACGCACACCCACACAGTCAGCGCGGGTGTAGAATGGGCGCAGAAGCTGTGCAGAGTGGGGGGAGCGGGTGGAGGGGGTCCTGACACTCTTGTTTGCTAAACAATGCAATGTATGTCAAGGCAAAATATGTTCATTCAACTCAAAACAACGAGAGCATCAATAATGCAACACGCGCTGCCATGATTTTTCTCTGCGTTTTCTATGCGTGTCTATGGCTTTGTGTGTGTGGGTGTCTATGTGTGTGTGTGTTTGAGGGGTTGTGCTCTGTTTGTTGATTACATAAATGCAATTGAAATGCACTTGTGTGGAATTGAAATCGAAATTGAAATTGCCTGAGCCCGTGCGATCTGAGAGTGGATTGCGGCAGCTTTGGGCTCGTTAAAGAAAGCAGAAGAACTTGGATGACCTTGCGCAACTGAGAGCATGCCTAGAGTATTACAATCAGCTAGATATAGCTCGGCAATCGCATAGATATGCCAGCCTAGACACTGTAATCCTAGTCCCAGTTATCGACTAGAGACAAACTTGGAGCAGAAACGCGTATTCTTATAGATATGAAAATCTTCCATGATCTTGCTGACTTCAGAGCATTTTATACGCGAGATATATCTGCAAATCTTCAAGATAAATGCTGCTGTTGTCATAAGTTCTATTGAAGCTGAAACTAATACGATAATAGCTTGAGTATACACCCGAAATTCGCTTAGATCTCTCAGTCGATTTTCTTTAATTCCGCGCAATTCAATCTTCAAATTTTCGATGCTGCGAAAATTGCTGTGGAATTTAATATTTTTTTTAATTACGCATTCGCGTCGCTTAAGCAGGCAAAACAGGAAAACGCAATTGAAGTTTCCCGGGTGCAATGCAACGCACCGGCGGGAAAGCGCATAACAGCAGCCATTAAAAGGCAGACAAGCAAATTAAAACTTATAGAGAAATATAGACAGAGGCACCGAGCGGAGGTGTGAGAGAGAGAGAGAGCAGGAGAAACAAAAGAAAACAATCCAAAAAAATGGAATATCCATAAAAATGAGAGCGCAAGGAACAAAGCATCGTTACGGACTGCATAAAAGTTATAAACTTTGTTTAAAAAACAATTACAAGCTGCAAAGTGCCAACAACAACAACAAGAAAAACAACAAGCAGAGCGAGAGAAGAACGAAAAAAAAACATAAAGAAAATATTAAAAATATAAAGTTTACAGTCAATAAAAAAGGCAGCAAAAGGCAATGCAAGAAAAACTCTTTATGACAAAAGGAAAAATAATAATAAAGAGTGAGGAGAGGGAGGTAGTCGAGGGAGTGGGCAGTGGCAGGGGGGGCTGGGCATAGGCACTAAACGGCCACTTAAACGTTAACTTGATTTAGCACCTCGTAACGCAGAACGAACCGAAACAAGCCAAAGAGTGCAGACAGATAACTCGCAGGGATTGCCCGGGCTCCAAACAGGGCGCAATGCTATAAACCCAGATCAGCAGAAGGGGCAGAAAGACAGAGAGAGAGAAAGAGGGGGTGAGCTGTAAAAGTATATGAGAGAAAGGAAGCAGATGTAAATCATGTGGGGACAAAAGACACGAGCAGCAGGCGCAACGCATTTGATAATTGTCAATGCATAAAGCCAGGCCCAAAACGGATTTCGATTGGCTGCGTTTTAACTGGCAGTTAACAAGCGCTTTATAGGCGAGACATAAAGCGATTTGGCTTGAAAACAGCCAGAGAATACAGCCAGAGCGCGCTCTATGCCGAGTGTGGCATAATAAAGTCAATGAACAAACCTTTGCACAAACTTTCTTCTAGGTATCATAGCATATCATAGCAGTAACTACAACTATAACTTGCCCAATTCATATTTCAGCATGAATAATTGCGCAATAATCGCAAGTTCGGCCCGTTAACTTGTCTCGTAACTTTTGGGGCGAGTTTATCTTTTGGCTTTAACTGGCGGCAAGTGCAACAAAAAGCGATTAACTAGAGGCACATAAAAAGCAGCTCCCTCTCGGTCACTCGCTCTCGCTTGCTCTCTCTCTCTCCCTCTCACTGTTTCGCTTTGCCGTGACAAAAAGCAAACAGCAGCGGAGGTGCTGGCTGAGTATTTCTTGCACGCAGTGTGAGACATTCATGGCAATGGCCTGACAAGCCACAAGGGCTTCTAAATCGAGGCAGGGGAGGAGGGCGGCAGCAAAAGAAATAATGTCCTGCGGCCGCGTTGGGAAATGAAAACTTCTTTGTAATGCAACTGGCGAATGCCAAGTTTTTTCCCCCAACCTCTCGCTCACTCTCTCTCTCTCCCTCTCTAGCTCTCTTTACTTTACCCTAAAGTAGCGAGTCCTGCAAATTTACTGCGCACTTTGTGAGGAAAGTGAAAACAAATTTGCTTGTTGAATTTGGATTTGGAATTTGTTGCCTCGATTAGGTTTGCCAGAGATAAATTATCTGGCGAGCCCTATAGAGACTATAGATTACAGACTATAGACTATATGGAGTATAATTATCTATATAGGTATAAAGAGCGCTTTTCAAGCCCGTATCGCATCCTCAGCGCTTTCTAGGCTTTCCAGACAGCTGAGCAGCCACCCTAGCCCATACCCGCACAGTGTAGGGTATACACTAGTCGCATACGTCAGAAGCTGTTGCTTTTTTTCGGTGTGTGTCGAATGAGCGTTAGGTATGGGTCGACGAAAGTTGCGCGAAACGCTTCCAGCTGATGCGTGGATGAGTGTCAGTTGGGCGCGGGAGGGCGGACTGACAGGGTGTCGAGGGGGTGAGGGCAGGGAGCAGGCCTGCCAGTCGGCAGCTGTGTGCTCAAAGCACAGTTGGACAGCTGAAACTATATGTGAGCGGAGGAGCACGTGAACATGAAAGTAAACGCAAAAAGCGAGTTCGTTTCTCTTGCTTTTCTCCTCTTTTTTTGCTCTGCGCTCTGTGAATTTATCGCACGGCATAGTGTGGGAAAACCGCAAAGGCAAAAGGCAAGAAATTCATCATCATAGCTCATCAGCAGGGGGGGGGGGTGGGAGACAGCAAGCTGTCAGTAGGCGTGGCAAGCTGAGGCGCAGCCGCTCCCAGCGGTGTGATCCGCCGTTTGTTTGATGTGCTGCACTGAATGAGAGCGGGGGGGGGGAAGAGGAAGCCAAGGGCCAGGAAGGGTGAGCAAGCGGCGAGCAGAAGTGTCGGCGGGGGCGGAAAACAAACTTGCCAAACGACCGCAGTCAAAATATGTCCTTTATTATATCGTGGCCTTCTTTCTTCCTGCCAGGCTGCCTGGCTGCCTGTTTGCTTTTTTTGCGTGCGGCAAAGTTAATCCTTGGTCATCAATTTCCACAAATAATTTGAGCAACATCAAAACTTTTAATACGACCAATGATAATGGCGCCGAGCGCCGAGCGACCCAGCTGAGCGACCTCGTCCCCAGCGCGCAGCGTGCTTCAGAAAACTTTTTTTTTTTTGTTTTTTTTATTGCTCCAGCCCAACCTTTGTTTCTTTGTCATGAGTTATGCGACCTTTGAACCAGCCAGGCCCCTTGCTCCACGCTCCCCCATCCCGTTGCCATCTTTTCCCCTGCGGTCAGCTCAGGTCATTATGCTGCTTATTGAGTGCCGCGCACCTGAAGCTGAAGAACTTCCCGAGTCCGAGTGCGACTGCGATTCGCGGCGCTTCCCTTGTTCCTGCCACATTGTGAAGCAAATTGACGCCGGACAAAGGCGCCACATGGTTTCCAGATTCAGCTTCGTCTCGGCACAGACTGCGGATTGTAGTGGAATTAACCTGTTCGAGCAGCGCTGCCCACACTGATTGTGAATGGAACAAAACCATTGTGACTGCCACAACTCGCGCTGTGCGGATATGCTCGTCGCTGTGCGCTAGAAACCATGAATATTTCCAAGGGACTTTCGACCTTTCTGCAGGGTAATTTACTGCACGTTTTAATTGCTTAATCGCAGATCATCTGCAGTTTTATTACGTGCCAGGGGGGTGTGGGAGGAATGAAGTGAAAGTCATTAAAAGTGCTTAAAACATACATATACCAAGAGTATACATATCCATTGAAGTAAGTTAGCATACTGCATACTTTGTGCAATTTCTGCGCAATTTCTAAGCAATTTCTTCTGCAGTTTATTCAAATTCGAAATAAACTTGCACTTTGTATCAGTTAGACTTACTTTTATAGAAAATTGTGTGTCTGTAGCTCGCATAATTCCCGAGATCTACGTGTTCATACAGACAGGCATGCACAAATTGACTTGACGCTGGCAGTATATAAGGAAACATGATAGAAGACTTATAAATGCAGTTGAAAATCAATCAATTCCCTGCTTATAAGCACTTCTAGCTTGAATTCATGATATTAATGAGTTGCACTCATTTCGCATGCATCGATTCGCACACACCGGCAACAACTTGTTGCCAGGCGACTAATGCAATTCGCAAAATTGTGCAAAATATTCAACGGGCCGCGATTACAAGCAATAAAACGCAATCGATGCTGCTCATACTTCAAATGCAATGCGATTTGCGGCATGGCGGCGCTGCCAACTCGCGCGCAGATCGACGCGCATCGATAAATGCGGCATGGCCAATAGTCGCATTTGGCAATATGCGTGGCACGTAAACAACAATGCGCTGCAATTAGGCAACGGGCGCAGGTAAACAGCTACGCGAGGACAATGCAGAATGCGGTTGGGGGGGGGGAGGGGGCAGGTGGAGGAGCTGGAAATTGTGCAACAAAACCTGCAGCTGCTGGCAGCCTTTTTGCCAATTAAACGCATTTGCTAAAAAACAAATTTGCCTTGGCAAGGACGATGCGAAGAGCGCAGGGCGCAAGCATCGCAACAACGATGCCAATGATGGGGCAGACAACAATAAGGATAACAACAGCAGCAGCAGCAACAGCAGCGGCAACAGCAGGAGCAGCAGCAGCAGCAGCAACAGCGGCAGCGGCAACCTGCTGCAGGTGAAGTGGGCGGCGCCTGTTCAACGTTGAAACAAGTTTATCAGCGTGTGAAAATTGCAGAGCGCAATATGCGGAACAACAACATGGGGAATAACAACAATAACAATAACACAAACAGATAGACAGGCAGGCAGAGAGAGGGAGAGAGAGGGAGAGAGAGAAAGAGAGGGAGTAGGAGCTGCCTGGCAGAACAACGTCGGGCGGTTCGCATATTCAAATGCAAATCACGTCATCAATATGCAGAGCACACACACCCACTCGCACACACACACACACACACACACACACACACACACACACACACACTCACACACACACTCACTCAGCCCCAACCCCAAGCCAACCGTGGGCGAGACCCCAAACCGCCCCCAAAGCCAACCACAAGTTCATATCGGTCCACGCTTCTCTCGCATCTCGCAGCTCGCATCGAACGTTGCATTTTGACAAAATTATCCATGGAGCCAGTTCAATTTTGTGGCTCTTGCCAGGCGGACGCCAGCAAACTTCGCAGCTGGAGAGAGGGAGGGGCAGGGGCAAAAGGTAGAGGGGTGAGCGGGAAGCGAAGCCGGCAATTTTCGTTAGAGAAACTTACACGTGTCGCTTGCCCCGTCATTATGAACTTCTTCCTAATGATCGACAGTAAAAACTTTCAGGGTTTTCTTTTTTTCTTCTTCT
This sequence comes from Zaprionus inermis, assembly GCA_018151445.1. NCBI lineage: Eukaryota > Metazoa > Arthropoda > Insecta > Diptera > Drosophilidae > Zaprionus > Zaprionus inermis. The sequence goes on from JAECXD010000555.1 coordinate 3,271,844, forward strand.
TAATTACAATGCAAGGTTGTGCAAGCTGTGCAAAACATGTAGATCTTAAGATTGTCAAGTTTCCTGTAAGAGAAACGTTTTCTAATCTCTGCCTATCAAAACATATCAGTTAGCCTGGAGAGAAAGTTGTCGATGGTTTGCGGCAACTTTTCGAAAGTTTTATTACAATATTTTTGATCTTTAAGTTTTCTTATTTGAATAAGGCAATTTTCTGGGCAAGAAAGTGTGAGCAAGTTTGCCAAGTTCTACGAACATATCTTTATTTTACTAAACCGGCCTGGCAGCTGCTCTCGCCCCGTTTCCGCTCCTCACATACGCCTGCAATGCGATGCATCTTTCGAGCAGCCCTCGCTCCGGCTTGCTCACCTCAATTAAGGTTCTGGGCCCGACTGTGTTTGTCTTTCGTCAAAAGCAGCAGCAGATGATGACGACACTTTGCCCGCTTTTGCCATCGATTTAAAGTTTTCCACTGCATCCGGCTCCGTCTCCCGTCTCCCGTAGCTCGTCACGCTGTCTGGCAACACGAAAAAATAAGTCACTCACTTAAAAGTTCAGCGGCTGCAACGTTGCAAAGTTGGCGCAATGTTCCCCTACTGCCCCTCCCCACTTCCGTTTCAGCCCCTGCCCTCCCTCGTCCCGGCCCAGCACAGTCCAGTCGACGTCTATGTCCTCGTCCATGTCCACGTCCGTGGCCGGAGCTGGTCAGTTAGTTTCAATTTTAGTTTTCAGCTTTGAGTTTGGGTTCCGCTTACAGTTCGGGCTTCCAGTTGTACTTCTGCTGCTTCTTGCCACTTTTTTTCTCCCAACTCTTTCTCTCCCTCACTCTCCCTCTCTCTCTCGCTTTTTGGCAGCTGGCTGAACAAACTGAACGCTGATTACATGTGACAACTTAATGAGTTTGCGGCCAAACATGGCTTGTTACGCAAATAAATTAATTAGCGCTCTAATTGAGTTTTTTTGTCCCCCCTGAAAAGCACCAGGGAGTCAGTGATCCTGGGGGGGGGGTAATTGATGAACTCTCAAGCTCTGCACGCGGGCGGCGCTGGCTTTAAATAATTCCAAAGAAATTAACTATAATTCACATTCACAACCTGCATGGTAATTACGCACACACAAACATGTGTATCTATATATGGTAATATATATATTTGGCAATATATCTGGCATAACCAATGCAAACATCACCCCAATCGGGAAATGAAAGCGCGGGCTCAGAATTCGAAATCGGAAATTCAGAAATCGCAATCGCAATTCAATTTTTCATTTAGCCGTCAGCTAATTGGGAATTAAAAATGAATTTTAAATTGTGAAAGTCGAATAAATAAACAACGAAATGTGTGTGCCAGGCGTGTAATTACTCTGCACTCTCCGAAAACTAACTCAAATTATGTCTCCAGACTTTTTAAGCTATGTTTTCATAGGGTAACTATAGCAGCGCATTGCCTACTGCTTTATCACATTTTGAAAATTCAAAAAAGCTAAGCTAAGTTTATTTGATTTAGGCCTGCATATCGCACTTATATACCCCAAATTTGTTTACCTGCTTGCACCCTAAATATCTAGGCAAATTTGCAGCGTATTCAAGTGATACATAGGCCAATTACCAAGTGTTTACAGGGTATATACACTTAATTCCTTAATATGTCGAGAATTTACAGTATTTTTATGTACTCTGTGCAAATTAAAAGTATTTACGCATTTCTTCCCTTCTGCATTTCATTAATGTCTATAAGGCAATTATCGTTATCTGCGTATCTGGCTTATTCAACGTTTGCCAAGTTGCTGATTATCTTCTCGTATATTTGTATGCCTTTCAGGTAGGTTTCGGCGCCAATCCATTCGTCGTGATCGTGCAGCAGAACCGGGGTATTGTTCATGGGCGAAAAGCCCAGCGCGGGTATGCCCGACTTGCGCAAATAGCGACTGTCGGTGCCGCCCGTGAAGATCTGCGGCTTGACAATGAGTTTGCTAGGTGAGGTACAAGGAAAGTGAGTATGGAGTATATATACCCTGGAACGAGCGCACTTACAGCTCATCCGTGGCCTGCTTGAAGGCCAGCCAGAAGGGATTGCTCTCGTCGGTTGCTGTGGGCGGCACATAGGGATGACGCTGATCGAACTCCAGCTCGATGCCGCCGCCTGCCTCCTCCATCCAACTGTGCAGCTAAGTTAAAGATGTTTTCTCAAAACATTGAATATAGCATATAGGTGTAACTGGCTTACCTGCTGCTCGAACGTTTCGTGATTCACATCCAGCGCGAGTCGACAATCGAAGCCGGCCGTGAACTGCGGCGGCACCACATTGCTCTGCACTCCGCCGCCGATGCGGGTCAGATTGATGGTGGTCACGTCGCCGATATTGAGCTCGGGATTGTTCTCGAGGCGCTGCACCTGCAGCTTGCGCAGTCCCATCATTTTCTCCAGCATGTACAGTAACTTTTCGCCCGCAGTGTTGGGCAGCAGCAGCGAGCCGTGGCCCGAAGTGCCCGATATTTTGAAGGTCAAGCCTGCAGAGAGTGGGCCGGAATCGGGAATTATCTGTGAGTACTCTGAGTACTGCATGGGCTGCACTTACGCCACACACTACGCTCGGCATAGAAGACGGGAAACTCCTCGCCGGGCGAGGCCAGACCCTCGTCCAGACCGAAGCCCACGTTCAACGCGCGAAACTCTGCGGTCTCCACAAACGGTCGCATGCCTCGCCGACCGCCCATCTCCTCGTCTGCAGAGAGAGAGAGAGAGAGAGAGAGAGAGTTTCAGCTTATTAGCTTTCCCCTGCTTATGCCCGATGCCGTCACTCACCTGCCACAAATGAGATGTGTATGGTGCGCTTGAACCGCGCACCGCTGCGTTTGAGCACGCGAATTGCCGCCAGATATTGCATGCCCACGCACTTCATATCCTGCGTGCCGCGCGCAAAGATTCGACCCTGCGCGTCCATTTCGGCGCCGAAGGGCGCGTGTGTCCAGTTTTCTGGGAAAACGGGCACCACATCCATGTGTGAGTTGAGCAGCAGCGCCGGCAGCTGCGGCTCCAGGCCCGACCACGTGATGACCAGCACCGGATTGGCCTTGTCGTGGGGATAGTACACGGCCACGGGCAGCTCCAGCTGTGCGGCCTGTCGCCGCAGGAACTCCACACAGGGCTCTGCTTATATTTTGAATATATATTAGTCAGATATGTATATATGGAACCATAGTACGCACCATAATCGGGATCGGGATGCACGCTGGGTATGCGCAGATACTCGCGGAAGTATTCCAGCTCCTGCTCGGGGTTCCACATGCAGGCCATTTTGTCAGGCAACCTCCGTCTCGATCGACGTCTGCAGTCGTACTGCCAGGCCCCAGCTCCGATCTCTAATCTAATCGCGGCGCGACGTAGGGTATTTTTTTCTGTTCAGCTGCAACGCGATCCGATAAATGCGGTCGGCGCTTTGACGGATACAAATAATTTAGTTCAATTTACGCTCGGGTCGAGTACGCAGCTTACGCCAAACACTTGGCTTGCCTAGCAAAATGATTTCGAGCTATTTGCGTGCTGCATACCTGCCTTTTGCCCGGCTTTGCTGTACACAAACCAGTTCGCTCACTCCAACAACTTGTTTCCATTGGAGTTTGTCAGTTTTGTGTTGATTTTTCGGTTTCGAAATCTGTTGAAAAATGCTGCAAGCTGTGTTTCGAACTGATAAGCCCGATTCGGTTCATGTAGATCTCGCCTTATATACACTGCTGATAGCTTATCAGTTGCGACGATAAGCCTGCGCACTCTCTAGTTGTGTCGTAGGTTAATTGGGGTTAATTGAACAGTTGAACAGTTGGGAGTAGATTGCCTGGAATGAGGAGTGGGAAGTGCAGAGAAAAATATCTATACTTTTTGTTCAGATCTACGAAAGAAGACTCAAAGTATTACTAATAAAAAATATACCCTTATACATCATAAACTACAAGTAATGCCTGGAAAGAGATGAAGTATTCATAAATTTCAATCTAAATCAGAGTATAACTAAGTAAGCAGGTAGTCATTTATGTTCTACAATAAAAAAGATACCCTGTATATAACTTAGCTTCAAGTAATGTCTGGAATGAGAAGAGAAAAGAGGATGGAAAACTTGCTACAATTTTCATTTAAATCAATGATATAAGACTCTAAAGTATAACTAATAGACTAAGCAGAAAGTAGACTCAAGGTATAACTAAGTAAGCAGGTAGTCATTTATGTTCTACAATAAAAAAGATACCCTGTATATAACTTAGCCGCAAGTAATGCCTGTAATGAGGAGAGAAGTGGATGGAAACTAGCTACAATTTTCATTTAAATCAATGATATAAGACTCTAAAGTATAACTAATAGAGTAAGTAGAAAGTAGACTCAAAGTATAACTAAGTAAGCAGGTAGTCATTTCTGTGCTAGCAGGCAAAAGATACCAAAGATATCCCTTATATATCTGCTAAACTACAACTTATATAATTTTCAGCTTGATTTCTGTTTCTGGCTGAGCAATATTCCAGAAAAAACTAAAAGAGTATTTGCTGGTCAGTCAAGCCGTATATAAACGCATAATTGCATGCATATACCCAATAAAAATGTTGTTTATCAACAACTTAAACAAGTTTTGCCTCAGCCAAGGCCTTTGTTTATGTCGCCAACAAAGCCCGCTTCAGTCCGCTTGCCTTATCAACATTACCAGCCCAACAAGTTAGGGTATGCAAACGAATTGCAGCCAAGTCATTTGGCAATAGTTCGTTGAACTGCTTATCGGGGGTTGGGGGAGGGGCGCAAGAGGCGTAGGAGGCGCGTCGCGTACAAAAGTTTTCCGCCCGTGCCAAGTGCAGAAAATTTATGTGCTCACTGTAGTTGCCTCGATTCGTTTTGTTCGCTTTTTTTCTGTTGTTTCTGCTGTGCCTGTGCACATCATTAGGCGATAATTGTTGGGGAGTTTTGCAGTTTGGCAGGCAGGCTGAAACTAATTTATATCAGGCTTATAATGAATTCAAATTTTGTAGACTGAAGCAAAAAACAAAGAAATCAATGCGGAATAAAGAGAGAGCAGGAAAAATACCGATTTGAAAGAAGGGACGCAAAGCTTGTCGGGATAACAAAAGAGATTTTACGCTTGCTGCCAGCTCGCATTGCCAGCTTTAGTTTGCGCTCTGCTTTTCAATCAATGTCCCCGACTTACCTAGCATATTTTGTTAACTCATTGTTATTAGCATTTTCGGTCAATACGAAAGGGGCAGCATGTGCCACGGGGCCAACAGCACAAAAGCCGCTCCATTGACCCTCTTGCAATATTTTGCAAATTAATTTTCTCTTACCGTTCGAAAACCTTTAATACGCCGCACAAAAGACCCCGACGAGAAGCCCCGAGAACTGACCTAAGTTGGCAGCGGCAGCAGGAGACCGCAGACAGTTGGACAGTGGAGCAAAGTGTGTGGGGAAAACTGGGAAACGGATCGAGCATCTATTTATTTGACAATTTGCAAAAGGCAGGGGCGCAGGCAGCGAGGCAAGGGCAAAAGGCGACTAAGAAGCAAATAAATATCTTATTTCACAAAATTCAAAATAAAATGAAATCATTTTCCAAAGAAAAAGGCAATGGCAAACGAGTCGCTGTCGGAACGAACCCAACAGTAACAAAATCCCATAAACACGACATGTCACAACACAACACAAAGTTCCCGGGCTCCCTATCTATCTGTGCCTCTCTCGCTCTGACACTGCAACTGTGCTTGTCACACTGCCTGGGCTAATTTAGAGAAAATCCTAAGGAAAATATAAAGCGAAACAGGATGAAGCGAGGCGGCTTTGAATTACGTCAGAAAAGAAAGGCAAGAAGCGAACGCGCAAGCAACATGAACAACATTTTAGGACAGGCAAAACAGAGCGAGAGACAGGCGGACAAATGGGCAGACAAACTGCTGAAAACACACACACACACTTATCCTTCAGTCGGAATATTTTCACATACTGAACAAATGTTGGCAGTGGATTTCCCCAATGGCTTTGTCCTTTTGCATTTGCATTTCAAATTCGTAGCGCTGCGCAGGCCTCGAAGACGCCTTTTTGGGAGGGGGGAAGGTGAGGTGCCTTTATTCCTGCTGGTCCGCAGTTAATTGGAAATTCACAAAGCCCCCCCCCCCCCGCTAGCTAATCAGAAGGGAGTAGTAGGTGCCTCTCAATGCGCTCGCTTCAATTCGCCCTCTGCTCGGGACTTGACCAACATTTGCTAATTAATTGTTTGGCCATATGTTGCGGAAGCGGGAGAGAGAGAGAGAGAGAGCGAGTGTGTGAGAGAGAGCGCAGGTTGTTCGGTACATGTGTAATTGAATTGCCGTTAATTGAAAGGCCTCATCAACATGACGGAGAGTTGGGACAACTTTTGTGTCGCCGGGCATAATAATTACATTTGTTATTTCGGCAGGCAAACACACACGCATACAACAACAACAACAACCACAACAAACCACAAACCACAGCAAGAAGCAGCAGAAGCAGAAGAAAAGCAACAACAGTTTTCTTAATCAGGGCAAAAAACAAACGAAAAGAGAAAATTCTTTGCAACGAAAAATTGAATAAATTTTGACAGGCAGAAAAAGTGTCAGCAAGGAGGAAGAGCAGAGCAGGGAGGGGCGAAGAGGGCGTAGGGAGGGAGTGGCTGTTATGTCGATGCTATGGAAAATGAATAAAAAATGAATTAAATAGGCTGCTTGGCCCGGGAAAGCCTTATGGCGTATGGGGGAATGCAAACGAAGCTGACTGTGCAGTCTGGCAACAATATTCGTTGACAGGCTTAGTTCCGGCTATAGCTGGAAAAATATTCCAATTTGCCTATATTAAATATATCTGATATTAATAGCAAATCTTATATAGTATAGAATTTAATCTGCCTAGCACTAGAAGCGCTCAGTGTTATTGCCAAATGCAATTGCGCTAAACAAGTTTCTAAATGTTTGAGCCAGTTTCTCGCGCTCTGCCACGCATTAGCGCGCACACAGTGCCGCCGATAAAGCAACTGCCTGGTTAAAAAGTGCCGCCTTTTACGTTGCCAAAAAATCAGTTGAGTCGCTACGCTTTTTGACTCCGGCGCGAGCGCCTCAAAATATGCAAAGCGAAAATATTGTGGCACATTTCGGGGGCAAAACATTTGCATAATTATAAGATAAATAACAAAAATCTACAACAATAACAAGAATAGAGACGGGGTTGGGGGCCGGGGCGTTTACAGACTGGATCGAGGAGCCGTGATGCGATGCAGCCTCCTGTGACAGCGCCGGGCAGGACGCTGTGGCCGTCTCGAGGTTTTTGTTTTATTTGATTTCTGACTACAAGCGAGAGCACACTTTATGCAAATGGCAGTGGGCGTGGCAGCGTGGTCGCCTTATCTGGGCATAGTTGAAATAATAAACAAGAGGAGAAAGGCGAGAGCGAGAGGGCACGAACGGGCACGAGCTGAGAGTGTGACAAGCGGATGTCGTGTATGGCACACATATTTCACAAAAGTGCCAAACAGGAAACACAGACGACGACATTTTGTAAAATTTATTGCAAAATGGCCGCCGTGTGAGAGCCAACCCGCTCTCTCTCTCCCCCTCTCTCTCTCTTACCCTCTCGGCCAGGCAATTTGTGCAGTGCTTTTTTGCACTCCGCCATCCTGGGAATGACATGCTGGCAGTCGGCTTAAGTGCCCCCTGAAATGCAGATGCCAGTTTCGACCTCGAGCTGCATTAACTTTTGACACCGTGATTGCTGCGGCGTGAGAGTCGGCGGAATCGGAGGAGGTGAGTTTAAGAACTACCTTAAACTTTTGCTCGATATATCTGGTGACGAGTCTAATGAAATTCTGGCGTTATTTCGGCCCATTCTATGCAGGCAGACGGCCAGTCTGCGCGCATTGTGTAGCGTTAAAATCTGCAGAGATTCGTAAAATTCTCGGGGCTTAAAAATATTTAATTGCCATTTGATTGGCAGCTTGGCTAACACACACACACACACACACATTTAATGTGCTTTCCTTGTTTCGCCGCTGGGGCTTATGCAATTTTAATGGGTCAGTTAAAAATATTCTAGGAATTCAGCCCGGGCAGAGAGGGGCCCGAAATCAGGTCACTTGTGTGCCTCGACTCGGCTCGGCTCGTTAATTTTGAAATGTTCTTAATTAGAAGTGACAGCATATTGGAAAAGGATTTCAAGATGCTGGCAAAACCAAACGGACAGCTCGAGTGTAATAATTAATTGAGGCCAGAGACCAGGTGCATTTTTGTGCCTATTAAAATGCCGCAGAATTGCTTGCAGTCTTTACTCAATTCGCAACCCTTCGCAGCTCGTTCCTCCCCCCTCCTGCCTGAGGCAATTGCCTGCGTAATCATATCATACGCCCCCTTGCGCACACTGCCAACGCCCATCAACTACATCGATTCCGGCTGGCCACGCCCTTTAATTAAAGCCAACAACCGACTGCAAACAGGCGACAGTGCGACTAACCGTATGCTCGATTAAGCATACGCCATGTAGCCCCCATACGCCAGCCAATTAAAATTGAAAACAATAAGACAACAAAGAAAGAATCTGTTCGCATTTAATTGACACTTGGCCCAGGCCAGGCTGCCGGTCTGGCCCTTTGTCCGGAACGGGACAGGCTTCGTCCATGTTCATAAATAAAATATGCTGCAGCCGGGCTGAAATTCCTGCTTAATTCCCCCTGCTGCCGCTTGGCAGCGCTGTCAATCACGCCTACGCGCTTGCTGATTACGCGTCGCGGCGGCCATTTAGCGAAAGCGGGCGCTGTCTCAGCCCGTCGACTTGTGTCTGTCTGCCGGCCTGCCCGAGCTGCCTGACATATTAATGAAGTAGTAGTAGGGGCAGCTGGTTAGCTGAATGTGGCGACGGCATTTTAAATCAATTCGTGAAACAATTAAAACTTGACTTTGCTCCTTTTTGGCTGACATTGCGTATACGTCGCGCCGAAAGTTTGTCTTCGTCGTTTGGCGCATTTGCCAAATGGGAAAAGTGCGGCAAAAGTTGCTCAAAAAACATTTGCGACTGCACGTTTTTGTTTCACACCCGGCAGACACACACACACTCGAATGCACTCACAGCACACTCGGAATGCACTCAAAAGTTGCCTCTAGTTATGCGACTTTTGCTAGCTATCTCTATATCTCTCTGTCTCTGTCTCTAGGTCTGTCTGGGCGTCTTGTGTCGCTTTGCATAATTAATGTGTTAATGTCAATCATACGCACTGTGTGCCATGAAATATATGCACACTGTTTAGCGCGTTTTCAATTTTCTCCAAGCCAGTTTCTCTTCTCCCTTTCTCTCTCTCTGAGTCTCTCCCCCGCCTTTTCTTAGTTCCTGTCTCGCAGCAGACAAAGTTGCCCAAAAGTTTGTCATGTAATTTAATTTGTATGATTTTTCTGCGCATAATTTTCCGAAACTGTTGGATAATTGAGACAGCAAATTGATATTAGCCATGTAAATCAGTTAAGGACAGGCTAAGCGGGCTAATTGAGTGAGCTCTGCACTTGGTTTTCGACTCGAACTGGCAATCTGCACAATTGTTGATGCCCGGCACCGGCTTAGCCACATCAAAGTGGGAAAGTGCTTTAAATTTCCATTGCATTGCAGATGGCATTGCATTTTGGGCTATTGCTCAATTAGGCAAACTGCCGGCACTTCGCATTGCCTCGTTTTTGCCAATCGGGCTTAATGCTTTCTTGAAAGCTTTCAAATGTTCTCGGATCACAAGTCAAAAGACTACCAATGTTCCATATAATCCGAAACTTTTTGCACACCTGCTCGCCTGCTGCACCTGACAAACTATCCGAGGCGACAGAACTGTCGACGGCTCACACAAATGGCTTGAAAATTGATTACACATGACACGCCCACACACAACAGCCGGCGAGCGAGTGAGCACTGTGCTTTGCTAATGGGCAAAAAAGGAAGCATACACAGAGAGAAAGAGAAAAGCGGAAAGGAAACAGACAGACGGAGAAACGCAACATGCGATGAAAAATTACAACAAATATTAACAACAACAGCAACAGCAATAACAATAGCAAATAGTAATGGCATTGACAATAACAACACACACAATAGCTGCCACTATTTGTAGCAGCAACAGCAGCAGCGGCAGAGGGCAAAGATTTTGAGCTCACGAAAAATCCGAGAGAACAATGTGACAAACGATGTGTGAAGCAGTTCGCTCTGGGGTTGCCTGGAAGCGTGAAGTGCTCTGAAGTGGCACACTATGACGAAGGAGGAGGAGGGAAGGTGGAGGGGGAGTTGAGTGGGAAGCGGGGGCGTAGCCAAATCTAACCATACAGTTATCACAGGACTTACAAGGCGAGCAGATACAGCGCACATTACGTATACGCAGTGGCGCAACTTGGTCATTTTTCATGCCACACGACGACGACGACGACGATGACTACAAATCGTGACAAATTCTTGATGCGGGTTAAGTTACATATTTCTTTTTTCTTATTTCCTTATTTATTCAGCTGTGTGGTAGTCAGAGGGAGACAGGGAGAAACATATATGGCGGAAGACTGCGTGAGGCTGATTTCAACTTTTTGGCATTTTCAAATTTTGTGCGTCTTTGGCCTTTTGCCTTGCATTAGGTTTTGGCAGTTTGGCATTTGCTTATTCAATTCATCTGCCTGCAAGGCCATTAAAATTGCCCGCTCTCCCCCTTTCTTTCTCTCTCTCTCTCTCTCTGCCTACAACATATCTAAAGGGGAATTTTCGCAGCGGACACGACAATAAAACCAGCGAATGCGACGACGCACAAGAAATTCCTGCTGAGTGACAAAAAAAGGTGCACACACACACACACACACACGTACACACTCCTACACATACAGCAAACATATTTATGCATATATATTTTAAATATTTTCCACATAAATTTCGCTTCCTTTTTCGCTCTGCTGTCGACGTCATCATCGTCGTCTATTTTGAAGTGTTCTCTGTCTCGCTTTCACTATCTCTGTCTCGCTCTCGCTTGCTGTTTTTTACATCAATTTCAGATATGAGGGTGTGGCTGTGTGTGTGTGTGTGGCATATAAAAATGTTGGCACCCGCACGAAGCAAAGCGCTGTTTGCTTTTAGTAATATAAATTAAATGCATGGCAAGATGTAACAAGTACAGTAAACACTGGCTATGATGCAAGCAAAACTGTTTGCCAATATGAAATAAATAGCATAATATTTATATAATGCTGCCGATCGAATTGATACAGAGTAAGAGAAACCTTTTCGCCCTTAATTCCCTTTCATGCAAACAAAACAAGCTTCAGTTTTCCATCTCAGTTTTATTTTCCCACCTGGAAAAGCATGATTCCTATACGCATAAGATATTACTGTACACCTGCAGCTCCATTATCGTCTTTGGCCATATTCAATGACAGCATTTTTAATGCAATTTATGGTCGTTAAGGCGACAAAATATAATAAAAATGAATAATATTCCAACTGCGGCAACAACCGCGCGCCAGCCAACTGTGCATGCATAAATGAGTGCGTGTGAGTGTGTGTGTGTGTGTGTGAGTGCTGGTGCCGCATGCAACACGTGACAGAGTCCTGCCACAGCACACAGTGCCACACGCTGCCCGGGAAAACCCACAAACACACAGAGAGAGAAAGAGAGAGAGTAAAATCGCGAGGCAAATTTATGAGGGCCACAAAATAAATCGGCGCGCCAAATGTGCGAAACAATGCATAACTTAAAGGAAGAAGCAGCAGCAGCAGAACACAAGAAGAACGCGAAATAATAATAATATTATATTTTTGTTTATGGCCCGCAATCTCCATTAATAGAATTCCCAGCAATTATGAGGATTGTGCACAACACGAGCGTCAAATGAAAATATGACGAATGCGTTAAGCGAATGCGGTTTGAAGCGAGCAAAAACCATTTATTTTCGCTTAAAACAAATAAATGTTATATAAATTATTTGGGATGTTCGTGAAGCAGCAAAAACATCATACAAGTGCCAAAAAGTTGTGTGTGCTTTTTGTTGATTTTCCACAATTTTCTCACGCTAGCTGAACAAAGTTGTTCTTAAATTTGCAGTCTTTAAACTGCTGTGGCTGAACGAAGCACAAGCCATGTTTATTTATGCAGCAGGCAATTCGATTAAAAAGAGAGAAAACCCCTGGGAAACTTGGGCAAAAATTTGTCACTGCCGAAGAAAATTTAATGTCATCGCAGCAAAGTGCCACAGACCAGAAGCGCAATCAATATTGCATGCGCTTTAAAACCCATAAGCCAGAAGAAGGCAAACATTATTAATGGGATAAAAGTGAATATTATAAACATGACAGGTAAACATTAGCCGCCTTGTGTGCTCGCAGACAACAACAACAACAACGAAGGAACAGTCAAAATGGTAAACAGTACAATTAATCAAAGTACAGCTGTGTATGCAGGGTATGCCGAACTACAGAGTGCTCTATAAAACAGCAAAACAGAAATTGTTCAATTAGAGAAATCTGATCTTTGTCCTTTCAATAACTCTCTTTATTCGTATATTAAAATTATGCCTCATAATTAATAAGTCATTTTAATTGGCTACTGATTTTTACACCTTTTCCAACACTACACAGTTTTGCATTCAATCACTTTAAAACTGTTGAGAGCACTCTCTGGCGTATAAGTTAAACATTTGAAGTCGCCTGCAAATCTGTATAGTGTGTGCACTTCTCTCTCTCCCTCTCTCTCTTGCTTCCTACATGTCTTTCACTCACTCGCACGCCTGCATACAGATGCTCCCGCATTTATTTCAATATACGTTTCGAACATTATGACCCAGGGAGAAGCTCATAAAAAATTCAAAACGCCCTAAGTACCTTCAAAGTAGCACAAAAATAACAACAACAGCTTGTCAGAGGGGTGTGGGGGGCAGGGGAAGCGGAAGTGCACACATCAAAAATGGAAGGTGGGCAGCATATCAGCTTGCTGTGGAATGGGGGAGGGGTGGGGGGCGACTCCGACTTCGCTTTCAGCTCCTTGTTCAAACTGACCCGACACGCATGTTTATGTGCTTTTTACAGCTGCTCCACGCTTATCTCGGCCAAACTTTCGCCCACTGAGTGTGTGTGTGAGTGAGTGTGTGTATGTGTATGTGTTAGAGTGTGCATGTGTTCGTTTGAAAATGTTTTTTTTAAATAACTTTGTGGTCATTTCACTAAATACAACAACGAAAAGCGGCGTGTGGGGGGAGGCAGCAGGTAAGTGCCACAGGGAAGTTGGGGAAAGCGGGAAGCGGGGAAAGGCACGCAAAATTTATGGGTCAGCTTAGCGTCACCGTATCGGAACAGCGCGCGGGGACGGGGAACCGTCACCAAGCCGTGTGAAGCGGTCACAACTTGTTCCAGCTGCTCGTGCCAGCTCGAGCTGCCCTTCCTCTTCTTTTTTGGCTATTTTAAAATTGGAGCTGCTTTCAGTCCCATGAGCAGGAACTAAGCAGGCTTTTTGTTTTTCATTTTCAGTTTTGTTTTTGGTTTTGCCGCTTTTCATGGTGTTTATTTTATTTTATTTTTGGGCCTTCCGCAAGTTATTTATGTCTTTTGGCTTTGCGCACTTTTTTTGCTGCAAATTCAAAGCGTTTTTAAATAGCACACTCTAATTGGTTTAAACTGTGTATGCCCCCGCTTTCTGACGACTCTCTAGCAAATTTCCCAGCGAGTGCTAAACGACCCACGCAGCTGAACTACAAATGTTCTTTGTTTAACCTGAAATCAAAACAATCATCAATCATATTTTTTAAGGCACACACGGTAACCCTCTGCTCGGGGGGATTTTCGAGAAGTCAGTGAACAAAGCAAAGTCCTTAAGCGGGGTGTGTTATGGAGTTTATTCAAAAAAGAACTAACTCAGTCTGGTTATAAGATATTTCCACAGAGAACACATGAGTTGCTGCTCTATTGACTGGATATTTTGAACCTCGACATCTCTGAATTCTTGGCAAATTATGCATGCTTAAAGCTCTGTGGAACTTATAAGAAAACCGCAATTATATCAACCTATTTCCCATATAGCGTATGCCTTGCCAAACTTTGCACAGTTTCGCATACTTTTTTAGCTAAAGAAAAACAATAGTTTGGCCATAACTTAAGTAACTTTTGGAATTTCAATTGTTCTGTTTCTATTCGAAAAACTATTCCAGCGTAATGAGAGCGTGCAGCATGATTTGCCACAGAGAGAGAGGGAAAGAGAGAGAGAGAGGGAGAGAGAGAGAGAGCGGCTAAGAGGACACGCACAAATGAAACTCAAAGTAATTTCAAAGAACCAATATTCAATGTGGGGCACAAGTGCTGCCAGTAAACGAAATGGCGGCCACAGGAAACGGAAATTTCATTGCAGACTTGTTCATAAAACTCACAACGCGCTAAGAAATTGGCCATTGGAAAAGTTGGCGAGAAAATGTGGAAATGTGTGCGTTCTCCCTGTCTCCTGCCGTCCCCCTTTTGCCTGCCACCTGCCCAAAAGATAAAACGCACTTTACAGTACGCAGCACTCAGTCAGCCGAGCGGGGGCAGCGGGAAACGGAAGGGCCTGAAACACATGCGATGTTTTTCTTTTATTATATTTGAACTTTAACACAGCTACAATATGAATTAAAATGGCGGCAAAGGCAGAGGAAACATGCGAATCATGTGGAAGTTTATGCATAGAGGGCCTTTCTCTCGCTCTGTCTCCCTCTGGCAGCTGTCAGCTGAAATTTGGGTAGTGAAAATACACACATACACACACATATGTGCATGGTATACACATATGATACAAATGGATAGATGGGCCTGCAGATACGCACGACAGTCGGCGGGGCGCGCAGGATGCCGAAACAGATTCGACTCTTAATAATTTCCGCACTCGAGTTGATCGAAATCATAAAATTTTATGAGTATGCCAAGAGCGCGTAAGTGGCAAGTCTGTGTGCGTGTGAGTGTGTGTGTGTGTGAGCCAAAATGGCTGCCAGACAGACACAAAGAGGCAGCACCACAGCCAGCAAAAGGCAACAATGCGACAGATAGAGAGAGAGAGAGAGGGCGAAAGAGAGCGGACAGACTGACACATCAGGCCAGTACACACATACAGAAGTCAACCCGGGGAGAGAGATGAAGAGATAGAGAGAGAGAGATGGAGTGTTGGAGTGCCAGCGGAGAAAAGGGAAAATAAAAAACCTTTTTTTAAAGCCACAGGGCAAGTGAGCAGAAAGTTTTGCCGTTTTTCCTGCTGCGTAATTCAAAATGAGTGATAGATAGCGTGGTAAAGCAGAGCCAGAGAGTGCGATTGAGAGGGAGAGAGAGAGAGTAAGAGAGAGCGAGTGCGAGAGAGACAGAGCGTGCATGAATAATGGAGGTTATTTCATATCAGCCAAAACTAAAGTTGACTTTTTCTGGCGTTGATTGAATGCCGCGCGCTTTTTAACTACACAATTTTCCGTACACTCTTCCCCGTTTTTACTCTCTAATTTTGACAGACAGCCATGATTTGCTTCGCTCAAATTTGATGGCAAATTTAGCACGGTGCCCACTGTGCGCCTGACAAAGTTGCCTGCTCTGCTGTTGCTTTTTGTATGCATTCCTTTTCCTACTGTTTGCCCACCGGTTTCATTTCACGCACTCTTTGCGCTTTCATTTTTCAACATTTTCTTATACACCAAACTTTTGCTCTACAATTGAAGCGACGTAATTTATGCGCACTGACCCAGTGCAACAATTCGCGCGCTTATCAAATAATGCACGAGGGAAATTAATTTCCCGCTCGGCCCGCACAACTTGTTCAATTCTGTGTTGTTTCTGCGTAATTGCAATTTACCTAAGAGACGCGGAGCGGAAATTGCTGAGGAAAGGCTCGTGCAACATTTTCATGTTCATTTCTTTTCGGTTGGGCTTCGCCGGCATCACTCATACGCCGCATATGCCGTGCTGTGGCCACTCAATTAGACTCGACTTGGCCAGTCACAAAGCCTTTGAGCTGCACCCTCTCGCTCTCTCGCTCTCTCTCTCTCTGCCTTCTGCTGCCTGTCTTTCTCGCCGCTAATTGCAAGCGAGTTGGAGTCGCTGCGCCCCAAAGTCGGCTACAAGTTTCTGCCATTTTCTTACACGTATTGCGCCCCAAGGCGACAGCGCTAGCTTGGCTGCATGTTAACTGCCTGTTAAATGGGGCGGGTGTGCAGAAGGAAGGCGGGCAGACGAGGCAAATAAATCCAGGCAAAGAAGCAGCCGAGACGCAAACAAAAAAACGGCAAACACACAAACAATACACACACACACGCACAGTGGAGAAAAACAAAGGGAAAGCGTGCGCTGGCAGTGCCGTTATGTTCATTATGCCAAGCATGCGAGCTAATTCCTGGCATTGTTGTTGTTGCTGTTATGTCTGCTGCCTGTGACAGTCAAAGCGGAACAGCAAAAGGCACGCAGCTCTACTGCTCCGCACCCTACCCCGATCGTTCTCCCGCTCCATTATCCCGTTTGTTTCCCTCATATCTGGCACTCATTATTTCTATTTCAGTCGCGTGCATGTTACACAAAATCTTTGATAAAGATATCGACGAAGGAAACAAGCGCGCCTTAACCCAAACGCACAGCCAGAGGTTAGCTGGGAGAGCACACTGGGAAGGAGGGAGAGAGAGGGCGAGAGTGCGAGCAGGAGAAAGGGAACCAGTTGCGCACATTTGAGTAGATAAAGTTGTTGATTGGATAGAGTTTAAGATAATAAATACGTAACTTGTTCAAATTTGCGGTGTACGTGCAGCACGCAGGGGCAACTTAAGCAAGTTCCGCGCCCCCCGGGGCTAGCTTAAGTTTTCAGCCCGCCATTTAAGTCAAAGCGAAACTAACCAACTTTAAACGCAGACTCAATAGATTGACAAACAATATACATATATGCATAACTATACCACACTCTAATGGCATTTTAATCATGGCCGACTTCTTCAAACTTTGCGAAACATTTTCCCCGGCAATAACCACAAATCTCCGGCTACCAGGCTAGCAGGCAGATGGTGGGAAGGGTGGCCGAAGGATTGCGTAGTGGGCAATGGGCAGTTGTCGGGGCGTGAAGCTGCACATCGATTGGCAACGGCTTCGGCCGTTATCCCTTCTGCATCAACGATAATCACCTCGCTGTAAAGTACCCTACCCCCCGAAACGAGAACATTAAATGTTAACGGGCACATCATTAACTAACCCAGCAGCAACAACAAGCATGCTACGGCGAAGTAACTCGGCAGGAATCTCATTAGCGCCCGGCCCCGTCGACTTATCGACACCGTCTCTACCCTAGAAGCAGCTTCAACTTAACTGATACATTTAATTTTATTTATAACGCACGCATGGCCTGGCCCCGACAACAACAACAAGCAGAAGAGCAGGCTCGACTCTATGCCACAATCAAGCGTAATTCGCGCATAAATATTAATGTAGTGCCCCGAAAAGGCAGCAGGGGGAAGGAGTAGGAGAAGGAGTAGGATGAGGAGGAGCAGGAGCGAGCGGAAGGCACAACGAGGCACCTGAGCGCAAACTTATTGGCTTATTAAAGTCTAATGCCGTTTTTTGTGTGTAATAATGGACTAACGGGCGACACGGACATGTCGACGAACGATGGCCACGCCCACTACCACGCCCATCACACTCACATCCTAATTGTCGCGCCGTGTCGCACCTTAACGTCTCGGCAAGGTGACAGACAGAGTCGCCAAGTTCAGGGCTGCATACTAAACTTTTTGACACCCTATCGCACCCCATACCCTACGTTACCGTACCCCATTGACCGGCCATATCGGTTGCTGCGGCCATTTAATATCAATGTGGATTATTACATGACGCTCGGAAATAGCCAAGTAGATGGTCAAACTGCTTAAGCTGCGGTCAATGTGCGGCATTAAGTAAGCTTTGATGAATGCTCATGAATAAGCAAGCGTGGCTGTTCGCAGATACCCTGTAACGCTGCAAGAGATGGCAATATCGACTGAAGAGAAATAAACCATATACACTTATATTTATTGCCAACATAACTTGTTTAGCTTGTCTATTTATTCTATCAAATATTTCTTTGTATATCTCGAGAAATACTGTACCAATCCATATCAAATTTTTTGTGTATATTACATAATATCTTGCTAACCTATAGCACAAACTTCAGAGCAATCGCACTACGGACCAGTATGTTATGCACATTTAATTGCGTGGCATCTTCCAGTGTGACACTTTCACACAAATATTGCTAGCTACAGCTTGTTGTCGTTGTTATTCTCTTTTATGATGTTGAAAAATCAAGTCAATAAACTTGTAGCACCCGCAGAGAGCAACAGACAGAGAGGGAGAGCGTGAGAGAGAGAAACGAAAACGAGCGACGACAAAAACGGAAAAACGGCCAAAGTTTTCAACTCAATTTTCTCGGGCATTTTGCTTAGTAATTTTTCCTTTGCTCGGCATCTTTTAAATATTTATGCTATTATGATGTGCCTCAATTTATGAATTTGCCAAAGTATTTAGTCAATAGCTTAAAAAACAAAAAGTTGGCAATTTTGGCCTGCCCCGCTGCCTGCATATTTTATCACTCTCACTCTCTCGCTCTCTCTCTGTCTCATCTCAAAGTTTTGGGGCCTCTTATCGATGTTGTTAGTGCAGCCATATTTATGAGTATGAGGTCCTGAATTTATGTTAAAAGTTTCTGCTTAATGTGCACAACTGCAGGCTAGTGAAATCTTAATGGAAACAATTTCCAGCCCGAGAGCACTTCAAGTCGCGTCGCGGTCGCAACTTTTGGAGGGGATAAATGGCAAAATATGAAAATATGAAGAAAATCCCGACTTAAAAGTAAATTTGAATGAAAAACCAACACCGTGTGGTATTGAAAAAATTCAAACTATTTGCATATTAACTTTGTTTGCGTAGTATATTTTAAATAAACAGAAATTGTTTATTTCTGACTTTCTGACACGGTCCCATTAAACAATCTCGCAGAGACCGTGAACTGTTGATTAAAAAATAATTAAATTAAGTTTAATGTGCATGTGTGTTTGTGCGAATGTAAGTAACTGCATGGAGAAAAGTGGGGAAATCAAACAAATTTCCAGACACTGCATAAAAATAAAATTCGAAGTGAGCTCAAAGGGAACTTCAATTAAATTAATGATGGCTTTGATGTTGACACAGGGGGGGCAAAAAAAAATGGTGGGTAAAAAAAAAAAAAAAAAAAACACACACACCAAAAAAAAAAAAAAAAAAAAAAAAGTAGAAAAAGGGGGGGAAGGGGGGGGGGGGGAGGGGGGAGAAAAAAGAAGAAGAAAAAAAAAAAAGGAGCTCCCATTTGGGCTGCACAAATTCCATTACCCAAAACGCCGCGAGGCAGCGACCATTCTGAACTGAAATTATTTAGATGGCACACCAAAACACACACACACACACACACACACACACACTCACACACATATAATTAATAGGGTGGGTGGGGTGGGGGGGGGAGGGGGTGGGGTGGGGGTCTCTGCAGCGAATGCACTGAGGCTAGTCCATTGTTCTAATGCCCAGTCGCCGTTGTTGTTTCTGTCAGCCTTGGTATACCCTGTAGACGCTAGAAGCTGAGGGGGGGTTGCAGTGTTTTAGAATTTATTGGAATTATTGTTATTATTATTATATCTTATATCTATCGATCTATCTGTCTGCCTGGCATTGTATCAATATTCTTTCAGCCAGCTATCTCAGTTTAATTAACACTTATATTCATATATCCCTTCCCTAACAGCCTATCTGTTTGTCATGCTCTGTATTTTCCCACCTAGCCGCCCATCTATCCAATAAACATTCATTAATCTAGCTGAATATTCCTTTTACATCTTCCCGCTTGCCAACTGTTGCTATAGCATTCCCGGAGCAGGGTATCTGCTCGCTTGGCACGCGCTTATTGAGCGGCTCTTACTCTGGTTTTATTATTGCCTCTGCTCTACTTGGCTCTTCGACTCGAGCAGCAATTTCCGCTCCAGATACTCGCTCAGCACTCAGGCTCATGCTCATGCTCAGGCCCAGGCTCAGGCTCGGGCTCGGGCTCGGCCTCGTTGCCGAGGGAAATTATTAAAAGCGAAAACGGGCGCGCTATTATTTTTGACACTGATAAATTTACAGCGCAGACCTTGGAGTTGTAACCTCCTGTTGTAGTCGTAGTCCGTGTGTGTGAGTCTCTGTCTGTGTGTGTGTGTGCGTGTTGCATCTGTGCCAACGGTGCTGGCCCCTGCTGCTGGCCTGGAAACGGAACAAGGCGGAACTGGGCGGAAACAGTGCGAGACTAGCACATGGCTACCGGGGAAGTAATATAAATCGGACCCCAGGGATGAATAAGTTTGTGTTAGTTATGACAATGTGTGTTCCACTCGCATGGAACTGCATTTCTCTAGGTGTAGCTATGTGTGTGTGTGTGTGTGTGTGTGGGGCTGCATATGTGTTTGCTTAATTATGCAAAATATTTTCAGTGATAATGCAACATAATTGCAGCTCTCAAAAACTGTTCAACCACATTAGTTCATGCCCATTAGTAATAGAACAATATTTCTGTGTACTCATTGGTTTGTCAACCAACTTGGTAAACAATTTAACAAAGTGGGTTAAATGCAAAAATAATGGCGCAAATAATAAACAAGAGCGAAAGCTGCTCGCTTTAATATAACTGATATTGATTTACGAGAGTGCAAAGTCGCGTAGCCGAAATCTGAAATATTCTTGTGCAACTTGCTGTATTAACAGATGTTGTCATCGAATTTGGTAACTCTAGATCTTATAGACCCAGAGATCTAGGTGTTCATACAGACGAATAACCTTGTATGCTCCGCTCTTGATGCTAATCAGAAACAAAGAGATTCCTTTAGACTGTTAGTTGAAGTTTGGGTTGGCACAAAGTTGTAATTCCCTTTGCCCCCCGCTGCGTAGCGGTTATAAAAACTTGTTCTTTAACTTCGGGAAAACTATTTGAATAACAAGAAAATACCATAAAATTTTCTGTACGAGAAACACACTTTAAGCTGCCAGTTTTCTATTCGATTCGTTTATTGTTTTTGGGGCATAAAGAAACTTTTGTGCAAGTCAAATATTTATGCGAGTGTCGGCTGCACTTAGCGCATCTTCTACTACGCAGTCCATTAGAGCAAAGTTCTTTATTAAAAATATATTTTCTTAACATTCTTCCTTGCAGTTTCTGGGCCGGTCCGAAGACAAATGCGTGGCAGGAAGCGCAGCGGCTGCAGCACGGACAGGTGAAACGGAAGTGCGAGGTACGTAAATAAGTCAAAATGCAGTCGAATTGCGTGGGGCCATAAATAAGGCAACAACAATGTCGAGGGAGAGAGCCAGTCGGGCTAAACAGAGAGCAAGCCAAAAAGGCAGCAGAGCAAGAAGAAGCGTAGCAAGAAGCGGCAGCAGCAGCTACAGCTAAAGCAGAAGAAGTAGAAAATATTAAGTGCTAAAGTTTTGGCGCTGCCTGTCAGAAAGGACAACTGCGGCACAAAAAACGCCTGTGCGATGCAATGGCGGCAACGAGTAGGCGGTGCAGGGGGTAGGGTGCCACGCCCAAGTCAAACGACAGCCCCCATCCGTAATATATATATATATATATGAAAGCGAATCCATGTTAAATTCTTAGCACAACGTCGCGCATTGTTTGACTCGAACTATGCGCAGAGTTATTTCTTTATTTAAAGTCACGAACGGCATTGTTAACTTGTTTTTTAACCCACCGCCACCCGGTCCCCCTCCAGCCACACCCACACGCAGACACAGAGACATACGCACAATTTCGGGTGCGGGCGCTTTTTGTGCAAATTGTTCGCCGAAGTCAAAGCAGGAAACCCTTTTTTGGACGACATGCTTAAGCTGAAGCTTTATGAGGCCACTGAAGGGGGGTGTAAGGAGTGGAAGGGGGAATAGGGGATTCTGCACTGGCGTCGACAATATATTAGTGTTTGAGTCTGTGTGTGTGTGTGTGTGCTCTGGCTGGTGTTAAGTCAGCTAAAAGCCTTTGGCTCCAACCGCCTGAATTTTGTAACTTTTTAGAAACGGATGCAAGCAAGAATTACCAGATAGACAGAGAGAGGGATGTGGGGGAAGAGGAGTGTGGGAGTGTAGGAGGGACAGTCGCACTTGCCAGCCAGTTGACTATTTTTGTGGTGGCGCGGCAAAAGTTTTATACGCGACACCCACCACACTCCCTTCGCCTTCGCATCCTATTCGAAAAGTGCATGCAACGCACTTGCGGGTCTCCAAAAATATGACTTGTAAATGGCTGCGAGCGGAGGGAAGGGAAGGACCAGCGCAATTGCTCTCGAAGCTATGCGAAAGTTTTTAGCTAAATAAGTGCGAAACAGTTGGCGAAACCGAAACGAAACAGCACAAGCCGCAGCCGCTGTCCGACAGCAATTTTTATAAGCGGAAATATGCTTGGCTACAGTTTGGCAAGCATTGTAATAAGTCGTTGAAAGGGGAGGGGAGTTATAAAAATGGAAAAGGGGGCAAAGAGAGCCGGGCGAACTGTGGGTCATGCGAACTTTCGATCAGATGTTATAGAGAACGCCTTGCAGAGCTATGGCAAGGCGGCAATTTTGAGCAGCGCCTGAAACTATGCAACACTTTTCGCTCGCTCGTATTTTCCCGCGTTCTTGTCGCTTATTCTTCCCATATTTATTTAGCATATTATTGCTGCGCATTTTTATTCGCTCTGCCAATGATTTATTGCGCAAATTTCATTAATTTGCTGTGCTGTCATAAAACGACAACAGAACGAAGAAAAAACACAAAATGAAATGAAACAAAATAAATTTGATAGGCGCGTGTGTGCGTGCGCCGCATTGGTGTTAAACAAATTTTATAGCCCACCTATGAGCCCCCCCCCCCCACACACACAAACATACAGACTCACTGTGTGCATGAGCATGTGTGTGTGTGCGACTATGCCAGTGTATTTATGGCCCGCCGACGAAAAACTCATTATACTCGCGCGCACTCGACTGGGCCCTTGGAATTTTAAAATATACATTCTCATTCCGTGTATTTTGGTTTTACAATGTCAAGGAACACGTGTTCCCAGGCGTTACGTGTCAAAAATTAAAAGTGCTGCGAGCCAGACAAACAGACACAGATACAGGCAGAAGGAGTGCGTTGAATAATTCGGCTGCAATAGCAAATCCAGCGCATAGATCGTGTCTTATTTACGAGCAGTGAAAATCGCGCACATTACTCTCTTTCGGGCGCAACAACTTATTAAGGGTGCGCGGCAGCGGCAGCCCACATAAGTATGCTATAGGAAATTTCCTTTTTTTTTTCTAATTTACGTCTTGCGTGCGCCAGACCGCGCTGAGCCCAAGCATTTTCCATTAAGTCTGCAGCTGCTTTCGTCATAATTCATGGCGTACTCGCCGGGACGCCCACACACATGCACGCACACACACGCAGACACACACATGAGCGGAGAGTCACAGATTGGGGGCATGTTAATTTGTAGGCCGCTGCAAGCGGAAGTCCTTTCTGGGTCTTTAAGCGCAAATGAAAGGCGAACTGAAGCTTTTACTGCCGCCATAAGCTCATGTATCATTTGTGTGCGTCTCCCTCTCTCTCTCTCCCACTGTCTGCCCATCCCTTTCGCACATGCTCGTTAGCCCTGCTGCGTGCGGCTGCAAATTAGAATTTCATTTGCGTGTGCCTGCGTGCTGTCTTGCCGATTGAGCCAACTGTAAGCACACTCGCTACACTTACACTTTACGACCTGACGCATAAAACCCTTTTGAACCTGACCCGCACCCGCATCTTGTGCGCCTCGTGTACCGAATCAATGCCAGAATTAATTAATCCAAATTAGTGTCCAACTGTCATAAGCTGTGCGGCAACATATGGGACTCAGCATGGCGGTCGGCGTAATCCCCGAGCCCGAGTCAAAAGACAATCAAAATTGCTTGCGTCAAAGCCAAGTTAAGTGAGGCAATCATAAGTCTGACGAGCCGTTGCTGTCAATAGAAGCCAATTGACAACGTCTTACTGATTTTGCTCACTGATTTTTGTAGTCTGTGTTGGCTTTATAAATGTCCTTAAAGTGCCAGCATAATGTTTATATATCCCATTGAAAACCCTAATTGAAAGAAATTCCTTTGAAATTCGAATGAAATTGTTATTATTTCGGCCATGACACGGCGTATGTCCTAGTCAATCACTCGTACCACTAGCCAGATCTCGGCGTTACCTTTCTTTATTGATTGACAGACGAATTCGTTTGAAATCTTGTAAATTTATGTGAATTCGTTGAGCCTTTTGTTTCCACTTTTCTACGCCACTTGCTGTGGCAACATTTCTCATAGGCCATGGCAACTTTTTAATAAGCCAACAGCAGCCGAAACAACAACAACAACAAATAATTGAACAGCTGCCTAGGTCGAAAAGTTTGGCAAACTGGAATTTCAAGGATTTCGCTTAAAGCTGTTGTTTCCAAGCAAATTGGAGACAGGCAGCCCCGAAGTATGCAACATAATAATAATGTTAAAAGATAATGAGTTCGGCGAATTAGTCGCACTGAGAAGCCGCTATCAATGGCAGCACGCCCCGTTGCCGAAACAACCCGAACAACACGAAGAGTAACAAATAGGCAACTTGAGCAAACTTTCAAGAGTCAACACATTCGCTGGCCCTACGTGCGTGTGTGTGTGTGTGCCTGTGTCTGTGTATAAATGAATATATGTATGTGCTTTGTGATATTTATCGTTTCTTAAGTATTTTTAAGAAGTTTGCCACGGCAACTTTTGCTCTCTCGCCTGGCGACAACAAACATTTCGTTCTGGGCATATTTCGAGTGGCACTTCAAGTTGTCAGACTCTTGTCTTGTCTCGCTCTCTCTCTCTGTCTGTCTCGCTCTGCCACATTCCCAGCCTGCCTGAGCGGGACACTGCGACTTGCCAGCACATTCTTTTCAAAGTTTTTCAAGGCCTTAATCAACTTTGGATATGGCTTAATGAGCGCCAGTAATGAGTTAATTCTTTTTGCTGCGCCTCGACGCTCCTTAAATAGTTGCAGAAGTTAAACTTGTTAAATTTATTAAACTTTTATTAAGCCGTAAACACGCCTAAAGCAGTTGCAGCAGCATGTTGGCCAAGAGTATGTTGATTTTGTTGTCGCAAAGCAATAAGCCGCGAAATCGCATAGCAGTTATCCCAATGCCACACTCAACGTTAAGTGTTTTATTTGCGACACATTAAAGGATTAGGCCAAACCAAAAAACCAATTAAGTGACAAAACCCACTCGCTGTCTTATGCCATAAAGCACACAATCGAAATGCCAACAAAAGCGGAGGCGAGTAGAGAATAAGGCACACAATATTTGGCACTCACTTCTAACGCAATCCTAATCTCGTCTCTTTGCAGTTATTAGGCCGGCGACAGACGACGGCAAAGCTGACTCTATTAACCGAGCAAACAGCGCAAGCCCAAACCAAAATAAAAAGGAACCCGAGGAGCAGGCAAATCGAATTGCTAAGCGGCTGCCAATGAGACGGCAACACATCCCTGTCAGCGACACCAACAGCCCAAGCAGCTGCCGGAGCGGGCTTAGCGGGAGCGGAAGCCGCAGCGCAATCGAAACAGTTAGCCAGCCAAAGCGGATTGCGAATTTTGCTCTATATTGACACAAGGAAATCGTTAGCCGGCTTAGCCCGCTGCCAGGCGCAGGCGACGAGGCGCATTTAAAATTAAAAACACATATATATATATGCTAGATAGATGGCGTGCGAGCGAGACTAGGATAAATCTGTGCATATGTTAGAAAGTCAGCAGGGAGAGAGAGAGAGAGAGTGAGACGGCAAACAAAGTGCTATGCTAATGCCAGAGAGCGAGAGCAGGCCATGAATATTACATGAGCCGGCAGCTAAGCCAGCCAAGTGATGACAATAAGCCGTAAGATGATGCTGCTGCCCGAGAGAGACGCACAGCTGTAGAGTTAAGCAAAACGAGAGAGCGCAACGACAACGAGAGAGAGAGAGAGAGAGAGAGCGAACGAACTAGCGCGAGAGAGAGAGAGGGAAAACAAGCGTACAGGCTAGAGCGTCGCCTTGAAAATGGCGGAACTGCGACGCGCTAATGGCATGGACGCATCGACGCCGCGTCTGCACAAGCAGCACTCGCTGCGCAGCGATCGACTGCTGCTGCACTCGCTGGCCGATCACGGCTGCAGCCTGAGCAGCGGCGGCAACAGCGCAGCCAGCACCAGCAGCAGCACGGCAACAGCAACTACCGCGCTGGGACTGGCAGCGGGTGTTGGCAGCGGCGGCGGCGGCAGCGGCAGCGGCAGCGTTGCGCCACGTTTGAACAGCGTCGAGTTCGACGAGCATGATATTTACTATGTGTCGCCATCGAAGCGAAAAGCGGGCGTCGCGCCCTGCGGCCCGGCACTGCGCCCCGCCACGGCCTACGAGACGGGCTGCAGCAGCAACAGCAATATCAATAGCAATCACAATGTGGTTACCTTCTCGGACTATGTGAGCGAACGCGGCGTGACCAACAGTTGCTCGTCGGCCTCGTTCTCGGCCTCGCATCGCGGCTCGCTGAAGCGCTCGAAGGGACGCAGCAATCAATCGCTGTGCAGCTGCGATGCCGGCGACGAGGCGCAACTGCAGCCGGATGCGGCACGGCCGCTGTACGAGTACAGCCTGGAGCGGCGCCGCAAGACGCACACCTACACGTGCGAGCAGAACGCACAGATACTCATGAGACTGGAGCGCGAGCGTAATCGTAAATTATCGCTGACGTCTGTGGGCGGCGACAACGGCGGCGAGTTGCAGGTGAGTGCGAAAGCGAACAAAGCTTATGTTTATGTAATTGGAATCATGAGCAGCATCCGAGAGCGTGACCCCAGCGCCTCCCCCCAACCCCCTGCCAGCAGCTCGCACAAGGCACAAGGCACGTGCCGCGCATATTCGAGCTGCGCGGTTGGTGGAGTAGGCGGTGCCGCAACGTTTGTTTTTGGCCTGTTGCAGGCCAAATTTGATAGGCAAACAATTCGCGGCACGTAGCTGCGGCAACAAAGCTTTGACTGACGTTACGGCATGTGGCACATGGCACCTGAAATTCGCTACCTGCCACCGGGTGCAGGTGAGAGCAATTAAAGTTCTGCTTAAAACTCCCCCGAAATCCAGTCGAGAATTAATTAAGCAGCGACAAGATTAGATTAGATTAGCTGAGACTGGATGGTATAGGCATTTTCCATAGTCAGAGAAATTACTCTATTGAAAGCGAAACAGACATATAATATCCTCCTTTTGCTTTTAAATTTTTATGGCAATTTCTTCGCTTAATTCTATAGCGAATTCACGCCCTAATATTTCCATTTCTAATTTATGCTGAGTTTCGATGAGATCAAATAGTTTTTGTGGAACGCAGCATGTCACGTCGATCAGTTGACAGCGGTCGGCTGACTTGGGATTTACTTCGATAACTGTAACACACATAAATAATACAATTCCCCAACTGTGAAGATTATCAAAGTCTACACTTTTCGGATATTTTTGTATAACTTCCCACAAAAAAAAAAAAAAAAAAATTACAAAAAAAAAAAATTTCTAAAAAAAAAAAACGAACAAAAAACTTTAAGAAGTGCCTGGAATTTCAAGCTGGTTTTGATAGTTTTTGGTATTCGAAAATTGCGAAGAACGAAGAGTACTCGCGATGGATACAAGCGGATCGACGGCCGCGTCGATTACCACCTCGGGGTCGGTGATGAAGGCGGCCAAGAAAAAGCATAAGCGCGCACTGCCAACCTTTGACCTATCGCTAGAGCAGAAAATTGACATCAAGAAAGCATTTGATCTGTTCGATATCGAACGCACAGGCTTCATTGAGGTCAAGGAACTGCGCGTAGCGATACGTGCATTAGGTTTCGAGCCGAATAAGGACGAGATTCGCAGCATGATGGAGGAGATCGATAAGGACAAGTCGGGACGCATTGCATTCAATGACTTTTTGCATCTTATGCGGTTGAAGATGGCCGAAAAGGATAGCAAACAGGATATGATGAAGGCGTTCTCGTTCTTCGACGACGATCACACTGGTCACATATCGTTCGAGAATCTCAAGCGCGTCGCCCAGGAGCTTGGCGAAAATCTCACCGACGAGGAGCTGCAGGAAATGATCGACGAGGCCGATTTGGATAACGACGGCGAAGTGAGCCGCGACGAATTCCTAACCGTACTAAGAAAGACCAATTTGATATAGACAGCACTTCTTCCACATCCACACCAACTCCACATACCCTAACTTATGTGAATACATTGATAGTTCAGGCAGCTGGTTAGTGATATATTTTTGAAGAAGTTTGGATATGCTTCGATTCAATAAAGTAGTGTGTTGTAGGATAGGAACATAGCTCGTACTCGCTCGCTCTTTCTTTTTTCAATTAAAGCTCTCTCTCTCTCTCGCAATGTCCTTGAATGCGGGCGCCCAACGTGGGCGCTTTGCGGCCTCTTGCCATTTGTCACAATTAGCGCACATCGCGAAGCGGAACTTCAATTACGAGTGGCAAAGAAAGGCAGGGCGAAAGGGTAGGGGAAGGGGAAGCAGCAGCCCACCCACTTTACTCTGTACGCATTATCTCTGGCTCGTTTATAGCCCGATCTCTACTGCGGAGCACAGTTTGTTGTGGCTTTTTTCTAGTCCACTACCGCTGTCATGCATAACAAATCTCTTTGACATATTTGATGTATGCGCTCGTGTACGTGTGTGTGTGTGTGCGTGTGTGCAGCTGCTCCACTTTCGAGTTGTTGCAACAAACTGTGGCTGCAATTTGGTCGCATGCGTGGGTGCCCCTCGGGCGGATGTTGGCCAGACCAGAATCGGAGGGAAACAGACTCTCGTTATTTAGTAGCATCGTTTAGCTTTTTATTTACGCCATGTGCGTTGCGTTTAGCGCCATTTAGTTGTTGTTCAGGCCAACTGCGAGCGTGCCAGGCTTTAAATTCATCAACAGCTTGTTGTGCAGCGAGGCGTATGCGCAATTTATGTGTTCGCCCAGCGAACTAAAGGCAAGACGCAACGCCTAAGTCGACTGCGACATGACATATAAATCAATCAGACTATCTATCGGGTGTATTCCGAGCACAGCTTACTCAGTCAAGCTCGAGGCTTAAGTCGCGGCAACTCGGAATAACAAATGAAGTAACTGAGAGTGCGTTCTATTTTATTCATTCACTTTTCAAGCATATTAATAGATTCGCAAACATTCATGCATATTTAAGAGTAATTCAATTAGCTGTATTTAATATGAAAATGAATTTGAATACACAGCACAGCAATTTAAATTTAAATGGCATTTTATTTGAACTTAATGAGTAACTTATGACTTTCGTTATCTTACCGTTTGATATTGACTTTACCTTATCAAGTATGTTACAATGCTCGGCCGAATAGGCAAACCATATGAAGTACGGATATAATTCCAAATTAAATAGAGAAATGCTTTCTTCGCGCTATATTTGCTCTCAATGTGTCTATAGTTTTGCCCACCAGCCGCAATTTCTATTACCTTCTCGAGGGCGTGTTCGGAACAAAGTTTTCGCAAATAATTACAAGTTTTGGCGAAAAACAAAAACTTCAAATAGCCATTGATAAGGTCGTAAAGTTAAAAGGCTGTCGGGTAATTACGACGGGGCTACGGATGCTGCGATAGACAGGGAAACCTAAACTAAAATGAAATAAAAATAAAACTAACTTGGGCATTTATAGAAGTTTTTGCTTATTGCTTTTGCCGAATCGATTAAAGGCGAACCTGGCTGCCAGGCAGAGGGAGCGAGAGCGAGGAAGGGAGGCGTAGTACAGGGCAGCAAACTTGAAGTAAAATATAACCAACACTTAATTTTACGAACATTTAACTAAATACTCGGGCCGCGCTGGAAAAAAATAGACGCTAAGGGAATACCTCGAGGACGACGAGCAACAGCAACAGCTACGAGAGACGAGCGTAAAAAAGTTTTGCGCAAACTGCAAAACTGCCATAACTCAACATTACGGCCAACAAACACACACACAGATACACACACACAGATACACACACGCATAACTGTAAGCATATTCGAAACGCTGAGCTGCAAAAATTTCGTAGAAAGTTGTAAAAAAAAACCAAGATGAATGCGCGCACACACACACACACAGAGAGTGACTCACAGTTACACACTTATATAAATTATGGTAAAAGATTGCACAAAATTGCAGCAAAGTAGACGAAAAATTATTATAAAATGTGCATTATGAAATTTAAGGAGAGACAAAGACGCGCATAACTCACAGCGGCGAAGTGGAAGGAGGCGCATGCAAAGCGGCGAAAATGGGATAGAAAGCTAAGCCAAAAGTCGCGCGAGATTTGCGAGAGAAAGAAACGAAACTATGTGCACATAATGCGAGTGTGTGTGTGTGTAGTACATACGCATACGTATGCATAAACTATGCGAGTGTGCTGCGATATATCAAGCAATTTAATGCTTAAAAACGCAGAGCGCGCTGCGGTTACCCGCCACGTTCTGCGGTCGTGCGCTCCTCTCCCTCCTCTCGTCTCTGCACGCCATGCTAACCCCTGGCCATAAACATGGCGTCCAATTTGTGGCATAAACGCCAAATAAGCATATACAGCAACTGCAGAGTCGCACACTGTTGCATACTTACAGGCGGAGCCGGGGGAGACATGCAAGCGCATGCAAGAATGGCTGCTACTTGATGCGAGAGCGAAAGCCGTCAGCAGGCAGCAGGCAGCAGCACTTGCGGCATGCGGCAAGCGGCAGTGCACAGTTCAAAGTGCATATGCAAGCAGTGTATTTATGATCCCGGGGACCTGCCCTGGCGCCTGCGCTGTCTTTAATTAGACCCAACTCTGAGAAGTTCCGACCCGGAGACGGTTGTGGCGCTCTGATTAACCCTTGACTTATTTGTTGCCATCTTAAATAGTTAATGCGTGCGTTGAGGTCAGAAAAGAAAGCCAGAAAAATATTTCACTACATTAAACCACGCATACATACCAAATTTGAACTGTGTGTCTGTATGAACAGCTTGGGCTCTGCAACTATAGTA
Organism: Zaprionus inermis; assembly: GCA_018151445.1. Classification (NCBI taxonomy): domain Eukaryota; kingdom Metazoa; phylum Arthropoda; class Insecta; order Diptera; family Drosophilidae; genus Zaprionus; species Zaprionus inermis. The sequence continues at coordinate 3,302,926 of JAECXD010000555.1, forward strand.
GCTAGAACTATAAAACTTGTTGACAATATGTATTAATATTGCACTCGACTCAAGCTTGCCTTAAAAATCGGCCTCGCCTGCTCTGCCTCCTCCTGCCTACTATATTTTAAAGCGTAATATGACTTTAGTATTTATATAATTATTTGAGCTTGTCGTAACTTGCAATAGGGTTTTATTAAAAGTTAAGCTCGCCTCGTATGGTCTCCCGGGACCACGGGCTCCTTTCGAGTTAATTGCCTATTGGAAAGTTGGTAAGAAAAATGAAAAACCGCTGCCCTTATCAAATCAGCGGCTCGCCTGAATTAGCCCCCAGGTCCGTGCCGCGCCTAAGTTATGCAGCTGACGCCACCGCAAAATATTTGCATAAATTATTAAAGTTTGACCGACGAGAGGCGAGGAAAATTGCCAACATCGTGTAACGTAAATATGAAAATTTTCAATTTCCACTTAAGCAGCGGCCGCGACAGGACATGCCCGGCCATTTTGCAGGTCCACGACAAGTCTAAGTAAATAAAAATAATCAGCAAGAACACGACAGAGGACAACAATAATAAGTGCGCAGGGCGAGAGACAGGAGAGAGACGGGGGGAGACAGGAGCGTCTTGCCGGTGCCAGGCGACTTGCACGGCAACATAAAGCAATCAAAATTCAAAGGAAATTTTTATTAATGTCAATGCGTTTCGGTTCGGCCAGACGCATAAAAATAAAAAGCAAATCAATGCAAATGTATTTCCCGTAACTGAATTCAATTTCAAATCCCCGGGGCGCCGGTGCCGGACTATGTGGATGAGGCTGTCGATGACGATGACGATGACGATGACGATGAGCTTGATGAAGTTTATGGCGACGCAGTCTCTCGACGCTGCTGATGATGGAGCTGCTGGGGACGGGGCAGGGAATGTGGATGATAAAAACGAACGTAGCTGCCGCTGCTGCCTGACCGTACCAAATTCAATTAGAATGCCAGCAGCAGCAACAACAGCGGCGGCGGCGGTGGCAGCAGAGAACGCACTAAGAAGGCTAACTGGAAGCTGAAAACTGAACTGAAGAACCCAAACGATATGAGCAGCTTCTCTGTGTGTGTGCTTTGGACAGGGATAAACCTTTTTCTTGCCCTTTTCGCACGTCCTTTATGTTGTCTATGAAGTCCTTTGGCATGTGTGCGTGTCGGGGTGTGTGTGTGTGTGCTGCCTTTGTGTGTATGGCATAATTAAATTTCATGTAGCCAGCGGCGAGCTTAAAACGCGTCTCCTCTCTCTCTCTCTCTCTCTCTCTTTCTCCGTCTCTCACACACTCTTTCCATCACGCAAATCTCTTTCGACGCCATTTTGGGCAAACGACGCAAATGTGTAGCATACTTTCTGGCATGGCGGAACGCATACAGAGTGAATTTCCGCATAGAAAATTAAGCAGCTATTGATTACTCTCGGGCAGGGTCACTTTAAGCACACAGCGGAAAGCCGAGAAAAGAGTAATAAATAAATTCAGTTTCGACACTTGAAAAACTAAGCGAATTTATGGCGAATACGTTGGGCAAACTCTCCCGACCGGAAGCTGCTCGACTCGATTGATTTAATATGATTTCCCGCACCTGAGCAACAGCTGCAAGCTATCCAGTTTATGTTGTGCCTGGTGCTTTCCCTTTCTTGCTGCTCTACTTAACATTAATCTTCTTCTTTCCGCTTTTCTTCTTCTTCCGTTCGCAGAGCGACACGCCCAGCCTGTCGGACGTGGACATCATACCGCCAGTGCCGCCGCCGCCTACACTCAAGCGCAACGGCAGCATGCGCAGTCTGCGTCTACTGCAGCAGCTGCAGCAGCAACAGTTGCTGCCCGGCAACGGCAGCAGCAGCAGCAACAGCAACAACAAGGCCATGGGCGCCATGGCGCAGCTGTGCAGCAGCGATCTCCTGGAAGACTGTACCAAGACGGTGCTCGACGATTGCGCAGCCAGCTTGCTGAAGTGCACCAACAGTGGCGGCGGCAGCCTGAGCGGCAAACCCGATTTGTGCCAGGCCACGGGCAATGGCAACAGCCACGCCCACGCCCACGCCCACAAACACGCACACGGCACGCTCGATAAGCCGCACAAGCACAAACAATCCCCGCCCTTTGCCGCACACGAGGAGGATAACATCTTCACGCCCCATTCGCAAAAATCAGATCCGAGTCTGTGCTTTGTGCCGGCAACGGCAGCGCCAGCAGCGGCAGCAACTGTTGCCGCCGTGCCCAGCAAGTACAACACCATCGGGCCGAGCAGCGATTATGCGCGTCACCTGGCCCACTACAGTCGCTACCTGCAGAAGCAGCACCAGCAGCAGCAATTGGCCCATTTCCAGCAGCAGCGCTGTCGCTGCTTCTCCCAATCGCTGCTCAATTTCCCCAACAATCAGCAGCAGCAGCAGCAGCAGCAGCCAGCGGATCTAAAGAAGCCCAACGGAGTGTTGCAGGAGTTGGCTCAGCCGGCGCGCATATTTCATACCAGCAGCGTGGACTGGACGCTGCCGGCGAACAGTCGCAGCTTCAGCAATTTGGTCGACATTGACGGCGCCTGCCGGCTGCCATATCAGAAGATGCAGCCGACGTCTGTGCTGGCCTCGTCCGGCTTCACCATGAATTCCTTCGACAGCGGCAACAGTTCGGGTCTGCTCAAAGAGCGCGAATCGCAGGCCATGCCCCAATCGCAGCAGCAGCCACATTTGCATTCGCATTCGCAGTCAGTGCAGCCACATGCGCACTCCCACCCACACCCACACCCACATGCCCATCCCCATGCCCACACGCATCCGCATCCGCATCATTATCATGCACACGATGTGGCACACACGCTGCTGCATCATGGCGGGGCAGGCGGCGCGTTGCCCAGCACGCCACAGAAGCATCATCAGCTGCACTCGAGCGTCACCAGCATCATGCCCTGGAAGCACCGACAGTGTCCCAGCCGCGGCTCATCCAGCTCGGGCACCAACTCGTTTCGTAAGTGTGCACAAGGGCTGCATAATGCAAGCTATTTATCGGACATAGATCTAGTTATACATACACACATATATATGGCATATATCTGGCATATATCTGGCATATATTTGCATGATTCCAACTGATTACCATGCGTGGCAAATTGCGTCTTGCTGCCGTTTACTGCAGCCCTGGTCAGCCGCTACCTGAAGCGTAGCCAACCCGGGCCCGTGGGACACAGTTCTATTTAGTCGTTAGCCGTTTGATTGCGCTCCATGTAGCAACATGGCCGCTTAATGTTAAGCGTTGCCAATGCCCACGTGACTTTAGCAACGTCCTCATCATGCACAGCAGGCCGGGCGGGCCAGGCGGGCCAGGCGGGCAGGGGGAGGCGGCCCGGGCCACTGCAGTTCGTTAGCAGCAGCAGCACGAAAAACTGCGTCCAACAGAACGTTGTCCTGTCATGTTGAATTTATGCAAATCGTGCCATGCCTGCGCTGCCCGCCTCCGCCGCTCAGCTTAGTTACAGCAGCCCGTTTGGTTGCCATGAGCGATGCACATGCTCCTTGCTTAACGTTAACACAGTTTGCCGACCGCGTCGGACGTCGAGCGTCGCGTCGAGCTGCCTGTAATCAGTCGGAGTGCCTTGCGTGCAACGGTTTGCAGTCGCATCGCTCGACTTGCTATCAAACGCTTAAGTTGCATAATCGAATTTGATTTGCAATTAAAACTGCTTAGAGTGAATGCGATATGCCAGCCAGGCTCGCTCCCAACCCGCTTCGCAAGCAAACAAGCTAAGCAAATAGAAAACGGCTAATGAGATTGGGAATTTCGCCAGGGCCCAGGCAGGACGAGCACATGTTGCACGCTGGCTAACAATTCAATTCAGTTTGCACGCAGACACACACACAGATTCTCATCTCCCCCAATCCCCACACACACACACACACACACACACACACAGATTTCATGGTTCATCAAGTCAAGTGCCATGTAGAACCAACTAAGCAATTGCATTTTAAACGTTTAACTAACCATATTTCCTTATTATCGATTCTTCTGCTCTTCTTCTCTTCTCCTGCTTCGACTTCCTGCTGTTGTTGCTGGTGTAATCAATGCCACTGTCACGGCAATTTGCACACACACACACACACACACGCAAAATGCAACACAAAACAACCCAACGAACAACAACAACACAACGATAACAACAATGGCTTCAATCGACGACGTGCTGCCCGGCTCCCTGCTCGACTGCGACTTGGCATTCAACTGCCAATAAAAACAACTACAACAACAACATGAACTGCTACAACAACAACTTTGCCAACAACTTGGAAAACAACATGAACTACGATCGTTGTCGCCGGTCATCATGAATTCTGATGGCTTCGCCTGCATCGGCCCACGCTGCGTATACGTAACATGCGCTGGCAGGATTCGATGCGGCCAAGCATTGGCTGGCCGTCAGCTCGATACTCTTGATAATTGGCGCTGCCAGTGTGGCTGTGCCTCTGGCTCTACGTGTGGCAGCAAGTGAGTAGAGTCGACTGTGCCGTTGCAGTCCGAAGACAATAAATCAATTGCCATAACGCATACGACACGTAGGCAAGGCCCGAAAGGGCTGCTCTCCCTCTCTGTCTTTGTCTCTGTGTCGTGTTAATGCACCTAAGTTAGTTAGTAGCTGTTGCTAACTCCGTTTTATGACCCCTCCCGTCCCCAACCCCCTCCTGCTCTCCTGCATTTCAGGTGCGCCCTTTGAGGAACGCTTGCGCGTCGCCGTTCAGCTGCTGGATCAAGTGCCTTTAATCGATGGGCATAACGACTTACCCTGGAACATACGCAAGTTCCTGCACAACAAGCTCAACGACTTCAAGTGAGCACAGCATTAGGCTCATCTCGTAATACGTTTTCACTCTATCTCTCTCTCTCTCTCTCTTTATCTCTGTCTCGCCCTGCAGCTTTGATGAGGACTTGCGCAACGTGGCACCCTGGGCTCGCAGCCACTGGAGTCACACGGATCTGACGCGACTGAAGAAGGGACGCATTTCAGCACAGGTGAGTCCAGTCGAAGCGCCAATTGCCTCCCTCTCTCTCTCCCTCTCCGAAGTGCCCCTGCTTGCACCGAAATTCCTTTTGGCTTATTAAACTCGCCTGCTTGGGCCAAAGCAAATTTCCATGCAGGAAACTCTCGCAAATAGTTTTACAAAGTGTGTACAGGTTTCGTGTTATTTTTAAGCTCGTCGTCAGCTCCTGCTCCTGCTGCTCCTTTGCCCGCTCAGCCGTTGTCGGGGCAACCTTTGTGCGGGCTGCAACTGCCGCTGCTTGCTCAGCTTTCAGCCAGTTGCTGGTCAGCTTCAGGCTCGCAAAACAGAGAAAGAAATAGAGAAAAAAAGTAGAAAATTAAAAAAAAATTAATTATGGCCCACTCAGGAAGCCCCACGTTGACCTGGCTCTCGGCTCCTGCCAGCGATGCGTTAATTATTTTGCTTGCCTCCCCCTTACCCGCCCGGTGTGCATTGAAAGTGCTTGCTAATTGGTCTTCATTGATTCCCTTGCGAGCAGCTCGATTCGAGCAGGATTTTTCTCATATTTTTAAATGGCTTATCAAGCACTTGATATTAATGCTCGAGGGCCAATCGACTTAACGAGGCTTAAGCCTAATTCGGTTCGAGTGAGCTGCTTTGCCCTGACTGACGAGTAGTTTGCTCGGATTCGGCATTAAAGTGAAGCATATGCATTAAGGTTGACAGGGCAATTAGATAGTCGAACCAAAGTTCGAATTGCTTTTTCTATTATGTGCGAAACCTCAATTGGTTTTCCCAGCACACACTCTGCAGTTGCAAATGCAGCATGCAAATTGAAACAGTATCAAGAAGTTCGATAAGTTGTTCGAAGTTCGAATTTCCGGCAATATTCGTAATTTGTTGCTACCCTCATCGAGCGCGGAAAATCTACAAGTTTTCCGCGTAGCGGCACGTGGCACGACTGTGAAAGTGTTAAGTTTTAATAAGCATAGACTGCAGGCAGCTCTCTTCCCTCACTCCCTGCCCCCCTGCAGGCAACGAGTCGAAGTCACGGCAACGTAATTAAATTGAGTGCAGCATAATTATACCGTGTAAATTGCAGTAGGCGAAGTGGGGTCGTATAAACAAAGAAGACTCGTTGCACTCTACAAACTCGCTCGGCTCCCACTTACAGGGTATTCCTCTGGTCGCACAGGCCTCTCCCGCTGCCGACTTATTGCAGCTTTGTGGCCTTTCACGTTTACTGCCGCTGCAAAGTTTTGCAATATTGTACCGCAAACTGCAATTACCTGTTAACTGTGCGACAGCGGGCAAGTAGAAAGCAGAAAACAAAAATGTTTGGCAACATGGAATTTATGTGGCACAGGAACACACCTGCCCGCTCCCATCACCCATCGGGGGGCCGCACACTCGCAGATCGCGTGAGCGAATGCCAAACCGGCGGCAACTGGCGCGAAAATGCATTGGAAAAGTTAATTTTCATTATGCTCAAAGCCTCTCGAATTGCAGCCCTGTGCCAAGCAGAAGTAGAAGAAGAAGGCGGCTCCCTGCCCTGCCCTGCTCCACCCCGCGCTACCCCGCTTACTTTGTTTGCCAGCGCATTTTTCTCGGGCGGGCACGTGAAAAATCGGCTTTGTGGCTTACGGCACGTGATAAAGGAAGCCGAGGGCAACTGCAGCAGAATTGACTGCACAATTTGAAATATTGAAGTGGTTTTTCGGGGGAAGTGTTTACTACGCGTTGATTTATGAAGTTGCGGAACGCTTTTCATTTACGTGGAAATCACGTACGGCAAGTTTGGCATTTAAATGCGTATTTCGCGGTTAGTTGAAGCAGATTAAGTTGCATTTTAGGGAACAATAAAGGGAATAGGGATAAAGCATTTCGTATGCTCTTGAAATAAGCCCATTCAAGCCCCTGGAACACGCTCTCATTTGCATTGCAGCGCATCCGTCAGCTTAACAAGTCACGAAAGCTGCCATTGCTTTTACCAACTGCAACATTTCACACTTAATTCGTGAGCAACAAAAACAAAACTCAATAAAGCCAGCAAAATGCGAGTGTAGGCGGCAGGGGCAGTGGGGCAGGAAGAGACATGGCAACTAACTAACTGGATGACAACATGTTTCAACAATTGTTGCCCAAATGCCAAACGTGCAGCGAATGCGCCCCGGGAAAAACCCAAAAACGAAAGCCAAGCCTCGTGCTGGGGAATCGAGCGAAAGAGTCGAAAGCGGAGCAAAAAGCGCTGCTAACATGTTTAATAGACAAGCTGAAAATCACGTTTAGGCCATAAAGCACTCAGTAGCGCCGAGCACGACAACAGTTTTCAGTCGGGAACTGGAAATCAAGGGATCATCTGCAGTTTGAGCTGCTGCTGCTGCTGCTGTGCCTAAGGAGTTGCCTTTGGCGCGCTCTTTATTTGCCAAGAGAAAAAACAGAGTAAAGAGAGAATTATTTTCCACAGCCAAGGCAGAAATATTGTTGGCCAGGTAACGGTAGCTGTAGAAAGCTGGCTTCGACTGGCACCAGACCAGAGCAGGCCAGACTGATGCAGCTGCTGCTGCCAGGACACCGACTCGGACACGGAAACGTCATGTTACGGTTGTCCGCCTGCACGGCTGACTGCGTGCTTGGCTGCGGCCTAATGGAAACTGCACACATACATAACGGCAGCCTGGCAGGGTGCCCCTACCCGCCGGAAGTGCCCGCAACGAACCGCTGCCGCCATTTTGTGTTGTAATCTGCGCCAGGACACGGGCACAGTGCGATTCCAGAAAGTGGTTGCCGTGCTCGTTGTTTCTGCTTTGTCTGTCTGTCTGCCTGCCTGCCTGCCTGCCTGTCTGTCTGTCTGTCTGTCCACTTGCACTGCGCTTATCTTGTGCAGCCTCGAAATTTATATTTAATTTTAGAAAGTATTTACACAGACACAGCGACCCAACGGAAGCTGCAACTCGTTCGACATCGTTTCCCGCTCTCGGGCTTCCTTTGGGCTCTGCTGCTAATAATTTCGGGCCCACATTGAGCTATCCTCAGCTCGAGCTCGAGCTGTCAGCTGGAGTCAGCCGTAGTTGATTATGCCAAATGCAAACTAAAGTGCAGCAGATCGCAAAACAGAAAGTGTTCTTATAAAATAATTCGAAACTGCAGAACGCACTGATTATGCTGCGTACACATTGCTCTGCACTCGTAATTGAGTGGCAACTCATATGGACAAATGCTGCATAATTTGTGAGGGATTATAGAATACTCAGAATTTCAAGATAGAGAATTCAGTTGAAAATCGAATATATATCTTTAAATTCAAGCTGCTCGGTCTGGAAATAATCAAAGCCGCAATGCATGCAAAATTCCAGCTGAGATAAATTAAGCAGCTTGAAGCTGCTTGCTAATTGAACACAATCCCGAAACTATTGCAGCACTTTTCTCGATACTTTTCAATAAGAACTTCTACCAAGTGCAAATGCAAATTGCATCATTTAATGGCCATATTCAACTTCAGTTTGATTTTAAAGCAGAATTCATTTTGTGATTCGCAGTCAATTAAATACACATATATATATATATATATATATATAAAGAGATGTATGCGGAAATAGAAATTTCGAGAACATTTTATGGCTTTGTCGAGCTGGCATAAATCCTTTCGCATGCTCTTTGCCATTTCGACCGCAAACAACAGCTGTGTGTGTGTGTTTCGGCATTTAATAAATGCCAACGCCATCAACCTGCCGCAAGACCACAAGACACAACGAGGCACGCAGATGCACCCGCACTGCGGCACACACACGTGCAACCCATTCACAACAAATCACGCGCACACAACAGCAACATTCACAATTAACTTGAAGCCAAAATGATGTCCTTGGGGAACACCTCGTTGTGTTCGTTGTGCTCGTTGTCCTCGTTGTCTCTGCTTGTCGTCGTCCTGCTCCAGCAACAACTTTAAATATTAATATGCTGGGAGCCAACAATGCTGATGATGATGATGACAACGATGGCGCCAACGCTGCGGATGCCGCTGCTGCTGCTGCTGATAGCAAGCGGGAGCAGCTTCGCCATTTGAGACGCTGACGACACTTTGGCGACGCTGGGGCAGATGTGGCAGGTGGGCGGCTAATGGCAAAGTGCCGTGCTTAAACACACTTCGAGTGCTCTGCACACACACACACACTCATGCAGGCATTCATGACTGTCTTTGCCTTTGTTGGCCGGGGGGGAGGCAACAGGTGAGTCGGGCTGCATAAGGGAAATATTTTGCAATACGCCCGGGCAATTTGCTGCCAGCTGTCGGCGTAAAACAATGTCAGCTATAGCACCTCGCACACACACAGCCAGGCAGGCAGCCTGATCTCTGCTTACAGTGCTAAGCCTCAACTAGACATTGCGCATACGCCGCGTTACCTGTTGCCTGCTGCCTGCTGCCTGCCGCGGCGCCAATCAGAGCGCAGAGCGCCATTTCAACACCTTCACCCCGACCAGCTTGCCGCACGCCTACGAAACAAATGTTTAAGCGGATTTGCGGGCAAGAAATATTAAATGAAAGAGCACAAGGAAGCAGATAAAGAGCAGAGGCGAAAAGAAATACAAAAAAATAAAGAAGCAAAAGGCAACCAAATTGTTAAGCTCGAATTGCGAAAAAGAGTTTGTCTGGCCTTCCCTCTCTGTCCCTCTCTCTCTCTCTCTCGCTCCTGCTCTGTCTCTGTCTTTGAGTGCAAGTGTCGGCATTCGGCTTATCTGCATAGCAACGCGCACACAAAGCGCCACGCAAAACATTCACTGCGAATTGCTTTCGTTTTCGAGGAAGTCGCCTCGCCCTGGGGGAAACGTTAACTGTGGCACACAATCGATAAGACTGAATTGGGTCACGAGCGTGTAACAAGTTGAGTGTAGGCAGCACATAAGCACACTCGAGCATTATTTAATCAAGCCAAATCTATCAATTCGATTTACTTTCGGCCAGCCAACACAGTGGGTATTCAATTACTCGTGGAGTGAATCCCAGAGTGCTTTCCCTCGCTAATCATCTATTCCGACAACTTTAGCAAGGATTGCAAATCGATTTGGCTTCGTTTTATAGCACTTTTTAAATAGTATATATCATTTGAAGCACTGCTAATATCCTGAGTGCTCAGGCAGAAGTTTCGAGTGCCCTTTTCGGCTGCTGTTAATTGCGCATTCACCGAATGGCAGTGCGACTCTCGTTCTACGTATTTTCCCCGGATGTAAACAGTCGCTTTTCGGGCTATAAAACGAGTTCAGGCCATTAGATCACGTTATATCATTAGGGGAAAATAAAAGCACGTACGTGTCTGCAGCGAACGGGAAGCGAAACGAGCAAACACCCAAAAAGCAAAAAGAGCAATTAAAAAGTTTTGACTTTTTGCTCGACTCCAAAAAAAAGAAAATGTAGGAAGAGTGCGCACAAAACTAGAACCAGAAACAACAAATGCAATAAATAATTTTTAATATAAATTCGTGAGCAGGCTGGACGAGTGCCAGAATTCCAGAGTTTGCGCTGCAGGCACAGGGCAACGGCTTCACGCTTCTCCTCGTCCTGTCCCGAGCTCACGTAAGCCCGAAAAATATTTTCAGGCAGTAAATTAAAAGCAAAACACGGCAAAATGTTCATTTGCAGTCGCCAGTTGGCAGTTCCCATAAGCAGCAGCAGTCCTCGCCATGATGCTGATGACGGGGATGATGACGGGGATGATGATGATGATGATGATGATGATGCTGATGAAGATAAAGTGCATGCAGCGAGCAGACGCAGTCGTAATTCATATAGAAATTCAGGTGCAAGCAGGTGGGCCAGTTAGATGCACAACTTTTCAATAAGCGAGTCGAGCTCTGTGGCCGAAAAACAATTTGCAAAGCTCAACTGAGCGGGCAGGTAGAAAGAGAGGGCTGAAAGAGGCAGAGCGAGAGAGGCAGAGCGAGAGAGGCAGAGCGAGAGAGGGAGAGCGAGAGCTAGCTGGAGAGTTTTACTAACGCACTCGTATGCCTAGGTCAAGCAAGCGCTTTACATTTGTGTAATTTTAATTGTTCAACTAGTAAATTTGCACTATTGTTCCCCAGACCTGACCCTATCTACTACCACCCCCCCCCCCTTGCCCTGCTGCTCACCTGGCGCCCTCACGTGCAACTATGCAACAATAATAGAGGCAACTGCAAATTCCATTTGTGCAGAACGCCAAAGTTTATCCAGTTGTCCAATTGTCCAACGAGCCCCACCCACATGTTTTCACAGCGTCCCGACACACACATAAAGAGACACACATAAAGAGACACACACACAGAGACACACACTCAGGTACACACACACCTGCAACGTTGACCATTGTTGATTTTTGCCCAGTTGTTTTCTACCGTTACCAAAAGTGGCATTTCGGGCGTGACCCCGATTTGATTATTGAAATTTAAGTCTGCAGCACAGCGAACGACGTTTATTTGACTGCTTATAGAGATTATCACAGATTATTGTAATCAAGTGGTAGCGTAAGGAAAATAGCCAAGTAATTGCAGGGTAACTTGTGGGCAGGCAACAGGAAATCCGCAATCAACTAACAATACCAGACAATACTCTATAGATAACTTAATTCCTTAGTTGCAAATAAATATTATGGGTAGATTTGCTATCTACAGCGCATACTACATATTACAGGGTATACAGTATTCATCTAGTTACATCTCGCAGCACATTACTTGTGATTTTGTCGCTGCGACGCCTTTACTGTGCGCTGGGGCCACCCTGGCGAGCTTGGCTTACTTCCGGGCTGCTGTTGCCAGTGTCGGCTTATCGTTGGACTGGGCCAAGTGTGAAAGCATTTGCCCAATTCGGGTTAATTGTATGGCCATTGCAGAGCCACCTGCTCGAAGAGGAGGGGCACAGGAGCGCAAGGGGCGACGAGCCAATGTTTACACTGGGTATTTTGGGGCCTTTGTTGTTGTTATTGTTGTTTGTTGTTGCTGCCACATGTCATTAGTCGGTTGAAGCAGCAGCCCCCGCTCGACCCCTGGCACTCCGCCCTCGTTAAACTCATAGAATTTTCGGGCAAATAATGAAATGCGGCAATAAACGATAACTGCAGCAATCCACACAGGAGTGTGTCTGGGAGAAGGAGAATTCACATCTGCGAGTATGTGTGTGTGTGTGTGTTCTCTGCCCTTTAATTCTGCTGCAGCTCGTGCAGTTCTAGGTGCAAAATCGTGTGCAAAGTGTAAAATATTGTCAACTAAAAAATTCTGCCGTTGCCTCTGGAAATCTTCAATTGTTCGGCCTGTGTAATTTTTAGGAGAACGTCGCAGATAAGCACGATAAGTAGGCTGTTTAGCCTGTAATATTGCTGCGAATGGAACGCAGAACCCTTTAGCTAAATGGAGCTTGACAGACACACTTTGCACTGCATATTGACTGACAAATACCCCTTAAATATGCTACTAATCTGCTGCAACTTACTCATACTTTTCTTCAACCTTCCTCTTGCAGTTCTGGGCGGCTTATGTGCCCTGCGAGGCGCAGCATCGGGACGCAGTGCAGCTTACGCTGGAGCAGATTGATGTGATCAAAAGACTTACGGATCGATATTCGCCGCAGCTCACCACATGCACCTCGGCGCAGGGTAAGTAGCCAAAGGAGATGCACCAAAATATCGTACATACGCCGCGTAAGCAGCGGCATAGCGCGACTTGGGAACGCATTCAATTTTCCCGCCATGCCGGAAACTTTTCGCTCAAGTATCTTGGCTGGCAACCAAAAAAAAAACCGAAAAAAAAAGGCAGACTGAGCAATAATACCAAATAGAGATGGAGATGCCAGCAGTTGCATTTGCGGGCCGTGCTCAGACCGCCACTCGAGGCAACTGCTTACCGCGTGCCATATTTTTGCGGCATTTCCTTTGATATGCCGCACTCACCTAGTTGCCAGCAGGTGGCATGCCGCGCCACGCGCCTCCTGCCACAAGGGGTCGCCACTGATGTTGCAAGCTGCGCGGCAAGCTGCAGGCTTTGACTTGTATTCGAGTTCGAGTTCGCGTTCTTCCCCCGGAGAACATTTCAGTTTCCTTCGAGCTGTTGCTGTTTTTGCTGTTTTTGTTGTCGGCGCTACTAGTCTTGTTTTCCGTTTTGCATTTTGATTTGCTGCCTCGGCAATCTTTTAGTAGTTTCTGCTGCGCTAGAAACGAGGAAAATGCTGCTGCAGAAGTCTAGAAAAAAGGCAAAAGAAAATTCGACAAACAAGAAATCACTTCCGGCGTTTTGCGTTGAAACATTTATACAGCCGTAAATGGAAATGTCAATAAATCATGCGGCTATGAAAATCATATACAGGAACAAGTTTTAGCATCAGATTCGCCAGCGGAAATGCATGTCCCGTATGCCCCAGCAGCAACAGCAACTGCCTCATGTGGCAGCTGCAGATTGTGTGATAAGCAGCGCATTTGTTTATCTACAGTAAAACTGTTGACTGAAGGTGCAAAACAACGAGAAGAAACTGCAGCACACGCAGCAATTTTTCAACTTGCACGAGAATCAAACAAAATGCGAATAATTTGCTCAAGTGCGGAGATAAAGAAACAGAGAAAACTACAGTCGTGATTGCTCGACTCTTGTATACCCGCTGCCAACAGAAAGCAGCTTAAAGGTTTAGTAAACAAACTCAACTGAATATTGAAGAACAATTTGCATGGTAATAACACAACAAATATGAGCTGGCTTAAAAAATACTTTCCAATTAAATTTACAGCACTCGAACTGGGCGTGGTCGAATTATATACGAATCTTGATAAGCGTTAGTTAGCCAGAAATTTGCTCAACAAATTGGAAAACCCTAGCTCTTATAGTCTCAGAGTTCTAGCTGTTCATACAGACAGAAATACGAAAAAATAAACGAACATGGCAATATGTGCTCAGCTTTATATATTGTACAGTGCAAGTATGCCTCCTACTATCTGTTATGTATACAAAATACACAAAATATTAATATCCTTACACTCTATGGAAATGGGGTATCAAAGACGAAAAAAATGTAAGCAGAGAGCGAGAGCAGCAGACTGTGTATACATAGTTTTTAATTGCACATGCAGGAATATTTGAAGAAGTCGGTGCGAGTGAAGCGAAAGCCGTTCTTCGCAGCATAAAACTCAAAATTGATGCGAAAACTGCAAAGAAAAAAAAGAAAAGAAGAAAAGCTGCTGCAAAGACTGATGGCATAAGCTCTTTAAAATATCTTTAGGGTAAAGTAATCCTGCAGTTCCGGCACAGTGCACTACGCTGGCCAATTCCCTCAGTTAATATTGCTGGCTGCTGAGCTTTTTTGCTTACCTTTTCGCAATGCATGGCAAATATGAACTCGAATCGAAGCCAACTGCAGAATTTGAATCTCTCTCTCACTCGCTTTCATTTGGCAAATCAACTTCATATTACCGCAGCGAGTCCTTTGAGACAACGTAAACATTTTCAAATCAAAGATTCAAGCTCAAATTTAAACTGAAGCTCGGCTCGACCACCCTGCCCCGCCCCGCCCCGTGCTGCAGTCCAGCCAAAGTGAGCAGCACGTGAAATTCCGCAGCTGCTGTTGCATAGAATAAAAACCAACATTTTATTTGAAGTGCAGCAAATAAATTCAGTCGGTTGAAATTGTAGTGAGCACTCACATGTCGTGTAAATAAAATGCGAATGCAAGTGACCATTGAACGAGTGCAGCTGGGCGTGGCACTCCGCCCTACTCGCCTCCACACGTCCACGCCCAGTCTCAGCCAGATGTCGAGCTGCCAAAGTGATTGTAAAAAATGCAAAGCTAACGAACCGAAACACAACGCGACGACTGACGTGTCACGCCTGTCCGTCCGCCAGCCCGTCAGTCTGTCATTCTGTCAGTCCGCCATTCATTGCATAAGAATATCCCAGGGGATTCCTGCCGGAGTTCTGGCTGCTTAGTTACAGCTGCCAGGCAGGCAGGCAGCACAAATGAGCATTGCATAAACACAATAAATACAAAAATAGAAAAATAGAAAACGCTTTTCTTTTCTTCCATATTTGCATTTCTTTCTCTCTCTCTCTCTCTCTGTCTCTGTGTTTTGTGCCAATTCTGTCACTTGCCAGCATACATTTTTGCCGGGTGTGTCGATGTGTGAACAGTTTTTCACACACTCGCAGTTTTCAATTTCCACCTTGGAAATGTGTAAACTTCAATTTACAGTGCGAAGCCGAGAGATTTGAACAGCAAAATTGCATTCTGCTTAGAATCCTCTGACATTCGCATGCCCTGCGCTCGGTTTGGGGTAATGCGCAATGTTCTGCGGGATTTGCGGGTGAGAATAAGAGTTTGATTAGGGAGAGAGTACTTGGAAGAGAGTATGCCAGCTGTAGAGTACTCCAAACCCTTAACTAGCTTAGTTAATTCACAACTTCTCGAGCTATACACAATCCTGCGCAAAAGAATCGTAAGCATAGTCTTCTAAGCATTAATCCAGCTTCAATCTCATTCAGCCTGTTAGGGTATTCGCAATGCGAGCTCTTAAAGCAAGATCTTGCCTTGCACAGCCCTTACTTTTGGTTTATTGCGTCAAGTGGCATTTGGTCGGGGATTTTCATTTTGAAATGTGTTGCAGCATTCGTTTCTCTATTGCCTCAAATCGCATCCGATACATGGGCCATATATTATACATTACGTTCGTTCTCGGGCTCGGTCTCGAACTGGGACTGGGGCCATGGTCGCCAATTCCGCACGGTCACAGACAATTACATGCCGGTCCAGTAGTCCTCGGTCCTGGCTGCAGGTTGAATTGAACTTCAGCTCACGTGGCGTATTTTAGTGCCTTCGCTTGCGCTCATTGGATTGTCACAGCAGCACAAAACGAAGCAGGGAGAAAGAAAATGCACTAAGGGTCCTGGCAGAATATTTGTTTATTTGCTCCATATTTTAGGGTTTTACGGCAACGACGACATCGAGCAGGTTTTGTGGCAGGTATTTGCTTTGCCCTGCCTTGCCACAACACAATGGCACAGCCGGGAGCCGCAACAGCAACAGCAACAACAACAACAACGACAACTACTTCGGGGGCATCAGCTCCTACATGTGCGCCCTTTTGATTTTACGCAGCTTATTTACTTATTGCCTGAGAACTTGCAAGAGACTCGTTCCCTCTGCCTCTCGCTCTCTTTGTCGCTGCCTGTCCCTCTTCCCGCTCGGGTTCCTGCCCGACTCCGGACACTGTGACTCTTGTGCTCTTCCTGCTCCTTGACTATGCCTGCCTGCCCCTTCGCCCGGCTTCAACCGGCTTCCTTTGTGGCAATTTATTGACTCGTTTTCCTCTGTGTGTGACATTTGAAATGTTATTACAATGCTTGATTTGAATGCAGCGACAAATTATTGAATCGCACTCAGTGTGTGCCCTACGTATATGCACAGAGAGAGTATTTTATTCAAAAACAGCAACAGATAAATCAGAAATCAAATCGCCATCGGGTAGTGCGCAGTTCCTGTGTAGCCTGATTGCATTTCTGCTCATAATAAACAACTGAAAACACGATTCGGGGCAAACTGCAGCTATAAATTCAATACGTTTGAAGCTGTGTGCGAAACTAATTTATAGAGCAAGAATTGCGAAAATCTAAAAAAGAAAAGGTAGCAGATAAGCAAGCAACGTGTACAATAGTAAAATAAATTTCGCATTTCTTGACTTCTTAAGCAGTAAAGTAAATGCAGATTTCGGGTTTCACTCAGCACTCTGTCAAGAAACTGTTGGCCCGAGAATGCACAGCAATTAATTTCAAACTCAATTTTCAATTAACAAAATACTTAATGACCCTCTGGAAAATGCGAATGGCAAAGTTTACGCAGTCGGGCGAGACTTGCACATGTATACAAAAAAGTCGAGTAACAACTTTATGCAAACATTGCTCAGCTTGCTGGCCGAAAACAATTGCAACCGAAGAGCAAAAAAAACAATGGCAAGAACAGCAGCAACAACAATGGCAGCAACAAAATAAATAAGCACAAACAATGCGGCAGAGTATTTTGACAAGTGTTTGGCAAGAGAACAAAATGGAATATCACGAAGCAGATCAAAGCTGCTGCTGCTGCTGGCCAAGACAAGCGTAAATATTGCATGGCAAAGCACAAATGCCATGTTGGGATAAACTGACAGATGGACAGACTGCCAGACTGCCAGACTACCACATGACCGCAGTGAACCAAGGGAGAGGGAGTGAGAGAGAGGGGGGGCAAATGACAGACCAGAACAACAATCGTTACTTACGCTTTAGTAACCGAAAACAAACTGTGCTCGGCCAAGTTTAGAACTCTCTGGCAGCCGAGTGCAATCATTGTGCAAGTTTTGGCAAGTCTTAACCAGCTCGCTTTCCCCTTCGTTGCAGACATCATTGAGGCGCATAAGAACCAACAGCTCTGCTCGCTGACCGGCGTCGAGGGCGGACACTCGCTGGGCGGCTCGCTGGCCGTGCTGCGCACCCTGTATGCGATCGGAGTGCGGTACATGACGCTCACCTCGACCTGCCACACCCCGTGGGCCGATTCCAGTTCGGCAGATGCGCCAACCTTCAATATGAAGCACGGTGGCCTCACCATATTCGGCAAGGTAAGTCCATATCATTGTTAGACTGCTCCAGCTACTCCTCCTCCTCCTTCCCCTGCCTACAACTTGCCCACAGCCGATTTAATGCTAATTAGTTGAACGGCAACGCCTGCGACCAGCCGGCCAGTGGGTTCTCGTTTTGGGCTTAGGTGCGGATTGTGGGCGCCAAGGTTGCACGCACGCCGTCTCCTGCAGTCTGTGGCCAACCGCAGTCAACGCTTTGTTGGCTTAGCCATAAATGTGCTGACTGTCTGTGCGTGTGCTTGTCTGTGTCTCAGTGTGTGTGCTGTGCGTAGCTATGCCGCGGCGTATTTAAGTGCTTGAGCCGCGTCCTCTGCGCCCCGCTTTGTGTGCCTAATGGGTCAACAGCTCTCAAATTAGGTGGGTACAGCCATTTGCCAGCGCCACGCGGCTTTACGGCGGATTATCGAGCAGCAGAAGGTAGGCAAATACCTTGAATTAACTGCAACTCGCACGGGACGGCGGCTCGGCCAGGTTGTCGGTATGAACAGCTGGCAGGGGGCAGACAGGATACGTTTATGCTTGACAGAGTTTTCGAAAATATTGATTGTGTGTGCGGAAATAGTTTGGGCATAAAAGAGCGCAAATAAAAGGAGAAATACAGGCAAATTATGCTGTAAAAAATCGCAAAAAACTGTATATTTTACTACTGATAAAGTTGATAAATTTGTTTAAATGATTTGATTGATTTTTTGTACATATTTTGAGTGCCTGCAATGGGTATACTGACTTAATTGATATTGAAAAACTCCTTTACTAATTTGAAATATAAAGCCCCCTCGGTTATTTATTTAACTAACTTATTGGCCTTTGTTTTGCACTGCGGCTAACACGATAATTGATTAGGTCAATATTCATGTAATTCCGTGACAAA
The DNA here is from genome assembly GCA_018151445.1 of Zaprionus inermis. NCBI lineage: Eukaryota > Metazoa > Arthropoda > Insecta > Diptera > Drosophilidae > Zaprionus > Zaprionus inermis. The sequence goes on from JAECXD010000555.1 coordinate 3,321,399, forward strand.
TATTTGAGTATTCATATTGCGTGCTGTGCGTGTTTATGAAGCAGCGTTGCCCAACAATTACGCGGCAAACATGCGAGTGTGAGAATAAAGAAATACAAAACGAACTAATCCAGTTTGCCGCTCTATATAAACTATACAAACAAAAACCCATGCCTGCCCCATTTCCACTCTTCAGCCCATTCATTTGTATTCATATTTCACACTCGCCTTGCTCGTCGCGAATGCATTCACATTCGCGTATGTACAAGTTCAGCGCATCAAGGCTGCCAAGTCGAAAACTTTGATAGAATTTTTCGAAAACGAATGCCGCGCAGTGTGAACCAAAAAGATTTGTTTACATTTCTGAATTCTTTGACAAACGTTTTCTGTGTAATTATTTCGAAATTCGGAATTCGGAATTGCCTCGAGAGCGCCAGCCGACGGCGGACAACGGACAACGGACAACGAACAACGGACTGTGGACGGCTGGCAACCACTTCGTCGCTTCATCCGCTTTAATGATGATCAGCCCAAGATCAAACATCATTATGAGCGCACGCGTGTGTGTTTGTTTGTGCCGCGCGCTGCGCTTCCTCTTTGGCGATGGGCGCTTGCCAAGTGCTATTTAGAGGCGTTGCATACGGAAATAAAGCAGAACAATAGCAGGGACAGATGGACGGATGGCTGGGCCACGACGTTGGGACAGCTAGCCATAACAGGAAATGTTAATTTACTGCGCCCAATCAAAATACGCATGCGAAGCTGCCAATTAAATATGCAAATATGCAAATTCAAAAATACTTATTATCAAAAAACAAAGTTGCGAACAACAACAACAAACTCTGAAAACTGAAAACAGAAAACAGAAAACACAACACGAAATCAACGTCACTTCCTCATTTAAATAACGGAATTTTCAATTACACATCGCAATACTACGTAATGAAAAGTGAAAAACTTCGCAGTGCGCAGGCGCCGGAAACGAAACGAAACGCGGCGAAAACGAGGGCGAGAGAGCGGAATTTCGAAGAGAGCGCGCTTCGAGGCGAAATCGTGTGGTAAATGTGGAAATTTTCGCTGCGTCGAAATGAGTGTGCAATGGGAAAATCGAAATTTTCATTCATACTATAAGGTGAATTGCACAGTGTGCAGGCCGAGCGAAAAGTAAATTGCCTTTGGAAAAGAAAATTAACCAGTTTTAACGACTAAGAAAGACACGGTTTAATAATATCTAAATAAAATAACATAACAAGCAGCTGCAATATGTTTTACAAAGGTAAGTAATATTAGTTAAGAGAAATAAATAACTGACTATTTGTATAGTTATTTTTTAAGCTTATATTAAGTGTCAACTTATAACTTATATATTAGAAAGTTAAAATAAAGCTGTAAATTATTTGTTAAGCACTTCGGAATTCCTTAAAAATTGCAACCAACATTTTAAGAACTTAAACTACTTGTAAGTAGAATACCCACACTTTTCACACAATAGAGAACAATTTCGCAGCCGTAACTTCCGTTTCCCCAAGCATAGTTGCCCATACGCATAAGTGCCCCTATTAAGCTGCGCGAAATTGCCCGCAATTAAACTGTTCTCATACCACTGTTCCCACTTGACATACCGTTCCACCCGCAACGCTAAAAATACCCGTCACGCACCCACGAAGCGCCAGTCACATGGGCCATGGTGGAAATGTTGCCAGGCGCTGCTCTCGCTCTGCTCTCTCTCTCGCTTTCTCTCTCTTCGGTCAGCTGACTCTCTCGCCTGGCGAAAATGGCCACACAGCGCCCACGGTTCGCAGGCAGCGCACAGTCGAAATTCGCCCCAACGAGGCGAAGCAGCACACGAAACACGCCAGTCGCGAAGTGAAGTGAGGAAAAGCGATACGAGCAGGCTAAAAAAAAAAGAAAGAAAAAAGCAGGAAAAAACGAATACGAGAAGAAAATTAGCCAACAAATTATTCGTGTGCATCGTGTATTGCGGGAAGAGGCGACTCTGTGTATCTGTATCTAGCTAGCAATCCACTAAATACATATTCGAAACAGATTCCGTTTAGCGCGACGCATTAAAAGGTGAACGAATACACACGCACACACATACGCAAGTTACTAACAAGCTACCCCCTAAGAGCAGCGAGACAGAGCAGAGACGCAGAAACAATTGAAAAGAGCGAGCAGAGCGAATAGAAAATAGAAAAGAACAAATAAAAACATATTGCAATGCTGAAAATACTAACACAAGCGAGAATGCTGAGCTCAGTGGGCAAATAAAATATAAAATACTAATCGGTTACTTCCTCCTCCTACTCCTCCCACTGTGCGCAACGCACACACGCACACACACGGGCACACACACACGCGCACAAACAACATTCCGCACATCCTCACACCCCGTGATTGATGATGACAACGCAGCAGCAGCAACTTGCGGCAGCCGCAGCGTCGACCGAGTCGGCAGCAGCAGCAGCAGCAGCGTCGACGGCAGCGGAAACAGCGACGTCAGCAGAGAACGTCAACGGCGACGTCGACACAGCCATGACAGCAGCAGCGACAGCAACAACAAAAACAGCTGGCAATGGCAGCGCGGGCAGCACAAACAAGCAGCAGCAGCAGCAGCAGCAGCAGCTGAGCAGCAGCAGCAGCAGCAAGCGCAGGTCGAGGTCATCCGCGCGCTACGATGACGTGGAGAGGCAGCAGCGCAAGAGCCGACCCATTGTCTCCATACCGAACACCATCAAGCTGAGCATGCTAAACAGCGGCCTGCTCAGCTTCGAACGCATCAAGCTGGAGGCGCGGGACGAGAACAACTCGCTCTCGAAGACGATACCGAACGGACCCATCGATGTGCGGCATTTCCTGAAGCTATGCGATCTGCGACGCAAGTTTCCGGTGCTGTACAAGCTCGAGTTTCAAACTGCCGCCAAGGTGGAGACGAATACGTGTCGCCATGCGCTCAAGAAGAACAATCAGGAGAAGAATCAGAATCCCAAGTGCATTCCATACGATTACAATCGCGTTGTCCTGCAAAAGTTGCCGGGCGTGGCCGACTCGGACTATGTGAACGCGTCCTACGTGGACAGTCTGCTCAAACCGAATGCGTATATTGTGACCCAGGGCCCCGTGGAGGAAACTGTGAATGCCTACTGGCGCATGGTGTGGCAGGAGAACATCAGCGCCATCGTCATGCTGACCAAGACCTTCGATTTCGCCAAGGTCATGTGCGTGCAGTACTGGCCACCCAACATGGAGGTGCACGAGACCTATGGCGATATACACATCAATATTGTGCGCGAGGAGCAATTGGCGAACTTTCATATACGCACGTTCAGGCTGTACAAGAAGGGCGAACAGGGCGAGGTGACGGACGAGCGACTGATCCTGCAGTTTCACTATACCGAATGGTATTCGCACTCGTGTCCCTTCTCCAACGCGCTGCTCGAGTTCCGGCGTCGTGTTCGGCTCGTAGTCGGCAACATCATCAAGGACGAGGACGATGTGGATATGCGTGGTCCGATTTTGGTGCATTGCAGCGACGGCGGCGGTCGTTCCGGCGTCTACATGTCCATCGATGCCAATCTGGAGTTGGCCGAGGAGGAGGAATCGTTTAACGTATTTGGCTATCTCAAAAAGTTGCGGCAATCGCGCAAGGGTCTTGTCGAGAACGTCGAACAGTACAAGTTCATCTACGACACGCTGGAGGAGCACATTATCTGTGGCAAAACCTGGTTTCCCGTCTCCGAGCTCTCCGATCGCCTGAAGGCCAAGGCGCGCCGCAACTCCGGTACCAAGATGAACGAGTATCAGGCCGAATACGATCAGATCTGCAAGCAGACGCCACGCTTCACCATCGGCGACTGTGCCGGCGGTCATCGAGCCGATAATCGCGAGAAGAATCGCGACGTGCTCTGCGTGCCGCCCGACAATTTCCGACCCTACCTGACCAGCTTCCAGGGCAACGCATTCACGGACTACATCAACTCGGTCTTCGTCGACGGCTACACCAAGCCGCGCGAGTACATTGTCACCGAATGGCCCATGAAGCATACGCTCGGCGAGTTCTGGTCGCTCGTCTACGATCACGAATGCTCCGCCGTCGTGGTGCTCTGCCAGCCACCCTCGCAGTCGCAGCAGTACCCATCGTTCTGGCCAAACAAATCGAAAATGGAGAAATACGGACCCGTCTTCACCGTGCACTACGTCATGTCGAAGAGCTACACGAACATCAAGCAATGGGAATTCAAGATCAACAAGAAGATCGTATCGCTCACGGAAATGATGGCCGGCGTGAAGGCACCCACACGTACCGTCCAACTGTTTCAGCTAACCTGCTGGCCCATGGGCCACAAGGTGCCGAGCTCAACCAATTCGCTTGTCTATCTGATGAATATGGTCGAGATTTGGCGCAACAAGGTCGACTACGGACCCGTCTGTGTTGTCTCGCCCGATGGTCGCAGCCGTGCCGGGGTTTACTGTGCGGCAAATGCGTGCATCGAGCAGGTCATACAGCACGGCGAAGTCGATGTATTTCAGGCCGTCAAGACCGTGCGGCGACACCGTCCACAGCTGGTCGAGAACATGACCGAGTACAAGTATTGCTACGATCTGGTGCTGCACTATGTCCTGCACTTTCTCAACAAGAAGGATTGAATGTTTGTTTGTTTGTTTGTTTGGCGCAGCGAGCCACGTCCCGTAGCTCGTCGGGAAGCCCCGAGGCTCGCTCGAAACTGCTTTATGGTTAACAAAGTCCACAGTGGTCCACATTTGATGCCTATTACTATTACTTATATCTGTACGATCTGAATATGAATCTGTCGAGCTATAACTCTGTGTATCTGTAGCGCTCTGGACAAACCGTACGCGTACTATAAAGCCGTACGATAGAGCCCAGAGCCGGGGGGCTAAACGACACTGGCACTTGGCTACCCTAAAGCAATAATACCGAGTATTTTTGTTGTGCACAACACGTTGGGATTGTAGGCACGGGAAATCGAATTTCCTGCAGCTCACAATCTCGTGTCGTGCCTCGTGTTTTCAATTTTGTTTGTAGTTCCTGTTAACCGGAGTAAATGGGATCAGAAATATATATGTATTTGCAAAGCCATGTGAGATGATAAGTCGTTATGATCTGGATATGTAACTGAAACTGTACCACGTGCCATGTCTAACGCCCCGATTGTTGTTGTTATTGTACTTATAAAGAACTCTTAACTATTAAAAGAAAGGAATACGATATAATTATGATTATGTTTACGATATATACTATGTACGTGTTAACTCATAAAACTTGCTACCTTATACAAATTGTTGATATATATCTAACTACTATATCTCTATACATATACTATATATACTATATACAAACTTGAATGATATATGAATGTTACGTTTTTTCTCTATGTATAATGAGAGTCGCATAGGTTAGGGAGAACATTTCGAAATCCTGTTGGAAATTGTATTTTTTATTCATGTTACTAAGCGGATAGCGAACCAAACACTCGATACGAACTTTTGTTTATTCATATGAAGTATACACACACAAACACACTCATACACACACACACACACACACACACACACACAGACACATATACAGACATTATACAGACGTATATACTCGTATATTTTCGCATTTATGCATTCGAATTAAGAAATATTTGTGTAACAATTCAAATGCATATACCCTCCCCACACACACACACACACGCAGACAACACCTATATTTATAGACATACATACATATATATTCTTGTAAATGTATTGAATTTATTTTTTTAAATGTGAATAAATGTGCATATGTATTTTGGATCGATTCCGTAAGATACTTTCGCGTAGGTTACAAAACGATACGAAACGAAAACAAAAAAAAACAAGTCGGAAAGGCTACAGTCGAGCTGACTCGACTGTGATATACCCGCTACAATTCTTCGGAAAAACACGTGCCAAATGTGAACAATGCGTTCTTGCTTTTTATTTCTTTCCGTCTCTAATTTGTTTTGCCTATGCAAGTTCCACTCGATTCTTATTGGATGTTGCCCTTTGCTTTTATTACTCTGCAGTTATAAATTATGCATGTGTGATAGAGACGCCTATACATACATACATATATGCTGCCTCACAATACATCTCAACATATCTAATTAGATTTGTCGTTTGTATTTTGTGTTGCTGCTCAATGTCTCTTTCGATTTTAAGTGGCTTTAAATATACTAAAAATTTATTTTGAATTTTGCAACACACTATAAAATAAAAAAAAATATAAGATACAAAAAAATAAATTTAAGTCGCCCAGGCACACCCAGGAGTTGAACTCCGGACGTCTCGCTGAACAGTCAACTACCATCACCACTCGACCACTGCACTTCTTTCGCAATAACCGATAAAATTGCACCATGAATATTTTCGGTGCACATAATTAAAAAAAAAAGTTGCCACATAATTTAAAAAAAAGTTGCCACATAATTAAAAAAAGTTGTCTGCTGCTGGTGTTGAACTCGGGTACTAACATTAGGAAAAACCGACACAGGCACATGGCCACAAGGCAATACTATTTCTTGAATATCTTCCTTATTTATCGGCCGATCTTATTGAAACTTTCGCAACACGCCCGGATGGTGGTTTTTATCACATGGATAAAAAATGAATGCTGTAGAGCTATATTTGCAGCTATTATCGATTTATTATCGATTTTTGGGGGCGGATGGAGGCGTGGCAAAAATCCAAAATAAACTTGATCTGCGGGCATAATTAACACATATTGTCTCCAAATTTGGTAGCTCTAGCTCTTATAATAGCTGAGATCTAGGTTTTCATACGGACAGACAGACGGACAGACGGACAGACGGACAGACGGACAGACGGACAGACGGACAGACGGACAGACGGACATGGCTATATCGACTCGGCTGTTCATGCTGATTCAGAATATATATACTTTATGGGGTCGGAGATGTCTCCTTCTGCCTGTTACAAACATTTTCGGTTGGCACAAAGTTATAATACCCTTATACTCTTCGAGTAGCGGGTATAAAAAACAAGAAAATCCCAAAAAGGAAAACTAATTGAATTGTGTTTTATTTTTCTATTCCTATTGGGGTGGGGTAGAGGCCAGAATAAGGTGTGCAAAATTCGAAGAGATCATCAGGGAAAACACTTCCAATATTTCCATAAGAACCTCGAAAATATTCTGCAACAATTTTCTGGCTGAACTTAAATATTGCTTAAATCGAATTTACACACATTTCTGGCCTGGAGATCGAACTGAAGATTATTTATGTTTATTTGCGTACATCAGGGCAACGATTACAATCCAGCATGTTCAGATCTCTGCCCCAACTTTTGATCTTCTGGCATACCTCAACTGAGTCAGCTACGCGGAAAACAAATAAAACAAGTCGGAAAGGCTACAGTCGAGCTGACTCGACTGTGATATACCCGCTACAATTCTTCGGAAAAACACGTGCCAAATGTGAACAATGCGTTCTTGCTTTTTATTTCTTTCCGTCTCTAATTTGTTTTGCCTATGCAAGTTCCACTCGATTCTTATTGGATGTTGCCCTTTGCTTTTATTACTCTGCAGTTATAAATTATGCATGTGTGATAGAGACGCCTATACATACATACATATATGCTGCCTCACAATACATCTCAACATATCTAATTAGATTTGTCGTTTGTATTTTGTGTTGCTGCTCAATGTCTCTTTCGATTTTAAGTGGCTTTAAATATACTAAAAATTTATTTTGAATTTTGCAACACACTATAAAATAAAAAAAAATATAAGATACAAAAAAATAAATTTAAGTCGCCCAGGCACACCCAGGAGTTGAACTCCGGACGTCTCGCTGAACAGTCAACTACCATCACCACTCGACCACTGCACTTCTTTCGCAATAACCGATAAAATTGCACCATGAATATTTTCGGTGCACATAATTAAAAAAAAAGTTGCCACATAATTTAAAAAAAAGTTGCCACATAATTAAAAAAAAGTTGTCTGCTGCTGGTGTTGAACTCGGGTACTAACATTAGGAAAAACCGACACAGGCACATGGCCACAAGGCAATACTATTTCTTGAATATCTTCCTTATTTATCGGCCGATCTTATTGAAACTTTCGCAACACGCCCGGATGGTGGTTTTTATCACATGGATAAAAAATGAATGCTGTAGAGCTATATTTGCAGCTATTATCGATTTATTATCGATTTTTGGGGGCGGATGGAGGCGTGGCAAAAATCCAAAATAAACTTGATCTGCGGGCATAATTAACACATATTGTCTCCAAATTTGGTAGCTCTAGCTCTTATAATAGCTGAGATCTAGGTTTTCATACGGACAGACAGACGGACAGACGGACAGACGGACAGACGGACAGACGGACAGACGGACAGACGGACAGACGGACATGGCTATATCGACTCGGCTGTTCATGCTGATTCAGAATATATATACTTTATGGGGTCGGAGATGTCTCCTTCTGCCTGTTACAAACATTTTCGGTTGGCACAAAGTTATAATACCCTTATACTCTTCGAGTAGCGGGTATAAAAAGAATTTAAGCAAAAATAAATCAAAATATTTTTTGCGCATTAATTGAAAATTCGCTTTTCCGCCGCAAATGGAAAAACCTTGTACCTACGGAAAAGCACATGCCGATGATGATGATGATGTTGATGTTGATGATAAACAAAACAAGATGCTCCATTATAATCGCGATTCGATAAAAACCTTGACCAGATTACACTTTAATGCATACAAATCAGGCAAAGGCCGCACTTATACAGATATCGCCTGCCGAAAGGGGAGCTGGGTGCGCGGGGGCTGGGCTACAAGGTGCGGTCTCTCCGCAAAATCGATAAATGACAGCACAGCAATGAAAATACAACAACAATAATAACAAGAGCCACAGCAATAATAGTAAAAGTTGAGCGCTCGCCATGACATCAGCAAAAATGTAGGAAAACAAGATACAAGTGCGCGTCTAAACGGCGAATGGGGAACGACTATTGAATACCCTGTAGAGTAGAGCGCGCATTTTTATAGACTCGCGTAAGCAAATCGGGTTGTTTAGGTTTTGTTCCTGAATGGCTTGTATGATTGCAGATTATGCTGTTGTTCATCTATCATTTATCCTACACTTTCAAAATCTTTTGGACTATCCATGCTACCCCCTTGCCCTATTTTAAGGCTGCTATAGCGCATCGATAGCTATAACTGCTTTAAAATTCATCAGAGTTTCGCGGGAGATGGTATTATTATTATCATTATTTGATCTCTCGATTGATTCTCTATTAAAATATTGCGAATTTAAAATTTTTGGACAATCCATGCTACCCCCTTGCCTTATTTTTGGTCTCCTCTAAGGCTTCGAAAGCCGTAACTTCGTTAAAAATCATCAGATTGTCGCGGGAGATAGCATATTCTTCATCATTTTATCTATAGATCGATTCGCTATCAGAATATTATGAATGAAAAATTTGGAACATCCATTCCACTCGACTGTAGCCTTACCGACTTGTCTTGTTTATTTTTGGCAAATGTTTTTGTTTTGTTGAAGACTCATGTGGCAGCCAAGTCCGGTTGGCATTGCCTGTTGTTGTTTTTGCTTTTGCATGTATTGTTGCCAGACAATTAGCTTAAATTTTTTTTGCCCAAACACAAATTGCACAAATAAAGCAATCAGTCGATTTTCTCGTGTTTTTTTTCGAAATTATTTATGAGCTATTAATACAAAACATGCGCGTGGCAAATTCATTCGACGGGCCAGCGGGATGCGGCAGGAGTCGCACAAATTAGTCACAGTTCGGTTTTGGGAGCTCTTTTAGTTGCTGTTAATTAAAAACTCAGTGGCAATTAATTTCGGAGGCTTGCCGAAATTTATGGCATATTAAGTTCGACATGGGCATAAAACTAAATCACAGCTTTTTATGGCGTATGTGTGAGTGTGTGTTAACGGAAAATATGGCCTGCAGGAGAAAAAAATATGAGCAGCTTGACAAATAAATTGAATTATTAAAGCATAAATAGTTTAATTCCAACGCATTTCGGGCAGCATGCAATTCATTTGCGTTTTTTCAAAAATTATTAATAAATATCAAGCAAATTTTTTAAATTGCGCAATTTCTCTTGGTTTTATGCAGAATGTCTGCGCGTGAAATATATTTAAGTTTTAATAGTTTCTACTGCAGAAATAAACAGCATTTTTTGAGTTTATTTTCTTTGAAGTTTTAAATTTTTTTAACTATAAAAGTCTGCCGTAGACTCAACGTGCACCAATTATTCGCTATTTGCACAGAGCTCCCTCGCGCATTTAGGCGCACAAGTCGCGCATTCTTTCGGGGAACTACTGGCATATTGTGCATTTCCCCCATGTGGCAGGTAGTATTCCCACGACTATTGCCACACAATTGCCCGTACTCTCTTGCCTCTCCTGCCCCCGCCCTCGGCTCTCACTCTCTCTCGCTCTCCCGTTCCTTTGGCTGCCATTCAAATTGTAATATTAGCCTTTGTTTCAGGCATTTCGTTGTATGCCGTCGGCGCTGTTGTTTGGCTAATTCAATTACGCAAAGTCTACGTGTGTGTGAGTGTTTGACAGTGTGTTCGAGTGTGTGTGTGTGTGTGAGTGCAAATGCAATTGAAGTCTGGCGTGCACACACGTTCATTACACACCTGTATGCATACACTTGCGCGTATTCGGTCACGCTTTTGACTTGCTGCTCTCACATTAGCCCCGCCCGCCTCGCGTCCCCCTAGCCATGTAATTAACATGAGCAGACGATGGACGCGAGCATAATAATAATTTTAATATGTATAAACATTATGGCATTTATATACGCCGGCGACAACAGTCGAGTAGGATGTGCCGCGGCACCTCGTTCAGCCAACGGGTCGGGCACGTAATGGAAATGAGTTAAAAACTGCTGGCCTTTAGTCTCTCTCCCCGCCCGCCCACTCGCATGTGTGTGGCAGTGAAAATGAGTGGCACTAATTTGATATGACATGAAATTAAATTTAAATAATTAAACAAATGCCTTTTGTGCGGCTGCCTCAGTCTCTGCGTTCGCCCTCGCCTTTGCTGCTGCTGCTGCTGCTGCCGCTGGGCATAGCATACTTTTGAGCGCGCACACAATTTAATTAAGTATTTATTTGCCACTTCCACAAGGCGACAGAGTTCGACAAGATGTGCGCACAGACCAAAGGTGCGATTGCCTAAGTGATACGTGTAACAATGAAATCAAACCTGCTGCCTTGCATTAAAGAACTCACGCAGTTAAAGAGATTTTCTAACAGCAAGAACTGTTATCTCGCTTAAAGCTCCATGAGGCAGAGGGGTATATTAATTATGTGGCAGAATGTGCAAGTAACTAGCTGAAAAAGGCATTTATAGTTCAATAAACTATATGAACACAAAGATCTCATTCTTAAGAGTTAGAGCTATCAAATTTAGTAACAAAATGCCTGATTGAAGCACGCAGCTTGTGTTTATTTTATAATTCATCAATCCTTCTTATTAATAAATAATGATATTACGTTCATGCACTTCTTGCTTATTTGTCGATGTTTACATTTGCCGTTTATGCGTATTGAGAATAAACATACTTTCCGGTTACTTAACACTCGAACTAGCCGCAAGTCATGGCCAATGCTTAATAATTTCCCATCTCTACAAAGGGTCCACTCAAATATTTACGCATATTTAATTACAACTGCAGCCTACGCAAACAAGTTGCAACTGAAATGCAGTGAAAAATTCAAATCACATCGAATATTTGCGGGGCAGCAGCAGAGGAGGAAGCAAGCGGCTCGGCACAATGGAGAATGGCATGCGAGGCTATGGATTTAATTAATGTTAACACGATGACTTTGACATGCAGACAATACAAATAGCACAGGCATACAGAGACTCCCACACACACACACACTAAGACAATGCAGTTGGCAGACCTGATGACTGACAAATTGAAACGGGCGGCCGTTTGACTAAATGACTAAGTGACTGACTTTCCTGCTGCGGTGGTGCCAAGCAGCTCCCTCTGCAGTTGTGTGTCTTCGTGTGCTTGACGCGCATTGTCGCGTGTGTGTTTTGCTGTGTGGGTGTGGGTGTGTGGGTGTGCTAGTGTGTGGGCGAGAGTGTCAGGACTTTGCTGCGCAGCTGCCATTTGGTTTGCCAGCTCTCAAGTTGACTGCCTTGGTTTATTGTAAACATGTGTGCTAACAACTTGAGGCATCGTCTGTCTAAGTGAGTTCTATTCCTACACAAGACAATAAAGGCACGCAAACAAACACATACGCTGAGGCGGATATATGTGGTGCCATTAAAGTTGTAATTTAGTGAGGATTGCAAATCAGATTGCAGCTAAATTACACTTGCAACTGATTTCAAAGCAACCGCAAGCACGCCATATGTTTGCCAATTTACCAAGCAGCTGCAGTCTATTCTGCTGCGTGTCGACCAAGCCAAAAGGTGCTTGGAACAAATAAATAATAAATATAGTATAAATATACTGAACAATCGAGCAGTTGAGTGAGGCAGCTGCCCTGCAAGTTGTTGCCTTTTGGGCTAGTTAAATTGTATTCTCATTTGCTTTACAGGGTATCTGACAGTACGTTATGGCTTCCTGCATTGCCTATTCCTATATCAAATCTCGCTATTCCAAACTAATTAGCATTACTAATGCCAAGTCAAGATTTAATAAGCCACTTAAGCCACGAGAGAAGCCACTGTAAACGCTGCTCGTAAACCATATGAATGCCATTAATACACTGCACTGAATGGGCTTTGTTCGCTAGGAGTAGGCTGAGTGCAACAAGGGGGGCTGTGTAAACGGGGCCGGGGTCGCGGTGTCAGTTCACTTTATGCAAATTTTCATGCAACCAATTCAAACAAAAAAGCCACCGTTGCACGCAGTTCTTGTTTGTCTTGTTGCTGCTCTTGTTGTTGTTGTTTCGCGCTGTACTTAGTCATAATGAGCAGCACGCAGATAAACACACGCACACACACCAGTTTGGCAGTTGAACAAATTTTGCAAAGCTTTTTACATTATAAAACAAAAGTGTGCGATATGCGCGCTGTGTGTGCGTTCATATTGTTGCCTTGTTCATTATGTATTTAATTATGCTTTTGTGCATTTTACAGCACACACACACACACACACACACACACACACTAAGCCACGTAAAGTTTGCTGCAGCTGAGGGAAAAAGTTTCACCAGTGCCACGCCCTCGCCCTTGCCCCCGACCCGCCCCTGCGTCACTTACATAGCCAAATGTCATTAACAATTTTTGCGAGCTCCGTCGCTTCGGCAGCTTCAACAGCTCCGCCAACTTGAAACTTTCCGTGTGATAGCAGACTATTCTATAACAAACTAGCATAACAAAATTACAGTTTAATATTTAATTAAATATTTTGCAGCTTAGCAGCGCTTATGCGGCTCCCCTGCCCCCACACTACCCCCGTCCCCATGCAGCCAGTGTGTTACTGTCAAAAAACGGAAAGAAAAAAAATGGTTTATAATTAAATGATGTGCTGCCGGCGATAGACGCCATTCTGAGCCGCCATGTTTTGTGGTGCACACAACGTGCGGTGTTGTTGCATTTGGTAATTAGTTAACAGTTATTAGTTCGCCTGTTGTTATTGCTATTGTTGTTGTCCCTGCACTGCCCATAGCATATGCCATTAGGCAAATCAATAAATATTTGATTATAATTGTTGATTTACAATTATTTGCCCAAATATCCTGCATAAATTATATGTATGACAGCAGCAGCAGCAGCGGCAGCAAAAACGGAACGAGTGAGCTGCCCCAGAATAATTGAAATACCTTATCAAATATGTGTTTGTGTGCGAACGAGTATTGAAATTGATTTAAGTATGCGAATATTGCTGGCTCCGGCAACCAACACGTTATTCAATTAAAACGCAGTTAAAAAGATTCAATTGCAAAGTAATTTAATTAAATCTGAAACCCTTAATGATGAGATATTCAAAAATGCTAAAGAGACTAAGCAAAGTCATGCTTAAATCGTCCATATTTGTTGAGTCTACGCACTTGACGGTCTGAGAGCGACTGCAGCCATTCGCTCTCTCTCAATGCTCAAGCAACTGTAAGAGCAGCGCGCTCATTGGCTCTCAGCTCCTGCAGCCTGCTCAAACATGCTCTCTCAGTGCTCAAGCAACTGTAGTATGCAGGCCACTCTCAGCTGCTGCCTTTGGCAGATTGAGAGCGTACATTGCCTTGCTCTCTCAGCAGCAGAGATCGTTGTTGTTGCCGAACTGCGGCGCAAGCCTCTTACGCCTATCACATCCGCGCATACTGCTGCTGTCTTCTTCTGTCGCACACGTTTCTCGCATTAAGCGAGCTTAGGGCTGCAGTTGAGCTAACTTCAAGCACTGCGCGCCAGAGGACGCATTAGCCTTATATTACAAACTGCAAGTAGTGCATTGCTCAAGCTGCTATAGCTGCCTCCTTCGCACCCATGGCCTAACATTCTCGTTCAACTATGGAGCCAAAACTAATGGCGCTTTTTATAATGGCGCCTTTAATAATGGCGCAAAAAAACAACTACTAATACTGAAGAAAATTAAAATCATTAACTTAATTATATTTAAATCAATTAATATAAATCAGATTACTTTACAGGCAATATAAGAAATAAAAGCATCTGATTTAATTGAAAATAATGAGTTGTGTGCTTTTCCTTCTGTTTGCTTCATTACTTGGTTTTTCTTAGGCTTACCTTTTCACCATTTGCCCATTAAAACAAAAACAGCAAACATTTTCCTTAACATCGCTGTACACATTCTTTCGTGGGCTCTGCCTGCTTTGGCAATCGCGCCCGAGGCCTATTAAAAGGGACTGACCAGAATATTCCTTACCACTGTATTTGTGCTGCCTACCTTATTAAATTTCCGCATCTGAATTATATGCTAATGTTCATAACTGTGTGGCTCTTGGGCTATTCCAAACAAAACGGGAAACAAACCCAAACTGCGCAATTAGAAACATTCACAGCAGACTCCTCTAAGCATAAACTGACCACACAAAATAACCCTCGTAAAGCATACCCTCTCCCCGCAGCAAACAATAGCACATAACAGACTCTCAAAATGTTGCAAATACACTTCATTAAATATCGAATAGGCAAATATCAATTTACCAGAAATAATTTAATGACATTTATGCATATTACATAACCGCCCTGCTCCCCTGCTCAGCTCGGCTCTGCCACAACTCCGGCAGTATACGTGATTGCCATGGAACAATGGCAACACACACCCCCACCCCTCCCCCTTCACTAGCAGAATTGATGAGCCTTATGACAGTCGTAATGTAATTATTCAATGAGAATGACGGACCTGAAGAGCCTGCAAGGCATTGTACATTGTGTACTACAAAACACAATAATGTTCAATTAAAGTCCAAAGTGTTTTGATATGTGATACTACATGCAGCAGGCTCATCAAAGTTCCGGCAATTGTTGCAGATATTTGACCAAGTTAAAGCCAACAATGCAGCTCGGTTAAGCTCTGCTCAGCAAACTTAATTAAGTGGCTTACTCAGGTGTTACCTGAATTCCGGTGTACTGCTTCGGAGCACTAACTATGCCAGTTCCCCTTGGAGCCGTTCAGAGTGATGGATTGCGAGAGTGGAGCGCAGTGCCAGTTGTACTTGGCCCTCCCCAGGATAGTTTAATTTTCGAGCGAACATCAAATTGAAACTGGTTTTCTGTTGTACAGTGTGTTTCATTGCGATTTCAATGATTTCATATTCAATTACTGTCGAATAGAATATCTAAGAGCGATCATAGTGCTAAGCACGTGCATTTGTTGGAGATTAAAAGCAACAACATTTTGCATGTACAAAGACAATAAGATAGTTCACATTTTTTGAATTTTTGCTATTTTTGTTGAAAGATTTGCATTTTTAGTTGTACATTGGCACGCAAGTGGATAACATAAATTTGATTAAATTCCGAAAACGAAGGCATAACTTTTGTCATGCTTACACGACATTCCGTTCGAAAAATAAATACTAGGTAAATATTTATCTGCAATTTAAATGCATACCTGATGCGAGAGCATTACGCTCTGGCTGTGCGAATTACAACATGAATCGCTTTTGTTATGCAGACCAAAAAATGTCAGCATTTTAACTTTACCTCTCAAATTAACGCCCACAACGAGGCACGCCCATTTGTGCCGCAAACAACGCCTCTGCATATTCTGCATACACAATTAAATCGAAACAAAAGTGCAGCAAAGATCGACGTGGGCATGGGCAGGGAGAGGGGCAGCTGCGAACGCTTTTAATTGAAAATATTTGCAAGTTTGACACTGCAATTGACCGCAATGCAACTGCAACGAGTCAAGATAGCCATGCGAAAATACAAAAATATAAGAACAAGGTAGCTGAACAACAAGACTAGCAGTTACCCTAGACTAAAGACGAGACACGCAGGCAATAACTGAAATATTTAAGTGTAAGCAAGCTTAGCAATTTTTGCAAGTCGCCAGCAAGTTTACAGGGTATTCCCTAGTGCATGTGCCACATGAGTGGAACACACGCAAATGCCAGCCTGCCGGCCGGAGCCCAAATTGCAGTATAGCAAATTTTCAGAACGTTTATTGATTGTGCATTTGAATATTTTATTGCATTTGCAACCTGACACATTCCCAGTGATGGCAACTGCCAAATATTTGTCGGCCCGCCCCCTTTGCCTTTTTTGATGGGCACTGTCTCATGGTTCTCCTTCGTTTCGGCCACCTGGGAATTCGCAAGCAATAATTTGTCGGACAGTGCACAGTTTAATTAAAATGCCCATTCAACGCCCAAATGAATGCGAAAGTCTTGTGACAGAAATGAACACACTGAAAATGTTTCACATTTAATTTCAGTTTAGTTTCGACTTGTTTTCGGGGCACACATTGTTGTGTGTGTGTGCGTGTGTGCAATCAAATTACATATGTGCACATTTCTGTATGGAAATGTCGCTTGATTGTGGCTACATTGTGCGGTCAGTGTAGTCCCCGGATATTACGTATACGTACGCGATGTGTGAAACAAACTCGTTCATGGTGACCAAGCCAAATGCTTTGCATACTTTTGTGCGCTACCTTAGAGAAATCAAATGCAAAATCGCTTCTGGAAACACGCGTCACTCGAGCTCGACTCATTTTTATACCCACTAGCCTGGCCGCAACGCTTTCTTATTCGATTTTCAAATTAAATTTTACCCCTTTTTAAATTACACGCACTTGTGTCGGTTCGCCAGACAGGCAGCTTCCTCGGTAGCTTGTAGCTCACCTGTGTGAGCCAAGAATAATTGGATAAATCCCCCTCTCCATCTACGCCTAAAGCTTTAATAATCGAAGCAGAAAGACAGAGAACAGAAAACTGAATCATTTTGTGCCTCTGACATGGCGTAGGCGCCTTCGCATTATGCCCTCGCAATTAATTAATGCTCGTTCCGGGGAGAGTGAGGGAAGCGCATTAAATTTGATAAGCATTTAAGCATGTTACTCGGCACTTCCGCTCGCAGATAAAGAGAGCGCGCACACACACACACACACACACGCAGCAATACACTCGCATGTAGGCGACAGTCAACTAATGCAGAGCTGCAATGATTTATTATTAGGTAGCTGAATTATTCACGCGTTCGTCGGCGCAAATAAAGATTAATGATGGCATTTCAGAATTTTGCACGCCCAGCGATGCCGCTGCCGTCGCCTGTCAGCTTGTCTATTTAACTGTCTCAGCGTAACCCTGCACACTCCATATGTGGTTTGTGTTTGAGCGCTTCTTTGTGCAGATTTCCGTTGCATGCGATGAGAAAGGAGCGCAATGAGCCTGTGCGTCCAACACGAATCGCACACGGCGCCCTTTCGCAGTCACACACACGCGCGCACATCACAATTCGGTTGTGCGTAAAATTTATGCATACGTATGTAGATGCGTGTTGTTTTCCCAACACGCTCGACAGCGCCCCGGGCGCAGCATACATCTCCTCCACCTTCACATCTCACTCCAATTGAATTTCGGGCAACTGTGTTGGCAACTAGACGCAGCTCGTGTTTGATCCATGATATGTAAATTCTTTTCATGCGCACTGTGGCTTCACATTTGACGGAAAAAGCAGGCGTTCATTACAGCAGAAAGCGAGGAGGGGGCATATAGGGAACCAACAGGTTAGACGGATAATTTCGGCATCATTAAAACCGACTGCCCGACTGAGTTCACGCTTTAAGTTGGCCGTGCATTGTTTTGCGTCGACTGCTGCTGCTGCCACGCAATTTGGCAGACAAGCCTATTCCATTTGGCCTATTTGGCGTCTATTTATAAAGCTCGTCATCGCCATCGCCAACGGCCTCGCCATCACCCGCTGCGACCCACTCCGGGGCTGACACATTCGGCTTATGACTAACTCAAGCGTCAAGCAAACCCGAGCAGTAGCTGGGATTTAAATGCTATTTACACAGCTTTCGGCTGTCCAACAAAGCCAGCTGGGAGACGAAAGGCGCACCGAAGGGGCAGAGATTCGCCTGCCTCCGCCCTCATCATGTCTACCTGCTGTTCCGGCTGCGAGGCTAATGCCCAACTAGTGTTGACCTTTTTGCCATTGTCTGAGCACGTATGAAAGGGCTAAAAATGTGACACTTCTAGGGAGTAAGGGAGAGAGAGAGAGAGACTGAGGAAATGACGCAGACGTGGCAGCAGGCCTGTGCCCAAAAGCTGGCCGAGATTCAACTGGAAGTTTTGCGCACCTGTCTGTGTACGTGGCCAACTGAGATTGAGGCTCAGCCTAAACCTACGGTGGCAATGGGTCTGTGACTGGGATTGGATCTGGGACTGGGAATGGGAATGGAGAGTGGGAAATGTGAGAACAGGTAACTGGGGACTGGGTACTAGGGCATTGACTGGGGCCAGTTCAGGGAACGTTATTATCTTGCCACATGTGTAACGGCTTTTATTTTCGCCCTTTTGCACAGAAAGCATTCAACGAGCAGCGCAAAGCAAAGCAGCTTTTGCTCTTGCCACGTGGTGTTGCTAATGCATGCTGAGTCCAGCTTAAGAAACAATTCAAGTCTTTGTTTGATGTTTGTGGCAGCAACACTCGAAATTCCATTGAGCAGCTCGTTTGCCAAGGAATGAGCCTTTTCGCCCTACAAAGTTGATTAGGTTAGACAGGGAGTTGGGCGTCAGACAGTTCTCCTATAAATCAACAATATAATTGCAAACTTTCTGCCATAACTCAGCAAGCCAATGGGCAGCTGCTTCTCCTCTTCGGTTCTCTACTCAAAAGTAGTGTGAGTAATAAAGTCTGTCACATATGCATATCCAGCTCATGTAGTCTCTATTTACATATGAAAACTTCTACAACAAAATCACACACACTACTCAAAAGTTTGTACAAAAAGTTTTCAACGTAAGTTTCGCTTAGCTTCAAGCCACAAATTTCTGCTCTAATCTAATAACGAAAATGTTCCTGCCCGTGCAATGGGGAACAGCGAAAATTGATTAAATTGATTTCCACATTGGTAATTTTGTAACGTGGCGTGGAAGTTTCCACCTGACAACTGTCAGATGGCCACCTTTGACCCCGTCCCCCACTACAAACACTTCCTCGCTCGCCTTGCTGACAACTGCTGCAACTCGCTGACCTCCCACTAAATATTTGGCCATCCATCTTGGCCAAAGGCAGACAGCAGGCACACACGGCTATCCTGCTGCTGCTGCTGCTGCTGCTGTCCTTGTACGACTCCATGTTATCCTTGTTGCTGTTGCTCTTGCTGCAACCCCCTGCGGGCCCAGACGTCGCCGTCAACGCGAGGCAGCCATTTTGCAGTCTCAGTCGCAACTTTAACGGTCGATTTTCAGCTTATTTTTTCGCAACACGTTTATTTTGCTTTTCCGTTTCGCTGTTGCAACAAATTGTGTATATGTGCTGGCAGTAGCGTGTGGCAAGGTAGCCAGCGTAGAGGGAAGCGTGGAGGAGGCAGGGAGTACGGTTTGGCAGGCACACTAACGACAGTTCATAAAATATTCAGCTTGGCTGCTTAGGCTGCCTCAACCTGCTGCTGCCGTGTCTTTCAACCTGTCTTTGCTCTCTTTCTCTCTATCTCTCCCCGCCTGTCGCTTGCTAAAAGTTTTTAATGAATTTTTTAGTAAGCTAATCGAAGTCACTTTTAGTTGAAAAATGCATTAACTAATGCTGCACGTGTACCACGCGACGTATGCGCAATGCGCGAGAGTTATCCAAGAGATTTGCTGTACTTGTGAGCACAGAGATTGCAAAATGGCCCCCCGCTGGTTGGGAATATATTGCAGAGATGCTGCAGGGCCATGAGTAGCTAGATATGGATTTAGTTGGTATATTTCTAGTATAAATTGAACTAATCGAAATGCTAACCTTATTTTATTTTCTAACCAAAAGAAATGCTGTCCCAAACACAAGTCGACCGCACGAGCCTCGCTAAAAGCCACGCTAGTTGCGGCAATCAGAAAACTTTTACTTTGTGACCTTTGGGTATATTTAGCATTCGTGTAGAAGACAAACATGAGTAGCGCATGGGGAGTACTTGAAAGGCGACGGGCTGCACGGAGTGGGCTGATGTCGATAATGAGTGTGTGAACTGTGCCTGAGCTTAGGCTGATTTTTGAGACTGCCTGCAAGTTGACTGGGGACAGCTGGGAATATAAACAAATACTTAGCACTTTAAAGCATGAAGAAGAGACAAGCACAGTAGCACTGTACACATTTATTATCACTTGATAAACCACATTAAATATGATTAAAACTAATCAGCAATGCTCTCTCTCTCTGCTGCTTCTTCAATTTCCATTAAGTACAGACTTCATTGGCTTATTTATAAGTCAAACGTGGCCTAAGCTGGCGCTTCTCTTGTTAACAAAGTTAATTAATTTCACACAGTCTTCTTCTGCTTCATCTTCATTCACTTCTTCTTTGTCTTCTCTGTCGGACAAAGTGTCAACTGTCATTCGTTTACTTATGCGACCAAACGGGAAGTTGACGCAGAAGCCTCAAGCCTCGGGCCATGTGCTGTGTGGCATTGTGAGGTGTGTCAGCTTGTTGACTTCTGTCACACGTGGCGTATACATAATTTAGTGCAAATTCTCTTCTGATTTTTCAACATGCTGCTGCTGTGCAAAACTCTTTGCCTGCTGTAATTAAGTTGCAATGCTGCAAGCTGCAAGCTGCAAAGAATTCAGACAAATTGTGGGAACAGCTAAAATATCTCAACTATTTTTCCAATTAATTTCACCTGGCTACGACGAGCTGAATTTATAGCAACATTTGCAGTTTTCCGCTGTGCTCACCGAGCGCATATTTTCCACGACGCTCGACGATGCTCGACTATATCTTGGCTCTTATATCTCATTTCAGGCAATTCCAGCTGCTGCTCGGGTAGCTGCTGCTGCGTCGCCTCGACTCCTTGGCGATTGCCCTGGGTTGTAATTTCAGTTTTGCAGTTTTCTCTGCTATTTGATTGTTGCCTTCCTTTCGTCTCCATTCGCCCCCACCCGACAACTAAGAGCTTCAATTATAGACTCTGGCAGACATCAGTCGGGGCGGGGACCAAGCCGGGCAGACCGGCAGCATTTCAAGCGCGCAATGCGTGCAACTGCTGCGAGCCGGTTCGAGTATGATTGCAGCTATGAGAGTGTACCAGCTCGGGTATACCATAAGTTAACAGTTGGCACGAGTGCACTTGTTGTGCGTCCTGCCATCGAGCTTAGGTAAATAGTCAGCTGCAGTCTGCCGTCCTATCTGATTGTTAATCAAAGCGCTTGAAGCCTCCAGGGCATCGGTTCTTGGCTGCAGCTGAAGCTTTGCTGACACTGCACTGAAATGCAATCCTTATTTAGCCTTTCCCCTTCGATTACACTCGGTAAATAATCACACTACTCGATTTTCCGCTGTAAAAATAGCCAAATAAATGGCTATCAATAAGCTGCATCAATCACACGCGCTCGAGGGTTTTTCCTTTTGGAATTTCTTGAAAATCATTACAAATATTTTAAGATTATTATAAATTATTGCAGCTGTACTATGTGCAAAGTGTTATTGATTTATTAAAAGCATTTCTTAAGGCTTTTTACGCACACGGGTTTGTCATTGGAATGTTCAATGATTTTTGGTAATTCATTTAGACAACTTGCAGCTACCCTGCAAATACCATGTGTTTAAACAGAAAGCCTTGTCTATTGTAAATAGCAGAAACTTTTTCTAATCAAGACTATCGCTCTCAATTCATCTCACCCGCAAGGGCATCATAAGGCGTCGCCGAGTGCGGAAAACACTAAGGAAAAACCACACAAATAACATTTGATTTGATTTATTTGTATTTAGAATATGCGTAAATGTGCCTAATGCATTTGTGGGCCAACAGGCGAGGCGCCTCAGCTGCGGAGCAGAACAAACGGCGTGGTTTGGGGGGAGGGGGCAGATACGATAACGTTGCGGGCAACCGCATGCTTGTCGAGCTGTTTAAATATTTGAAAATCCATTAAGCATATTGACAATGGCGTCTTGTGTTTGCGTGTGTGTGTATTCCAGGCTGGATCCGTCTTCAGCTTCAGCCTTAGCTCCATTTCTAGCTGCGGTTGTGCGAATTTGAATACGAAGTCGCCTTGGGTTTCTTTTGCCTCTGAATGGATCATTAGTGCAGCTAATGGCGCAGTCAATAAATGACGGCTCAGTGCCACGCCCACTATTTGAATTTGAATATGAATCGCAAGGGAGTGGGCCAAGGGAAGCGCGGCGTACAAGCGGTCCCCGCGGCACAGCCGCCGGCATTTCCGGGCAGTCGAAGGCGGCGCCACGACAAGACATAAAACGGATTTATTAGGTCATTGCTGGAGGGGAGGCTGTCGCTATCGCATCGGCTTTATCTACATATCTGGCCCGCTGCTGCGTAAGCACTTGACAGATAACAACATGCCGTAGCCGAAGCCCCGCAAACCTGCCCCTACCCGTGCCACTAGCTCTCATTACTCTTAATAATTTTACAAAATGCGAATCCGCAACTTGCTGACAATAAAATGTTATTTACAAATTGAAAGTGCCCGCTGGGGCAGGACTTAATGGCGACATGGCCGTTTGGGGCGAAAATATCAGCCCGGATTATCGTTAAAGCGCAAAAGAGTTGTTGGCGGTGTAAAAAACTTACTGAACTTAAAAAATTAGCTAGGCAAAAACTATTGCATACTTTTCAGCATAAGCACACTATATACATTATTCAGTTTTTTATATACGCGACTTGCCTTTTCCAGCTACTTTTTATAGGAAATGAATAATCATAATCTCCGTATGCACATGCATCTGGCTTCCACACATGATTAAAGCATTTAAAGCAGCCCCAATTAGTTGAAACTTGCTCATAAATATACGCAAATAAAACTCGATAAATATATTTTGCATTTCCCTTCAATCAGACTAATTGAAAAACTTGAATTGTCTGTTTGCTCGCCAGCTTAACTATTCGTGAAAACGGACTTTTCAATATTACGCTGCCATTTATAACCCTATTTCTGTGGTTCTTCCTGCAACTTTGTGCATTTTTCGCAAATTGTCGCAAAATTGTGAAATGCAAAACGCATTCGGGCATTTATAAGTAAATATAATATGCATTTTATATATTTTCAATTTAAAGTTTTTAATGAGTTTTTCCATTCGGCATTAATGCGCGCACAGGCGACTGTCAGTGTGTGCGTGTGAGTGTGTGTGTGTGTGCGTGCCTGTGTGTTGGGATTGCCAACTTGCCCTGCAACTTGACAACGCTTTTGCGCTCGCCCATTTATTTATATGCCGCAGTTTTTCAATTTTCGCGCACGGATTTAAACAAATTGCAATTAATTTCGGTAGAACTAAATTCAATTTCACAGAGGTCGCAAGCGCGGGTCGGCGGATTTATTGTTATCACATGTTGCAATTGTTGGCAGCGCGGTAGCCTAATTGGATATTAAATATATTTAGAAAATTGAGCCGAAAAATTGCAATTTAATTGCGAGTATAGTACAAAATTGCTATCCTGGCTAATCGACGCACGAAATCGCTGGACACAATGTCAGTTATCCCTGGCGCTGTGCTGGAAATTAATAACAATTTTGTAGCAACAAAAGCGGCGTCAATACGATGAGGAAAAGTGAGCAGCGGCCAGTGTCCAGTTTTTGTGTGGCGCCTGACAGCATGAGCGGCATTGTTCAGCCGAAGCTGATGCTGCCACCCGCTGACAGTCTTATTGATACAAAACGTAGAGCCTGCGCACTCCGCACGACCCGCTGCAGAACCTGACAGTAATGAGCATTGTGGGGAGTTGCTCCTCAATTTGCCTGTCACTCAGTCGCTGGCAGTTTGTGTGATTCGCATTGTGCAGCCGGACTTCCTCGCCCTCTCTCTCTCTCTCTCGCTGCCGTTTGGCAAATCAAATGCTTTGAATGTGGCTTAATAACGTGATCGGCGGCGACATATTGCAAGCTGAGACTGGCACAGTTTCCCCGCTTCCTCAACCTGCCTACCTACCTAGAGCTGCTTAAACGGGATGACAAGGGGAGCTGCAATTAGTGCGAGCATCGATTGCGCTTTATTTATGCTACTTTTGATTGACTCGGCACGCGTTAAGCATACGCCATGTTGGACAATAATAGGCTCAATTAAAAGTGCAATTAAAACAGAGCAAGAAAAACGCATACATGCGTGTCTGTGCGGGGGGGGGTGGCGGAAGCGGATTGCAATTGAATTGATTACGGTTATAATTGCGAAATGAAATGCGCACAATGCGCTGCGAGGCGTGAAATTTAATACCCTGCACAATGCGCGCACGGCATATTGAATATCATGCTTGCATATATAAATGACATTTGGCAAATTATTTTGGCCCTTGCAATTAATCACCAAATAATTTGGTAATTTTAATTTACTGTAAGCACTTCAATGAACACGCACACACAAAGATACACACACACACGCACACACACGGACATGGGCACGGACACACGGACAGCCGCACTGACAGTTGCATAAGCCATTTGGTTGCATCGTTAATTAAGATTTAATGCTCGCCGTGCCACGCCCAGTCGTTCAGCAGCAGGCCCTTGAGCCGCCCACATATGAGTGTGTCTGCCTGTGTGTGAGTGTGTGTGTGCGTAATTAGGCGACAATAAGCATTTAATACACATTTTCTGTAACACAAAACTCGCTCTGCTCTGCTCTGTTCGGCGCTGTTCGGCTCGGCTCGCTGAGTTCCAATTAGTTTTGGCTGTGTTTACGCCCGACTTTAATGCCACGCCCGTTAAGTGCACAGGCATCATCATGGCAATTGAGCATTTCGCCCAAAATGCAATTTGTTAGCTAATTTAAGGGCGCCCCTCGATGGCCCAAAACAAATACGCGACGCCCCGTTGCCGTTTCATTTGTATTACTCTCTCCCTCTCGCTCTCCCTCTCGCTCAGTCTCTGTGACTATTGACTATACGTTTATGCGACTGTATGGCTATAGGGCCATATATGCTTATATGGCCATAAGGCTATATGGTTATACGTTGTCTATATGGCGTGGCGTGCAATTAAAAATTATCTGCGCAATGGCATCGCCCATAAAATACCCTGACAAATCCAGCCCAGAGCTATCTAGGCATATGAATATGTATTTGTGTGTATGTGTGTGTGTGAGAGAGAGAGATAGCGTCTGTATGTGTGTGAGTTTTGCCAACAATTTGTGGCGTAATTTGAAAGTTGGTTTCGCTTTGTAGGCTAATGCGTGCTGGGAGAACTGCAAATTTAAGAAGTGTCAGAGGGAAACTGTGAAAACAAAATATATAATGGCAGCTAGAGAGAGAGAGAGAGAGAGAAAGATAATGACAGTGAGTGAAATATAGAAAAGTAGATGGAAAGCTGCGGTAAACAAAGAGCTAGAGAAAATGAGCAAAAACTGCACAGATCAAGAGATAAGTGCATAAAGCGAAAGATAAATATGCAAGGAAAAACACACATGCGAAAAGGAAATGTGATAGGAAAAACAAAAGTGAGAAGAGTGAAATTGACAGTGAATGAAAGGCTGAAGAAAAACTAGAGGAAATAGAAATACAAAGAGATAAGCCGAAAAGAGCAAAACGAGAAAGTAGAGCAAAACGAGAAAGTAGAGAAAGCAAAACAGAAATTATTGCCAACGCATATGCAGATATATTCGTATTTACAGAGACTGAGAGATGGATTAGTTACGGATTAAGAGACTAAGATACACACACTTATTCGCCTGCTTCTTTTCAACAAATAACAATTTGCTTAGCTAATGCGATTTCAATTGTAAAATAACCATAATCGAAGAAGTTTGTCAAGATAATGCGCTTGAGCCGATGACAGTCGCCGCATTACGTATACGCAACGGAGCACGCACTTGCCGACACACGTATCTGTCTGCCTGCGCTTTTGTGCACTCCGAGAGCGAGAGGGAGAGAGCTCACACATAATCGCCTTGCTCAAATTAATCTCTGGCTGTGTAATTAATTTGTCCATAATTTGCGGCACAAAATGTAACGTGGCCAACTTGCAGCGGATTAGTAATTACGTAAGCACGCCGCACTCTCGAAACCAGGCAGCCAGCGAGGAGGGAGAAAATACGCTTAGCCACGCCCATAAATCCGCGCATAAACACAAATTACAGCAAGCGATGGCTGGGGGGAAGGCAGATGGGAGATGGAAGATGGGAGCAGAGCGAGAGCGCGACCAACTGTGAGCAATATCAATTTACTGGGGCATCGTGACAGTCAAAGGTTAAATAAAAGTACATGCATAAAGAAAATGTCGGCATGTCCGCCCCGCTCCCTTACGCCTCCTCCTCCTCCTCCCTTACGCCTCCTCCTCCTCCTCCTCCTCATCTACTTATGTTTTATGACACGGCTTGGCTTAGCCGGCTCGACATCTCGATGCGAAAGCCATTTGAGACCAGAGCAAACGGAAAGCCAAGCCAAGCCACGCACTAATCACTCTCTAAGGAACTTTCGCTTTTACCTTTACTAATGCCACGCCCCCTCGCCTTTTCCTTTTTTGCAGACAATCATACGCGAGATGAATCGACTGGGCATGATGGTGGATCTGTCGCACGTGTCGAAGGGCACCATGCGCGACGCACTGGAGGTAAGCGAGGCGCCCGTGATCTTCTCCCACTCCTCCGCCTACGAGCTGTGCAACACGAGTCGCAACGTACAGGACGACATCCTGCAGGCGCTGGCACGCAACGGCGGCCTGGTCATGGTCAACTTCTACTCGAAGTTCTTGTCGTGCAGCGACAACTCAACCGTGCAGGATGCAGTCGGTAAGTTCAACGCGATTCCCCGGGTTTATAATAATTCACTCCTTTTTCCGTCAAACCTCCCCTTCCCCCTCGGCTTATTCAAAGCTACAGCAACTGACAAGCGTCTCTTGCCGTAGCTCGTTAGATTGAAATCAATCAGCGTTGCGGTCTTTGTGGCTTCACTAGCTTCACACTCAGTGCACTCATCTCCCCATCGCTCTGCCCACTGATTGCCCTGCCCCATTGTCTCAGGCAGTTCATTATTGCCTCTCGGCTCTTCTTCTTTTTTGCTCCATTGCTTTTGACACGCCATCAAAATGACGGACGTAATCACTTCCTGTTTCGTCGGTTTTCACACAATTCGCACTTACTTGTCGAGCGGGTCGTCTGCAAAGTGAGCGAATTTAATTGGAAAATCAGTCAAGATGTGCTGGCAATCAAGAGCTATGCCCGCTCCGCTGTCATACCTAAATAAAGCTTTAAACGATCCCCAAGCAATCCGCAGGCGATCTGTATTAGTCGGGATTACGTATTTGAATTTATAATCACATAAAGTATATATTGGAAAGCAGTACATATGGAATCGGGTTCAAAAGCTAATTCCGCTCTATGAGGATCCATTCAATCGATCCTTATCGCTTCAGGCGATCATTGCAATCTCAAGTATCTAACAGGGTAACCCTGTCTCTGGCCTGCCGCAGATACCTTTCGCTTTCTTGTCTTCGTTTTATTTGCGCTGCACTTGTCTAATCTCTTTTTCTCCCACTTATTCTCTGTCTCTCTTTTTCTCTTTTCATGTCATTGTCTACGCTTGGACACATTTCAAATTTGCAAAAATTTTAATAACAACGGCTTATGACGATGACGATGACGATGACGATGATGATGGCAACAACAACAACCGAAACCACATGGCGCTCACTTAACAATGGCTCCGTAATGAACACGCCAACAACAACAACGACGACGACGACGATGCCGGCGAACCCTGTCATTCGATATCCTTTTGACCAACACACTGACACACTCACACACACACACTCGCATGCAAACACAGCGCATATTAATCACATTAAGCGCGTCGCTGGCATCGATCACGTTGGCCTCGGCGCCGGCTACGACGGCATTAATTTGTAAGTAAAAGTCATTTATTTCACTTAAATGCGCATTTCCATCGGCCGCAGTGGCTCAACGGGCGTCACTCCCACGCCTCCCTCGCCTCCATCCCCGCTTCCCCCTTCCGTTTCCCGCAGAGACCTGAAACGCTGACGAATCAGCTTCAGCTTCAGCCTGGCACTGCCACTCTGGCCCACTCTGTCCGCAGTTCAGGTGGTTTTTAAGTTATTAATTGATTCTATTTAAGCACTGCAGCTTAACATTGGCATATTGCGGCCGGCGATTCATATTGCTGCTCATTACGGCCGAATGTATTGACCGGGCATCATTATTGGCCTGTGCCATGGCTAATGAAGTCATAAAGACAGCCAAGTTTTTGACACTTTCGTAACACTTTTGTGCGGCATAAAGGAAGGGTAGCATTTTCAATTTGAGCTTGCAATTCAATTAGATTTAAATGAAATAAAATATACATAAATGCCCAAGGCTTGTCAGCTCCTGGGCAGCTTAGTAACCTCATGAATTTCAATGTATAAATAACATGTATGTTTATTAATCGTTCATTATCAAATTAGCATATTTCATTTGGTTGGTGTTCATTATTGCACACACCAAAAATGAGCACTCTAGCTAATAAAGTAAGCCTGCTGTGCCATTTTAATCAGTTTAAGGGGCGTGGCTAAATTTTTCAATTTTGTAATACACATGAGTCTTACGCCTAGCATGGATATGACTTATGTTCATTATCTAAGTAGCCCACAAATGATTTAAAAACGCTTAACTAAGCACGATTGATGCTTTGATTTTTGCAAAATTTTACAGCCAATTTACGGTTCATTTTCATGCAAAAGCCCGCCCTCTCAGCCGATGTCAACTTCATTAGGGGAGTTGATTATTACGCACTTCCATACACTTCCACAGCGTGGCATACTTCAACTGGCAACAGGATCAACAAACAAAACAGAGGGTTCCAAATTCAAATTCCACAGAGTGCAACGGGGAATCACAGTTCGCTCCCTCTCTCCCTCTGGGGTCTGGGCTCAAGCACCCTCAATTGTTGTGTGTTTTTCAATTAAATATTTTTACTACAAGCCGCAAATTTTACAGCTGTGTGTGTGCGACATGCATACGAAAATGCATAACAACAAATTTCATGTAAATCAATTTTCCAACGAAACGAACTTCATTTCGTACTACTCTCCCAAAAAAAAATATGGAAAACAACAGCGAAACCAAAAATAACCGCATATAACCAAAAATGAAAATAAAAACATCTAACTGAAATTGCGCTTATGAATATTTATGGGCCACTTTCACAGCTTCAGGCATACACAGACCCGCAGACACTCGGGCATAATACACGGTAGGCACGGCGTACACGCGACGATAAATAATCTAAAATTCTATGAAATTACAAAATGTCAAATGGCATTTTCCGGGCCCCTTTCCACGCACACAGCCGGGATTGCTGGAAAATCGACAGACGTTTAATGCGTTAAACAAGCGACAATCGAGGCAGCCCCCCGTGTTGTTTCGAGAGTTGTTGTGCACACTCCATTCTGTGGTGCCTCAACGACAGCTGACACATTCGCATAGTTTTGGTCAGGTTAGCGCATACTTTCCATGCTTCTGCGCCAAGGGTGGGGAGGGTAGAGGGTGCTCTGCTTTCTATATGCATTATGTAACATGGAAATAGGATAGAGAAAATATGATATGCATACTAGACTATAGAAAAGACAAGATATTGCTTGACTTTGGTGAGTTTCAACCACATTGCGACTCGTGCTTGCCCATCTTTACAGGGTATTTTCGTTTCTCTATTGCAAATGCACAACGTTGCCATCGTGCTGATAATTTGCCCTTAATATGCGATTATTGTGATGAATTTAGTATGTGCCGTGTGAAATGTTAAGCTGCGACATGCGAACGAGGATGAAGCATGGAACCGGGTGAATGGCGAGATAGGATAATTGCAAAATGAATTTAAAGTGCCGGCCACAACCGCAAATGAGTAATATTAATTTGCAGAAAACAATGCTCGAATTCCATTCGGAAAATACGTGTGTGCTTATGTAGCCATGGCAGCCGGAGCTGCCTGCGGAGCCGGGACACAGGGGAAGCACAGTAGAAATTACAAAGGCGTAGGCGGTAGAAATGAATTGGGGTTTTGTAGCATTTTGAAGCATGCTTAAGATTTTGCGCATAAGAAAGGCAAATACAGGGTGTTGCAGTGGCGGAAGTGCGCAGGCAGCAGCAGGACTAGCTGATAACTCTAAGTGAAGTAGGGTATTAAAGTGTAGTTTAATTTCTTTCAAACTGTTCAAATAGTAACTGAAAAGCGCACCCTGTATATGCGTGGCATATTAATATTTCCATGTCATTTAAAATGCCTTCTAAACGCTGCATACAAAAGTAAATTATTATTTATTTGTACTTCCTTTCGAGCCTAGCCCGAAATGTACATTTATTATTTATTTGCCATTGTTTAGCCCATTATTTATTTGTATTTTGTGTGCTCCTGACTTGCATAAATCGCACGCCGGCCCCGACTTTATTATCCCCCGCAACAGCAATCGTTATGAACATTTCAATTTCGAATTGACTTTTCCACAATATATTTATGATAATGTATTTGGGCAGTGCAAGTGAGGAATGGGACTCTTAAAAACTTTGTTTCTTAATGTAATATAAGATAAATCAATCGTGTATGTTAGATCATCTTTTATGGACTGCTCTAGATCATATATTTCAGTGGAAACCTTTTGAAATGTTCCTCTTCTTTTCGCTTCTGCAGCACACCCAAAGGCCTGGAAGATGTCTCGTCGTATCCCACGCTCTTCGCCGAGCTCCTCGGAGGCGGCTGGACCATCGACGAGCTAACCAAGCTGGCGGGCGGCAATTTTCTGCGTGTCATGCAGCAGGTGGAGAAGATACGGGACGATAAGAAGGCTGCCGGGATCAAGCCCTACGAGGATCATCCCAATTTCCGTACTGACGATCCGTACAATTGTACATCCAGCTAATTAGATTTAAGTGTTATATCCACATAGGTTGTACAATAGGCGCATCATCTGCGGGCAGCGAAAATGCAACGAAAACGCGTTGTCTGGACATTTCGAAGCGATAGTAAAAAATAAATCAAGTATTACGGAAAAATATTTAACGTAATTACAGTCTAGTACTACGTACAGTTAATAAGTGGCCTAGCTGATATGGTTTTTATAAGCTCTAGGAATATACTATCCAGTCTCTGGCTAATTCTCCCAAATCGGTTCTGTGAAAATCGTCGAATTTTTGCGTTTTTTAATTCATTTTTTATGTGACAATCTACAGACTGCCAAGAAAAGCACCCACAATTCTCACAATTGATAACGATTTTTCCAATCTCCTGCAAGTGAATTAACGGTTTTCTGTCTACCTACCAAACCCAACATACTGATATCCAATTGCGACTCTTTAACTGGACCAACACGAAAATAGCAGAGAGAGAGAACCATAAAACAAGAAAGAATCCGAAATCTTTGGCAAGCCAAAGTTTATATAGACTTGCAGCGCAGTAAAATATTTTGAAGCTGATATAGTTTTCCGATTGACAAAGAACTTTACTTGCAATTTCTGAAATTTTAACAAATTCCACCAAGTCTTAACTAGTTTAGTAATGCAGCAAGCCCTGCAAGTCTATATACACAATTCTCTAACATGCCGATCTACTGAAAAAAAGATTCCAATTTCATTTGTTTAGTTCTGTATAGGAAAACTACATATCAAGTATGTAATAGAGACGAAAATGAATAATTTTCCTAGATTAATGTTAATGCAAATATTGAAATGTGGGAAAGCATACACTTAAATTAAATACTATTATTATTATGGATAAATATATATAGAGGATACACACACACGCGCGAATACCGAAAGCTTCATTCACAATTAATCAAATATTTAGTTCAATTTTTAAAACAGTTTGCAAGCGATGAAATTGTAAAGATTATTGCAGATAAACTGAGTAAAGTAAATAGCGTAAAAGACACTAAATTAGCGGGTAAGAAAACTGGGCGTGGCACAGCCCCAAGTGCATAGTTGTAAATAGGAATTCAATATGTAATATTCCCCTATTTAGAAATATATATACACATACTTATAACGCGAGCATTTGCCCTGCATTTCCAAACATAAAATAACACGGAAAAAAAAAATAAAAAACTCTGTCAGTATCTCTGTACCTTCTGAACCTACAAGAATCTAGTCAAATGTGCGTAGATCTAAGTAAATAAATATATATGAAATATACATACACTGCGAGAGAAGAAACCAACTCAATAAATGTACATTTTCTATGCAAAGTGCGAAAAGATTATGAAAACAAAAATCCGAAGACCGAAGAGCGAAAAAACTATTGTTACAATTTTTTATGACGTATTTTATACGGTTTTTGTATATGTACATAGCATTTTTACCTACGATCGTATGCTATAATTTAATTAAAAAAAAAACAAAAACAAAACCTATATAGTTTTCTAGTGAAAATTCTGATAAACACGACGAATATCTACTACAATTATATAAATACAGTGTACTTAAACTTAATAAGTTGTTAGTCGACCGATCGTTAGTTCTAGGCTAAATGTTTGCCTACAAGGCGGCGCATTGAATATCTGTAAAGTTTACACATACCCCTACATATACTTCATATAGAACACACACACACAACACACACTCGTAATTCTCAATTTCCCTTCGCATTCCAATTCGACTTTGTACTGTGCGAATTTGGCGAATGCGAACACGATACGCATAAATATGTAAATCCACATTGTAGTTAAAAACTTGAAAATGGTAAAATGTTTAGCGAATAAATTTCAATAAAATGACAAGATTGCAGTATAATAAAACAAATGAACGGTTTTCTTATTTGGCGGAAAAACAAATTGAACTACGCTGAGCACTGAAAGTACTTACTGGTTTGTGGCTTGGCCAAGCGGCTTAACAGTGTGTGCACCGAAGACTGTTAACTGTTATTTACAGGTTTTGTGCAGGTGGTGTGCACTCTGCTAACAGAATGAATGTGGAGCAGCACAGCTAACAGAATTGCTCCTCAACGAACAGTATATCTCGCTGGAATATACTGGCATAAGTTACAGATTGCTGTATTCTGTACTGACTCTGACGTCACAAATGCGGACAAACAGTTCCTATATGTATAGTATTTACTCGATATTATCATAACAACATAAAATGCAAACTATTCCATATACTTCAAAAATCTACATCGTTTTCTGTATGTTTCCTTGCAAATACAATATACAAAATTCAATAAATTTCAATGAGACATTTCTGTGACGTCATGCGCAGCTAAGCGTTCACTCGTTGATGCACTGGTATTTTGCTGACCTTGTCATTGCTTCGATTTCAAGACGCACTTTTGTTTACATTTTTTTTTTGTTTTTCTGACATGGCGTCAGAGAAGGCGGCGCCGGAACTGTTGGCGCTGCAACCGCAAGAAGATTCCCAGTTGCACCCGGGGCACGACGAGTGCGGAATTCTGCGGCATGCCGCCAAAGATCTAAGCTACAACGAATTCTACTGGCGCTACATGCACGCCAATTGGCCCGTCATCATAACCGACGTCTCGAATTCCTGGGAATGCCGCAACTGGGCGCTCGATAAGGACAACGAAAATGCAAACCTTAGCACGGATACGGCGAGCAGCAGCAGCAGCCAAATCAATTTCGACTACCTCAGGAGCCGCATTGGCAACCTCGATGTGCCTGTCGCAGATTGCAATGCGACATATTTCAATAGCCATGCCAAGCTGGAGCTAAAGTTCCACGACTATCTGGAGCGCTGGCAGCGCAACAACACGGCGACGGAGCCCAACTGCAACGTGGCCAAGGATAACCTCTACCTCAAGGACTGGCATCTGGCTGCCCAGCTGCCAGCGTACGAGTTCTACCAAGTGCCCAAGCACTTTGCCTCCGACTGGCTGAACGAGCAACTGATTCATGAGAAGCGCGACGATTATCGCTTCGTTTACATGGGGCCCAAGAACTCGTGGTAGGTAGAAGAGTAGTCCGGGCGGGGGAGTGAAAGATATTACATCGTTTTGCCCTGCTCATTTTAGGACCTCCTTCCACTCGGATGTGTTCGGCTCGTTCAGCTGGTCCACCAATATTGTGGGCCACAAAAAATGGCTGATAATGCCGCCCGGCGAAGAGCTCAAGCTGGCCGACAAGCTGGGCAACCTGCCATTTAGCATCGATGAAGCACAGCTGGAGCAGCACCAGGTGCGCTACTTTACCATCAATCAGACGGCCAACGAGGCGGTGTTTGTGCCCAGCGGCTGGTACCACCAGGTTCTGAATGTAACGGACACCATCTCGGTGAATCACAACTGGTTCAATGCGTGCAACGTGTCGCTGGTGTGGCGCAATTTACTTGGCAATCTGCTGGCGGTGCACAAGGAGATCTCCGATTGCCAGCAGATGGACAACTTTGAGGCACACTGCCAGACCATGTTGCGGGCCAGTTTTGGCATCAACTACCTCGATTTTATAGAGCTTTTGGAATTCATCGCCGCCCGCCGACTAGCCAATCTCCAGGACCAAGGGACGGCCAGCAGTTTTATACTTTTCAACAAATATCAAATGAACGAATATCACGTGCAATCCGATCTCGAGTGCCTGCGTCGTCTGCTCGCGGACATGCTGCAGGAGCCGAGTGTGCAACAGAGCCCGGCACAGTTGGGCGAGCGCTGCACGCGTCTTGCAGAGCAGCTGCAGCGGGCCTAGGCCTGGTCTTAGCCTAAGTGAGGTTGCCGAGAGAGCCTTGGCATATTTTTATACCAAACTTGTATTCATATACATGCAATAGTCGTAGTATTTTATCGTGTACATATATATATTTTAAACCAGTGTACATATCTATATACCAAGTATATGTCGAAGTGAAGATCT
This sequence comes from Zaprionus inermis, assembly GCA_018151445.1. Lineage (NCBI taxonomy): Eukaryota > Metazoa > Arthropoda > Insecta > Diptera > Drosophilidae > Zaprionus > Zaprionus inermis. The sequence continues at coordinate 3,356,760 of JAECXD010000555.1, forward strand.
TTATCTATTGCTCGTCGGACCACACAAAATCGCCGGAGGCGGGAGCAGTTCTCAGCCAAAAGCATTGGTCGATTACTCGAAAGCCGAGCTTATCGAACATGCCACAGGATGGTTTATTTTCGGGACTAACCAGCGCCATAACATCCTGACCCAGTGCGGCTAATCTTCTGGAGATTTCGCAGGTTACCAGGCTGCCAAAACCGAGTCTTTGATGTGTCTTACGCACCTGCAGTGCGCCCAGGAAGCCACCCTGCAATCTGTTAGAGCAAACGTCAGATAACTTATCCATGCTACGCGCTGCAATTGCTAGTCACCTGATGCACCAGGCCAGCAGTTCCTTGGACTCCGTTGAATAGAGACCGACACTGACACACAGACGTATCTGACGCTCTATCAAGTACTGCGAACTCACGTGCCGATTGGGCCACTCGTTGTTGACCAGCTCAGCATCCTCCTGGCGCAGTGCATCCATATAGTAGCCAGCTGGTACTCTGAGCAAAGCTCCGATGAGAATTGTTACACCAAGCTGTTGCCTTGACAAACTTACTCAACTGCCAGCTGAGATGCCTCCGCTGCTGGCATATGATAGAGACGTGTTATGTCGTCATATTCCACCTCCAGTTCTTTCTCATTTATCACACTCCTCAGTGCCGCAATGTGTCGCGCCGGAATCGAACTGCACTTCAGCCCGCTTGACCAATCCAACAGTCGCAAGGCCTGTTCGAGCAGCTCGTCTGCGTCATCTAGACATCCGACAAACAGCTGATAACGATCCTAACCAAACACAGCGTGCCGCTTTATAAACTATTTACATATATCTCGATATATATCGATTGCAGCGTAAGCTGAACCACTACGAACCACAATGAGAAAGAGAGCTGCATCTTTGGCGCTCTGCTCGGAGAGTGTGTACGCCTTCAGATTCTTCATGTGCGGTTCTTTTTGCAAGAACCCTATGAAGTTGTCCAGGCAATAAAATTCTGCACAATACTTTGGCCATTGTTCGGTATAGCTGGCCTGATACTGCAGCAATATCTGAAGATCGATAATTTCCAGCCTCACTGACATTTCGACGAGAACAACAACCGATCAGCGCGAAGTTGCCCGATCGACTGAATTGATATGCTTCGTATTGTTGAGGGTCTGTCGATGACGATAGAATTGATTAGTTGCGCTAAGCTAAAAGCTTTTCTCTCTTCTAATTCGAAACCAGAATCAATGTCAATGTAACCAGCTTAACTTGTTTGTAGTCGGAAGTGTTTGGGTTGCCAAAAAAAAAACCCTTGAATTCCATGGTTAACTTATTTCGAAGATCACAAATAACCAATCATAAACGTAAGACAGAGTTCTTTATATATCTGTGACTGCTGTGGTACACACTAATTCGACGCTGTTTCATCCTAATTAGCACCTTCTATTCGCCATCTGGCCAAGTGAAACTGCCAACTGCGGGTGACACTATAAACCAATAACTATTGTCGAGCTTTGCAAAGCCCAGTTTAGCGAACATGGCAGCAGACGCTTTATTTCCAACTACAACCTCTGCGGCAACATCGTCCCCCGCTTCGGCAATGCGTCTGGAGAGCGCCTTGACCAGAAGAGAACCGAACCCGCGTCGTTTGTACGCATCATCGACGTTTAGAACGCCCAGTAAACCATCCTGAGTTCTAGATAAAAAGTGATTCAGTTAGTTGTACTGTAAATGCTAAAATCTATTTACGTTATGCACCAAGCCACTAGCTTGCTGGTTTTCTCTTCGTATAGTCCCAGGTTGGCGCACAGGCGAATTTGCCTTCGAATAAAGAACAAGGATCCCTCGTGGCAGAAAGTCCAGGTTTGGTCCATCACGCTGGCATCCTTCTCGGAGAGACATCGGAGCTGAAAGCCCTCGGGACAGCTGTAACATGAGTTTGTAAGTCAATTAAACTAAAAAATGAATATGTGTACACCTACGTGACGGACAACTGGGCGGCCTGTTTTGCAGGCAGATGATATAGACCATCTTCGTAGCTGTTTTCTAAGGTCAATTGCTTATCCTGGATTACTTTCATGACAGTGGCGATATATCGTGCCGGTATCGTGGAGCAAAATACGCCGTTTGACCAGTCTAGCAGATGCAGAGCCTTCTCCAAATATTCCATTGATTCGCCCAGGCAACCGACGAACAGTTGATAGCGATCCTAGAAACTGATTGAGTAATAAAATATTGAGAGATGAATCAAAGATAGATACCATCAGGAGAAAGAGACCCAACTCCTGAGCACGTTGATCGGAAAGTGTATAGGCCCGAACATGTTTCATTTGCGGTTCGGCTTTCTTAAAGTTAATAATATTTTTAAGAATTTGATACTCCTGACGATACTGAGGACAGTATCCACGATACAGAGCCTTCATCTGCAGCAGACTCTCTAAGTCAACGTGTTCAAGATGCGCGGAAGTTGATGTCGGCATTCTGAATTGAAATTTGTACTACGAGAGCAGTGGAAAAATGCTTTCTGCTTATATAGGGAAAGATAATACTTATCTTAGACTGTCTCTTTACAGTTGGTATATACTTAAACCAGCCTTTGCTTTGTCGGAGACAGTATTATACAATTTTATTAGATTTTACTGGCGTTGTTCAGATTGCTGATTACAGTTAGATGACCGCACTAACTACACTTAATTCTTGTTACTTACTCGACCGACAACAGAGAAACTTCATTAGCTGCGGATGATAAAGATCGCTCTCGTTATGAGTCTGCTGTTTATGATGGATCTCTTTCTATCCAGTAGCCGTAAGGCCCAAATATTTGATAGCGCTTCTAGCAACTAATAAAGCAGTTATCTATTCATAGCAACCGATGAAATGCGATACGATATACCACAATTAGAGAGAGAGAAGTCTGGGGAACGTTTATCCAACTGTCTGTAAGCCCGCACATTTCTCATTTGTGGTTCGGATTTCTTGAGTGAAATTACTGGGTACAGTTTCCTGTATATAAAGCCTTTATTTGCCGAAGACCCTCCAGGCCAATGGGCTGAAGATGCGTTGATGTTGACATTTTGTCCCAAAACTCGCACTACAAGTCGGTATGTGGAAACGTTCACGTCTTATATAGTGCATAGTGAATAGATAATACTAATCCTAGTACGTCGTTCCGTCGTGCTTCAATTTGCTTCTTCAAAATCCGACCAATTTAATGCGCTACCTTGCTGCGGCAGAGCCATGCTCCAATAGTAGTGCACGCCTTGCAGCAGATTAAATCCGATTTTATCAAAGATCTTACAGGCGGCAGTATTATTTAGATTGACTAAGGCAGTGACATCGTGATCCAGCTGCTCGGCAAGTCGTCGGCTCATGGCGGCGGCAACGACAGCACCCAGACCGCGACGCTGATGCGAGCCGAGCACCTCGAGAGCGCCTAGGAAACCGCTCTGCAGTCTGCAAAATAGAACAAGAGTTCAGTAGGTATTCGTATTATCTCTCCCGTGAGCTAATTGCGACTTGACTTGCCTCAGGCACCAGGCGACCAACTCTCCCGTCTCCTGCTCGTAGAGACCGACACTCGGGTTGTTCTCGATCAGCAGTTGAATAAGTTTCAGCGAGCCGACATGACGTGCCGACCACAGGTCGTTTATCAGCCGGGCGTGCTCCACGCGCACGCTGTCCAGATAGTATGCCGTGGGGCAAGTGACCTGTAGCGTCTTCGCCTTCGAGCTGGGCATGTGATACATAATTGTGCTCATTTCGCGATCGATGCGCACTTGCCGCGCGTCGAGCAGATCTTTATAGATCACATGATGTGTCTCGTGTATGGCGCTCACTTTGTAGCCACCCGACCAATCGAGCAGTCCCAGTGCTCCAACGAGTTCCGGTGTCCGCTGGCGGCTTAGATTGCTAAAGAACAATTGATAACGATGCTGGAAAGAAAGAAGATTAGCAGCAGCTCAGCCAAATGTTGCCGGCAGCGCGTATATACGTTAGAAGCGAACCACTAGCAGAAAGAGTCCATCCCGGCGCCAATCTCCGTTCAGCGTGTAGAATGCCAGATGCTTGAGTTGCGCATCTTTGCCAAGCCAACGCAGATAGTTGTCCAACCAAAAATAACCAACGCAATGTTTGGGCCAATCTTGCAGATACAGCTCCTGCAGCGCTCGCAATTCGCCAATATCGGTTATTGTTGTCAGTTCCGTTGCCATGTGGGAAATGTCAACTCAATCTTATCGTTCGCATTTTGCCTTTTAACACTGTCAGCAAAGCTCACAAGCTTTCGATTAAAGAAGCTAATCATTTTGTAAATACAACTTGTTGAACAATCTGTTGTGCACTGTAATTAACAGTACGTCAAAAACCTTTAAATAACAGACTTCTAAAATGTTATTTGCAGAAAGCAAAAACCTTTAAAATATGAAAAATTAAAATATCCCAAACAATCGTGTTTAGAAAAGAGACACAGAAGAGAATCAAAGAGGCAGCCATATTAGAATGAGCGGAGAAACCTATACCGAGCTGCAAATTCAATTTATCCCGGGGGGTGAGGGGTTCTGCAAAGTCTATTAGTTAACAGTCTTCGCCTATACCGTGCTGCAAATTCCTTAAATTCCGGGGGTGAGGTGTTCTGCACAGTCTATTATTTAAAGGTTTTTGCCCAGCCGCCATAAATCTTTCTATTAATAACATTTTTTAGCGTTGTGCACAGTCTGTTATTTAACAGTCTTTGTTCGGCGCGCTGTTAAGCAAACAGCTGACGCTGTTAACTGACATCACGATATATCGATTACTTTTTTTACATGAGCAACGATAGGTCTGGCTGCTTGTGCGCAAATGTGCTGCCAGAGGGCGCCACATCGAACAGTTTGTCGGTTTCTTTTTTTTTAGTAAATTTCAAAAAACTTGTAACTTTTTATTAAACAGTGGACGCCTGTGGCCGTTTTCGTACATGTCTCGTGTTGCTTTGTATACTATATACAAAAAATACCAATGCTTATCGATTTACATTTGCCAATCTTCGTTTTGTACAATTCGCGATTTACACATTAACATTAAAACAAATTACAAAATATATATTTACAGCTAGACGAAAATATTATATGCATATAGATGTATAGATATATACGATCTGCAAATAGTTTGTGCTGTTGCTGCTGCTCGCTCGGATTAACCGTATAGGAAGTGTGTTCTCGTCAGGGTCAGGATGGGGTCTGGCAGGTCCGGCTGCGCTTAGGATTCCAGCTTGAGCGTAGGCGTGTCCGTCGACGTTGGCGTCGTCCTAGTGGTAGCTGGATCTTGCTGCTCCTCCGGCTGCTGCTGCTGCTGCTGCTGCTCGTCGTGCTCATCTGCAACCTCCTGTTTTATGTGGACAGACAAAGCGTTGTCGCTGCTATCGTCGCCGGCCTTGGCCCGCTCAGCCTGCAGTCGCCGCAGCTCCTGCGCCAACGTCTCCGATGACTCCGACTGCGTGGGCGTGTGTGACGAGGTGGGCGTGTGCGAGGCAGAGCAACTGGACGAGGCGGAGCTACGTGACGTTGCCAATGGCAGTGACTGTTGTTGTTGTTGTGCTTGTTGTTTCTGTTGCTGTGGATGCTGCTGCTGTTGTTGCTGCTGCTGCTGTTGTTGCTGCTGCTGCTGCTGCTGTTGTTGCTGCTGCTGCTGCGTGACCTTGCCCATAAAGGTACGTATCTCCTCGAAGTAGGATTCCTCGCTAGGATTCTCGCAGAACCGTCGTATGCAATGCATGCGCTCGCTTACGCCGCTCAGTGCACTCAGCGAGACCGCATCCGACTCGTGCTTCTTGAGATGCCTGTCCAGGTTCGTCTGCTGCCCGAAGCAGCGCTCGCAGATCTCGCACTTGAACGGGCGCTCCTTGTTGTGTATGTTGCGCACGTGACGCTGCAGGTTGGACGAGATGCTGAAGGAACGTTCGCAGTACTTGCACTTGTACGGTTGCTCGCCCGTGTGCGTGCGCAGATGCCGCGTCAGATTGGCCGAGCGCGGGAACACTTTGCCGCAGAACTTGCAGGTGTAGCGATCCTTGTTGCGCTGCTGCTGTGCCGCCGGCAGCGTAGCGCCGGCAACAATCGGCGCCTGCGCCTGGCGCTGCTTCGCTTTGCGTGTGTGCTGGCGCGTCTGGAACTCCTGCAGCTGCGGATGTGGCGCGGGCGCACTGGGCGGCAGTGTAGGTACAACTGTTGGTGGCGTGCTTAGCTCCAGTTCCAGCTTGAGCTGCTGCTGCTGCTGCTGTTGCTGGGGCGGCTCGTTGGGCGGCCAGGCCAGTTCGGCGCCCTTCTTCACCGGATGGCGAAAAGTGAAATCTGGCGGAGCAGCTGCCTGCTGCGCTGGCGGCGCAAACACGTTGCGATACTGCAGAGGCAGCGTCTTGGTCATGGCCTCCAGCAGCGTCGAGTGCACGCCGCCGGCCACTACGTTGACGTTGGGCGTTGCTGGTGGCGTTGCCACGCCCTCGCGCAAAGCACGCAGCATCTTGCGGCTCATATCGAAGCCAAGATCCGCCAGCGAGGCGGCTATGTGATTGTTGTTCAGCTCCTTCTCCTTGCGTTGCGCGGCCAACTCGTTGGCAAACATGATGAGATTGCTATTCTCATCCTCGAGCGGCTGTGGCGATGTCTTCGCCTGCTCCTCCTCCTCCGCCGGCAGCTTGGTGCTGGCGGGTGCGCGACGTTTGTGTGCCAATCGCAGATCCAGCGGCTGATCGAAGCTGCTGCGTCGCTTCGCCTTGTTGCCATGATGATGTTGTTGCTGCTGCTGCTGCTGCTGCTGATGTTGCTGCTGGTGCTGATGTTGGTGCTGTTGCTGGTGGTGTTGCTGTTGGCGCGCTGCTGCTGTTGTTGTCATGCTGCTGGTGGCTATCGCCGCCGTCGTCGAGGCGGACAGATCGTAAGGTACATGTGATATATACGATGTGGGTATTAATCCTAAGGCAGGGTAAACACAGCCCTGTTTTGGGCTAGGAAGCATCTTTCTTGGTGAGTGGTCTTTCTCTCTCATAACTGTTAACTGCACGGCGTGTGGCTCAGTTGCTGTTGTTCCCTCTCTTCGTCAATTGTGTCTTCAAATGTTGCTCTTCTTTTGCTTGTGGTTGTAGTTGTAGTTGTTGTCGCTGCAGCTTATGTTAGTGTAGCTGCCCTCGCTTTATCGTATTGTTGTAGGCGGCAATCACGAGCCTGCAAGTAGAAGATGATTTCAGATTGTAATAAAAATAAGTTTTGGTCTTTCAAAAAAGGCACAAAGAAATGCACAAAGAAATATGTGCCTGCATATCCAGAGAGCCCTGAAAAATTCCTATTTTCAAAAGCTATTTGTTACTCTCTCTCTACAGTTCTTAAAGTTTTGGACTTAAGAGTGTGCTTCGATGTTGACCAACGACTTGAGAAGCCCATGTAATATAAACATTAATAAAAACTTTAAAAAATATAGTAAAATCGACTAGAAATCAATCGGTTGCTGCTTACTGATCTGCAAGCCACGCCCCCTGTTGCAGGCCTCACTCTCTCATTAGCTGCCTCCCTCCCTCCCTCTCTCTCTTTCCCTTATTTTTATAGTTTCAGGTGCGTCACAGGCAGCCAGCTGTGCTAGTTCTTGCCTTTGTATCGCCTCAATTCGATCGGGGGTAATTCCCATCGACGTCATAACGCGGCATTCCGCTGCGAAAAGATAACTACATTTTGGATTCTTGTCTGTATTTCGCTTGCATGTTTCATTTCGACAAAAAAGTTTTCATCGTTTTTCTAGTTTCGTCTTACTTCGGCGCAGTGCAAAAAAAAAACCCTCAACGACACAAAAGTTTAAACAATTGTTCTATTGTGTTCTTATTTTGGGCCCGAAATAACGAGCATAAACCCGGTACGGTATCTAGAGTGACGATTATGTAAGACAAACAGACAAAACAACTCCGACAAACATCTAAGCACACACAAGTGAGTTGCCAGCAGGGTCGTGGCGGGGTAGGGGCTTTGGGTGGAATGGGGAGGGGGCCGTGCAGGGTCGGCTGGCGTAGGCAGGTGCCCTCATGGAGGTCGTCACTAAGCTGGGTGCGTGCAAGGCGACTGCGTAGGCTGCCAGCTTAGACGGCTGAGTCGGCTGCTTTTGGCCTCTTGGCAGATGGCACGCAAGTCATGTGAACCGAAATTTATTTTGCCAACAAAGCCGCTGACAGTGGCTGCAACAACTGCAACTGGCAACTGGCAACTGGCAACTGGCAACGGCAACTGGCAGCAGCAACTGGCAACGGCAACCGACAACTGTTGCAGCTGTGGGCGATCTATGATGCTGCTGCTGTTAACGCTATCTAGAACAGAATTTTTCACTAGACATTTTCCGTGGGCCGCAGCAGCAGCAGCATTTAGCGACTATTACACACACTCACACACACACACACTCACACACACACACGACGAGGCACAACAAATTGGCCTTTGTTGTTGCCTGGCCTAAAACTTAATTAGCCACATTTGCTGCTTTGATTTACAGCTTTCGGCCATGTTGCGCGACTTGAATTATCTGCATCAAAAAAACTCTAAGGAAAATTATTTGGAGCTTGAGAACTTTTGCGATGACATAAGCGGTTCAAGATCGTGTTCGATATTAATGCGATACTCTACGCCCAGTTCTACCGAGAGCTGAGAATTCCAAGTCGACATCAGCCGCATCTCTCAATCATTTGCGATGACTAATACCCTGGAAATTGCTTGTGCCGAGTGTGGATGATCTGAACTTGAGTGAGAACGATCTATACACCAATTTGATTGGTTGCATCAGCACGATAATTAAATGATTACAATAAGTCGCTTATTGATAGTACTTCATATCCAATCAACTGCTCGTAAGCACAAATTACTACTCCCTGTACTAACTTATGCATATTTACTATAATGCCCGAGATCATTAGAGCGGGCAAAGTGTGGGGCTCACGATATTAAGCACTGAGAGAGCTGGCAGAGGGCCTCTTCTGGGCGAGAAGCTACTATTATCTAATACGGCTTTTTTAAATGGCTGCAAAACTGATTAATATCATATCTGCTTGTAGATCTTCTTGTTATATAAGAACTGAAGTGTAATTAAAGCAAATTAACTCTATTAGCAACTGAAACTAAGGGCAGATAGGAGAGAAGGAACGAAAATGAAAGGCAAAGCAATATACTCTCCAAAACTAATATTATTTTACTCTAACTGCTGTATATATTCGTAATCTGTCTGTATGAACGTCTGTAACTCAGAGACTATAAGAGCTAAGGCCACCAAATTTGCTGGCAAGACTCTTATTGTATTGCAGCGTCTTGAAGTACATTTTAGAATTCAGCCACGCCCTCTTGCGCCCCCATAAACTAACCCTGTTTACCCCTCTACTAACTGCTATGTCCCTTCTAAACTTTTTTGCATATCCCCACAGATTACCCAGCTAAAGCTGCAGCTCGTCTTAACGCTTATCCCAACAATGTAAACAACATTTAAGCGTAGCTTAAGCACACCTCTTTGAAAGCAAACCGGTCAATATCAAAGGTGATTTTTCCTAATTTCCCTACTCTGCCCACTCACACAGACGCAGATCGCAGACACAGACTGATCGGGACAGACGGAAAGGCACGGCGAATGCGACTACGACTGCGACTACGGATCCATGTGCTTATAATTTGTGGCTAACGGCGCAAAAGTGGTTGACAATTATGGCCAACGCTGCCCGGCCACTGCATCATCATTAAAAACGGATGCCTAAAGAAGATGATGGAGGGAAAAAAAACCAATTAAAGAGTAACAAAGTTTAAGCGGGCCGACAACGACAACAACAGCAGCAGCAGCAGCAACGATGGCGACAACGAGAGCAATGAAGCAAACAGTTCAAAAAACGGACAGTGAAGGTACAACAACAGCAGCAGCGGCAGCAGCAGCAACAACAAGCTGCAACAGCAACAGCGTCGCATGTTGCAAAGAAAAGTGAAATCAAAGTTGTAAAACCGCGAAAAACGCAGTCAGGCAGACAAGCAGACAGCGAGACACATAACAGCAGCAACGGCAACAGCAACAACTCGCTCCAGATTGGAAAATGTCCAGTGGAAGATGTCGACAGCCGACAGAGAGCGGCTATCTTAGGAGAGGCACAGCTCAAGCTGCGCTAAGCCTGCATAATCAGCAATCGCAGCGCAGTTGCCGCAGTTGCCGCAGTTGCCGCAGCTGCAGCCCCCACAAAGCTGTTGACAATACCCGCGGCTGGCGGATTAGCTTGGTCATGCTGAAAATGGATCGCACCGAACCCATCATCAACAAAGGCAGCCAAACTAGCCCCGAGCAGCAGCAGCAGCCTGAAAATATCATCATTAGTTTACCCTGCATCAACAGCAGAGTAATAAGTGGTCTATCAGAAAATGAGCGTAGAGCGGCGCTGAACCTGATGCGATGGGGTAGACTGATAGAAAATATCAGTACCGATAGAGTTTTTCGAAACATTGGCTCAAAAATTGTAGATCAGTTCACTTTTCTTTCAGCTCGATATGATCTCTTAATGAAGATCACTGAAAATTAAGCTTAATATTTTCGTTACTGAAGATCGATTGAGCTACTCTGCTTGAGAAGAAAATAAGTTTATTCTCATCAAAAGAATACCTTAAGTAATTCAGAACCGCGATCATTAAAACTGTTGCTGCTTCTCTATCTTCTGCTCGATCACACTGAACGCTGGCGAATATAGATATGGAATATCAGTACCCATGGTTTTCCAAAAGTTTTCCAAAACATTTGCGCAAGAATTGTAGATCAGTTCAGTTTTCTTTCAGCTCGAAATGATCTCTTAATGAAAATCACTGAAAATTTAACTTGATATTTGCATTACTGAAGATCGATTAAGTTACTTTGCTTAAGAAGAAAATAAGCTTACTTCCATCAAAAGAATACCTTAAGTATTTTAAGATTGCAGCCGCGTTCCTAGTAAAGTAGAGTAGAGTATCTTCTGCTCGATCACACGCTCGCAGCGCACTTCTCGTTTGTGATTAGCCACTGTGGCCGCATAATTATAACGCCAGCAGCATAATCACCATCATCGTTGTCCCCCCAGCAACGCGATCAGCTCAACGATCATCCAGGTGATCATCATCGGTGCGATCATCATTGTCTTCGTCTTTGTCATCCGCATAATCAGCGAGTGGCTTCGGTTACGGTTACGGTTGTGGTCCCAGTGTCGCACGAGCAGCGCGACGAGGAGCAGTTGCACTAACAACCGCAACTACAGTTAAACTCGAGCTAAAGCCAGGCCGAGTGACTAACTAATCTCAGGCAGCTACGTTGTCGTTACCAAGTCGAGTCGCATCGCACAAAATGAAAACGAGAGTAAAATGCGAAGCGCTGACGACGCGCATTGAAATGGAAAATTAAACCTTGTTACATCAGTGCCAAGAAAAATGCAACAACAACAACAGCAGCAACTGTCAAGCAGTGCGACTGCTGGCAGGATCAATACACACACAGATACACACGCACACTCGCCTCATTCACTCTCTCGTCTACTTGCGAGCTCTAACGAGGCAACCTGATACCAAAATCGTTACAACAAACGGCAAAAGCAGCAACAAACAAACACGCTAAGCCACAAGCACACACGCAAACACACACAGACACACATCACACACACACACATAACACACATAGCACACATCATACACTGATAGATACTTTGTTGAGGCAGGCAATGAAAATAATGCGAGAAATTTATTTCGGATCTAATGTGTGCCTCAAATCATTCACCAGCGAATGCATCGATGAATGAATGGGTTTGTTTAAGATTAAAAAGTATGAAAGCAACAGTCGAGTGTGCTCGATTGTGATATACCCGATATACAAAATCGGCTGCTTCATTTCTTGAAAAACTTCTTAGTTTATTATTCATTTGCAAAATACACAATCAGACACCATTTAATTGCTTGAAGTTTAAGTCTTTTTTTTTGCTTTTTTACGTAGGCGGTAGGGGGTGTGGTCAAATTCTAAAAGTAAGTTAATGTGCGTGCAATAATCAGACACATGGTCAGCAAGTTTGGAAGCTCTATCTCAGATAGTTTCAGCGTTTAAGCTGTTCATACGAACAAATCGACAAATTTACGGTTTCCGTTTGCCAAGCGTAACTCTGTACACTATGGATAATTGAATTAAAACAATAATGCGTCTAATTTGAATACACTCCAGCTATTCTTCAATAAAAACTTCATAGTAAAGCATTTAAGTTCATTGGGCAGCTGATTTACAACCTTATCTCGAGCACAATTTCTTTTTCCTTTTAATAATTTGAACGAACAAAGTTGCTTGGCACATTGTAAAATTGCATTTTTATTTATTAATTAATTTTTGGCAGGCAAATTTAACTGTGCGCCGTGCTGTGAATGATCACTGGGCTGGTTGCAGCAGCAGCAGCAGTAAATGCAACACATCAACGAGAGCAACAGCAGCAGCAGCAGCAGCAACAACAATGTTGCAAGCTGGATGCGTTTGGAAGCCGACGATGATGTTGATGATGATGATGCTGCTGCTGCCGGTGCGCCAGAGCAATCTGTACCACTTTTTCCCCCATCTGCAGTGGACACAACAAGTGCAGCAGCAGCAAGCAGCAACTGTTGCAGTTGCAGTTACAGTTGCAACAGCAGCGAACACATCTCCGAATCACGTTGCCGCAGTGCAGTGTGGCGCAGCGCAGCGTTGTCGTCTGCGTTACATATCTCGTTGTCTAGATTGGCTGCGCGACTGGCAGACAGCCAGACAGAGAGCTGACTATGGCGATAGCTACGGCTATGGCTATGGCTATGGCTAAGACTACAGCTATGGCTCTGGCTATGGCTCTGGAGATGGCGATGGCGCTGACTGCGGCCTGGACGGTCGTCAGTGAAATAAAAAGTGAGAGTGACATCGGAAATTGTTTCAATTTTCCCAAAACGAAACCAAAAGCAGAGACAACACACACACACGCACACACAGGCTCAAGTTGCCGCATCTGAAGTTGCAGCTTCAGCTTCAGCTCCAGTCTCAGTCTCACCGCGGTCGTTGGTCGCTAAATGAATGAATGTCGAAAAGTGTATCGACAACAACAACAACAGCTTTTCCAGCAGGCTCCTCTCGAAGCGCGGCTCAGCTGCGGCAAGTGCTTTCCCAAGTGTTGCAAGCATCGATGCCGTGGCATGCAGCCTGTGGCAGCCTCCAGCCAGCCTGCACTGCACTGCATCCTGTTGTTTGTTATAGTTTTCGACGTTTTATTTCTTACTTTATTTAAGCTTTATATAACTAGCACACAACACACACACACACACACAGCATACACATGCGGACGACCAGTCCAAGTGCCCACGTCCAGGCTGCGCTCTGTTGCATGTTGCATGTTGCCTGCTGCTGCTGCCTGTTGCCTGCCTCATGTGGCAATGCTTAAATAATTGAAATTTTTCAGCGCATTTCAAAGGTGCAAAATTGGTTTAACTTCTGCGCAGCGGGGCGGGGGTAGGGGCGGTAGAGGGGGCAACCAGGGGGCAGCTTCGACTATTTTCGACTATTTGTTAAGCAATATTTTGCGGCTATATTTTAATGCCAATGCGCTCCGAAGCGCACATTTGTTAATGACAATCGGGCCAAGACGGACGGCAGACTGTCCACAGGCATTGCCAGACAATCCTCCATCTCCTGCACCTCCATCTGGACTGATGGATTTTTTATTGACCCACAGCGAGCACAAATTTATTGTCTTCTTAACGGACTTGTGGGCGGACAGAGTGCATAAAACTGACAGATTTGCATAGACTATATGACAGCATATAGTACATGCTGCCATATGATCGAGCCGAAGATCGAGGCAGAGACGCTTGTGGCATGGGGATACCTATTCCGATCTATTGCTTTTATTGTCAAGTGAAAGTTGCCAGTGGGGTTCTTGCACGATCACATGTCCTTGTAGATAATTGCGTGGGTAACTATTGTGATATTGTTTATTTTATAGCACAACAAAACTGTTTAAATATTTAACTCTTTAAATGTGGAAAACAAAGAGGAACACGATCAGCTAGATAGATAGATCGGCAATAGATAAAACATATGTGATATAAATTTAAATACATTTTAAGATTGTAGCTTTATTGGAATTGCTTTTCGAATAATTTAAATATTTAATCAGATGCATGTTCTTTCTAGTTTAGTTCTTGCGATCTGCTGCGATCGCTTTTTTGTATTATACATATCTTTTAATACAGCTCTTAGGTTGAGTTTGCGTCCGGAGTGACTAGATCAGCTAGATCGATAGATCAATTGAAGTGCTTCGACTTTTCTGTAGTTAAATCTGAGATCATGCCTTACATTTCGGGATCTGCCCTGATCGTAGTCATAATTTTTCGCCAGCCACTCGTATCACTTTCAATTAGAGACGATCTCCGGCTGGACACGTAAATCACGGTTCGAACCGAACTGGACATGCAGGCGGCACCCACCACTTGCCGAGGAGTGAATGTTGGCTTGGGGCGAAATTCGAAAGTATTTACGAGTATATTCGTGAGTGCTTGTGAGTGCGGGCGCGGGTCAAGAGCAGCTGTTGCGCGCTGCTCGGGCAGACTTTGCAAATATTTAATTGAGCCAAAAACACTTTTGGCTAACAAAATGCTCCATTTGATTGCCTAAACGATTCGAAACAGCTCAGCACTTTTGATGCAATTAATTAAAATTTGATTTCTTCATTGGGACGAGGTATCCCACTCTCTGTGTCTCGGCGTCTGCGAGTGTGTGTGTGTGTCTCATTTGAGTTCAATTTATTACCACATAATTCCGTGCGGTTCACCACGGTCTGCTGCGAGTCGAGTCGAGTCGCCTCGCGTTCGAGCAGGTGATACAATTATTTCAATGGCCTGGCGAACACACACTTGTCGGGGATCCAGTTAAGCTTGTTCTAGTTGAAAGCGATAGCCTGCGCGCCGCGTCTCGTCCAGTTTTGTCGCCAGCTTGATAAACTCAATCGAAACTAGCGAAATAGAAGCAGGCGCTTGGTAGTAGATAGTAGAAAAATAAAAACAACGATGAGGAAAATAAAAAAAAATAAAATTGAAAAGAAACCGTATCAACATTCACATCATAAGTAAACCAGTTTGCACCTGAGAGAGGAAGAAGAAAGTTGTCTTGGCCATTTTGGCGGCTCGGGCAAAACTTTATAACTGCATCGAGTGCATACCAAGCTGGCGAGCAACAGGCAGGCAGGCCCAGCTACCTACCCAACTATCTAACCATCCATGCAGTGACTATGTATGAATCTGAGGCAAGAAGGAGCCTCTACCCGCGGGCGTCGAACAATGGCCAAAACTAACTGTAACATGGCAGGCCAAACAGAGTTTCGTTTCCACTTTTTTTTTTGTTTCTCCTGCTTTTTAGCCTTTTGCCGTCTGTGTCGGCTCATAAGCTACGAAAATATTGCGCACATCCCCCCAAAAACATTCGGCAAACGTCGCATGTCCGAATGCGCCGCTGCAGGCCTAATTATATTGCAGTCCGGGGGCAGGCAATTGTGACCCCTCCGACCCCTTCGCACCCCGCTTCCTGCCTCCCACTGCCAGCAAAAAACCTCCCATTGCTTGACACATGCGGCAGCAGCAACACGACAAGCACCGCGGACAATCGGCTACTGTTGGAGCCACGTGCGCCGCTTAAGCACACAATGGACACGGGGACGGCGACAGCAAGCAGCAGAAAGAAAAGTGCGGCTAGACGAGCTCGACCTGCAGCTACCCTGTAGACTTCTGCTACAAAACTCTAAACTGGTGTTAAACATGTTCAACAAGCAGAATATATGCTTTTAAATATGTAAATTTTATAGTGTATATAAGAAAATAATATTGTTTTTGCAATTGCATTTTTTAAGAATATTCTGTGTAGCAATAAATATCCAGTTGCCTTCAAAAAGTTTATCAATTAAGAATTAAATTTTTTAAAATAAATGTATCAAAGATAATCAAATTTAGCAGATCTTCTGCAAATAACAAAGCATTATCTGGAATTCTCTCATTACTTATGTAGAGCGCAGAAGAACAGAATAATCAAGGAATATGTTCATGCTAAAATATGTATAAAATACAAATTCATCTGTGTATAATAATCTATCTTTATCTTTTATCTTTCTGGGTCTATTTATAGATCTATCAGACTATCTATTTGAGCAGAACGAAATCGATTTGTCCCCATAGCAAATGAAGAACTCTCTTTCCAAACTGTTGCTCTCGAAAATCTCCCGATCAGCAAGCACTTTGCTACACCGTACAGGGTATTCAGGGACGGGCATCAAATGCGTTCGATGTTGTCGTTTGGCTTAAAGTGAAAGTGCTCCAGTTGCCGCATGCGCGCGGATGTTGCCAACTATTGCGCTGCGGCCAAGTGCTTTGACTCCTCCTAGTGCGAGAGCGACTCCTCCCCGCACGCCTGGTAAGCCTGGTAGGCCTGCTAGACCTGGCAGGTAGTCAGTCAGCCCATCCCGTAGCATTGCGAGCGATGCAAACGATGCCAGGCAAGGCAAACTCTCCGATCGTCTCGTCTTGTCTTCTGGCTGAGGCTCTGCTGCTGCGCACTTGCTGACAAGCTGCTTGTGTCGCACCCTCTTGGCGCAGTGTGCCACGCCCTGCTCCCGCACCGATTGCCAGCCGCCCCTTTCTCACGTCGGACGAGGCTGTTGCCATGTTTATGTGCACATTGCAGAATAATTGGCCCCGACTGGGAGCTCAATTAGCGCTGCCTGGGCAATTACAATTGACGGCTTTGCACACACATGTTTCACTCTTTTCTGTTTTCTGTTTTTTGTTTTCATTTGCTTTTCGCGTACTTTCAGTGTTGTTTTCAGTGTTGGTAAATTGCCCAAAAGCATTAGCCGCATTCGGCATAAATGGGTTTTCCTTCCGGCCGCCAAAGAAGATTGTCATCAACTTCAGTTGCCTCCGCGTCCCTTGCAAGCGGATCTCCTCGATCCAATGTCAATTCTGTCGCTCGCAAACTGGTTCTGCCATTTAATTGCATACATCCAGGCGCATTAAGTGGCGAATCAGCTTAAAGTCTTAATTGCTTCATTTCAATCGAATTATTCACAGTAAAAAACTGTAAAAGGCAGCCCGAAGATATTTGTAGAATGTGCCTCGTATAAGGTTCGATCAGCATTCGAATTCTTCTCTATATTTATCGGTTGAGTCATGGAGAACGGAATGGTTAGGAGGAGAGAAAGGCAGATAGAAAGCAAGATAGATGAACAGAATTATAGGTAGAATCATTTTGAAAATTATCAACGTAAAGATGACTGCTAAGAAAAATAGAGAGATAGTAAGAGAGACAGATAGTAAGAAAGATAGATAGAGAGATAGATAGAGAGATAGATAGATAAATGGATAGAGCCAAAAATACACAAAAACAATATTTATCTTTATTTATTGAATGATAAATAGAAACTTGGAAAATGATATAGAGATATAAAAGAATAGAAAGAAAATTTGCAATGAAAATATAGATTCAAAAGGAGATTTATTATAATATAGATATGCCAAAAGATCTTTATAGTATCAATTTATATCCGCGCATAGAGATTAACAGTTAGCAGGAAACAATGTAAGTTCAGTATAGAAAAAGGCATCCCGAAAACCCCTTATTAAATATAATATATCATATCGAATTTATTCAATATTAAAGCCATTTATTTTATTAGCACTTCCCCTAATGTAAATCAATAAAAACTGCGATTAAACCAGATTAATTCTCAGATATTCTTCCCTGAGCGCTAAATTACTTCACTTTATATTCAATGGGTTTTTACCCATGCATAATAAATAATATAATATAATTAATAATAATAATTCGCTCATTTATCATTTCCCCATAAATAAGTTTAGTCTATAACATGTCGATGCTCTCCCGGCTAAGTTAATCAGGCGCTGAGTAAATTAAAGTTCCCTGTCAGGCCCAAGTTCAGCCAGTTATCGCGCTAACAAATTATCTCAGCGACAGATGCAACTCAACTATACATAAGTAGTTGGTTTTGCGTAAGATCGGATATAGTCGCATATTTTACCGCTACTCACTTAACGAACCACCACAACCAAATGACCCAGTCTCATGTGAAGCTACCATTTTGGCCACACAACCCACATAAGATAAATGCGCGTAATGTGGGCAAATTCTTCAAAATTGCCCACAAACTAGCCCAGTTAGGGTTAGCTGCGCCGACAATGGAAGCCGCCATAGAGCGTTACCTGGTGCCGGCCATGTGTGTGATGTACCATAGTTGTGTGTGTGTAGAGGTAAGTCACACAAAAGCGTATTTCGGGCACATAAATTGCCCACGCCAAGTACACCTGCTCTTGGAGGCAGTTTCCCCTCTCGACATCTCCTTCTCCTTCGCCTTCGCCTCCTCGCTTGCCATATATCATCGGGCTGGCAGACAATATGCCATGCTAAATGCGATACAATTAGAGGAGAGACCGACATTTTTCGTATCAAAAATGCGAAAAAATCTACAATTTCACACACATGCGAGGGGCTGAGATGGGTGGGGGGAGGGATCTGTGGGAGGTACAGGCGGGTGTACGAGTCGAGTTGAGCTGAGATTCAATGCGATGATTACATATTACTCGACGCTCGACTCTCGTGTCGCTGTCGCTGTCGCTGCCGCAGTTGTTGCTGTTGTTGTTTTGTCTGCAGAGTTTTATGGTCCAAGGTTAAATGCTTTGACTTAGGGCAGGCGAAGAGCGAGAGAGAGCGCGATAGAGAGGGAGACACAACGAGAAACTTTGCGACTTTGTGTCGCTTTAGTCTCGTAGTATTGTAAAGCTTGCGGCACAACTTCATTTGATTTGCAGTGAATATTAAAGCAATTTGTGGGATTATTTCCTATTGTAATCAGCATTTCGTATGTTTACTCATCAGCAGCAGCCCCGAAGAGAGACCCCGGTTGTCAAGCGACACCATCGTCGTCGTCTTCGGTTTCGGCCAAATCATTTTCAAGTACAACGATGACGTTTGCAGTGCATGCAAGTTCGGCACGGTACGGTACGGTTTGAATCGATCTTCGATGATCGGTCTCTTGTCTCTTGTCTCGTTTCTCTCTCTGTGTTTTTTCTTGTCATTTGACTGTGTCGCCCTTTGGCAAAATGACGTTTATTTATTTGTGTCTAGTTAGCGTGAAAATTGCTCCAGTTTTCCACTCGCACAGATCGATCCGCTCCGATCTTCACGATCGATGATGAGGCGCATTTGTCTTGGGGGACATAGAACACTTTTTGTTGCGGCTGCTGCTGTGCTTCATGTTGTTTTTTACACCTTTTTAATTGTACACGCAGACACACACACACACACACTCGGCGCACACACACATAATTAATTAAAGCGCTCTCATTGCATTCAAGGTTATCAAAGGCCTGGAGCTCTCTTGGCTCCGTGGTTGTTGTTGCTGTTTAGTTGGTTAATTTACAGCTTTAAATTAGTGTAGTTTACTTTCAAAACACTTTACTTTTGCTTTCAAAAGACGCGTAAGTTGGCTTCATTGTTATTCTTCGTTTTTTTTTAGTATTTTTTTATTTTTTATAGATGGGTGGGGTAATCGTTTTCGTTGCGTTTCCTCAGCCAAATCAGTTAGCTTTTTTTTTTTGTTTCTTTCAATTTAATTTCAGCTACTTCGGCTAGAAGAGGAACTGCAGCATTTCAGCAATCTGCTAATGATCGCAGACGGGGTGTGTCTCGACGATGAGTATGCAAATTCGTGTAAATTATTCGAATGCGACTGCGTGTGCGAATAACTTGACATAGAAACGAAATAATGATATTTATTGCATATGTAAATATTTATTATACATATTAAAAATATCTAGCTGCACGTGCAGTGCCTTAATTGTTTATTGGATAAACATAGATTGCGAAGGGCGGCGTAATTGTCGTATAGCTGGCATATACGATATACAAAGTATGATCGGAAACAAGATCGATTGTCGCCTGTTTGCTGTAAGTATTAAAATCTACAACTGCTATGATTAAAGACTTAAGGGAACTTCCAGTAAACTAGTTTCATACACATACAATATTCTGCGAGAAGATCAGTGGAGAGCTGCTAGCGATGTGATCTACATAGAGTTAGAAGCTTTGGCTTGAGATGATTCGATTTCATATTTATTTATTTAAGTAGCTTATCTAGGACTGAGTCTGCTTGCTGAGAAAGTTGAGAGATTCTTTGGCTTTATTATAATTTAAATAGTGATCTGTGCCAGCAGTGATCTTAAGGTATATCAATAGATTCCTAGATGCAATTTGTAGCACGACAGATGCAGATGATATTAGGGAAACTTCAATTAAACTAGTTTGATATACAAACTTCTTAGTTAAAGCAACTATATAACTGATCTACAAACAGAAAGATCGATCCAATACTATGCGATCCCAAGCACATGCAGGTATTTCTCTTCAGAGGCTCATCTCATTAGGGCAACTCGAAGTAAACCAGTTTGATATTTAAGTTAAGGCAGTTATGATCTGTTGAGATCAGCTGAGATCGTAGATCAGCTTTCGCACTCTGTAGATCTTCGCAGATCGGTTTTGAAAGCACTTCGATACGATACGATTTTATACATGTTTCTACACCTCGCCGGCAAGTTACTCTCTCAGATAAGCGTCAGTTGGCCGAGGAAGTCGCGCGATCGTTAAGTTTCACTTTAATTTAAATAGAGAGGATGCTCATCATTATCTGCCGCGAGTATCGGCGCCCCGACTCGACTAGTTTGCACTGCCGGCCGATCCCAACTCTCTAGTTATCTAAATAGAACGCCGTAACATTCACTTAAGATCGCGTACAATGTATCTCTAGCCGAGTATCTAATGGTGTGCAACTGCGACTCCACAAAATGTATCTGTAGCTGTGTATCAGTGTATCTGTGCTGTGTGTGTCGCTCCAATTAAAATACAACTCATCTCCTGTGCTGCATTGCAAATTGTCTTACATAAGGCCGCAGCGGGGCAACTATATAGGTGAATCGCAGCGATCGCGTGGCCTGGCAAGGGGTGTCTCACTGGGGCGTTTTACAAAGCGAATGCTTTTCATTTAATCGATTTGCGTATTTCGGGCAGCGATAATTGCAGCCGCTCGAGCAGGGTGTTTGCAACTGGACTGCATTGAGGCAACTTTTATTGCTTTCAGGCCGGCTTGAGGAACCAAGGGGTGTTGCGCCTGAATGTGGATTAAGTGTATGCCAAGGCATTTTATTGTTGTTGTCGTTGTTGTTGCTGTTGTTGTCTGTCGGTTTTGCAGTTGCTGCGTAGCCCAAAGTGATTTGTTTTTTAGATTTTCAAAGTGATTGCGGTTATCGTTGGCAGTCACAATCGGACTGGGAGTCATCGTCATTGCGAGTCGCTTACAACATCGCAACAGCAACCTCAGCAACAACAGTAACAACGGCAACAAATGAAGCTGAAATTGAAAAAATCAGCGCACATTCCAGTACAGAAAATGTGTAACGCAATCAAATCCATCGCTTCCGGTTTGAAGGCGCAATTAACTGACTGGGATTACGTCGAGCAAGAGCAACATCACGGTGGGCACATCTCGTCGACACGGCCGCCTCTCGCCCGCCTCCCGCCCGCCTCCCGCCCGCCTCTCGCCCGCCTCTCATCCGAGTCTCACCTCAAGCGACTGCACTCGCCTCACTTTGTACAGTGCCGCCAACTCTCTTTGCACCGGTCTACATACACACGTATCTATATATATATATATATATCTTATATATATGGCAGTCATGGTCATCAATTCGCAGATTATCCGCGGCATTTCACTCACTTTTCCACTGCGCTACCGTAATTGGCATTTTGTGTTGAGTGTGGTAAACAAATTTCGGTTCGATAGTTAAGATGATGAAATGTCATAATTTCGAGGCTGCGTGTGATTTTTCCCAGCTGCCTTAGATCGTTTAGAAAGTTGCTCGATTTTCAGCGATCGTTGCGATCATCACAATTTGATGCCCCAAACAGCGTAGCAAGTTTTCGACTTAAGTTTGTTATCGTTATCGTTATGCTTAATTGATCGTTGACTAACCTTAAAACACAAAAAAAAAGGAAAAGGTGTTGCTTCAATTCTAATGAGGTTTCCATTCTAAAAACATACATGCCCCATCGATCTGCAACTAATTCGCTTCTCCGCTTCATATTTCGTACTAACGCCTAATGATGTTTCACTTCCAGCTTCTGCAGCGAGACCACTCACTCAGTCAGTCGCTCAGTCATTCATTTACTCACTAACCTCCAAGATCGTTAAATTAATGATCGGTCTTTTTTGTGGTTGTTGGCGCTTCTTCTACGCCCATCTGCCACTTCCACTTCCACAGGGAGACGGGCAAGACAATTCACGTCGATTCGAGACAACCATCAACTTCTATTTAAAATTAAATTAACCTGCTTAATTTGCCCCCTCCCAATCCGTAGCATCCCATTCCATCCCATTTCGGGCGTCGAGACGCGCCCAAAACATTCACTACACACACACACACACACACACTCCGAGTGGGGCCTCCACACACCAAGATGAAAAATCGAAAGGCGCTACTAATCGCTTCAATGCCTATAAGTAAGTCAATCTCAAGCTGAAGCTGCGGCTGCGGCTGCGGCTGTATCTGCATCTGCTGGATACGTACGTATTTCTAAGCTGTGGCACGTTCGAAAATTTCGTGCATTTAACGCATAAATGAAGGCTTTGGACACGGCTCGTTTCCCCCCTCCCTCTCCCACTCCCTCGTATTCTTCAGCTTTTCATCTTTTATTCGAGATTGAATGGCCAACCCTTTCACCCTTCACCGCGGCAGGGAGGAGGCCAGCTGGCTGCCAAATTTAGCAAATTCGATTTGAATTTGATCGCTCAATTAGCGTAAAAGTAACATGTCAAAGCTATTAATCACTTTCCAAAAAATAAAACAAAAATCGTAGCGAAACAAATGGATATGGTAAGAGTAGACGACGTGCGGAAAAGGGAAAGAGAAAAAGAGAGAGAAACATGAGCCAAGTGCAGCCCGTCAATTAAACAGAAGTGAATAATTATGGGTACAGCTAATAGCAGCACCCTGTATAAAGGAATCGAAGTGCAAATTGAGCGAATAGATGGACTATAATTTCGTATATTATGGCAAGAGCTAAGCAAGTTCTTGAGATCTATCAAAGTAGAACCCTTTAGAATTGACTGGGAATGCTCTACAACCCCACCTCAATTATAAAATTGATTTAGCTTAAAGAACCTGTACAGAAGTGCATAATAATGGGTACAGTTAATGCTCTACAATTGAAACACCCCGTCAAAGAGATTGTTGTGTTGATAAACCTATCAAAGCCATATAATCTAGAGTGTCTTGGCATGAGCTGGGCTAGAGCTAGAGCAAGTTGCTTGATAAGTACTTGCCAAACATATTAAGTATAATTTAATTTAATATACGCGTATGATACATATAATAATCTACAGTTGGGATACCCTCTTTAAAGTTTGCTAATGTGTCCAAAATTAATAGATCTGCTGTAATTTCAAGTTTCATATGATTAGCTTACATAAGTTTCAAGATCCTCATAAAGATAGCTGTATGATCAGATTTTAAAGTAAGTACACTCTCAAAGCTAAATAAGAGAGAAAGAAGTGAGAAAGAAGACTATATGTTCCGGTTGAATATACACTACGCATAGTTCGATTGAACAATCCTTCTTCGATTTTCTCCTATTTTCAGAAAGTACTGATCTTACTGATCTCGTCTGTACCTGACACAATCTCTGGCAAAATCTTGTAGATCACTGCCATTTAAAGCAACATTTGCGTAATAAGGTCGCAGATACATCCAGCTAGCGGCCTCTTGCCCTTTATCAGGTATACCGAAAAGAGACAGCAATAAAAAAAACGAAATAAAAGACAACAAAAGCTATAGAAAAACGCTTGCTCGTGCCGTTGGCAAAAGTGCGTGAATTTTAGGCGTAACCCCAAAATTATATAATTTATTATTATTTCTTTTGATTGGCAAAAATTAAAAAGTAACCTCAGCTCGGGGCTCTGCAGGTCTACTCCTACTCCGCTCTACCGCTGCCCCTCTCCCGCTCCTGGTTGGACAACTCTATTTGCGCGCCGTGTGGCTTTGGTTGTGTGTGTGTGTGTGTGTTTTTTTTTTGAAGCCCCGCTTTGGGGGTCGAAAATGCTGCGTCATTACTCGAACTTCAATTTCATTCATTCATCAATTACAATACACAAAAGTCGAACGAATGAACGAACCGAGGAGCGAACCAGCGAATGAGCGAATGAACCAGCTCAAGCCTTGAATGTATCTGCCAGATACATTTAGCATGAAACGCTTGTGTATGACATTAAGTTTAATATTTGTCGAGATCCTGTGATTGCGCTTATTAAATGAGTGAGTGCAAGTGCGTGACAAGTGTATCTGTGAGATACACGTACTACGAGCTGGCCAACTCGCTCGCTACTTACATGCTTGACGTGGTGTGTGCGGCGGTTGCTGCTGCTGCTGCCTCAATTTGCTGGCCTCTTCTAGCTTAATTGTTGCTGTAGCTGTTGCTGTTGCTGCTGCTGTAGATGTTGCTGCTGGGATCGCTGCTGCTGCTATAAAATCCGCACGGATATCCGTTGGCCGGCAGGAAGAAATCAACATTTGAGCACCGTTGGCTATTGCAGCGTTTTACGGATGTCGATAACTTGCATTGGCATTGGCTATAGCTATATAGAGTTGATCTTGCTGGGGTTGCTGCTGCTGCTGTTGCTGTTGTCGTTGCTGTTGCTGTTGTTGTCATTCTGCCACAACAACAACAACAACAGTGGTGAGACACGAACTGCGTTGCCGACGGCGCGTGTGAACTGTTGCGCAGGGGCAGGGTCCAACGGCCTAACGGTTTATTTTAATCTTTTGTAGGTTATGTTGAGGTTGTTTTTACGTTAAGTTATGGAAAATAGTTAGGATGCATTGATTTGTTGCTTATGTTTAGTTTAAGTTGTTGCTTTTCACGTTTCACGATCTTAAGTTACGCACTCGTTGTTGTTGTTGTTGTTTCTTCTTCAATCAGTTAGGATCTCTGTGTGGCTTTGCTTTTATTTAAAAACAATTATATTAAGATTTTTACACTTTTTACAAACGTTACGAACGTGGCGAGTTGTGGATTTATATGTGTTCCGCTATCTATATAGTAATACTAATTAACTGTAATTCTCGTTGTTGACACCAATCCAAAGTGAACACTTCCCAGTTGCGATCTCGACGCGTATATCTAGTGTGGATCGTCGATCGTCGATCGCGTATATCGTGTGTGTGTGTGTGTGTATTTCTTGGCTATAATCTGTTGCATTATATTTTATAATTTCATTATGGATTGTCCGCTTAATGTCTGCCCATAATCATTATCGGCCTGTGCACATGTCGATCGAGTTGTTGTAGTTATAGTTGTTGTTGTTGTTGTTGTTGCTTAGATCACTTTGCATCTGCGGCCTGTCACAGTTGCATTAATTGGCCTTAAGTATGCAGTTATCATTGATTTAGCACCGATATCTATATAGTTCACATATATATCTCACGCGCCCAGTAGCCGTACGCGATTTTAAAGATATGTGTGCGCCATATGTCATGGGGTTTACGAGCAGATCGAGAGCGAGAGCGGAGGAGAGAGAGAGCGAGGGAGCTGGAGATGGAGAGAGAGAGAGAGGGAGGAGCGAGAGAGTTGGTATAGGAAGCGGTTATGAGTTTTTTTTCGCCTTTGTTTTGCTTGTGGAACTTGAGAATTGCTTGATTTAGGTTGATATGTTGCAGTTCTCATAGGATAGTTAGGATAGTTTTACTTGATAATAAATAGGTAGAGTTGTTGTGGTTGTTGTTGTTGTTCTTTTAGATTGCACATAGTGAACGTATTTGCGGGTCGCGGGGGGATGGGCTGCTTCCATGCGACACTTGTGTGTGTGTGTGCGTGCGTGCGGGTTAATCCTTGCATGCCACGCCCACTCACTGCACGCGCTGGGCGCAGCGGGCGTTGTACCGTTATCTAGGCGAATTGCGCGCGTCGCGTCGCGTGTGCATCGCGTAACGTTACGTGGCGTTGCGTTGCGTTATGTTGCGTTACGTTACGCTGCAACAGTTTAGCAGGGGTGTGGAGTGCGAGGGGATGCTTTGGCGTGGCGTGGCGTGGCGTGGGGGCACCGTAGATCGTAGATCGTCTGGCCTGGCGTGGCGGCGTGTGTTGTTGTTTTAGTGAGACTGGCGTTGCGACCGACAAGCGACAACACGACCAATAGCGTTGAGACCGTCTCACGGACTGATGATAGGCGGCCAGCGAGCAGCTTCACAGTCAGCGGCAGAGTCAGCAGCAGCAGCAGCAACAGCAGCTGCGCAGCAGCAGCAGCCGTGGCAAAGCCTCAGCCGCAGTGCAAAGCGTTTTCGATTTCCTAATAATAAACGCAAAATAGTTATACGGGGCCGCAGCGACGTCTTCTGTCTATGTATGGGTGCTCTGAATGAATACACAACGAGCCAACGAGCCGCGCGCGACGAGCTCAACGATGAGTTCCACAGTCAGGCCAAGCGACGAGCAGCAGCAGCAGCACGAACACGAACGCGAGCCGAGACGAGCCGAGCCGAGCCGAGCAGAGACGAGCCGAAGCGCAACGAGCTGAGCTGAGCTGCGCGCAGAGGAAGTCTAGAGACGATGCAATAAATCGAAGCTAATACACTTCTTTCTTAATGTAGAGCACACACCACAGCAGCAGCAGCCGCAGCAGCAGCAGCAGCAGCAGCTCGTGCGATCCACAACTCACACACACACACACGCAGGCAGACACACGCGCACGGCGACTGCGACTGCGGCCTAGACAAGTTTCGCGGCTGCGCAGCCCATGCAACGGTAAATGAGGCAGAGAGACCGCGTGCATCCTGCGACAGCGTTTTTTACTCAATGAAATACGCTGCCGCTGTCGCTGCCGCTGCGCAGTCGACGCCACTCGCAAACAGCATTCCAATTGCATCCGAAACTGGGTGGAGATCTTCCGCCCCAGCACGAGGCGCGCTTCGTCGTACGAGCCGAAGTCGCAGTTGTCGTAGCCGAAGCCCGAGCCGAGATGTTCCACATGCGTTCCACAAACGAGAGAGCGCGGGAGAACGCGGGAGAGCGCGCAGAGCGCGAGGTAACTAAGACAAAACAAAAGTGAGCGTATCGAGAGGCGCGTCTAGTTGCTCTAGTCGCAGTCGCAGCGTGCTGCTCGACGCGGCAACATCTAGCGCCCGACAACAACAGCAACAGCAGCAGCAGCAACAACACGACCGCGGCAATTGTGCTGGCCATTTTGGCCATTTCGGCCGTGTGTCCAGGGCAGCTGGAGCGAGCTCGTAATTAAGCGGCAGCTTAAGATAAGTCTTAACTGACTGACATGGAGAATGGAAAGTTCAACCTGGGTCTTTCACTCGCCAGCAACAGTTGCTGCCGTAGCTGCCGCTGCTGCTGATGGCGATTAACATACGACACACACATGGGAGAAGGGTTTGGTAGGCTGCTGTCCTACTTGCGGCACACGGCCTCCTCCCTGGCCATGTGCCTGTCCATGTTCAAGTCCATGTCATGTGCCTTCTTTCAAAGCACTTCATGTCTGCGGTTGGTTGCTGGCTTCACTGTTGTTGTTGTTGTTGTTGTTTCTGTTGTTGTTGCAGGCAGCCTTCATCGCCATCGTCATCATCTGCTGCTGCTGCTGCTGCCGTAGTTTCAGCCGCTGCTGCTGCACGAAATCGATCAAATCAAAAATGACTTTGTGAAGTGACTAACTGCCTAACTGCCAGTTGCCTGCTGCCAGCTGCCTGCCTGCCTGTTGCATGCAACATGCCTGTGCCGCTGCTGCTGCTGCTGCTGCCGCTGTCTAACAGTAGCGGTCGCCTCTCTGATTTCGGTGCCTCCGCTTGTTTGGATTTTTGAATGAGTTGAAGTCCAAGTCCACGGCTGAGGCCGTTGCAAACACAACACTTCAAAATGAAAGCACATTCCCTTGTAGAAATTGTACCGTTACGCGAGTAAGACCAGCAACAGCAACAGCATTTTGCAACTGGCAACAGCAACAGGTACCCCATGGTACCCACAGCGGTATCTGGCGGATCGTTTGTCCGTTTTTATGGCCAGGCCGAAACTGACAAGCTCGCATCGTCCTCCTGCGCGCCATCATCATCATCAGCAGCAGCAGCAACTGTTGCAGCTGGAGCAGCAGCAGCAGCAGCAGCATCATCATCCAGCATCATCCAACATCATCCGACACTTGGCAGCTTATGGCATAGATTTGCAAATCGCGGTTCCTCTATTATTGTAGCTGTTTGTTGTGGTTGTTAGTGTGCTGGCAGCAACAGTTGCTGTTGTTATTGTTGCTGATGATCTTTTACAGCTTGGCCGCGTGCCAAGCCGTCGTCCTCTTATTTATTTGAGTCAATGAGTTCACAACTATTTTTTCTCTCTCTCTCCTCTCTCTCTCCCTCTACTCTTTTTCTATTTCAGCTTAATGGCTTTTTGTCTCCCCGCCCTGCCTCTCTCACGCCGTGCAGCATGTTGCATGTGGCAAGGAAGCGTCTTGTTGTCTTGCACTGATTGATGGTTTGATAATGCCTAAGTGGCAAGATGCTGATATGTGCAATGAGTTGTGCCCGGACTCGCTCTCTCGCATCTCCTCCGTGCCGTTGCTTTTAATGAGTCGCAGCCGACGACAACCTGCAATTAATTTTCGGGGTGGTATCGGAGCAGGGATTACGCTACAGATACAGATACAGCTAACTAACTGCCACGTCGCCCAGATGCGCAAATACTTTCACTTAGCTCGTTAGATCTGCAAGGGGTCTATATATATTTTTTATGGGTTCGCAAGACAAGATGCTTAAATTGCCATTGAGATGGCAAGTATTAACCAATTATTTCTCATACAGTATATTTCAAATTTTGCAAGTAGTATTCTATGCAAAGATTGATGGGACTTCAGGTTGAAGAACTCTTTAATAATTATGTGAACAAAATTCAGCAAGTTCCATATTTAATTTTCTTTCGCTCTTGCTTTAAATATATATGATCATATTCTTCAATATCTATTGACTGCAGATATGTTGTTTTTTACTTAATTAGTTGTTAATCAGTTGTTTTTAAACTTAATTAATATTACCTTTTCTCTCTCTTTATAAGCTGATTAATAACATTTTACTTGTAAAGATGAACAAA
Organism: Zaprionus inermis; assembly: GCA_018151445.1. Taxonomy (NCBI): domain Eukaryota; kingdom Metazoa; phylum Arthropoda; class Insecta; order Diptera; family Drosophilidae; genus Zaprionus; species Zaprionus inermis. The sequence goes on from JAECXD010000555.1 coordinate 3,385,954, forward strand.
CCTAACTCATAGCAATCGAATTTAGTGATCTTGCATATCTACTTCTCTTGCACTTGATCTTCCTCAATATCTTAATACTTTCATTGAAATTGTAAAGTTTCCAGCTATATATATACTTAAATTCCTAACTTAAATGATCGATGACTAACTGATCGTATGTTACTTCCAATTTCATAGTTTAAGAGACTGAAGATCCTTTTAGCTAGTGATCTTGCGTATCTAATTCTTTCGCACTTAATCTTCCTCAATATCCTTATAGTTTCATTGAAATTGTAAAGTTTCCAGCTATATAAATATTTAAATTCCCAACTTTAATGATCGATGATTAACTTACTTCCAAATAGCTATCTATACATATCTCATTCTCCAGTATTAACTTCCGAATTTCGCAATATGATATGCTGCCACGACAGGTTGCTCGATAAGGTACGGTACGGTAAGGCAACGCCTCTCACTTACCAAAGTGATCTACATGCAAATCTGTGATCTAACCGTGTGTATCTCATTCCGCTATCGACTTCCGAATTTCGCAACCTTTCTAATATTCACACGTTCAAGATCGAGGTCGCAGTCGATTCAAATTTCCTGATTCAACTTCAACTTCGAATAAAAAACTGAAAAATAATAAACTTGTGTATTTAAGCCGCGTATTACACGAAAAACAACAGCGAAAAAAACATAAACAAATGCAATGTGAAGTACACGAAAATTAGCATAAACTAGACTCGTATTATCCCATTGAAATTGTGCTCTGCTCTTATGCATAATTGATATGTTCGTTATAATTAGCCAGACAAAGCGTAGATCGCTTGGAAAACGCTTAGCAGATCGGTCTAAGCCTTTTACTAAGCAGCGAACGGGCGTGTGTAAGCAATTTGATAAATTTATGCGCAAAATGGAAAACGGAACCTGGGGCAGCAGCAACATGAGCAACAGCAACAGCAACAGCGATGGCCGGCAACAACAACAACAACAGCAACAGTTGCGACAACGTTTAGGAGCTTTAACACCTCCGCGCACCGCGCCCCCCTCAATGGCAGCTGCTGCACATAATTGGCTCAAAAAAAAAAAAAAAAAAAAAAAAAAAATAAGAAATAACACAAAATAATAAAAAGCTCGTAAAGTTTTGTTGGGTCTTGTGTGTGCTCGCAGAAGACCCGCCCGCCAGCAACAGTTGCCGTTGTCGTCGTCGTAGTAGTTGTTGCTGCTGTTGTTGTTGTTGTTGCTGTTGTTGTTGCTTGTTATTTAAACGTTTTCAAATCGCGCAGCGAATGAAAACGAAAGAAAAAATGAAATACATCGAAAGTGAGCATATGTACACACACACACACACCGCACACACACACAGCGAGGTGTATATAGCCAAGAGACCCCAGCCCGTTGCCCGACAATGCCCGATGTTGTCGACGTATCAGCGACGCGCACGCTTCGAATAACTTTGCATGGGGATCGGATTCGGAGTCGGGGCGAAGCTCTACGACTCGCGAGAGCGAACGAGCTTGTTGCAGTCAGCGCGGGGCGGAGGGGGGGAGGCTGGGGGATTAGGCACTCTGTGTGTGTGTGCGGGCTCGATTTGCCCAACATCATCATATGCCAAACAACGCAACGCTCGCCCAGTCTCGATTACACACTCTGCTTGCATACCCATCCCCAATCCCATCGTAGCCGCCCCTGTCCCTGCTCCGACTGACCGCCCGCTCCCCCCACCCGCGTTAATTTTACAGTTATTTAGCCGAACTGTGTATGTGCGCTTTATGTACCCTCGTTATAGGTAGTATACTCACGTATTGCCCCCACTAAACCGATTCAGTTGCCGCGAGAGTCATATTATTCCTATTTGAGTAGCAATTGCCGTGGTAAACTGATTATAATGATCGTTCGCCATCAATTCGGGACTGTCTACAAAATGAGCCGACAATTTTCCCTTAATGATATATTGAATTGTATTGAAATTTAATAGAAATTGTAAATTTAAATTGATTTCGAAACTAGTTTTAATTTATTTGAAATTAGCTGAGCAGCTCAAATAGAATAACTAAATTAAATAAGAATTCTTTTGAGGATTTACCTGCACTGGTTCTGCTCAAGAACTAACAGTTTAAAGTAGTCATATTTATAAGCTTTTTGTTTAATATTGAACTAGTTCTAGAGTATCTGAAAAGTCGTTCAATATTTCTCTGCTACATCGTATATTTTATGCCACAGTTTTGTTTTTGTTATGGTTTTGGTTTCGCTATATACACCCGGTAATCTGGGGCTGTATCTCTTGCTCTCTTATTGGTTCAGTGCGGCGCTCGTCGCTGCGTAGCACACACACACACACACACATAGAACACATTGCTGCTGCTGTTGTTGTCGTCGTTCGTTTCTAATTATACGATAGGTGCGCTACGAGCCATGAAACGTGCGGGGTCTGACCTTCTCTTTGCAGTGTTTAGGAGCTGCCCAGCTCGAGCTCTCTGCGAGTCGGCTCCCGACTGCGTCTCTGGGTCTGCCGCGCCGACGTCGAGCTGGTGACCAACTCGCATGGCGCGCATTCGCCTCTGGGCTAAGGCAGTCTGAAAATAGTTTCGGTTTTTTTCGCAGGGGATTATTAAATATTAGTTGGCAAGAGGCAGCTTCTGAGGCAGCTGACTACCCCAGGAGATCCAGGGGGGGAACTTAATTATTGCATTTAGTCGCAGCCAAACGCGAAAATGGAAATCTGAACACAGCTTGCCGCGTTATTTCCTTGAGCTATGCTATTTTGGGCGTGGCATCCAACACTTTGTCGTGTTGGCGGCAATGGATTTTGTCATAGAGAGGTCATACGGTCTTCGACAGGTTGATCAACCAAATCGTTGCATATCGAGTGCAATCTATTATAATTGTTTGCGATTAAGTACGGCAACAAGGTATTAAACGATGCCAAATTACGAGTTATCCAAGCCAGACAATCTCTGTATTTTATTACGATTACTGGGCTGGGGACGGGCGACATAACTGATCGTCTAACTGAGTTGTTATATTGAAAACTTCAAATCAATTGGCACTGGCAGATCTAGACGACTTCTTATTTTAAAAACGAAACAGTTGGGAGGCCTTATACAGAAATAAGTAGCCTGAGAGTAAAATAATTCCCAAGTTCATTTCATTATAATCCATGCGATGCCGCGACCTTACGTGATCGTAGAAGATTTGCTTTGCTTGGTAACTTGCCAATAATGAAACCACTTGAACTAAGGATTAGGCCGGACTACTTAAGCCATTTCGAACATCATTTTGACCCCGAAAGTATCTAGTTGCAGTCGAACTTGAAAGCTTTGTCGAGGCGATTACCTCGGGCTGCGATCGCTGGGCATCTGCCTACTCGACAGCTATCCCAAGTGATTTCTGTTTGTTTTCTTTTCGGTTTTTATACCCTTTACACATTGAATATATAGAAAAGGAGGTATAGCAAGTTTGTGTGAATAATCAGAGAGTATTTACATATATTCCTAGTCAAAATCCATAGCAAATTTTAACCTATTCATCTGTCTGTCTGTTTGAACAGCGAGATCTCAGCATATATATGAGCTAGAGGCAGCAAATTTGGTATGAAACATACTTCTGAAATTTATTTTATTTGTAGATGCCACGCCCACAGCCTTGTCAATCTATAATCTTAAATACTTAAGCGAAGTATGCAGTTCTGCTTCAGAATTCACATAGCTGAAGCCAATGTGAATCAGTTCTAGTTCTAGCTAGTTGTAGGGTATCTAACCAACGGGTGTGCTCGACTGTTGCTTTCGGTACTTGTTTCTCTGTCCAATTTTCGAGTAACCAAAACAAGTAATCTGATATATTTGTCTAACATCGATGGCATTAAGCTGCGGCAACATTTCCGCATTTCGAAGTGATTTTTAATTATTATTTTCAGACGCCCACGCAGAGCACATCGAAGATCGATGCTCTCCGCTCTCTCTCTCTCCCTCTCTCTTACACGCTATTGTGGCTCAAATGTCAGGCTTATTACGAGCTCGAGTAAGCCCACAACAAATAGCAAAAAGTCTTATCAAGTGCTGCGAGCCGAGCAACGGATTTGGTAGAGGTTTCTTTCTCTCAGTGTGTGTGTGCATCTTTATGTGGGAGCCTAAGCTGCTCCATTGATGACACGTCATTTCTGGCACAGACATCTTCGTCAAAATGTGTTAAGTCGAGTGAGAAACCAAAGCAAAGCGAGACGAAGCGAACCGAAAGGCAAAAACAGGTCTACCAACTTGCACGAGAGGGAAAAAAGTGTCAATAAAATGTCATGAAAAGCCACTTTGACGAGCTAGTGTGTGAGTGTGTCGGGGTGTGTGTGTGTGGGGAGTCTGGAGTGAAGGAGCAGCTGCAGGCCCGCACCCAGGGCACTTTAAACTTTGCCCACATCCGCAGTGGGGCACAAGGTGTCGGCTGCAGTCGGCACAGTGGGCCGGCACCGGCGCATTTGTCAATTTTTATCGTACTACACTTTGGTATTTCGCCAGTTCTCTCTCTCTCTCTCTCTCTCTCTCTGCCTCTCTCTCGGCTGCTGCACAATTATTGCTTTGATTTAAATCAGTCTACTGACCCAAAAGTTCAGCTCAGGAAATTGCAAATTTAATAATTGACTAGACGCCAAAAAGTCAGCTCAAAGTAAACCAAACCAAAGCAATCCGAGCAAACCAGGGGGCTTATTAATGCGATAACCTTGGCTGATTTAATTTTTTTGCTTGCAGCCTGTGATTACCAGCTAACAACAGCAACAGCAACAACAGCAACAGCAACAACAATGACGACGACGACAATAAACAAGAAAACAGCAGCTTCGGCTGCAGGAAAATCAAAAACTTGCACAATTTCGACACTAAACGACGATCTTTGAGGCTTTTGTTGTTGCTGCTGCTGCTGCTGCTGTCGTTGTAGTTCAAGTCTGGGCCCGAGACTGTCAGTTAGTCGCATATTTAATTAAGAGATTGAGCTACAAATAGTGTTGAACAATGGTACACGTTGTTGGCAGCACGAGTCGGCGCGGCTTGTCGACTACACTGCGCGAAAAAGTCCTGCACTCTTCAAGTTGAGCTCGATCTGCTGGTGTCATTACTATCCGTAGAATCGGAAGCTGGCTCCATCACATCGAATTCGAGCTTGCTGGGTTTGCTGGCAATGAGAAACCACGTGAAAAACACATTCAATTTCAGCGGTTCCTCTATAAAGTCGCTTGCCAGCCCAACCCATTGCTTTATGCTATTGATATCTTTAATCGCGCCCTCCATAATGCCCGTGGCTTTGGTTTGATTGCTCCTGAAACATATGTAGCCCTTGATATTATGTGCGCGGCAACGTTCTATGATTTCCTTGCGAAATAGTATCAGATTTCTATCGATATTCTGGAACCGGAACTCCACCTTGTACACGGTATCGCGGCCGATCGCCGACACTTTGCAATCCTTGAACATCGGACTTATGCCGAATATAAACTTCTCTCCATCTGAGGACAAAGCATTGCTTGGGGATTCCCGACTATTTGCAGGCGCAGTTGTTGTCTGTTTAATTAACTCATCGCTTGCCCCGTCCGTATGGGAACTATCCAACGATTCCGCATCTAAATCGATCATCTTTCGGGTAGAGACTAAGTAGAACCTATAAAAGTTAGCTTCTAGGGTTACTAAGCTGGAAAAAACACATATACTAAGTTTCTTTTACAGCTTACTTTATAAGTATTTCGGATTTACTTGGTTCGAATATTAGATATACTTTTACTGCCTTGGTTCTTGAGCTTTCCAGCTGAAACTTGGTATATAAATTTGTCTAACTTTACTCTATACACCTGCAAAATCTGTCTGCATTCCACAGAGTTATACCTACAATAAATTAATTCTTACAGTTCGTTCGCTCTGTCATCTGTCACTCATTGTTTTCGTTTTCAATTTGAGCTCACAAAAATGTCACTAGAATATGAACTGTGTGAACCGAATCCGATTTACACAGTATCCTACACGGTGTGCATCGACGAGACGCCGAACCTGATGCCGCGGGCGGCGCAGAAAGCGTCGGAGCTGAACGTGCACGGTTACATGACGCATACGCAGAGTGGACACGCCGTGTGTGGCGAGCTCGAGGGCCGACGGGACAATCTCGAACTGATGCTGATCTGGCTGCAGAAGGAGATGCCTGCGAGTAGTGGGGAGGCGCAGTTCATACGCCATCCGCCGCGCATGGAGCCCAAGTACGATGAGTTCTTTTGCTGTTAGACTTTGTTCTCTGTTCGATTAAAGCGCAACAACAACAACAACAAGCAACAAATTTGTTTCGAGTGCATTCGACAGACTCATAAACAATAACAATCAGTTGCAGTCGAAGCTATTGAACAATGGATCAGCAGAGAGTCGGAGCTGCTGCTGTGCTGCCTCTGCAGTTGCTGCTGACTTTTCAAAGTCAAAAACGCGATTGTATCATCCAATATTTTTTTTTTCAAGACGCGGCAGGGGGAGGGAGCGTGGGCTGGTGTAGGGTGCCGGAATGACTGTGATTTTTGTTGGCCAAAGTTGGCAGATAAAAAAGTCGCGCGGCAAACAATGCGCCAAAGTTGGCCCACTGCGACGACGACGACGACGACGGAGACGGAGCTGGAGACGGAGCTGGAGACGGAGCTGAAGACGGCAGCCGGCAGTCGCATCGAGACAATCGAATCAATTCATTTTTCTAGGGCGTACTATGCCACTTGAACGTTGAACTGCAGACGCCCCAATGCTGACTACTGTGAAGGCGACTGTAGACTGCAGACTGCAGACTGTAGACTGGAGACTGCGCCATTGTTATGGCTATGATGGAGTCCAAGAAGACCGAGCAGCACTTGGTCTTGATCGTGCCATGGCACTAGTCATTTTCATTTTGTTGGGCTTGCGTTTTTACTTTATTTTGTTGATGGCGCTACTTGGCGCATTTCGCAACACTGGTTGCAGCTTCAGCTGCACTCTGTGGCCTCCCCCATAAGTCATGCTGTGTGCCCGGAGATTTATGGCCAGCAGCGAAATTGGGAGCATGCCTGGCCTGGCCTGGCCTGGATATTCTCGGGCTGGCGACAGGATTACGTCGTAATGTTCGACGACCGAGGCAATTCAATTAGACCTAAATGCTGTCAACACTGCGCCGCTAATAACCCACAACAAGAGCAACAACAACAACAAGAGCAGCAGCAGCAGCAGCCGCAGCAGCTGTCTAAGCCAGCCAAGTGTCGTCTGGGCCGCTTGTCTCGCGTGTGTCTGTGTGTGTGTTGCATAATATTTTATGCATGCAGAGCGCTGCTTGCATATTGCAACATGTTGCCATGCCGTTGATGATGATGCATAGCCTCCAGAATTGCAACGGCGTCGCGACGTCGGCAACGGCGGCGGCGTCACAGCTGCCCCTCCCTAAAAATACGGCCAGCGACAGTCCTGCGCAGAAGGCATCCAGCTGTGCGCGGCTCGACTAGGTACGGTTCGATGCGGTCTATGGCTGGGTCCCTCGCTAGATGCCTCTACCGCGCCAGATCCCTCTCCCTCTCTCTGTCTCTCTCCCTCTCCCACTCCCTCTCCCTCTCTCCCTCGCTAAGTGTGTCGAATATTCAAGTGAAAATTTCCCGCACAGACCTCAAGTCAGTCACTCAGTCAAAGCGCAGGCGCAAACGCTGCGAGTGCGGCGCTTGTCTTGTCCCTGTGTTGGTGTGGCTCATGTGCTACTCCTGCCCCCCCCCTCACACTCGTTCCCTCTCTCTCTCTCTGTCTGTGCACATGGGCTTTTATAGGTGGGTAGCCTGCCTGCCTTTCGACTCGTATTTGATTAGACTCTTTGGGCGAGCTGAGCCAAACTTGTCGTTACAGTTGTTCTGCTCGTTCTGCCTCTTGTTGCTGTTGTTGCTGTTGTTGCTGTCTTGGCTCTTTAAGTCGAACAATTACATTTTAAGCGTAGCACAACCTTGGATACCGTTATATATATATATAAATATCTGCTGCAGTCATTGGGCGTGTGTTGCGTCTAGTGGATAAATAACACAGCGCACAGAATATCCGTGGGGTGTCTGCGGGTTGCATCGAGAACCGAGTGTGGGGTAGAGTAAGAAATGATGCGGTATGAGCTGGTATATGTTGATATTGTAGGGCAGCGTGTAGGGTAAGGTATATCCAGGGTATTGCTTGGTATAGTCAGTTAAAGCAGGCTGGTACAGTATGATATGAGTTGGGTATGCTGAGGTAGAGTAGGAAAAAGTGTGCTAGTTTATAGAATGGTTAGAAGCTAAAGCAAGCTAAGCTATGAAAATGTGGTTTAGCTAGGGAGCGGCTTGGCTTAGATACTGCTGTTAGAATATGGCTAGGCTAGCTGCAAAATCTAGAGAATATTTCTGTGAAACTAAACAAGAGCTAGCTCAGAAACTTACTGCATATAAACCTAAAAATATATTAGATATTTTTCTAAATTTATCTAAGATTAAAAACCAAAGCTTCTTTTACTGAAGATCTCCCTACAGTTCTCTCTACAGTTCTCTCTACAGTTTTCTCCACAGTTCTCTCTACAGTTCTCTCTGCAGCTCTTCTATAGAGTCTCCTCAGTTCTGCTTCCCGCTGCAATGATTCTAGGCCTTGCTGCAAATGTTCACTGGGTTGGCAGGCAGCTGGGACCGCTGGGCTAAACACGATTCGGCAATCTGCAAACGTCTCGTTTCGGCTTCGACGTCTCTGTGGCAACAGTCCGATCGCCAGTCAGACTTGGCCGTGCCGGGGACAGGCCAGACCCAGCCAGACCGGGCCAGAGCTGGCTGAGACTGGCAGCCGGCCTGGCTAAAAGCGAGTCGACCACACCCGCACACTTCATTATTTTTATGTCGCCTGTGGTGGTACGATTTAAACGACAACGACGACGGCTCAGCAAATGCGAGACAGGCTGTGAGTGGTGGGGGGGGGATGGGGGCAGCAGGCTTGAGGTATCGTGCACGACATTCGGCGATTTGGCAGCGACGGTTAGAAAGAGAACCCCAAAAAGCAAGCCAAGAAATTAGACGCATTCGACGTTTTGCAGCGAGCGACAAGTCAAAGCGTCGCCCCCCTTGGGCCCCCTGCGCCCCGAGCACCTCAACCAGGAGCTCAGACCCAGTTGGGAGCCAGAGCGAGGCACGGGCTTCGTATTGGGCACGGGTTCGGGTTCGGTTTCTGTTTGGGATTCCGTTTTTTTTTTGGCTATGGGCACGGGCTTGAGCCGAGGCCCAGGCACATCTCATGTTGATGTTACAATTGCGGGTTGTACGTTTTGTTAGGCCGCCCCCAGCCCGCGCCACACTCCCCCCACCCCCCTTTAGTGCTTCTGCTTTGCAGTCGAAGTTGGAGTCGGAGTTGGGTTTGGGTTTGGGCTTGGGGTTCGGGATCGTGCGCCAGCGCGAATGTGCCTGGTGGGGTTTAGAAATTTGTAGCGCCCGAAAAAGAGGCAGCTGCAAGAGCAACAGCAGCAACAGCAACAACCGCAGCAACAACAACAATTATCTGCAATTACAACAACGGCAAAGTCAGCCGAAAAGTCGTTACTGTTGCTGTCCAAAGATTGCTCGCTGTTGTTGCTGCTGTTGTTGCTGCTGCTGCTGCTGCTGTTGTTGTACAAGTTAGTATTATATATAGTACGCCTTCTAATGCGATCGCTGACTCGCTGCAATGTAATTTATCTTGATGTTTAAATCAATATTGCGCGCAGCGTCATCAAACCAAAAAGTTGTTATTTCTCCTACATAGTAAGCACTTTGTTGCTGTTGCTCTTGTGTTGCTGTGTTGCTGTTGTTGCTCGTGTGTTGCTGCTGTTGCTGTCGATTATTATTGGGAATTTCAATATGCGGACGCTTGCGGAGTTTATTAAGGCACGAACTGCATTTGACGACGAACGACGAGTGTTTCCATAATTATTGCCAAAGGCTTTGATCTGGTTTCGTTCTGGCGGCTTTTGGCTGCATTTGTATCTGTATCTGTGTCCGTATCTGTATCTGTATGTGCAGCCCGCTATCTCTGCGCTTGGCACGCCGTCTCAGTAGGCCGTCGCCAATCTGGTCTGCGTCTGCGTCTACGCCTATTCGTCTGCTCTGTTCTATTGTTCAGCGTGTGGCCCGGCTGCTGCATCTGCAGCTGTATCTGTATCTGCAACTGGCTGCATCTGTATCTGTAGCTGGAGCTGGAGCTGCTGGTGTAGCTGTGTTTTCCGTTGTGGGCGGAATTGTTTCGTAATTGTAAAATATGTTGTCATGCTGTAAGCTGTTGTCGACGCTCGTTTAGATGCGACAAATGCGCTACGGTTGCTGCGGTTTGGGGAGGCAAGACCGTGTAGACTTGGACGCGTTTTGTAGACTTGCCGTTGCAATTAGTTGGAATTTAATTGCCAAAACGCTTAATTGAAGTGGGTGGAATTGGCTTAAACGAAAGTCTGCGAATTCGGCGAGGAGAAATGGAATTTAAATATTTATTTGCTATGGGAAAAAGCATATACTAGATTTAATTGCATTTTATTTGCTGAGAGACTTTTTTAAAGTAATAAAGTAAACAAGTCTACGTTTTTAAATAAATGTCTAAATAATAAACAATAAAAAAGAGAATTAATTCTTTGGGAAAAAGTATTTGAGTCGTTTCTGCTCTTGTTTGATTCCCTTATAAGAATCCCCTTGCAGACTTTAAGAAATTCCCTCAGTAATCCATGAAAAAGACCACGCTTAGCAAACGCCTTGATTGATCCATCAATCTGCTGACAAGTTACTTCTCAATTGGTCGAATTTGACCTCGCATATCAGAAGTCTTGTTCGAAATTAATTTCTGGAGCTAATTGAAAAGTCTACAAACCGCATGGAGTGCATAAAACAGCAACATTTGCGAGATTAGCACTAATGTAATGGCCACAACGGCAGTCGCTGCAGTTTCAGTTGCAGTCAAGCAGCCGCTGGTCATACGGTGCGTATGAGTGTTGCGCCGGGTTGCGCATACGCCGCGTCGCACACGCCGACCATCAGTGCTCGTATTTCGCATTTTGCAGCCGTTAAAAACATTGCCGAGAGCCGAATAGCGAGCCACCAATACCGAAACAGACTGGCAGACACCGAGCGAGACAGAGACAGAGACAGCGACGGCGACAGCGACAGCGAGACACATTCACATCGACACCGGCACGTTTTAGTGCCCATTAACGAGCAATTGCAATTTAAACTGGATCGCTCAGTTGGCAATTTGGAGCGTTGGTTTTATGCAACAGCGACGCTGTCGCGGCGCTGCAGTCGCAGTTGGCGTTGTGGTATTTTGGACAAATGTAGATTTTTATTTTTTGTTTTTGTTTTTTTCTTAGCCATGGCGAGTTGAGTGGCCTGTGGGCCAGCGCGAGCAGATTCGACGGGACGGCCTCAGCCATGTCCGCCCCGACAACGCCACGTACGCGCCAAGGCGTGCTGTCGCTGCGGCTAGTTGCTGCTGCAGTTGTTGTTGTTGTTGTTGTTGGCGGCTTACAATGCATTTCATCAGGCAGGCAGCAGGCAGCAGGCAGGCAGCTGCCTTAGACACACTCTTGATTTTGTGCCTCTTAGATTATACGTTACGTTGCTGCGTTCGCTTGGACCAGCCGAGAGATACATAGATACAAGATACACTCGCTGTGTGTGCGTGTGTGTGTGTGTGCGAGTGTTGTATATTTCTTTGGCTAATAGCAAAATGTTGGCTATATGGCCCTGCTTCGTTAGATATAGATAGCGTTCGATTTTCGCCAAGCCGGCTGCAGTTGCCGCTGCTGTTGTTGCTGTTGCTGTTGCTGCTGCTGCTGTTGTTGCTGGCATGCCTTCCTAGGCAGATAATCAGCGAGGCAGCCCGGGCACAGCCTGGGCACAGTTGGTGCTGGCCGGATGGCAGTAACTGCTGCCGCTGCCGCTGCGCCTAATGCAAAAATTCGATCAGCTGCATTTTCAGATCTCGACCCATATTTCGTCTATATTTCTGCTGCGGCAGTTGTTGTTGTTGTTGTTGCTGTTGTTGCTGCTGTTGCCGTGGCTTAAACTGGTTTCGATTTGCATACACGTTGGACGCAGGAGTGCGATGAGTGTGCTTAGTCATATTGGGCGGCCATTAGAATGCCGCGCGCTGCAGTTGCAGCAGCAGCAGTTGCAACTGCAACAAAATAGCAGTAAAAGAATATCCATTGGTCCCACCTAAACTAGTTTTCCTATGTTTTTTTAGAGCAACAGACATCGAGCTTGCCACATTCGTTTCGTGTGTTGCCTGCTGCCTGTTGATGTTGCTGTTGTTGCTGCTGCTGTTGCTGTTGCATGTTGCAATCGATTGCGAAACGAAATGTGCGACCCACTGCGACTAATCTTCACAAGCGGCAGCAGCCGCGAAAGAGCGCGCTGGGCAGGCAGCATCAAAGCCGCAGCCTTAGCATTGCCTGCTGCTGTTGTCCGTGTTGCTGCCGCCGCTGCTGCCGCCGCAGTTGTTGCTGGCATTGTTTCCTTGCTTGTTTGTAATTAAGCATACGTCGTGTGGCACATGGGATGCCAAGCAGCCAGCCAGGCGGGCAGCGCCTCGTTGCCAGCAGATACTTTCACAATTCGCTGCCTGCAGTTGGTCAGCGGCAGCAGCAGCACAGCAGCAGCAGCACCACCACAGCAGCAGCAACAGCAACAGCAACAAGAACAACACCCGTTGCCATTGTCGACAACTTCAAATTGTAACACACTCAAATTCTAAGGTGTGCCGAGACGGCCATTTAGATTGCGCTACAAGCATTATCTGTCCCGACAACTGAGCCCCGCACTCGCCCTCCTCCCCTCCACGCTGCCTGCTGCCCACCTTCTGCTTAGGCCAGCTGAGGTGTCCGGCTGCAATTGCCGCGTGTTGCTGCCGCCGACAGGGAAGGCCAAGAATTTGTCGGCTAATAGAGAATGGCGAGCGCACTTAATGATGCCAACTTGTGTCGCCCCGACGCCAGAATAAACCAAAACCAAATCAAAATGAAATAAAGCACCCCAACAACAGCAGCAGCAGCAGCAACAATGACAATGCAGCGCCAGCAATTGCAATCAAGTGCAAGAGCAATTTTACCAGCAACAACAACACAGGCATCTCTTGTGCCCTAGAAATGTGTTATGAAAAGGGGTTAACATATATATGATATATGGGCTATGCACAGGCAATACTAGGTTTATATCTAGACAGAAGAGACAAGCTTTTTTTTATTTATATCTGCATAATTAAATACTTTAGTTAAATCAATTGAATATCATGTTTTGACAGCTAGATTAATTATGCACTAAGATAAAAGAAGCTAACATTCTCAAGATTTTAAGAATTCTATTAATCCCAGAACTTAAAAAAAGTTAGCAGTTTCTTTCGGAAGTTGGAACATCGAAAGCTTTATAGACTTTTCTTAGCTTTTGTGGATTAATTTGCCAAGTTACTTACTCTTAGATTTTCTAATAAAAAGAACAGACTTTTCTCCATCAGCAGTTGCAAGATAAAGCAAATAATTAGCCTTTTTAGCGAGCTGCATTATCTATAAAAATCTGCAAGCACCAATCAAATAAAGCTCAACAAATTTGCCAGGGTATTTCCAAGTCGACTTGTCGCTCGGCTTGCCGTTACTTACTGGTTCTTAATCTAGCTGCAATATCAAAATAGAGAGTAAAGAATTTAAATATATTATTTATTAGCCATAAAAAGCAATGCACACAAACCATGTATATATGGCTAATGCCAAGTTAGAGCCTGAAAATAATTCGTTATTTATATTGCAAATATTTAAATGAAGACAAAAAGCATTTTTATGCCGCACATAAATAATATTTACTGGACCATGGGCGAGTGTCGAGTATTGCCGACGAGGTGTGGCTGCGGCACAGCTGCTGCAAGGAAAATAATATGTTATTTGTAATTATCGATCGATGTGCGGAATTCGCATGGCTCGTCGAGGATCAGAGGTAGCCACATACCATATATATTATACGCGAAATTCCATGATCAAAATAGAGGAGTCTGCGAAATAAATAAAATGTTGTTAACTTATAATTTACACGCAATGCATAAATCGCGGCTCGCCAATGATGTTGTAGCGGCAGCAGCAGCAACTGCAACTGCAACTGCAACAACAGCAACAACTGCAACAACAGCAACAACATGAGGCCAGCTAAACTGAATCCGAAGCTGAATCGCCGCAAAGCGAGGCGAATAAACAAGCCATAAGCATTTTTATGATCGCTTCTCAATTAAACAAGCCAAGCACTTGATGTTGTTGCTGTTGTTGTTGCTGCTGCTGTTGTAGGCAGACTGTCGCAGACAGCAGTCGCATGTATGTGTCTCTCTCTTTCTGTCTCTCTGTCTCGCTCCCTCGACTTATCGCTGCCAATCGAATGCTGCGTTTGACGCAATTAAATTGTCACTTTTCGTTTTGTTGAGGCGATATTTAAGTGCACTGGTTTTACTTGAACCGCCTTATAGCAGTTGTTGTGCTCACTGTACTTATTGTTGTTGTTATTGTTGTTGTTGTAGCGAGCGAGACATCGTCTGTAGTTTTTGTTGTCCGCCGTAGACAATCGAGCGTATGATCTGCCTAGACTTGAATTCGCTCAAGTGAGTTTATACACATTGAGTACAGTGAACGCGTGCTAGGATGGAAACTATTGAGCGGCGAAGATGTATTAAATTTAGATAAAGAGTTATTTGTCTGGCGGACTATTATCAGCAATTTAAGTACACTGTTTAGATTGATTTTCTTTTTAGTTTTTAACATTTGCTTAAACTTTTTGCTTTTCTATATTAAAAATGTTTATAAAATACGCTAAGTTTTTTTCTCTATTCAAAGTACAGAAAACTCTTCAGTTTTTCCAAACCATATCTAATCGAAGTGTTTCGCCCAATTGTCCCAATATCAAATCAAAGTTTTTCCCCCAATTCGTTCGTCCTAGCGAGTCTCCACTTTAATAAGTGTTGAAAACATTTAGCCGCCTTCCTTAATTCTTATCGCATCTATTAACAACGTACACATAATAATTTCACATTGGCAAATTCTTGCTAATTAGTTAATTGCACACACACAGGTACACACTCAAACACATACACGCACACACACACGGACAGAGTCGCTTCGTCGTATTTAACTTTTACGAGAGCAGCGCGTGTTGTCTGTTTTGCAAGCCATAAAAATTTGTCCAATCTTATTGGCAATATCTATCTCGATTCTTGGCCATTCCAACGTACATAGTATATCGTATCGTATCGTAGCGTATCGCGCTTACGAAATTGACTGCAATTTTCTAACGAATTCGGTTTGCGTTTTGTTTCTGACATCCTTTCGAGAACCTCGGGTTGAAGATCAACTTTCTATTTCGCTCGATCGATACGTGTTTTTGTGTTCTATTTATGTTTTTTTTTTTGTTGAGTGCTTTACGGTGGCAAAACAGTTTTTAATTAAAGTACGCCAAAGATCGTATCGTAAGTGAGGGGGCGCGCAAACAGAAAAAAAGAAATAAAGAACTGCATCTTTCACATTTTCGAGGTTGCCAGACTAGACGCGATTAATTTCGTTTAGCTCAATTAATTTCAATGAGATCATCGGCCTGTGGAGTGCAATGAAATGATCAGTTGGGCTTATTATATAAGTAGCTGCGTAATCTTAACTGCAGATCAGCTACAGATCTTCGCCCAGCCAGAGATCTATCTGCTTCTGCATTGTCTCGACTAACTAGCTCGCCCCATGTGCCATATGCTGCCTTTGAGCCACGCGGCCTTTGCTATTCATAAAACCCTAAACATGGCAAGCACGCACACACACACACACACACACACACACACACACTTGTTGGCACACATTGAAAGAGAATAGCAACAACAATGGCAATGGCAATACAAAGCGCCGTCGGCAATACGAACGCGGCACAGTGAAGATCTTCTGTGGGCGCTTTTATGGGCGTGCAAGATCTGCAGTTTTTACGATCGTAGACCGCAGATCGCCGACGGTGGCTGGCGATGTGATTTTAACGACTACCGAATTCTGTCCAGATGTTGCTGCCGCTGCTGCTGACGGGGGTCAGGGGTCGCGCGAGGAGCTTTGGCATAAATCACGCGGGTGAACGTGGGTGATTCGTTTGGGCTGAACTTTTTCGGGCAAACCGAGTGCGCTGCATGAAGCTGTTAAAGATTTGTACAGAAATCAAGTTGAACTAATGACGACGCGCTGCATTCGCTGCACTCGTTGTGCAACATTGCGCAGTGACAATTGGCAAAGCGACACGTGGCGTGGCTGCGTCGATAAGAATCGTCAAAGCGAATTTGCGTTACGTATACGACACGTGTGCGCCCATTGTGTGCACACTCGCCCTGTCCCGCTCTGTCTGTCTCCCTGTCTCTCTCTCTCTCTCTCTCTATCTCTCTTTCTCTTGCCTAGCGAGTGCAAACCAAACGGACATATATCAAGCCAAAGCCCACGGATTACTCATTCATATCCGCAATTGTGTAACAGTCTGCAGGCCAAAAGAGTCTCCGTCTCAGCCTGTGGCGCAGCCCGAGCAGAGCACATGGTGTCCGATCTGGATGTGGACAGAGCTGCGGCTCCACGCAGCCATTAAAAAGTGAATCCAGTGTGCCATAGCTGTCGCAGCGACGCCAGCGCGCGCGCGCGCTCGAGCTCGCACTCGCACTCGTTCAGCCAAAGTAAACCAATTTTTACAAAATATTAGAGCAACAAATTAATGACAGTGCAAGCGGAGCGGCAAAAAAGCCACGAGTCCACGAGGGCGTGCACGTTTCGGGAATACTCTTCATGAAGTAGACAAAATGTGTAACCCCAATAGATGCAGCTTTTATAATTATAATAATTAAAATAAATTACCATTAAATATTATCATTATTTTAAATTGCAATTTTATTATTAAATATGAAAATTGTTGAATAAAATATTGATTAATAATTGTTTGATAAAAAATTATAGCAAAAATAATTCTATAAAATATACTATAGATGTTATAGAACAGAAGAAAAATTAGGAAAATAAATAATTGGCTTGGTGAAAAATTATATAAGCCTAAAAATAATTGCAAAGTTTGACGAAGAGATTTAATTTTATTTCTTTGCTTTATTCAGTCACTTTTATTTATTTATACATTACTTATATTTCAAGAATAAAGCCATATAAATATATGGATACATTCATTATTTGCAATCTCTGTGACAAACAGCATAGCCAAGTTAGAACTACCCATTTAGGCAGTGTAGCCGCAACTACGCCTGGCGACTTTCAATTAAAAAAGAAGCAAAAAATAAGAATGACAATCTGATGTCGTCGTCGTCGTTGTCGTTGTTGTTGTCGTTGTTGTTGCTGTCGTCTTGCTGTTGTTGCTGTTGCTGCAGTTGTCGTGCCGCAAAGAAAAGCAAAAGCTGCTGGCCCGCAATGCAGTCGCTGTCGCTGTCGTTGTCGCTGTTGCAGTTGTTGTTGTTGTTGTTGCCGTTGTTGCTGTTGTTGCTGCTGTCGCAAAACTAAAGCCAAGCCCGATAGACCAAGAGACCGCTAGCGAGCCGAGGTCCGAGCAATACAATTTACTAGCTTAGATGCTTGCCATGAATAAATAAAATAGCAAAGCACATTAACGCCCCGCTGCAGCTGCCAACTGTGGCCGCCTTCGCTGCGGCTGCGACGGCAACGGCAACGACGACCGCAGACCATCCGAAACTTGAATCGGCCCAAGAGTCAAAATGCAAGAAAACCGGACCGATAGATAGCACCGCAGCCGATCAAAAATAGCAAAGGCAGCGCGGGCAGCGTGGCGAGTCTGGCGCACAATTACAAAAGGAGCAAACGTGGCCAGCGTCCAGGCCAGGCTAGGCAGGCCGAGCCGAGCCAGGCCGGGCCGGGCCGGGCCAGGCAGGCAGCGGGCGCGAAATGGCTTAAAGCAAATTGACGCCGCAGCAGTGGCAGCAGCGGCAGCGGCTGCGGCAAAATGCCACAGCGCAGCTGAGGAAAACACAAAACCAACGCGAGTGGACGCGACCAGCTCTTGTTTTTTTTTTCGTGTTGCCTCCACTTTTTATTATTATTATTTTGTTGTTCGTGTTGCTGCTCTTTTTGCAATCCAGTCAAGGGTGTGGTGGCGTCGCTGCCAGCAGCAGCAGCAGCAGCGGCGCAGCGCAGTGGTCGCCTGTGGTCTCGTGCACGGGTAGCGGCCACAACGACAACGACAACAACAACAACAAGCAGGCAGCGCGCAGCGAAAGAGAAAAAACGAGTCACGCTCAATGCTAAAAACAAAAGACTTAGGCAACAAACTTGCTGCGCGCTGCGCGCTGCTCGCAGCCACTCGACAGCGGCCTTTGATACAATTTTCTGACTAAGCGACTGTCTGTCAGCTGCAACAGTGTGTGTGTGTGTGTGTGTGTGTGTGCATCTCTGCGAGTGTGTATGTGTGTGTGTGTGGGCACCCGCCCAGGCAAGCGGCGACTCTGGCTGCATTGGCTACTGCCCATAACGGCGTTGTTAGTAAAGCAGCGTCGACTGCGCCGCCGACGCTGACTGCGCTGCCGATTACCGTTAGCGCCAGTCAGTATAGCGTGCTGGGCGTCGCGTCGCGTCGCGTGTGTGTGTGTGTAAGTGTGCTGGTGTGGACTCCATTTGTCTCGCACTCGGCACAGCTACTCGCGCTCGCTCTCGCTCTCCTTGTCTCTCCTGTCTCTCTCTTTTCCCGCCGCAAAGTTCTCTGCCTTGTGTTCTGCGCGCTGCTGCTGTCATTGTTGTTGCTGTCGCTGTTGTTGCCTCGCTATTAAAAGCAAAAGTTTGCAATTAACAGCAAGCGAAAATTGTTTTGTGGTTCAAATATCGCAGGCAGCCCGTGTTCGAGCTGCTTTCGGGGCTGGCCTTTTTGTATTTATGCAACACGACATCTAACATGAAATATTAGCAATAAATTTGTAAATGATTTCTTGCACACACCCTGCCCGCGCTCGAGATAGAAAAACGATATGTGGGCTGGCACTTGTTACAATTTAATCAAAATGGAAAATGAATTTGCAGCTCGCAGTTCGCAGCAGCTGATTACGATTTGTTGAGATTGCAGCGGGTAGATATGGCACGATATTGTCATATATATGGCACAGCACAATGTGTGCGTGTGTGTCGAATTCAATGTACAATTATTTACACGTTTCAATCAAAATTCGGTAGGTTTTTAAGCACAATAACTGACAGTTTAACGGCGAAAGAGAAAGATAATTGCGGACTCCAAATCGGAATCGCTTTTACTTTCTACGCAAAATAATGAAAAGTAAAATGAAACACGAACAAAGTTAAATATGTTTGGCGCATGATTAAGCTGCGCGGGTTGACATAGTTTTGTTTGAGTTATATAATTTTGAAGGGATTTATTTTGAATATTTTATATTAAAGAAACAAATTTCATTAGTAAAAAAGAATTTTTAAAGAATTCACAAAGCGCTTGTAGAGTGTAAGTTATTACATAGAAATATGAATACTTGTTAAGAGTGCTTTTTCTTCTTGGCGGAATATGGCTAGAATATTAAGCGAACATTTTGAGTTTCTTTTCGGTAAAGTTTCCTATACTTTTTAGCGGAATCTAGCTGTACAGTTGCCTAGCATATCACGCGAATATCGAATCACCGTTCATGATTGATCTCTCAAGGCGGCCCCCTGCTGGGCCCTGCTTGAGTTCTCTTCGGTTAGCCAGTTCTAATCAATACTGGGCTGTCTTTATAAGCAGACATGTTGCTGCTTTATTTTCTGCATTTTAATTAAACGTTGCTGTCGCTGCCTTCGTAATAAGCAGGCAAATTGAATTAGATTTTTTTTAGGCGTCTCTTTTGCGGCGCTCGAAGTGCTTCAGTTCGGGCCGCTGGCCACGGACAGACCACACTGCAGCTGTGCGACTTGTTTGGGCGTGTTCCCTGCTGTTGCTGGCAGTCGCGCTCAGCTTCAGCTGCAACTTCAACTGCAACTGCAACTGCCGCGGCAGCAGCAGCAGCAGCGCGATTGTTGAAATTGGGTGTTGCCCGCGGACAGGCTTTGTCTCTCGCGTCTCGTTGCGGTTCTATCAATGCCACTCGGTTAGTTGGCTACTCGAGCAGGCAGCTAGTTATCTATCCAGCTGGCATGAACGCATCATGTGCTGCCACAGAGCGTAGCCAAGTTCTGGCCTAGGAACAAAATGGCAACACGACGATGGCGACGATGGCGACGCATAAATAAATTAGAAAGTCAAAGTCGACCTCTAAACTTTATCTAAGTATATTGCGCGCCTCTGTGGTGGATTATTGCATATTTTATGAACAACAACAGCAATAAGAACAGCAACAACAACGACAACAAGAGCAGCAGCAACAGCAACATCGACGGCGACAGCAACTCGCAGTGCACAATGAGAGCGTCGAGTGCGGCCAAGCGACCACGCCTGTAATTTAAATTAAATTTGTTTCTCTATATTAGGTGCCGCCGCACACACACACACACACCAACAGACACACACAGACATACGTGTGTATAGTATATATTTATATTGATAGATATATCCGTAACTAGGCGTTGCTGCTGTTGCCGACTGACCGATCGATCGCCTCGATGATGAGTTGTTGTTTTTATTGCAGCTCTTGAAGCAACAACAAATCGCACTCTATGCACACTTTTTTCCGGCTTTGCTTTTATTTCTCTATATCCATTTGGTTTTTCGATTTTCTATATTTTATTTTGCAATTTATTTGCCAACCCCCTCGCGCTCTGTACAAATGTTTTTTAATGGGCAGTTCGACATGAAATCCGACAACGACAAATGATTTATATCGTTTTGCGTGCAGAGTGAAATGTGTCAGAGGCGAGTTGCACACACACACACTCGCACACACACGCTGCGCGACATCCAATTTGATTGGTTGGGGGTGTACGTAATCCGTAAACGTAGCCGGAAAGTGCCGCCGAACTAAGCTGAGTCGACTTTCAGCTATGCCGATCCGATTCCGTTCCACGTATATTACGTATACGCCATGCGCATGTGGGCGACCCCGCCGACCGACGCTTGGCGAATGCAGGAACTCGCTCAGCTCGCCGGACATTTGCATATTGGCATGTGCCGTGGCCCTAATGACACCGAACTAAGCGCATCCGCATGCAATTCCACAAACAGATCCGTTCTGGCAAAGATATATGATCATTCAGTTCGCGAGAAACAGAACTGAAGCTCATGGAGTCGGAAAACATTTGCACAATTTTTTACTAAAATCTTTAAGCTGATATCAGAAATACAGCTTAGCATACTATCGCGACACCTTACCGATTTTTCTAAAATTTGAAGCATATATTTATATAATAGTAATCAATGTCTAAACCAAACGAGAATGTTGTAGCTTGAATACTTTGCTTAAGAATCGCCAAATATGGATTTGCGTGGCATGGTATCTGCAATTTAATAAAAGCTTCAACTGCGTAGCATATAAAGAAATCTTCTTATCAATTTTGCAGACTCTAGCTTCTAGAAAAGCAGAGATCTTCACGTTCAAACAAACAAAATAAACGCTAGATTGACTTAAACTAAAAGGAAATGATCAAACGGGAATGCCTTGCTTCGTATTTAGTTTCCATCTTCTACAAATCTGCACAAAAACTGCCAAAAATAATTCGCGAAACTGCAGAATGAATCGCAGCCCGATAAATACTCAAATAATCGAACCACACACACGCATAACTACTCGAGTCTTGGAATAACACCCTTCGTTGACCCGCATTGACTTGGCGCATACGATTGCCCAAGAACGGGTAGATCGACTCGTAACTGCACTCAAAGTATTCGTATGTAGTTCAAAGAGCTCTCGCCATGCAACAAGCAAAGCAATTTCGAGTATCTTTTACAGCTATGTTCATTACGTTAGTTAGTTCTATCGGTCTGGCATAATAGTGCGGACTGCCAGACAGACGGACACAGTGCATATCATAAGTGCGCGGCCCAATTGCGATCGAACGGAGTCGAGGCAGAAGATGCTGCCTCCAGTTGGAGCAATCGGAGCTGGGCAATCATCCGTGGCAAGCGGCGAGTTCGACGTCGGACTTCGGCTCGGACTAACTAAATAAAGAAAGAGGCCCCTTCGAGAGCAGTTGGTACTACATAAACACACAGGCACACACACACACACTCACAGTTAACACACACCTTGACAACGTTTGGTTGGAAAGGAAAGCACAAATTGCCAATCCGATGCGATTTCAGGAATTTAGCATAGTTTGTGGCTTTCATTTGCATTCAATTTGGATTTGGCATTCGCTTATTTTTATTTTCCTTTTCTTCTTCCCCCCTCCCTCTGTCTCTGGTTTTCCTTTTTGCTTGCATTTTATTGTCATTTTACGTTGTTGTTACCAGCAACAGCAACGGCAACAACGACGACGACGACGACGACAACAATAATCGACAACAATAATAGTAACAACAACACACGAATGCCACGCGCCTACTTATGTTGCCATGTGGCATGTGAAGTGGAGCTCGCTGCGATCACCTGCCCCTCAGCCTCCACCGCCCCCGACCCCGACCCCACGCCGATCCCCCAGCCTCTCCCTGCTGCTTTGCAAGCCACACAGAAATAAACGAGCTGCAGTTGAAGTCGCAGGCAAAGGCCCAGCCGGGCCAGTCAGTGGTGCCTTAGATAGATCCACATCCACATCCACATCCCCAGCCACATCCACGTCCCGAGCTGATGCCGATGCTGCTGCTGCCGCGTTGCCAGTTAAATTGCAAAACACCTTTGCAGCGACAGCCAAAAGCCAAACAGCCCAGAGCCAGCGGAGCATGGCCTGCCAGGGGAAGAGGGGGAGGAGCTGAAGCTGCAGAGACGCAGATGGAGATGAAGCTGGAGCTGGAGCTGAGCTTGTGCTGCGACACTGATTCGCATGTGTTTGTGTGCCTTCTGATACGATTCAGTTTGTTGTTGGTGTCGTTGTTGCTTAGATCTTGCACTACATAAGGCCACATACATGTTTGCAGCTGAGGCATGGGTAGCTACAAAAGTTGGCCGGAGTTGAAGGTACAGCAGAAAGAATACTACAATTTAATTTAATAATTTAAAATAAAAGAAATTTATGGACAAGCTAATGCTATAATGAAGATATCTTAAAGATCATAGATCAATAGATATCAGTATATTTAAGAAGTTTCTTTTTTTGGTTTTAGAAGTTTTCAGAATTTACATGAGAAGTTTTTCTCTGTTCCCACAGTTTGTAGTTTTTTTTATTTAATATTTTTTATATATATCATTTAACTTGGAAACTTATTTTAGACCATACAGATTGCCGTTTCAGCTTCTTAAGTGAATCCCAATAAGAAAACACTCACTGAACCGTATGAAACTTGGTAGGCAATTTCTGCCACTAAAGTAGTTACTAATGCTAAGCAAATTAATTTCAATCTTCTATCTGGTTCCATAAGAATTCGGTATTCCCTTAGGCAACTTTTCTCTCTGCCCCCAGCTTGCAGTTTTTCTTATTTCTGGAAAGATTCTTTAGTCTACAGTTGAGTTTTGTCTTGCATTAAATATTTTACATACATCATATATAACTGCTGCTCCACTTGCTCGCCTCGCCTCGAACTGCCCTCGTTATGCATATTCCTAGCTATGCGCTGTGCTCTCCGTCGTCGTCGTCTTTGGCGACCGCCTCCTTCTTTGCCAGCTTGGAGAGTTTGTGCCTTGGCGCGCAATCGGCGAGATCTCAACTGATAGAGCAATGATGTGTATGTAGCTGGAGATGGAGACGGAGACGGAGACGGAGCTGCACCGACTGGCACTAGGCGCAAGGCACAGGCACAGGCGCAACCTTAACTTGGCCAGAGCACATACTCCAGTTTGCAATAACAGCAACAGCAACAACAACAACAAAAACAACATCAGCTATTGCCATTTTTGGTACATGGATGTGGAGTGTGGCGCTGTAGCCGGAGCTGGGTCTGCGCTGCCACGTCGCTCATGTGGCAACGGCAACGGCAACGGCAACGGCAACATGATGTTGGTGGAAATTTATGTCATCCCTTGTTGTCGTGTTGAATCTTACGATGACATTTCCAACATAATTTAAGCCCACGCATGCGGTCCATCGTCGCACAAAACAATTCAGCTCGAGGATCGTAATGGGTGTTGAATGGCGTGTGTTGGCCCCAAAACACACACGCTCACACACACATTGCCAGAGTGTGTGTGTGTGTGTGTGTGTGTGCTTGTCTCTTTTGGCATTTGGGCAACAGCGATGACACCAGCCCAGAAGAGACGACAACGCCTGGCGATAAATCTGCTGCATTGCGTGGTTGGAAAAATCCAAAATCGCAAAAAAAAAAAAAAAAGAAAAGCAGACAAAAAAAAAAGTAAGAAAGAAAAAGCTGAAAAACAGCACGAGGCGTGGAATCGTGAACAAATCGTCTGCATTGTAATTTAATGTATCAATTGCTTTGATTTGCCAATTTCAGTGATCACTCGACGCTTCTCGTCTGCCTCTCGGGGGCGACGACAAGCGGCACGAGCAGCGACTCCAGCTGATAGCTGAGACCGCGAGCTGAAGCTGTAGCTGTAGCTGAAGCGGCATCCGAACGTTGATGGCGCAGCCGAAGCTGCCGCACAGCTCGAGCTGGAGCAGCAGCACTTGGGGCTTGATTAGTGTGATTTAGTTACAGGCCGTGTGCCAGGCGCATGACACAGACACAGCGATACAACGGCTAAGCGAGCGTCGAAATTGCAAGGTAGTCGCCGGCGGAGATGCCCTGGATAATATGGCTAATGGAGATGAATAGGTCGTTTAGGTCGCCAGACTCAATTTGGTAGATTAGGCGGATTACTATGCCGATTCCATTATGGTTTAAGCCTTCTAGATTCTAACAAGTGCTGGTAAATTCAAAAAAATACATTTTTAAGTGTTGCTAAATACTAAAATATTCAAATTTTGTCACTAGAAGATTGAAACTAGTGTTAAAAAAGCTTGAGCAGAGCTTCAAATGCTTACTTCTGGGACAAACCTAATAAATTGATTTTTTCTGTGACAAGTGTTGGTAAAGTCCATATGAAGCATTTTTAAGTGTTGCTAAATACTTACAAAATTAGGTATAGGCACCAGGAGATAGAAACTAGTGTTAAAAAGCTTGAGGAGAGCTCCTTATTCTTACGCCAACATAGTATAAATCTAACAGGCTGATTTTTTCAATGTTAAGTGTTGGAAAATTTCAAGAGATACATTTTTAAGTGTTGTTCAATACTAAAATATTAAAAATTGCTAATAGGGAATAGAAACTAGTTGAGGAGAGTCCCTTAGGCATACTTCAACATGGTACAAACCTTACAGGCTGATTTTTTCTATATTAAGTGTTGAAAAAGTCTTAAAGATTCATTCTATGGGGTTGTTCAATACTAAAACATTTCAGTATGGCAAAAGGCAAAGAATACTGTTATAGTTGATAGAAACTTAAGAACTTTAGCAACTTAAACCTCAAGGTTTAAATATTGTCATACTGCGTACGATATACCCTTTCTTTCAGCATCCTCTTAGAGGGTATAAGCACTTCAGCTGCATCGCTGACTTAGCGAAGAAGTTAAATCGCCCGTTGGACTTGAACGATGCTCTCGTTGTAGTTTGCACAATATTTGATTCCATCTGCAACTGACGCGCCGCGCGGACTGCTTTCGTGTGGACCGGGCGTACCGTGTACGCTATAGAGGGTGCTGGGTGCTTGGTGCTTGGCTAGGGGGTACTCAGTACTACTCAATACCGGGGGACCCGGGGCCGGCCCACTGTGTGTGCAATTTGCTACACGAAACTGTGCCACAACAACATCTGCGCCTCCGCTTCGGGTACCTTTAGGTGCTTTGCTGCCCGCCGCTGCTCCGCTCTGGATCGGTATGGTTGGTATGGTCCGTATGCTCACTTATAGTTCGTTTGTAGGAAATGAAAACATCTGCTGACTGATTGCCCCCTGGTTGCCAGGTTGCAGCAATACCAAGCGAGTGGCGGTGCGAGCGAGATGAAAGCGACGCAGACAGAGAGGCAGACGTCGTCTCCAGTCCCAATCACTCAGGCGAGTTATGAACAACAGTTAGACGAGATGGAGCTGCCACTGCCGCTGCGAGGGCCATGCTAGAGCGTAGGTCTTCATGGATCAATGGGATACGCGTGATATCCTTCGGCAAGATTCCAGTGCAGTTCAGTTGCAGTTGTTGTGCTTTTTCACGTCTTCCGTTGGCTGCTTTGATTTGGTTGCAATAATTGTGCCATTACCACAGCGAGAGGGAGTCTGCAGACTGTAGACTGTAGACTGTAGACTGTAGACTGCAGACTCTACACGCTCCACACTCGCCGCACGCCGAGGCTTGAGCTGGGGCTGCGACTGGGACTGGACTGGGCCAGCTCTGGGCGCCTTTGGCTTGTGTCTACATTTGCATCCGTTTGAGGGGGCCTTTCGAAAGTCACCAGAGACAGGGAGAGACATACTCAGAGAGAGCGAGAGCGAGAGCGAGAGAGAGAGAGGCAGACATACCTCTTAGATACTAGTTTCGCTCTGGCAGCGCTTAACGGTTCTCGGTCCTCGCCTAATGCGAGCGCATTGATGCGCATTTTGCGGCTAACTTCGCTTAGTCGTTTGCCATATTTGCGGCTAACACCGAGGTAACTGAAACAGACTAAGGGCGAGGCGGAGGGAGTAGGAAGGAGGACTCTCGAACTGCAGCTGGGGCGTGTAACTGGGCCATTTGTGTAACCGGCACATAATCAACAGTTGCTTAGTCAGGCTAGGGCCACGGCCAGGGTATTCACATTTTAAGCATGCTCGTTATCATAATGTGTTGGATCATTTGGGCGGAGGGTACCGCGAGCTGCAGCTCTGTTCCACATTCGTCCCACGCTCGTCCCCGTTGCAGCTCGTCCTACTACTCTGTAATCAGTGGCACAGCCGGGGAGCGAGGGAGAGCGGGCGAGAGGGCGCTGTGAGTGACCTGAATAGTCTCAATTATAGTGCTAGAAATGGGCAAAATATTAGTGCTATTCGTTCGCCATTAGAGCAATCTTCTCCAGGCTTCAAAACGAGCAAAAAAACGCCAACTCCAACTCAAAATGCCGGGCAAAAGGTTGCCAGTTCGTAGGATCATCAGGTGCGATGAAACCGATCAGCGCTAACGAAGCGCATTAAGTGAATATGTCTGCGAAAGTAGCAAAATGAACCCCATAATCCAGGGTTAAGCTCTGAATTAGTCAGGCACTCAGAATTGAATACTTTGTATTCATTTTCCTATATCGTACAGTAAGCAGAAATAACCAGAGCAACCTTGTGCATTTTGTTTATCCTACCATACCATACTTAACTAGTTCAATTGTTTAAGCAAGGTTTAGATTTCTATGCCAAAGATACTTCTTTCATACCTTTGCTTTATTCCTATTCATCTTCAGCTTCTGCACAATTGTTTGAAACCTCAACTTCATTGCCAGCTCCCTCATTAGAATTAACTTAAGATCTACCTAGATATCATTCGATTAGCTCGTCCGGCGCACGCATCGCGCACTAATTGTGGCCTGTTTCGCAACGATTCAAGCCGAATTCGATTGACCAATTGGGTAATTGGCCAACAACATATTACACGATATATATTATGCTCTCGAATTAGGCCTTCTTCAATTAACGCGCAAAGGCCGCCGTCGATTTTGCCACAAAACTAACCGACTAATTTCGCAGAATCTCATGCACATGTTAAGGGGAAGGAAGTGGCCGGAAGGGTGAGTTGGCTGGGGGGGGGGGGTTAGCTAGGCAATTACCAATTATCTACTGTTTTCTACACAAATTTAACATAATTTGGCCAGTTTTGCGTTCAAATTGTGCCACAATTGTGGAAGTTGGCTGTGGTCAGGGCCAACCACGCGCGCCACCCAGCGCCGTCGGGTGACGGGGAGTGGATCGGCGGGTAACGGTGGGTAACGGAGCTGCTCAATTGTGGCCACAGCCGAAGATTATTATATTATTTCGGCTACCGACTGCCAATGTATTTCGCATAATCGAAAGTGACCGAACCGCAGCGCAGATTTGACTGATCTTTTGTCTGTCGTTGGGCTGTGAGTGTGTTGGTTATGCGCACAGGTTGAAACACATAAAAAACAAAAAACGAAAAAAAGAAAAACTATAGCAAAAAATGATTGATGCCAATGCGGCGCTGGGCTAATACAACTTAAAACTCAGTTAAAAAACAAAAGCAGCCCAAAAGCAAAAAACAAAAATCAGAAACAGTTGAGGTAAAAATGAAAAGTATTCGCTATCGGGTATTGGTATTTGGTATTTCGTATTCGTTGAGCTATTGGTATAGGTAGCTCATAGTCTTAACCGCATTTCGCCGAAGGCGTAACACACTCTAAACCGGAAGGGTAATTAACTCGCTTTGCCGATCACGCCTTTGCATTCGGAGCAGATGGCTGGCTGGCTGGATGGATGGATGGTTGGTTGGATGGCCACGGATACAGATACATAGCTACAGCGACAGCTAGAGCCGCAGTAGATACAAAGATACTGATATAGTCCGATAGATAGATAGATGAATGGATGGATGAATGAATGTCTTGGGCTTCGGTTTGGGTTTGGGTTTGGGTTTGGGCTTTGGTTTTTAGGGGTTTTGGTTTCAGTTCGGTTCGTATATTAAAAAGCTATAAGTTTCAGGTTATTTCTACAGCTCTCTTCGCCTCTTGCTGTGCCCCATCTACTCCCCTTTCTCTCTCTCTCCCTGCCGCTTTTTGGCGCTATGCGCATGATTAATAATCAAGCAAGTTTCGTAGGCAAATGCGTTCAAATTATGTTTGGGGCGCTGCCAGGATTGATGGGTGTATAAAGTCTTCATTTATGCGCTCATTTACGAAATATGTGCTTTTTAATGGCTATATTAAAGGCTCGAACCGTGCGGTTTTTCAATAAATAAATTACAAAACTGCCTCAATTAAGTTATTTGTTAAGATTTCTCTCGTTATACGAAAGAAATTGTAGCTGATATTTAACTGATCATTTGCGAGCTAGTAGGAAAGGCAGTAGATGAGCAGACCCCAATAGGATCGAGAAGTATGGCTGAAAATTGAAATTGGAAAATGGCTCTAAATATTAAAAATATGGATATTGACTGCAAGACACCCTGTTAATAATGTAGAACGAACCAGAAAGGCTACTCAACTGACATATGCATTATATATTGCATTTCCAGCTGATTCCAGAGATCACAGTACTTTTTGCTTATATATTTTGCACATCTAAGATGTATCTCAACTCATGCTTGTATATTTTGCACATCTAAGAGATATCTCTTCCCATAAACAGCTTCCAAACGCTCACAGGGTATATGCCAGAAATATATACTGAAAGCATTCCAAGAATTAACTATAACTTTCTGCACTGGGCGGGTTCGCAGGCGACTTAAGTTAATGGGAACCAATTACAGTTTTAATGCCTGAAAACCGTTTGTCTCTGTCGTCAAATTGATTTATAATCCTCGTGCAATTAAGTCAGACATAAAGCTAATGTTAATTCGAACGTTTCGAGCAATTAGAATGGGCGATCATTTTTTTTTTATAGCTGAAGAACGGTTTTTTATGGACTTATTATGTCTGCGAGATGCAAGAGAATCCAAACTGGATATATATATAAAATATCGAATGATTCACGCAATTTTCTTTGTTTGATTGTTTTATTTATTGATTTTTCAATTTTCCATAACGATCTCTCATCCTTCATGTTCAAATACATATATATATACTCTATATGTGTATACATATTAAACGTTAAGTAAATGTTATAAAATGTATTTTGAGAATTGCGATATAATTAGCACTAGAAATATTTCAAACTTACATAGCCTATACATTGAAAATATCCTTAACTCCATCATCGGCTCGATGGTGCGTATAAGGAATATGTATATAAGAATTAATAATATATTTACACCGCCTGCGCAATATATATAAATGTATATATATATATATATAGTACAGCTTGTAACTAGTTCTTAGATGATAATAATAGTTATATAATTACATTAAAGAAGTTCATATCGAGTGTGTGTTCGTGATTAGTTTACAGTTAAGTTACGAAATTTCAGCTGAAACATTTTGTTAAATTTCATTTATATTATATATATTTATATTTATTTTTTTTTTTTTTTTTGTTTAAATTTAACTCTTTTGTTTTTCCCTTACTTCACCGTCTTTTTCCATTGATTGCATAGCTACGAGTAGTTTTTCATGGGTTTTCTTTTCTCTTGAACTTATCAACTAGATTTCCACGCTGGTTTTTCCCGCATGGATCCATAAGTAAATGTAGAAGGAAAAATGCGAGCTACACTTATGTATAGGTTCCCTCTCGGAGGCACGCTTAAGTAATGTTTAAAGTAACCGAACTGCAACACGACAACAACGACGACAACAACACAACAACAACAACACATGAGCAACATAGCGGTACTTTAGGTGCTAACGGCAATTGTTTCCGCAAGACTCGCCTGATTGTTGTTGCTGCTGCTGCTATTGTTGTTGCTATTGTTGTTGTTGTTGTTGTTGCTGCTGCTGCTGTTGTTGTTGTTGTTGTTCAGGGGGCCATTGGCGAGCAGCTCCTTGGCAAAGTTCACCGATTGCCGCGTCGAAACCGACAACTGATCGTCACTTCCCGCATATTCCTCGGTATCGGCATCGGCCCCGCCCAGACTGGTGGGCGTGTAGACGCGTTTCATGAACGATCGTATGTCGTCGAAACAGGCCTCATCCGAACGATCCTTGGCCTCGTTAGAGCTGGGCGAATCGTTGTACTCGAAGCCGCCGGCCTCAGCCTCGTGCTTCTTCACGTGCCGATCGAGATTCGTTTGCTGGCCGAAGGAACGATCGCAGCGCCGGCAGGTGAACGGGCGCTCCTTGTTGTGTATGTTACGCACATGACGCTGCAGATTTGACGAGATGCTGAACGAGCGATCGCAGTAGTCGCACTTGTACGGCTGCTCGCCCGTGTGCGTGCGCAGATGTCGCGTCAGATTGGCGGACCGCGGGAATACTTTGTTGCAAAACGTGCATCTGTAGCGATCCTTGAGACGGCCGCCAGCGGCACCAGCGGCGCCAGCGGCGCCAACGGCGCATCCCGATCCTGAGCCGGCACCCTTGTGCGCGGCTGCACGGCCGACCGCAAGGCCGGCAACGCAGAGAGCATCGTGGAAATTGTGTCCGGGCGGAAACGGCAAGTGACGCGAGTTGGCGTTGAGCGGCATCGCGTGACCGCCAACTGGCGACTTGGCTAGAGCCTCAAAACCTTGCCGTCCGCCCCCTTGGACTAAAAAATGAAACGGTTGCGTTGACAACTGTGCGCGATAGAATTCCTCGAGCAGCATCTGCGGTTGCAGCGCGCGTGGACATGCCATGGCCGAGGCGGCGGCAGCGGCTGCGGCAGCGGCGGCACCGGCGGCCACAGAGGCGGCCGCTGCGCTGTCGGACATGCTGCTCAGCTCGCCGCCGGTGCTGATCGGCGGCGACGGCGAAGGCGTCGGTCCGGGCGAGGCACTGACACTGGGCATGGGGCTGCTGCCCTTGTACGATTGACGCGATGTGGAGGATTCGCCGGAACTGTGCTTTATGCGTTTCAGCTCGGGCTGCACGTCATCGTCCGGCTCCAGTTCGGGCGTGGGCGTGCGGCTGGACATCGAGATGGAGAGCGGCACCGGCGTAGTGGCTGTGCACAGCGAGCTGCGTCGCTTGCGACTGATGGACAAATCCAACGGCTCCGCACTGCTCTTGTCCTGCTCCAGCTCCGTTTCCGCTGGCGGCGGTGTGCTGACTATATCGATGGATTTCTGTAGTAGGAGAAGGGCGAGAGGTTAGTACATGCCAGGCAAGATTGGGCAGGGATTTCTCAACTTACCCGATCGTTCTCCAGCTCGTTGTCATCCTCGAGCTGCTGCTGCTGCTGCTGCTGCGTCTCGGACTTGAGCTTATCGGCCTCATGCTTGGGCTTCTTCGTCTCCAGCTGCTCCGCTTTCAGCTGCTGCTCGTCCTCATCGTCCTCCTCATCGTCCGAGGCCTTCAGCTCGGACTTGATGGGCTTGATATCGGGCGTACTGGACTCGCACTTCAGACGCGGCGATGCCTCCGCCTTGAGACTCATCGCCGCCTGCAGCTGCTGTTGGAAGGCGGCTTCGCTGGAGACCAGCGGCGCCAGGCCGCGACTCATGTCAGCCAACTGCGGATTGGGGAACATGTGCGGCAGCCCGAAGTTCGCTGGCTGCATGCTCGACGAGAAGAAGTTGGGCAGCGTGTACGGCTGGAAGCCGGCAAAGAACGGCGGCGTCGGGCGCATCATGAACAGATGATTGGGTGGCGTGGCCATGCTGCTGGTATCGCTGCCGCCGAGACGCTGATGTGCACCCGTGGGCAGTAGAAGAGGCGATGTCTGCTGCTGATGCTGCTGCTGCAGATGCTGCTGCTGCTGATGATGATGCTGCTGCTGCTGCTGCTGGTGATGATGATGATGATGATGGTGTTGCGGATGAGGATGCGACAGTCCCTTCTGCTGGCTGCGGAAATTGTCCGTGGTATCGCAGAACTTCTTGTGCTTGGAGAGCGAGGTGACCGTGCTGAAGCTGGTGCTGCACTTCTTGCACTTGATCTGCATGCGACAGTCGGCGTGCATTCGCTTGTGCCGGCAGAGATTGGAGAACTGCGTGTACGCCTTGAAGCAGACCTCGCAGGCGAACGGCTTGACCGAGGAATGGATGTGCTGGTGCTGCTTGAGGCCCGACGATGTGGCGAATGTCTTGCCGCACTCCGGACACGGATGACTGCGTGCGCCGACGTGGTAGGCGCGAATATGACGCTGTAAATTCGATGGGTCACAGAATACCTGCAAAACAGAGACAAGAAGCGATCGCGATCATGAGACAATGAGGCTGAGGAACTGTGGAACTGTGGAACTGTGTAGATCGCAGATCGGAGAGCGAGACGAGTGAACTCTACCTACTCGGCTCGGCTTGGTTCGGCTCTGCTCTCGTTCCCGTGCCAAATGAAATGAAACTGAAATTAATCAATCATCTGCTGCTGTGGCCGCTAAACGGATCTCTGCGAGCTGAGCGGGAGACTAGACAATGCCTACCCTCTCCCCCACTCTCTCGCTCTCTTTCTCGCAGTGCGAGATTACGCAAAGGTAAGCGACAACAACATCTCCACCCACTAGCAGCAGCAGCAGCAACACCTTCGTCAATTATTAACATCAATTGCTACAATTGTCGTAGCCGGACCATCCCCGAGGCCGGCTCTATCCCCCCCTTCCCTTGCTACCCGTTAAGCCGTGACCAGGCATGCTCCACACAAGACGTGACTGCTTCACAAACAGTGACAGCTGCGAGCGGGTCACTCCTTCAAGCTTGCCTAGACCCGCAACCCCTGCTGGAAATCCAAGCAAACTTGGTATATATCAACTTTAATAAGAGTTCTTGATGCTAGCTCAGGGATCGTGGAGTTACCCCAAGAGTTGCGTCTCCTCCTAGGCGCAAAAAAAGGTTAACAATCACTTCACGCGAAAGTCACAGTGCGATCACAAGTCACATCCCTGATCAAAGCCACAGCTAAAGCTCTCGTTTTTTTTTCTGTGTTTTTAGGGCAGAGAGAGTGTTGCGGGGGGTAACGCAATGACAGATCGAGCCATTCATTTGGCCCAGGCGAGCCTAGGCAGGCGCACCGAGCACACAGAGCCAGTTTCAGTTGGCTATATAGCCAGTTTTTATTCAGTACCCACTTCAAACTTGATTTCGGTCAGCCTCCACCCGCGCTGCCTTTTACGAAACTGTTATGCCTAATCATGCTGTCATAATGCGCTACGAATTCATATCAAACGATGATCGAGTCAGCCTTTTTTGTCTATGGATGTCGAGGAGACGAGCGAGGGAGCGAACAGGGCGAACGGGCGACCCGAAGTCGAAGTCGGGTCTGAAGACAACAGACGACGGCGACACACACAAGAATAGCTCGTGCTATAACTACATCAAATGGATTAGATTCAACTACTCTCAAAAAAGGCGAAAAACGCCACAAAAGACGGCGACGACGACGATAGTGCTACAACAACAACAAAAGTAACTCGACAGAGCTGAAGACTCATGGATAAAGTGTAGGTGTTTTGGCATGCAGGCAGCGACGTTGACAGCGACGCCAACGTCAAAGCCAACGGCAACTGCGACGGCAACGGCGACAGCGATCGAGACAAGCTGCTTCGAGCTTGCTGCTTGGTGCCTCGCAAAAGGTTGGACTCTGGAATGTGATTGTCTGCTGTTGTGTGTGGCGTTAGACCCGTACGTGGGGTCAGGCCAAGGCAGAAGGCGACTGGAGTAGGGCAATGCAGGAAGATGCGAAGATCTGGAGCTGGCAGAAGAAGCGTAAACTGGTTGAAAGCCAGTCCAACCAACTAGCAGGGGGCTAAGCCCGTTCGACTTGCGGGTTTTTGCAGCAAAGTATCTATAAGATGGCCAAATGTGACGCGTGGAAGAAAGCTCAATCTGTCTTACGGTAAACAAGGTGGTTAAGGAGAGGAGCACGCCAAACTACGTCTTGAATTTTAGCTCATATTGTAGTTATAAGTTTTAGGAAAGCTTCAAAAGATCCTAAGAGCTTAGGAGCTTAGGACTTTAGGACCTGAAGTCCTTAGGACCTTAAGACCTTAGGACCTTAAGACCTTAGGACTTGACAAACTTAACAGCAGGAAAAGCTATCGAAAATCATTCACAACTTCAACCAAGCTACTAAGAGTGTTACCTTATAAATCTCTACCCCAACGACTTGTTGCAATCCCTTCGTTCGACCCGTTACTTCGGCAGCTCACTTCGTTAACCCCATCCCAAAAGCAGTGAAGTGCAGCTAAGCCGAAATGGAAAACATGCTAGATCCGTGGCAAATCCCTTTTGTAACGCTTTAAGCTTGCTGCTTAAGACAAACAAAGCTGACAGCTGCAGAGACCCCGTTTTACCCGAGATCGTCTGTCCTCGTTCCGAGCGGATTGTCAGTGGACCCCAGCGAAAGTGCTGCCCTTTTATGTAGCACTGCCCGTTGCAGCAAGATCGATCATCATTTGTTTAGCCCCGGTGGCTCCCGTTTATGTCGCTGTCCGAAAGGGAGTGGATACCGCGTTACGACGTCTGCCCGTCCCGAATCGAAGGGGTTGCGGGTAGACGAGGGCAGAAGAGGGCAGACAATGCGTGCTACTTACATGCCACCGAAACAATTACAGCGCGCTAAGTAAACTAACTGTAATGCAGCGCGGGACTCGATTGAATCGATTGAAATACCGTTGGAAATGAAATCAAACGGAGTGCAGTGAGAGGGAGAGAGAGAGAGAGAGATGGAAAAAGGGAAACTCGAAAAGAAAAAGCTTCAGCTTGACTCCGCAGCCCAAGACGACCACAAGATTGTAATCAACATGCCATTAAAACATCTTTGCGAGATGTCGAAGTCGTCGATGACAATGACGAAGTGCTCGGCATGTAACGAATCGCCCGGAATCGATGGATAGACTTCAGTCCCAGTCTCTACCTCTCTCTCTCTCTCTGCGGCCCTTTAATTTTACTTTGGCATTCAAATGCAGCGCGAAGATGAACAACAGAAAGACAACAACAACAACAACCACAGTTAAGGCAACGGCAACTGTCGATCTGCTCCGCGTTGAGGCAAATAACAAAGTTTCTTCATTACCGTAGCAGCTCAAATGATCGCTTAAGTGTTTTGGATGAGTACACGCCCTGATTTCGGTATTACTCGAACGCGTGCGGCTCTGGCAATGGATCTAGCCATGGAGAGGGAGCCGGGAGGCGGGTAGATCAGTAGACAAGTAAGCAGAGAGCTTGCCTGCTTTGGCAGCGCCTGCGGCTATTGATCTGCTAGAAATCAAAAGTCTTAACAATAATTAATGATCGCAGATAGTTCTGAAATCCCTGTTCTTACAAAGGCAGAAGAAGAAGACCTCAGGGTTATGTAAGTTGAAAAACCCAATCCATTTCCAAGCTGCTCGATTGAAAGTGATCATGCTTTACAGCTAGTCTGCTTTTCTCTGACTCTCCAGATCTCTCTACCTTGTTCACATTGCTTTCTCGACTTACCTTGGAACAGTTCTCGCAGGAGTATTTCCGTATATTATTATGGGCGATGGCTCCGTGCTTGATCAGCAGCGGACGATGGCAGAAACGCTGCGAACAAAGCTCGCAGGGGAATTCGCCGCGCTTGAAATGATGCGCAGTCACTAGATGATCGTCCAGGCTGAAAAGAATAAAGATCGCAATTAGTATGGATATAGATATACCTATAGACGGTTTATCGGTGTGTGCCTGTCAAATGAAATTAGCCTCAGGCTGCAGGAGGCAGGGGACACTGGCAATCGGCAGCCTCAATCAGCGTTGTCATATGCGTTAGTTCACACGCCTTCGCGCGCCCGGCAGGCAACTCCTTTGTTTGTTGTCCAACTGAGGTGACGCCCAGGCTGTAGCAGAAGGGTCCGTCCCCGTCCGTTCCCGCCCGTCGTAGAGTCCGCCGGCGTCAATTAGTCAAATGATGTTCAATATTTAATATGCGAGCCTGATAAGCGATCGCGCGCGCCCTGCAACAGCTGCGTCCAATGAGTCTCCACTCCACTTCCCCGAGTGCGTCCTTGATTTGGATTGCGCGATGATTATCGCGGCACTGCCGGCACACGCGTGGGAGGAGCCACGTCGACAAAAGGCGGTACATTTTTAGCATTTTTTCTCCCCATTTTTTTGTCTGCCTCTTTTTTTTTCTTTGTTTTTCCCCTGTGATTTTTGTCATCGACATGGAAGAGCTGACGGCACCGCGTGCTGCCCAGTCTGTCGCTGTGTGGGCGTTTGTTTGCTTACAACAACAACAACAACAGCTCGCTGGAGCAGTAGGGGGGACTAACCATGCATGTTCAACATCAGATAAATTGCAAAGCCTGACGGACTCGCCGACACGCAGACAACGCGCCCAGCCAAGCTTCTCCTTTCACTGCGAGCTTCTCATCTAAAATTCAATAAATCACACACACACACACACACACACACGAACGGGCTGGAACCGGCCACCCACCCACTTGGGCAACGACTATAAGTCGCAAGAGCCCCGGTTCAGAAATCAAATCGAAATCAAAGCGCGCTTTTAGCACTCGAACTCGAACTCGAACTCGAGTGGGGAAGAGCGAGAAATGACATTTTCGTGTTGTTATTCTGGAGCTGCATTTGTAAATGCTTTTACTGAAGTTGTGCATTAAGTGTTGTAATGCAAGTTAATTAAACAGAGCACATAGTTTATAGTTGGAATAATGACGTCGGATTTCAACGAAACCCCAGCGAAACTAGTGCAATATAGTATAGCTTGCAGATCCCCAAACATGCACTAATAAATCTAATTTCCGCCGATCGATAGTCTCTTTCTTTCCATTATCTAGCTAACCGATTTATGCTAATTCCCCAATCCGAAACCCGTTGCTACTGAAAAACTACCTCCAGCTTAAGTTGCCCATGAAATCGCATCGTTATTCGACTCTCACTTTCAGCCCGTTTGAACCGTTCCCATCTCTTGCGGTTTTTTATGGGTTCCTCACTCGAATATTAT
The DNA here is from genome assembly GCA_018151445.1 of Zaprionus inermis. Classification (NCBI taxonomy): domain Eukaryota; kingdom Metazoa; phylum Arthropoda; class Insecta; order Diptera; family Drosophilidae; genus Zaprionus; species Zaprionus inermis. Next base: position 3,423,565 of record JAECXD010000555.1, read on the forward strand.
CGCAATCAAGTTTTAATTAAGATCGGTCATTTAGCAACACAATTGGGAATAGTTTCAGTTCAATTATGGCGGGGCGAAGGCGAAGTAGGCAACCCCTCGAGCCAATAGTTTGGCTATGCGCACCCATAATTCTACGGGTAAGTTGGAAGCTAATTGGCAGCTAGGTGTTTTTTATTTTGTTTTTTTTTTGCCTCGTCTGATTTAGATTATCGACTAAATGCCAAAGCAATTTGCAGACAATCTCCGCAACGGCATTTAATGCCTTGTTCAAAATTATAGAATACTACGAACTAGAAACACTTTTTTATTTTCAATTTTTTTGCACTTACCGTTCTAGATCCGTATAGACATTATCACAGACCTCGCAGCGTATATCGAAACCGTTTTCGTCGTCTGTGAAATCTTCGCCGACCGATGAGTTGAGCTTCTTCTCTTTGCTGAACTCGTCGCCACTGTAGTGAGAACCTGCAGAAGGAAACGAAATGATTCTTACTTAAAAATCGTTTGAAATATTTAAAGCTTTCTTTAGTTCACTCATGAGCTTGATCTGCATTTTGAACACTTAAGAGCCTATACACACTCACACTTTAGCTGGCTAGCTGCTCTTCACTTCGGAGATGGGCTATATGGGTTATTAAGTCGATCAGACCAGGGAGCACTTGACACGACCGTTCGGCTTCGCGTTTGAGAAACAAGTGTGTCGCACTGGGCGCATTATGCCGCCGAGCTAATGTTTTGTTTGCTCGCTAACAATCTGCGGAAGGACCCGAATGGGACGCACTGGCATATGACCAACACACACACAGACGCGTAGGGCGACAGGGAGATACCAACACAGGGGCAAACACGCAAACACTTAACACAAAATTGGTCGCTGCGACCAAATCGTGTGCACTCATATAGCTCGTATTGCTTGACGTTGAATAGATAATTGTTCCGAAATGAAAGTAAAGCAGCAAGCAACACACTACCCCCTGAACAGACCACTGAGCTCAGAGGTTCGAGGTTCGAGGTCCGAGGTCTGAGGTCTGAGGTCCTCGCGTCCTGACGGGTGCCAAGTACACAAGTCCAATGACAATTCCGAGGGGAAATGACTAGAGCAGTGGGCAGCGCTTACTTCGTCGCGGACTTGCGACAACCACCAGGTGAGGCACACACTCACACACACACACGCGCACTGCCTTACACACTCACACAGGTGTGGGTAGGCGAGCAGACCCTTAACCCTCTGCGAAGAATGCAGCGTAAGGGATGACAATGACCAAAAGATTATGCATGCAAACATATAAACACGTACATCCAGGGGGATGGTAGGCAGGGTCAGGACTTTGTCTCGGTCGCTGCGGTTCCGTTGGACTGATTTCGTTATAAAAGTCATATAGCACCTTAATGCAGTAACAGTGGCAGTGGCAGCGCACAGGTGTTGCCTCTCAAGGTAGCCCAACCCACCGCCGGCTCCTCCCCTGCCCGCTCTCCCTCCCTTTCACCCCGTCCAGGGTTGACCACGCTTGATGAATACGTTCGCCTCGTCTGCATAATTGCAGGTCGCGTCTACGTTTGGGTCAAAAGTTAATTTTCAGCGTGTGCAATATGCTTGTTTCGAGGGCGTCTAAGGATTCCCACGTAAGTTCCTTACCGGGCTGCACTTGAACCTTATGTTCGAGTTTGGCCGGCGTGGGATAACCGGCTTGGCATTCTTCCGACTGGGCAGGCGCAGCGTCAGCTGGCCCATCGATAAGCGAGGCCTGAGAAAGTTTCGGATCTGCGTCTAAGAAGAAAACTAAAGCAACATCTGCAGTTTTCGGTTGAACTTAGAAGTGCATTATAGCAATTTCTGATCAATTTAGTCGGGCATATATCTCGTAACTCTTAGTAGTTAGCGTACTCAACTTTTGTCTCGTCTGAAATCACTATCTACAGATCATTTAGCCAGCTAACCCAAGTAGATACCATAGATACCATAGACGGGCAACACCTGCAGTTTTCGGTTGAACTTAGAAGTGCATTATAGCAATTTCTGATCAATTTAGTCGGGCATATATCTCGTAACTCTTAGTAGTTAGCGTACTCAACTTTTGTCTCGTCTGAAATCACTATCTATAGATCATTTAGCCTGCTAACCCAAGTGGATACCTTAGTCAGCACTTGCCTGCTTCCTGCTCAACTGGAGAGGCAACACCTGCAGTTTTCGATTGAATTTACCCATTTCTGATCAATTTAGTCTGGCCTATATCTTGTTATTCTTACTAGTAAGCGTACTCAACTTTTGTCTAGTCTAAAATCTCTATCTATAGATCATTTAACCAGTCACCCCAAGTAGATACCATACTCAGTACTCGCCTGCTTCCTGCTCAATTGCTAACTAATTTATCACAGCCTTCGACCCGTGACACCTTCTGCTTGCAATCTCATCAATTCCTTATCAACGTACATGGTCTACTCTGTAAGCCGCCCGCTCCCACCGCTCCGACTCCCTGCGTTGTCCGACCCTTCTCCCGCCTTCGTGCACAACTCAATCCTTTCACGCCTTTCACCAGTTGCAGCTGTCGCTCGCCAGGCCTGGCAGATTGATTCAATTCTTGACGCGAGACTGGCAGACAATTCAATGGACCCGCTGCCGGAGGCGGGTTTTTCACTTATTTTTTTTAGTAGTAGCAATCAGGATAGACTTGAAGTGGGCATGGCATGTCTACACACACACACACACACACATAACACAACACATGCCGCCGACCCTGGAGTCGAAACGGAAGCCGAAACTGTTGACAAATGATTGATTGAATTATTTACACCTTACAACCGACTGTGGCGAATATCAAAGTTAGATCCGCCTGCTAATCGATTTGGCAGCCGTCCAATGTCAGTCCAATACAAAAAAGGGGTTCGGCTATCTATCGGAGCAACAACAAACGTGAAACACACTCCTAATGATGCCCAAATTGACACACGATGATCATTTAGCCGAAGACGCGACACGGCAAGTTTCAGTCTTTTCGGCATTTTGATATTTAACGAATCGACTCGACTCGTGTTGTGTGTATGGGTAGTTTCGGTAATTCGGTAACTTGGTAACTTGGGCATAACATGCCAGCTCATTAATCATCCATCAGCTTTGTTGGCGACACTGTGTCAGTGTGTGTGTGTGTGTGTGCGATTTGGGCTTGGTCTTAGCGTGTGCTCCCTGATCGACTCGGACTCGCATTCGTCTTGCTGAACATTCGAACTCCTACTCAAACGAATAGAGCACTCGCTTTGGCAATTGCGACTCTATTTCCACGGGTTTTGATTGGTTCATTGATGTGGCAACGCGTAGTGTAGTGCGCGCTAAGCCGAAAGGCATCTCAAAACTGCTTCAGCCTTAGTCTTTTGTCTGTCCCCTACGCCAGGTTGATGAGGTGTGAGGTGTGTGTGAGGGGTAGGGCTACTGGAACTAGCAGATCTAGCACCTTGTCTCTTTGTTTTAAACTTTTAAATATTCCTACTCTATTCCGGAAAACCCTAGAGGTTCCCAGCTCCGTTTCGCCTGCTAATTTGAATATTATGCTAAAGCGAGTTTTGTCGACTGGAAAATGTAACGGCTAAAGTTAGTCTCTGTCTCACCCCTCTTCCCGGTTCCCCGGACGTTTTCCAAGTCAACGATGCTTGGCATTTGACTTACGAGCGAGTCTGTTACCGTTTCAACCACAGAGCGCGAGTCCAACTACCCTAGACCCGACCAAACACGACTTATAGCTGTGCTCGCACCCATCTGGTCCTTGGAAAAATTCAAAATTTTGTGCCGTACACCCTGCTCAAGGATCCTGACCAACAGGCCGTGACTTGTGCGCAGAGAAAACTTGCACAGAAATACGTTATAAAGTCGTGCTCGAGAAACATGACTTTCACAGGTGTGAGAGGCGCTCGCTCGCTCTCTCTCTCTCGCTCTGTATATGGAAAATGCACCCCACAAACACGTAATTGAAAAGTAACGATAATCAGACCGGAAGCCGAGTGCATATGCCTCTCGTATCCATTACGTATGCAAATTTAAAGCCGGCATTAAGCCAAAATAAAGAACTCGAAACAGAAACTAAAAACTGAAAACATTTCGAAAACGATTTGACGCGTGATAAAAATAAGTTGAAAAGCCAAATACAAAGGCAGCAAAGGGCGGGAGGGAGGCAGCTAAGGGAGCGGGGTGAATTGCCAAATGAGACGTACACGTAAATCCCACATGTTTATAATCAAACACGAACGAACGGGAAGGCATGCATCAGATCTGTGTGGCAATTGGCTGCCAGGGTTGTCAGCCTCACACGCGGGATTAGGCTTAAATTAAGCGTGTGCCGGGCAAGGATGAAAACAATAGGGATCAGCGCCGGATAGCAGATCGTACCCACTGTGTGCCGTGTTTGATGATGGATCTCTAATGAAATTATCAAACATTTTAATAACAAATGAAAACATGTGCGGTTGCCGCAGATTGCATGGGCGCATGCGTCGCTGCGCCGGCATCGGTGGCAGCAGCGGCAGCAAATTGCCCATTTACAGGGGCGGGTTTTGTGCGGACAAAGGGGTGCGGACAGCCCCGGCAACCCTGCTGCTGCCCTCATCTCGTGTTGATTTATTCTGCTGCTGTTGCCAATGATGTTGCAACTAGCGATGCTGCCGATGATGCTATCATGTTGCAGGCTCGTGCCAGCGCGAGTGTCACGCGCATTTTGACACGTCTCCCCCCACTCTGCCACAGCTGCCGCATTAGGCACACTGCCTGCAGATCCTTGTTTCCCCCTCCCCAGCCCGTACTCACCATTATCGCGATCGCTGCGATCATCTCCCATCAACTGCAATGCGAGTCCACTGTTGCTGCTGCTGTTGTTGTTGCTTTTGCTGCTGCTATTGTTGTTGTTGTTGTTGTTGGCGGAGTGGACCGCAGCCGCAGCGGAAGCTGCTGCTGCCGCAGCCATGGCCGTTTGTGGCGCCACAGCAGCGCCGCCGCCGCCACCCATGAAATTTTCGCCGATATCGAAGGGCGTTTTGGAACGTGCATCGACCACAATTTCGGCGCCTGCATTCACATCCCGCTTCGTCTCGTACCACAGCTAGAAGGGAAGAGAGTGGGGAGGGAGCGTTAAAAAAGCCATTAAAAAGTATTCGACACAAATGTGAAAACAATTTAAGGCGAAATTAATTTAAAATCATTGTTTTCTCTCTTGTTTTTTATTTATTTTTTTTTGTCGACGCGTGTCGTCGCGCTCTACTCACATAGCCGGCCGTGATGAAGGTCCTCAGATTAGCCTCCTCGATCTCGTCGCCCTCGGCGGCGCGTATCTTTTTCAGCCATGTGGCCACGTCGGATGAGGGCTCCAGCCAGCCGTGGAAGAGTGGGCCGGCAATTACCTAGCAGAAGGAGGAATTTAATTTCATTTAATTTAGAATTTGTGTAGAATAAATTTCACTTGAATTGAATTTAATTACAAAATATTTTTAATTAATTTTAAAATATTTTATTCAATTTAATTGAATAATTTCGTACATTTTTATGCTAGCTGCTCAAGCGACTGCTAGCGCCATCTGTGGCGCGTTGCCCGGCATAACTGTGCTAACTGTTATAAGTGCCGCTTAGCGCGCACGCAAACCACTTAGCCAAGACAACTGGCTGAAGCAAAGAGTAGTTTTTGCTTCAGAAAGGTAGTAGAAAGAAAAAAGGTAGTAGAACGGCTAAAAAGGCGTGAAAAAATATTTAACTAGCAAATTGTTGTTAAATATTAAATATAATATTAATTTGCATTACTTGCACTTGTAAATACAGTACACAAATTTAAAGAAATTATTTAAACTTATTTCTTAAATTTTTCTTCTTCTTCTCTTTAATTCTGCTACGTTATCTACATTTTTTCTTAAATTATACAATAAACCAATTGAAGCTAAGACGTCACACTGCGGCCGCAGCGCAGTCAAGGTCATGCTGCGGCTCGCAAAAAAAAACAAACAAACAACAAACTTGCGGCGCGCGGCACGAGGCACGAGGCAAAGCCGCAAGAACCGCAAGAGCAGCGTAGCCGCCCACTGTTTGTGTATGCAAAATAAAAGCAGCGACGCCAGCGTATTAGCAACAACAACAACAACAGTACAAGAGAGGCAACAAAAAGCGCAACTAAATACGCATAATTTACACAAGCCGCCGACTGCGACGCCAGCAGCGCTGTCGCTGTCGCTGCAACTCAAATTGGGCAGGCAGAGCAAAAACAAAAACCGAATGACTTTGCGTAGTCAGCGCCGTCGCCGTTGCCGTCGCCGTCAGCCTCTTATCAATCAAGTCATATGGAAAAACGGCGCTTTACAGTTTGCTCGCAGTTGTTGTTGTTCTCTTTCAAGTGGCGCGCCAGTGTGCGTGTGTGTATGTGTGTGTGCGAGAGAGTGAGTGAGTCTGCGGAGTCTGCGAGTGCAGCGAAGAGCGCAGCGAGAGCGAATTGCGAGCGTGTGCGGCGAGAGCGGAATGGGAGTGCGGGTGCGGGTGCGGGTGCGGGTGCGGGAGCACATGTTTGTGCACGCTCCACAAATTAAGTTAACAACGCTTCAAGTGCTCGCGCCGTGGCTTATGCAAAGAAATAACACACGCACACACAGACACACACAGCCACACACACACACGCTGGCATACACTCCTGTGCGCACAAGTAGATTTATTTTATAATTTCAACTCAAGTTGCGGTTTACACATGAGCGACAACACGCTGACGTCGCTCTCTGCGCGCGTGTGGTCAAGTGTGTGTGTCGGTGTGTGTGTGTGTGTATTTTGAAATATGGAACAACTTATGATAGATGCTCTGCAGAAATTAGAGGAGCGGACAAAGGATCAGGCATTGGAGAGCAGAAATAGTATAGAATACAAAATAATATTTGCCGCGCAGCTGTACTTTTAAACATGATATAATTCACATTCTTTCCTATAAATTATGTCATGTCTAATACTATACTGTACTGCTATAAACTGTACCATACTATATTCATACTATATTCTAGACTATACTGTGGTATGCTTTGCTATACTGTGCTTAACTATGCTATACTATGCTCTACTATGCTATACTATGCTATACTATGCTATACTATGCTATACTATGCTATACAATACCATACTATACTATGTACTGTGCTATACTATGCTATACTCTGCTATACTATGCTATACTATACTATGCTATGCTATATTATGCTATACTAAGCTATACCATGCTATACTCTGCTATACTATGCTATACTCTGCTATAAAATACTATACTGTGCTATACTATGCTCTAATAAATTCGAACACCTTTTCAAGTACCTAATTATCAATTGTACAATGAACCCAGGGAATTCCTGCATTGAAAATACAAAAAAATAGCTACAAATTGATCTGATTACAAATAGGTCTACTAAAAAGAAATATATATCAATAATTTGATTTATAATTCAAAAGTATATACAATAAATCAGTTGGCAACGCAACTTCTCACGTTTCCCTTCGCGCCTCGCAGAAGAACCTACACAACTAACTTTTAAATCAAGCAATACGGCAATAGGTTTAAAATAGGTTTAAATATGGAAATGTATTTGTTATATGTCTGCTTGTTATTATTTCCAAGCGCGTAACCTATTTCTCACTCTCTTCCCATATAATCTACACCTCCAATTTATAATGCGAGCTGGCAACAATTTAAAATAGTTTGATTTTGTAATACTAGTGTTTCGTAATATATTTGAATCTGTTTCAAGTATAGCTAGCTGCGTAACCGACTTCTCTTTCGCTCTCTCTCTCTTTCTCTCTCTCTTTGGCTCTATCTCTCCCGCTCTCGCTACACGTAATTAGAGGGAACAATTAATAAACCCATGTATATCATAAGAAACCTATCGATGTGCAACCCGAGCAGTTGCCGGAGATTAACGCCGTCTCGAAACGGAAACTGCAACACGAGGCGGCCACTAAAGATAGGATCAGCGTACAGATCCAATAGATATATAACAAGACTATCCAAAAAAAACACACAAGCGCAAAACAGAAATTGACGGACGGCTGCGTTGACAGATCTCGCAAGACGAGCCAAGGTCCATGATTCTCGTTGCTTCCCGTGAGCTAATCTCTGGATTGGGACGCTACAAACATGTCCAGGTTGTCAGTGACAGCAGCAGCTACCGTTACCATTATGATGATGATTATTTTTTCGGGAAACTATTCATAAATTTGTAAAAAAAAAAAAAAAGCGGCCGCAAAACGCACAGAAAACACGATCACAGTCAATGGGCAAGAAAAATATTTACGCGCCAGAGATAATCTCAAAGTGTTGGGTTCACACCCAGAGAGCGGGCCTCAAATTGCCGGAGACGCACACAGATACGGCCAGAGATACCGCATACCATACTATATAGGGCCAATGTATCTGTCAAAACGGAAATGTGAACGAGCAAAAGTGCGCTTGATTCGAGGATCATCCAGAAAAAGGGAAGGGATCAGCTAAGAGAGCGCAGGCAGTTTGGCTCGAGTGGCAAATACCTGAATGGCAGACGGACAGACAGGCAGACGGACAGACAGGCAGACGGACAGACAGACCGACGTGCAGACACAGGGCGATAGTGAGAGACAGTCGGCTAGGTAGGCAGATACCCTGCGACAATTGTCAACAACGTCGCTAGGCGCGATAATTTGATTGGATTGTCTGTCCCAGTGTCTGTGCCTGTGTCAGTTGACTGACTGACTGAAGGACTGAAGGACGGACGGACGGACAGACAGTCGGGCAGACTCGCTGACTGACAATCAATCGAAGGGTTCGACAAGAACGTCCCTAAACTAATTGGAATCATCGGCACGGCCTCAACTTAAGCCTCATTTAGGGTGCACTTTGTGGATTTCCACATGGTGGCAGCAGCAGCAGCAGCAGGAAAATTAGCTCTGGCCAAGGATTAGGCACATTTGACTGACAATTGTGCGAACCGAAAGTGAGCCCAGTCCCCGGTGTGTGCTAATCAAATCTTTTTCCAATCGTTTGATTCTACTTTTACTGCAGAAAAACCCCCAAAAAAAATATATATATATCTCAATTTCGCAGATTTTTGCACAATTTTCGCGCAGCTTTGATAGGATTAAATTTCCGGAAACGAAACCGGAGATGACAATGTGAAAATCTGCGCACATATGTGCGACATTATGTGCTATACAGAGGGGTATAGGTGTTAGCTATGGTTGGTTTCACTCTTGCAGCTTATATCATAACAAAAAATGTGGTAAACTATTTCCTACTACATAGAGAGAAGTGTGTATATAAGACCACTAATTGGTTTAAAATATTTGTTTTTGTGATCTATTCCTATATAAGAAGGGTATACGATAGAGTTATACTTTTTGGTTATATGTGCCTTAGAATCATTCTTTAGTCTCCTTTTATATTATCATATCCAAGTATATCCTCATATACCTAGACAACCATATGTTATATGATCATATTAGATCATTTATTAGCCAAAACTTTATTTTTTGTGTTTTAACTGTATATAAGATGTATATAAGGCTACCGAATAAATATATATACTAATCGGAGCTGCATGAGATTGATATCTCTTTTTAGCCTCATTATATAATATAATATCTAGGCATAAGAGATCTATATATTAGATTACAGTATGGCATATGCACATATTATTATTATTAATATAGGAAAACTATTGTTTTGGGATCTGCTTAAAAGACTACTATATATGGTATTTGGGCTGGGTTCTACGCCTATCATATCATAAACTTTCGAAAATTGTTATATGTATGCTCTATCTGCACATCATTATCATTGGGGTATTGATATAGATGATCGCGACGATTAGATTTGTTTTTTATTTTTTCGAAGAACCGCATTGATAAGATTCCCCTCAATTGTTCGTGGAACTTGATCAAGGATTGATTAAATGAAGAAACTGCTGATCGATGACTATAATAAACCGAGGAAATAGATTAAGGCGCCCGGCCCAATCATAAAAGATACTCCCAGACGAAGTCAGACGTTTCTAATCACTATGGGTACGAAACTTCGGAGTGGACAAGCTTACGGCTTACGGATAGACTCACCTCCCAGGCCAGATGACGATCGCTGGGCTGCTGGCAGAGGCGCATGGGAAAGGGACCGTAGCGCGTGCCGCGCGACAGATGTGTCTTGGCATAGACGCCAGTATCACGTATATCCAGATCACAGACGGGTTCGTGCAGGCGTGCCATATCCATTAGAATGCGATTGACGTGCTCCTGCTCGTGGCAGGTGGCGTTGCCATTCGTGGCAGAGGCAGAGGCGGAGGCGGAGGCGGCGGAGTTGGAGTGCAGCCTGCTTGCCTGCTGCAGGCGCTGCATGACTGCGGGCGGCGATATCGTGGGCGGCAGGTGGCGGGCTGAGGAGGAGGCGGCGGCGGCGGCGGCAGCGGCAGCAGCGGCAGCAAATGCCTCGTCTGGCCGCGACAATGCACCAAAAGCCGTTGATGAGGCCGCAGCCGATGCGCTGAGATCCAAATGATGATGATGATGATGATGATGGCGCACGACGCTCGGTTCGTATTCGTCGCCGTTCGAGCCTGCCGGTTGAGAAGAAGAAGAAGGAGAGGGGGGAATTAGATTAGACGCAAGTTTCGACTTTGTATTAATCCTAATCGAACGCGTCAATTGGGCCCGGCGACTCGCGCTGAGTCCATAAAGAACAAAGACACGAGTGCCAGATAGTGACAGTCCGTGCCGCGCCCCGTTATCTATCTCTACTGACGAAGACAACACACCTGCCCACACACACACACACACACACACACCTGGCCTGCCCTCTGTATCTGTGTTGTCATCGCCGCTTTAATTTGCTGTTTAGCCGTATCTATCGCTGCGGCGATTTGGCAATTCCGCGCTGCCACTCGACATTGTCAGAGAGTCGAGCTATACCAAGTTGATATCATACACTCATCCACTCATCCCTGCCACCCACTTGGCTACTCAGTTATTCATACGATTCGATTCGATTGCAGCCTACTTTGCAGGGTGTGTGCCCGTCGTGTTTTCGGTTGTGCTTGTGGTATGCGACGCCGCTCACCTGTAGATCGTATTACCCCGTTTTGCGCCCCCACCGCTGCCGCTGCTGCTGAGCAAACAATTCTTCTTGCCTGAATTGCGAAATACCTTGCGCCAAGTATTCGAAATATTTGCTGTTTATGCGCGCCGATAGATTGACAGATTTGATTTCCGCACTTGTTTTCTATTTATTATTCGAAAGTTGTGTGAATTGTTCAGCTGTTCGCAATCAAATAAATAGACAAAACACACTCACAGTAATGATTCCCCGAACCAGACTAGACATTTGAGATGACATTTAACTCGTCGATAGATGTTTCGGAAAGATATGTCCGGACAGGGATGAGAACATATCTCTCTCTCTCTCTCTTGATTTGCCTCGTTTCGTTGCGCAGAGTATGCCTTTGCTTTCGAAAAGGGGGCAGGGAAATGTGTGTCAGACTGTGTTATGATAATGATATGGGGCTTTAACTGAGATATCCTCTACAGAAATCTATTATTTGTTTTAACTGAGATATCCTCTACAGAAATCTATTGTTCTCTATGTACTTTTCTTGCAGTTTAGTCCAGGTCTTTGCTGGCATCACATTTAATATACCCTACGCTAATGAAGAGCCTGCCCAAACCATAGTTTCTTTTGGTATTACATAGCGCAGTACTACTACAAATTTTAGGCATTAATTAAACATGCAAAACGCTTAAAGTTCGAGATACTTTTGTATTTCAAAGTGCCTAACTGCAGCAGTTAAACCTTAGGATCTGTCAAAACCCGCACTTCAAACTAACAATATTTTCAAAATTATTTTCAAAACATATAGCGCCATTATCTATTCCAAAACAGTGCAATATGTAGATACTCCACTTCGGTTCTTCTCCACGTCTCTCAACACTTCGGGCTCAAACTGCGCGCTCAAGTAGGGTCTTCTAAGTAGGGTGCTCGACTAAGGCATACCAGGTCGAGTCTGTTTCGAGCAGAACTCACAGCCAGAGAGGGGAAGCGAGAGGGAGAGCGAGAGGGAGAGCGAGAGGGAGAGCGAGAGGGAGAGCGAGAGGGAGAGCGAGAGATAAACATGTAAACACTTGTTCAGAGAACACACAACAAACTTGCACAAATTACGCACCGATTGATTATTTATTTATTTATTTATGTGATTGTTGTCTGAGGCTTGTGCCTAGCGGGCACTACGTACCGCCCTATTCAAACACTTGAGACTAAATCGTAATTTGAGCTGTTAGACAAAATATGACAACGCTGGCCAACACTGGGCCCGATAAGAGCCGAGGAACCGAGAACCGAGAACCGTGAACGGAAAACAGAACACAGAAACACGCAGAACGGAGACGCGAAGTAATGGAAACCCGAAACAGATATCGAGCCACACATAGATTCGACGCGGTAAGGAAAAGGAACGCGTGTCGTACCGCACCGCACCGCATTCGGGCAAACAATGCAAAGTTGAAGCTGAAGAACCCAAGCGCAAATATATCCCAGTCCTGCATCCATCCCTACCCAGGCCGGGCATATCCGTTTACACAAATCGAACGATCCTCAACAAGCTGACAACTTTCGCACTTGCTTGGCACACGCTATTTGCATAGTCCGTAGTAGTGCACGCTATGGGGTTTACGATCTACGATCTGCGATCTGCCGACGTCTTTCGCACCGCACGGCGAAACCGTAAGCGTTTTTCAAGCGCCCTCTGAAGAGCCGCCTATCTACGCGCCCGCCCGCAGCTAAGCGATTCCGCGATTCGGCGATTATACGAGTTTGTACTCGTTTTGAGGTATCAATTGACATAGTCTCCCTCCCTCTCCCTCTCTCTCTCTCGCTCACTCTATCTTTCTCTTGCGATGAGTACGCTCTGCTGGCTTCCACTTTCGATTGTTATTTTATTTTTTTTATTGTCGTTGCTATCATGACTATTTAATATTATATTATTCACAGTCCACTTAGGGCCACATGTGTTTCCCTCTTTGTTTTCGATTTGGGTAACTTGGCTAATTAGTTTCTGGCCAATTTGGTTAGGGTTTTCTCTATTTTTTATTGAATAAGCTGAATCAGCTGAGATAACCGATAGTTGCAAGAATTGCAGGTAGTTTCAATTAGGCGAAAATGTTTAAAAAAGTTAGCTGAAACTTCAATTGGATAAACTCTAAAAAAAAAGTATCTCAGTTTTTAAGTTTCGTCTGCAAATCATTAAGGCAATTAAATCATATTAATATAGTTGCTGAGTGTATTAAAAAAAACTTTAAGAGTGGAAAAGGACTTTACAGATATGCAGAAGTCTTCGCAAAGTTAGCTCAAAGCGAGCTTAAGTAGCCCTAAAGTGAGTTGCGGGGTGTAAATTGACTTTAAAGATATCATGGCATGACTTCGAAATGAAAACCGATTTCAAAGTGTACTTTAGTAGTAATCTAATTAGTTCCGGAGTGTAGAAAGACAATAAAGATATAATGGAAAGTAAATATTCATTTCAGAGATTGCTTTAGAGGATACAGAGCAGGTTTCCGATTCAAAGAGTTTCGCAGAGGTAACTGTAAGAGTTTCTGGGGAAGAACTCAAATCAAAGGCAGTTTAAGTAGTAAATGAGTTAGTATCCTTTTTTGTTAAGTTCAATCGTTCCCTTTAAGACTGCAATTGTGTAGAGTATTAAAATCAGCAGCCTGTTTTTTTGATAATACCAATTTTAGGGCTCCAAATTCACTCTGATTATTTGTATAATCTGCAGGTCCCTTGATCACGTCTGTCACAGAAGGAAGCAAGCAACTTGGTCAGTTCAGTTTTCTATATAGTCACACACACTTGTACACACACACACTCACTCACTGACGCCGACTGCGGCTTATGCCAGCTTAGATATCGCTGTGAAACCAACCTGATATAGGAAAATGATCGAATAGCATGATGCGGCCGCAGCTTTCAATTTATCACAATCGAAGTGTAAATATAAATAATAAATAATAACGGTACACGAAAATCATTCGCACAGTCGAACGCGACGCGACATGGCACACGGATACGGCGTGGGACGCGGCACAGGTAACACGCGGCGTATGCTTAATATTTCTGCAATGTTTCAGCAAAGCCTGAGCAATTTGTTTTTTCTCTTTTCTTTTTTCTTTTTTTTTTTTTTTTTTTTTTTTTTTTTGCAAATATTTCCCAATCAATTTTCGTCTCTCGTTCGATTTGGTGTCGTCTCTATCTGCCGGTTGTCTTCGCAAGACTGAGACCGAGACCGAGAATGGATACGTGACGCCGGCAGCGCGACGATAGCGCAAAAACGTCAACCACGACGACGTCGGCGTCGGCAGCGACAGCAACGGCAACGACAACGACGACGAAGGCGACGGCGACAACGACAGCAACTGTGATTGCGTTTGCGAGCGCGCGCAGCGACCAACTGACTCAGTGAAAACAGATGATGATTCCTAGCTGCCTGGCTGGGAATGGGAATGGGAATGGTAATGGAAATGGGAGTGAGAGCCGGGAGAGGCGTCTCTTTGGTTGGTCGCTGCACGGCGGTGGTTGGCCGCAGGATGAGCCCGGGCAGAGGCTGGCGACGCTGCTGCTGCTGCTGCCGATGATGATGATCGAGCTGCTGGCTGCGACTATCTGCTCTGGCAGGGGATGAAAATGAGAGCAGACACGCACACACAGCAGACAGCGAGAGAGAGAGAGAGAGAGACACACAAAGCGAGAGACACTCACACAGATACACACACGCGCAGCGCAGCAGCATGTATCTGTATCTGGCTACCCTAAACAAGAGCCAGCGCACGCTCTCTCTCTCTGTTCCTCTCTATCGCTCTCGCTTGCACTCACTGGCCAGCTTGCTCTCTCGCTCTGCCTGCACTCTCTCTCCATGTGTGTGTGTGTGCGAATCTGTGTCAGTTCTGTAAGCAGCAGCAGCATCATCAAAGTTCTGATTCGAATTCAGCCCGAGGCTCGAGTTGGACTCCTGCTGCTTTGTTGTTGTTGTTGCTGTCTGCTCGGCCACAAAAGGACACACACACACACACACACACGTGCACACAGTTGCACACACATGTACAGTGTGTCGCTTATTTACCTACAGCAAGTTTTCGTATCAGCATGCAGCGGCAACTGCGCTATGTATCTCACAGATACATCATCATCATCATCAGCAGCTTCAGTGTCTTTGTGGGCGGAGCCAGCGCAGGATAATAGGGCGTGCACATCTTCGCATTCATTATGCACACACACACACACGCAGACTGAGCGCAGTGCGAAGCAGATGCAGCAGATACAGATACACAAACTGAAAGATACAGATACAGTTTGCACGCTGCCAGTTGGCTGCTGCGCTGCTGCTGTCTCTCTCTCTCTCGAGCTCGCTCTCCCACTCTTTTGCACGCAATTTGTGCTATTATGAGCAGCCACCTCCCCCCTCCCATCCGCCCACCTAACCGCAAGCACTGCCCCCTCCCACCTCGCCAGGCAGTACCCTCTCTCTCTCTCTCTCTCTTTCTCTGTGGCAAAAGTCTTTGCAGTCAGACAGTGCCAACTTTGCTTTGCGGTTGCCATCCCCACACACACACACACACATATATATACACAAATATATATATAGCTGCCTGGTATATATGTGTGTGTGTGTGGGGCTGAATACACCCGCCCCGCCCCGCCCCGCTGCCACCTGCGTCTGCTGCTTCGCCTGCAAAGCGTGCGCAATAAGCGCACATTAGCCTAATGGCTGTGCCTGTGGGTGTGTGTGTGTCCCTTTCTGTGTATGTGTGTGTGTGTGTATTGGCCACAAAAACTCATGGCAATAATTGAAAGCGACTACTGCGTTGCCCCAGGGGCCAGGGGCCAGTGGAAGGGGCCTCTCTCCTCTTTCACTTTGCTGTTGCGCTTTTTTTGCTTTTCCTTTCTTTGCTTTGCTTTTTTTTGCTACACAGCAAACAAAATTCTTTGTGCTTTATGTGTATGCGGTGTGCGGTGTATGGGTGAGCGGGTGGGCGGGTGTGTGTGTGAGTGCGGTGTACGTGCGGTTAGGCTATGTACAAAACACAAGGTTGGATTTTTTGGCTGTTGCGTTTTGTTTGCAACTTAATTTTGTATCTGTCTTCAAAGTTTCCGCCACAGGAAGAAAGAGTGTGAGAGAGAGAAAGGAACACATAATATGGCAGTGAGAAAGAGAGCATAGAGGGCATAGCCAAGCAGAACCAGTGGGCAGGGCAATTCCTGTCAGCGAAGTTGTGTAAATTGTTTAGGGGAAACATTTAGCACGTCGTCGAGCTTGTTTCGCAATGGACTGACCGAATCGATGATATATGAACTTTAAAAGCAATTTGAAATTTGCAGAAAATGGAAAAGTTTTTTATTACTTAAAAAGGAAATAAGTGTGCTAGGTAAATCGAATTTATAACAGTCTAGCTCCTTATGAACTCTGTCTTTGGATTTGCACAAGTCTAGTTAATTTTTTTATATATAGACGATTTCTGCAGTCTATATATATATATATATATATATTTTCATATGGATCCTACCTAGCTTATAGCAATAGAACCCCTATAAAGCCGATACACTCTCTCAACTTAGCAAATCGATTTGATGTTGCTTTTCAATATTGACGATATCTGGACTTTATGAGAAAAACCTGCATAAATTGGGAATTTTTTGGCATTTTTACTTAACAATATCTTGAGTATATATAGCATACAAAATGACCCCTATAAGCTCTGCTCTCTCTGTCTTTTTCTCATGTCGAACAAACCTTACCCAATCCAGATAATTTTCAATTTTAATATAGACCAAATATGGGCTATATACAGTCAGGCACCTGCATAACTTGGCAAATTTAAAGTTTTGTATATAGCAAATATTTAGTGTATATATTTAACAATCTGACCCTCATAAGCTCCACTCCCGCTCCCTCTCTCTCACTCTCCCACACCCTTTCTGTTTCTGTCTCTTTCCGCATACTTCGATTTATCGCGCGACTTTAATAGCTTCCTGAGCTTTATGTGGGCACCGAATGGCAACAAATTAAAGTCCAGATTCCGATTCGATACTGATGCCGTGAAGGCTTGTATGACGCGATTCCTCAACATTAACATATTGTATAATACATTAGCACGAGCTGATAACGATGCTGATGCTGGTTCAGTTTCTTCGCGACACTTTCTGCCGAGCCCGCATAATTTCGATTTGTGATTCGCCATTATACATTAATTGCGAATCGCTCGATAAAATTATCTTGAAAATTATATTGTTTTTTTTTATGAAATTTATATTTATGTTTAATTGCGCAGTACGCGCAAATACCGATCGAAGCATGCGCAGATTACGTGGCCCTGCCGCGAAGAAAGGCGCACATATCTTTCCATATTTCCCCCACTTATAGTCAACCTTATATCTTCTTGTTCCCGATTGTAATGGGTTATAAATTGCGAACAACTTGTCAGCTATTTGCATAGGCAGAATGCCACTTAAGGCGCCCCTAGCGCCCCGTCGTAATTTACAGCAACAATTCGAGGCTCATAAACTACGAAAAAGGGTGACACATGTATCTATCTGTTGTATCTGTATCCGTATCTGTATCTGTATCCGTAACTGCGTGTATCTATATTTGCGCTTGTCAAACAGCAGCAGCGGCAGTCAATTAGGCGCGCACGTCCAACTCGGTTAGGTCTTTATCCATGCCCGGCTAAGGGTTGCTCTCGGGGTCCTCCTGCCTGCCTGCCGGGGCAACTGAGGTTCTAATAGCGTTAAATTAAAACAACATAATCAACAACGTTGCGCCCTTGTCACATAATTTAACACACAATACGCTCGAACATGCATAGCGATATCTATCTATATGTATCTGTGGGGAGTATGGCGTGAAGCGCACAGATAGTTCGAAAGGATTGTGAGATTGTTGCTTCGTTTTTTTTTATTTGCATTTCGCTTTGGTTTAATGGTTTGTCATCGAGCCAGTTCCCCTTGCCCCCGTACACACACATAATTCATCAGCAAACACGCCTTAAAAGTCAAATTTGTTATGCATAGATTCGTTTTGGAAAGCGAACAATATGCAGGCAAGTAGGCTGAAATGGGCTAAAAAAAAAGGCGTCGAGGTAGGCCAATAAATTTTTGATCAATACAAAAATGATAACTACATGTGGAATTGGTGAGAAAGTCGGCAGCAGACTATAAGGAATAATTCTTTATAAATATGAATTTCCATATGAGATAGAGAGGTATAGGAGGCAAATCTTTGAGGTTTCTGAAATTATGCTAGCCTGAAAATGTCGGCCAGCTGACTGACTAATATTTTTTAGTATTTTTATTCAAACATAATTCCTTTCTTCAGCTGAAGATTAAACCAAGTTTTCAGAAGACTAACCCATTTCTTGGAAGATAAACCTTGAAATATATGATATTTTTAATTTAAGTATCTGCTTAACTTTTATACAAAATTGAGATTTATCTATAAGGTCTCACAAACATAATTCCTTTCTTCAGTTGAAACTCTCAGAAAATTTACCCATTTTTTTGAAGATAAATATTGATATATATGATATTTTCAATTTAAGAAAGTTGAGAGTTAGCTATAAGGTCTCTCAATCATAATTCCTTTCTTCAGCTGAAGATTAAACCAAGTTTTCAGAAGACTAACCCATTTCTTGAAAATAAACCTTGTAATATATGCTATTTTCAATTTAAGTATCTGCTTAACTGTCATACAAAGTTGAGAGTTAGCTATAAAGTTCTCCCTTTGCTTAACTGTTATACAAATTGAATAGTTATCTATAAGTTCCCCCATACACCCCGATTTCTCGCAGTGCAAGCCTAAGCGTAGCTAGCCCGAGACTATCCCAATAGATTGCATTATTATTATTGTAAACATCATAGCACTATTGTTGTTTGGCATTTATTTCAAGTTCCAGAAACCTCAGATAGATATCGCGAATAGATACTAACAATAAACAAACGGAAATAGACTACAGACAGTGTGACAATGTTATAGAAACTGGATCCGGCAAGGCGATTCTGCTTGAGTTCTGTGTAATGAGGCGAGACACCTTGTTGATGTGAGGATGTTTATCTTTATAGAGCGGGCTAACTGAACGATTCAGCTGCTTAGCTTAGTTAGCGACTCCCCTCGGGCAGGCAACCCTAGAATGCGAGTTTCGATTGTCTAAGGTATTTCGATTCTTCGCGATTTGCGCGCCAGAATCTCCAACTGTGCGCGATGTCCTGCTCGACTTGAACACTTCCTTGACTCGGCGGAGTGGAGGGGGGGCCGCCTGTCGTCTATAATTAACTCAGCTGGTTGCCTGATCTTTGACTCGGAACTGTCTGCACAAGGACAATGAATGCCTGAAGTCGAGTCGGGGCAGCTTTTGTGAGTACTCGAACTCGAACTCGAACTCTCGCACTCGCACTCGAGCTGGCGGCATTGTGTGAGTGTGTAGAAAAGTTCGTCAAGAAATCAAAAGTCGACGTACTGCTCTCCCCCCCCCATCTTCCCTCCAGGACACCCGCTCTGCCGGCATTGTTCGCCGAGTGGCTGGCAGACTCGTATGTATATCTGCCCGGCCTGATCTTGTAAACGCAGGGGCCGAGTAGGAACTCAATTGTGTGTCTTATTGACATGCCACATGCGACTGCAGCTTCACGTCTGCGATTTCCATGCGCCGCTCGCATTGTTCCTGCCCCGAGCCGGCAACGGAAGTCGTCGTCCCTTTTGCACAAATATCCCCGAAAACAGAAAAGCAAAATAAGAAACCAAAGCAGGGAAAGAAGGAAGGAACGGAGCAGCCGAAGTTCTCAAGTCAAATTCAAGTAGTCTGCGCGGCGCGCACCGTAATTATAACGAGGTCAAATCGAATGTCAGGCAGCAGATGATGATGATGATGATGATGTGCAATCCGCAGTGGGCGTGGCGAATGCCTAGGCGTAACTTAATACGCACGAAGCAAAGCTGCAGTTGCAGGGGGGGCACGTGTCGACGCTTGCAATCTGCAATGTGCACCGGAAGACGCCGTCGAGTAACCCCGACAAACAGTTGTCTCTGCATCTGGCCATCTGCCCGTTGCCCTCTACCCTCTGGCTCACCTCAAGATGCGTTGAAAATCACCGTAAATTTATTGAGCAACTGTCACTCACTTGCGTAACCCTTGCCAGGTAGCCCGCACTTCAGTTCCGATCGCAGTCTTTGGCACTCTTCTATCATATCATATCATAGTTTTATTGCGGGCACTCGGCTTAACCTTTTAATTGGCGTGAGAAAACCACATGAATTTCCAATTTAATTTTTCTTTTCTCTAGTTTTCTTTTACGTATTTTCTTTGCAATTTTCCCGACATTTTACACACACGCACAACCTCAACGCGCGACTGTCTTCGCAGCAATTGATCGTAGCTTGGGTAGAGCCCGCCTTGAATCAGATTGAATATCGTTTCGATATATGCACATATACACACGCAGACACACACACACACACGCTAACCTTATATACTTGCACGACACACATATGGTCAGTCTATATAGAAAAGATCCCGGACAGAGTTTGCTCTCGTTTCGATTGTGACAAACCTATGCCTTATCATCGACACGACTCGATGTGGCATAATCAAAACACATTTACGAATGTTCCTAAATGTTATAAAGGAGGCGCCTGTTTTCTGTACAAAAAACAAAACAAGGAAAAACCTGAAGCTGCTGGAAAATCTAGAGAAAATCTAGAGCAAATCCATTTCGTATTATCGTAATTTCAAGTAAATATTAAGCAATACAGTATGTTCAAGCGAGAGCTAAGTGCTTCTGCCTATCTTTCTCTCCCTCTCGCTCTACTCACTCACAACCTTTTCCATATCTTGCTCTCTCTTTCAGCATTTATGATAGGTTTTTTTTTATAGAAGTGTACTATGTACCCTGCGTGCAGAGTTCTTGTTGCTTTATGGTCGTACTATCGTATACATCGTATACGGCACGACTGCAGCCTACTATCTATTCTCTAATACGAAAATAAACACATTAACGATTAAGCGAAACTATGTGAGGGTGCGAGTGCGCAAATACCCTTTAGATGATCTAGAAATATTTGCCAATTTGCTATATTAAATATTTATTATTTTATATGCCTTTGGTGCTCCTTAAAATATCATTCTTTAGTTCGAAAATTATAAATCTAACAGAAGAAACATTTACCCCAACATAATTGTCAATCTGATTCATAGATACTCTATCATATTTGTAGAGCCGAAGACCCTAAGTGACTCGACTGTCTGTCGATGACAAGTGATCGATGTGTTCGATTATGAGACAGCTTGTAAACAGTTTCCTAATTGATAACCATAAATAGGTGTAAACAGAGATTAGGTGTAATACAAGACACGCACGAGGGGGAGGGGGAGAAAGAGAGAGGGAACAGCAAGTTTGTTGTAGGCGCACGAGCAAATGTAATAAACACAGTATCGGCACAGGCTTTAGTTAATGAATGGAATTGCGATTAGTTTCACAACATATTCAAACGATTCATCGATACTCCAGTCGATAGTCTGGCATGCGATAGTACGCGACTAGTTGTACTCGTTTAATTGGCATTGCGAGATGATAGATAGCGTCAGTCTCGTCTTCCTCCCGAGACTACAGCCTGTCAACTGAATGTGCCCCTATATCATAACTATCTGAGCACAGTATGATTGTCTTTGTGTCGCACTCGTAAACAATGGTCCAATGACAACGGAGTGACAGTGGCGTCGATAAAGCAAAGCCCGCTCGTATACCACAAGCATAGACGATGGAACAATCGGAATCAAAGTAAACACACGACTCGATCTCGCGCGCAATTATCTCACTTACAACTGTAGATGATGTATGCAGTATATATAGTCTATATATATATGGTTCAGACGGGGACTGCGCGTACTAGGTCGATAGATATCTAGACAAACCCCCTTTGCGACTGGAAGCGCGAACTCTGACTGACTAAGTGAGCGCAGCGCGAGCATACCCTAAGAATACACTCTATGTATACTATATACTATATATAGGTGCGTGTATAGACGATGACAGCAAGCAATTGATTATGGCCAGTTTAGAAGGTGCTTAACTTTATTGGCCATCATATAGAGAGCTATGGCTATACTGTCGAACTGGCGCAAGTTCTCTGGCCAGTATCTCTCTTCCTCTTCGAGCTAGACAAGAGTTTCGGTTGTTTTTTTTTTTTTTTTTTAATTTTTATCTACGAATAGCACTTTTGCTTTTGCCGTTACTCTTGAGTGTTGTGTGTGTACTACATGGTACTACTATAAACGACACGCTCTATTCGGTAATAAATTGTCGAAATTGGAAGAATAATTCGGGGCATTGTAAATTCATAAATTTATCAGGTGCCGCGAGTGCATGCGCCGTCCGATGCGAGCCGATGATATTCGATGGGGCAACAGTTCCATAAAACTGTTGCTCAGTGAGTCAAAAAATAAAAAAACACAAAATGCTGCGACGATATCAGGCTGCAAAGGAAACGCTGCTCTCCAGTTATCAATTGTGTCTTCGAGTGTGTGTGTGTCTAACCCAGTTCAAGCTGAGACATTGTAGTCCCCTGCCCAAAAAAAAAAGAAGTAGCCAACGCCCGCACAGTGGAGCTAATCGACTTTATAGAGCATCCACGACGAGGCTATATAGTATCGATAACGCAGGCACGTAGCTAATCTTGATCCCTGCAGCTTATCTGGCGTTTATCTGCGTGCCAGGGTGCCAAACTTTGGAACGACACGGCAACCGGGAGGTTGAAAGAGAGAGAGAGAGAGACAGAGAGACTCTATGCATTGTCTACCCAGCTCTACGTAGAATATACATATATTAGAAGTCTATCTGGTTCTTTGCGTCTTCCATTATCTGCATTCGAGCTGTAAATATTCTGAAGGCGACACTTTTATTTTGATGTATTTATGGCGCTCCAATGTGCGACTGTATTCGTGTGTGTGTGTTGGGAAACAACGGCAAATTGGATGGATCTATTGGGTGTATGTGGGTTGTGCCTCATTCCGCCGAGTAGGTGTACTCGATTGTCGCTCATATGCTGTCCCAATACACACTTAACACACACTCATTATCAGGCAGTGTATGTTGTATGTTTTATGATCCTATATATAGCCATTTCTTGCCTAATTGAATGACATGATAGCAGCGGGTTTTAGAAAATATTTTAATAGCTCTTAATACAATCGATTCACAGGTAATAAACGCCCCTGATATCGCTGCCAAGTATCGTTCCAATTGATATGACGAACCGTGGACCGAGGGACGGACGGACGGGCAGACAGATTGGGCGGGCAGGTGAGTTGAAATTCTGAATTTCAGCAGGTATACTTGGGATTTTTAATAAGTGATAAATACAATGCAAAACTTAAGTTTTATATATATATGTTAAAAAAGTAAAAATATATATATAAGACAGTTTTAAAGATGTATGCTAATTTCTTTGATAAGCCTTATTTACATTAGAAAATCCCATTGTGCAAGTTTACAAATCAGTTGAAAAACGAATTCATTTCAAATACGTAGTTAAGCTAAGCCCAGTATAACATTTACAATATCTTAATATCATACCCGCAGATGAGATCGCCTTGGACCACAGCACATGCATATGGTAAACATAGATGTGAGTGTGTGTGTTTGTGTGTGTATAAATAGAGCTTACTTGTACTCCAGATTATATGTGGAATTATATGGAATTATTTGCCCGCATATCGGCCGCGCAAAAATCGCTCCCCGAAATCGGCAAAAAGTAAAGAAAAAAAATTTAAAAAAAAACTAAAGAACTGAAGAATTCCCCGAAGGGTAAGGCTCTCTGCACTTTGAAATGCGTCAGATTTTTGGGTGGGTGAGTTGAATATGCTATGAAATCGAATCACATCACAACTAGAGCACAACTGGAACGAGCGAGACGAATCTGTGTGAGAAGAACACATAGAGAAGCCGAAGAAGATTACGGATCCGGATGCTTCGTTTCATATTTCATATTATATAATGCTACTTAATCAATTCTATGACTTCATAGAAGGATATAGCGCTGCTCTCGATTTGCGCCGCGTACAATGGAATTTACTATCTATATAGCAAGTACAAAAGCTACAATCGAAAATGCTCGCTTTTTATATACCCGCTAAATACATAACCACAAATAAATGTTACGTAATTATGTTGCATACTTTTAAGTGTTTCTACAAATGAATATATAACTATATATATGTATATAACTTCTATATATTTGATATTTGCAGAAAGTATTTGGATGCTGATTATTATTTTACTGAGAGTATTATTGCATTGAAATTATGCTGGAAATTCATTTTTTTTCGATCTATGTAGGCGTGGACATATCTTAAGTTTTGATAGTTCTAGTTCTTATAAAAGCTAACATCTTTATTGTCATACAGACACTGATCAAGCATATATGCGAAATACTTTTCGATGGCACAAACTCATATACCCTTCTATCTTATATTCTATGAGTCGCGAGTACAACAAGTTTGTTTCGCAATTCGTAAGAACTTATCATACCATACAACAATGACGACGCTTTCAATGTCAGTTGATTATAGACAGTTGCCATCCATCCATCCTAATCAAAAGCAGACCGCAACTAAGCTGAACAGAACAGAACTGAGCAGAACAGAACTGAGTACAGAACTAAGTATGACAATCGCTTATCCCATGAATAAGTGAATTTCTTAATGGGCTTAGGAAGTTTTGGGTTGATAAACCCTAAGCAGGGAGAGAGAGAGAGAGATAGACATTGCTAACGGGATGCGTGCTTAAAATAGAATCCAAAGCAAATCATGTTTTTTCCCCTTCCCAACTTTGAGAATTAACATGTGCTTTTTATCTGAAAAGGCGGGACAATAAAAAATTAAATTCACTTCGATAGAGTTTGATTCGAAGGTCCGAAAATAAACTTAACTAAAAGCCCGTAGAATTCTGCCATGAGCAAGTCTCTCAGGGGATAAAGATTTTGATTCATTGTAATTAATCAGCGCACCGAGCCGGGCCCGCATTGAGGCGCTGTAATCTGAGCTTGTCTCTCAAGGGAATCGAATATACTATATAGTATACAGGATTGTATTAGATGGAGATGAATCGGAATAGGAATAGGAATAGGAATGATAAGAAGCTTGGCAATTCCAGTTAGTATAATGAAGCTTGCTATAGGGCTTGCTTCGGCAATGATCTTCTTGGATCTTTAACAAAATATGAAAATAAAACGAATGGAGCTTATAAGAAAAGAGGCCAGGAAACATGTATACATGTACACTGGATCTTGAATAAAATGTGGAATAAGGGAATGGAGCTTATTGGAAAAGAGGGCATTATATGAATTACTTATGATTCTTATGAATCTCCCTAAAGAGATGCATAAGTATTTGGCAGTATCTTTTATTATTAGGCATATCTTTTTCTAATATTCTTAATCTTAATTCTTCTTAGTCCTTTCTGATAAATACTTATGTATGGCCTTATCATATTATTGAAATCCTTGATTATCCTTTCTGCACTCACCTTGACTGAACTTCCTAGCAATCGCTTTGGATCGCATTATAATTTCCAGCAGTGACGTCATTAAGGCTCGCAGCTCTGCTCACATCCACAGGACACGACGCGGGCGGGCGGCGCAGTGGTTGGTTACGGGGGGGAGGGCGGCGTCACAGAGTGGGGACACATGAAGTTCATCACATAATAGAAGCATATGCGGCGAGCGAGAGTTCAAGAGTTCAGGCCATTGACATTGACACACACCCACACACACAGCGGCAGGATATTGTACGTGGAGTATATGTGTGTGTGTGTGTGTGTGAGTGGGAGGGGTGGGTCGGTGCTGCTCGTTACACACAATTAGAAATCACAACTTAAATCAAGCGCACAGTGAAACCGACAACACAATTTAAATTTGCATAGAAAAAATGGCAATACGTTGCAGTTGTAGTTGTAGCTGGGGGGTGGCGTGGCGGAGATGGGGGGAGGGGGCTTTAAAATGCCTGGCAATGTTTCCGCTGTTCCTGAGGCACAACGCGGCGCGTGGTAGGCGGGCGTGGGTGTGGGTGTGGCTGTAGATCAGCAACAATAACGAGAAGAAGAACGACGCGAACAACAACAACAAGAACCGACGGCAAAAACGGCAAAAAGTCTTGGCTAAGGCACTGAGCGTGGCGTACACACAGATACACACATGCACGCACGTGCACACGCACAACAACATACACAGAGAGAGAGAGAGAGAGAGAGGCACACTTGGCAGACGAACTAAACAGATGAGGCAACAACAGACGACTTTGGCGCGACTCCGACTGCGTTGTGGCACACACACCTGCCCATTGAAGCTCCTCAGACGCGACTGACGACGGCAACGACGGCGGCGAAGGCAACGACAACGGCGACGGCGACGACGACGACGACGGCGACGGCGACGACGAAGGCAGCGGCTACAGCAGCGACGACAACGACGAGACCCCAACAACACTGCGAGTATTTCGTCTATGCGCTGTTGCTCTCGTTGTTGCTGTCGTCGTTGCTGGTGTTGCTGCTGTCGCTGTTGTTGTTGCTGTTGTTGCTGTTGTTGCCAGCCATAGTTTTTTTATATATACATATATTTCTACGCTGCGCTTTTTTGTTTGCTCGTATTCAAAACTTTTTTTAGTCAGCTGCGGCAGCTGATTGTGACTGCGACTGAGACCAAGACGGAGACTGACTACGCCGCGTCGTTGGCGGCGTTGGCAATTATGACAGCTCGAGCGGGCGAACTGTTGTCCTGGTGTGCACAACCACAAACCACGCGCTCCCCGGGCACGCGTAGGTGTTGCCAGCTCCACGTGTGCCTCTCGCTCTCTCCAGCCGAAGGCTGAGGCGGAGGCGGAGGCAGAAGGCATAGAGAAGGCGACGTAATTCATGCAAATGAAGTCACGCAACACCGGGAAAGAGAGCAGCGCCGCGAGGGTGAAACATCCAATGGCCTGTGGTCATTTCGAAACGGCAGGTGACAGTAGGAGGCAGGTAGAACAAGGGGGAGGTAGCCAGCTCGAGAGCGGGAGAAAGCTCAAGGAGCAGCAAGCTCAAGGGGAAAGTAGCTCACAGGGGGAGTTAGCTAGTCTAAGGGGAAGGTAGCTAGCTTAGGGGGGAAGAAGCAAGCTTAAAGGTGAGGTAACTAGCTGAAAGTGGAGTTAGCTCAAGCAGGAGTTAGCACATGGGGCAGGTAGCCGAAGGGGGAAGCAGCTAGCTAAAGATGGTGGTAAATATCTGAAGGGAAGGGTAGCTGAAGAGAAAGGTAAGTCAAGGAGGAGGTAGCTAGCTCAAGGGAGTTCAATGAGCAGATAGCTCAAGGGGGAGGTAGCTAGCCAAAGGGGGATATAGCTAGGCGGAGGTAGCCAGCTCAAAGGTGAGGTAACTAGCTTAAAGGAGAGCTTGCTCAAGGATAATGGGTATGTAGCTCAAGTGGAAGATCATTTTGGGGGAAGAAGGTAGCTAGCTTTAGGGATAGGTAGCTAGACTAAGGACGAAGTAGCTAGATCGAAATAAAGGTAACAGAATAGAGAGGTAGAACAAGGAGGCGCTAGCTAGACCTAGGGTGAGGTAGCTTAAGGATGCGATCAAGGAAGAGGTAACTCGAGGGGGAGCTAGCTAGAACTAGGAGGAGGTAGCTTAAGGACGAGGCAGATCCAGAGTGAGGTAGCTCAAGGCGAAGGTAGCTAGACCTAGGAAGAGGAAGCTTGAGGAAGAGGTAGATCAGTAGAGAGGAATCTAAAGGTTGAGAGAGCTCTCGTCAGCTTTTTTGAACACATAATCAAAAGTTATACGAATATATATAAAATAATAATAGGATACAAATTCGATTACAGATAATCTTGGTTGGAATTTCGGCAGTTCTATGCATACACAAAACTTAACCACAATTGATCGAATAAGTCAATAGAGACCTCGTTTTTTGACAGTTACCAAACTGAAAACGTTGACATTACTCTGGACTTACCAATCCATTAGTCAGCTAAGCAGATCTTCAAAGCACACCTACTAGGCCGCAGGCAATCAACAATATATCGTTTAACCTCGCTATCTCTGCCATCTATCTGTATGCCTATGACTTTGTCTATTAAAGCGAGGCACAGGCCCGGGCAGGGCACAGCGGGAACTAATGGAACAGCCCTTAAGAACTTGACTGGCTCGAAAAAACCAACCCAGCTACCCAGCTACCTTCCCACAATCCGCTGCCTCAGTCCAAGCCTCTGCCAGCCAATGGGCAGACAAATGGTCAAGGCGGAACACCCTGTTGGGCGCACAAGTGGCAGCCAGCCAGGATAATGGGGGGGGGGGGGCGAGTCTGCAGCAGGCTAGATAGTGGGGTAGCCGGGTTAGGGTGCCTTTTGCCAGTCGCATTTGTCGCCTGCGCAGGCCGCGTGTCAGTCGTTTGTCACAAGTGCTTTCCCTCGTCTTCTTCTCTCTCTCTCGCCCCCTCTTTCTTCAAGTGCCCGCAATCAATATTAAGCTAGGGGAACTGAATGCCCCTAACCCCTCCATCTATCTACCTGCCTGATGCAGTCTGCGTTCCAATTTCAGCGCATTTCTCGCATTTTTTTCACATTACGAGAAAACTCATAATAAAATCAACCGAGGCGAGGGCAAAACATTTGTTTTGCCATGTCGTAAAATATGCAAAGATTTTGACCAACTAAACTGTTGTTGCTGTTGTAGTTTTTGGTAGCTTTATGATACGAATAATTGCTGGAAATGACTCGGCATCGAAATGTGTTGCGCCCTATTAATAACCGCAGTTTTTATTGCTGTTTATCTAAGTTCTCTGTGTAAGCTCCCGGGCGCCATATACGACGCACTGTGCAAACTGGGCCGGAATGAATATGTATGTACCGTTATGCATGGGAGTACTGTACGGTAGACACGCCCGGGGTAGTGTAAAGTCCATTGTACTAAATATAGCTGCACTTGATCTTCAAAATCGCATACGTAGATACCAGAAATAGGCCAGGAGTATTTTTTTTTTTAATTAAATCATCGTATTTTTACTCGAGTAATTGCGATGCGAGTCCCGCGGTTGTTTTGTCTCAATTTTGCAATACTTTTGCGATAAAAATGCGGTTATAACGCAATGATCGCAATTAAATGCACATAAAAATGGATATAGAAAAGAGTATTATATTAAATTTAATATACACATATAGTATAAAATACTAGTATAGTACTATATACTCTGTCTGCATGACAGAATTATTTGCAATCGAAGCTTATTTTTGAAGCAACATATATAATTCCATTTACGTATACCAAGGGATTTTTGTGATATTTGTGAATTTTCAACACAATCAAAACAACAATTCGCTATTTATAGCCAATCAACATGAGAACTAACGCCATTCATAAATTTTCAACTGAAATCGGGCAAGAAAACTAGAAAATATCTCTAAGAAAAATAAAATATTATGGAATATTGATGCAGAATTAATTTACAGACAAAATCAGAGAGACTATGTGCTATGCAGTGCAGAATCGAAAGATTAAAAAAAAGCTTTGAGTTAAAAGTGCAATATCGAAAACAAACTTGATCGAACTCTTGCCTCAGAAAGTCTAGGTGTCTTTTCAGAAAATTATAATTATAAATTTTAGAAAAACAAATTAGGGATGTTAGGAAAATAATGATATATCGAATTTGTATGTTAATCAGATTGAGATTTGTAATAAAAATAATGAAGAAATCAATTATTGTGATTATACCAATTTTAATTATGTACGCTGCTCTTGAACATTCTTAAGCTACAACTTCAAAACTGCCACAACGTATTGACCTCAAATGTGTTGCCTTAATTAAGAGGTAAGACACACACACACATAAACACATACACACACGTGCATTAAACGAAGGCCTCTTTCATTAAGATTACGACCCATAAGAAAATTCTCATTAATTTCACTGCTGGAGCAGCAGACAGCGAAAAGTGGGTGAGTGTGTGTGTGTGTGTATGCATGAAAATATGTACGTAAGTGCATATGAGTGCACAGAACTGTTATAGCCGGAAGTGGGCTGCATTGTTCATACGAAATATATATATTTTGGCATCTATTTAATTATCATTAAAAACAGCACATGGTAAATAAATTGGTGCATGTGTACATATTCATATGCACATATGTGTATGCATGCATGTAAAGAGAAATACGCAAGTATGAGGTAATCGTAAATTGCAGCACCGCAAGCGGCTGCAGCGCCCACTGTATCGCGTCCGTGTCCAACGCAGGCAACATCTGCCCCACTCGCACACACACACGCACACCTACAGAGAGGCAGACGCTCGCACTCACACACACACACACACAGGCAGACGCTACTTACATTCACACACGCGCACGAAAACGAAAAACAACGAACGTTTCTGACTGGCGGGCATTCGGCTCGCGTTGTAGTTGTTGTTGCTGCCTTCGTGCCGTAGTCATCGCCATCGCTGCAGCGGTGTGTGTGTGTGTGTGCGCGCGCTCTGCCAGTGCTGTCGTCTCTTATCTATTTGCCATTATCTCCCTCCCCACAACAACAACAACAACAGCAGCAGCAGCAGGAAAACAGCGAAGAGAGTGTCTGTCATTCGTTTGTCATCGTCATCGACTGGCAGCGCTGCTGGCAGCCGTGGCTCCACTCTCTCGCTCTACCACTCTCCCTCTCGCTCTGACACACGCTCGTTTGCGCTCTCTCGCCGCGTTCTTGGTGCGTCTGCGCTCGTTTCGGTAGGTGGAGCTTTGTGAAGAGAGCGCGAGAGTGAGAGCGCGAGTGAGAGCGGAACTTTGCCGCTTGGCGTGTGTTTTTTTTGTTTTTGAGTTCGAATTTTCGCCGTGGCGCGGCGAATTTGCAATTGTTTGCAGCAGTTTTTGCTGCCGCCCGAAGGTTTTTTGATTAATGAAGTGTGTTAAGAGGCCAAACGACGACGCAAACTGTTGCAATGCCAGCGCAGACGACGGCGACGGCGACGACGACAGCGACGACAGCGTTGGCCGCGCCAAGGACAATGCCTGCGGCCGAACGTTGCGAGTCCTTGATTGAGGTTAGGTTTGCCGCAAGTTAATCAAAGCACGTCGCCTTTTACCGACGGCAACAGCGTGGATGTGTGTGGGCGTGGCATAGACACATAGCCCTCCATTATCATATCTCTCTATCTGTGTGTCGCTGCTACCGCCGCCTCTGCACTGCTCATTTTGCAAGCTCACTCTCTCTCTCTCTCTGGCTGTCTGTCCCTCTCTCTCTTTCTCTCTCTCACTCTCTCCTTCTGTGTTTATCTCTTCACTATGGCCATCCCGCTCGCTCTCACGTTTTGACCAGCGTAATGTGCTCCAAAATGTCGCCACTGTCGTTGGTCCATTGATGTGCGCTGATAGCGACGGCCCGAGCAGCGACGACGACAGCGACAGCAGCAGCGGCGAGGCAGCGACAGCGACGGCAACAGCAAGCGCAGCGCTTCCAAAATGGCGTTTCGGTGCACACCTACACGCGCACGCACGCAGGTATGTACATGTATGTACATGTCTGTGTCTCTCTCTGTGTGTGTGTGTGTGCAGACTCACCTCGCTCTGCCTTGCACGCTCTATCATGCAGCAGATACACACACACACACACACATGCACGCACAGTGGGCACATAAACGGCAGATACG
This sequence comes from Zaprionus inermis, assembly GCA_018151445.1. Lineage (NCBI taxonomy): Eukaryota > Metazoa > Arthropoda > Insecta > Diptera > Drosophilidae > Zaprionus > Zaprionus inermis. The sequence continues at coordinate 3,455,267 of JAECXD010000555.1, forward strand.
CCGCGTCTCGTGGACAACGCGCTGTGCAACTTTCTTGTGCCATGCAGAATAAACAAACAAAACAGACGGGCCAAAACAAACGAAACAACAATAACATAACCTCAGGCAGCTCGCCCTATCCCTCTCTCTCTCGCTCTCGCTCCCTCGCACAGCTTTACGGCCGCAGCAACAGCAGCAGCAGCTTCCCAACTGAGTTTTATGTCTTCATTAACTGAAAAGTTATGGGCCATAAGAGCCAAGACGCAGGGCAGGGCATTGATGCGGTCGTGGAGGGGTGCAGGGTGGGGCAGGAGCAGTCACAGCATCTGTGTGCGGTAATTGGGGAACTGTCGCTGGTGACAATAGCAGCCAGAAATCGACAGTTTCCATGCTCGTGGTCAGGGCGTGCAAAACTGATTTAAAAATGGAAATGCAACGACAATAACAATAACAGTAAAAGTAAGAACAGTCAGTGAATACTTTTGAGTTGTCTGCGTCATGGTAGTCACTGGGAATACCCTGTAAAAAAACTGCTAGATAATCGAAGCAGCACTTTATTTCAAGAGTAGAAAATAAATAAGAAAATAATTCGATTGCAGATAATATTGAAATATTTTTATATTTTGATTACAGCGTATTTCGCAGTCGACCAATACTTCGCTTTGCTAGCTTTGAAAGCCCCGGCAACGCTTAGCTGCTGCAGCATGACACAGTGCACAGTGTGTCCATACTTATGAACCACACATCTATGTATGTATGCAAATTAAGCACATATTCGCAATACCCTGTGACACATTTACCAGCATACTATGAGCTCACTGCGGTTCCTGCTTGCTTTGTCATCTAATAATCTAATCGTTCTGAAAAACCATTTTAGAACAGCCTTGATTAACTTTACTTACTCCAATTCTGTCATACTTGTTCATGTCTCTAATAAGTGCATATATTACCACTGTGTATGGATTTTTTTTTTAAATTTGAGCAACAGCAAGAGCTGGGCATGTATTAACATCATTTTGGATTTTTTATTTATTTCAAATTTAAGCTACAGCAAGAGCTGGGCATGCATTCGCAAGCAAGCTGCAATACATAGGTTTATTGTCACCAAATTTGTTGTCTTTATCCTAGTCTTCGAGATATAGACGTTCATACAGACAGACAAAAAAGTATGCATTCTAATACGCTGAAGTAGAAAAGGGCAGGCAGACACGATTATAAATAACATCGCGTTTGTTGCTGTTGATATTAAATATATATATATATATATTGACTAATAAGAATTCTAAAAATCAACAAAAATTTCGTGTATTAAAAATGCAAATGGTTCCACAGTGCCAGCGAGAGTTTTTCACGTTGCGTTGATAACTTATTTCACGTGTCTAGATAGTATTACTTAAAGCAGGGCAACCTGAGACGAGAGTGCAGAGTGGAGACACAGAGAGAGAGAGAGAGAGAGAGAGAGAGAGAGATAGTGTGGCAGAGACAGCAGAGCGCGAGAGTCAGAGTGAGAGAGAGAGTCGAAGAGAGGGCTGAGAGACTGACTGACTGACTAACCGAGCTGAGACGCTACACAGACTGAAAGACTTTGGCTGGTTGTTTGATTTTTTACTGACGCTCGTAAAAATCCAGCTTGCAGTTGGCAGTAGCTTTTGTTGTTGTTCGGGTTGTCGTAGGAAGTCATCAAAACTGTCGTCGTTGCAAGTCGTCCAATATTCTATGGTTGATTCCACACAGGTCTCACTAGTTAACTTCGCTTCACTGATGCGCTTTTTTCAATTTGTCACGTACGGTAGATTTCTCGTACGATATTCGCTTGCTCATTACGCCGGGCGACGCCGAAGAGCGCACACTGAGTGTGTGTGGGTGTATCGACGCACGGTATACCCTGGAAGACTGGAAAGGCAAATTAGTATTTATGAAATTCATAGAACTATTCGTTTGTCCCGCTAATCTATAAAAATCAACCTCTGGGCTTGCATGTGACTGGTCTATCTAATTATGCAAGATTTGCAGGGTCTTACAGCATTTCTAGGCCAATACCAATAGGTAGTATAGAATATATACTTATATATATATGGGGCTGTATATAGGTTTGATGTAATGTTGACTAAATTATGACGTTGGCCGAAACGTGCGCTGAACTCATTTATCATGGTGGCCGGAATCCGCGTTGGGTTTGGGCCAGACGCAAATGGAAAAAGCAATAATAACTTTATGTCTTTGGTCAATGTGAACAACGAGCACGGGAGTCGACTCGAGTAGCGAGTTGCGAGTTACGAGTTACGAGTCGGGAACCCCGAGTCCTTGAGTTCACTATGATAGAAAATTGTGTCACGACAGGAAGCAAGATAAGAGCGTAATTTTCTTTCAACGTCGACTGGTAAAAGCTTTACAAGACGTACCGCGTACGTACCACCTACCTACCTACCTACCTCCCCCCCACCGTGGACAACCCTATAAACCGTGCTCCGGATGTGGACTATCGTGGTTACCGTTAGTCATTTTCAGTGATTGTTCGGCCGTACCAAAAGGTACCCCCTGACTGTATACGTTGACTTGACTTTTAATGATTGTCACGCTCCCTACCCAGACCTCCTCCAAACCTGCTCGACTGCCCACAACAGACAGGCGAGCTGCAAAAGCATAGAGAGGGAGAGAGAGAGAGAGGGAGAGAGAAGGCGGTAGAGCGAGAGGGTCCTCCTGCCCCGTTGGCACATGAAACTGTGCCTAATTTGCATTTATATTCATAATCTTGGACATTGCGTCATGAAATATCGCATGTCCCGAACTTGTGACACTTTAATTGCTTACTGGATTAGGAGGTAGCCCGACAGTACGGGGTACCGGGAGAGCACCCCCCACGCGGGCAGCACCCAGTAGTAGTAGCAGTACCAGGTTATTTTAGCTGCGATCTCAGCTGCATTTCGTAGCTGCTCGATTTGCATAAATCTCTCGCTCTCTCTCTCTCTGTCTATATCTCTCTCTCTCTCTCTGGGGCTCATTGATGCTGTCTTTATGGGACCGCAGTTCTACCCCAACACCCACTGGTTATAGACCCTCTTGTCTGTTGGTAAACGATTCGCAACTACGTGACTTTTGCCGGTTTTGGCGCTCTCTCTCTCTCGTCTCATCTGTGGGCAGATCGATTTTCAGACAACCTTTAGCAGCACAGATAGGCAAACAGATCTACAGAGAGTCGGACAGAGAGACAGAGAGAGAGCGAGAGAGGGAGAGAGGAAAGAAGCCGACGCCGTTGATATTTAGCTGACCAGACAAAACAATGCCAAGTTCTCGAGTTGTTATTCTCCAGCCAGATAAATGTCTAAAAATACAAACCAAGATATACGCGTTCTCCACACACACACACACACACACTTAATTGTACAATGTCCCATACGCTGCCCGCACAATGCAGGCTCCCTCTCCCCGGGTCTGCCCGGCACTACCAGCACTACTATACTAACGCCCTGCCCTCCACAACATCTTCGGAATCAGACAGACTGTCAGACCTTCTTCAGAAAAAAAATCGAAAAATCCCTATTATCGACTCCAGCATAATTGAATTCTAAGTTAAATCTCGAACACAAAGTGCAATTTTCTGTACGGCATCGAGAGACGCGAACATGTGTTATATTGCGATAAAAAAACAGAATCCACTTAAAGTAACCTTATCAGAACGATAGAAGTATCACAGAAGTATATAAAGTTAAACAGATTACATAGTGAGGCAATTGAAGTACAGAGTATTTTGATAGTCAGTCATATAAGCAAGAACTACAATACTTGTTTTTTTTTTAAATTTAAAATTCATTTGTTTACTAACTTCCAACTAGACTAAATTAAATAACTCTAGCTCATCATATGCTGTTTACAAGCGATACTCGCTCGGCTTAAAGGGGTTTTGGTTTCGAGTGAGCTATGGACTGGCTGCACCTTTCTTTTTCCTGCACCTTGTAGAGCATGGTAATTATAAGCTGCCGACTGTAGAAGTGGGGAAGTTTGAGCTATATTCAAGCGTAAAGAGATGTAAAGACATGCTCAAGTATGGCACTCGATGTCTGCCTTGGGTTTCTATAGATTAGGTCGCAGTTGGGTGTGTGTGTGTGTACAGTTGAGGGTAGCGGCGCGTTGCCACAAAATATTAAGCAAGCGTAAATTGCCATTTTACCATTACACAACAAACGTGGCAGTTGCACATAAACATAATGCAAGAGTCGACGAACAGTTACCCTGCAAGTTTACTGATAACATACACATATGTACAAATAAAGAGTTTTAGTGCACCTAAATGGAGTGGGTAAAAAAAACACCGCATCACTTTTTTACGCGGTATAAATATGCGCTGCTCTCCGCCCATAATCGCAGCTGCTATCTTATATATATGAAGCATATTTAATATATTTGCAACTAAATCTGTAAATATCTGTTCAACTAAACTGATTAACGACTACGGATCAACTCTTGTCTGTAGGGTATTTGCATTTAAACTGAAAGTGTACTGCATTGTGTTCGCAATTTACTTGCAAGAGTTATGTATATAAATATATACACCTATATATATATGTAGCAGGAGCAGCGAATTTTCACGCATTTTAGACAAATTCACTAGACGTTTCAAGTGGCTGTGGCGGCCACAAAGGTACAAGCCGCACCAGACTCCAGCAGCGGCAAATATACCCATTGATAAACCATTAGCTGTACCCACCACCCCCCACTAGCAAATTGGTATAGTTCAAATGGCATTAGTAACGCCAGGCGAACTCGCAAAAAGCAAGGGGGTTAAACAATGTCTCAAAAACACATTTTCCCCCCGGGTGAACCGTAATCTTAGGTTGGGCTCAAGTCATCGTTGAACTAGCCTAGCACAAAATTGCATTTTTTCATTTTCATTTTTTTATTTTTTTATTGTACAGCTAATTAGCTCAGTGGCGACACTTCACAGGTTTGATTCAATTTCTAAATTCATAATTTCAAGTAGGCTGTGAATAGTTGACATTGGAAACAAACTAGAAAAATAGAAGAGATTTAAGAAAATTTTTAAATTGACTTTAGTTAACTTAAAAATTTGTAGTGTATTGTCAGAAAAATGGATAGACCAGGAGTGGCGTATGCAGTATCGATTGCATTTCTAATTTCTGTTTGCAATTCGAAAAATCAATTTCAATGTGACGATTTCAATAATTCAATTTGATTGCAGATAATAAAATTGAGCGTATTAGAGACGAGATCCTTGTATTCGCCAAGCATCGCATCGAATCCGATTTTACGCATGTTTCCGTATGCCAAAAAAGCTGTAAAATCGCCAGAACTCAAGACATGGTTGGGAATAAGTAACTGGGCGAGAGGGCCGGAACCGCAGGTGGAAAACAAATATGAAGTTAATGCTAGAGGACAAACTGATGCTACTGAAGCGGGCACCCATACCATATCTATGCCGAGATTCACTAAGAACCAAAAGGGAGACTGGGTATATCAATTGGGGGAATATAATACAATGGGAGTTCCCTTTATCGACACACGATTTAATCAAAGATTACAAAATGGCGTACGGTATACAGAACCACATATTGTCTTAGATGAAAGCCCCGCGAAGAATTACTATCTAAGGTATATGAAAGGGAAATAATCTACACGTAATTCTTGATAAGCTATTAGATCACAGTTGTTTTCTTTTTTTCGTTTTTTAATTACATCGTTACATTACATCATCTCTCTCTCTCTCTCTCTCTCTTTATCCAGTGGACGAGCGAAGTATGTGTGCAGAGGCTCAACATGGTACAACAAATTAAAAGTCAAATCGTATATTTTGACATATTATTATGGTATGCCAATATACGAGAGACTGAACTTTGGAGACATGCGACGAGCGATGTTTAAGGACGGCAAGTCGGAAGTGTGTCACAATGTAACCTACGACAAATGGAGAGAGTTTATGGAGTGCTCGGTTTTACGTAATATGCGCATGGAGTATTTAATTCCCAGATATCCGTTGCATCAAGTCGGTTTCCACACATCCTATTTGGTAAGGTTTGATCAAGTTGATCTTGGATGGGAAATGACAACGTTATAAATATATATGTATATGTATATGTGTACAGTTTGAAATTTATAAAGAACGTATGAAGAACGGGCTATACGGGATGGGAAGCGGAATGGGGGGAGGGCGTAGGGGGTTGGGTTGCTTGGCCCTTGCTGCTTAAGAAATGTATGATTTATGTGGCTTTAAATCGGGCTAGCTACGTTATATCCGGACAATCCTGGGAAGCAGCCAAGCGACGTCCCAAGACACAAATCCGTACTCCCTGCGCCCTGCTCTCTCTCTCTCTCTCTCTCTCTTGCTCTATGTGTGTGCGTGTGGTTATATATTACACATACAATTGAATATATATGTGTAGTACGCTTGGGCAACGCCCACTGCTTCAGCCCCTAACGAGCAACGCTGCCATGTGTGGCATGCTGTTTGCCCCGATCCCTGATGCCCGATGATTTCCTGCAACTGCTTCTGGTTCTGCTTGAGATGCCTGCACAGTTCGACTCCAATGCGAAACGATTTAATTTGTTTCGGAGGTAATGTGGCATATGCCGTTCGCCGTCTCCGACTCTGCCTCCGCCTGCGACTCTGCCTCAGCCTGCGACCTGGGAGTTGCCACACAGATTGAGTGCTAAACATGTCCAGAGCTCAGTTAGTCGGTCTTTCGCACGCTAATCCAAGCCCGGCGAGCACAGCTCGCACAATTCAGTGCACACACTCTGGGCGCGCTGGCGATTTGCATATTTATGAATAATGATGGATAACCAGGATAACCGGCCCGAGCCGGGCTGGCATAGCGTGTCTGTTTGGCCCAAGTGCCCAAGTCGTCCAGGTACCCATATTTGGCCAGAAAGGCAATGATAGGTGGACACAATGTTGGCCCAAAGTTCGCTTTGGCTTTTCCTTTTCTATAACCTTTGCATGACCAAGTCGTGTGTGCGGTGTACAGTGTGTGTGTGTGTATGTGTGTGTGCGAAAGTGATACACACCAACACCAGCAGCGTGTGGCACGTGCGCTCACATACACGCACACGCACAGGCACAGGCACAGGCCAAGACATTGGTCACGAAAAGCGGAAATGCTGATAAGAAATTTTCTAATGTTTTGTTTTTTTATTTCGTTGTCGTGTTTAATGTCTTTTTCTCGTGCTTAGTGTCTTTAGTGTTCCCTTCTGCGTGTGTGTGCGCCCGAGTGTGCGTGTGTGTGTGTGTCTCTGGCGTTGTGTGCGTGGCCAAACATATAATCTTAATAAGTATGAAATAAGCTAAGCTACTGCCGCAAAACTCCTTAAGCGATTTTAATGCCACAGCCCGAGAAGTTTCTCTCTATAGCTGTCCCTCTTCGACGTAATAACTATTTATACGATATACATGAAAGGCACAAACCGATGCAGAACTATGAAAGAAAACCCAAGAAAACCATGAAGGAAATTAGCAAAGATTCGCTTGGATATGCAACTATCTATAACATACAAATTTTTAGCTTAAATCGAGTTAAAGTGTGCAATATATAAATATAGAAATATAGTTCGATATATAGATATAGAAATAACTGGCCTTAAACCCTATCGAAACTTTCACATAAGTCTATAGAGTCTGTCTTACATTGATATACAGTTTAAGTGGAGTCTAAATGTTCGATATATAGATATAGATATGATTCTAAGTGAGTTTCAATTATTTATTAAAAAATAAATGGCCTCAAATCCTATCGATAATGTCACAAAAGTCTATTGACTCATGGCATGCATATAGATATACAGTCAAAACTTGCCTGAAGTAGATCTTTCTATAAGCTAAAGATGGCCCAATTAAATTCGAAAATAAACTTAAAATTTAAATAAAACCAAATTTAATTTTTTAAAATTTTTTTTTTTAGATTTTTTTTAGGCTCTACTCGAATATTTTTTTTGGCGTTTTCTTATCGATTTTTAAAATTTAAAAACTTAACCAAATGATCTTCACTACAAACGAGTAGCTCTTCTTAAGAGACTCCTAAGAAAGCAAAGAGCCTTTCTACACTTTTCCGCACAGATCACATTCGAATTACCAAACTCTCTCCTATTTTAATGGGGCTTCATTTGTCTTCAAAAAGCTACTTGAATCGTGTCAGTAATTCAACTTTTATGATAGCAAATCGAAATTTATGCTCATAAAACGCACATAAAATCCAGATTCGAGTTCCGAACACAATCGAACTGGATCGTAGGAGACACAGCCAGAGCTGGAGCCGAAGCCGAAGCCGAAGCCGGAGCCGGATCCCAAGCCGAAGCCGAAGCCGGATCCCAAGCCTTGCTGCCAGCTGCACGGCGATCTTCAGACAACGCGGCCACTTATCGAATTTCACGCTCGATTTCTAGTGGAACGCGTTGAAAACTTTTCGAAGTGACTGTTGTGTGCAACGAATCTGCGTGTAAATCGACAAGTCGTATGACACTCTTCTCGTTAGGAATATTTTATTTATGCGTCTATAACAATTTGAGCGGGGAGTCAAGTGGCAGCATATAATTGTTTGGGGGTTTGGAGTTGTGGCAAGTAGAATTGGATGGGAAATTTCAACTACAACCACAAAATCGTGCAACCCTTGAGATGATTATCTCACTGGGAACTTCACATGCGCCTCGAGAGTTTCGTAGCAAGCACGTGACTTAAACACACACACTCAGATCGGCAGAGGCGGAGAGAGAGAGAGAGCGAGAGAGAGGCAGAGAGGGAGAAAGGTAGTGGCAGCGGGGGTGTAGTAATTCAATTTACTGCCTGGTACCGCGGGCATGTTTAATTTCATTTCCAACGTATTTAAGCTAAAACCAAAGCAAACCAAACCGAATCAAAGCGACCAACACAATGTGCAAGCGAAGTTGGCATCGGTTTGGCTTTTACTGGGTTAGCTACTGGGCACGGGGTACGGGGTACGGGGTACGGGCTAGGGTTAGGGTCACGCGAAGAGGTTGAGCAAAATGTTCAATTTAAAAATTTATGCAATTATGAGCCGCAAATATTATTATATAAACGGAGAAGGCACAAATACGCGTGCTTATGGGACGGATCGAGGGGACGAGGCACAAGCGGGTTGCAAAAGAGCAGTACGCAATCACTCCCACTCCCGCTGTCTCTCCCTCTCTCTCTCTCTTACTGCCTTTCTTTGTGTACCGATGAGAGCACGACAATTTCTAAATGTATAATTTCGAGTATGCTGTGAATAGTTGACAGGGAAAAAAAAATAGAAAAAGAAAACAGTATTTGTGTGTTTACCATTCAGAATAGACTGTACAAAATTGCATATTGACTATGGTATAGTATATTGGTATTGTACTGTAAAAAAAATGTATAGACGAGGAGTAGCGTACGCACTATGGATTGCATTTCTAATATCTGTTTGTAATTAGAGAAATCAAATTGTGTGACGATTTAATAATTCAATTCGATTGCAGTTCATAAATGTGAGCGTATTAGAGTCGAGATCATTGTATTACCCAACTAAGCTATCGAATCCGGAGTTACGATTATTTCCACAAGCCCAAAAACCAGGTAAATGGCCACAAATGTCTTCGAAACAATCGTTATTCGGGAAAAATAACTTGGCGCGCAGGCCGATGCCGCAGGACGGTAATGCCGAAGAAGGTATACAAACTGATGCCATTGAACCGGGCACCCATACCATATCTTTGCCAAGATTCCATAAGAACGAAAAGGGGGAATGGGTATACGGTCTATGGCATAATTTTGGAAAACCCTTTCAAGACACACGCTTTAATAAAAGATTGAGATATGGCATACTCTATACTCAACCACGGATGGGACTAGATCCGTGGGCTCCGGTTAACTATTATGTAACGTATGTATATCAAAGTGAAATAATCTACAGATATTGGATAACAATTATTTAATTTTATTTTTTTTTTTTTGCAATTGAAATTTTGAAACAAAAGATAGCTAACAGATTTTCTATTTTATTTAAGAACGTTACATTAATGTCATCCCACGCTCTCTCTCTCTCTCTCTCTCTCTCTATCCAGTGGACGAAAGAAAGTAGTTTGCGAACAGTCAACGTGGTACAACGAAATAAAAGTGAAATCGTATCTTACGCCACTTATCTTTGCTATGGGTCACTTTGATCGATTGAACTTTTTGAAAATGCGAAGAGCGATGTACACGATGGGCGAATCGGAAATTTGTCACAATTTAAAGGTCTACGACACTTGGTCCAAGTATCAACAGTGCGCAACTTTACGCGATATGCGCATGGAGTATTTAATTCCAAAGTATCCGTTACATCAGGTTGGTTTTTATGTACCCTATTTGGTACGTTTTGAAGAGATATATAAGGATCAACTATCTCCAGACTATCCAGATTCCGCTTTTAAATTTCCATAATGACAAACGAAAGCAAATCGGATGCCAACGGTCAATATGGTGCAACAAATTGAAAGTGAAAACGTATTTTAATTTATATATTAGGGTGTACGATTCCGAAATATCCGTTACATCTGATAGGTTTTCCGGCATACCATTTTATAGATATTGAAAATGTATATACGGTATATAGCTAGAAGACTAGACCAGATACACCGAATATACATTTTCATAATGACAATAATTGAAGAGGGATGCCAACAGAACAACAAATTAAAAGTGAAAACGTATTTTAATTAATATTATTATGATATGGCAGTGTACGATAGATTCGACTTGATAGAGCAATGCGAAAAGTCGAATCGGAAATGTATCTCAATGTAATACTCTACGACACTTGGAGAGAAAGTATCAAGAGTATGCGATTTTTGCGTATGGAAATATCTCCGTTACATCGGATAGGTTTCCGGTCAGACTATTTGATAGAGATTGATGAAGGTATATGGGAAACATGAAAATACCAGATAAATATACATACCTAAAAGCCTACAAGTCAACCTAAATAGTTTTCATTCTTGGTACATTTTTTCAAAAATCTCGAGCCAGTCCGAAATACGTTTTCTATACTGTTTGTGATTGTGTCTTGGAAATAATTGGCCAAGTTGTTGATCTAAAGTTTTCTGAATAGAATAAAGCCATGGGTGTGTGCTTGGAGATGGAGATGGTCTAAGCAGTTTGACGTTCCTTATGTAACAAAGACCCCCATCTGGAATATATTCCCAGTACACTACACACAAAAGTCACAACAGGCCCAGAACGCAGAGGAGGAGCGGGAGGGACTGCTCACAATCATTGGCAACATATTGATAGACAATAATTTGTCTTAATGAAATTTTCACATTATTTATGAGATTTGCCGTAACGTGTAGTCGACTTTTTGGGGGATGTGCTATGGCTTCGAGGCCCGACGACGTCACTGTGAAAACAAAAACAAGTTGCTGCTGCTGCTGCTGCTACTGTTATTGTAATTGCCGTAGTTGCTGCTGTTGTTGTTGTTGTTGCTGTTGCTGCCGTTGCTCGTGTTTTGCTTGAGGACTCTTTGCCGGCGTCTGGCCCGCTCCGACCCCGGGGGCAATTAGTGTAACTTGTGATTTTCCCGTTTAGATTTGTGGGTTGTCGTTCGGGGTTCGGGGTTTGTTGCCAGGTTGCCAGGCAAGAGCGGCAGGTTGTGTCTTTTATGCGTGTGTGTGTGTGAGTGCATAATTTATTGTTTTTCCCATTGTTTCGCCCAAGCTCTCTCTCTCTCCCTCTCTCTGGCCGACTCTCTGTCTGCGCGGGCTCGGAAGCCCCTTTTCAATTATCACATTTTCCTGCGACTATTGGGAAACTCTTGTAACGTCTTGTAATTACGCGCACAGCTTTTCATTGCCTTCGCTTTGGCAACCGCAAGGCAAACGTCCGAGTGACTTAATGGGGCTTCCCCGCTGCGTGTGTGTGTGTGTGTGGGTGTGTGTGGCAGGTGTGTCAGCATTACGTGTGAAATGTGTTTTTCATCTTGCCAGATATCAATTGGATTTAAATTGAATTTCAAATTGGCCAAACTGAAAATTAGTAGGGGGAGTTATGGGACAAGGGGCGTGGCTGTGGCTGCGGACAGTGTGAGGCATTTGTATTTGACAGCTCTGGACAATTCAAAATAGCAACAAAAGCACATTTTTCTAGTACAACAAAAGCTTTTTCTCGGAACATCTTATCATTGAAGCGGAATAGAAAATAAATTGAAATAGTATTTAAAATATATAACTTAGGGTACGTGGGTAAAGTTGAGCAGATTTATTATTAAAATGGAATCTAGAACAGGAAACTTTAAAGAAACTCTTTAAATTTGCTTGTCATTAATGAGAAACTCTCTGCAACGCTCTGAGAACGATATATAAAAATTTATTATGTAGAACCAACAAATTTAATTTAATTTGTTTGTTTTTACGTTATTTTGTAATGTTTGTATTTAAATGCCTCATGCCTTAAAAACTTTTTCATTTTTTCAAGTTGTGTAAGTTTCGTTAATTTTATATGTATATATTCATTATGCTTACTTTTCGCTTATAATCAATAATAATTAATGGATTATGTAATAATTAAGTTGCTCTTGTCAAAATATCATGATAGAGAAGAAGTCAAGCTTCGGGCTTTCAAGTCACACGTCGAGCTAACACTATGGTCCTATCTATCTATGGCCCAATAAGCTCCCCTAAACTATGCTACACTATCAAAAATGTATACTTTATTTTTAATTTACTCTGAAATTAATTATTTATTTATTACAAAAGGAATCGTTCAGTGCCTTCTGAACTCAACTCATAGCTTCAAAATTAATATTTTCATTTTTTTTATATATTTAATATATTAAGTTTGGGATATCCTGCTTGTAGGGCAGATCACTGGGAGTGGTTCTCTTCAGACGTCGTAGGGAGATGGGGTAAAATTGTTACTATATCATAATTATTTACTTTTAAGATATTTTTATATTAAAATAGAATAGTTTAATTTGTTTTAAATTTAATATATTAAAATTGAAATAATGCGGGTAGAGAGATTATTGGGATGGGTTTTCTTCAGACAATGCAGGAAGATGAGATACAATTTTGTACTTAATCACAATTATTTACTTGTTCGGTATTTAAGAGAAGTTTAAGATATGCCGCTGCTCTTGCCTTCACTCAATTTCAATGAGGCATCACTGTGACTGTGACTGTGACTGTGACTGCGACTGCGGCAGAGCGGCTGCTGTTGTGGATGGCAGCCGCCGCACAACACGCTGCCAGTTGCGTTCTTGTCGTCGTTGTGGCGGGCATTGTCGATATAAATGCACAATTTGCACATAAAAGCAATGCACACACACACACACACACAGTCACTCACATTCAATGTACTTCCGGTGGCAGGACCTCTGAGGGTGGAGGAGAGTGGGGCGGAACCGGGAACAGCGTCTGTTTTGATGTGTTTTCAAGGCCCTTTAGAGGGATAATACACACACTTAATTGCTTGAAATGATGCGATTGCGACGCGCTCTCAAATCGCTTCCATATGCATGTGCCCTGTGCTGTGCTCTGTTCATAGGGTACTCAGTGAGTGCTCGTACACCCATTCATATTCGGAGACGCGTCGAACGGCAGCGGCACCACCCGAGCTACGTGCAACAAATGGAAGCTTCGTGCAGCTTTTTTTTGGCGCGCTCAAGTAACCGCCCCGCAAGTATGCGTGTGTGAGTGTGCGCGTGTGAGTGCTTGTGTGTGTGCGTGTATTCAAGCCACAACAAAGGACACTCAGAGCACATATCATTGGCGTACCATAGAACCTCAGCATAATTGCATTTAAAGGTCTTAAATACTTGCATTTGAAAACATGCCTGGAAATAAAGCGACTACGAGCAGCAACGACAGAGCAAATACCCTACCAAAAAATCAAATGAAAAGTGCAAAGTCAAAAAATCAAATGCCTTCAGTTCAAGGCTTTATAGAATTATAAAACAAACGATTTTCGATTTTTCATGCTATTTTTAGACATTCATCTGATACGTATCTACAATTCCAACTGAAATTTATCTCGATTTCCCAGTTGTTTTATAAATATATAAAATTTTACTTAGCTTACCAAAATTTGCTCTTTAAAATTATAGAATTTCTTAAGTATTTTTAAAGGTTTCTTAATTTTGTTGAGTCTGTTTTATATATACTCTTCGAAAAACACTTAAATCATTTTCTTAGTTTTTTTACTTATATCAGAAAGTTATAAATTCTGATTGTTATTTATCCTGATTTTACAGTTGCTATATATATGTTTTGAATTTTACTAAGCTAGCCAAAATTTGCTCTTTAACAAATTAGAATTTCTTTAGTATTTTTAAAGATTTCTTACTTCTGAGTCCTTTCTTACTTTTCGAAAAACACTTAAATCATTTTCTTAGTTTTTTTTTCTGTCAATTTTGTTTTTAAAGATTCATAGAAAAATCCATAAAATAAAGTTTTTTTTTTTTGGTTTTTTGAAATGAATCTCATGATTATTGCATAGCTCAAAACGCCCCAATCGCGCGACTGTAGCACACTCTGGGTGTCGGTGTCGGTGTCGGGTTTGGGTCGAATACGACCCACAAAAACGCAACCACATTTCTGCGTTTTACTCGAGTGTCCTCGACACGGACTGCGTAGCACTGCCAGCACTCCCTGGGCCACCCGGGGCCAAAGCTATAGACCATTGTTTCAATTTCCATATCGGTTACGATTGCTGTCGCAGTTGTTGTTGTTGTTGTTTTGATTTTGATTGTGATGACCTCGCTCTGTACTCGAGATCTGTAAATACGTAAAATGTTTGAGGTCTCATATTTTTATTGCATATTTAATACAGCAAGGTGGGGGGGGAGGGGATGACTGCTATAAAGCAATCCGATTGTCATTCGTGACAGCTGTCGATCAGAAATGGCGGTTGAAAATCGAATTGGTGGTTGTTTCCAGCCTCAATTGAATTGAGATTTCGTTGTAATTGCCGTCCTTTGTTCGATTCGCATGTTTGGCATATTTTGTAAATTATATTGGCATTTGCATAGGGCTGATCCGGCATAAGGTTATAGATTATCATATTGATATAGTCGCGTCAGTGTCGTGCATCCATCTGCATAAGAATTAATGTATTCATAATAGTTAAGTTTAGCCTAGAGAATAGTTCCAATTAAAAAAGTATTGTACAAAATTTACATGACCTGAACTTGTAGTATGTGTAGAGTAATATAGTATAATAATAATATATAATAATTTTCAACTATTTTTTATATTTTTTCTCGAGTGAAGCGAAGGCCTTAAAATCTAGGAAAGGAATGAGTTATTGACAATATAATTTGTGAAATCCAAAAATTTTAAATTTTACAATACATATATAAAAATAAACTTAAAGTCTAAAATTTACATGACCTGAAGTTGTAGTATGCGTAGAGCTGTACTATAGTTATACAATAATTTTCAACTATTTTTTATATTTTTTCTCGAGTGATGCGAGGGTTTAAATTAAAAAATGTAGAAAAGGAATGAGTTATTGAATATATATATATATATATAATTTCTGAAAACGAAAACTGTATAATTTTACACTAGATATAATTTTTGAAATTCAAAAATTTAAAATTTTAAAATAGATATAAGATTGCAAAATCAGTTGGCATAGTTGAGATACACTAAGAGATTGCAGTTTTTTGGAATTACTGTAAAAAATAATATCTTTATCGTCTACTTTAGCTGCGAAATTAAGGATTTTTCTAGAGTATAACTTCAAAGTTGATTTATTTTTATTTTCGTACAATATATAGCTTCGATTGGAGGCTGCTCTTTAAGTAAATACTCGAAATATGTTGAAATTATCCAATCCATGCGATTATTCGATATTTAAATGCACCTTTCGCGCTGCAGCTGACGTGACACGCGCATTGATCATTTTGTTGCCAACAATTGCCGCCTCTCTAGGGCTGGGGGGAACGTGAATTTATCTCCGGCACATGCGGCATAAATTCGGCTGGGGGGAGGAAATCAATTCGGGATGTGTCTGATGTCTGATGTCTGTTTGATGTTGTTGGCAACTGCGTCACACCTTGCCACAGGAGCGAGAGCAACCCGTCAAACACCTTTGTGCCGAATGTCAACGCCCGTACACGCTGTTCGAGTACACTCACACCCGTCACCAGGCACTCACTGTAAATATTCATTGTCAATTCGCAGGCTGCTGCTGCTGCTGCTGCTGGCGGAGACATCCGCAACGAGAAATTGCCGGCAATTGTTTTGCAAGCGGGCGCAATCGCCTCGGTCTCAGGCCGTGTCGGGCTTCTGCATTCCCGCACAGGCGGCGGAAAAACATCTGTCGGATGTCGGAAGTTGTATCTGACGGGCACGCCCCACACTCCAGCTAGGTGGGCAGGAATCGTGTTCACTTTTTCTCGGCAAGCTGCGTCTCGGAAATTATTCATAATTTTCCAGCACGTGACGGCAAACGAGGGGCATGTGGCATGTGGCATGTGGCATGACAGTGTTGTTTGTCACCAGATCTTATCGTCACAAGGGTTGTCTAGTCTATCCAACCCGCTTGACCACACCCATCAAATCTCGAAAAAGAAAAAAAAACCCAACAAAATCAGTTTTTGCCTTGTGTGATAATGACGTGATAATTGGTTTTTGTCCCGTTCCGTCCGGGATCTGTGGTGCCCCATTTGGCGATGGAATCCTTGCAAGTGACACATTTTAGAGCACAAGTTCAAAGGTCGCCAGGGTTGCCACCTGCTGTGCGCTTTTAATTGCGATGTGACGAAGATGCCGCCCGACGCGACACGACACGCCACGAGACGACGACGGGATTAAGAAGAAGCTCGGGAAACAAAGTAATTACAGGCTGCCATTAAGCGCAGAGCGGGCGGGAGATGTGTGCAAGGGGGGGAGGGGGTTGTTGGAAGGGCAAACGTCAAGTGTCGCATAGATGACAGCTTCTTCCGTCGGGCAGCAGCACCCGGAAAATCCACGAAAATGATTCAATGTGGAAAAATTCGATTAGCGCCGTCAAGGAAATCGCCTCTAATAGCCGCATGCCACGTGGCCCCCCTCCCTGCTGCGCCCAGTCGTGTGTCGCAAGGGACAACCGCAGCTCAATAGAGCGCGATGGGCAGGGGGCGTGGCAAACAATACAATTGAAAAAAATTATAAAAATTCGCACTTCGAATCCGTTTTCGATGCGTAACGAGCGACGCTGCCTGTGCCGCAAAAGATACACTTGTTTGCCGCACAGCACACGCGCCACACACACACACACATACACGCACACGCACACACACAGGGGTCAAGGGGGTGGCTATTGGACAGCAGATGATAGCGGGGTTGAGTAGACATCATCAATATTGCAGAGCGTGGCGTTGATTCTTCTCGTTTTTGCCCCGGAGAGTGTCAAACAGGCGTAGCTAATGTGTATTAAGTGCACTCTGTGTGGAATGCTGGGAAAGCCAGTAAGACGCACCCCCCGCCCCCCTTCCCACTATAACCAAACCCCTGCCCGTCGTCCTAACTTAGAGCCAATCGTAGCTCATGCTAAATGCTTTAATATAGCTTAATTTATGCGGCAACAGTCAAGTGGAAGAGAGATTCAAGATTAATTATTATAGTATGCAGATCTCACACATAAGATATGGTATACCATCTATATAGCAGCAACCTGTAATTTGTGGCTTACTAAGTGGGAATATCAAGTTGGTTCATCACTTTTACGCATGATATTATCTATGCTATGCATAAGATAATGCAATTCAGGTAATTAACACTGTGTTACCGCATCGTATAGCTAACCTAACCTAACTTATTCATTCTAACCTCACACTGCAGCGCATTAACCTCACGCGCTACTCGAACTCACCACAAATTCGCCTCGCTATGCCGCACGACTTTGTATTATTCAGCGTGAAGTTAGCTAAACACGTATTCATTTGCTGAAAACACTGTAAACCATACTAATTCATTCTAACCTCACACTACAGTATGTTAAACTCATTTACTAGTCAAACTCACCTCGCTAAGCCGCATATATTAGCCTTACGTTACGTGTTAGTGTTAAATCAGCTTAATTAAATTCATTTGCTGGCAGCGTACCATACAAATTCACTCTAACCTCACACTGCAGCGTTCCTTTTCAACATAACCTTACTTAATTCATGCTAACCTCACACTGCAAACGTGTCGAACTCACCACGCTTCACTTTTATATTCACCTCCCTTCAGTCATTTCAATTGCAACTTTTTTTTTTGTTTTTTTGCGCATCTTATGTTTTTTTTTTTTTTTTTTTTAATTAATGTAAATTTTGCAATGTTTTCTAACATGTTATCGAATTATCAACGATTACTTGTCTACAGACTACGAACTAACCCAAAAATAAACCCAGAAATTACAACAACAATTAAATCTCAATCACGTTGCAGGCGCCAGACCAGGCCCCGTGCCCCACCTCTCCCCCATTTCATGCGAGTTTAGGAGAAGTGCAGATTGTTGAACTGATCGCGTTTATCCTTGACCATGTTGTTGTACTTCCATTTCTCGGCCGACGAGGCCTGACTGCTCCAGGCACCGGAACTGTGACTGGACTTTGACTTGGTGGCCGAGGAGTAGCTGGAGGATGTGGTCGAGGACGAGGAGTTGGGTGAGGATTTCGTCTGGGCGGCGCTGTCCTTGCCGCTTGTCAGGCATTTATCGGTACGCTCCGTATAGACCATATTGTTCGGCTTAGTTCGATCAATTTTTGCACGAATTTAACACGTCGAATGTATCGGCCAATTTTGATATTCGAATCGAATTGCGCAATTGCGGTTGATACTGATCGTACGAGGTCAAAGTTCACGGCACAGTCTGCAGCAGGGTGAGCACCTTCAGTTCCTTATTGTTAGCCGAGTTGCCCGTGCGCGATCCCTTGCTGGACGACAGACTTTTGCTCAATCTAAGATGGGATGATCGATTAGAGATCGCTGTCTCCATCGATCTGTCTGCCTCGGGCTCGACTTACTTGAGTAGCTTTTGTTTGGTAATCCTGTTGCTGAGCTTTGGCATTGACACAAAACTTTAGTGCTGGCACATTGGGAGAAAGGAGAAGAAGAAACACGATCCGCTCGCCACCGTACGAAACTTTCTACTGAGTCTCTAACGGCGCGTGCAACCGTCTTTAAATACCTCGATCGGCCACGTCGCAGTAGTTGCAGTGTAGTAGTGCACTCCGACCGAACATCGGGTACTGCGTCATAGTCGTCAGTCACATCAGTTCTAAGCGTAAAGTTGTCGAAAGAAAGCCCCGGCAACGGCAACGGCAACGGCACCGACCAGACCAGACCCGGCTCAGACGCCAAAAAACCCGTTCGTCGCGATCGACGGCAATGCAAATTAGAGTTGCCAACCAACTGGTTTTAGCAAACATCGAGGTGCCTCCTCGACTCCTCACCCACACACCCCCTAACCCGCTAGCCAACCGTGTAGGGTTGCTCGATCGCCGAACATGCTGCGAATCACGTCGACTCGATACGCTAGTCGCATTGATGGAAACCCTATCGATTTGAGTTTTCCAACTGTTTTCCCTCTTTAAGTGTGTGCCATGAATATGCATGAATGCATACGGTATTCAATAGGGTACTCATATACCCTATAGATCGCCCGCCTGCCCCGAAGTCTGACGAAAACTGCCCGCTGCATTGCATCAGCCAATTTGCGACCAGCCTGTGGCCAAGTTTATAGTATTTTAATCAGTTTTTGACGCCGTTGTTGTTGTCTTAGCTGTCATCCGATCGAGCAATACGAATAATGTGAATACGCCAATAACTTAGGATGATAGTGCGCGAGAACTGCACTGTGAATAAGTACTTTGCTTGATCACCATACCAGATCATAAGGTTTGCCAGTCTAGTTTTCATTTTTAGCCTCAAATGTGATCGTGCTTTTGCCACACTGTAAACTGCAATACCTTTTGCAGGGTACTCAGCAAGCCGCTCCACCTTCAAATACTTTATTAAAGTATCTCCTTAGTCGATCAGCTGCACTAAGGCCGTTGACTGTCACAAATTTGTTTTAGTTTTGTTTGCATTTTGATCGTCCGGTTTAAATGTCAGAATTTACAATTCATTGGCAGCTTCTTCGCATGATCTTTGTTTCCAGGCGAAAGAGAATAATGCCAAAAGTTCCTTATATATACAATATGCAAATGCAATCATGGCGCATGTTCACAATATAAGCGGGTACCCAAACGGGTTCCCAAAGCGTTCTCAAAGTATATAAAGCTGTTGCGGCTCACAGAACGTTCTCATATGCCTGAAGCATGCAGTGAGAGAGAGCTATGAAATCTTTCAAAATGTAATATCCCACAAATCAAGGAACTTTAGCTGATATTATCCCTGTGCCCGAATCAGTGCAGTTCCAAGTTTGTTTACCTCCCGAACAATTCTCTGGGGAACTCCCCAGGCAACACATGAAACGAATCGAGTTCGTTCGTAATGACGTAGACCCGGCCCAGAGATGCTTTGTTTTCCTTGACGCATGCGCTCTTCCATCTATTACGAATTTCGGCTGTTTTCATAAAGATCAAATCGAATCGAATCGAATCGATCGATCGATTTGCATACGCGCGCAAACAACGAGCAGGTTGGCCCGGTAACTTGTTTTGTTTTCGACTTGCCTAACACGCGGCGACGGCATGATCGAGTCAAGCATACTATATGTATGTATATGTAGATCGAATCCCGCGGCCCGGGTATAAAAGCTTCTCGCAGTGGCCTCCAACGAGACACAATCAAACAAGCAACGCGCCAACAAATATTCATCTTCGTCTACTCTGAAAATAATTTCCAAAAACGTTTCAAACCAAATGTGTCAATGAGGACACCGGATACCAAAGCGAAGTTACTCAATAATATAAGGTGAGCGTCAGTACGGCAACTAGCTTATAAGGCATATGTATTTATTATATTTCTCTTTCGAATTTCCCAACCAGTCTCTCCAAGCATCTGTCCTCCAAGAAAGGATCCCGCACAAGCAACTGCGGCAATCGTCTGGAATTCTCCGTGCTCACTCTGCTGACTAACGTGCCCTGACTGCCCTCCACGGCAAACCGGAACTCTGTCCAGAAGATAATTCTACATTGTATTCAGTCTAACAATTCAAGCAAGATGGTTCATCAAACTCGCACACCCAGCAAGGCTATTCCGGCTAAGCATTTGAGTCCGATGCGCAGCGATCTTATTGCCGGCAGCGGCAAATACGCGGTATCTAGCAGTCCGGTTGACAGTCTGTTGCGCAACACGCGACTCACCGTGCACGGCTCAAACATGGGCAATCAGTCGGCCTACAAATACAATAATATGGTCAACAATAATCGCGAACAATTCAACAATCTGCACTTTTGCTGAGCCCCATTCGGATTGGGAGCGAGCAGGAGGATGGGACTGAGACGGAGAGTGAGAGTGAGGCTCAGACTCAGGCTGGGATTGAAAGCGGATAATGCATATTGTTAATCATCATAATGTTTGTCGCATTTGATTGCAATAAATATGATTTTATTTTTTTGAAATTAATTATGCCGCCTGTTTGAACTCATAAATCGCAGTCACGTGTCGCATTTGCAAAACATTTTCCAGTTCGCGAAAAATCCGCCCATAGAGTTTTCTCTCCGTTTCGGGCAAATTAAATTATTAGCTTCAGTTTCGTTTCGTTCCGCCAAAGCCGCCGGCTGAAAGCATTTTTCATTGTTTGCGGCTGTCTGCGCGCACTTTGTCATCATATGCAAATCACGTGTGTGTCAGCGTGTGTGTGTCGGTGTGTGTGTCAGTGTGTGTGCCAGCGTGTGTGCGTGGTATTTGGCCACATTTCGCAGATTTGGCATTCGGTTTTTTTCCACACATATACCCCACATAACCAAAAACATATATTTACATTAGACTCTGCGCTCGGCTTTGCATAAATCTTGATTAGTTTGGAGCTGGATTTGATTCGAATACCTTTTGTATTGTGACAGGGTGTTTGTCTATAATACCAAAATCGAAATTATACAAATTTCCCCAGCCCTAAAACAGTGAAAACTGCATCGAACTGAGACAGCATGTGGTCTATGCTATAATAAACTGATTTATAAAATGATATGATAAGATATGGGTATATACGGTTGCGGTTAAAATAATAACACTATGACCACAATTTGTGTTCTTCCAGCTTTATTCTACTTTTCGGACACTTTTTGATTCTTTTACTTAATAAATTATCTACATATCTTAGTAGATTATGTAATAGATAGATCATATATCGTATAGCTATATATTTGTGTACATCTTTATGTGGCACACTGTCTTATACTATTTTCGAGAGTCGCTCTAGCTTTGATTTATGTTTTAAATCGAGTGCGTCAGATCTGGATAGAACTTAGTTTAGTTTAGTTTATATTTTTTTGTAATTTGTAATTTAATTTTTAATTTTACAATACATCAAAAATTTTCGTTGATGTTATACATATATTATAAATAACATGATAGTCGCAAAATGTGCATTTATATGGATTTTTGGATTCATCTCGATTGTAGGTAGCATATTTTCAGGTCTGCCCAGATACTACTAGTCTCATCGCCAGTTACAGGTATACCCAACCGAAGCAATGCCCTGGATCTCTGCAGACTCTGGCATGCTGCGCATGTTTGGTAATCAAAGATTTCGACCTGAGTCGACCGTTCCATCAACCCCACCGCCTCAGGATGTTCAGGATATACCGCAAGAAGAACAAACCAATGAAACACTAAACCTAACATCTACCAAGAAACTGAAAAATCGCATGGTAACCGGAGGATACGAACCAGTTGCACCGAATAACGCTCAACTACAAATCTTTGGAAAATTCAAACCACGCAATATGAAGAGCAAAAGCAAAACTATCGGATTTAGTAGTAATACATCTAGCAATCCAGCGATCACTGAAGCTGACAAAACAACTGTATCCACAATTCTAAATATGTTTGCTAGAGGCAAATTTGAATTTGCATCGAAGGCAATAGGACGAGGACCGCAAATTAAGGTCGATGGCAAAACAGAAGGTCCTCAAGCTCGTCAGGAAGTCGAAGGTGAAGTTGCAGAAGGTGGTGCAGGTGAAGAAGGTGGAGGCAATAAAGGTGAAGGCGAAGGAGGCGGTGATGGTGGCACTACAATGGGCGAGATCACCATATCTATCCCGAAATTCCATCAGAATGAACAGGGTATATGGGTGTACAATAAATGGCAGGCAACCTACGGCAAACTATGGCAAGATACGCGCTTTAACGAGGGTAACGAATACACGATTCCACGAATCGCATTAAATTCAAATCCTGCGACGAACTATCTGCCTACGTGAGTATTGTGTGCGATTCTATAAAAGAAAGTATCTAAAACATACAAACGTCTTAAAGCATCTAAAACATACAAACATCTGGCCAGCCAGACCGCCAATCCGTCTGTCCGTCTGTATGAATTCATATAGCTCAGTTATTAAGCGAGATATTGACTCGAAATTTGTTATGAACGTTTCTAGGCCAGATACAAATGAATACTATAGGCAGTTAACTCTTGCACACAACAAGTCGATCGCAGCATAAGCCCAAAAGCGTGTTCGTTCGATTTTAGGAGCACATTCATGATCAATTATTAAATTCATCTCTCCTTAAATAGCGAAGAACTCAATACGGTGTGCATGAATGCCTCGACAATCTACAACGTTCCGCGAGTGAAGTCTTGGATCGGTGATATGACCGGCATTATAAAAACGCCGCGACACATTTGGAACGAGCTTCGCTTCGAGATCTATAAAACCGGCAATTCCGAGGAGTGTCATGAGTATATGAAGTACTCAAAGGGCCTCGAATATGTTGAATGTGCTTTGAGACGCAATCAGCGTATGGAATACTTGATTCCGAAATATCCATTGCACCAAGTTGTTAAATCACAAAAATAATAGGACGGTATTCTGTTTATTACGAACTTTGCACATTTTTATTTGTCTTTTTCAATGAAACAAAATAAATTTTAAGGCACTGTAAAATAAGTTTAAAAATAAGATCAAAAATAAGATCGACTGGCGACAATAATACCCCATTTACACGTGAATTTTATAGGTTTTATGTAGAGTATACAGAGTTACAATGAACCAGCAGGCGTGCTTTTATTTCGAGTATGCAAAACATAGATCGGTTAAACAGGTTCTAGCCATATGCGAAGATCAGTTCAGTTATTCATCAGATCAATTGATGAATAAGCCATGCTTAGAGACACACAATAACACACATATATAAACTGATATCTAACTGAATATAAAAAAAAAATGTAGTACGGAACTAGTCAGATGATCGCAGCGATCAGGTTTATTTGCATAGCTTGTAAACAGTTTAAGTGAGCTGCGATTTTCCAAACATTATATAACTTACCCCCCCCCCACCCTACTGGCCATGAAAGTGTGCGATGGGGGGAATAAGAGAGCTAGCTAGCGTAAACCATTAAAAGACAATCTGTTACATCGAAAAGTGCACACAAATCATCTACAGAAATATATTTTATGCCCGAAAAACGTTTTTATTATTCCAGTAAATTAAGCGTGCTCAACTCGAGTGAAGATTGAGCTGGATTCGGTAGCTTCAAATTGCTCAATTTCAGTGGGAGATGCGTTCGTGGT
The DNA here is from genome assembly GCA_018151445.1 of Zaprionus inermis. Classification (NCBI taxonomy): domain Eukaryota; kingdom Metazoa; phylum Arthropoda; class Insecta; order Diptera; family Drosophilidae; genus Zaprionus; species Zaprionus inermis. Next base: position 3,479,860 of record JAECXD010000555.1, read on the forward strand.
CGTCGTCGTCGTCGTCGTCGGGCGTCGACAATCATTAAATTATCACACATTCAACATCAAAAACAATTCACAAGTCGAGCTGCTCACTGGGCTCGCACGGACCCTCCCCGTTTAGTGTGGGACTTGACTTTAACCCCCGCAAGGGCAGCGGCAGTGGGAGAGGGAGAGGGAGAGACAGTGGGAGAGGCAGGCAGGGCTGAGGTATAGGGCAATATGCTACGCTGTCGCCCTGCCGCATTACAAGCTGAAAACATGGTTATTACATCAGGATGGCAGGAGTGGGAGAGGGGTTGCGTGTGGCACAGGCAGGGGAACTGCGACTGGGTCGCGGGGTAGGGTGGTAGGAAGGAAGTGGTATAGCTGTGCACATGTGGGCGTTGCAAAGCGGCTGCTGCTGCTGTGTGTCTTCTGTGCATGATGATGTTGATTATGACAGCATGACGAGAGAGAAGGTCGCACACCCGACGAAAACGAACCCCAATTGAGATCTTTGGTTTTTGCATGGCTGCTGTGCAATATGCTGTCCATTAGGCTGGGCGGGCACGGGCTAAGTGACGCGATGACTGGCCCCGACCCCAATGACGATAAATCATAAACGAAACATCAATTCCAGCCGCACTTGACCCCACGCAGCAAGCGGACTGCACATTTCATTATAACAAAAACAATACGGATTTTAAAGACGCTTTCTTTTGGGCAGAAAAGTTTCGACTTAAGATGGTCGCGTGGCCTTGTCGTTTTGGGCACAAATTAATTAATTGCATGCCAGCAGCGAGTGGGGGGGGAGGGGGCAAGATTGATTAAGCCCTTGCCGCACAGACAGTACGCGACACCCCTTTTTCGAGCAAGCCCTTCTACGCTTCTTTTTGGCTTATCTATCACGCCAACATTCGAAAGGGATCTGTCGTCCAACCCATCGCAACAGGAACAATTGGCATTTGCCGTCTTCGTGTCGCTGTCTTTGTCCGTGTTGCCAACTTGATTTATCGACATTTTGGCGGAACTCGCAGCATGTGAAGAAGGCTGCAAAAAGTTGATACGCCGGCAACGGAAACGCAATCGGCGCACTGCCAAAAATAAATTGATTACTGTCACGGAAATAGCTAGAACAGCAACCATACACAGAAACACCTTCACACACACATGTGCAGCTAAAAGTTTGTTTATTAATCGATATGGCAGAACGACGACGACACCTTCTTGGCCAGGTCTCAAAGTCAAAAGCAGCTTATGGCTAAATCAGAGCAACACATGGCTAAGAAGTCGAACAGCTGAACAGCTTAGAGGGTGCCGGGTGCAGGGAGCAGGGTGCCGGGTGGTGCGGTGCGGTGCGATGCCCTCACGTCACATAGATCACGTGACATGGCAATAAATAGTTTTGCGCTGTCAATTAAAGACACCTGACGCAGGTAAGTGCCTTCGGTAGTGCCACCCCAACTTGCCACATACATTTTTTTAAGGGTGCTTCAGCCTGCGTGCCTTGTGGTACGGCAAAGTCAACTCATTTATCAACTGAGGTGTCTTTAAAGTGCCGAACGTGTCGGGTTTGTTTTGCAGCTAAAGTGCAGGGTATACGGCAGTCGAGAGCTCGGCATTGAGTAGCTTGTTTAATTCCTCAAAGAGCTTAACACGCTTCTAAGCTTTTAAAAATCAGAATTCTGGAAAACTCTTTAAATCTGCAACTGAAATATTATTAATAGTAATAATTTAATATTTCAGCTATAGATTGAATTTGGATTTGTAGTAATGGATTTTAGATAGAAAACACCACATACTCATTGAAAATAATAGTGAAATTAGGTTTAGGTTTTTTTTGGATAAGACTTGCATATATTTTATTTTATATATATTTTTTACATATAGTATAAAATACATTCTCTATATTTGCATTAGTCCCGTCGAATCAAGCTTGCAATTCCCATGCTCATATTTTTAAAGGACAGCATGGGATCCTTGTGGAAAATATATACCACATTTTGCATATACCCTATATAATATGAGGGCATAGGCCCAAGGTGGAGCTACCTTTCCTCACCATGAGATAGCACTATTTTGCTATCTGACTCGAAAGTTCGAGGTGCCCTGTCACGATTTCATTTTCGTGTTGGTGCTGCCAACCCCATTCTGGGGCTCAATTGGGAGCGGCATATGGATGTAGCGATTGATTGGCGGTATTACAAATGTATTAGAAACTTTTTCTGTATAATTTCCGCATTTTCAGGACATGGAAACGAAACGATTCACTTCAAATTGCACTTCCGTGCGAAAAATTGTTTATCGAAAACTTTCGTTTGTGTCGGGTGAGAGTACTGCACCCCGTCGCCCCTCCTCATCTATATATACCTACACATATATGGCGGCCATTTGGCAGCTCAAATATTTTGCACAATAGAAACGCCCACCCCTTTCGAGCCCGTTCCCGTGTCCCACAGGATCCATCGATAAAGTTAGCACCTATTGTCATTTTATTGATTCGTTATAAATTTCACACACACGCACGCTCGCACACACGCACGCACACTCGCACGCTTATCTAGCAGTAAATGTAAATGGCTGCAAAATTTGCCCCGCCCACTTTTCACACTGCCAGAAAGGAAACCCTTTCCGGGCTTATCTTGTGTGGACTTTTCAATGCGATTTCTATCATTTAAAATTCCGTTTTATTGCCGTCTTTATCAGCAAGCGGCAAAGGCGAGAGAAACCTGTGGAAAAGCGGTGGAAAAGCGGGTGAAAACTCTTTGCTATTATCCAGAAAGACGTTAAAATAAATTGATACGCTCCACTTTTATACAATTGCGATTTTTTTTGGTTTTTTTTTTTTCAATTTTCGGATGCTTATCGATTTTCAGCAGAAATCTCCGCCGGCGCACTTAAAGCAGCTGTTGATTCTGTGCGTGTGTGCGAGTGTGTGTGCGCTTGTGCTGCTGCTGTAATTTTCCGAAAAGTTTTTCCACACTTGATTTGATAATGTGTCGTAAATTTTGCCTGCTTTTGGCATTTTCACTTTTCGCCTGTGAAAATGTTCTCAATTAAGACGCATTTAATGACGTGTCGCCAATATAAACACAACACTTCCTACCCCGCCCCCAGCCTGTCAACTTCCCTTGACTCTTGAACCACCACCCTTCTTCCACACCTCCCTCCCCCCCCACACACACAGCTGTTGACATCGTTCGGGCAACGTCCAGAAAACGTCTAAAATCGCTCTAATTGAGCGGAACGTGAAAATTTTTCCTAATTAAATAATTTTCTTAATTTTTATGACTTTCCCCCGTCGTCTCTCCCTCCGCCCAGAAACAAAGAAAACTCCAGGCTGCAATGATATTTTGAATGCGCGCAACATTCTGAAATTACGGCCAAGTATCTAGAGAATTATGGTTATTATTCGGCCCATTATCAGGCAAGTTAATTTTAATAAGCCGTCAAAGTAGAAGAAGTAGAAGGCTGTCAAATCTCTCCTCTCTCTCTCTCTCTCTCTCGCCGGCAACCCATTCCACACATTCGAGCTTCCGCGAATCGTCACGAGCTGCTTTAGGCGACAGCCCGAAAGTATGCTACGCTAAATGTGCGTTTGACAGGAATGAAAATTAAAAAATTTATTTATTGCCATCTTCGCGGCGCTGTCGAAAATATTCGTAAGGTATATTTGAGAATTGTGGATTGGGGCGGGTAGATTTGTGGACTTGTAATAGACAGAGTTGTCTGTTGGAATCGGAATGGAACAGAAAAAATTCAATATTTTGAAATATCAGGAAACTGTTCGAAAATCAACAGATTATTGTGGCAGTTGGTTTGATATCTGAAATGCTGCTGTTTCACAAAATATTATATATTCAATGATTTGAATATCCCTTACTTTATTATTATATTTAGTTTATTATTATACCCGATCAATCGAAATAAGAAAGATATTCAAGAAATAGGAATGGCCTGTGACCATGTGTTTATGTCGGTTTTTTCTAATGTTAGTTCCCGAGTTCCACTCCAGCAGCAGGCAACTTTTATTTTTAATTATGTGCACTGAAAATAATCATAATGCAATTTTATCGGTCATTGCGTAAGAAATGAAGTGGCCGAATGGTGATGATAGCAGACTGTTAAGCGAGAGGTTCGGAGTTCAACTCCTGGGTGCGGCGACCGACCGATATATATTTATTTTTTTTTCGTATCATATTTTTTTTTATTTTACAGTGTGTTGCATATTCAAAATAAGTTTTTAGTATATTTAAAAAAAAAAACACTTAGAATCGAAAGACATTGAGCAGTAATGCCAAAAACAAACGAAAAATCTAATTGGATATATTGAGATGTATTGTGAGCATATATGTATGTATGTATAAGCGTCTCTTTCACAGAATTTTAGCGGGTATATCACAGTCGAGTACGCTCGACTTTAGCCTTTACGACTTGTTTTTTATCAATTTGTTTACGCATTAGCAGGTCATCTCTTAGCTTATATTACCTGCTTAACGATCAGCTTCCTCAAAAAAGCCAAAAAACTGAACGAGTAATTCGGTGATCTAGTCGATAAGCCCATTATATAACCGGCTTGCAAATCTGTCGCCTGTTGCCCAATTAAAACACGCTCGAAACGGGACTTATCTTTGTTTATTTTGTTTTCGATAAATACATAATCCAATTCGATATATATGCGTCATTGCAGTTGATTAACATCTTAGTTAGTATAAGTATTGGTATAAGTTAGTTAGTATAAGTACTTATTTAATGAGTCGAGGCAGCGAGCTCATTACTTATGCAATTTTCAATATAATAGGAATTTACGTAATCGAAGCCGATGCCACAGCAGTTGATTGAACATGCCGCAAACGTGCAACTTCGTCTACGTCTGCGTCTGGCTGTGTCGCCCTTCTGGGTGCACTCGGTCTTCGCCTCTCCACAGTCAAGTAGAATCTGAATATCACTACGACTTTGAGTTGACTCGTCGACTCAAATTTCGCATTCGCAGTCAGTCGCCCCAGAAGCGTCAGCCAGACAAGTTGTATACGGAAAATCAAAGAATCGGTACTCTCAGTTATTGTGTTACCAACTCGGGATCTGCTCAAGGTCTTAAACAAAAATTTTTGTTTAGAGTGTTTTGTTGTTCTAACTGCGCTAAATGGCATTTAAGCCGAGGCTATAATTAAGCCAGAGTTTCATAGAATTTAAAGTGCAATTGTAACTTGAACTCCAACTGCAACAACAACAACAACAACAACTCCAACTGCAACTGAAACAACAACAACAACAACTCCGACAATTATAACAATAGTGCATTAGTGCTGCAGTGTTGTCGTTTCCGTAGTTTTTTCCCGTTAAATCTAGCTTTTATTGAGCATTAAATGCAAATCGAAGAAATAGCGGAAATTCTAGAATTCTTTAAAATAAGTTAGCTTTTTTTTTAAGTGTTGCCTACAATTAATTTATTCAAAACAAAAACAGGAATTCTGGAATTTTATTTAAATTAATTTAGCTTTTTTCGCTATTTATTGGCATTGCCAATATTTTCTATGCAATTTATCTCAAAATAAATTTTGTAGCTATCAAATTTTTCAAATTTGTTGCTAACTTTTAATTTAAAAATATTATAGTTTTAGCTTTTTTAACATTTTTTAATATATAAATTAGCTATAATATTTAGCACTGCAACCATAAATTAGTATAAACCATTCAAGTGGGCAAGTATATTTCATAGCTATTTTACTGCCAAATATGTTAGCTATTTTATTGTTTAATTTACAGTTTCTAGCTAAAACAGCTATATTTGAGCTGTCAACACTGGTGCGCTGACAACTTAGCCGGCCGGTCACGATCTTCGCTACAACAACCACAACAAAAGTATCGGAAAAAATGTTATCGACTTTTCGTGTGACCCTGCTCTTTGGCTTGGCCACACTGTGTCCGCCCCGCGCGGAGTCGGCGCAAGTACTCGGCCTATTTGCACATCCTGGCAAGAGTCATTTCGACTTCTTTCGTCCAATTTTCACGGCACTTGCGCAGCGCGGACACAACATCAGCATGTACAGTTATTTTCCGCTCAAGCAGCCGCAATCGAATTACACGGATTACGTGTTTGAGGGCATGCCCTTGCTGACGGACGTTATTGAGTTGCAGGTGCGTAGACCGTAGGCATGTGTTACTGTACCCTCGCAACCACTCTACCCTCTCCAACCCTAGACCTTTGAGGCGGACTCGCAGCCGTGGGGCGTGCCGTACAGGGTGCCCACGTTCTTTATGCTTAACGATTGGGGACTACGCTCCTGCCAGGTGGCGCTAAATTCGCCGCTAATCGCGCAGCTACTCGCCTCGCCGCAACGTTACGATGTCATTCTGATGGAGCATTTCTCCAACGATTGCATGGCTGCTGTGGCCCATCTGCTCGACGCACCCGTTGTGGCACTCAGCAGTTGCGCCATCATGCCCTGGCATTATCAACGTATGGGCACACCATTCATTAACCCGATAATGCCCATGAGTTTTTTACCCTACAGTGATCAGATGACGATCGTGGCACGTCTCAACAATTTTCTACACTTTCACCTGGTCAATCTGCTCTACAAGTGAGTCCAAGTCCAGCTCTTGAACGTTCTCGGATCATTGATCATTTCTTTGCCTCCTGTTTTGCAGCCTGATCACACAACCCGCAACGGATCAGTTGATCCGTCAACGTTTTGGCTACGGTCTGCCGCCCATCAACGAGATCGTGAAGAACACCAGCCTCATGCTAATCAATCAGCATTATTCGCTATCAGGATCTCGTCCCTATGTGGCCAATATCGTCGAGGTTGGTGGTCTGCAATTGGGTCAGATCAAGCCGTTGCCCCAGGTGGGTTGGGCAAGAGCATGTGTGTGGAGTGAAGTGATCTTTCATCTAATTAACCGTCTAGCATCTGCAACAACTACTCGACGAGTCCAGCGAGGGCGTTATCTACATCAGTTGGGGATCTATGGTTAATCCGAATACGCTACCCGCGCCCAAACTGCGTGCACTCTATGCGACCATAGCGCAGCTACCCGACTATACCTTCGTAATGCGTTGGACTAATCAGACAAAGCCGGAGAATAAACCCGCGAATCTGCACACCTACGACTGGCTACCTCAGCGGGATCTGCTGTGTCATCCGCAAGTCAAGGCCTTTCTATCGCATGGCGGTCTGCTGGGCACTACCGAGGCCGTCTACTGTGGTGTACCCATGCTTGTGACACCCTTCTATGGCGATCAGTTCCTCAATGCCGCCGCCATAGAGCATCGACGATTTGGCATTATCGTAAACTTCGCCGACTTTGATGAACCGCATCTGAATAGAGCTCTCCGCACTTTAGTGAACCATGAGTATAGTAGAGGGTCTCATTAGATTTTCCTCGTTACCCAACTATCCTCGTTTTTTTCAGATTTGCAGCTCAGATGAAACGCGCCACAGTCTCGTTTCGCGTACGTCCCCAAGAACCGCTTGACTTGGCAATCTGGTGGATCGAACATGTGATCGCTACACATGGAGCACCTCTATCGCAGAGCCTGGCCCGGCATATCAATTGGTTTGTGTATAGCTCAATGGACGTATATCTGATCATGCTGGGCATCGTGTTACTCGCGCTGATCGCCGTCTGGCAACTTCTCAAGGTGCTCAGATCGATATGCGGTAGATTTACAATAACATCGACATCGAAAGCCAAGCAACAATAAAGATCGATTGTCAATAGATTTGCTTGTGAACTATCAATTGTATTCCCTGTTATAAAGTTGAAACATATATCAATTTGTGCGGTACATTTTCGCGAGAACTCTATCTTGAACTAATTTACGATCTTTGTTTGCTCATAATGTATCTATGATCTATGATCGTACCACGCTCTGAAACTCCTTATAAGAGCATGGGGAGTCTCTCATAGCCAACCCTAACCTACCCTACATCGATTATATCACGTATTTCTATGAATAATGCAACATTTATACTCTAGACTGATCGATAGAGTATTAAGTGATTAAAGTAATGATTTTTGCCGCCTGCTTGATTACGAAAACATTATATTTTGTTTATTCTAAATCTATGTGCATAAACTTTCCTATGCCGTCTCAAAAGTATTTGATAACACGACAATTTACACAATTAAGTGCAGCTGATTAACGTCTAGTGCGATACAGAAGCTACTCGAGTTATTGTTTGGTTGTGTTCCAGGTAGAGTTCCGCTAATATTTAAAAAATGCTATAATCGTTTCCAATCCAAATTATTTTCGCCTTGTAATGCTGACTTAACAAGTGTGAAGTGAATGATAATGTACAGATATAGTATACAAAACGTATGTACATACAGTTCAAATTTTGTAATACACCCTTGAAATCGGCCTGCCTGCATTACATTTTGATTGAGTCGTGTTTTCACGTGTTGTCAGCTCTGTTAGCTAGTGCAGTCAACCAAACTTATCAGTGCAAATAACGCTCAAACGCCAGACATGTTTTGATAACATGCTCAACCGATAAGACCGCACATTAAAGTCAATTTAGTTCTTGCGATTGTTTACGAGTCTCGTGCTGCGCCAACCGGTTGCTGCTGCTGTCGCTGCCGCTGAAACGGCGAAGCACCCTACGCACACACACACGTTTGAGTTTTGTTTGTTGGTGTGTGCATGCGATCGATGACTTTGCTAAAATCTTCGGAGAGAACATTCGCATTGCACGCAGTGAGCGAACTGAGAGAGCACGAGTGAAAGCATACACTAAGTTTGGCAACTGACAGCCGTCGTATTATTTTCTAGTGAGAGCAGCAGAGCGAAAGTGTACCTACCGTCACTGTGGTAATGCACGAGTATACATGTTTAGTATTAAAGCAATGGACAGCAGCAGAGCAGCGGAAATGTACCATCGCGTTGCGTTGCTGTGTAGTGCGAATTTCTGACTACTGTCGTTGAGAGAGCGCAAGAGATGCGCCGAACCGCAAGAACTGAGCGCACACGTTGCTTGCTGAGCGCGACACGAAGATCACAAACACAACGCCAGCAGTTTTTTTTTCGGTAGCGCTGCTTTCGCAGCCGGCAGCGAGCAATGCTCCCATATACGTTAATTGTGTGCGCTCGTTTTGTCAGTCGCAAATCGTACGCGAAGCAAGTAACAAGTGGGTTGTTCAACAGTCAGCGCACATCGCCTAAGCACGCATTTAATTGAGCTGCGCGCAGTATTTGATGCGAATTTGCCATTGATTATTGAGTTCTGCTCAATGCACTGAGCACGCTCAAATTGTACACAATTTATACGCGGCTTGCACGTTCAGTACGTAAGTTAACGAATACATTTCTATTGTACTGATTTGATTTGTTTTTACATAATATTCTTGCGGCATGCGCAGTGCGAGCAAGGTCAAACGGTGCATGGTGCAACAAGTGCGCGATTTTCGATTTTTCTAAATTTAATTGAACATTTTGCATACCCGTTTCGAACATACCACACATAGCAGAGCATACTCGAGCTATGCTGAGGCTGCTGCATTCCTGGCAGCTGGCAGCGTCGTCGCTGCTCCCGTCGCTGCTGCTGCTGCTGCTCTGCCCGCTGCTGCAGTGTCCCGCCGTGAATGCCGGTCGCCCGCTGAAGGTTCTGGGGCTGTTTCCACATCCGGGTGTCAGTCATTTTCATTTCTTTCAACCCATTATGAATGCGCTGGCCGAGACGGGACACGATGTGAGTGTGGTCAGTCATTTCCCCATGAAAAATCCTCCCGCACACTACAAGGATTATCCGATTCTGGGCATGGACAAGCTGACAAACAGCATCGATCTCAAGGTGAGTACGAAAATGATGCCAATTGTTTACAAGTTTTCAATTAACAATAGATTCCAAAATGTGCTCCTAAATTACACGTAATACGGGGAAAAAGTCATAAAAACTATTCACAATAGATCCATCAAGTTTTCCCCCCAACTATTTCACAGCAATTAATTGAAGATCTTTTTTAAGTGTGTTAATTTTTTTTTTTTTTAACCCATTTAGCTAGCGTGAATACCCCTAACGCAGCTCTAAAAAATGCTCAAGGCGAACTCATGCTACGCTCTCTCCTTTTCACTATCACTTTTCAAAGTCGAAATTCAACATAAATAAAGCGATCTTTAAAAAAAAAGCGAGCAAACCCGACTCTAAGATCTCCTATAGTCAATTAAATTTTCGCAGGCGGGAAACCTTAACCTAACTTCTGAGTTTATGCTACGATTGATCTGAAATTTGGAGAACAACTGCCTAAAGTGTTAAGCTATGTATAGGAAATAGAATAAAAGTTGAGACCTTTAAAGCCTACACAATAATTGCAAATAATGGATTTTAAATTTACTTTATATATTTATTATTATTATTTCTCTCTCTCTCTCTCTCGCCAGATGTTCGAGAAACGCACCTTCTACAATCACTTCATGGAGTTCTTTCTGTTGTACGAGTGGGGCAAGCAGGCTTGCAACCTGACACTGCGCTCCGAGGCGCTGCAGACGGTGCTACGGCGTCAGGCGGGCTACTACGATGTCATTGTGATGGAACAATTCAATACGGACTGCATGATGGGCGTGGCACATCAGCTGAAGGCACCGGTAGTGGCACTAAGCAGTTGCGCCCTCATGCCGTGGCACTACGAGCGCATGGGTGCGCCCATAATACCCTCGCACATACCCGCACTGTTTCTGGGCCAGTCGCAGGATATGGACTTCGCCGGGCGACTGGCCAACTGGATAACCTTTCACGGCATGAACTGGATGTACAAGTGGGTTAAGACGAGCATTGGCTCGAGCGGAGATTTCTCGCTATATAACTGCATCTCTCTCTCTCTCGATCCCCTGCAGACTCATGTCCGTGCCCGCTGCCGATGCCTTTGTGCAGTATAAATTTGGTCACGACATGCCCTCGGTGGGCGAGCTGGCCAAGAATACGTCGGTGATGTTTGTCAATCAACATTACTCGCTGAGCGGCCCCAAACCGTTGCCGCCGAACGTCATCGAGTTGGGCGGGCTGCACATTCAGAAGGCGAAGCCATTGCCTGCGGAACTGCAACGTTTGCTGGACAATGCCGAGCACGGTGTCATACTGATCAGTTGGGGATCGATGATACGTGCCAACTCGTTGTCGGCGGCCAAGCGGGATGGCATAGTACGCGCGGTGGCCCGGCTCAAGCATCAAGTGATCTGGAAGTGGGAGAACGAGACGTTGCCCAACAAGCCGGCGAATATGCACATTATGCAGTGGCTGCCACAGCGTGATATACTCTGTCATCCCAATGTCAAGGTCTTCATGACGCATGCCGGCCTGATGGGCGCCTCGGAGGCGGCCTATTGCGGTGTTCCGACTGTGACAACGCCCATGTACGGTGATCAGTTCCTCAATGCCGCCGCCCTAGTCCAGCGTGGCATGGGAGTGTTGCTCAACTACGAGGACATTGGCGAGAATAGTGTGATGCGTGCGCTGAAGCGTGCTCTGGATCCCAAGTAAGATACGACGCATAAACATAGCAGGATTCATACCGAACTAAACACCATCTTTTCCATACCCTTTTCGCAGACATGCAGAGGCTGCCAAGGCGGTATCGCATTCGTTCCATCACAGGCCACAGCAGGCGCTGCAGTCGGCCGTGTGGTGGGTCGAGCATGTTGCTCACACTCGCGGCGCACCGCTGCTCAAGCCCAGCGCCGTCGAGATGTCTCGTTTCGTCTACTATTCGCTCGATTTATATTTGGTATTTGGCACCATTCTCGCCCTCGTCCTGGCCAGTTGGATCTCCCTCATACGTCGCTGCTGCGGCCAGCGAAACGACGGGAAAACCAAAAGGGATTAGAGCGCATCTCGCATCTTTGTTTAGTCTATGTGATATTTGGGACACGCTCTGTGTATGTTGCCCCGTTAGTGTATATTACCACTTTAGAGAGAAAATCAACAAAATCTGATCCTCAGATGATATTGTACATGTATTGAAACTGCTAAACTGAAAACCCAACACACTTTCTGTACAGACAAAAAGATTATAGAACTATTATAATCAGAGATCTTAGAAACTTGACAAAAATTGTACATTTTTAAATACAATAATAACGAACTGATCTTCAAATGAAATTGTACGCAAATGGAAACTGAACAAACCATATTTTCTGTACCGAAAACAATATTCGAAAATTGTTAGAAACACAAGATCATTTAGAATATATTGTTGGTTTGGAAATATAGCTACAAAGTCAGCAAGATTAGCAAGATCAGTTAATTTTTGGGAGAGATTTTATTTAGTATTCTGTTTTCTGACTAATAGTGCATCGTAAAGTATAGTTAGCACTTTTTGAGTACTACAAAGTATAGTCTATAGAGCATTATAAATGGCAAACTGAACAGCAAATTGAGTAGTAAGCTATTATTAAAGTGTTTGAGAGTAGTTGACTTCTATACTCATTTTAACCAGTATCATTCAACAACTGTATGAACTTTTAGATCTTAAAGTCTATAAGAACTAGAGTCAACAATTTTTTGAAGTTATACAGGACCTCTTCCGGCAAATCCATTGACTGTAGTCTAATCTTGACTGCGGTCTTTTGTATGCGTTTTTCTTTCGCTCTCTCTCTCAATGTGTTCCCAGACTTTTCTCCCTAACAGATCGTACAAGTTTCAAATATTTCACTATATTTTCACATGCTCAGTTGTTGCAGTCATCTCGACCTACGCGGACCTCTTGCTGTCGCCTCGACATCTCAGGGTTAATTATAGAAGTGCCACCATTATAATAGATATATGCATATTTTTCTACATTTTCTTGCTACTCGATTTGATTAAAATGTGTGGAAATTTAATTGGAAAATTGCTGCTACTTTTCACCGTAATATGTGGGGCTGAGGCCCTAAGGATTTTGGGCCTTTTCCCGCATCCCGCCGTAAGTCACTTTCAGTTCTTTCAGCCGATAATGCGACAACTGGCCGAATCGGGTCACAGTGTCGATGTGGTCAGTCCCTTTCCGGATGCAGCACCCCCGCCCGGCTACACGGACTACGCGTTGCACAGTGCCAGCATGAGCAACGTGCTCAGCTTTGATGTGAGTGGCGAGTGAAGTCTTGACGAGATTGTATATTATATGCGTATTCCTTCCCTTGCAGCTATTCGAAGATCAACGTTACTCGTTCCTGTTGCCCTACCGCGAGTTCTTCTACCTGTACAACTACGGCAAGGAGGCGTGCAACAGCACGCTGCATGGGCAGCCAATCGAGCAGATACTACTCCATCCGGCTGGCTACTACGATGTCATACTGCTGGAACAATTCAACACGGACTGCATGATGGGCGTGGCACATCAGCTGAAGGCACCGGTAGTGGCACTAAGCAGCTGCGCCCTCATGCCGTGGCACTACGAGCGCATGGGTGCGCCCATAATACCCTCCTACATATCGGCACTATTTCTGGGCCAGTCGCAGCAGATGAGTTTCTTGGGACGCCTGGGCAACTGGATAATCACACACACGCTCAACTGGCTCTACAAGTACGTGAAATACATCGGGAACTGTAAAACTATTCCTATTCTAAGTTGTCTCTCCCTAGACTGCTGAGTGTGCCTGCTGCCGATGAGCTGCTGCTACGTAGATTCGGTCCTGGCATACCCTCCACGGGTGAGCTGGTAAAGAACACCTCGCTGATGCTGATCAATCAACACTTTTCGCTGAGCGGACCAAAGCCGTTGCCTCCCAATGTTGTCGAAGTGGGCGGATTGCACTTGCGTGAAGCGAGCGCGTTGCCGCAGCAGCTGCAGCAATTGCTGGACACGGCCGAGCATGGTGTCATCCTCATCAGCTGGGGCTCGCAACTGCGCGCGAGTTCACTGAGCAGCACCAAGCGACAGGCACTGCTGCGTGCCGTGTCCCGACTGCCGCAGCAGATCCTCTGGAAGTGGGAGAACGATACGTTGCCGGAGCAGCCCGCGAATGTGCACATCATGAAGTGGTTGCCCCAACGCGATATACTCGCACATCCCAATGTCAGGGTATTCTTCACACACGGCGGCCTAATGGGCATCACCGAGGCGGTGGCCAGCGGAGTTCCCATTGTGGGCATGCCCGTCTATGGCGATCAGTTCCTCAATGTCGCCTCGCTGGTGCAACGTGGCATGGCGGTGCAGTTGAACTTCGAAACGCTCAGCGAACAGTCTGTCTACGATGCTCTCACGCAAGCCTTGGATGTCGGGTACAAGCAGCAGGCACAGGCAATTGGCGACGCCTACAACGAGCGACCACAGCAGCCGCTTGAGACCGCCGTCTGGTGGGTGCAGCATGTGGCCGAGACACGCGGCGCTCCCCTGCTGCAGCCCAGTGCGGTCTATCTGAATCGCTTTGTCTATTACTCCCTCGATGTGTATGTCTTCGTTGCGGTACTGCTGCTGCTAATCCTTGCCAGCATTAGAGCAATCTGGCGACGCTACAGTCGCCGCCCCAAGTCATCGCCCAAGCTGAAACACAAATCAAACTGATCACCAAATTCGACATGAAACCAGCTAAAAGTAATGTAGAAGGAACAAGGCGAATATATTAAAAGAATCGACAACAAAAGCTGTTTACAACTTTGACTTGGTGGCACCAGGGAATCCCAGGCGATAGAGTGCAACGACAACGGCGCCACCCAGACCCAAATTATGCTGCAGTGCCAGTTCCACATTGGGTACCTGACGCCTCTCGGCCTGGCCACGCAACTGCCAGCAGAGCTCGGCACACTGAGCCAAGCCAGTGGCGCCCAGAGGGTGTCCCTTGGAGATCAGGCCACCGCTGGGATTAATCACAAATTTGCCGCCATATGTATTGTCGCCGCGATCAATGAATTCGCCGGCCTTGCCCTCGCCGCAGAGTCCCAGTGCCTCGTAGGTAACCAGCTCGTTGGCCGAGAAGCAATCGTGCAACTCCACGACCTGCACATCTTGTGGCTTGTAGCCGCTCTTGGCGAACAGACGATCTGAAGCCAATTTGGTCATGTCGTAGCCGGCAATCTTCATGAGGCTCTTGTCGGCGAACGTCGACTCCGGATCGCTGGCCATTTCCATGCCCACAATCTCAACCGCTTGCTTTTCGAGTCCATGACGACGCACGAACTGCTCGGAGGCCAGAATGGCAGCACCCGAGCCATCTGAGGTGGGACAGCACTGCAGCTTGGTTAGCACGCCCTCAACCACCTGAGGCGACTTCATAATCTGTTCCAAAGTGTATTCATCGCGGAACTGTGAGTAACTAGAGAAAATAGATATGGATAACGACGATTATGAGTATGGGGCAATCAAAAGTTCGGCCAATGTTCATGGAGGATGTCCCCCCAGACAGAAGATTAGATAAGCGTGTCTTTTGCAGATTGAACTTTCGACTTAAGACTTACGGATTATTGACTGAGTGCTTGTGGTTCTTCCAGGCAATCTTTCCGAAGTGCTCGGGCTTGGTGCCGTACTTCTTCATGTGTTCCTTGCCTGCGTTGCCAAAAATCTGGGCAGCCATGGGGCCAGCGCCGATCTCGGTCAGCTCTCCCATCTCGGTGATGTGACGCTCCATGGGATTGGCACGATCGAA
The DNA here is from genome assembly GCA_018151445.1 of Zaprionus inermis. Taxonomy (NCBI): domain Eukaryota; kingdom Metazoa; phylum Arthropoda; class Insecta; order Diptera; family Drosophilidae; genus Zaprionus; species Zaprionus inermis. Next base: position 3,495,392 of record JAECXD010000555.1, read on the forward strand.
ATACTGCATAGATATACATAGATAAGGTGACCTCGATCGGTTTCATAACTATAACGTACCTTAGCTGCCAAAGATCCACGCTCCATCTTCTCGAAACCGAGGGCCAGCACGCAATCCGCATTGCCCGACTCGATGATCTGCTTGCCCAGATACAGTGCACTGGATCCGGTCGAGCAATTGTTGTTCACATTGTAGACAGGAATTCCGGTCATGCCCACCTCGTAGACGGCGCGCTGTCCCGATGTGGAGTCGCCATAGACGTAACCCACAACCGCCTGTTGCACATCCGTGTACTTGAGCTTGGCATCCTCTAGCGCCTTGGTCACCGCCTCCTTGGCCATGTCCGGATAACAGACATCGGCACGGCGACCAGGTTTCTCGAACTGCGAAGGAAATTTCTTAGCTGGTGGTCTCAAAGGTCGCGTTTATTTGTAGATTGTACCTTGGTCATTCCGACGCCGATAACGTAAACTCTTGTCTTGGCCATTCTTGTGCTGCTGCTGTCGCTGCTTCTGCTGCTGTTGCCGTCGGCGTTTCAAAAACAAATGCCAGGCAGAGGTTCAGCCGGGCGCGAGATCAACTGCGAAGTTGGTGAATCAGTTCAAGTGAACGGCGAACTGATTCGTTTTGCTTGCACTGTAGATTGCGCATGAATTTAATACAGCGCACACTTGCTATGGCAGCCTTCCGCATTTTGTTAATAATTTTAATTTGAAATAATTGAAATTTGACACGACTTTCCTGCGTAATTAGCACATTGCATTGGTAACAATAACTGGGAACAGTTGCACAAATTGATTGCAATCGAACTCCCACGAAGACTGTTAACTAACATTTTATTAACATTATTATTATTTTATTTAACAGTCTTCGTCTCCTCTCGTAGGTATCGATAGCAGCATCGATAGGCTCGCAACTCGCAGTAATAACAACTTGTTTTGCCAGTCGAACAACTAATATTTAGTAATTGATTAAAGCCGAATCGCAGCGGTTGCTTTTGCCTTTAATAAACTATAAAGAAATCTATTATCATGACCAACACCCGAGTATATGTTGTTGGTGTCGGCATGACCAAGGTAAATAATTGTAAATAAAAACGGATTATGCTGTGTCAAATTGCAACGACAAAGAGCTGGCACAATGCGCAAAGAAACCAAGTTTAGTCGCTTTTCCTCCCAAGTGCCCCTCTCCTGCTTGTCGAAAACAACATTATCGCACTCGGACTTTGAACTGCGGTGCACTTCGGTCACCGAGAGAATCGAGAAAGTGCTCTCAAGTGGACCGATTAAACTCAGCTGGCCATTAAAATAAATATCGACTAATGGAACTAATCTGATTGCCCTTCTTCCAAAGTTCGAGAAACCTGGTCGCCGTGCCGATGTCTGTTATCCGGACTTTGCCAAGGAGGCGGTCACTAAGGCTCTGCAGGATGCCAAGTTGCACTACACGGATGTGCAGCAGGCGGTTGTCGGCTATGTCTACGGTGACTCCACATCGGGACAACGCGCCGTCTACGAGGTGGGCATGACCGGAATTCCTGTCTACAATGTGAACAACAATTGCTCGACCGGATCCAGTGCACTGTATCTGGGCAAACAGATCATCGAGTCGGGCAATGCGGATTGCGTGTTGGCCCTCGGCTTTGAGAAAATGGAGCGTGGTTCGCTGTCAGCCAAGGTAAGTTACTTAATAACTGACCTCAGCGATACTTAAAAATATGCATAAATTATTTTATTGTACTCTTTAGTACTTTGACCGCGCCAATCCCATGGAGCGTCACATCACCGAGATGGGAGAGCTGACCGAGATCGGCGCTGGCCCCATGGCTGCCCAGATTTTTGGCAACGCTGGCAAGGAACACATGAAGAAGTACGGCACCAAGCCCGAGCACTTCGGAAAGATTGCCTGGAAGAACCACAAGCACTCAGTCAATAATCCGTAAGTGCATATCATTATCGCGCGAGCGACATATGTATGTTATCTTATCAACGCTCTTATCTCATTATTGGATTGTTCAAATTAATAGCTACTCGCAATTCCGCGATGAATACACACTGGAGCAGATTATGAAATCCCCCCAAGTGATTGAGGGAGTGTTGACCAAGTTGCAGTGCTGTCCTACCTCAGATGGCTCGGGTGCTGCCATTCTGGCCTCCGAGCAGTTCGTGCGTCGTCATGGGCTGGAGAAGCAGGCTGTCGAGATTGTGGGCATGGAAATGGCCAGCGATCCGGAGTCGACGTTCGCCGACAAGAGCCTCATAAAAATTGCCGGCTACGACATGACTCGCCTGGCTGCTCAGCGTCTATTCGCCAAGAGCGGCTACAAGCCACAAGATGTGCAGGTTGTGGAGTTGCATGATTGCTTCTCGGCCAACGAGCTGGTTACCTACGAGGCACTGGGACTCTGCGGCGAGGGCAAGGCCGGCGAATTCATTGATCGCGGCGACAATACATATGGCGGCAAATTTGTGATTAATCCCAGCGGTGGCCTGATCTCCAAGGGACACCCTCTGGGTGCCACTGGCTTGGCTCAGTGTGCCGAGCTTTGCTGGCAGTTGCGTGGCCAGGCCGAGCGGCGTCAGGTACCCAATGTGGAACTGGCACTGCAGCACAATTTGGGGCTAGGTGGCGCCGTTGTGGTTGCACTCTATCGCCTGGGATTCCCTGCTGCCAACAAAATCAAGCACAATCTGACTGCTGCTGCCAAGGCGGCCACCAGCGAGGAGGGCTTCAAGGTGTCGCCGCTGCTGAAGCTGCTCGAACAGGCCATGCAGGAGGACAAGGATAATTTGATCGAGAAGGTGCGCGCCGTGTATGGTTTCAAGGTGAACAATGGACCCCAAGGCCAGACTGGCTACTGGGTAATTGACGCCAAGCAGGGCAAGGGCAAAGTCATCTTCAATGGAACACGTAAGTGACACTGCATATTCCGTTTAGAATAACTTATTAATTGCATTTCATTTTCTTTTCTTTCGTGTTTTAGAAAAATGTGATGTTACCTTCGTTATAAGCGACGACGATGTGTTTGAGCTGCTGACGGGCAAGCTGCCTCCGCAGAAGGCCTTTTTCCAGGGCAAGATCAAGATACAGGGCAACATGGGCTTCGCCATGAAGCTGATGGACTTGCAGCGTTCGGCGCAGAGTCGCATTGCCGAGCTGCGCTCCAAGCTCTAAGCAGCTTACACTTAGCATTCCCCATACCATTTTCCATTACTTCTGGGGTTGGTTGGCTACGAAAATGTGCATTAATTTCGCATGTATTATTTTATAGCTCTTAAACACATTGTTTTTTATACTCTCAATTAGTTATTCCACAATCTGGTTAATATAGTACACAATTTACAATTTAAATTTTTGTACGATCCGAATCTTTATTGTTTCTTCAACGTGCATTGGCTTTTAAAACTACATTTATATTGTGTGTTGTGTATATTTATATATATATTTGTATATAATTATCGATGTATATATATATATACTTGTGTGTATGTGTGCTCTTAACAAACACACTCAAAACACTTTTCAAAAATGTTATTAGGAAAAACAAAAACGTGTAATAACTGGGCGCCTTTGCACTTTGCTAGACTGAGTAAAAATACTCTGCCAATGTGCTGCACATACATATACCCACACTTATGTATATTGTTATAGTCGTATATAAGTGTATATGTGTGGGGTTTAAGCGCTTATTGAAGTATCTCTGTTGCCAATGTGTGTATCTTAAAGTGCCTGCGGTAATAAATTAAAAACTATATGTCTAAAAAGGGTTTAGCAATTTTGAGCTTAATTCTCTACAGTTATCAAATATAATGTTTAGGTATAGGGTACGCGTGTGTGTGTTTATAAACTTATTTCCCTTTGCTATATATACAATCTAAGTGTATTCTTATTTTTTTTTAGCAACTCTTAAGCGTTTCCGTTTGCGTTAGACGCTAAAACGTTGCTTACAAGTTGCCGAAACGAACAAATTTACAGAAACAATTTGCAACAAGTTGTAGCTGCAATAATATATAATGATTACGATGCGAAACAACATCGCTGGAGCGAGGAGGAGTGGAGTGGAGTGCCCTCTTTGCTGCTGCCATGGTCACTCAGTAGCTGTTGTTGGAGTTGACGTATGAGGATAGCGAAGCATTCGTGCTTGTTGTCGTCGTACCGCCGCTTACCGACGCTGACGTCGCTGAGGTAGCAGCAGCAGCGCCGGCCGTGGCTGAGGATGAGCTGCTCGAACTTGTGATACTGGGCTTATTGTCCATGCTGGCCATAATCGAGCCAAGAAGATCGACTGGTGTGACGGACGTGGTTTTGGCTGCAGCTCTGCTGCCGGTTAGAATGATCTTGTGCGATGATAAATTGAACGTTTTGTAGCTTGTGGTGCCGCTTGTTGTTGTCGTTGTTTTCTGATTGATGGGGCTTCGGGTCGGAGTTGCAGCTGCCGCCGATGCTGAAGCTGGTGGTGGTGGCGGCGGCGGAGGTGGTGGCAAGGGCATTGGTGGCAATGGGGGTGTCAAGACCACCGCAGACAGTCGTCCAACTATAGGTGTCAACGATGACGCAGGCAGTACAACCTTAACAACTTGTGGGGGCGGTGGTGGTGGTGCAGCTCCGGTTGCTGGCGAGGGTGGCTGGGGGTGAGGGTGTGTGATGCGGAGAATGGGCATTGGTTTGGTTTGCGGTGGTGCTGCTGCTGGCGTTGGTATTTCCAATGGAATATCCTCGCATGGTATATCCTCGCACATCTCAATCACTTCTTCCTCATGATCCACATCCAATTGTGGCGTACTTTCCACAATTAGCTCGTTACCCACATCTTCAACCGGATCGGGTGCGACTGTCATTTGTGGCGACATTGGTGTTTGTTGTTGTTGTGATGGGGGTGGGGCTCCGGGTGCTAGTACTAGTGTCGGTGTTGCTGCTGGAGGAGGTGCTGATATTGTGGTTGTTATGTTTGGGATGACCTCATTCTTGCTGGCGAACGTCGTCGTGGTGGGCTTATCGGATACCATTTTAACTTGTATTTTGATTTCGGGCTCCTTTTGATTTAAACTATTAACGTAGGCTTCGCGGTGCATGAACGGTGTCGGAGGCACTAGAGGCGGCAATGGCAAGGTCGGCAACATAGCTGGAATTGGAGTCACAGCACTAGGAGTTCCCGTTCCCGCTCCAGCAGTTGGGGTAATTGCAGGAGAAGCAACATTTCCCGCTGCTGAATGTGTGTTAACTTCATTGGCCAGGCGTGGCATCTTTGCAGGCGATGCCGTTGGTGTAGGTAGATCCGATTTAGCTTCCTTTTTGCAACGTTCCTTCTCCTTCTCCTTATCGCTATCTTTGCTCTTATCCTTATCACGACTCGATTTCTCTCTATCCTTATTAGATGATTTTCTGTCCTTCTCAAGCACTGTGACTGCCGTAGCCGCCGCTTTGGTCAACTTATACTTGTGCTCCAATACCATTTTACGCATATCGATCTTGGAGTCATCTTTATTCGGTCGCTTTTTGGGTGTGTTGCTGCTACTGCTGCTGCTACTGCTACTGGTACTGGTATTGTTGCTGTTACTGTTTGTGTTGCTTTTGGTTTGCTGAGTGGGAGATGCGCTCGCAGTGGAGTGATCATCCTGGCTGCTCTCGCTGGATCGCCGCTCCTTGCCATCCAAATCGATTAGCTTACGTTTTGCCTTGCCATCGTGACTGCGCTTTGATGGCGTCTTTTTGCTAGGCTCGTCGTGACCAACTGGATTAGGCAATATGGTTTGCTTTTCTTTGTAATGCGGCGTCTCGGCCAACACGGGATTGTTCTTTTCGTTAATCACCTCCTGGCCGGGATAATACTGACGCAGGCGCAAGTGCCAAGCTACAAAAGATTTGGAAAATGAATTGAACCCTGCTTTCCGAAGATTATAAGATGCTACTCACCTATGCTCGTCACGGCCGTTACGGTGCGAAACTGATGTATAATATTGCGCGGCAGAAAATAGATGTCATTGTCGCAGAGCTGAATGCGGGCATAACGAATACCATCGCGTCTCAGCTGATTCAGTTTGGCATCCTCGATCCACTGCACACACTGAGATATGGGCGGCTCATGCAGATCCAATTGCAGCATTTCCACTAGCGTATTAAAGTCCTGAGCGGCAAAGGCAACCACATCTTTGGTGATGCGATTTTGGTTATAGGATTGTCCACAGTGCACAGCCTTGAGAATACCTAATAAGCAATAAATACGAAAGTTGGTTAAGTCATTGATTTATACATTAGTCTAGAAAATATTAGAACGGAAAATAAATCAAGTTGGAGGTAAGAGTCTTATAGAGCTCACCAACTGCAGCGGTGGTGATGCGTTCGTGTCCGTGGCCCACATGATCCGCATGCGCCTTGGTGCGATCCTCAATCATTGTCTCACGCGCCTCCGATAATCGCGGCAGATACTGCAAATTGCGCAGCTCATTAATGCGAGTGCTGCGATAGAGAGAGAATGGATGGAATTTGAATTGCAATTGTGTCTTGATTAAAGAGAAGGATCCGCAAATTACCGCTGTCGCTTTAGCGGTGTTTTACTGTTCAACTCCGCCGTCGGCACCAGCTGCTCTCCCGCGCGTATCCAAAGAATGGGTCCATCGTTCGATTGACGCGGATCCGTTTGCAGTATTGAATTGACACCCCAGGGCATAGTCTGTAAGACGATATGTTAGGCACGAGTTAAGGGTTTACTTTGTGCAGGGTTTACTTGCCTTGCATAAAAACGGATTTTGCTCGATGCGGCCAAGCAAATCAGGAAAATAGCCACCCACTTCCTCGTGCACCTTTCCCACTAAACTAATCTGATGCAGCGGTCCATAGCGAAACGTGCCCTGGCAATAATTACGCACCACCTGCAAGTGAATAGAAGATTTTTGTAATCTGTAATATTTCTAGATTTGGCAATGTATCTGTACCTGCTCGTTATACTGAGCCATAGTGCACGTTTCGATATCGGAGTTCCGACCCAGGACGCCAGCCTTGACAGTCAGCGTCGAATAGTTTTCAGCCATGTGCTCCAATAAATCGGGTATATAGCGTGCCGCATCATGTACAATGCCCATCACATGGTGCGCAAAGCCATCCTCATCCTCGGCAAAGCAGACGCTGAAAAACTCATCCACCAGCTGCTGCATTTCATCTGGCGGCAATGCATCGATTTCATGTTGATACAGATGCACAACCGAGGCACCGCCATTGGGATACTGTTCCACCTGTATGAGATGACCATATTTCAAATTCTCAAGACCCGCGGGCGCTGTGCGATTCGGCGCTGGCGGCAAGCTTTGAACTGTCTGCCAGGCGCTTGCAACGGGTGCATGCTGTACACATTGAACGCCTACACTGCTTCGCCTTATCTTGGAGCGCTTGTAACACTTGGAACAGTCGCGAGATGAGAAGGATGACGAGTGCCGTGAAGCGGAAGAAGACGAAGACGAGGAAGATGATGAAGTCTTGTGATGGCTGCTCGATGAGTTCGATGAGGACGACGACGAAGATTTACGTGCACTGCAACTGGAGGAGGAATGGTGATTGTTGCTACTACTGTTGGTGCTGCTGCTGCTGATGCTAGCATTGCTGTTGGACGACAATGATGATGTTGTTGTTTTTGGTGCCGGCGAAGGCATCAATACGGATGATGAGTTGCTGCCGCTGCTGTTGTGGTTGTTGCTATTGTTGTTACACATAATATTTTCCTTGGGCTTCACGGTATCTGTTGCACTAAAGCTCAACTGCCGTGTAACCTCATCGCGTGTCTTGTTCAATGCTTTAATAGCATCTCCATTGAGCAAAGGTTTCGCTTCGATTGGTTCGATTTTGATTTCCGTCTCCGACTTGATGTGTTTGTTATTCATAAGTACCGTGGCCGTTGGCCTCTCCTTCTGCGGCGTCTCAACTTTAATTTGCTGCTCGAATGCATCAGCCGAACCCAATTTCAATTCCATATCCTTCTCCTCCTTGATGACAGTGAGTTTGTTCGAGCTGTTGTTGCTGCTACTGCGACTGCTGTCCGAGCTGCGTCGTCGATGGGAATGGGAATTCGATGAGCTGCTCGACGAAGACGATTGTATCTGAGTAAAAAAACAACGTTAGTTTCATAATAAATTATGGGTCAGTAATTCATAGTACATCGTATAATGAATAGGTTCCGCCTTTATTTCACTCACCTTTTCCCGTTCCCGTTCTCTTTCTCGCTCCCTGTCCCGATCGCTTCTGTGTTGTTTTTTATCTTTGCTACGTGAATTATTATTGGATGAGGAGGAGGACGAACTAGAACTTGTCTTGTAATCGCTTCCGTGTCGATTTGTATAGGATTTGCTGCTGCTGCTCTTGCTACTGTTGCCTTCGCGATCCTTGCGTTGATCCGAGCTGCTGCTGCTGCTGCTATTGCTGTTGCTGTTGCTGTTGCTGCTATTGTGGCGCTTATCTTCATCTCGTTCACGTTCCTTATCTTTTTTCTTCTTCTTGTGATTGCGTTCTGCTAGAAACAACAGAAAAGGAGGTTCATGCATCAAGACAGAAACAAACAAAAGGAAAATAGCTCTTGGCATCATCTTTGCTTACCCGTTTTGTTGCTGTCTGATTCGGCAGCCGTAGCTGCCGTAGCCGCCGACGCTGTCGCGGTTGCCGCTGCTTCCGTCACTTTGACATTATTCGTTGTTGTTTTTGTTGTTGTTGCTGCAGTTTTAGCTGTTGTTGTGGTGTTTGCATTGCCCTCGCCATTGCCTTCGCCTGGCAGCTGCTCTTGTGGTTGTGCAGTTTTAGTGCCTTTGTCATTATTGTTATTATTGTTGTGTTCTGTGCCCAAGACGGTGGTCCCCTCGTCATTACCCAACTGCGTCTTCTTGTTGTCGTTGTTGTTGTTGTTGCCTACCACTGCCGATGACGCCGCAGCAATTTCAACGCCGCTTCTGCTGCTGCCGCAACATATCATTGTCTGTGTGTGAGCAAAATGGATAAAAAAAGTATTTGGCGCAAAATTTGGCGGCAGATTAAGAGATATTTCAACGATGCCGACTTCGACTTACCTCTGGACTGGTGTCTGTTGTGGCGGAAGCGTTGCCAGCGGTATCCTGGCACATGGTGGGTAGCGGCATAGTTTTATTTTCACCATCGCCATCGCCATCGCCGCCGCCTTCTAATGTGTTTTCCATACTGTTTGTACTGGTGTGTATTTGCGTATGTTTGTGTGCCTAAGCGTGTGTGTGTGTGTATGTGTGTGAATATCGATTTGCAAGCTGCTCGCCGTCTACGTGACGCTACTCAGGAAGCTATCTAAATCTCACGGTGAATTTGTTTGTATTGCTTGGCGTACATTTGCACTTGCATCGGTATTGGTGACCGGGTCGATGCACGTAATTTTACGCCTGCTCACTTTTTAATAATAATTTCGCGTTTTCGTTCTAGAACGAGCCGTAGTGGTACGTCGTGCATTCATTGTTTGCCTTGCCGATAACTTAGGGTTGCCGCGCATAAGTTTAGCGATGCATCGATAGGCAAGACTAGCGGATAATGCTGCGATATGAAACATATCGATATTTTATTTTTGCACACCACAATCCGATAGTACATGAAACTATTTAAATATGCGTAGATTAATTATTGCCCTGTTGCCGTTGTGTGTGTGAAAAAAAGATAATCATCTAAAAAGTCAGCTTCTTAATTTTCTGAAATTTTACTCTTTTATTATATGTTAATATTGTCTATATTAATTTACTTTCAAAATTACAATGCCTTGTATGGTGTCTAATAGTTTGCACTACAACAATTTTCAATAACAACCTTGACTTGGGTTAAAATAATATCGATAATCGTTCACATTGAATTGAGCCTAAGTTGTTTTTCGATTTCGAAAACGGACTAAAATGAAGTATTTGTTTTATATTTGTATATTGTAGCAAATTGAAACCAGAAATATCTTTAACATTATTGTATTAGAATTGAACGCAATGTTTGTTTTAAGACTGTTGTGTGTCTGTTTCTTTCCTTTTTGCACTCACATGAAACGACAAACAGAACTTTGCTGTGTCGCATTTTCAATTTACATTCAGTCTTAGGTTTAAATTATCTACAGGTTATTCAGGGCTTCTGGATTTTGGAGTAGTAAATATAACTTCAGTACCGTCCGCAGGCTTTAAAATCGTAATATTCGTTGGATTATCGACTAACTCATCCTTTTTGACATGCAGCATGTCAATCTCAGTGAGCGCCACATTTGGTTCCTGCAACAAGATTGATATTTAAAAAAGAAAATAATAAGATTTCCTCTATTGGTCGTGCATACCTTTTCCATGGCTGCCTCGGAGACCTGCAGGTGGTATCTCTCTTTACAAAGCCGCTGTAATAGCCCTATGCCCTGCTCGCGATTCTTGGCATACTTGGTCTCCCAAGCATCTAGCAGGCGATTGTAATAGCGTGCGTTTTCAAAATACGGCAGAAACATGTGTGTGCCTGAAGTCGGAAATACTCGCTCCAGCGGCTGACATCGGTTCAGCTCATCCTCGGCTACAATTAGACAGCGCACATCATCGGGCAGTAGATTATCCAATATTGTGTCCACATACTCCTCACGAAATTCAATTGCACGACTTGTGTAATGATTATGTTTTCGTACCTCTTCGGCAGTTAGGCAGGTGGTGAAAATACGTTTGTCATGACACAGGGGACCCTGTATTTGCAGTTCCTCCAATATTTCCTGCTGCTGGCGTTCGTTTAGCTTGGGCGGCACCTGATATAATGCCGTATTGAGTACGGCCTGTATCAACGGACCCTTTACGTGCAAGTCGAGCGGCAGCTCTGAGTGCAGCGATGGCGATATATTGATTTCCAATAACCATGGTACGAGATTCTCGTCCAGCAGGACATCGAAACCGAAGAGTTCGTAACAATTGTAACGGAAATTCACATTCTGTCGATACATGCGATTTAGACCGGATTCGCCACTAACAATTCCCCTAATGACCAAATTCCGTAACGTTGCCCACAATCGTTTCGTATTGACACCGCGATTCTCCAGGCACGACCATAACGATTGCAACGTCCACTTGTGTCCCTGACAGGCATTGAAATCCTCATTTTTGGCATAATTCTGTGAAAACTTATTAATGCTATAATTTGTCAGATGCATGCAACGCTCGTCCAAATTGCCCAACTCTGAGCTGTATTTAACGGAAGCGAATCTCGCAAGTCCATCCTTGAACATATAGATACGCAGCGGGTTAATAGATGTTACCACAACATATAGACGCATATCGAACTTATTGTCATTGATAAGAAGCGGACGTTCAATATACCTGCCGGAGTGGGATAAAATTAATGAATTTTACAATTGAATTCCGCAATTTACAAACTCACTTTTGTACCACCAATGGACGATCCTTGGGAAATTGACTCCATTTATTTACAATTCGTATGCCTGTGCCACGTGCACTTGCCGGCGGCTTAACAATCCATTTAGTCAACTTTGAGGCATTCTTCGGCCACACTTGCCGAAGTACCTCTAAATCATCGGGCATTATATACGATCTGCGTAAGACCCACGATTAGTACCCAGTAAACTTATTTCAATGGCTCAAACTTACTTTTGCATAATACCGAATTCTTTTTTGCCGAATTTCTTCATATTACTGGCAATACTTCGCCACATTGTGTCCTTTCGTCCGATACGAAACGAGCCAGGCATATGATTATATTTCTGATGCGATCGAATCGTACGGAAACCGGGACTTTTCATGTGCTTCTCCCACACAGCCATCCAATCGGTTGTATCTGAAAGCATGCGAAACGATATGATGATGATGATGATGATGATGTTGGAACTGGAACTCACTTTTGATAATGCGAAAGCCGGAATTCAAAACCACACGCTTTACTATCTTCGGCATGACCGGACTCAGCTTCCATTTAAGCACACGATGCAGTGTCGGTGGCATGGGTGGACCCTTGTCCGCGTGTGAGGTAAAATTCAAGTAGGGCGGCACATTTGGGAATAAACTGGGTGATAATATGCATTCGGGTCTAAAATACACAGATGCCTCGGAGTCGGTAGTATTTGTGGTGGCCACCGAAGCTTTCGATGGCACTTTATCCAGTTTTAAACGAATGTTTCGACTCTGGTTAGTCTCGTCGTTATCATCGTCCAAAAAAAACGGTGTCCCAACGTAATCTTCTTCAGAATCAGAGTCATCATAGCTGGTTATTTCATCGATGGCTGCATTATGATCGCAATTAATTCATGGAATTAGATAATCAATATGTTTCAGTTTGACTTACCGGCGCAGGGATCATCATCGTTCGGACGTACATCATGGTTCATGCTAACACATTTGTTCAGCTGAACGCCCATGTAATTATCTCCGGAGGTCAAACGCGTTGTAGTATATTGAAGAGGCATTGCCTGAGGTTGTGCGTATAGCGATGCATATAGGCTTGTCTCCAGGGCCGTGGCTGCCGATTTGGTTAGACCATTTTGGGTTAGAATTTTACTTTTCTCATCGTGCTGCTGTCCATTAAGCATGCTGCTGCCATGGAAGGTATTAACGACTATCTTGCTGGCCGCCTTAAGTGTGGTTGCGCTAGAGCTTTTTGCCAGTCCGCATCTGGGTGGACTTGGGGAAGAAGCGTTGACATTGGAACGCTTGCAGCTGCTGCTGTTGCCGTTGCTATTCGTTGCAATTTTAGCAATAGTATCTTCACGTGCACGCTTTAAAAGCATCTGCGGGTTAGCATAGCATAGCGCAAAGCGGACAGCCACAAGAACATGAAACAGGAGGGGAAAACAAACAAACAAACAAACAAACAATCAATCAACAAAGGGATCTGGGCTAAGTGGGTAGTAATGCGCAAGGAAGAGATTCATGCAGGCAACAGCCAAAGATATGGAAGTTAGACAATTGCTAAGGGTATCAGCTGGAGCTGCATTAGATCCACGGCCTTGCCATGAATACGAACCTGAACTTTCTTGTATGGCTCAGACTGTAGCACTCCAACTACAGGCGCTGGCACAGAGTTCAACTTGGGTGTGATACGCGGTGGCGGCGACTTGGTGGCGGGTGCTGCAGTGGCAACGGCAGCAGCCGTAGCATCCGTTGTTTTTTGACGAACTTGCGATGACGAAGACTTGTGATGATTTGGATTTTTCGTAGGGCTCTTCGTTGTTGAATTTCCTGCTGAGCTACGTATTTGATTGTGCAATCTTCGTGGATTGCTATGATTATTGTTTGAATTGAAGTTACGTGATTTTTGTGATGATTGACTGACACTTTGATGATTGTGATGAGAGAGTTCTTTGCACATGACCATCTTATCCTTATAAAGTTGAACTTCCTCTAGCCAGGACTCGTGAAAGTCTAAAATCTCGATGCCCTTGCCGCGCGAAGGGGACGATGCATTATGATGCCTGGCGTTCTCCTTGGTTGCACCAGAGTTAGCGATGGGTGCGGTATGTGGACGCATCGCTGGTGTTGTCCTTTTCTCAGTTGTTATCTGTGCCATAACGTTTCCACAGAGAATTTTGATTGCTGCAAAATTCAAAATTTAAACATGTAGATATGAAATCTCAAGCGATTAATAATAACTCTCCCTTTCGCCATACATTCTATGCACCTGCGATTCAGAGTGTGCGTGTGTGTGTGTGGGTGTGTGTGTTCGTCCGTCTGTGTCTGTTTTTTGTTTGGATTATGTGATTGCGCGCCCAGCTGTGTAACGCCATTACTTCTGCACGGGCTCGTCTATGTCTGCCGTTGTGTCGTCCGTCTTACGTGCGCGCACGGTACATGGTATACTACTCGAACGTATCTATGCATCTGCACATGTATCTGTTGTCAATGGCTGCTATTTTCGACATGGCACAGCACCAAGATCAACGCCGCACGTCGCCGCTAATCGCTGCCCGAAACCGTCAATTGGTCTCGTTAATCGAATCTATTTAATTAGCGGAGTATCAATGGGATACAAGATCGCTGGGCGTTGGCCAAAGCACTTGGCGCGCACTCTGCACTCCGATGCGCGGCAGCGATGCGTCGCGTTTGAATATACAACCTGAAGCCCGCGTAAAATCGTCGTGTGTTGCTGCTGCTGCAGTTGCCACTGGTTGTTGTTGTTGCTGCTGTTGCTGCTGCTGCTACTGCTGCTGTTGTTGTTTTTGTTGTTGTTGTTGCTGCTGCTGTTGTTGTTTTATTGTAGTATCCTCCCTTGCACAGCCGGCGTGGCGTTGCCTTAATGTTGTCTGTAATTTTTTTGCCTTTTTTCATGAGCTGCTCTCAGAGTCAGACACTCACCTTTTACATTTACACGCACACGAATAATTTTGTAAGTGTATGCTGCAAGTTGACCGAAAATGTCTTAACATATATTAGAACACTAGATCAAAAAAAAAAAAATTTTTTATTTATTTTCAAACTAAATGCCGGACAAGCGAAAGATAACAATAAACACGGCGAGGTGTGACCGTGCTGCGTAATTGACAAAAATCACAAGGAAAATACCGAAAGACTCACGACGTACACGAGAGTGTGACCGAGCCGAAAGTGCTGCCAGTCGGGCCAGTCGTGCCAGTGCTGCCCAGCTGGTGTCAGGCAGCGTGGCGCGCATTTAAATCGGAAATTGTGCAAGTATTGGAACAAGGCACGAACTTAACACTAATTTGACTATAAAATGCAATTAAGTCAACTATTTTATGACGAAATAACGAGCATTACACTGTTCCTTTTTTGTTTGATAGATGGGCGCATAAATCAAGCTACGACAGACAGGGTTCTACTACCTAGTAGTAGGACAGACACAGGAACAGGTACAGGCGGTCGGGCAAATCTACATCGACCTACATGATTGTGTGACGAATGCACAGATCAAATGCCCCGCTCTTGTTGTTGATGAAGACATCAAACATTTCGATTTATACACCTTATGGCCACAGTGTTTTTTCTCGTTTCTTTCTCTCTCTCTCTCGTTTATTGATTCCGATGTACAAAGTGATTTATCGCAGATCCTGCAGCCAAACTCCAAAGCATTTCGACTGCGGCAACATAAGAACCCGAACACACACGCACACACACTGCCGCAGGCAGATACGTATCTGTCGATAAGTTGTGGCTGCAACGTCGGCAGTTCGAGCGCTTAAACGACACTCAGGGCACCGCCTACAAAACGTCAACACCAGCGACCTGACTGGGCATGGCCAGGCCTGGCCGAGATGCCACTGCAGATGATGAACTTATCTTCATCTTTAAAATTCTTTAACGTGTTTCGCTCTCTCCCGCCCCTTCCCGCTCACTGCGTCTCGGACATTTTGCGGTGCAGTGGCAGATGAAGATATGACCATGTGCCCAATCCCAGCCGCACGCTCGCTGTGTGGCCCAATCGAGGACTGCAGGAGTCGGTGTATGTGTGTGTTTAGTAAATATTATTAATTAACACTTAATGAGCATAGTTAGTGGCTAAATAGGCAGCTTGATAATAAACTTGAACTGGTTACTCCACTCGATATAATCTTTGTCTTGCTTTCATCATTTATTGATATTTGCAGCTCAAAATTGAACTAATTGTTTGATCTTAACTGATTTATATATATTTTATATTTAATATTAATTTATGTATTTGCAAAGAAGTTATTTTTATTTTTTAATGCATATATATTGCTTTAAAAATAATCAAAAATATCAAGCCAAGCTTAACAGCGCCTTACACTTACAGGGTATCAGCTGGGTTAGCCTGCTCGATTGTGCTCGGCTTTATGCCTTCATCAAATACTAATAAGCGTAATTAGTAAACATATCAACAGTGTGTGCGGGGAGGGGGAGCCCTGTTCGGGTTGGCCAAGTTTAGAGTTTCAGAACCGTTCATTGTGTAGGCGGGGCGACTCAAGAATATCGTATATCGAGTCTCTCTCCCGACTCAATGCAATTAATTTGCCGCACAATGCGCTCAACAATAATGCACACAATACACGAAGTATAACTAATTTATTGGGAAACTCGTACCCCAATCGCATCTCGAGATTCTGCCGGATCGGCGCGCTCAACCTCAGGCATGTGTGTGCTTTGCGCCATGCGGCCCAAGCCTTTTGCTATTTTCGGCACCTTTTGGTTAACCTGAGCTGGCCCAAAAAAAAGAAGTAGGGATTCACTGGAGCCTGCTCGATCGGCTCGCATTGATTAGAGCTCAATTTACACCGATTCAAGGTGTGCACAAGCTGAGTAACTGAAGAAACTGAGCTGCCTCACTTTGCCATTATTCAATTACAAAAAGGGGAAGGGTTTATCCCTTACTCCTTTTCTATAGAGCACGCATAGACACATATGGTTTCCCCCAACCAACACATGTGTGTGTGTGAGTGTGTTGCGTAATCGAGCTGGCATTAAGACCGGCTGCACCTGAGATCATATCGAGCGGCGCAGCCGTCGCTTAGCTATTCATAATTGATGGATTTTCACCAGATTTTCCACACACGCAGACAATGATGTGCGAGTGGTTGCCAAAGGTGCAAAGCAGGCTTGATTAGCAGGGTATAGGCGAGGGTATCGCGCTTGGAAAGTGAAAGGAAATGGAAAAGAAAACGCGACATGATGATTCAACTTCCCTAGCATGTGTTGGCGCAGGAAGTTTGGCTCAGGATACGTGTAGGATATGCTACCAATTAGTACAGATTTTTCCTTAAAATATTCTTTAGTTTTTAGCTGCAGAAAGTGATTGTATTGCTCAGAATACGTGTAGGGTATGCTACAAACTAGAACAGATTTTTTCTTAAAATATTCTTTAGTTTTTAGCTGCAGAAAGTGATTGTAACTGTGACTTGGACTGTGACTGCGTCGCTCTTAAGTTTCCATTTCGCGTACTACAAACAACACAACAAAATGGATGCGCCACTCAATCGATCGTATAAAGTTAATCGGCAGCTAAGTCGACGATTAATTTTACTGCTTATTTTGTTTTCATGCCGTTTTCATAATAAAAGTTCATAAGCTTTGCCTCTGCCTGTGCTGCGTTCGGCTTTTTTCCATCTTTCTTTCATTCTGCGACGGCGGTTTTAATAAAATTGGAAATTTATTGTCTTTATGGCTTGGCCACGAAGCACTCGCTCTCTCTCTCTGTCCCTCTCGCTCTCCCTCTCTCTTTCTTTCCCTTGCTCTCTCTCTCTCTTTGGTTTTGGGAAAGGGGCTGTCAAACTACCTTTAGCTTCTGCGAATTTATATGCGTTGCAGGCTGACGATGATGACGCTGACAACGTCGCGAATTACTTGTTTTCAAATACCCTGTATCGCAAAGTGCTTGAAAGCAGGCATATTAGTTTTGGAAAGCGCTGTGCAGTTGTGGTAATTGGTATTTCTATTGTATATATAAGATCAACTGAGTTATGCATATCTATTGCTTTATGTAACTCTGCAGCTCGGGAACTAGCAGCACTACGGGCATCAAAATAGTTGTATAGATTTGCATATATTACACGTCTATGTAGGTTTTTTTAAATTTAAAAAACACGCGTTGCTTACTGAAAGAAGAGCGTATAACTAGCAAAATTTAGACAATATCCTAATGAAGTTTGGTAAGTTTATTATAAATGTTGTCTTCAAGCAGGTTTTCAAATTTCATAGCTATAGGTTTGCAGACTGAGCTAATACACACAACTAGGCTAAGCAGGGTATTTCGCAGTTGGAGCTCTCGAAGTTTTTGATTTTTTCTGATGCCTCTGCTGGCTCGTTTGACGCCGATAATTTAGCAAATATAAAGCAACTCAATATTTTGACAGCACGGTGCGCTGAGTTATAGAAGAAGTCGGAAGGGAGTTAATTTGCCCAAAAGCAGATGATGCCGGAGATGACCCAATCGATGTGTCCGCCGTTGCGTCTGGCCACGTGACGCGCGCGCTGAGATTTCCCTCCAGCTTGGATAAGGGTTCGCCTGTCTCGGGGTTTGTCAACAAATTATATAATGTAAGTGTGGGAGTAGTTCACCCAACAATGCGAGAACGTAGCAGCTGGTGACGCGCTGGTGACGCTCTATTACACACACATTCACACGCACAGTGGGCCGCAAGGTATTTAAGAATTTAGAACTGGCCTTAAATTACATGGCGCTCGACACCCCGCGCCGGGTTGGGGTACGGTAGGCAGGCCGCTTGTGCGGTTCCCGAGCAATTTAAAGTAATTTCAGGTTTCGAAGCCATGAATTATAAAGTAAACCCCCCTTAACTGGGAATGGGCTAACGCGTCTTCTGTGCATGACGCTCATCCTTAGACGAGTTGGGGGTGTAGGGTACTTGCTGTAATTATAGACCTACTCCGGGCTGGCGGTACTTGCAACACGATTTGTTTTCCACAAAGTTAGTTTTCATTGTCGCATGTTTGTACACAAATTGCGAGTACTTCCTGCCGATCGGGAAACAGTCTCGAATACGGTTTCGGTATTGCAGTGGGTCCTCAAAATGATTTCATTTGCCCAGCCGATGTGTTGTATATAATTATTATAAATATTTGCTATAGACTCGGAGCCGCAGTTCTGCAAACTCGGAAAATTGATTGTCAGCAACAGCTGTCGTTGAGACTCCAGAAAGTATTTTAAAATTTAATTTAGATTGCAAAACAAAAAAAAATAAAATTAAAAAATATTTCATATTAAATACAGCAGCTGTAATTGCTTGATCCGAAATTATATTATTCCAAAAATGATATTGTTCACGCTTCATCAAAATCATATTAAAAATCGTTGTATTTAAATGCTGAAATTCAAGTAAATTGTTTGAGTATTCTCTTTAAAGGCTTCCGGTCTTTAAAACCAAATTTTAATCTGCGAATATTTATGCCTATTTTGTGCTTGCTTTATATTATGCCTTTATCGCATATCAAAATATTTATGAAAATTGCCTAAACGAGTTGGAATATTTTTTTTGAATTGCTAGCGAATTCTTTTGAATTCAAGTTTCTAGTTTAGCTTGAGAACACTCCGCGATCTTCGCTCATAATATTGAATAAAAAAAAAACCGTTTAGGCCAGACAAGTTCGGCTTGTTCGGGAGCTGCTCTGACAAATTTATATGGCTTATATGGCAAGCGAATCCATAATTGAACTGTAAATGGTAAAAATATTTATTGTCTTATCACATCGTATAACTTGCGGTGTCACCACAGTGCGGGGAAAAACCCGATGTTATGGAAATAGAGCAAGCAGTCGCACTAAGTGCAAGACGCTTACTTTTCAAAGGATAGACGGGCAGATACCCTGTTGCGACATAAGGCGGTTAACTTGTTTATTGTTAGATATTTAATGGGTTATTGTTGGGGTGTACTGGGTAGATATTATGAGTTTTTATTGCTCTATACACGTTGATACCCTGTAAATACATTTTTATATATTATTGCCTACAATTTACAGTGTATATGTTTTCATTTCAAATTGTTTTAGGCATATTTATTCGTCATATTTTTAACTCAACTAAGCATATATCATTTAAGTAGTTATGCTATGCCATAATAAGTATATTGAATATATCATATTATCTATCGTTATCATGTTCAACTTGAGCAAGTTTTGTATAAAGCTAGTATAGCTTATATTGCAGCGATTGCAGGGTATAAACATGTAAGACAGCAATTTACAAGAGCTGTAAAAACAGCTGCAGCTACAGGTCTATTTATTTAAATACCGCTAGAGAAAGAGGCTGCCTGAGAGAGAGGGAGAGGTGGAAAGGAAGAGAGAGCGAGAGGTGAAGGGAGCTACAGGGTAGTGGGCAGAAAGAGAGCGTGCATCAGGTACCGCAATTTGCGCATAAAAATAATATTCATCGTTATCGTTATTAACTTGTGTTGTTTGCGCTAATGCCGAGGCGAGTGTGGATGGAGAGAGAGAGAGACAGAGAGAGAGAGAGAGAGAGAGAGAGAGAGAGAGAGAGAAGAGAGAAGTCGAAGCAGGTTGGAGTAAGCCGCAAACTTAAAAGCGAGAGAGAGAGAAGGAGATCGCGGAGCAAGAAGCGAATCTGCAGACTGGAGTCGCCTCCGGCTCCTCATTCCGCTCCTTCGCAGCAGTTGGCAACTAAATGCGCTAATCCGCGTGTTGTCAACTTCATTAGCCGATAAACACGCCGACACATTAAATTGGGTGCCCCGACCAGCAGCGGAGTCCACGCCAGGCCAGTCCAGGTCCACTCCTGGCCAGGCCAAGCCATGCGGCGGTTGCCATTTGAAGTTGCCAACGAAAAATTGCTGCCACTTGAATTTTTAATGCCCATAAAGTATGCTGATGCCGCTGCTGCTGCTGAGGATGCAGTGCCTCGGCCTGGGCCTGCCCGGTTATTAGCCAATCCCCGTGGCCAGCTGACTTTGACACTTGGCAAATGCGTTGCGGAGCCGCTGCTCGACTGCGGCTCGAAAATCCCCAAATGAAAGTTCACAATAAAATACGATGGCTTAGCTTTTGTCTGCCTCTGCCCTCCCCCTCCTCCTCCCCCCTCCGTCCTTACCTCTCCCGCTGCCCCTTCGATTTTCGATTTGGCCGCGTCGTCAGGTGTGTAATTCGATATCTTTGCTCTTTAATCCCGCTCCCCAATCGCAGCAGCGATTCGTTTGTGTGCGCGATTTATGTACTACATTTGTATTTTACAGCAGTTGAGGGGAGCGGAGGGGGAGGCAGTAACGGGAGGCACCATCCGGCCAGGACGCAGGATGCGCCACTAAACAATAATTATGACAACAATAAAAGCAAAATAAGCTGCACAGCCGTCGCTTAATTTAGCCGTAGAAACCGTAGATAAAAAACCAGCCAGATATAAAAAAAAGGCTAAAGCAGAAACAGAAGACAGGCCAGAGAGACAATACAAGAGCCGCCATGAGGCAAAAGCTTTCAGAGATTAGGAGGCAATTATTGCTTCGCACGGAGTTCGTTTCGTCTCTTTTTTTGGGTTTTGTTTTGGTTTCGCGAATTTGACTGAGCCGCAGTAGAACCATGGAATTGGGTACTCAAGCAGGTCGTGTCTAAGCGCCGGTATAGAATGTCCTTACGCAGAACTGAGTTGAATGATCTATGGCATAAACTGAAAGCAGGAGAAGATGCAGCAGCGGCAGAGAGACCCCCTTGAGATCGATCCATAGAACTTAAGCTGCTAAGGAACATTCGAAGCCTAAATCAGAAATTAGTAAGCAAATAAATATAGGAATAATATATTATAATATAATAATATATATAAAAATTAGCTACAAAATTAAAATTATTTTTTAAGCAAAAGCGCTTAAATTTATTTTTAAATTTGTATTTTTTTTTTTTTTTTGCTTATACATATATATTATTTATCATCCATCTGAAATTTGGCATACAAGAAAGCAACTAAAACTTGTATATATCATTTTTAGCACTATACTTAACTGTTACGATAAGGTATCTAGTTAGAAAATTCAATTAAAACACAGAAATGCGTTCCAGGAAGATCGCATAGGCTAGAGAATTCTAAAATGATTAAATTAAACAATTTTAACTCACTTGAGAAGCCTGAAACTTATCACTTATTGAACTCAAACAGCACAGGCCGTCTTTCTATAGCCATTAAACCAAAACTTCTTTAGAAAACCTCTGCATTACATAGATATATAGTTGATTAGGTTGATTAACCTAATATTTATTTATAATAATACGATTTGAAGTTTTGAAATGTTCTAATTTCTAGCGGATTATTATTTGAAACATGCTTAAACTTGTGTATCACAAGATCCAAAAAGTTGTAAAAGAATTATAAATATAATTAATTAAATAAAATAAAAAATATAATAAATATAATTAATTAAACTGTTGTAAATAATTTAAGACCCTAGCAGTACCCCCAAACGTACCGTATATCAATGTACCTAGAGATCTTACTTAGATTATTTTGAAAATCTTTACAATCTTCGATAATCTTCAGCTTACAAAGCATGCGCTAAAACGTTTTCTACAGTTCCAAGTGGCATACCGATTGGGAAATCTTCTCCTCTACCTTCTCCATTACCTCTTCGCCCAACAATCGTGCCAGAGGCCCCAATTGAAGTAGTAATTACTACTTAAGAGCGGCATTAACGCTATCACTTACACATGTCACATGCTCTTCGCGCATTACTGCACATTACAAAGGGCCTGGGGGGGGCAAGGTATACAGGGAGGAGGGTAGGGTGGGGATCAGATCATACTGCGCGGCATTGTCGTGAACGAATCCGAATGAGCAACCAAAATACCTAAGGGTACCCTGAAATAACAGCCTCATCATCATCATCGTCATGATCTTGAGCGCGCATTGGAAATGCTTCTACAGAGTCGCAGCTCGAGTTGGGGGTCTATACGAGACTCATCATCTTAGCCAGGCTTACAAGGGAGAAGGGGGGGTGGAGGGTGGGCGAGGTTGCTGAGGTGGGGGAGACAGGGCAACCTGGCAAAACCTTCGCACACGGCGGCTGCGGCATATTGATTAATGGATCAAAGTCTTTTGACACGAGCTATTTTGGTAAGAAATCCTTTGTTGATCTTAACAAACACACACACACACACACATACACACAGCACGCACAGTACACTCACGCACACACACTCGTACTGTAGCGCGGTATTTAAAGTTTTTTTCTTTTTTTCAGTTCGTTATTCAATAAATTTTCAATTTTGACTGATTGTGAGTGGAATAAGGTCGTCAGTCGTCGGCGTCGGTGCGTTATGATGTATGTTTATGTGCCCCCAGTATTGATGTGTGTCTCCCTCAGTGTGTGTGTGTGTGTGCGTGTGCGTGTGCATGTGTTTGCGCTTTTTAACTGCGGCCTGTTGTTTTGTTGTAATGCGCTCTTTGTAGCCGCTGCTTGCGGGTGTTTTGTGTTATTATTATGATTGTTGTTATTGTATTATTGAATTGTTTGGGCCAAAGCACTTGGAAACCAAGCTACATGGCACAGTGGGGCAAGGCTGCAATGAGCGATGGATTAATTTTTAGAATTGAAACTGACGAAATCTTGATTTTAAACAGGCTATAAAATATTTTTTGGATGTATGTTTTAATTGAAAAATATATAAATAAGTTCACAATATTATTATTTAAAATTTAAAAAATAAGCTAAACAAGCTTAACTTTTTTTTACATACAGTAATAATAAAAAAATAACAGAGAAGCCATGCATGTTTTTTCCAATATAATTAATAAATTATTAACTTTGTAAAGTAACCTTTTGGAATAGAAGGTACCATGATAGCTTCTTGACTTCATCAGAGCTAGGTCATTGAGGCCTGTAAATGTAGGAATTAATAAATAATACAAATAATAATAATAATTTATAATTTAAGCTAATGAAGTGCATAAATACATTTTTTAAATTTTATTTATTCCTAAAAAGTCTTAAAAGAAAGTTTTAAAATATTATTTAAAATGAACTACACTTATATATTGTATGTAAATCTTGTAAATGTATTAAAAACATAAATTTCCAGAATTCCAATGTCATTTTTATATTATAAATTTCAAATTTCAATTACTTTCCCTTGCAATTACTTTTCCCTCATACTCTTCCCACTGTGCCCCACACGAATTTGTCTGGCATGCACTGTGACTGTGCCATCCATTATCATTAGGATGCCTGAAACGCCACACACTTGCGGTACAATACGTATGTACAGCTCGAGTTGTATGTGGAATGCCGCGATAGAGCTGGCTGTGGGCGTGTGTGGGGGAGGGGCAGGCTTGCAGGGGGGCTACGGCTGCTATGGCCGTATTTGTTTACAATAGCATGATTCAAGTAGTACGAAATATTTTATACACGGCACAGGCTACCCCAGAAAACACAAAAAAAAACGAGTAATAAAAGTGATTGAGAGGTAAATACCCTTTAATTAGATAAAATATTGTAAATTTATTATATTTTGATTTGTCTAGCTGCATGCAAACACATGGCTTGCTTGCCAGCTACCCTATTTTTATGAATATTTTATGTATTAATATTAATATATAAATATTAAATTAAATTTTTTTATTTTTAGTTAGTAAAGTTCCATTTTATGTATTCAACATTCAGCGCATATACCCCTCGGTGTGTCGCATTGCAGGGTATGCGCACTGCTGGCCCTGGCAGTGGCGGCCATTGTGCACACACACACACACACACGCATACACGGACAGACACTGCGATTGGGCTTGCGGTGCGATCAGTGTGAAACGCGCGCTCGCGAAGATGGATTTCTTTTCTTATTTTCCACACTTTTCTCCCGCTCTTTCGCTGGCTCTCTTTCTCCCCCCTGCTTCCCTTCTCCCTCTGCCTATCTCTGCCGGATCAGACAAAGCCAGCCAAGTTGTTTTGTTGTGGCAAGCATTGTTGTTGTGATCAAAGCGGCTTGGCGCGCCAAACGATACTCGAGCAGCCAGGTCCGAATGCCGCGTCCGAGTGTATGCGAGTGTGAGTGCCAGTATGAGTTGTTCTTTTCTTTCCACGATTCTACCCTGTGTTTTTTGGCCAAACTGTTGCTGTATTAAATTGTAATTACTCATGGCGCTGCGTGGAGACGCGTTGTGGAGCTGTAGAGGGGCAGGTGGGAGCAGGGTATTGGGTAAAGGGAAACAGCTGCTGCAACCGTTAGAATCTTTTGTTGCCACACGTGCCCCTGTTGATTACGCCGAATGCGGTTACTGCA
This sequence comes from Zaprionus inermis, assembly GCA_018151445.1. Classification (NCBI taxonomy): domain Eukaryota; kingdom Metazoa; phylum Arthropoda; class Insecta; order Diptera; family Drosophilidae; genus Zaprionus; species Zaprionus inermis. Next base: position 3,520,021 of record JAECXD010000555.1, read on the forward strand.
GATGACTTTTTGGCACGCCTCTTGGGCCTCTTCCCTCGGGGGGAGCAGTCATTCCAGTTACGCGGAAAACACTGAGGAAAAACTGCAGCCAAACTGATTGATCGATCCTCGGCAGGGGGCATAGGTGGACGGAGCTGCTTCTGTCTCTGCTTCTGGCCTGGCTGTCAACACGAGTCGGAAAACAAACAGAGAATGCGCATACATCAAACTGGCCCACAATTGCAACGTTTCCCTGTTGCCTCCGTGCCTGCGCTTCCTGCTGACCGATCCTCATCATCCTCGAGCAGCAGCAGCGACACAAAGCAAAGAAACTCGCACAAAATGGGCGGAACTGCTGATGGGCTGTCAGCTGGACGGGCCCGGACAGCAGCAGCAGCAGCAGGCTGCACATGAAACGGAACGGGTCCAGTTCCAGTTCTCGGTCCTCCGGTTACGGAAGCAACAATGAGAGGCCGAGTACACTGAGCGCAGCACGAGAAATGTTCGCACTTTGTGCCCGATTCGGATTGCAGTGTCTCTCTGGGTGTGTGTGTGTGAGAGAGAGACACATGCAAATTGTCATTACACTGCGAGAAATAACTGCAAACTAAATAGTAAAAGAAGGAGACGCATAGAAATTATTGTTACACTGCAAGAAATGACTATGAAGTAAGTACTACACTGCAGCACATTAAAATACTTTGTGCACTGCAATAAATAACTGTGCGCTTATGTAAAATTCTTTTCGAATAATTACAGTTTTTTTAAATAATTTAATCTTTTTATTAATTTTTTTTTTTTTTAAACCATTTATAAGCAAAGCTATCCCAATAAAAAAACTTATAGTTAGATGATCTTTTGCTATCATACTGATTCTAGTTAGATGATCTATATGAATAGGTTTAAGATCGCGGAATGACATTTTTTATCTTCATATAAACAATATACATTATTATACATTATACATTATTATTATACATTAAATAAAATAATATCTGTATTATTTGAGTAATATTTTATAATATACTAAAACATAATTATAATATATTTTAATCGATTTTCAATTCCCTCTTAGAATATATATTAGAATATATCTCTTAGAATATATCTTCCTTAGCTTAGAAATTGTTATATAGAAATAATTTCTATTTTATTGTGATCTTTTAAAAATCAAAACTGAATTTGACTATAATTTCTTATTATTTTTCATGTTTAAATATCTAATATATTTTCTGCCTTTTATAGGATTTATTAATCCGCTGCAGCTGCTTTACTTTATTATATTTACATAGTACGAGCCAGTCTAATTACTAGTCGAATATATACAATATAAAACATTTATCAAGAATACAGCTTCAAGTACGCAGCAATTTTTCTCACTGTACTTGAGCCCATGCTAATTTTCTAGCGGAAAACAGTAGGATTAGTGCGAAAAAGCAGGCAGCACTCATTGAAAAGGGCCAAAAGCAATTGATAAGCCAAATAAACTGTCAGCAAATAAGACACAAATCAACAATAAAATAAACAGAGCCGTCTTTGTGCCCACAAACGACATACGCATACCCACGAGTATGTATGTCACAAAGGGTCTGTCTCAGCGTCTGTCTGTCCGTCTGTCTGTTCGGCTCTCCCTCTGCCAAGTCAAATCATATGGCGTGGAATGTGTAGAGCATGGCATAAATGTCACTTCGCATGAGAATTTGCAGTGCGCTGACGAACGCAGCGTGGCGTGAAGCCAAATGGCCAACCAAAATGGATGGGCACAGCCCAAGAGGTAGAACGGGGAGCGGGTAGCGGGTAGCGGAGAGCAGGGTAGCAACTCCAAAACGATACATCATCGAAAGCAACAGGACTCGTAACGCCAGCCAGACTCGAGACTTGGAATTGGGTACTGCTGGCGAGGCTGCTGCTGCTGCTGCTGTTGCCGTGGTGCCTTTGTGCCAAGTCAACATGATCTCATCTGTCATAGATCGATCGACCTGTTCAACAAGCCCAACGTTTAACCGGGTAGCCCTGGCAGTGGCGATCGCAGGAGGCCAAATACCCGTTGAGCGTCACAATTGCCGATTCCCGTTTCCAGGTCCTCTCCCCGATGTGCCTGCACAGGGTACCTGCCCGAGCAGCGGGTGGCACATCGCACGAATTTCGCTCAAAACACACAAAACTGAAACATTCCAAGTGTGGAGAAAAATACAATTCAAATTTGTTGTCGAAGATTAAAACACATTTGTTAATTTGAATACGTATTTCAACATGGTTGAACAGCTCACAGAGTGTGCGATAGAAAGAGGGGAAGAGAGAGAGAAGGTATCTAGATAAGAGAGGTGTCTGCTGTTTACTGGCTATGAGATTATAGCCGATACCGATATTTTGCCCATCTCCAATCTACAGTCTGACAGCCATGTCAACGCAGCCTGTCAATGCCTGGCGGATTAGCGTAGAGTACGATCCCCCAATCTCCAAGCTGGAGTCAAGCTGACAATTCATGGGAACATCGATAATCTGCTGCGGAAATTAAGCTATCAAAGCGGCGACTAAATTGCCTGAGAAGAATAGGTTGATGCTTGGAAGATCTGCAAACGGGAGAAATGATCAGCTATGTGATCTTCTGAATAGCATAAGATATCATGGAAACGTTTGCTATTATATGTATTAATATGCTTATAGAGTTGAAATTCATATTAAGCTGGTATAGGATCTGAAGACCTGAAGATCTGCAAGGCGTAGAAACGTTGATCAATGTCATATCACGAAATTTTATAATGAATATAAATATACAAATAATTAAAATGCTTGAACTTTATATCATATGTGATATGTATTTGTGTATATATATAAAGATGATAATGGGGGCACAAGAGCATAGGTAACTCTTCTGAAGATCTGCAAGATCTATAAGTAAATATGAAATATTATTAATGTATATAAATATAAATACTATTAGAGTGTCTAAAATTTATAACAATTGTTAATATCGAACTGCCTGATCAAATAAAAGAGTTTTGAAGATCTACAAGCAATAGAAATAATCTATGCTAAATTGTTTTATAAATAAATGATAAATATATGAAAGATGCAAATTCTGAGTGTAGAAATATAAGAAGATACTACATAATACAGGTTTAAACTACACTGAGTTTTCTGTGATCTTTATATAAAATTTCCTCTTGAAACGTAATAAACCAAACTACACACATCTCTTCTATCTACTCATGTGCATAAATACGTATTATCTGCTTACCCAGTTCTACTGTCGATTAGGCTAAGCGACTTCTGTTTAGTAAAATCATAATACGTTCCCCTTTTAGCGTAAAAAAACATTGGGAAATCGAATCACTTGCTTATCTCAAGCGGAAAACAGAAGTTTCCATTTCGAAAACGATGCGAGCATAACAGTAATTTGAAAAACAAAAGTTTTTATTCGATTTTAAAAGCTGTCAGCACTTAAAGTGAGTGTCAAGCGGTAGCCAACACTGGTTACATATCTGGTCTGGGTAGCCTAATAGAGCTCATTTGCATGGGATGCGAAGCGAGGAACTGCAAATGGAATGTCGTGATATGCAATAGAATTAAGCGATAACTGAAGAAGTGGAGGAGGGGAGAGCAGGCTGGGCGGGGGGAACACGGCGGAACGAAGCCAAAAGTCATGACAATAATGCCAATCTACGACTTATGAAAGAAGACGACTGAAAAACGAAGCTGAACGAATTGCATTTGTGAGAGAGAACCGAGAACCGAGAACCGGAGACTGAGGCGGACTGCAATGGGGAACTGCTGGCTCGAGTCGGGAGACTGTGTGGACTGTGTGGACTGTGGGGAATGCTACTACAAATCCATAATTATATGCGGCTGATGTCTTTATTAAAGCTGCAACAACATGTGGCCGGGTTGCAGTCCGTCGCGAGGTACCTCAAAAAGGCCGACGCGAGAGCGAATAACGATCGTCACATAATTCTGACTCACATAAGCCAGCTATGTTGACAACGGCAAGAAAAGGGCACAAATGATTACACACACACACGGACACACACACACACAAGCGAAGATTAAGCCAAGTTATTTCTCTCTCGACATTTGTCCCATTATCACCGCAGACAGCGGCAGCTTCCAACTGTCCAACGTATCCCGGCAACAACATTTTCATAATGCCCCCAGTCAGATATATATATGACTGTGTCTAGTCAAACAAATAACAACAACTAATAAGTTGCATCGCAATCAAAGCGAACGCAGGCCGACAAAAGGCACCGCAGCAGATGCAACAGATACATTTACAGATACATTTAGAGATACAGATATCGATTCATACCGAGCGTATTTAAACCCAGCGTTGCCCACGGCTTTTCCAAGTGAGAAAAACAGCCCAAAAGAGCGCTGCATGTGAAATGCCATACAAAAAATTATTATTTAAATTAACTGTGACAACAACAACAACAATGACAACAAGAGACAGTCCGAAAACGAAGGAAATCGAAACTCTCAGTCAGGCAACGACTGCTGAATGCCCTTTAACTTGAGCGAACTAAGAGATACGCTCGTGAAATTTTGTATACAAGAAAAATGAAGTGAAAGCAAAGCCCCTACAAAGTTTGATCACAGAATTGTTAAAAACAAGCTTAAAAACGGTTTAGGAAATATAATAATGATCAATCTCTTGTTTTCTTTTATACATAACTAAACTACCTAAGCGATTGGATTATAAAGTCATAGTTACTTGATTTTTTGTAATATAGTATAGATATTTATGGCATATAAAAAAAATAAAGTGAAAACAATGTTTATACAGAATTAGATCATAAAATTATTCAAATAAAGCTATAAAAAACTTTATAGGAAATATAAATATCGATCTAACTCACTGTAGAGCTATGCTACTTTTATACCCAGCTAAAGCCCAAAAACCATTCGCTTTTTAATTCATAAATACTTGATTGTAAGCAATATAGTATGGAAATATATATCTATATATAGAATATATATCAACTAACCCAATTATACAGGCATTTTAAGTCAAAGAATCTAGAGTATCTTCCTTACTAAATTCATGCTAATACTGTCATACCCCTACACTCATAGTGTATAACCAGATCTATTCAATATAAAATAATGGGCGCTACCACTATTTCGACTCGATCCCAAAGGCACAACCCCTACTCCCGGACCCCTTCCCTCCCCACTCGCTCGGCTCATTAATGTGTATCTCAATTATTGAACACTATAAATATTTGGGCTACCTGTCGATATGGCCAAAGCAGACACAGACACCGAAGCAGAACCCGAACTGGGGCTACTTAAGAGCGAGCCGGGGCGACACATACGTGAACATACATATTTAAATAAACTCGGATCGTTGTGTCGTATTGTCGACCGGCTTTTTGTGTTTTTCTTTTGATTTCGGGAAATGTTTTTGTAGTCGATCGTATAATAAGCCCTGTCGTGTATTTCTCATAATCATAAATATTTTTGTATTTTTCTACCAAAGGATGAGTTTTAATGTCCCAAAAGGTCTACGGAAAGTTGTATATTTTCTTAACCCTTTATTATCATTATTATTAGTGCGATCGTTACGCTTATGCTTTGCGTTCGACTTGAAGTTAATCATATTCATAAATATATATAGAGACTATTTTGGAGGCTGGCCGATGATGAAGATGATGATCGTAATGCTGATGTGTTGATGAGGTGCCGCTCAGTTTGGCTAGGACAGGCATGATCACCCAATAAAACGTACTATTTAGAGCATAAAGAAACGTGCGGTCTATGGGAAAGCGTTTTTCGTATAGTTGAAGGTGTTGAAGCTGAGAAGAAAAGCGAAAAGAAATGCAGATGTAAACACGTAACAGGTGAAGAAAGTCTTTGTATAGGTTTTAATAGCCGAAAAATGATATATCATTTAATTTCGAAACATGTGGCAACTCTGTACACTTTTTAATATGGAAAAGTTTCGTTATTTCTTGCAGTTTGATTTGGTAATTGGTTTTCAATCCAAAATTATATCGTTTGATTTTAAACACAGCTATATAGGTCTATTTAAAGTTACTGTAGAGCTACTAGATCATGTTAATAATGGGCAAATTTTACAAATATTTAAGATTACAATTAGTTAAACTATCTACAGCTCAAAGTATAAACCAAATAAACCAAATCATGTTTTTAGCGATGCCAAAACTCTTGATAAAAGTCAAAACATACAACTGAGGACCTTGTGGAGTAAGTAAATCCAACCTAACCTCACTTTATTTATATTTCGTGAAGACGACACCTTTGTGCCGCAATTATTAGCCATATTTAACACACTTCGTTTTCGGTAGCTCATGAATCACGCCCAACCCAAAGGCTTGAACAAAACTTTAAGCGAACACCTTCCACATCGACCCCGACTGGGCTCAAAAAGTTCTATACACCATGTTGTTGGTATTGCTGTTGTGGCAAGGAGTCGAGTCAAGGCATTGGGTCAATTGAGACACTCAAGGGGGGCGTGTTGCATGGGGTCGGTATGGCTGGGTACGGTTGGTGGCATAATGACGAATGTTTAGCTATTCATGTGTCTGGGCTGAAACCGTAGCCGTAAGCGAGCCCAGGGCAACCGAAAAGGGAGCGCACATCATTAGCCCCAGGGCCACGGTAACCATGGAGCACACTTGAGGTTGCCACATGCGGCACCACACACACGCACACACACGATGAAGACGCAGCACAAGAAGCTGAAGAAGAAGCTGATGACGATGACGATGAGGTTGATTGCGACGCGGCTTGGCGGCATTTTGCGGGTCTCCAGTGTCAAATTGAGTGTCAACTGGCAATTTGGGCAGCAGCTCGCACACACACACCCAGCACACACTCACACACACAGTGACACTGGCAAAGTCAAGTGTCATGTTTATCATAAGCCTATTAAGGGAGCTTTGGGCCAAGTCGCAGGGGAAGCTATAGAAATAACCCATTTTTTTTCTTATATTTTATTTTTTTTTTGTATTTTAGCACTGCTTAACGAGCAGTATTACGCGGCCACGCCCCACGCCCCATACGCCCAGCTGCCCTAGTGCAGGACTCACACAGCTGCGAAGTCAACTCCGTGCTGCGACTGCGAGGACCCTCCTCCGGTTGCCTCGCTGCTCTACCTCTCCGCCTGTGGTTGGGCGTATCACATTTCAAAGCCGACTAATTTAACAATATTCTCATTAATGTGTGCGCAGGACATGGCCAGGGGAATACGCGGCCGTACTTCAGGTCGTGGTACACACTGTACCCAACAGTTTATTTGCAGGGTACACTCCGGCAATCGCAATCGTTGCGTAATCCGCATTTTGTTACATTTGTCGAGATTCTCTCGTTTCATTGTTGTGTGTGCGAGTGTGTTGTGTGTGTGTGTTTGTGTGTGTGTGTGTCTGACTATGTGTGCGTGTGTTTGTTGTAGCGATTTCAACAGATATGCGCCCAGGCACAACACTGCAACATCATCATCATCCTCATCATCGACGCGCCGAGGGTTGTTTGTTGCACATTAGAAAATCGTTACAAATTCGCCTTTTCCCATTGCAATTTTCCGTTTGTATTTCTCGATTTCTCGATTTGCCGATTTACCGATTTACCTACGATCTTTATGCCTTGTTCTTCCCGGTCGTGTTTGTCGTGTTTATTGTTTGAGGCACGCAGCACATTTATCTGCTTGTCAGCTTGTTTGAGCAAGTTTGCGTATAAATATTATATATGTATTTGCACAGCAGCTTATCGTCGATCGTAACTCGATATGTTTGCTGTCGGCCACCCTATCACGCGCTCTCTCTCTCGCTCTCTCTCTCTCTCGCACACAGCCAGCGCGCAGCCATATCGCGTAGAGGGTCGCACAAGCGCAAAGGTGCTCGGCCAGGCGCGATCAGACTAAGTACGCGTATTATGTGTTCGCTGGGGTAGCTAGATAGAGCTGAGTGGGAGAGAGAGAGAGGCATATATAGAGGAAGATCGCGCCATAAACTCACAGTTCGACGGCCATAACAAGGTGCTGGCAACTGTGGTCGTTTTCATAATTGTTGTAGGCAAAACTATGCAAATTAGTTAGCATGCAATAGGAGGGATTAACAACAACATAAAGAACTGCTATGGGCTGCTCAAATGACAATGAATATTATGCAGAATATAATAGGAAAATAAATAATATATGTGAGCGCTGTAAATTAAGATCATATCTGATTAGGCCGTAGCGCACATAACCCTAAACAAAAACGAGAGTACGAAAAAGAATGCGAGATATCAGGCTGAAAATCGAAGCAGGGAGTGAATGCAGCGCGTTAAGGGCAGCTTAGCTATAGGGTTGGATCATCTATAGACGAACTATTTACTATATGAAATCTCTAAAGCTAACTTTACCTAATGACATCTCTAAAACTAACTTTACCTTATATCTCTTTTAATTTAACCACAGTTTAGTTAGCAAAACTTGAATACTTTAATATACAGATGAGTTATGTATCTATGTCATATAATCTTCTAAAATATACTTTTCAAAAATTACTTTATCTCTTCTTTAGAAATATATATATGTACTTTATCTAGCTTTTATATTTATATATGGCTATTCTTATTGCAAAACAGGCATAGATATATATATAGTTGAGCTAATCATATATTATCTAGTATATATGCATATATTCTATATTTTTAAATATATTTCTAATTTTTGCAAAACACGCATGACTATATCAATATAATCTTATAATATACACATCATTTAACTTTTATCTTAATATACATTTTTTCCCTTTCTGCAGCCACATGCGGCAAGTAAGCTGGCCAAGTTCTTGCCTCTACAATGTTGCAACACTTTGTGGCGTTGCATTTGAAAATATTTTCAATTAAAATTGAACGTGATTGAAAATCATGAAAGTGCGAAGTGGCAAAAAGCAATTTCTCAGCACAGTGAGCGATAATTGTGCTGTGCCCCCCAAAAACGGCACGGCAGAACGTGCAGGGGCGGGGGGGCATGCAACAGTTGTGGATGCTGCCCCAGCTGCTGTTGTGGGATGCGCTGCCAAATGCGAGTGCGCATAATACAAAACTTTATTTATGGCAAGCGGCGGCCAGAGACAACTTGCAACGGCAACAGCAATGGCAACGGCTACGGCAGCAACAGCAGCCACCGATTTGCGAACTTGCAACAAGACAATTTCGCTGTGCAACAAATGAGAGTGTAAATTTGCGTGTAAACACTCGGCTCACCCGCTGACATTGCGCTTAGTAGAGACGTTGCACGGCAATTTGGATGCCACGCCATGTTGCAAGCTAGACGGAGCCGACGGTAGTCGCTGCCGATGTTGCTGCTGCGCAGGCGCATGCGCGCGCACAGCGCATAAATTTATCGTGTTGCATATAAATTATATATAAGGCAATATCAGCAGAGCAACAACACACACATCGAGAGAGAGAGAGAGTGAGAGAGAGAGGGAGAGAGAGAGAGAGAGAGAGACAGACACAGTCACTCTGGCCCCAAGACTCAGTGATAAAAAGGAACTCAGCGTGTCGCCGCGGATGCGTTGATCATTCATTATTTAAGGATTGAAAAGTTAATTAACATTTTTTGCCCAGCCACAAAAAAAAGCGCTCGCAGTCCGCAGTTGGATTTACGAGAAGCAGTTGCAGTGTTCCAGGCCAAAACGTGCCAGCAGCTGGCCAAGTTGGCAGCCAACCAGGCCAAAAAAAAAATCTGACTGAAAAAAAATAAAGTCTCAACGCAGAAAATGTGAAAATTATTATTGATAATATTTTCGTTGCCAGGCACTTAACTGATCTTGCGATATATACGAGTTACCCGACTTGAACTAGACCCGGTACCGGGCAACTAAATGTCTCAATTTGTTCAGGCTCCAGCTCCAGCTCCTTCTCCTCCTCCTCCTCGGTAGCTGATGCCATCTGTAAGCTGTCGCCAGATTAGATTGCCGGTTGGAAATGTTTTGAACTGGGTTGGACGACGAAAGCAGTCAAATCTGCGAGCTGCAAATTATTATGCTGTGAGAGAGCCAGCTCGTTGCCGGTAGGAAGTGTCTTACACCACAGTGGGGCAAGAGTGCAAGATTGGAAGATATCTACATCATTTAATTTATGCATTTATTTATCAAATTTTATATTTAAACGCGCATCGATTAATAAATATCGCACTTTTAGAGCAAAATATAAAATCTCTAAAGCTATTCCAGCTAGATCTCTGAGATCCTTATAGCTAGAGTCATGAAATTTGGTATACAGCTCACTCAAAACCTAAAGAAAAAGCTTGTATTTATTTTAGACTTGCAATACTTCTCATTCAACTCAGTCTGATGATTTCATTGGCAGAAGGAAGTACTTGTACCACAGTGAGACAAGATTACAAGACAGAAATACATATATCATATTATTATGTATTTAAATGAGTTTAGTTTAATAAAATGTAATATTCAAATTTGTTTACAATCACTTTAAACACAAAATTCACAATCTTAAAACTTATTACATGTCAGATCTCTGAGATCGCAAGTGCTAGAGTCATGAAATTTGGCATCGAGCTTACTTATAGCATGATACAGCTCATGTAATTTTTAAACTGGCAGTACTTCCCAAGCAAATTACTATAATATTGATTTTAGTGCATTTTAACGTTTTTTTTTACTAAAACAGCACATTAATTTGAGCGGTTTACAGCTTTATGTAACTAGTCTTCAAACTTAAGCTTGATCATCGAGTTTATATGCCTCTGAGAGGCTAATTAAGAAGCATCCTGTGGATAGAAGTATAAATACACTTACTATCGATACCTAAATATATATAGTATAATAACTAAAACGTGGTCGGAACGAGTTATTTGCGAGGTTCGTTATAAAGAAGTTCGACTGTGCGGGCTAAAAGCTCTGGCACTACTTTAACCTGTTTGCATGGGAAAAAGCAAGAGACTAACTGTAAATACAACTCGTACTACTGCCTGGATAAATCAGCAGAGTTTTCCCAGACAGTTCTTCGCACCTCGCCTTGTCAGGCAATTAAATTAATGTCTTAATCTGCGTTTACGACAAAAACACCCCAAAACTAGGCAGAGAAATAGAGACAGAGAGAGAGAGAGGGAGAGAGAGAGACACAGACATACCCTCTCTAAGCGTGGTAATACCAATTCCAATCCCAGATACCCGACTAAGCCCACTCGTTACCAAAAGGCCACTTGGCAGCGACAAAGTCAATAGAGCGTAATATAAATCCGTGTAATACGAGGGAGCGAGAGAGAGAGGGATATAGAGAAGGAGAGAGAGCAGGCTAGAGAGGGGAGAGGGAGTGCGTAACTGAGCATATGTGCGGGGAATCGCTGCAAGCAGAAACCCCCTCGGGGTTGCTCTGCTGGTTTACACTTTTGGTCAGATTAAGACCTCAGCGCAGCAGGCACAGTGGGACTGTGTGTGTGTGTAAGTGTGTATGTGTGTGTGTGCCTGTGTGTGTGTTTTATAATGTCGTAGCGAATCACAACAGCAACAACAGCAATGGTAAAAAAATAATACAGAAATCGAACAACTACCTCAACGTCAACGTCTCTTTAACAGTTATAAAGCCGAACTAATGCTAAGGGGTGGAGAGCATGAGAGGCAGAAGGAAGCGGGAAGCGTGAAGCGGGAGTGGGCTGAGGGGGGTACGGAAAGGTAAACGACTGATTTAGGGTGCGAAATTTCAAATATTATTTTATTTATTTGAATCTGAATGAGGCCCACAGTCACAGTTGGCCAACAACTGAAACAAACATAGATGATGGGTGTGTGCGAGTGAGTGTGTGTGTGAGTGTGTCTGGTGTGTGCGTGTGTGTGAAAGGAAACTTTACAAGCAGCCGGCACTATGCAGGCAAATCAAACGCAATTCAAGTGGAAAACGCAAAGCCAAAAGGTAGAGCAGCGTCGATCGACAATTGACTGTGGCACAGTGGTGCAAAGTGGTTAAATGCTGCAAGAGCCGGCAAACTCCTAATACGATCCACAAGCAGTACAAAGCAGCATGAAAAGATTATAAAGCCAGGAAGGTTGCACCCATAATCAATGAATATGATCCACAACCATTTTTATTTTTATTTTTATTTTCTCTACATAATTCTAAGTAATTTTTGTAAAAATCTTGCTATCCACAGTTGAAAACATATGTAATTCTTTTAGATATATAAATTCTTGATCAACAGGAATGAATATTTAAAAATCATATATCATTATCTCTTAATTTCAATGTGCTCCACATTTGAGACGTATAAGAAAAAGTAAAATAAGAAAAATAAAATAAAAACATAATTAGATTCATACGATTAGATAATATATATAATCTATTATATCATGAATTTCTCAGAAAATATTTATAATACGTAATAAAAAAATAAAACAAAATATAACAAATAGTACAAAATCTATAATACAAAATAATTCAATATTACAATATCTTATAGAAAAACGTAAAAATGCCTTAAACCAACGTTGTGGAACCTATTAAAAATAAAAATAATCCGAATCTATGGGTAATATTTTGTTAAGTTTGTTTATTTGGTAGATCTTTAATCTTGCAGCTTCATTAATTTCTCACGCTAAAGCCTGAGTTAGCCTTATAAAGTTATTTTTATTTAATCAAACTAGAACTAGATAGGGCTCTTAGAACTTTTCGCCAATAAGCTGCAGTACTTTGAAATTTCTAAGGCTCCACAACGAAAGTTTTTGGCCTGAAGAGCCTTACGGCGTTGCCGCACTTGAGAAGACACCTCAAAAATGCCCACTTTGCAGCCCACTGTGCAGCGTACGAACCACTGTAGCGCTAGTCAGGCGCAACGGGGGCAAATATAGTGAAAATGCTGATGAGCATGATTGTGCGTAAGTTGCGGCAAGGACTCAGTCAGCTGGGAGTCGGAAGTCGTACTCTATCGGGAATCGGGACATGGACAGGGAAACAATAATCCATAAATGTAAACATCACGTCGCAACATCGCAGTCAAAGGCAACAACAAGCGAGACGAAGTTGTTGGAAGTTCGTGGGGCGAGGCAACCAGTTTTTGACGCTGAGGCACAGCGGCCATGTCAGGCCGGGATTGGGAAGGGGAGGGAGAATGGGTAGAGGTAACCGGGTGCAAGCGTAGCTGATTTTGTTGTATTATAAACACAAATAAATAAAAGCGGCTGCATGAGGACAAATCGCTGCTGATGGCAGCGCCGGCTGTGGCAGGATGCGCGTATGCGAATGAAATAAACGAGGCAGCTCGAGATCTTTCATCCTGCGGCCGGGGGCAACAATGGCTGCGACGACAGGCGGCAGCAAACAAGCAAGGGAGAGCGAGAGAGTCAGAGAGAGAGAGGGAGGGCAGCATATGTAGCAAGGCAGAGATATAATTAGGAATGGCATTCTCCATTTCATTTAACCCGCGCACAGTTTCCGATTTTAGGGTGCTCTATAGAGCACACCCTGGCCTGGTACGGTATGGCCGGGAACCACCACCACCACCCGTACGTGCATCCTGGCCGCTTGCCATTGTCCGCGTCCCGTTAAAACGTGCTAAATATGGGAGTGTCCTTGTCATTTATATGTCGCAATGTCTGCTCCCGTTTTGCGCGCGCTACCCTCGGCACCCTGTGCCTCTCGCCGCGCGCACTCTCTTCCCCTGTCATGTGAATAAATATGGCAATAAATGAAATTAATACATTACGCCGCCAGTCGAGATTTGCTCTGCCCGTCGCTGTTCACACGTTGCTCATGAATATTTAAATGTTTTTGCCAATTGATTTATGGTACTTTGCCACACTGTGCTGGGCAGCGCAGGGGGAAGGTAGCCGGGGCAGTCTGCCAGGCGCAGTCTGCAAGGCGGCGCCGCTGCACGTTGTTAAAAACAATAAAACATTTAAGGCGTTGCCCGTTGCGATCCATTGCTGTCTTCTTCATCATTTTCTGTCCAGCTTGCCAGCCTGCCCCTGCTCTGCTCCTGCTGCTCCGCCGGCCCCTTCGCCTGCTCCTCTGGCAGTCGCTTTCGCTTTTGCGCAGGCAAAGCTCAAACCGTGAGGCAGGCGCGCGCGAAATACAAAAATCTTGTGGCCATCTCAGGTATCCGATGCCCCGAGTTCCACGACATGAACAGCGACGGCAGCGACAACAAACATGACAACGCGTTGTGGCGACTGTGTTGGCACCGTGGTGCGGGAGCGTGCCAGCAGGTGGCGAAAATCTACTTGGGATAGAAACTAGTATTTGCCACATATTTACAAGTAGGAATTTATTTTTAAGTTTAGTTTAATACTTTGTTCTTTATTTTAGAATTTCTTTGATAATCTAATCACAGAGTCTTGTACATCCATAGATAAATCCTTATAAAAAATCTTGTTTCTGTACTACTTGTTAGTACTTCTTTATTTTTAAAACTGACTCCAAAGCTTTAAACAAATAATAAGAAGTAATTTCTTCGAATTTTTGTACTTTTTGATTTCTATAATATACAAAACTGAAGGTTTTTCCAAAGTTCTCCTATTTCACATTACCGTACCTTAAATTTCAGACATTTTTAATGATTTGTAATATTATTTGCACTAAAATAAAATTCAAATTTGATTTGATTTGCAGCATTTAATCCTCAAAAATGAAGATATTTCTTATGGAAGGATTTCTTTTTACTTTCTGGTCTACGAATTTACTTTAGACTAACATTTTAAAAAGTATTTAAGTAATTGCATTACGGAAATTTTTAAAATAATATCTTAATGTCAAACAGGTTGTTTTATTTAACGACGAAAAAACATATTAAGATTTCATTTAATTACATTAATCATATGTAATTTTAATTTTATATTTGGCTGAAGCTTCTTTTTATCGTATCTGTTTCTCACATAATCGCAGCACATGCTTTGCTACTCTCGTGCCACTGTGCAACACGCTGGGGTGGGGGCTGGGGCAAAGACAACGCAACACAAAAGCCCACAAGCAGCCAAGTTGAGCGGAACATTAATTTAGTATCAAATTACGAAAATATTTGCTAACAACAATTAGTTAACTCTCGTTAATTAACACGTCTTTAGTGGGCAGCAACGCGAAATCTGTGTTGACAGCCGATGACGTTGACCGCAGAGAGAGAGAGAGAGAGAGACAGACAGACAGCTGTGTGAGAGAGAAAGAGCTCAGATCTCTCTGCTGATCTCTTTCTGTCTGTCGACTCAGCTCGGTCAATTTGTGCGACAACAAATGGTTGAATGTCTTGCAACTATTTAATTAAATCAATAGGGTCAAGTGGTAAATATTTTGACCCGCGTCTGATTAGTAAAAGTGGCGAGCTTGGAGACGACAGTGAGCTCCACTTGCCTGCTCCTCCACAGCCGGCACTCTGCCCTGCCCTGACTGCCTGCCTGCCTGCCTGCCTGCACAGTGTCTCAAATTCATTGGCTTAATTGAATGATGGCGTTTTAAGCGGGAAATTAAGTGCACGACGACGTCGTCTCGGACTCACAGCCAGACTTGGACGCATGCTCGTTCCTCGTGCTGCCATAGTTCAATTGTCAATTGAACGGAAGCGACGTCAGCAACTTTGAACTTTGCCTTGCCCCCGGGACGAGGCTGGATTTCTTGGGAATATCGACGATGCGACGACGTGGTTCACTACCGATGCTCCCGCTGATGTGAGCCACTTGTGTGGCACATTCGCCGGCAGCTAACAAGGTACTCGATCGAGAGCAGGCTGCCTCTCTCTCTCTCTCTCTCTGGCTCTAACCATGGACATGGCAGTCACCCCCAAGTCAAGAGCAAGGGCAGCCGAATGCAGTCAAATGGAATCGATGAGCGCGTTTTTCGCTGTTTCCCAACAATGCAAAGCGGACGTGGTAGCGTATTGAAACAATCAGTTTGTTTGCCGCACACACACACACACTCGCACGCACACTTAAACACTCATACACACACTCGCACACACACTCCCAGGAAGTGGGAACACTCGTTGATCCCGTTCCCGAGTCATGTTCTTGCGCCTTTTTAAGCGCTCAAGTGCAAACGCTGAGCTTTCCCAGGAAATTACAAGCGCGCTCTCGCTGCTCTTCTACCTCTCCCTCTCTCTTTCTCTTCCTCTACCTCTCCCTCTCTCCCTGCAGCTGCAAGTGTTGCCCAAAGTCAAGCAGATCCTAAGCCAATTTTGATCTAAGAAAATATTATCGCTCGTCTTGCCCATCTGCCTGCCTGCTAATCTTTGCTCCAATGCGGTGTTGTCTTTCGCTTGATCCCTTGACCTATGCTACGCCCTTGGATCATGGCAGATGTCTCGATGTCTAAGTTACCCGATATATTGGGCAATAGGCGAAAGAAAAACAATGGAAAACTGAGGAAAATGCCCCAGGCACATATTGCACAAACAGTTGCAATTTCTATGCTCTATTCTCTTCTCTCTTTTCTTTTCTTTTCTTCTCAGTTTTCGCTATTGGCCATTTGAGCGGAGCGTCTTTGGTCTAATCCCTTGGCCAGCCAGTTGTGGTTATCCTCTAATGGGGTTTAGTGTGTTCGCCAAAGGATTACCATGATGCGGCACTTTGCGCGATCGCAGACAATGGAAATTTTTGGCAAATTGGCAAACATTTTTCATATAATGTTACCAGTTTCAGATCCTAGATAAAGATCGATTTTAAAATCTGCTAATGACTGTCTATTTTGTGTATGGTTTGTAAGAGAAAAGTAAAGATCATTCGATCATATCATGTTTAGCCTTTTTTGGTAATAATCTTGTTGCTCAATGCTTAAAGGTATTTTATCATAATAAGGGATTATTTTAGATAAGATAATTTAAGCCAGAAATAAATAAAATGCTTTATTTGAAATATAAATATTTACAATTTGGGTTGTATGAAATACCTTAAGATTACAAAAAAAGCTGAAGTATAAATGCAATTTTCATTAATTACTTTTGAATATCGAATACATAAATTATATATAATTATAATTTCAATACTTTAGTTATACATAGTTACACTATAGTTTTCTAGCTATTTTCTAAATTCTACTAAGCAAAAAATCAACTTTTATAAATTTTGTGCAAAACTCTTAAAATTTTAGGCTACATTTGATTTAGTTTTTCCCGTAGACACTTGGTAAAACCGATACAATATTAAGTAAAAATATAAAGAAATAATTCTGAATGGTTTCAACCCAATAGATACAGTATATACTTGGGAATTTAGCTTGGAATTAAGGAAAACATGATTGCCATTTCTACAGTATTTTTCAAAATTTAAATTATTGAAACTTTTGCAGCTTGCTTTAAATATTAGGATATATATATATGCACGTATTCTAACTATCTATATAGACTGTATAGAAATAATATTTGAAAATTGAATAGAAAGAAAATTATTATGCTTTGTCCATGCTGTAGAACATATAGAAATGCAAGTTGTCCAGATATATAGTATATCAGAGTTGGTAAAATATGTTTCCAAATATATACAAATTTAATAATTAAGAGCACGAGCTGCTCCGCGTTGCAGCTTGTGTGCTTTGTGCCTCGAGCGACTTGTGGCATCGCTAAACTGCAGTAATTGGATGAGGCGAGTCGGGGCGAGCATTAATGATGTGTCGGGCATGACGACGCTGTCGAGGATGATGATGATGAGGCTGGTGATGATTATCGTGTATTATGATGAGTGTGACTGGCATGAAGAAATCATTTTTTTTTCTTTTTTTAAATTATAGCATGCACATCGATACACAACAAGCCGCAACTAAAGCGCTACGGCAAACAATGCAGCAGATGAGGGACCCTGCTGGGGAGGGGGGTGGAGTTGGTTGACGGGGGTTACGTCGTGAACTAATGACGATAATTGCGTACGTGGCTCAGTCCGAGCCCGCGAAGCCTCCAGCATTCACTTAGGCCATAAACACAGACATTAACACCTGATCTGCCCGCTGCGACGCGTCGCTACCTCTGCCTCTGTCAAGGTGTTTTCCTTTGCCGCGCCTCATTGTTATGGTAAACAGTTGGTTTTCCCTGCCTCCCCCCCCCCCACCACCACCAACCGTTGCGGGGCGGCTGCTTAATTATAAACGCCGCGACTTAATCTGGAGCGGCACTGGCAGCTGGACAATGGACAATGCAGTCAGTCGATTGGACAATGGAGAATTGAAACAAGGTGTTCGCTTTGTAATGCGCCGACACACATTACCTACCGTACCGCCGCATACCGCATGCCGCATGCCCCACGCCACTTGCCACCTGCCACGTAGCCACGTTGTGTTGGCCAAAAAGCGCGCCGTAGTTGCCAAACAAATTCTTTTGTTATTTAATTGTAACCAAATTATTTCCACACGCTTTTTTGCCTCTTTGCGCCCATTGTCGGTCGCGAGAGTCCGCGCGCGATCTTTATCACGCTTTCAGTTTACAAATGTAGCTCCTAATGAGCGAGTTTTAAACATTATAATGCTCGAACAGTTGCACCCCCAAACGGGGTGTGGCCCGGCGCAAAAAGGCGTGACCTGATGGTTAAGCGTGGAGGCTTTAAGCAATAACATTCCCGAAAAAAGCGTTTCTACTGCAAAAGTTGCCAACTCACGGGGCAGCCTGAAACGAGCAGTACCTACATATACCTCTAGGTACTCTAATCTAAGATGGTTGATCTACATTTATGTTGAGTTTAGATGCGGCTTTAATTGCTTACAGCGCCATTGTGCGCCTAAACTGATGAATATGTGAATAACTTGGGCAGCTTGGTAGTTGCAACTCTGAAATTATACAGTTCTGTAGTGCAACTATGCCGCTAGCTGTGTACCAAATTTAGTATCTCTAGCTCCTACAGTTCCAGAGATCTAGAAGGTAGAATTGGGTAACTCTTTCATTGAGAGTTTATTTGTTTTTGCATTTAGTTTGTCATAATACTTAAGCATGTATATTTATAATATCAACTTGGATCGCTAAATAAATAACTTTATAACTTATTAAACTTTGAAAGTGCCACTCTGTTAATAATATGTTGTAGATTTTTTCTAGCTATATATATATTCACTAGCTTACAGAGATCTGCGCTGAACACCTTAAGAAGCACGTTTATTATGTTTATTTTTAACTTTTCCAGCATAGTTGGGCAATTATCTACATACTTTCCTTATAGTTCTGGCGAGAAATAATTGTATAACTTATTTAGCTTAGCAGATTTTACTTTCTTTATAGCTTCATACTGTAAATAAAACACACACACAGCTCTCTACAAAATTTAATATCTCCAGCTCTGGTAGTTCCAGAGATCTCCATCGAATAACTAGAGTAACTCATCTATTAAGAGTTCCTTTGAGTTTGCTCAACTTAATTCAAGTTGCTTAGATGTTTTCCAACTTACTTCGATCATAACTTAACCTAACTCCCTGTCCGCACTCGCTGCAGCCCACATACTCGTAAATCAAATCGTTTTAATCAGTTAATCTTTTTGTGCAACTTGCAGCAAACCGATGAATCTTCATTACAGCAAAGATTTGTAAATCAAAACAGCAGCACAACTGGCGCCAGTTTCAATCTATGTAAGTCTCGTCCACTTGGAGAGTTTCTTGAACCTGAGGGCGGGCGGGCGAGCGAGCGCGCGAGCTTAACTGGCAATTGAGGCAACAATAAGTGACATCATATATAGGATAATTCACTCGAAATGTTTACACTGTGTATAATCCGTCGCGTAAGGCGAATAAATTGAAAGAAAACATCGCCGTCGCGATGTTTTCGGGCTGTTCGTCAGTTTTACGTGGAAATGAGACAAACAAATAAATTTACTTTGATTGAATAATGGAGGCATAATTGGCAACTTGAATGGAATTGAGTAGCAGGCAAAACAGATGCGGCCACAAGCGATGTGGCAACGATAAGCAGGAGGCGGAGGCAAGCGAAGAAGCAGGCGAAGATGCAGGCACATTAACTAACTGAATTGGATAATCTCATTCTGATTCAGCGGCTTCTTCGACTTGTTCCCTCTCTCTCTTTCTCTCTCTCTCTCTCC
Organism: Zaprionus inermis; assembly: GCA_018151445.1. NCBI lineage: Eukaryota > Metazoa > Arthropoda > Insecta > Diptera > Drosophilidae > Zaprionus > Zaprionus inermis. Next base: position 3,539,961 of record JAECXD010000555.1, read on the forward strand.
TTCTTCTTGTTCTTCATTTTCGTCTTCTCCTTCTCACTTGTCGCCAATTGTTGTCTAAGATTCGACTAAATTGAAATGTGCAACTGCAAAATGTCAGCTGGCAATTGTCGGCTAGATGGATGCGATATTGCACATACGCCCCGTTGGCATTCCAAGCACAGTTGCCTGCTCTCGTTCTCGCTCTCTCTCTCTCCCCCTCGCTCTCTCTCCCTCTAAGCTGCAGTTTATTAACCTGATACGATTGCATTCGCTCACGGCGCACGACGAGACGCGTGATTCACGCCGAGCCGAGTGTGGGCAGAAGAACAGTTGCAAGAAACTGGTGAGCGGCGACTCATCGCAGGCAACTGGAAAGTAGTTTGACCTAGCTGAAGTTTACATTTGCCTCGATTTTTATTACTTAAGCCACAGTTAGCGGTGTCTTGAGTGCATTAGTTTATCGCTGCTTTTATTTGTTTATTTAACATCAGCATTTCTTTATTTCTAGCCTGTCTACTTCAGGAAGATCTTCAGCTTAACAACATTTTTTTTAGTTAGTCTATTAAAATATGCATAAAAAGTAAGAAATCGCGCTCACTCGACTATCATGTAGCTGTTATATTTTCAAATAAATTCTAAACGTTCAAGCCCTTAAATTGAGCTAGTAATTAAATTTTTTCAATTTTTAGGGCGTGGCAAAATTTTTAAGCAAACAAATAAGAATAAAACATACGTATTTGCTTTTAAATTTATTAGCTCTGGCTGTTTTAATCTCTGAGAACTATGATTCTACTTTTAGAATATATATCTGTGCATTCCGATTATTCTTCTATTCTATAGGTCGTGCAGATCATCATAAAAAATATTATAAACATATTGTGACTTACCTTTCTTTATGCAAACTTAAGATCTCAGTAGGCAATTTTATAAAGAAATTTACGATTAGAAAATCCGAATTTATTAAACAAAATACAATAAAATATTTTAAAAAGTGATGTGAGCTGAAAACAGAGCTAAAAGATTCGTTTAAACTGCTTAAAAGTTATTCTTCAAATTCCTGCTGAAAAATTAAAATAATTTTTTGCTTTGTTTTTAGTAACAATTTTCTTAATATTTGAACATTTTCCAATTGATTTGCAGCACTTTTCAGTCCATGCGGTTGCCTTGTGGCGATGGTGTCTGGCCCGCATTTTCCTTCGTTCCCCCACATGAAATTCAACTCGCCACCCTCCTCCAACGCCCTCCCCCTCCTCGAGGCACTGTGGCGTGCCACATAATGACTGGCAAGGCAGTAAAACAATTTTATCAGCCGTCGGGGAAGTTGCCACCGCTTCACGCTCCACGCTCCACGCGCCTCGTTTCGTTTCGTTTTGTTGGCGTGTGTGGGACATGCGCTAAAATTTTATTTGATTTGACACTTAGCACTGAGTTGCCCCCTCTCTCTTTCTCCCATTCTCTGCCACCCCCTCCTTTTTTTCGCTGTGGCAACTTATTAAGGACTTCCTGTTGCCCGTCAGCAGCTTTTTGTCGCGACAACAGATTAATTGAACGCGCTGCAGTTCAATTTAGTCGCTTGCCCCCGCATTGATAACGCTCGCATTCAATTTCAATTTCCATTTTGTTGCAATTTTTATTTCATTTGATTTACTGTCTGCCTGCTAATAATAATAGTAATAATAATAGTAATAATAATAATGATATACGTAATATTAATCTTAGTAATAATATAAATTAAATAGTGCTTAATTTCGATTTGCCTGCTGCGCTTAAGTATCGTTATCGCCAGAGTTATCGGTATCGGTATCGAGAGAAACGGAGCAGCTTTGCAGTTTTTTTCTGCAAAATATCCTTGCAAAATGATATCAGAGAAGTTGAAGGGGCTTAAATGTGATCCAATTTTGCTTGTATATTCATCAAATTGAGAAAATCACTTCATATTCATTTGTTATATCATATCTGTATCAAATATATTATAAATATGTAAGATTATACCAATTTAAAATCATATACGACATAGAACTGGATCCAAAACCTAATTTGAACTGATGAAACTATTTTTTTGCCGAACAGAAAGATCATCTTAGAAAATTCTCAAATATTATAATGCGTATTAAAATAAATTAATATAAATTGAAGAACCTTTTTAAAAAGAGATATAAACTCTTGCTTTACTTTATACTACTAAATTCATAGTGTTTTTGGTGAGTTTTTAAATATTTTTGGGTTAAAATGGGAAGAAACATAAAAATTTGTAATAGTACAATAGTATTTCAACAGTTTCGAATATTTTATAGTTTTTATAGACGTTTGAAAAAAAGTTTTGCAATTTTACCTATGTATTTCAACTCTCAAGAAATATTTACAAATTGTAAATTTCAAAAGTGTACTTAACTCTTTCCAGCCTAAATATGTATTTGAAATAATTTCAAAACTATTGAAAATAATTTTTTTAACAAACTTATAGGTTTTTCTAAAATTCTCAAGATTTATTTGGCAATGTTAATCGATTTTTATGCTTAAAAATATTTAAAATTGCAAACTATGACTATAACTTTCATTCAACTTATAAGTTCCGACTTCTGCAAGGTTATTTAGGGTCGCTGCTGCTCTCTCTCCCTCTCTCGCTTCTCCTTCTTTCCCCACTCTGACTACCTCTATCTCTTTCTATTTACAAGCTTTTATCGCCTCAGTCGCTCTGCTCTGCTTCTATATACATTAAATACTTATGCTACACTCTTTGCCCCACTGTGCCTTCCTTCAGCTGTTGCGTGTGACCACTGTGACGGGCTTGAGCAGCGCAGTTGGCACTGGCTGCACTGGTCCCGGCGAGGTTGGTGACTGCTGCTGCTGATGCTGATGCTGCTGCTGACCCGGCGACGATGGCGGCTGCCCGAGATGTGTCATATGCGGTTGCGGTGCCGGTGCTACCGCATTCAGCTGCCTTTGATGTGCCGCCAGAGCGGCGGCGGTGGCAGCGGCGTGTTGATGCAGCAACTGTTGATACTGCAGACGCTGATAGAGCTCAGCTTGGCTGCTGGCGGAGCTGACAAAGGCAGGCGGTGGCGGTGCTTGCTGTGGCGGTGGTTGCGGTGGCGGTGCTGCTGCTACCGCAGCGCCAGGATGCGGCACCATGCCAGAGAGTAGACTCGCCTTGGGCGCAAAGGGATTGTATGCTCGCTGATACATGCTGGCCAGCAGACTGGGTCCTGCAGCCTGCGGATACGTGAGGAACTGTCCGAATTGTGGATACGCTGCCAGGCCGGGAAACATGGGTCCAATCAGGGAACGCTTGAAGGCGGCGAGACGCGAACGACTCGCTGCGGTGGTGCGACGTCGCAACTTGCCCGTGGAGCCGCCAATGAAGACATCCTCCGCGGAGGGATCGAGCATCCAGTAGTTACCCTTGCCGGGATCATCGTAGTGCCGTGGCACCTTCACGAAGCACTTGTTCAGGCTCAGATTGTGCCGGATTGAGTTTTGCCAGCCCTGTTTGTTATCACGATAGTAGGGATGATTGGTCATGATGTACTCATAGATCCCGTTTAGGGTCAGACGCTTCTCCTGGCTCTGCCGGATGGCCATCATGATCAGCGCATTGTAGCTGTACGGCGGCTTCTCATTGCCCTTTTTATCCTTGATGGGCTTGCCATCTGTGGACTTGGTCTCCGAGTCGGCATCGTTATCACATTCCACATCTTCCTCTGCCTCGACATCTCCCTCTGCGTAATCCTCGTCGACTTCAGGCTCCTCCTCCGCTTCGTGCTCCTCTTCCGGTTCGCCAGGTGGTGCCGGCGACATGGACGTCACATCCAAATCGGATTCCACATCGCTTTCCTGCTCCGAGCCAAGTGGCGATCGCTGCTCGCTGTTGTTGTTGTTGTTGTGATGGAACTTCTGCTGCGCCTGCTCCCGCTGCAGTTGCTCCTCGCGCTGCCGCTGCTGCTGCTCCTCCCGCTCCTGCTGCTCGTCCTGCTGCAGCGTCTCGGGCAGAATGGAATTGATGGAGAAACTGGACTTGAGATGCGGCGTACGCGCCATTTTCATGAGCAGCGTTGCCGGCGTCAGATTCAGATTTAGATTCAACGCGCCGACGGCCTGCAGAGGCGAATGCGAATGCGGATGCGTAAGCGGATGTGTAGGCGGATGTGGATGCGTATGCGAATGCTGATGCGGATGCGGATGATGTGCGTGTGCGTTGAGCTCCTCAACGATTTTCACCATTTTAACACACTTTGCTATTGTTTTGCGTTTTATTCGTTTCGTTCTCTTTTATTTCTGTTTTCAACGTTGCATTGCTTTGTTTGGTTGTTGTAAATTACATTAATATCACAACAGTTACATTGAATGCCTCCCACACTCACACATGCACACACACATGTACGCACACGCGCGAAGAGAACTCACGCGCGCACGTTGTAAAATTCAAATTGGGCTCTCGTTGCTGCTCACACGCTGCTCGCTCTCGCACGTCCGTTGCGCTGTGGCGTTTTGTGTAGACTAAACGAAAAAGAACTTGAAATCAACACTCAATCCAGTTGCCCGTTGCCATTTGGCATTAGTTGTTGCCGCAGCCAATGGCAGCTGTGGAACGCATTCGCGCTCAGTCTCCCTTGTTGGCACACGTGTTTTGCTCTGTGTGTGTGTGTGTGTTTGCCTTTGTGTTTGCGTGTGTTCGTGCGCTCTTCGCATCGTTTCGTTTGTGGCGCGCCTGGCTTCGTGTTTCTGTTTGTGTGTGTACAGATTTTACCATTCGTTGCTAATTGCCGCTGACATGACACGAAAGCCGTTGACGAAGTCGTGCACGATTTGTTTTGAGAGGGGAGAGTGCACACACCACTGGGGCTCACGTACACGTTGACGCTCGCTCACTCACTCACTCTCTGCGCGTTGTGGGTTGCATTTTGATACGCCAGGTCTCCTTGATTATTTTTTGCTCTTTTCAGAGCAGCTGCCGCTTGTGTTGTTATTGCTGCTGCTGCTGCCGCTGCTGCTGCCGTGGCAAAGGTCTCTGTTAATGGTTTTTTGTTTTTGTTGCCAGTTGCCATTATTAATTGTATTGTTGTTCTCTGTTTGCTTGTCCTGCCCTTTTAAACTCACTCGCACAGAGTAGATGGGGCTGTGTGTGCATGCTTGTACAGTGGGCTGAGCCACGTTAAAATGTAGAGCAGAAATTTCGCGAACTAAATGAAACTATTATAAATTGGTTTTAAGTAGCGATGATGTCGCCTGTAGCGTCATATAATATTATAGTTTTTTATGGCACATATCAAAAGTTGTCACTCTAATCAACAGCAAAATTATTAAGAGACTCGTCATTTCCCTTCACATTTGGCTATAGGCTGTCCGGGTTTCTAACCAATTTTGAAGAAATTGACCATAATTCATTTCTTACGATACTTTAAAAAAATACTGCAGTTATAGGATAAAGTTTCATAATTGGCTGTTTTACGCATTTATTTTTATAAAAGCATCAAATATTTTATGTTGATTTTAAAATAGAGCTTGTTTTCTTGTTTTTAAAAGGTTGGCATCAATTTCAAATCGCAATACACTGTATCTTAAGTCCTATAATATTTATCTGTAGTTAGCAAGTGAATAAACTATTTAAGTATTCTCTTTAAAGTTATCCAATCAAGTATGCACAAGAAAAACTCATTTAATAAGCAAAAAAATCATCGTTTCCTTGAAATCTTCTTGTGTAACGTCTTTCTTTCCTACTTTGATTTTCGCCAGCTGAAAAAGGTCATGAAACAATTAAGGATAATTTCATTGCGAACGTTTAACTTGGAAATTTTCTAAAACGACAGCAGCTGCAACGATTCGCATGCCCCATGCCACAAGGCAGTAAGAGTAGGAGGAACCGCAGTCGGAATCCTTGAGGTCTTTTAACTTTTTCCAAATCATTTTGTAATCATAATAATTGTTTTCATTTAATGGGGGCGTGTACTTGTCTGAGCATGACTGTGTGCACGGGTGTACGGGTGTGTGTGTGTGGCAAGGACAACGCGCGCTGCCATTGGAGCTGAGGAAATTGTCGGGTTCCATAGGTGCTACATGGTTTACCTGAGCTTGCCAGACAGTACACAATACTCAACAAAAGAAGCAGGAGACACACACACACACGCACACACTCGCAGGGAGCGAGAGAGAGCGACAGACAAGAGAAATAAATGCCGGACGCCATGTTGGCGCATTGTTGTTGTTGTTTTATTTTATTTCTGTTTTTTGTTCGCATTTGTGTGCAAACAGCGCAACTGTGTGGACCGCGTTCGCGTTGTTGTTTTTGTTGTTGTTGTTGCACAACGCTGGAATGTGGTCTGCTGTGTGCGTGTGCGAGTGTGTGTGTTCGTGCTCATGTTATTGGACGTGCGCGTTTTCGTGTAGAGTGGAGACATGCGCGGCAAACAGGCTCCACTCTCGCTCTCCCCACACACACGCGAGCCAGCACTCGCTCTCTCTGTCTTGCTCGCTCTGCTTTGCTCTGCTCGCTTGAGCTTTTTGGGGGCCTACGGGTCAAAACAAAATGGCGCAAGCAACACAGCAATTTCATTTCATTGTACTGCGAGTGAGTGTATCTCCGTGTGTGTGTGTATTGTTTGTTGCCTGCTGTTGTATGTCGTCTTTCAATTATATTAATTATCGTTGTTTTGTAATTGCTCAAGTTATTTACATGACACAGTTCCTAGGGTTTGATAATACCCATTAAATATTTAGAAGGTTTTTCTCCTTTCTTTGTGTACCCTGTAATTATGGTAGCAAAGAAACTTGAGAATTATGGGCTGTGCTACACAGTTGTTATCAAAATAATAGGATTGCACATCGAATTAAGCTAGAAGACAGAGAAGAGAGTTTTATTGGAACTTTACTGGTTTAAATATATTTATTTCTACTAATATAATGATATAGTATGCCCAAAGATATATGCTTAAAAAGTTAAAATATGTACAGTTCTCATAAAACAATTTATTTTCGCCTTTTGTTTTGTTTTCTCATCGACGAAACTTGGTATAAATCAATATATCATGTAAGTCAATATATCGCCATCAAACTTACTATAACTGCAGTTTATCCAGTTCAAAAATCATCAAAATCAGACTACTATAATATAGAAAAAAAAATAATTTGTTTTTTTTTTGTCTGAAAACTATACAGTAACTTCAAGTTAGCTACAGCGACTGTTGTTATAGAGTATACCAAATACACTACCCAAATTTCAGCAGTATAATAAATATATAATATATAAAATAAAACTTACTTTTTATAGCCAACAAACTCAAGATTTAACTCAAAATTCCATAGATACATACATATGTATTTACTTCCTTCCTCACAAATATTGACAAATTATCACGGAGTACCGCATCAAAGCTGAGTCCCTACGTACTTTCAAAAACCGCACAAAAGAAACATCTGGAAATAAATCTCATTGATAAAAACTCTCGAATTGAAGAAAAAACCGGGCAGACTATAGGTAAATCTAACAGACATGCATGAGAAACAAATGTCGCCCGGGATACGCATCGATATCGAGGTACGGTGCGGCTTACGGTAGCCGTAGCGGGTGTCGGGGGGCGAGAGCACTTTGCTAATCGGCCAGATTTATAGATGGCATTTAGTTTTGTTAGTTTTGTGACAAATACTTTTGATATTTGCGCACAAAGTGGTCGGGAAAGGGGCAAATAAATCCTGGGTACGACCTTAACCCTTTGTTGCCAGACCTGCCTGCTGGTACTGCTGCGGGTACGGTCTCGGACGGAAAGTGGACGCGTCGTAGGACCTAACCCGTTCGCCAGTAAAGTTGCAACGCCTACGGTATACGCCCGACATGGATCGCGCGATCGTGTCCTTCCGGGTAGAGCCTTAAGAGGGATCGTAGCGTTGCAGTAGCGCGCCAGAGCGGGTCCTGCTTTATTTGGACAAACTCGATGGCAGTTTAACCGCAGGATTAGCTTGTTTGTACGCGGGATCAGCGCACGGCGATGCAAACAGAGGCGGCTACCTATGCGCGGGTGGCGGCTACCTAACTAGCGTCGCTCGGGGTTGGCTTGGGAAGGGTTGAGGTGCGGGGTTAGGGTGCTTCCGTTGTTTATATTATCTGTTTACATGCGCGGCTCTCGCTCTCTCCCTCTCCTTCTCGAGCACAGTAGCTAACACTTTGCTACAAATTGGTCCTACCTACGCCCCGAAACTGCGAAAGAGTTAAGCAAGGATTAGATAGTCCCTACCTATCTCTCTCTCTCTCCCTCTCTCGCTGTCTCTGCCGCCGCCTCGCTGGGATTTGCGCCGTGAGCTTAGAGCGTATTAATCTGATTTCGCGGACTTCCTCGAGCCGCGTTCGGAACGTGGAGTAGTCCCTGTGCCTAATCTGAGTCGCTTAGCCATGCAAATGTTTTCCAACAACGTGTCCAGACGCGGATTTGACATCGATTAAAGCCACGGCTCTGGCACGGCCCAGCTGAAGGGGTTAACAAGGGGTTAACCGGTTAGCGTCTAGGTTTGAGTTTACGGTGAAACGTTTCTTTTGGCCACGTTGACATCTGATTTCGTTTAAGGCGCAACGAGTGCCCCCTTTTTGAGTTACAATACCAGTTACCGTTCTTCCACTCTTCCCTGCCTGCTGCCCCTACCCCGTCTTTAGCAAATTGGCCAAATTTCATTGAAATCACGCGCGCGCTCTCTCTCTCTCGCCCTGCAGCTTTTCCGGTCGATGCGTCCGAGCCGGACATCATCGGAGGCATCCACTCGGTACTGTTATTGTTGTTATTATTGTGTGCTGCGTTGTGCAAATAAACAGCCAAACGAGTGTGCTACAAGTGTGTCGTGAGGAAGGGGAGGGTACCCAACGCCGCGGGACATTCGCAGAGCGGGTGTAAGCGAGCGGGTGGCGCAGGGTGACTGCAATAGCGTATGGTTAGCAGCTGGGGGTGAGCAGCGCAGTGAGGGGAAGGTGCCTTGTGCAACGAATGTATGACATGCTAAATATACCCTGCTTGCAAACTCTATATAAAATATATATATTTTATCGGGCTTATACATAATTTCTATGAAAGAATTCAAGATTTAGACAGGTCAAGAAAGGTTTGCTACGAAATAGCGAAGGTTTCAAAGGGTTCTGTCTTAGATTTCCAGGCATTGCACCTGGTATATATATATAGGAAAGAGTAACTGCGTTTAGTTTGCTTGCGATAGCTTGAAAATTAAACCAAATCGATTGATATTATAAACGATTTAATTATAATCTTTTTTTGTGCCACTTTTTCAATGATAATAAACGAGTTAAAACTCTGCAGAAAGCTCTACCGGATTAGCATTTCTCTGTAGCATTTCTCGAATTTTTAAGCTTTTTCCTCAATAGTTTTCCCAAACCACCCGTTTATTCAGGGTCACGTAGCGCATCAGCTCGCTGGAAAAGGCAGTAAAAAACAGTTTCCCTTACTAAGCACCCTCGTGCCTGCCCCTGCCCGCTTAGCACCCCTCCCGCTACTGGGGCAACACTTGATAATTGTTGACAATGTGTTATAAACTGATTTACACGCATTTAACGAAAAGAAACACTGCCAAAACTCACGCAGCGCCAACACCAGCAGCAGCAGCAGCAACATGAGGCAGCAACAACAACAACTACAACAACATTGATGAGGCAAGCAACGTTGTTAGCGACGCGTCGCCGGCAACCGCTTTTAGATGTCATCGTTAGCTGCCGCTGCAACTGAGCAGGGAAAGGGAAAGCGAAGGGAAATGTAATGGGTAGGGGGAGAGTGAGAGAGGGGGGGAGGTAAGGGAAACTGGTCGCGTGTGCCACGCGAGGGTGGCAACTGAAAGGGGCAAACGTGCTGCATGCTGCTGCGGCATGAAATGTTGTGTGTTGTTTGTGTGTTAATGAACTGCGCAACAATTAACAACAACAACAGCAACAACAACGGCAGCAACAGCAGCAGCAAGCAACAAGCAGCAGCACAGCTAGGAGAAGCAGGGAGGCAGGAGAAGCAGGGGAGGCAGGAGAAGCAAGCGACTGCCCAAAAGTCACTGGCCACGCGGCCGATTTCGATGCCCAAACTGGACGCGGCTGCTGCGGGCACATTTGCGGATTTACAAGCAGAACAGGCAGGAGGAGGGGCAGAGAGTGGGGGCAGCAGAGAGCGAGAGAGAGTGCAGGGAGCGAGATAGCAACACCCCTTGCCCGTCGATTATGCTGGTGCCCAAGCAGCGCAAAGCTGGTCAACTGTTTCACTTGGCAGCGAACCAAATCAACTTAATTGCGGTCCAAAAACCCTTTGTACTCGGCACCCTGACCCTCCCGGCCTGATGTGTGATATTAGCACAATTAGGAAACAACTTGAGGTAGGGGGGAAAAAGCCACAAATAGTGTGAATAGTGCGAAATAGCAGAGAAAACACACACTTATAACTTGTGCAAGATCTTGGGTTCCTTTGCTTAGTTTATGCCTAAATTTGCAGATAAGTTTATTCAAGGTCCTAACTATCATTACATATGCAGCAGGATTCGATATTCCCACGATTGTAGCTGGAATTGTTTATGCTGAAATTTTCAGATCTGTATATATATAATTTTACAATATGCCTGCGTTCAAGCTGAGGAATATTTAAGAAAGCAGCGAAAACACACTCCCATTACTTTTTCCGATGATAATCAAACTTAAGTTTGCAGATCTCGAGTTCCTTAGCTCAAGTTTGGCTTAAATTTAAAGATCTGCCTCTTTAAAGTTCTAGCTAACATTGCCTGTGCAGCAGAACTCAATATTCCCACGATTGTAGCTGGAAATCTCTGAGTAAAGGGTATTAGGTTGTAAGCTGCAGGAACTTGAGTTACTATGCTCGGTTTATACTGAAATTTTCAGATCTGCTAACTGTTTGCAATATGCCTGCGTTTAAATTGAGAAATACTCGAAAACACACTCCCATTACTTTTTTCAAATGATACTCAAACTTAAGTTTGAAGATCTCGAGTTCCTTAGCACAGTTTGTGCTTAAATTTTGAGATCATGTTCCTCGAGGTCTTGACTATCGTTCCGCATGCCGTAGGATTCAATATACCAGGCTGCGCGGCAAGTACGCGAGGTCAGATGCCAACTTGTCTTGCGTCTTGTCGTGTCTCGTCAACCCCAAGTGAACTCACTTCCGTTTCGAGGGCACAATCAACTGATTCGCAGTGAATGAGTAGTACAACTCTTCAAGTGCAGTTTATTCATTATTCATTACTCATTCATAATTTCTTTTAATTGCGCCAGTTTCGTCTTGCTCGACAATTCTTAGAGAAACTACACAATTGTCCAGCAGAAGCAGCAGCAGCCGCAGCAACACTCACTGTTCATTCATTCACTCACTCATTCATATATGGTTTATTTATTGTGCTGAATTGGTTGGAGGGGGGTGGCATAGAGAGCGCGGGAGAGAGAGAGAGAGAGCGAGAGCGGTTCATAGGTCCAGACCTGCCCGCGCTGCCCGCGCTGCCCGCGCGATGTGTGGCGCGTAAATTAACTTAATTGAAATTCGGGTCAACAGAGAGGCCAAGATAATGAAAGAAACTAATTAAGGAGCAGCGCGCTACCTCCCTCTGCCTCTCTGCCGCCCCCTCTCCCTACCCTACCCACCTAGCACTACACACAGTACCCACATGCTGGCCTGCTCTGTTGTCGCTTAAATATTTTCAAATATTTTCATGATATTGTTGTGCTGTTGTTGTGCCCTGTGGTAATTTGATTATTTGTGCGCACACGCTGTCCCATGGTCTAACAATTATTTTATTAATAAATATTTGACTGAGTCTTGCCCACATCATCTCGGCAACGAAACGGAGCAAAGCAACCACATTGCATTCAATTAAAAACACATTTTGTGGTCAGTCTGCGGTCGTTCGGGAGTGTCGGGCCGGGCCTAGTCCACTCTACTTGCAGGTCTTCAGCCCCAAGTGCATGCCCTACTCACCCTACTCTCCCAACTCCCCACTCACCCCCCACTCATTCCCCTGCCACACTTTCAATCGATAGCTTCGATATGCCACAGTTCGCGCATATCGAGTCTTGTTTATTGCATAACCCGATTACTTAGTGTCACTTTGTAGGTCGCTAGTGCCAATTGATTGCATAAATCATATGATTAGAACTTGTCGTTCGCGCGACTATTTTATAGCTCCATGAAATACCAGAGAACTTGGGTGCAGCCTGGCAAATGGCATATTAAATGGGGAAATATTTAAATAATGCGAATCGAGCTGTGATGTGTAACAAACAATTTACTACGGTTCTTTATTTATTAATGCATATTCGATAAGCTTGTTATTATTTTCAGTTGCTTTTAAAGCTTTTGGGCTTATCAGACATGATTCTCAAGCACCCTGTAAGCCAGAGACAGACTAACCCAGTTAGCAGAAAGATATAGTCTAATTATTCTCAAGATTTCGATGTCAAATCAATAAGATCATTAGCAGATACGATCATCAGATAATAAAGATCACTTCCATCACTCTTAAGCTAGTATTCCATAGCCTAATCAAATGATTTTTGAACTAGTTCAGAGTTAGCTTTACAGATACAACCGTGCTCTCTAGATATCTGTATCCCTCTGCTCTCTATGCTGCTTACTTACTCTGCTCTTCCGCTCGACCTCAACACATTTTCCTAGTTCGAAATACAACCCAAACAGCTAATACTAAGTCCAAGACGCGTACGTATCTGCTTACAATCTTTATTCCTGCTCTCAACAAGCGAATCCTTGGCGAACAAAGCGACTAAGACCAAAACGTGTCGGGTTAAACCGAGAGCCGCAAACAAAGCGTTCAAATAACCGATCCATATACAATATATATAAAATATTTATGCCGAAACGGCGAGAAAGAGAGGGAGAGAGAGACAGGGAGAGCGAAACTATGACTACCCCCGACGATGGGCTTGAATCATTAATGAAACTGGGCTTAGATTACCGGGACGAGGAGACGAGATCTGCTTTGCTCCGCCCGTTCCCGGGCAGAAAGTGTAACAATCGGCACACGCAGCACTACCGCATGCTGCGCGAGAGAGAGAGAGAGCGAGAAAGGCTCCGACAACTGCTGCCATACTTGGTATATATAGCGAAAGGTAGCCGACACCCTAACATAATCAGCTTGTGCATCTGGACTAGCCGTTGTCGCTGGCTTTTGTGAAGGCAGCACGGAAGGTAGTGTAGGTACTGGAGGTACTGGAGGTACTGCTCTTTCGACAGCGTAATCCCTGCACTTAACCCGGGTAATAAGATAAGTAAGGCAGATCCGTGTACGGTTGCTTCTGCTTGTTATCTTTGTAAATTGTTGTATGTCGAGCACTTAAGCCAATTCCACAAGGCTTGGCCAAATTTGCAGCCCAACAAACCGGTTAAGACGCACACTCTGCGCGTGCTACCTTCGGCTCTGTCTCTGTCTCTGTCTCCTTCTCGCGCAATGAACCAATAATTCCACAATGCCCGCAGACCTCACAAAACAATCCGCAATCCGCAATCCACAATCCATACACAGACAATCGACTCTGGCCTAGCCCGGAATCGTCTTAGTCTCTCTACAAACTGCTTTAGCGACTTAGACGAAACCGAGCAAGAGTTCCTTGGGCCTTGGGCCTGGGTGTAAGTGGATTCGTTGCGAATCCAATTCAGTAAATCCAGTGCACCGTAATTGAAAAATGTGTTAAGTATATAATGCGCTGATCCAGAACTATTTCAATAACAAGCAGCTCCTTAAGCTGGGCAACTACCAGCACCAAATAACAATCAAACAATGACTCGTTCCCGTTCCCGTTCCCGTTCCCGAGTCCGTTCCCATTCCCGATTTCGGCCCTATAAGCCCGAAAAGCCTTTTGTCTAATCGTACACAAAGTTTCAGTTGCAAATCTCTTGCAGTATATGCAAAATATTTTATCGTATGCGGGATTTAACTCTTGCTCGATGGCCTAAGCTGAGTATAAACCCCAAATAGTGATACACAGTGTGGCCTAGGTGTGTCTCCAGTCTACAGTCTATGACTTCTAGGGGCAGAGTAAAGGATTTATCGAAGAAGTGGCATGGAAGCAAATATTTGATGTGGATAATTAATCGTAAGATAAATCTAGTAAAAATCAGCTAAACATGTGATGCTGATCAAGAATAATAATTTATAATTTATAATTTAGACATATATATCAACTTATGCCTAGCTAGTATTACTTTAGTATTAATTAATATAATTAGAACTCTTAGACTCTTACTGCTCAAGAATATATATAAATATCTATATGTACTTTTTACTACTATACGGATTACTATAAACAAGTGCTCCTTTTTGCTGTAGTGAGACGATCCCCGATCTCTCCATCAAATCTCCTGCTCGAAGCACCTTCAAGACTTCAACTAACCCATGAACCGTCTACTTAAACGATCTCATTACATTAATCGCGCGGGAAACTACGATCTCTCTCTTTGGCAGAGGCTATGCTCCAAGACGGATGTTCCATTTAATCCGCCTCCTTCCCTCACGATCGGCACACGGGGAGCCAATGCCGCTTGGCACCCTATAAAACTGCCAGCTAATCGTTTCAATAACATGATTTACCAACACCAAACAACAAACACACCCAACGAGAGTGATCGAGAGAAAGACGGCGGGGCAGGGGCAGGGGGGACTCGGACAATAATTTACAATTATTGAAAATGGGTAGGAACAAGCGAAACGGAGAAGAGGCGAAGAGGAGGCAGCGAAAGAAACAGACGATGAAAATACGAGTATGATAATTGCTACCGATCCGAAGATCGTCTCATTTTTCCCCGCGTGAAGTGACTAACGATGATATTAATTATCATTTTCATTTACAAATCGCCGAAGAAAAGCAGAAAGATCAATAGAGAGGGAGAGAGGCAGACCTGGAGAAAAGCGCAGTATTTATGATACGCGTGTTAGACAGAAAGAGAGAGAGAGAGAGAGTGGGAAGGCAAGAACTTGTTGATACCATCGATGAGGATGATGTGGATGAGGCTGCTCCGTTTTTCTCACATGTTTCACTCAAAATGCGCACTTAAGTCGCCACATTCACACACACACACACTTACACACACAGTGGAACGTGTGATCAAAGAGGATCGCCGCTCATGCTCATTTCTGGCTTGAAATTTTCGAAAAATTCGAAAATGAAGACATCAACATCAACATTGGATTCCCGTTTGCGCCGCCGCCGCCGCCGAAAACAAAAACAGTTTGAGAAATTTGAACAACGCCTTCGCCTTTAGGTTCCTCTCTCTCTCTGTCGGTGCCCCTTTCTAGGGTTCTCATCTTTCACTTTTACCCCGACTGCATAGAGAGACATATTAGTTGGGAAATTGTATAACAAAAGTTAAGAAAAATTGTTGTAGTTTAAGCAAATAGAAGTGTGCTCTCGGCTCGCTCCTTGGTACAATGGCCCGGCTGGAACTGGACCCCGACCCCAATACACTGCCCGACCAAGTCCGTTGCCGCTGCGATTACCTGCGGTGCTTGGCACAGCTGGAGTTGTCACTGGGCATGTAAAGACCCAAGAAATTGAGACAACAACAAGGGCGATAGCTCTTTTTGTTCCTCTCTGTGTGTGCAGCGTGTGTATGAGAGAGAGAGTGTGTGTGTGTGTGTGTGCGAGTGTGTGTCTTTTCGGTCTTCAAACAAATTTGGCTGTTTGCCGACAGCAGCAGCTAATTAAGTCATCAGGCTGCCTCGAAAACTAGCTGGAAATGGCTAACAAGCGTGGGTTTTCAATTTATAGCTAACTAACAGTAGTTGGAAATGGCTGAAGCTAGCTACATCTAAAAAAAAGAAAAGCTAAAGAAAATAATTAATTAATTTAAGCAAAAGCCAGCTAAAAATAGTTTGAAATGGCTAGAAATAGGTTGCAAAAATATTTGAGTAGCCGGAAACTAGCTGAAACTGACCGAAAACTTTAAAATTCATTTAATGCTAAATATTAGTAGCCAGATATGTGCAAAACTAGCTAAAGCAAGCATGCATAGTTGCAGCCAGTTATAGCTAAAAAAAAAAGCTGAAAATAGGTTTAAAAAGCTGAAAAAGGCTGCAAATTGCAGCAAATAGCTTGGAATAACTGTAAACTAAATTTTTTTAATAAATATAAGAAATTTGCGTTGTTTTTTTCATTTAAAATGTATTTTATTTTTGATTTTGTGCTATGATTTTACTAAATATTTTTCTAGTGTAGCCAAACTACATGCCGCTTTTCCGCTGCGTGCAGGGCGCGGCACGGCGCTGGACTCCGGAATCTGGCCGGAAGCGAGCCAAAAAAAAGCTAGCCGGCTTTCCAGGCCGGCAGCGGCGACGGCGACGGCGGCGGCGGCGGCGTCCACAATGTTTCTTTTCTTTGCTAAATGCAACATTTAGACGTCAAAGGGTTGTGTTGTGACTGAGATTGACTGACGACGGCGACGTCTTGTCCCTTGTCCCTTGTAACCAAAACGCTGGGCGTGGCAATCGGCTGGGCGGCTTAGCTGGCCGGAAACTTGCCAAAGAACTGCATGCGCTGGAAGAGCTCCGCTCCGTTCATATGCGCACCCGGATAGCCTTGCAGCTGCGGATGCGGAGCTGGAGGCGCGGGAGCGTGTGCAGCGGGCTGGTACTGCATCTGGGGCTGAGCATAGGCAGCGGCAGCAGCTGCAGCAGCCTGATAAGCAGCCGGATTCATGCGCTGATACAAAGCGGCAGCGGCAGCAGCAGCAGCGGCAGCGGCGCCCGCAAATCCGGGCATACCGGGATAACCGTAGCCGGCCGTGGGAGCACCATAGCCTCCGGCCGCCAGCATGGGCGAGAAGATGGCCTGACGATAGGCGGCTAGACGGGTGCGACTGGCACCGGGATTCTTGCGACGCAGCTTGCCCGTGGTCTCGCCAATGAACACCTCCTCGGCCGAGGGGTCCAGGATCCAGTAGTTACCCTTGCCGGGATCATCGTAGCTGCGCGGAATCTTGGTAAAGCATTTGTTCAGGCTCAGATTGTGCCGGATGGAGTTCTGCCAGCCGCGCTTGTTGGCCTTGAAGTAGGGGAATCGATTGATCAGATACTGATAGATCCCATTGAGGGTCAGACGCTGCTCGGGACTGTCCTGGATGGCCATCATGATCAGCGCATTGTAGCTATACGGCGGCTTCTTGTTATCGGCGCTGCCACTGACGCTGAGCTTCTGTTTCTTGCTGGGATTGCCGGCAGCGTGTTCGCTGCTGCCATCACTGTCCTCCTCATCCAGATCGATGTCCTCCTCATCGTCGTATTCCTCCACATCGAGCTTGTCGTTGTGCTGCGACGACAGCGACTCGGCGGCGCTGCTCATGGGCGTGCTGGTGCGGGAGGGGCTATCGAAGTCCTCCGATGCCGATAGTTCGCCATCGGAGTTCGCATACGGATGGTATGCTTGTTGTGGATGATGTGGAATCTGTGGTTCTTGTTTGATAAGCGTTGTTGGCGCTGGCACTACTGTTGTTGTTGTTGTTGTTACTGGCTTCTTCGCCAATATGGCGTCGATGGAGAAGTTGCTTTTGAATTCCATTTCGCAGACACTTTTCACCATATTTAAAATATATAACTGTAATTGTTGCTGTTTTCACACACGAGAGAGTCAAATGTTGCTTGTTGTTGCCTGTTGCTGTGCACGAGACGAAGCGTAACTCAATACTGACTCTTCTTGGCTGCGTGCCGCACTATTTATACGCCTCGGCCACTGAGCGCGTCATGCGCCTGCGCTCACTAACACTCATACCCACACACACACATAGGCGCAAGCGAGCGCAGGCAATGACACAGACACAGGCAGAGGCAGAGGCACAGACATGCACGCAGCCACCCCCATTGTGAGCGCAGAGAACGAGAGAGTGTGAGCGCAAGAGAGCGTGCGCTGGCTAGGTAGCTGGCATAGACTCCGCCTCTTAAGCACTCAAACCGGTTTCGGCAGACCATTTTGTTCCACTTGCCATCCACATGCACAGCGCTGCTGTTTATTTGTTGCTGTTGCTGCTGCTGCCGTTTGTTTTGGAACTTGTGGATGTTTATTTGCAGCCCCTTGCATGGCTCGGCGTCAAAATATTCATTACATGCAATCCAAACAGGGGTTGCTGCTGCTGGCCAAAGTCTCCTCTTGTAGGCGTATTGCAGTTACAGTTGTTTATCTTATATTTTTTTTTGCGCTGCCTCTCTTTCTCTCTCTCTCTGCGCAGTTAGTGCGATCTCTGTTGCACAGTTAATCGCAGCAAAACAACAAGAAGAGGCAAATCTATGCTTTTATCGAACAATTTCGCGGAACACATTCTCTGTCTTTCTTTCTCTCTACCTTTAATCCAGTGCAGAAATTAGTTCAGTTTTCAGGATTTTCACTCTCTGGGATTACTTGAAATCCACGTTGGCTTAGCGCTGATTTTCGACAGCTCAATGAAGCTCAAGCGACAGGTAATCCACGTGCAGAAGGGTTAAGCATGTCGAGGGATTTGTTCTATTTTCGCGGCAGATTAATTAAGTCGCGGATTCCGGGGAACTTCTGCTGCACACGGCACACGGCGTGGGCTGTGGATTGGATGTGCCGGAGCATCGCCAGAGTAAACATTTATCTCGCTCCGTAGACTTTCCGGACGATTTTCAGGGGGTTTGAGCGCGTAGATCTGCCAAAAGGCAGAAATAACAGTTACTAGGCTTAGGATCAAGTAAAACTAACATGGAATTAACTTATGTGCGTTGAGAAAATAAATATGCTAAGATTAGAGACCTAGAATTCATAATATTCGCAGTGAGAATTAATATTTTCAGCTAAACCTTACAAAAAAAATGGTAGTCTTTGATACTCACTCAAAATACGTACATAACAAATTATTAAAAACACCTGCATTTTAAAAAAATACCTACTACGAGAACTTTTATAATATTAAACAAATATTTTAGAACCATATATAATTTGCCAAGGCACTTTAAATACATTATATCGTGAATAGAATATGTTCTTTTTACTACAACCTTAACGAATTTATTGAGATTTTATATTTTAATTATACTCATAAAAATAAAATTATAGGTAAAATTTTTGGAAAGTGATACACAATTAAAAAAAATTAAAAATTTGTTTCTTCCCCTTAAAAACTCCTATGTTTATAAAATATAAAATAAAATACACTTCGATAAGTATAATAATAATTATAAATAATACAATTATTATTAATAAATTAATAATTATGCAAATAACAATGATAGTAATATAGATGCTCTCAAATTGTTGTATTTTATGGATATTGTAAACTGGCAGGTAGATAGATAGCCAGGCAGGGGCCTGGCTCTAAAGCCAGGTCATAAAGCTAGCAATAAAACATTGGGATAAGGCGCGCAGAAGCCTAGATCCGGGGATTCATTCAAATCTAGAGATTTATCAATAAGGCACCGGATTTGGGGTACAGATCAGTGATCAGACGGAGAGAGGCAGAGGTAGAGAGCTGGCACTGTTCGCAGATAGCAGATCCTAACTATTCGGCCGCACTCGATGCATACCGAATTGCAAGCAACCCACTGTACGATCGATCATGTGCATAAGAAAGAGGAAGAAATCGACGAACCGAAGACAAAGACGAGTGTGCGCGACAAATGCAGTCGGCAAGCGAAGAGTGTCCTGCTGTTGACAGTTCTCGCCTGTCCCGGTGTCTCTCTCTGTCTCTCTGTGTCTCTGTCTGTGTCCTCGCTGTTTGCCGGGACTGTTGACAGGCCCGTTGCCCGGCCGTGTATCGCACATTACGATCAATTATGAGACTCAATGCCCTCCCGCGGGCGTAACGAAAGGGGGCGAAAGTTTTTCCCGACGGAATCTTGTGGCGTTAATTCAAAATTACATGCACATTGTCCAGTGGCCACGGTGTCTACGTGGAATTTCGCCAATCTTCTGCTATTTCTATCCTCTTCTTCTCGTCTCTTTTCGAATTGCTGAGCGAAGCGTGAAGCTGAAACCTAAGTGTGGTCTGGCAATGAAACCATAATGTCACCCAACAGGCGACCAGATCACGGCCAGACACGCCGTGGAGCTAATGCTATGATCACCAATGATCAGTAACTGTGACTGTCACACATCTGAATCCTGGCTGAAAAGTCGAGTGTTACACGGCTTAATAACCGTGCAGAATGCGACATTGTCAGGAATATCGCACGAAAGGCACGCATAATTCTTAAATTGTATCTAATTCTATAGTACTTGCAATTCTCTAAAATATCAGACATTATATGTAACTAGATTTACCAGATTCATTCTGTAATTACTTAGTGTCTTTAATAAAGTATTAAGTACTATATGTATTAATTTAATTTAAAAATATGAGAGTTCTTATATTATTTAAGCTAAATTTTATTGTATACATTTTTCATATGGAAAATTTAAAAGAACTGGAAAAAGTGCAACAACAGTGATATTGAAAAAGATAAGGAAAACCTTAGGCTTTTAATAATAAATAAAACGATGATTTTCATTAAAAAAATAATATTTATTTTGAAATATTAATTATACCAAACAAATTATATTGAATTAACAAGTTTTATAACTTTCATGCTCTTACCCTTTGAGATTAATTTATAATATAATATGTGATATTTTTAGTCGTTTACAATATTAAATGAAGTGCACATTGAATTATAATAATATGATAATTATAAAAAAAAGCTCAAATGGCTTACACATCATAATAGAATATTCTATATATTTTTTTAAATATTTAAACAAATTGCCAGATTCTCTGTCTTACTGCCAGAAATAGTTTCCTGCCTTTTTTCCGACATTTTACAGCTTCTGTGTGGGCGAAAAAATGAAGAGAAAATGCCGAAAAAGTGTCGGCTTTGCGCCGTTTTGAAATCAATTAGTTTTGTCGCGGCTGTCAAAATGCGCCAGGATCAGGATGAAGATGAAGCCGAAGCCGACGACGAGAGGAGTAGCCCAGCACACACACGAACGCAGAGAGAGAGAGAGAGAGAGAGGGACAGACGCGCTTGAAAAGTCGAAAAGTCATGCTAGTAGCCCGACGGCGGCTTGGGTCTTTGATGCAGCAGGTTCCCTGCCCCGCGCTGTCCTGCCCTGCCCTGCCCTGCCTGGTCATGGCATTTGCGAAAATTTCCAACTCAATTAGTTGAACTCTGCCCACGTTGGGCATAAAAAAAGAATGGAAAGAAAGAAAGAAAGCAAGAAAGAAAGAACTCTAAGTGAAAAGAGCGTGCGAGCGAGAAAGAGAAGATAGAGAAATGAAAATTCGAGGCGTTTGAAATCTACATTTATCCCAGGGACCTGTAGACGGAGACTGCGCATGGTCGGGGCGGCGGTTTTCACAGACCGCTTTCAACTTTGCCGACTGCGAGTGCATCATTATCAGCGGCAATTGGACTACTACCATAGCCTGTTCCCTCTCCCTCTCTGCCTCTCTCTTTCCCGCTCCATTGTTGTTGCACACGTACAAAATATTTGGGCAAAAAAAAACAACAGCAACATGGGTTAACTATGGCGCAAATTAATAGAGAGTCATTTGAGCACATCTTGTTGTTGTTCTTTCGGGCTGTGCGTGCTGGCGTTGCTTTGATTGTTTTGTCAAGTTGTCTAAGATATCAAAGCAGTAGCCCGACAACATCGACGTCTTTCCCCTTCCCCATCCCCATACCCATACCCATACCCATCCTCATCCTCATAGACTACGTCTGCGTCGTCTAATAACCCACAGCGCTGACGTCTTCATTGTGCGCACTTGACTTTCGCTCGATTTATTTTCTCAATTGTTCCAACAAAAACACAGGCACATATGTGCGTATATATCTGCCATATATCTGGCATATATAGTACACGCCATATATGCCATATAGTAGTGGCAATTTGATGGCCACTTGTGCCCCGTTTCTCATCCCGTGTTGTTGTTTTCTTTACAGTCTATTGCCTACTGTTTTTTCTTCTTCTGCTTTTTTCTGGCTGTTTCCCGCTGCGTGTTTGATCTGATTCTTTTTGGGAGTTTGGTAGTACTTGACCTCCACATGATCTGCATATGTTCGGGGGCCAATAGAGTAGTTCAGTTATCTATTTGAGCACATGTGTTAATGCCGTATGACATCTTCATCGATAACAATCGATATTATAAGGGAAACTCCTAAAAAACTCTTTAAGTTGTTATCCTTTTCATGTTTTTCGATTTGCGTCAGTTTAATTTAATATCAGGCATAGAAATCAGTGTACAGATTGAGTTGCCTTAGCTATACCATCTTTATTGTGTGTAAAAGTATAACGAGAAACGTTTTTTAGACTCATATACACGTCTATAATAATGATGTAATGAAAAAAGAAATTTATGGCTAGAAGTTTAACAAATTACACTTATAAAACTAATCTATTTGCTTTAAAAAAAATGCACTTTTAAATATATAATATAAATTTCACAGCTTTCCTCCTATTACAATTATAAAACTAATCTATTCGCTTTAAAAAAAATAACAAAAAAAAAAAATTTTTTCACTTTTAAATATATAATATAAATTTCACAGCTTTCTCCTATGTGTAAAGTAAGCTAAAAAACCTTGACAAACCCATAGATTTGATGCTGTATACAAAATTTTTAGAGCATATATTATATCAATATCAATAAGCATTGCATATATTATGCTGATTACAATGGAGTTTTATTTTTTTTTCATTAAAAAAACATTAGCTCTGTAAAAACTCTATAATATCGAAATATAATGCTTACCTAGTAATTTTTATAATATAACGTAAAATGATTATATATTATAAACATGCAAATACTTTGAAATTCAACACATTTTCTCAACCTTATATCAGTTTTCCGAAATTCCCAACCTCTCTAACTAATTTTACTACTTTTAGTATGCCTCTTAACTTTACTGATTTCTTTCTAAAAACCCAGACTATCTTAGTCTAAAATGCAACAAAAGGACCCTTCGAAATCTTTGTTAACTGTCACACTGTACCCAGTTCCGTCTCGCCCAATTTGCAGATCGTTTGCACTGTGGAATCCAACAAGTTCCACATTATCGCACAGATATCTTACTCCACAGGGCGGCTCGGAAAGGGCATGGAAATGTTTGCTACTAACGAGCAATTATCGCCGGCTCCCAAGCAGGCAGGCAGGCGTTATACCCTGTAGCAAAAGTCAGTTGGAAACAAAGAGCAAGAAGCAGACAAAGAGAGGGTATTCGTACGCATTTGCTACGCTTTGGGGGGGAGTCCGGGCGATAAAACGAGTGTGTGTGTGAGGGAGACGAACCTACTGCATTGTTAGCACACAATGGATAAAAATATTTTCGTCCTGTTTGTCAAATGATTGCATTTAATGTATCGAAATCTGTGTGACGAATCAATTTCAATACGCTGTCAGGCAGCGAGAGAGAGCGAGGACCCTTTTGTAGTGGCAACCGTTGCAGCAACCAGTTGCCTTTATAATTCGATCAACGCGCCATAGCCATGCTCGCATCCTACGCATCCTGTCGAGGCATATGTTCCACGCATCCTGTTCCCATTCGAAACCACACGGACAACTTAATCAATAAGTTGCACTACGTTTTTTTGCCCTCTCTCTCTCTCTCTATCTCTCTCTGTCTCTGGTTTTGTGGAACCGATCAGTTACAGTAGGTGTTGTCAGTTTTACGCCGAGGCCCGGGGCTATACCGGGTATTTTATGGGCCTCCCTAATGCGGTTGATGGGCGGCATTGTGCGAGCGGTCGTAAAGTGTTTAGCGAGGGCTTTATGTGCTCGGTTAGCGCTAGTTAGGCATGCTAAGCAGCTGCCCCTAGGTGGCATATGTTTTAAAGGTTTTAAAAAAAAAAAAAATATATATATATACTTTAAGTGTAGTAAGCAGAATGTTCTTTGGCAAATCTACTTGATGAAAAAAAAAGGACTTTTTAATATATCATTAATACATCAACAAGGTAGTTTGCCATGTTTTTTTCAATCGATACATCAATTTTAGGTAACATTTTATTTAAATTTTAAAAAAAAAAAAATTATAAATTTTGTTTTTCTAGTTTAATCTTAAATTTTTAAAAATATAGACCAAGCTACCCTCTTGACAGATTTCAGTAACCCTATAGCACCCACAGCATCATTTCCTTCAAGGTTTATTCTCTACCCTGATTTTACATTTTAATATAATCTATTTAAACATTTTTAAATTTTCGATCTTATATGTTACCATCTTGCATGATATTTGTCTACATAATTTTAGAATTTTTAAATTTAATTTTAACTTTAAACTTAATTTATACATTTTTAAATAACACAACTAAAACTATCCTACTCGCTTATTTTTCAAAGATCAAGAAGACTTAGATTAATTTTTTAAATATATAATAAAAATTTCTTATTTATTCTCTATCCTGACCTTACATAATAATATAATCTGCTTAAACATTTTTATAATTTTTATCATCTTGCAAGATATTTTTCTACATAATTTACGGTCCCAAAATAGTACCCTGCTTAAATATCATTTATCATTCAAAGATACTGCAACTTTAAACATATATAAATTAAAATTTCAATCCATTTCTAAGTACTTTTTCTACAGAACTGTAATTTGCTACAGATATGACAATACCCAAGCGACTTATGACACTATCAATTACGTAATCCCAAGCAACAATTGTTAGGGCTTACGGCAAAACTCTACCGGAGATGACAACTTAAGCTTCTGGAATCTGAAAATCTATCAGAATCATAGGTCGCTTCGCGTGATTTCCAGCTAATCTTGTGATTTGAACAGAAATTGACAACATTATCGGGCATTATTTCGGGAGCGGCACAGATGACAACGGCCGCACAGTGGGTCACGAGGGTTGCCGCAGACAACGAGGGCTGCATTGTTGGCCAACGTGCCGAAAGGTGCAAACAAAGCTGTTAACGCAATAAAAGTAAAATGTCACCTGAAAAATGCAGCCGTCGCATCGGTTCTTCAAGGCAAGATCGGAGAACAAGAGACGGTAGGACCTTGTGTGGGGGTAGGGGTTTGGGTTAGAAGAAGCCTAAGATCGGTGGACTTTGATGCTTTGTTTTAGAAACTGGCAATCACATTGTCTCCATTGGCACAAGAAAGCCGCCGCCGCCGCCGCCGCTGCCGTAGCCGCAAGCGGAATGTCTCAATTATCAAGCTGAGGGAGAGGGAGAAATGGAAGGAAAGGGAAGGAGCAGAAGAAACGAGGCAACGCCTTGATGTCTCTCTCTCTCTTAGTCTGGCCGGCAATGACGATGACGATGATGACTCAAGCGAATTGTGCACGTTGCCCCGCAGCGGGAGTTCTTGATTTATGCGCTGCGATCCTGCCGATCCTTGATCCTTGATCGCGCCGAGCACACACGCAATCAAAGCAGCGCACCAGCTGAGCGAGAGAGAGAGGAGGGGAGAGAGAGCGAGATCTGGCTGCAGCGCGTGCAGAATGTTAGAGAAGAGGATCAATACTAGTCAGGGTAGTGCGATCTATATACAAGGCACAACTGGTCCACTGACTGATCCATAAGCCAGTCGAACAATACGAAAATGAAAACAAAACAAAATCGATCGAAAGCCGATTCGCTCTCCCTCTCCCCCTCTCTCTCTCTCTCCCTCTCTGTGCTCTTTTTAATAGTCTTAAGGCATTTTCGGCTTTTTTGGCCTTATTGAAATGAGCAGCGCTGTGTTTGCTGTCCTTTCTTTTTGTGTGTGCGTGCGACGTGTTAACACTGCAATTAACTTTTACTGGCTGCCAAATAGGCAAAATTTGTGTTTGATTTATGCAGGCACAGGACACTGTAAGGAACGAACAGCTGCACATCACGATTGTATCGTATCATCTAAGCAGGTGATGATTTACAGAGGCGGCTCGCACAGGTCCGAGCTGCAGTCAATATGTTATTATAGCAGATCAGCCTAAAGATGAAGATTCCATGCAATATCTTTAGAAACTACCTCCTACCTATATCAAAGTCAATAGAAATCCCCTAAATTACTTGATAAATCTATGTATTCCGTAAATATATAACATTTCAAGCTATAATTCCTGGCAAATATTTGCACTATATCTTTGATAAATAACTGAATTGCTTGCTCGCAATATCATAATATTAAATGAAAGTGCAATAAAAGATATAGAAAAATTCCTTTAATTATTTTCATAAATATTTGCCCAAAATAGTCAACAAATTGTGTCCACTCATTAAACGGAACTTCCTGAAAAACTTCCGTATGTGGAGCATACCCAAACACATGTTCCAAGCATAATGACAGGTTGATAGAGTCTTTGGTCTTTGGTCTTGAGGCTGGCGCTGACGAGCGACGTCAAATCAGTGACACTTTCTCATTAACTCGCGGATTGTGGAGGGAGCAGAAGGTGCCGGGGTGGCAGGGTGGGGGGCAGGGGCGTGGCGAGGCGAGGCGACAACTGGGCAGCTCGGGAACGGGCGCCGCCTGCAGCTAATGTGGAAATATGATATTGACAGCCGGAGACGAAACATATGCGATGCGTCGAAGTGTTTGGGCGTGCACGGGGATTCGGTAGTTGCAGAACCGAGAGTGAAGGATAGAGGGATGGGGTGCAGAGGGGTAGCGGGGTAGGCCAAGAAGGAAACTGGAGCGAGTTGTGTTCGAAATGTCGGTTAATTACAAAACCCACGAAACACTTGAGACAACTGCGAGCGAGAAGTGCGAAGCGGGGGCAGAGCTGCACTCGAATTACACGAAGCGGCAAGAGATCAAAGTGTGGCAGAGCGAGCAGGAGGGAGGTAGAGAGAGGTAGAGTGCGCTATAGACCGAGTTACACTTTGCAACTTGTTGCTCCAAATCGAAAAAAAAGAAAAGAAAAGAAAAATGGAAAAACATTTTCGTAGCGTAAGTCTGCAGCGACTGCAGGCTCAGGTGTTCGCTTCTTCCATGCCGTTCGGATTGCCGGCTGAGGACAACAACAGCGGGAGCAGGAGTTGAGCCACGCAGCACAGAAGGTTAGTGTTAAAAGCCGGCGATTTGCACCAGCAGCGCACCGAGGGAAGCACAGCGAGCGCGCACACAGGACATGGCAGTACGCACGCGGCATGAGGCTGATGAGTCGTGAAAGGACATTGCACCCGCTGTGGCGTGCCTGGAAAAACTCAGCTGCCCTGCCACTCTCTCTCTCTCGCTTTGCTCAGCCTCAGACTCGTACTTGTCCTTGAGCCGCGTTGTCCTTGACGCTCGGCCGGCTCGATGTGGCCAATGTAAATGGCATATTTTGGCCTATGCTGGTTAACCGTACAGATTACCGGCCAAGAGCGCCCAACGCAACGGAACGCTTTGCAGCGACCTTGTCACGGATCCCGCCGTGATCCCCGTTTTCATTCGCAACGAACGAGCTCACCAACGCTACACCACTTTCTGGTTTTCACGGCTCAATGGCCCTGAGCCCCGGGAACAATCATCATCATCATTATTATAATCGCAAATAATCGCAAAGGCGAAACCAACTATAAAAAAAAAACGGAAAGCTGAAAAAATACCGAACCACAGCCTCTTGTGTTGGTCAAATTGATTTCCACTTGATTACGCGCATAAAGCGTATATATATATGGTATGAAGTGGAAACCCAGTTAGACGGAATTAATGCTCGAACAAAACATGTGAAAACTATCCCGACTACTCCCCAAACCCAAACCCAAACCCAAACCCGAACTGCAAATCGAAATCAAAGTCGTGCCCTGCCCTCGCTCTTCTTGTTGGGGTGTTCGTCGAGCGGGGCCTGACGTCAACAAATGTTTAAATATTTTCGCTAAATTTGGCAAAAAGGTAGAGCCGGGCGTGCGCAAGCCTAGCGGGTAGCTATAGCTATTATGCTCGACGCGGTATACCTCGCCAGTTCCCTCTGCGCTCTGGGCACAACAAAGTGCCAAGTGTTCGTCCAATATGTTCACTTTTTTTTCGGCTGAAATTGAAATCCAAATAAAGCTAGAAGTCAGCACGTAAACGAACTCTATCGATGAGGTATTGCATGCAGCAGAGCAGTACATCAATACAGCAGTACGAAATTCTCTACATTTTTTTACTATTTTGTGAAGATCTCAGCTACTCAGGCAGCTAGAGCTTTGAAATTTGACATAGAGCTGCCTTTGAGTAGCACGCAGCTTAGGTATTTTTTTAAATTTAACATATTTTTGTTTATAATCCAAATAAACAGTTATTTCTTGAGCAGTTTTTAAAGATACCTCTAGCAAACCGCTCTTAATTATTCCCTAAAATTGCTAAATTCTCAGCAGCCATATCTTAGTAAATATTCGAAATTATCTTTTATTGTGTACTATTTTCAGCAAGATCTCAGCTATGGTGAAAGCTGGACTTCTGAAATTTGGTATACAGCTGCCTTTAGATACCACTAAGCTTGGACATATTCTATATATAAGATATCTCTATTTATAAGCCAAATAAACAGTTATTTCTTGAGCAGTTTTCAAAGATACCTCTAGCAAGCCGCTTTTAATTATTCCCTTATATTTATATTCACTCAACAGCTAATTAAATATTCGAAATTATTTTACATTGTGTCATTTTTCAGCAAGATCTCTGCTACTGTGGCAGCTGGACTACTGAAATTTGGTATATAGCTGCATTTAGAGACCACAAAGCTTGGGCATATTTAATATTTTAGATATATTCATTTATAAAGCAAATAAAAAGTTTTTTCTTGAGCAATTTTCAGTCGTTTTCACTAGTAGCCTCTGTCTAGGTAATATCCCTAGTTTCTACACTTTTCTACATATCGGAGCACTGTTCTTTTGCACTTCAGCCTACGCCCTCATCTGATTAATAAGAAGAATGAAAAAAACAGTCTGCGCTGCCTTAGTCGTCGCATTGCACTTGCCGCATGCACAACGTGAAAGTGGCACGAGACACAAGGCATGTGGCACAGTAACGAGGAGTGGAAAGGGGGGGCAGCTGGGGGTAGAAAAAAAAACTATGTGAAAACCGCGCGTGCCTTTGCTGCTGCGCCGTATCCTTTGCTCAACTAAGAAAGTGTAAAAAGCGAATGGAAAGAGGGAAAAAAAACACACGACAGCAGCAGCACGTGACAAATGCGTCAACAGATTTTTCGCTGAGATGCGCAGAAAATTATGAAAAACGTGCACTACAAAAAGCTGAGCCAGGCCCACGGGCGGAAAAATGGGGAACCCTTCGTGCCCCTGCTCCCTGCCCCTGCTCTGTGCCTCTGCCCACCACACAAACCACTCGCACTGTCCTCAGCCGCTGTGCCTGCGCCCCTGCTGCTGCACTCTTCCTGTTGTTGTTGCGGACAATATTTATGCAGCAGCAGCACCAACAGCCCGCTCATCCTCGCTCCCCTCATCCCAACTGCACGCGCCTCACCCCTTGGCCTGTTTGTTTTTGCATTTTTGCTACATTTCACAGCTTTTGTTTTGTAATTTGGACCCGCAAGCAACAAACTCGAGAGGGAAACGGAAAAAGGAACAAGTTGAGAGCACAACTATGCCAAGTGCGGAAGCTGAGATACCCTGGATTATCGTGGGTCGAGTACATAGCCTCAAACAGCATAAAGAATGCGCTTTATTTTTAGTATGATAAGGAAGTAGCTATAAACTAAGATCTAGTGAGAGCGTAGCATGGCATATAGAGCCTACATCGGGTATTTTTAATATTCTATTATTTTATAAAGTATTATAATTTTCCATTGAGCTTAATAATTTCTAGTGTTTTCGGAAATCTCCGTTAAGCTGTTTTATCTGTTTTATCTCTCATTTTGTGTGCTAATGATAAGGCAAATTATCAGGCTGAACAGGAATATATACATATATGCCTATATATTACTAAAGTTGGGAAATATATTTTAATACTGAGTTCACACGGTGCTCAAAAGTTTGCCTTGATTAAAACTTAAACAAATAGCTGAAATCAAGGCAAATTAACACGCTGAAGAAGAATATATATGCATATACAGCTAAAGTTAGGAAATATATGTATAGAAGGTTGCTTTGCATACAAATAAATAAATAGTCACATCGATGCTGAACAGGATTATATATATATATATATCTTTTTTTTAAGCTCCTGGTGCAGCATCTCGCACTCATCATACCCGATTACACTGCGCCAACTTGTAGAATAAACTCTCCAGTGATCGAACCGCACTTGCTGAGACTGATGATGAGGATGATGATGATGAAGCGTGCCCCGTTTGCAGCCTCCTGCCACCCTCTTGGTTGTTGTTACTGCGGCTGTTTCCGCTTCCTCTCTGAGTCGCTGCCTGTCGATAGGTTGCTTCACTTGCGCCTGTTCCCCCTGCTCCCCGGCGAGGTGGATTGTTACTTTGCTTCACCGTTCGCTCTGCAGCGAGTGCACCGCAGAACGTGACGAAGAACAAAAGAAGGCACTTGGCCACTTTTCCGTCTCCTCCTCCTCCCCCTCCACCCAGCTCCCTGCTCCCAAGTCCTTGCTGCTTGCTTCGTGTGTGTTTTGCGCTCTCCTCATTTGCTCGTGCTCATTGTATGAGCTGCTCTTGTTGTATCCACAAAAAAGCACGCTTATAATAATAATGTCATTATGTTTGAGAGGGCAGGGAGTGTCCATTGTATGGGGAGTATCTAAAAAACAAAAGTTGTCGTGCCCCTCCCCCCCACCGGCGTTTCTCTTCATTTTCCTAACACATTTTGTTGCGCAAACTTTCTAACGAGCAACGTGGAAAACGCTTGTCAAATGTACAGTCTGCAGGAACTACAGGGTACTACAGGGTACTACAGTGTAGAGGCAGGGTATGTGCTTGGTTGTAGCTCATTTGGGCTAAGAAAGATTCCAATCGAAGTGCAGTATCATCATAAAATAATGTTTCTTTCTTATGCACTCACTTTTTCAACAATAATACAAAATACAAAGTAAATAAAATAAATAATAATATACTTGTATTAAATAATACAAATGGAATACTACATTTATAACTGATTGATGAAAAACAAGGCCTTCATACTTTGGAAGATCTGTAGATCGTGTAGAAAAAAATCTCTTACATAAAGAAATACATTATAGAAATAATGGATACCCTAACATTCTATAGATCAGTTGATTGTCTTGTCGATTCAAAAAGCATTAAAATAAATACAAAATAAATGAGTACGAAAACCGTATTTCCTTTTGAAGCATTTTCCGAGCAGGTTATTTACTTTTCAGCTAGGAAAATATTGACTCTGAATATTTGTGAAAAACATTAGAAAGCACATTTATTTATTTATATTTATTTCTGTTGAATAAACCGCAAACAAACTGCAAATTGCGAACAAACACACCTTTTTCGAGCTGCCCACGAAAACAAGAAAATTCGGAAGGCGGCGGGACAAACGGACTGGATAAACAAAATAAAAACAAATGCCAGGGAAAAAGTTGAAAATTTGAAAAACCAAAAACCGAGTGGGATCAGTCGTTGATCAGGTAGCCGGCGGCAGCTGAGGGCGTTCTCTAATTCCGAAAGGATCGTACGATCTATTTGCATTCGGCTAATGAAAAGATAATATTTATGCGCCAGAGAATACGGTAGAGAAATAAGAAAATGCAGCAGGGAAAACAGCAAAAAAAAAAGTCGGGGAAATACATAAGCTAAACGAGCACGGATGGAGCTTGTCGGGTTAGTACTAAATACTGGGCAAAAGTTATGTATGAAGACAGCTCACAAATCTGCCAGGCGGGGCGGACGGGATTAGGGCAACTCTCCAGACCAATGGAAGGCGACATAAAATCGAACAACAAACACGATAATAAACATTCGAATTCATTTACAAATTAACACTTCATATATTTCACGCGATGAAGTGGCAGCTCGGCTCAGCTCGACTTGGCTCCCCCCCATCCCGATATGGATCATATATACAATACATGCATATGTGGCAGGGCAGCTCCATATGGCCGCAACACAGGAAGCTAATCCTGCGCTGTGATATATCAACATATTTATGGTAAATGGATCAGCGAGGGCTTAGCGCACAAATTGAGCTCAGTCAGTGGTTGCCATATGGTTCAGCTGGGGTATTTATAGCAATGGAGTGGGGGGGACCGATGCCATAAAATTTTATATACTTTTTCCACATCTTTTTGACACTTTATGTGCGTGGCGCGGCTGTTTAGTATTTGCCATAAGTCTTTAATGTTTAATAAACAATTATTAGACAATATATATGTGTGTGTATATGATACAGATACATGCATATTTATTGTATGCTATGTGGTCGATATGGCGTTTTAATCTTTTGATCTGCTCGCAAACGCAGCGCTCTCTTCGGGGCGGCGTATGTAAAAATAAATAAACCACACGGCGAGACGCGGCATTTTGTTTAGACGAACATTCTCGTCGTGTTGTGCCAAGCAATTACGCATCGAATTCATACGAATCATAACAATAACACATCCAAATCCATCATTGTCGAGCGAGACAGCAACAATCAAGCAGAGAGCGAGAGAGCTAGAGAGCGAGAGACACAGATACGTGTTTGACATGCGATTCCGGGCAACAATTGAAGTGCATCGATTTTGTATATAGTCGCATCCTCTTTGATGTGCATTAAGTTGATGCTGCTGCCGAATGATGCATCACTTTTGCATGAGGAGAGCATCAGAAACTATTTCAATTGCGCCGAAGCAATTAGGCTTTATGAATCGATTTTAGGTTATAAAGACAATAAATTTTGGTTGATAATTAATTTCTGATGCCTTGTGCAGACAGTTATATGTCGAAAATGTATTTATACTCTAAAAAACGATATTTTTCTTACATCTAGTAATTTAAACTGCGCAGCTGTTACGCGCCCACAAACAGTGCTACCCAACTGCTTAAACCAACAACTTGTACAACACTCTAAATTACATATGTAATCGATAAAAATACTGAAATACCAAAACAAAAGAATGAATGTATCGATAACTGCATGTTTCACTATCTTTGGCCACGATACCCGCTCCGCTCTAGGTAAACAGCTGTTTTAATTCTCAGTAATTTAGATTTTTCCTGCCCTGTTCAAAGTTGATTTTAATTTAATGCATTTGTATGTGAAACGAGCAAAATGGAGCGCAAAGAAGTGGATACACAACAGTTCATCGACCACGTAAGTAATTACCATTGAAAGCCCTGAGCATAAATTAAAGTTTCCCTTTCTTTTAATCGATCTTCGAAACAGACGCTGCTGGCGACAGAGCTGATGCACAACAATTTTATGATGGATTATATAGATCATACCGGTGTCTTTCCAAAAACCGAAGCACCTACAAATCTCAGCACAACGGGCAGCGCTCCAAATGTCGGCGACGTTGGTTATGTGTCGGAAAAGCAAGATGCCTTGACGCCGCCCGAACTGAATTTTCATAACACACTCTTTCAATTTGTTAACAAACATGTTGTCGATGAGCCCAGTGCGACGCGTTCCAGTGATGTGCCGACATCGCCGAAACGTAGTCGCAACACATATGCCAAAGAATCGGTGGAGGAGTTTCTTACGCTCAACAGTAGCTTTCTAAATGACGCAGCAACAGCAGCAGCGGCGGCGGCGGCGGCTGCAGGCTCCACATCAGACAATAGCGTGGTGGTCCCGCAGCAGGGCTCTCAGACGGATTTTCCCGCACTCTCCATTGAGCCAACGGTGCCGATTGATGTGGCCCAAGTGCTAGAAGATGATGATCTGCTCTACGCGCACAGTGCATCCACGACAAATGCACGCAAGGTGCTGCCACACAAAAAGCGAATCTCCCGTAAACTGAAGGGCACACTGGCTTACACCGAAACTGACATGGAACTGGAACAGCATGGCAAGCAAGGGCATAGCCACGTGCAGGTACCAGTGGTGACCACCTACAGTTGTGAGCTTTGTGCTTATGCTGTGCACACTCAGATCGAATTTTATGCACACCTCAAAGAGCATTATGATCCGAGCAATTTGGAACAACGTCTAGATGCACCACAGCAGCAACAACAACCACAACAGCAGCAGAAGGAACCGCTAGACATGTGTGGACTGTCGGCAGAGGATAAGGTAAGCAATCAGGTACATAATACGAGACTCACTAATCGATTCTCTCTACAGATGCAACAGGAGCAGGCTAAACTGGATCAGGTTTTCCACGATGTGCAGCTGAATTTCGAGAATTTTCACAATATTAATCACGTCGACGATGATGTTGTGGACGACGTAGGCGTCAATATGGTCATACATGCTGATAGTATATCCCTGCACAAGACTGACGACAAAATGACTCCAGTTGGCACAACGAATGGCCCCAATGCACCCCATGATGTACCCGTCGTTGATGATGTGGAATTCAGTGATACCGAAGACATGCTGGAGGGCATTCGCAATGTGGTGGACAAAGTGTCGATCGAGGATACGTGTGACGAGCTGGTGGAGCTGGAGCTTACGACGAGCGGCATGCGTGCGCCTTGGTTCAACACCAACTTCAGTGACATTGCCTTTTCCGGTTTATTGTTGCCCGGCGAACCGCCACCATTGAAACAAACCCCAATCGAAGCCGAGCAAATGACGCTCAACTTTCTCAATACCGACAACAATAATAAACGAGAGGAGGAGGCACAAACACAGCAACCGCAACCGTCGAAACTGGAGTTGCAACGCAAAAAAGCTTACATTGAGGCAACGGCGACAGAGGTACCCGAAGAAAGCAGCGAAAGCAACGAGCATACTTTGCTTGTGTCGCCGCCATCACGTACGCCCAATTCTACGCCCACACCCAATGCCGGCTCAGCCATCGAACAGTTACAGCGTTCGCCCTTAATATTAAACGACTCGTTTAAGCTGGAGGATGTCGATGCAGCGGCAAGCGGAACGCCCGCCGGGAGTATTACATCAGCATCATCTCCAGCGGCCGATATGACAGATGACAATGGCGATGTCTATATAATCGATTCGGAGGATAAGCCACCTAGCGATGATTCGTACACGAAACGAAAGTATCGTTGCGAAAAGTGCGCCAGGGATTTCAATTCCTACAATGCGCTCAAGTACCATCATCATACACACAGCAATGAACGTGCGCACCAGTGTAAGAGCTGCGAGCGATCCTTCTACACGCAGAGTGCACTCAAAGCTCACGAACGTACACGTGAGTAAATACTAGAGTTGTAACCATGAAAATACATAGCTTACTCGAATATGTTTCTTCTCTTTGCAGATTCCGGTGTCAAGCCCCACAAATGTGAACACTGTGATTACTGGTTCCGCACGTGGGGCGAACTCAAGTATCACTGCACGTCACGCCACAGCGATGTGAAAGCGCACATGTGCGAGTATTGTGGCAAAAGCTTCTCGCGCAAGTACTCGCTGGTAGTGCATCGCCGAATTCACACGAGCGAGAGGAACTATGCGTGTCAATACTGTGAGAAGACGTTCCGTGCCAGCTCCTACCTGCTCACCCACATTAAGGTGCACACGGGCGAGAGGCCCTATGGTTGTAGCATATGCGGCAAGAAGTTTCGCGTCTCGGGCGATCTCAAGCGACACCTACGTGTACACGAGCGTCCACGAAATGGAATGGACTCTTCACTCGACACTGACGGCGGTGCAAAACTAAAGCAAATCGAGGACGAGGATGAAGATGCGGTCCTAAATCAAAAGTCTGATGCCCTTTGTAGCGAAACTGAGCAGGAAATATTAGGCTTATAGCCATGTGCCAAGGTTTCTTCAGCATAGTATTAGTATTCGTACATAAAGTTTGTATATAGAGAGCGTAGAGAGTGTGCAGCGCTACAGATAGACTGCACTACATTGACAAAAGAGGAGAGAGATTTATTACCGCAAAGAAAATAATGAACTGATTAAGAAGACCTCTAGCTTAGTAATCCAATAAGTGTTAATTAATATAGTACGAGCGTAAAATGAACCAAAAGAAATTATCATTAATCCTGATGCATATATAATAAAATTAAAAATTCCTGTAAGGCCTAATAATGGTTTCATTTTTATTTTACACTGCAGAGCATTTCTCTATTTTATTTTCATCTTGGGTTTCTTTCTTTCTTTTTTCTTGTAGTTTCCATTTCATAGCTACTTTTCTTTTTGCACTTGTAATTGTTAATGCGTAATATACATTCATATATAAAATTATATATAATCGTGTAATATATGTATATATATTTATTATATCTATGAAAAAAATTGTCTTATGTATATGAAAAAAAATGTCTTATAAATATGAAAAAAAATTGTCTTACGAAATATGAAAAAAATTGTCTTATATATATGAAAAAAAAATTTCTTAGAAGATATGAAAAAAAAAAATGTTTTGTTTTTTGGTTAACAGCGACCGCAGCAATAAAGGAAGCATAAAATTATATATGGGTAATTTTCCCCGATTAAGGACTTCGTTGTTCGTCGAACAAGACTTGATGTGTGACTATTGCTTTTCCTATGATCTCGATGATAGCCTGCGGCGCTAGACTTCCACACAGATCGTCTTTCAATATACACAATTATTTATCACTTAAAGATTGAGTAGGGAAATCTATAGTAAATAAGTTAAATTTTCAAAAAGATTTCTTGCCGCATTAGCATTAGATTGAATAGATGTGTTGATTCTTGTTCATTGAATTCGGCCATACCATAATTGAATCATAAAACTCATCGATTTTGCAATGAGAAATCTGAAATAATGATATGACAAATATGTGCAATATGAAAATACTCATGTCGGAAGTGTCCGACTGCAGGATGCTCCGTACCTGTGTGCTGTTGTGCGCCAAATGGCGTTCATAGGCAGACACGATTAACCCAGGTACAGAGCAATATAAACAGAAAACAACCAAGTTACTCTACCTACAATCGCATCAAGCTATACATAAATGGCCACTACACTAGGAATACATGACAGAAACATGACTATGCTGACATACACACACACGTACACGGATTGACAGAGACACTATGCCGAGGTAGTATATGGTTTCTTACAAATCATCTGAGCCGGACATAATGTTCTCGAACAGTGAATGCGCCTGGTGAGCGTCCATGCTGTCGCCGGCGGCAGCTTTGGTCCTACAACCGCCACTGACAAGACCATCCACCGACGTAGATCCCACACGAGTCGGCACTGGATCGGCGCTCTGCTTGTATTTCTTTGGCGCCGGCGGTGCGGGCGATAATTGTGATTGTTGTTCGAATGCCTGCGGCATCACGTAAGCATATTGCGGTACTGTGTTATTGCCTTCGTTATTCTGCAGTAGTACGGGTTTGAAACCAGCCATAGACGGATGCAGTGGCTCCGAGCCATTATACATGTTGAAGCCTGCAATGAGGAAAGTAATAATTACGTATTCCGAGTTTTAAATAGAGTCACATCATACATACATTGATATTCCCCTCGTTCGTTTTGGACGATCACCAGCGGAAGCTGCGACTGTTGCAGATTATCCAGCGGTACCAGCGTGTAGGTCGACTGCATCGCAGCTGCTTCAGGTTCGGCTGGTACCGGAGATGCTAGCGCAGCTTCAGCTGGTTCTCTGGCGACTGACGAAGTTGGTTGAGGCTTAACCTGCTCAGATAGCGAATCATCCATTTCGTCTTCACCGTCGCTGCTTTCGCCAGTGTATTTATGAGGATTGTTGCAGCCAACGCACTTGCAGCCGACACAAGAGTAACCGGCAGTATAGCAAACGCAGCGTCCTTTGCGACACGTGGTGGGCCCAGGAGCAGCTGATGTGCCGCAGCGGCAAAAGCGCCTCTTACTCGTCTCTTTAATCTTCAAGTCTCGCTCTGGGGACTCGGCTGCCTTTGTCGACTTCGATGTCGCGACATCTACAGTTACAGTTGGCTGAGGTTGCACATCAATTGCAGCTTCAACCGGTTTGGAAACAATTGCTGCGACTGATGGTGGCTTGACCTGCACTGACGATATAATGGTCGGCTTTTGGTCGAGACGAGTCATGCTTATACTCGCCTGTCTGATTGGAGGTGCTTCCGGCTCTTGCTCTGCTACGGCGTCCTGCTCCATTTCCTCGGCCACCATCTCGTCATGCCGCCGCTTACTAGTTGGCACTTCAGTCAATGCGGTAGGTTCCAGCGTTGCCTGCACCATCTCCTGCTGCGGTATTTGCACCACCTGACCGATTGTCGGCATGTGTAGCTCGCTGCCACTGGGCACCACATATGTTGTGTAGTTGGAGAAGGCTCCCGACAATTCAACTTGCTCCGACCATGTGGGATCGGCGATATAACCAGCCGGAATGATCATTTGCTGTGGCTGTGGAGCAATATGACTGTGACTCAACATTCGTGCACCTGCCGCCATCATGGGTAACGGATGTGAAAAATGTCCCTGTTCTGCCGTTGCTGCAGCCTCCAGCTCAATGTCCGTAATAGATAGCTGCTCGGGCATATGCTGTTCGTACGGTAGTTCTGGTGTTGTTGCTGCTGTTGTGGGAGGCGTTTCGGCTGGCAGAGACAACGGCATATTCTTGGGAAACGGCAGATCCGGCTGGGATAGGAAAGTGTCGCACATATCATCATAATTGGCACCCTCCTGAATGAACCATTGCGTGGACTTGTCTGGCAGCTTAATGCGCGGCACATAGTTGTCATTGAAGATGTCAGGTCGCTCGCCGGCGAGTTGAACGAACAGAGAGGATTGCATCAGATGAGCACACATAGTTTTGTAGCATAGCAATTGAAGAGCCATGGACTTGTTCTCCTCATAGGTCTTGAAGTCAAAACAATCCTGGCATTCGGAACAGCTGGGCTGGAGACGCTTACGACCACGCAGGCACAGCCGGCATACATGATGGCCACAGCGCCGTCCGTTTGGCTTATACGGATCCATTAGCAGCTGACAGCAGACGACACACGACAACAGCTGGCGCAGCTCACCGAGACTCGAGTTTAGTTCTTCGATACGACGCCTAGACAAATTCGAGGTGGACTTGAGCGCCAGTCGCATAATCTTTATGTAAACTTTTTGCGCCTCCATTGTTATTGTGCCGGGTTTTGTTTGTGTGTGTGTATGTGTGTAAGACTGTACAAACGTGTGGGTAAGCGGAGGCACGGTTTGTTTACAGACCCGTCTTTTCGACGGAGACGGCTCCGCTGGCCAAACTGGTCGGTTGTCGTCTGCCGCTGTGCCACGTGACTTTTGCAATTATCCAGCAATATGCAAATTTCTATGTTATTTGACAATTGACTGTACTTTTTCACCGTTTTGCATTTATTTGTAAGCCTGGCGTTCCTCTCTTGGTTGTTGTTGTCGATGTTGTAGTAGTTGCACTTTTTCACTTAGCGGCTAATTACTTAAATATACTATTCACGTGCCAAAAAAAATTCAAAAAAAAAAAAAAAAAAGTAGATTGTATGTAGTCACAATGTTATTCAAGTCATTTTAAATAGATCACTGTTTATCGACTAATTTAAGAACAAATTTACCAAGAAGAGCAGGAACGCCGTGCTTGCGTTTTTAGATTCTTGATGCAATGTGACCGTTCGACGTTCAGTGGCCATTGTGAATGCCATGTAGAGCTGCCACCTTGTGTTTTGCAAAAATTCTGCCGCACTGCCAACTTGAGTTAAGATATATTTATTCGTTTAGCACAGGCCTGTAGCCCTGGAATAATAAATGTTTATAATCTTTGGATGCCAAGTTTTTTATTGACCGACTAGATTAGTCCATTAATACAAAATATGCGGGAAGAGCAAACAAACCACACTATTGCAGGTATATAAAGAAAGCCTTTCATGATCAACATATGGCTCTATTAACATGTATTTCTAGCCAGAAATTCCGTGACTACGCCAATTAAAGCTGAGATGTTTGAATTAATTGAGCTCGAAGAAGTAATTTTGAATTGTTTTCTACAAGCTTCATAAATAACACAATTTCGTTTTTAGCCACGCATACAAAGCGAATCTGTTGTTCCAAACGAGGAGTCAACTGTGAAGCCCACGACGCAGCTTGGGAATAAAATGCATAAAAATATGCACAAAATTGATAAGCGAAAAAAACATATACTGGGGGAGAGAATTATTTTGAGCAAGTTGCAACAAAGATTTTACCAAAACGAATCTATTAGAACAGCTGAAATACTGCGGGTAAAAAAGGAACTGATAGAGCTGAAGCATAAACAACTTAATATCGAAACCAAGCTACGTGCCCAGTCTACTTGAATATGATGCAGCATAATAATCCAAACTAGAAGGTATAAGATACAAATTGTGATATTTAAATGAACTCAAAATTTCTTTTACGTTTATGAATTATTTGTCAAAGCTTTGAGAACGAGTGATCTGTGTAGATTCGTGGTTATATCATTTATTATACACATTCTATTGAGTAAACAAACATTCATACATTATTATATATACATAGATAGATATACAAATAACTATTGCTAAAAAAGTAGGTCTAACTTAATCGTTCGTACATACATAAATTTAATTTAGGCATACTTCTGTGTAAATGATAGCATGATCTATAACTTAGGGATATACATAAAACAAATGCTGGCACTAGGTATTATGCAACATGATCATAATCATGATGGGGTGTACGTGTGTATGAGTGACTTAAAGCTATGTCAATATCTCTACAATGCCACTAGGTAGCATAGTTTATATAATCTTAAGTTAGTCTGCAGATGATGCTCCTCCTGTTCCTGCTTGATTAATACCTTCGATCTTCCTTTTCGTTGATAACTGCTGTTAGAGACTGATAGCCAGGATTTGAGAATGCATCAGCGCTGCTGCCACCGGCCGGATTTGTTTTGTTGGTAAGATTTTTACGCGGTGGCTTAACGTTTACATAGTTCTCCTGGTCACCGTTGAGTGCCGTCTCAATGTGATGACGAGGCGATGGTTTAGGTGTGGTATACTGTTGCTTTAATGCTTGCGGGAATCGTCGCGTTTGCTCCGGACTCCGTTCACCATCCGATGTGGATGTGCGGTGTAGCATTGGTATTTCCTCGGGCGCCTGGTCTGCTGCGTCCACGGTGGGCATGCCATTTTTCCGGCGCAGAGATTTGTGTGCGCTGCTGTCCATGTTGTTGGCCAGCGTTGGCGAGTGTTGGCCAATGTTTTGGCTATCTGGGAAGGTGAAAGAAGTTTCTGTTGTTGTTTGTATGTCTGGCAAATCCGCTAATTCAGTGCTCTGATTTGCGTCGCCTTTGGGACGCGTGGGTGAAAAGATGGCGGTGCTATTCTCTGTGTTCATTTGCAGATAATCATCGGGCATTTCTTCGATTCCTGTGGACGGCGCGTTAGTGTGAATGTGGGTGTGTGTGCGTGTTTATGAGTTTGTGTGTGCATCGAAGTTAGTTACCACATCCATGAAACCAATTAATATATTTACTCACTTATATCGGGAACTATGTGTCCATTGACGTATCGTGGTGCCGTGGGAGCAAACTCATCTGGGGATCCCATCAGCGACAAATAATCTGTTGGACGATTCTTCATGTACTCCGTGTTCGAGCGCATATAGGGATCGTTGAGATCCAGATATTGCTGCGCATATAAGATGGTTAATGATTTAGGTTGTACAAGACATAGTCGATCTTCACTTACATTGGCCAAATCCTCGCCCAACATGTTTGCAAATCGTCGCTCCAGGACATTGAACAGTGGTCTACTTTCCGGGCTATATGTGGAAAGAGAATGGAATTGATATTGGTACTGATTGGAATAAGCAAACACCAGATTTCTTACCTCTTTCGCCAGCATTCTAGCATGATCTCGTAAAGCTCCTGATTCGCATACGGTGGCTTCTCCATGCGATATCCATCGTTCAGTTTGTTGAACAACTCCTGATTGGGATCGATGCCCGGATAGGGCACCTTGGACAACGAGAACAGCTCCCACAAGACAATGCCAAATGACCAGACATCACTGTACGTACTGAACACATGATCGCTAAGAGACTCCAGCGCCAGCCATTTGATCGGCAGCTTTCCGCTCTCTAAACATATTAGATTTAGTCATATCTTTGCGAATATATCGTTAATAAAGTACCTGATTTCTTATAGTTGTCGCCCCTGTACATTGATCGTGCCAGACCAAAGTCACAGATTTTGACTACGTTGTTCTCGCATAGCAATATGTTTCGCGCGGCAAGATCACCATGCAGTACGCGCTTCGATGACAGGTAATCCATGCCGCGGGCCACCTGGAAAGCCCAACTGATCAGATCGGTAGTTGTCACAGTCATCGCCTCAGCATTGTCTGCCCTGTAGTTAGACCGCCAGTCGGGCTGAACAGAGTTGTTCGACATTACATGATCATCTATTGATAAAAAGAAAACAACAAACTGATCATCCTGAAATTTGGGCCAACAATCAGTTAACTTACCCTCCGGCACCGTCGTCATTACAGTGGCTTCTGTTGCGCATGTATCAACCTGGCGATCGTAGCTGCAACCGCCGGAAGTGGTACGGCCAGCACGCGTGCCCGGGCGTGGATCATTATCCGAATTTCTGCGATTAGTGTGCGTATAGTTGTTGTTTACGGAGTTCATGTGATTCATATATGGATGGTTCGGGAAACCAACGTTAGCATACTTCAAGCCACCACCAACACCAACACCACAACCATCAACATGATCACTGGATGCACACGGTTAATATGGGGGCACAACACAGACATAGAGAGCAGATCAGAGCAGTGCAGAAAGGTGAAGAGCATGACCAGATCCACAATCATAGCCACGGGTACAGGTGCAGTTAGGGTTTGCATGTATGTGCGTGTGTGTATTTCAGTGTTTTGAGGAGATTTTGATTTAGATATTAGATTGTAATTGGGGACCATGAACCGTGTTATTATTGTTGTGTTTAGGGCATTTGGGTTAGTAGACGTTTCAAGAGAATTAGGTTAGCACGGAGTTAAAACATAGTTAAAGATAGTAAGAACACATTTAGATTTAGTGTTAGCTGGCATAGCATAATACATAATTCCGGACTCGACTTACCGGTGGAGATCAAAGTTATCAGAGATGCGTTGCGTCATTATTCCTGCATCGATACGATCATTGATCGGATTGATCTGATCAATGAAGCACTTACGATTTCGCAACAAGAAGTTCTGGATGTTGCCGAAACGGCAATACTCTACAATCACCATCAATTCACCTGTAAGACATGCAATTGGTTGGGATAAGCTGGTGACTTTAACCAAGTCTACGTTTTGTCTTACGTTTCGCTATGTTCTTAGTAACTGCGCCAAGAAGATTAACGACATTCAGATGTTGTCCCAAATGCACCATGATCTTCAGCTCGGAAACAAGAGCCCGCACCACTTCAGCGTCTGCGGTCTTCTTGACCATTTTGACGGCTACCGTCGACACGGGCTCGTCAATTCGTATACCTTTGGCCTCGCCCTTGAGCACTACACCAAAGGCGCCGGCACCCAGTTGCTTGCCAAGCTTCAGTTTGTCTCGAGGGAACTCAAATCCCCGGTCGTAAGGCAGCAGTTCGGCTTGCTCGTCCAACGACAAGGCTGGATTTATTTGCTCCACGGCACCTTCGACAAAGTTGGCCAAGCCAGCCTCTTTAAGGGCAAGATGGCGCTCACGCTCCTTGCGATAACGTACGGCCAAGAAGACACAAAGCGCCACAAGAAAAGCAAAGAAGATTGCACACATCCATATCCAAAACGCGCTGATTCCGGGCAAATCTACATAAAATGATAATGAATATAAGTGCAATCATAACTATAAAAACTAGTTGTAAAACCTACTTGCTATTATTACGATTACAGATCTCTCGATGCTTCCGAGTCGATTCTCCACTACGCATTTGTAAACGCCATCGTGCTTGGGATAGAGATGCGGAATCAGAAGATTTGTCTGCTCGTTCTGAATGTGCGTAGTGTTCGTTTCATGTAGCTCAACATCGTCCTTAAACCAGCGCACCTTTGCCTGCGGCATTGCATGTGTATTGCACTCCAGATCCAGGGCATCCCCAATATTTCGTACAATCTTTACTTTGGGATCAAGATTAGTGTAAGACCATTCCGGTGCCTTTGGTTCATGTATAAAGACATTAATCTCGCGGCTTTCGAATCTTTCCGGGTTATTGATGTACTGGGCCCGACACATATACGTGCCGCGATACTCATCGGTTATCGAATTGAACTTAAGAGTCTTTTCGTACGAGTACTCAGTGTTCGTCGTCTTTATAGTAATATCTGAGCAAAAAAATAAACACAATTAATCAGATTGCTATCTAAGAATCCATTAATAAACTCACCATTGCTCTCCTCAATTGGTTCGCCATTGTGGAACCATTCCAAGTTACCATCAAAATGATAG
Source organism: Zaprionus inermis (assembly GCA_018151445.1). Lineage (NCBI taxonomy): Eukaryota > Metazoa > Arthropoda > Insecta > Diptera > Drosophilidae > Zaprionus > Zaprionus inermis. The sequence goes on from JAECXD010000555.1 coordinate 3,584,199, forward strand.
GCCAGCGCGGCACAGGTAAAGGATTCCTCATCTCCGCTAGCTATATTGTGATCCTTCTCAAGACCGACGATAGTCATCTTTTCCGGAATGTCACCCAATATTACATGGGCTTTAGTTTGAGTTGTGGCTGGGATGTTGTTTATCAGGTTTTGTGCCACGCACAATATTAAACCTGGCTCGCTGGGAGTAAAGACCGCTTCGTGCACATATTCGATGCTTAGTTTGCCTGGACGTGTACTGGTTCTATACTAATGGAGGGAATCAAGAGATTAGTTGGGCATTTTCAGTCAGAATGAGAGAGAAAAGAGACACTTAAGAATCAATGATCTTGTTGATTCAAGATATAAAATGTATGATATGCCTAATAAAACTGAGTACCTTATAAAGTTCCTGGACGGTTTCGGACTAGAACGCACGTAATTGGTTGCAATAACAATGTGAAATAAAATCGAAAGAAGATTATTATAATTATAATTATTGAATAAGTACTCTACGTTTGTAAAGCGAAAGTTAGTAAACGTGGTCAAAAATATCATTGAACATTTTATCTATGGTTGTTAATTAATTGTTAATTCGACAGGGGTATTTTTACTCAAGGTATATACAATGAAGTGCATTCGTGATGGATGATTTCAACAAGAGATCGGTGAAAGACTTACACTAAAATTTTGAGTGGGCGATTTACAGGTTGGCCAACGTGGTTTAAGGCTGCAGGGCTGGAAGAGGAAGGTCACAACGGCCGTGGGGTACGACTTCACGGTACAGTTCAGATGTGCTTCTCTGCCCTTTACCACATGGACATCGTCCATGTGAAGGACAGGCGGTGATATGACGCTAACATTGAATTCGAGCTCGCTGTGATTAAAACCGTTGGTGCCCTTGAGGATGTAGGTGCCACTGTCCTCTAGCTGCGCATTGAGCAGCTTCAGCGTGGTGCTACTCTCAGTCGAGATAATTTTCAGATTCTGCTTGGTCTCCCAAATCTCGTTTCCGTTGGGATTAAACCACTTGAACGTGGGTGGCGGAAAGCCCTCAAAGTTGGCGGTCATTTGTATGGTTCTGTTTGCATGCTCGATCACCGTGTAGTGATCGGACGGTTCCTTCAGATATATATAGCTCGAGTTGGGCTCTATAATATTATGATGTTATCAGAGACCTGGGGCTAAAACGATTTATTTAATAACTTACCCATTACACGTATCTTGTAGGAGGAGTATTCTTTAGGCAAGTGTATCGAGCCAACTATACATTTGTATGAACCTCTGTCGGAAAGCTTGGCATCCTTAACGACCAATGTACTGCGACCCACCTGATGGGTGATATTTTTTACGTCCTTGTCAAAGCGGGCAATTGTATAGTTGACTCGACTCTGCAAGAGATTGAAGTGGGTTAATTGTAATAAAGTTAATTCAGGTTTAGTGCTACAAACCTTATCAACCAGGTCGGGCACTTTCCATTCCATATCGTAGACAACGCCGTGACGTGCAGAGAGCTCGCAGACCAGCTCGAAGGTGTCACCCTCGTAAACATGGCCACGCGAGGCCGAAGTTATAATCGGTTTGTTGAAGCGATCGTCTGCTTCTGATATATTTGGGGAAGGAAGTGTCGATATTAATTACGGTTCTAATAAGAAAGTTTTATGATTCTCAAGCGTTTTTTTAACAGCTACATGCGAATGTCAGTGCTTTTTAAGTTCGTGTTTACAGATATTAGTTAAGACATGGACAGTTTATTAGTTTTTCTCCGAGTTTAGTAAGTATATATATATATATATATATATATATATTATATTTTAGGTTTATTAAATATACGATTAGATTAAGCTAAAAACATTGCCCAAAAACAGTCCGCAAGCCAAACAAAAAACAAATTAAAAATGAATGCAAAACAATCAATTCACAAAGTGCAGGGGAAACCACTGTGACAAGACAACATGGTTACAAAAACGATAAAAACAAACGAATAACCACCCACAACACTTACGCCCATGGGGTCGCCTTGAGGGCGAGGGCATCATTGGAGCCAACTTTGTCGGGCTACGCTTTCGACGCTGCGACGAAGATAAGTAATCGATGTCTACATCTTGCGAATCGCCCGAGTCATTGTCGATATCGTTATCGACATTGATATTGGATGCAACATGCCCAGTACCAGTTAATAGAGTAGCGGTATAGTTTACGTTATTAGTAACATTGATGGGTTCGTCAAAGCCGATTACCATAACCTCTAAACCATCGTGCTTTATGTTAGTTGACGTCCCTTCTGTAACATCATCCAATCCGAATGCTGGGCGAATGGGAATTGTTAGCACATTAATGAGACAGTGAAACAGAGGGATAGAATATAAAAATATATATATAGAATGGGGAGAAAGACAGAGAGCGAAAGTAGCGACATTTATGTATAAACAGTTAGCACTCTTAACCTTACATTTATCAAACTCTATCGAGTGCGCCGGCTGAGCAATTCTACTTAATAAAAAGTGTTTGTGTGTGATTACATGTGTTTTTTTCTGGAAAATTATTTTTAATTTTGAATTTTTTAATCCTTGGTAAATTAATAGAATTTAGTGTGTGTGTGTGTGTGTTTGTGAGAGAAAGTGTTTTTGTGCTGTAATTTTGTTTCTGTTTGACCCATAGCCAAGGTGCCAAATCCAAATCCAGTTAAAATTTACGGAGTGATAGATAAATTGATTGGTTTTGTTTTTAATCAAAGTTACAAAGCAATATTTACGACACATGTGGACGGAAATCACAAATCACAAACTTTGGGGTGCAAAAACTCACTATCAATGTGACCGTTACCAATAAAGCGCACAACCGTTAATGTGTTCTCATCTTCGTGATCCGGAGACGGCTCTTTCGGCTCGCAAATATAATCACCGCTATCGGTAATGCTGCGTATTTCAATAACAAAGCCTCTTTTCGGATTGTATCGACGGGCTGTCTCACTGTAATGCGTCTGCAGACAACGTAGAACAAGGTCATTAATATAGTCAGTATTCAGATATTAGATTTTAAAATAGATAAGTGAAAAGGTGATTGAAAATGGCAGAACTTTCTCTTCCCTCGAAAAAGTCGACAACCCCTCTCTTGCTGGACTTCATAGCTATACATACATATAAATGTACGTATGGATATAGTGGCATAACTATACATATGTTATTTTGGGGTAAATATAAATTTTAAATGCTGAGATATGCTCTATGTACATTCGATCTCAAGTACTATATACAGTAAGATTTATGATACGTGCGGTAAAACTTTCAAAATTTGAATAATCTGAATTTTCCATATGATCGATAGATCTTTCGAAAGTTTTGCAACACCTCAAACTACGGATAATTGTTTGAACTACTCAAAAATACGGAAGAAATAGACTGTATCACGTACTTATATAAAATGTAGTTATGTAGGAGAAGTTACTTTGTGCCTCCGTGCTGCACATAATGTATCCAGGAACTTTGTTAATAACAAACAACTTAAATCCTTTCTTTGGATCAAATTCGGAGTTATTATGGAAAATATGTCGACTCTCGTTAGCCTTACTCGAGTAAATTGGGTATTTCTGCGCGACGGTAGGAGAACAGAAATTCATCATGGTGGAAATATTGATAAGCTTGTAATGTTTTTAAGTATGTGCTTGAGCGGAACCCGCAAAATACTGACCTCTCCATTAAATGTTAGCAGTACTTCCGTCTCTGGCATGGCAGGCTTGCATGGTATAACAACTTCGCTGTATTGAAGTGCATTCACAATGGCCTCCACAGGGGCTAGTAGATTACTCGGATCGTTCACATATATATAGATTGTGCTAGCTTCATCGTTGTTCACCAACTCTACCAGCTGCTCCTCTGACCAATCCTGGCCTTGGTTGGAAACCTTTGAACTCTTGATGCAATAATATGCACCAACATTGTCCACGGAAACGTCTTCCAGATGCAGCTTAATGCCAAAGGGCCGCTTGTGATCATTGATATTGTCAAAATCTTCACTCCCCTTGAAGCCATCGTGACCGTGCCACCACTCAACGGGTTCATTAGCCTCACACTGTAGTGTATAGGGCTCATGCACCTGTAGCTTGAGAGAGTTCTTACAAGGAGTGATCAATGGTACTCCATTTTCGCCGCCACAATTGGCGGCTTCATTGTCGTCATCCTCCAGTTGCCGATTCTGGCGAGGCACTGTAAGATAGAAAATGTGAAAAGTATTATTTAAATAATTTTACAATTTAAATAATAACATACAAATTACGCGTTCGCACAAAATTCAATTTCGCTTAAGTGTTACCAGACTAAAGTACAAAAATTAAATACATAAGTGACAGAAGCTAAGTGCTCGGAAACTAACATAAATATCGATTGCCAAATGGATCGAAAGAATCGATTAAACTAAAATATTTAAGAAGGCTTCTTTTAAAATTAATTTTAAGAAGTAATACAATTAATTGGCGATGGAATTAAATATATTATTTGTATTTTTTAGACAAGCTGCTATTTAAAGAGCTTTTTGTTTTTGAATATACCATGTAGTATATGATGTCAAGCTGAGCTTTTATATTTCTAATAAAAATATAGTTCTAATAACAATGTACATACATACAAATCGGATACGCGAGGCTGAAGAAAAGAAAGATAAGAAATACAAAGAAATCACTAGTCTGACTATTTTTATTTCTCATAGCAATATGATGGTTCAGTCTGTCAAAAACATTTTCCAGAAATGATATTTACAAAATATTCGAGTTCCTCATCATGATCATGACGCAATTTCTGCGTATTTGAGAAACTAAACGATTTTATTTGACATATTTCGCTATTGTTGAAAGCAAGCATCATGTGGCGCTATCGTAAATATGGCGCTTAAGTGATTCTTATTGAATCGCTGGCTCCATTGATATTATTGGTATTGGTATTGGGGTTGACCCAGCGCGAACGTTCACAACGTCGGCGGCATGCGGCACGGACCCTGCGTCGCTCTTCTTGGCATGGCGTTCGCTTCTTGTTTACTTGGCGATAAGCGTCGAGCTCAGCTTCATGAAATCAAATTGATTGTATGCACAGCATATATATACTATATATGTTGGTAATTCCTCGGGATGAAAGGAATGTGCAATGGACCAAGGGAGTACTTAATCAAAAGGCGAACATATTAATAGCTGAACTACTGAAGGCGCCAAGTGCCTAAAAACATTGCTTATCTGCGCTTTCTCAAATGTGTCTGGCGATTCACTTAACGATGGCTACAGGCCAGAGGGGAGACGGGATTTCGAGACTACGAGTTTGAAAGATGAAGCAATCAATTATGATAATGTCTGACAGGAAGTCAAGAGACCTTGATTACAAAGAAATTTATACATACGTACTGCTAATGTTACTACTCGCAAATATTCTATTGTAAATATAAACAAAGAATATAACTATTACAATACATGCTGCTTTATGATCAATATGAACAATATAAGTCTTACAGGCTGAGGTCTATCACAAAATTAAAAAAAAAAACAAAAGCTTTTATTGTATTTTTGCAAGTCGACTGTGGCTGATAAGTAAAATTCTGAGTAGCTTATCAAAAAATTTAAAATCGCTTTAAATGTATGTATATATATAAATAATATTAAAAAAAATAAAGACTGAATTCCGCAATGTTATTGTTATTATCTTCAAATTACATATCTGGCGACTTATCGGCCTTTCCCATTATGAATTCTTAATAATAAATCTGAATGAATTGGGAAAAAACTATACTTACATGAATCAACGCAGACGACGAACAGCAGCAGCAAGATCGGCAATTTACTCATTTTGATGAATGGGGTGCGTAAAAAACAAGTATATTCTGGTAATTTGGTATGGTCTAGATAAAACCTGACTATACAAATTGGTTCAGAGTTTCAGGACTAGCGCCATATTCGGAGTAACACTTCGTTTTGCACTGCAATGAAACGTGTTGAGATTATTAAGTTATTAGTTTCGATCACTTTGCTTAAACATTATATATACAAAAATAAGATATTTTACACAGAAACAAGGAAACACATACACGCACATGGTGTTACTACTGTGCCGATCAGTGTGTGTGTGTGTGTGTGTGTGTGTGCTTCTGGCGAGGAGTGATACGCGACTGAAACTCGACGACGCAAAGCTCCGCTTATCGGAGTCACCAGTAGTTGTTGTTTTTGTTGTTGCTGTTTTTTGAGTATGACAACAATAGGGCTGATATGTGTTAAATAAAAGGAATTGAGAAAGAAAGCGATAAAAACGTTTTCCGTTTGAGCATAACGGTTCGGATTCAAATGAACAATATAAGTTGCAGCTTTGCCCAAGCCAAGCTCAGCGTTGGGCGTGACACGCTTTCTTCCTATCTATGTTTCAGGCACGCTCTCATCTCCGACTCGAGCGTAGAATTTGGATTTAACTAAAGCTATAACTCAGCGTGTCCGGGCTACACCAGCGGCGACACATGCAGCGCGCTAAATGACAACGAGACATGCACAATTAAACAAGTTGACTAACACAAATTAGAGCAGCAATTGCCGTATGTGACGGCAGCAGGGAGAGACGCCTGCTTCCTCGTCCCCTGTTCCTGCTCCTCCTACTCTGCCAGCACAGCCATAAACCGAGACAGTGGCAGAGGCGGCAGCACGGAGCACGGTGACAACAAGTGGCCCATGTGGATGGCAAACAGCGATAAACAGGAATTCCATTTTACGAGTATGTTCTTTGTGCGGCGCACCCACAAAACGGCAGCTGTTCGAGCCAGCGGGTGCAGGAGCCGGAGCCGGAGCAGGAGCTGTAGCCGTAGCTGCAGGAGCATTATGATGGTGGTGACATTTGAGCCTAGGCAATGACAATGCCAACTTGTTGGTTAATTGCCATTTGGGGGGCAGCAAAAAGCAAACAGCGAAACATTCATCTTTGTCAGCGTCCCGGACGATGCCTTAGGTTGCGTTCCATGTGTCTTACATACTTGTATATATGTGTATGTTTGTAATAAGCTTCTGGATATTGGTTAATTAGAGTGCTCAGTGTCGTGGCTTACTTAGCCGCGCCGAAGTGACTTGGCTAAAAGCCAAACGCGTTTAGTACTTATATTGACACAGACGTCTGAGCCGGAGCGAGCAGCTTAAGCTAATCGCTCATGATGTTGCATTTACTGGCTGAGTTGTAGCAAGGCGCCAAATTACTGAACATTCGTTTCGTTTCTGTGGCTTTTCCAATTTTATTTATATTGTGCGCGGCAAATCGCACTGGAATGCGGTGGGCAATCCCCTTAAGCAAAGACAACGATAGCAACAGTTATCTCTGCGGACACATAGCTGCCAGCTTTGTAGAGGGCACGCACAATAACAGTTTGCTGTTAACTATGCCAGCTAACAGAGTAGCCAGATCCAGAATGAACAGAAGGCAAAGCGCAGGAGCAAAGCTAGCACGCAAAGGCTCAACGAACTTATTGCGTATTTATGCAACGTCTATATAATCTGTCGATCATTAACATGAATATAGTCATGGTCGATATAAGCTACGCACGGCAGCTGCTTTTCATAGCTCATGTCGTAGCTCATGCTGGGGCTGCCTTTTTGTTGTTGGCCCTGTCGCCGACAAGACGAGGAGAGTTGCCATGACGACACGCCCACTTTTTCATTTCTTTAGCATTTTTATTTTTTCAAGGGCGCATACCATTCCATCGGGTTTGCGTTCACTTAGCTGCCGCTGCCGCTGTTGCAGTTGCACTTCGTTGTGTTGCCGTGTCGTCGTGTTTGCTTGCTGCTATTTTTAGCTGTCGCATTACCCCAATCCCCACCCCTTTCCTATCGCCTGAGCAACTACCTAATTGCCGGGCAACACGTCCAGCTCTGTGGGCATCGGACGTGCGGCATGTTGCCGCAATTGTTCGTCGCGCAATTAGAGTGACCCACGCGGCAGATTTAATTGCCAGGAGCACTTGATGATCCACTTGGCTATTTCCAGCTTATGCCTCAGTCTGTGCACCTCTCTCTCTCTCTCTCTGTCCCTCTCTCTCTCTGAGATGATTCAAAACTCTGACGAAATAACTTCAAATCGCATTTGTTTAGCTGTGTAAATATTTGCCATATTTATGCGGCAGTATGACGTCATTCACTCCGCTCTAACTGGCCCAACTGGTCGCCCTTGCCTCGAGTGTGACGTGTAAACCTCACATCGAAACCAGAACCAAGCGCAACAGCGGTGTCCCCCATGTAAATATCTTTACATAAATGACACTATTTGCGTACTAATCGAAATGCGGAACAGTGCAGCGACAATGGCAGAGAGGGAGACAGAGAGAGAGGGAGAGAGTTAGAGCGAGATAGGGAAAGAGCTAGAGAGAGTGAGAGATAGAACGAGCTGACAGCAAACCGGTTTGGGGATGGGTAACTGCAACAAGTCGGATCAATCGGAATGAATGGGAAGACTTCCACAGCAGTTGGTAATGAGGAAAATCCAGAATAAAATCCAAGCAGGGAAATTTATCGGAAAGCTCAGCTGCAGCCTTCTTGCCTATGCGGAAATATTAATTGGGGAATCGCTATATAAAAACATTACGTGCTCCGATCGATTACTTTGACGAGTGTAAACAAAACCGAGCGAAATCGTCAGTCAAGCAGAAAGTTGGGTACAGTAAGCGTTGGGCATAAGGAACGAAGATCGATGATTAATATAAGTGGTATTTAATGGCATACCTATACAACATTATTAACACACACGTACCTAATACATTGTAATACAATAAACGTATATGCATAATATAATATTTACAATATATTATAACATATTTCAGGTCTGTTTGCTCTTTGGAGCGTGCACTGTAGCGTGACATTTGATATATTTGTTTGTAAACATAATCAACATATTTATGTGCAATTTCCCTGCTCTTCTCCCCTTGTGTATTGCGCAATAAACTTGATGAGCCGCGCTATACGAAAAGTGCTCGGTAAGATCTTGAGAATACCAGAATTGTAAGCTATTCGTTGGGATCATTGATCCGACTAGATCGTTTTTGGAACTGAATACTTTTTAGGCGTATTTCATGAGTTTTATTGCACGAATTTTATTAATTAATTAATTTTTTCATATACCATACTTAAAGAACTTTCCATTTAAAAATCAAATTCAAATTCATGAAATTCGCCTCTTTGATCGTAATATATTCCATTGTCGAAAAAATATTATTATTGTTTTGTTTTTGTTTCTCTGAATCATTTTACGTAAATTTTATATTTAGATTGAAATTTCTGAAATTTTATAGGCCGAGATGGACGGTAGATGGGGGGAGGCAGGAGTGGGGCGCTGGTGCGCTTGTGGCATGTTGCAGCTCCATCAACACGCGGTCGCGCGAAATTCGCTCATTGTTCGTTATTTACGGCACAAGTTTTGACATTGCCGTCGACTACGGTGAAAATTGTGAAAATGCGAAATACGATGGCCGTTAGAGTTGGCTTTTTATGGCCAATAAATGGAAAAGTTTGCAACGCCTGCACATGCAACAGATTTGTGGCACGTAACGTAGCTGCGGTTGCTGCAACATTGAGTGCTTGCCATATGCCCAGCTGTCCACCTGCCCCGACAGCTTTTCTCCACGTGCCGCACTGACCCTCATCCAGTCTCATTCAGTTTTTTTTCATTTCGTTCCTGCTTTAATTTGGCCAAATTGAATTTGATGTCATCGCTTTACGGCTGCAATTCCAGTTTGTTTTAACCCAAAAGTGTGGCACATTTTCTCCTTTTTTATAGGCAACTCCTGTCTTTCCTCCTTCCACAGCCCGCGCCCTCCTCTGCCTCCTACGCTCTAGCTGGACCGCACTTCGCACGAGTCCTTCGTTCTGTACACAGATTAATGACTTTTCCTAGAACGAGAAAAGACGACGACAACTTTGTCTGCGACCTTTGGACCCCTGTGAAAGTCAAGTGCTTTTTCCTTCTGTCTCTCTCTCTCTCTTGCTCTCTCTCTCTCTCTCTCTCTCCGATTGCAAACGACTTAATTGGAAAAACTGCTTAAGCAACAAAAAGAAAAGCAGAAGCAGCGAAGAATGACAACTGCAACAATCCGCTGGCTTGTGGCCAAAAGTGCTTGCAGCCAAAAAAATATGAGGAAATATTTGCCATCCATTTGCCATGCCTGGAGAGGGGGTTTGAACATGGAAGGGGAGTGGGGGGGAGGGTCGGGTCGGCTCATTTCAAATTCAAAACAGTGTGAGCAAAACGCACGCAACGAATTGAAAATATTTTGCAATTTGGGGCAACAAACGATTTGCGGTTGCAAGCAGCAGCAGAGCCAAAAGATTGACAGATTGACAGATTGGTAGACCACAGCGTGCGGGCGTTTCGCTCCAGCAAGCACATAAATCATGGTTACCTATTGTCAATTCCATGTGAAGGTGGAAAAGTTTTGAGCTGGAGAAGTCGAAGATTTGCAGTTTCAGACAAGCAGATGCCCAAAGCGAGTGTGGGCTCTTTTGATATTCCTTCTGTAGACATCTACAGGCAGCGACCTATGAAATTGACTGGGTATACTCCTTACGGATCGTTAGGTGTATAAAGCAATTTATGGAATTTGTGGAAAGTAAGCCGCTGAAAAGAGTGTAGGTTCCTTTAGATATAACTACCAGCAGCAACCTAACAAATTTAATGAGTAACCCTTATGGTACTCGAGATCGTTGGGTATATTAAGCATTTAATAGAACTTAAAGTAAGAAAGCCGCTGAACAGAATGTAGGTTTGCTTAGAGGTATCAAAAAGAGTCTATCTAATAAATTTACCTGGTATACCCCTTATGGTAATCGAGATCGTTGGGCTAATTCTGGAATTTCAGCTAAAAAAACTCTGAATGGCTTAGAGGTTTCTAGTCAAGTCCTAAGAAACTAGGTATCATATCAAATCGATCGTTGAATACATAAACTCAAATTCTAAGTATATTGTGCTTGCATTATTATAGATCTGTGTGTCTAATCGACCTATATCTAGGCTAATTATAACATACTAACATACTTACATTATACTAAACCATTTTGTAGGGTATTACTAATGGGAACTGCGGTATTTAAGAAGCGGAAATCATTATCATTATCATGACGGAGGATGACGCGATTCGCGTGTCCGAAATTAGGCGGAATACTTCGCCCCCGCACGTGCCTGTTGAAGGACCTATCCCCTAGATCTAATTCATTAGTTCGCTGCGTGTAGGCGTGAGTTCTGCTTAAGAGCAATTAGTATTGTCGCGGAAAAACATTTTCAGCTGCACTGAAAGAAACTAGAAGTTGATTTAAAGTGGGAAAAGATTCAGAAACCTACAAGGCATGCCTTGTTTTTAGTTTTTCTCGCAGTGTACTGCATATAGCTTAATAAGGGATTGTTCCTCACTCACGATCCACGGGCCGAATTTCCATTGAAAATATTTGACACACATTGCACGAACTGCCTTAATTATTGTTAATGAATTAACAATGCTTTCTCGGCCAACTCCTTGTGGCAATTAATGCAGCCACATGGACAGACGAAGGGGGACGGTGGGCAGAGAATTCGAGTAATTGATATTGATATATGGCACGAAGTAAGTGAAAATTCTTGTTAGCTGCAGCACGAGTGGGCTGTGTGGCAGGCAACAGTGCCGCAAGTGCAACACCCACACACACCCAGCAGGGAGTTGGATTGTGCAATTTATCAGATTGTTTCGCTCAGGCAACGCCCACAGGGGGCGGGGCTGCGGGCGGCCTGTTGTCTGCTGCATTCTTGAAGTGCAATCGCTGTGCCGCCTACAGCAGCAGCAGCAGCAGCAGCAAAAACAACGACAACGCGCTGTCGCAGCGGGCAGCTAATCTGCAAGACAGTTGCATAAACAACAACAGTAAAAGAAACCAAAAGAAAAAAGAAACAGAAACAGAAAATGAAACTGAGACAGAAAACAAACTTTGTATTTTGATAGATTGGCAAAGCGAAGGCGACAAGAGCGACAGCAACTGTTGCTGCTGCAGTGCCCCGGCCACGCCCCGCCCGCTGCCGCCTACACACACCACTCCCGTCGCCCTCCCCCACACCAGGCAGCTCGATAAAGGCCGAAGACTATCTGCACATGCTGAGTTCTCACTTCTTGCATTTCTTTATACTTTTTTTCGGGTTGACAATAACTGCGGGTTCGCTTCAGATATTGTATCTGCCAGATACACGGCAAGCGTTGGCGGCTTATCAGCTTGTTTACATGTGTTTTGCAACGCGCGATAGTCTCGTCTGCCAGTGTGTGTGTGTGTGTGTTTGCCTATCTAAATTCCTGCGCAAAGATTTAGATAAGTTTAGCATTAATTGGCGCCTCAAGTGTATTGCACAGCGACAAAGCGAGGGCAAAGTAAAGCAGGCAGCCATGGGCAGCAGGGGGCAGCGGGTGGAGGGCGGAGGGCGTGGCTTAATTGAAACAGAAACAGAGGCAACCAATTGTTAACTTAATCTGTTTTTACATAATTGCAACGAAAGTTTACCGCAACTTTCGTGCGAATTAAAGTGAAATTAATGACTACAACAGACTGACACACACTCACACACAGACAATGAAAATGTATCTCATGGATGCGTCATGGCAAAACACTTTGCGACCGGCTTATGTTGAACACATGTTGCCACTTACTTATGCAACCCACCATGCCCATCGCGTATTGTCTCTTTTTTTAGCCAAGCATTTCAGCGAGATATATTTTGGCATACCCGTGCAAAGCGTGTGCATACAGCAGGGTATATTAGCTGTGTGCAAGGTAGCTGGGCCGAACTGGGCGTGGCAGCTGCCAATAAGCACATATTCTAGCTAACTGTTGTATTAATCTTATTTATATGGTAATATCCTCCTCAGCAGCGATATCTAAGAGCTGTTAGGTATTTTGCAACTATCTCTGTAAAACATGAGCTACAGTTACAAAAATTGGCATATATATTGCTATATAGCATAGGCACATACAGCTATTTTCGAATTGCTGCAGCCACGCCCCGCTGCCACATAAAACGGTATTTAAAATCTAGCTATAGCCTACACTAAGTTGAACCCTTTCACATTTAGTTAAAATGCAACGTAGGGTATTCTGGCAACAAGCAGATTTAGCTCTTGCTTTCTGCTTTCGATTTCCATTGTTAGTTTTATTAATTTCTTGTTATTTTCTCTAGACACTTTTTTGATAAAAACCCATAAACACTTAAAGAAATGTTGGCACTTTGCCCGCTTCCCTCTCTCTCTTTCTCACTCTCTCTGTTAGATCGCAGGAGGCGACAATTTGTTTGTTGACTTGTTTGAGTTGTTCGTAAACAACACGGTCACAAATCGTGCCTGAATAATTCTGCCTACATATATCTGAATATATCAATTGACTGCCCGTTCCCCGATTCCCATTCCTCAGCCTTTCAATTCGCTGGCAATGGCCTCAATTTGTTGACTGCGTTCGCATTTCACATAAATAAATATTTAATAATAATAATTCGTAATATCGGGACTGCGCGTTCTCATTTCTGGGTCAGGCACAAAAGCGTTTTCCCAAGTGCAGACGGAAATGGAATGCGCCGCTGCTGCCTTTCCTTTTCATAGAACAGATTAAGTTTTTATTGTTGTTCAGCTTCTGCGTGCTGCGTGCCAAGGTGCAAGTTGCGACTCTTAAGCGAAGCAGGCTGAGGGTAATTTACGACCGGAAAACTTGAGAGAACTTGCTAAATAAACAGCATGCATAGAGAGAGAGACAGGCCGAGAGAGAGACAGAGAGAGTGAGCGAGGTGAAAGCCACGTGCAAAGTTCGCTTGTTTAGCACAATCTGCAATGGCTTTGCATGAGTTATGACTGCGAAACCTTAAAAAAGGAAACTCCCCCACGACTCCGCCCACCCCACACGTCGCCCGAAAATTGGTATTCTACGAGCGCAGCTTCGTCGCAGCTTGCTTGGGGTCAGTCGATTACCCTGTGTAATTTGTGTGTTAAACTGAGGTATTTGCGACTGCCTGACTGCGGTTACGACTGCCTTGGCGTGGTATGTTACAGTCGTTTCTTCGGGCTCTGTTCTCGCTGCTTATTTATGCCTGTTGCAGCCACCAGATAAATTCCAGTTCTTTTCCGTGAGATTTTGGTCTTAAAATGCGAATAAATTTGCCCAAAGACAGCTGCATACCCTACGAAAGCGGGCGGGGGGGCAATGCAAGGAGCTGGAGAAAGGTGTGTGTCATGTGTGTCGAGCACGGGCCATGCGATTCGCAGTTCTATTGATTTTTCGCCTTATCACAACAGCCAACACTTTGAAGAGTTGCTACAGGCCCCTCGACATTTCTGGTTTCTGGTTTTGCCTGCTGCAATTGCCCGCAAACGGACGGACTGTTTGGCAGCTGCAATTAGCGTGCGTCGTTTGAAGCCGTCGCAGTTGATGGACAAATGGAGCAAGTGCCTCTGGCTACGCCTGCTGCGTCCGCCAGTTGTGTCTGCATTTAATAAACAAATCGCACAGACTGAAGCAATTGTGGAGCTGACCCAAATGGAGCTGCTCGCACAGACACAGATACAATGTTGAGTTATGGATACATATGTGTATCTTGTATCTGATCGCGAAAAAAGCCAACTGACTCATTTATTGATCAATGAAAATTTGTTTGTTTTATTACGCACTCATGTGATAGCCCCCAAAAAGTGAGCGAGACAGAGGGCAGAGGGAGAGAGAATGAGAGGGGGAAAACAAGAACGAGATTCAAACAAACAGTCAACAGGCTAACCGGTTTATGAAAGTTGCTTAAGCCAAGGAACAAAAGAAAGAAGCAAGTAAGAACCAACAACATTTTTGGCAGCCTGACAGACTGACAGTCGCGGTCAAGCCAATAGATACACGTACTCGGTAGATACTTGTTGCAGTCCGCGAGTTCCGGTCGATGATTAAGAGATGCCACGCTAGACAACGTCAGCGTAGTCAGCTGCTTACGCTGTCTACAGTTAACCGCAATTTTGAATAGCAAAAGCAGCAACAAAAACAACAAGGTAGAAGGCGGTAAACAACGTAGCCGATGAATCACGAGCTGGTTACCTGGCCGCACGGCCGGGCTTGCCACTCTCCCTGATTCGCATGAAACACCAATGTCGTATCCAAGTTGTAGATATATCTCTCTCACTCTCTCGCTCTTTTATAGACAAACACACACTCAAGCACACACTTATCAATGAGAGCCAAATTTGATAACAATACACACACACACACACACACACACATGCAAAGAGGTCAGCCGATAATGGCAGTACGCGCACCCTTCGGAGTAGACCTAGAATGCTCATCGGGTCTCCCTGCGGCCGTCAGATTGAACAACGATTGAATGGAGTCGCCATGGACAATGCACACACACACAAACACACTCTCTCTCACACACATGCACACTCTCTCACACACATGGTCAATCACGCAATCGCATTGAGTTTTTCCATTTGAATTAAAATATCGCTTTGAATTCGCTTTAAATGTTTGCTGCCTGCTTTGTCACCACCTGTGGCTCTTACGGGCTCTGTCCCGCTCTCGCTCTCCCCGCTCACACAAATTCGCACCTTGCTATCTCGATATGCCTGCGTATGTATGGGTATAGGGTATATGGGTTCGCGTATATAGTCGCCATATCGACGCATTAGCACATTTTGATGCATGGCTTGGCTGGCTGGCGAACACATTGATCCACTTGGCTTTTGCTTTCGCGGCATTAATATTGTCAAATTCTTATGGCATTCTTATTCGAATAGAATGTGCTTAATTGCAACTTATATTTGGGTATCGCTTACGTTTTCAACTGTTATACGTTCCTGTCGTTTCACTCGCACAATAAACACAATATAATAATAAGAATTAAATTGCGTTGTCAGCTGCACAGCAGTTTGAACAGTATTTTCTACTTTGCTCTGCTGTTTCTTTTGTATTGCCACTTTATTTGTTATTGAAACTCAATAATAGAACGAACTGGGGCTGCCTACAACTGCACGCTCTCTCTCACTTCGAAGAGAACAAAGTGGAACCAAAAAGCCGCGTTTGAGCTGGCAGCGCACTCTCTCGACCGTTGGCGACGACAGCGAAGGCACCGACGACGACAACGACGACGGCGACGTGTGAACGGCGCGTGAAATGAAATTCAACTGAAATCGAACAGAAATGCGCTGTCGCGCGGCGCTGCGGCAAAACTTGGCTTAGTGTTGCCACATCGTCGCATAGTGTACTAAAAGTGTGTGTAGTGTTGATTGCGTTGCGTGCTATAGCAGGCAGCTTTGCAGCATAGTTAAATGTGGTGAGTTCGTAACAGAAATTTAACAGCGTAGATTAATTTTGCAGAAAATATAGCGTAGATAAATCAACAATTACTTATTTATTATTTTTATTTATTACTATTGAATTAATTATGGATGAATGGGTAGATTGATAACTTTCGAAAACTGATTGTCTCCATGTGGAAAATTAACCGTATACATATAAATTTTTTTTTTTTTAAAACCAACATTGTTTTTGATTGAAATAAATCGCGCTCACAACATTAACAATATCGCATTAATCGTTGTATAATTGTTGCTGTTGCATGACACTGTAGAAATTTGCGACTCATTTATATATATTTATATATATATATATATATGTATATATATATCGCCTAGCCGTATTCAGAGACTTATCATCGGTATCTACATTAATGTCAAATACGGGAAACTTTAATGTTCCGCAACAATTAAAAATGGCCAACTATTACGGCTAATATATAGCCCGATTAAATGACTGTCTGACCGACTGCTCTGGGCCAGTGATCAGTGCTGCAATTGAGCCGAACGATCAGTGATCGTTCCAAATGAGCAAATAATTGCAGTCCAAAAATTCAAGTCAATTTTGACTTTCGCCGCCGTATATATAGGGGTACTTTCAACCCGGAATCAAAACCTCCAGGTCTGACTTTAACTGGAACTCGGAAAATGTTGTGGAAATTTGTTGTACTGCTGATGTGTTGTGCCGTCCTCGAGGTGGCTCAGGCTTGTGTAAGTAGCAAATGATAATGATAAAGTGAAATGGGAAAGATGTAAACTTGGATCGTACTTTCGGCCATAGAACGGCTACAAGGCAAAGATAGTGAAGCTCGAAAATTGCGCCGGAGACGATGCGATCATTACCGTCGAGGACGGTTTCAGCGTCAAGCTGAACAAGAAGTGTGAACTCGTGCCACAGGGTTGTTTCATGAACAAACCCTTCGGCACGGCCGTTTCCAAGTTCAAGGTGCACAAGGATGGCATTGTCATGAAGGAGGGCAAGATGGATATGTGCGCCGCTATGGATCAGGCACCAGGCGAGGCCAAGGACATACTGAAAATGTTCGCTGCCCCGTCCAGCTGTCCCGTTGGCGAGGAGAAGATCTGCGCCAACGATCACAAAGTGGATATGTCCAAGTACAAGGCCATGCTGGGCATGGCTCGTGGTCATCTGATTATCGAGAGTGAAATCAAGCACGACACCGTGAGTTCCAATGCCGATTTTCAGACACGGTCTTCCAAAATAATATATATATTTTTATTTAATTTTTTTCAGGGCAAATCGTGCATTTATGCTGAAGTCGAGATATCAAAGAACTAAATCGCATCATCTGAAGGAACTGCTATGGTCCGCTAAGTCTATTGCTAACTAATTACAATGTTAATCATTTTCGTCGTAATAAATGGTGGTATTGAGTGCACAACAACAACAAAAACAAAGTCTGTCAAGCATTCATTATTAGTATAATCAGATATATATACATATATTTCACTTTTAACACTTACACTTATGCAAGTAGAATTCAAAAAATATCAAATCTTAACTGGTTAATTAACAGTTAGTACTAAAATATATATCATCTAGTCCTCAGGGCGCTTTTGCAATTAGGTTGTTGGATTTGCGAACGCCAGAGGAGGAAGCTTTTCGTGTAGATATAGACCGTCTTGAGCAACGCTAGGAACAGATCCGATTTCCTAGATTTCGTATTCAGCAGATGCCAGAAAATCCATAATCGCAATCTTCCTTTTCTCTCAGGCGACCCAGATAGGGGGAGTGCTTGATACCGAAGCTGTACGAGGGCATTTGCGACAAATTAACCTATCAAAAGGAATATACAGATACAAGAAAATACAATTATACAACGACTTAGATAAATAGTTAATTAATTGGATTTCTTAATTTAGTTTTGATATTCGACAAGCTGTAATGAGATATAAGATAGAGGGATATTGCAATCGACTCTACGACGGATAGTCTTTGTCGGGTCGATTTGCTCGCAGACAACGCGAATAATTGTCCGGCAATATATATTGTCCCTGTCTGCCTGCGAACTTCGAATGGATAATGCCAAAAGATATCGAGGGTGTCGATCGCTTCTCCCAGTACTGAGGGCCAGTTTTAAGATATAATCACTATGAATTGATTGGATCACACAATTCATTACCTTTTCGGGGCAGTGTGCACCTGGACCAGGCTTGTTGTCATCGCAAAGATATTTATATTTGCCGCGCATCGAGTAGACCGGTGGCTTGCTCTTGGTCACCCTGTACTCGCCATCGTAGTAGCCCGGTCCCGGCAATATGAAAGTGGGTATTTGTGCATCCCGTTCCCGTCCGGCCATAGAGTAGGCAGGCGCCGAACGAATTGGACCCTCCTTGCTGCCGCCCAAGACAGTGGGTATCTTGTAGACGTTAGGAGCTGCACAGAGATCACAATTATATATTAAATGTACAAATAGATAAGGATAAAGCATGAGTTCAATTGGGGTTATCTCAAATGGTTGGGTTAGTAGTGGATGGATTGGCTGGGGGGGGGTCTCCCAGTTGCTCTGAAAAACATACAAAACGAGTAGATCACTTCTCGGCGAGACGCGGATCGCGGATCGCGTTACCATACCTGATGATTTTCTCTTGCACGCTGCTCGCCTCCACAGCGTACTTGAGCGTACTCGATCTGGTCGATTGGCCGCTGCTGATAATGGCACCATCGCTCTGCACCATCGTGCGTCGGCTCTGACTGGCCATCTGGCTGGCACTCGCATCGGCAGTACCCTTAGCGGTTACCTGCAAGTTGCCGTGCCGAGCCGACGCTTGCTCTGCATGATGCAAAGTGGTATGGTGCTCGGTACGGGATTGATTTGAATGGGGTTCGCCATTGATAGTCCTTATAGTTGTCGTAGTGGTTGTTGTCGTTGTGGAGCTTGGAGCCTTGGGTGCTAACTCAGTGCTAGTGGTGTCTGATCCGTTGGTGCCTTTCGTGGTGCCGCTGTGATTGGTGCGTGTGCTTGTGATTCTTGTGGTTGTCGCTGCTCGCTGCTCTTGCTCTTGCTGCCGGCCAGTTCCATTGACTGTTCTGCTCGACACCGGCTCTGCAACCGTAACCGTTGTAGTGGTAGTGCTGCTCATGCGGTGCGTGTGGTTGTTTGTCGTGTCGGCCTCGCTAATCTCGTTGCCAGCTTTACGAACTGCGAGTGCAAATTCTGATTAGAGCGAAGTTCTTTGACTGCCTGACAGTGTTCTACACCTTACGGAGGCGTGAGCTTGTGTGAGTGACGTGTACGTGTGTGAGTGTGCAAATGAGTGTGTGAAATAACCTAACAATACGCTTCATCTGATCTGATAAAGAACCGATTTAAGAAAAATAAATCTACGATTTTATTTTTATTCAAGTTTAATAGTTGGATCACCTTTGAAATCAATCATCTATATTTTCAATTTCCTTTTCGCCTTGAGGTGGTCCTTCTGAAGCTTCACCACCACCTTCACCACCTTCGCCACCTCCACCACCTCCACCACCTTCACCACCTCCACCTCCACCCCCTCCACCACCTTCAACACCACCACCCCCTCCACCACCTCCACCTTCACCACCACCTCCACCACCACCACCACCTCCACCACCACCTCCACCCCCTCCACCACCTCCATCACCTCCACCCCCTCCACCACCTTCACCACCTCCACCACCTCCACCACCTCCACCCCCTCCACCACCTTCACCACCTCCACCACCTCCACCGCCTCCACCACCTTCACCACCTCCACCACCTCCATCACCTCCACCACCGCCACCACCTGCACTGTCACTGCCACTGCCACTTCCGGTACCGTTAGTCGGCAGATCAATTTTCATGTACCAACCGCATACATGTTGGCATTTTTTCAAGGAAGGAAACTCGTTGTCCTTGTGCATACGCGGACATTTGCTGGTGACACCCACACAGTTCAATATGATGCGATGGAACGCATAGAACTTGCGTCGTGGACTACTGCAGCTTCTTTCATGCTTATACTTGTTATGCACTAGACACGTACTCTCGGGCATCCCTACAGTTAGAGGATGGAACAAATTGAAGACTGGTAATCCTGCATAAGCTCATATACAATAGCGAACTTACAGAGACTCCCGTCCAGCACAGAGACCAGCCAAATCAAGAGGATACCCATCAGCAACCATATTGTAGTTCCACACATAAGTGGATCGTTTAAACTTGTATCGTAACTAACTGTCTTTGAGCTGTTTGTGCTATTTTCAATCTACTTATAAGCTCTAATTTTAATCTCTCATATCGAATGCAATTCGCACGCCCCTTAGCTATGCTCCTGTATATGTACATACGTACATATCAGAGATGGGCCCGAATAAATGCGATAGGAGTACCATCGTTCTCGTCGTGAAGCAAAGAGTAAGCAGAAAGCAAGTGCGAGCACGCAACACCAAAAACACTCATTAAAACACTCGAGCGTACTCGACTGTAATATACCCGCTACAACTTTTCGGAAAAACACCAAATGTGAACAATACGTTCTTGCTTTTTCATTCCGTCTCTAATTTGTTTTGCCTATGCAGGTTCCACTCGATTCTTATTAGCTGTTGCCCTTTGCTTTTATTACTTTGCATACGTTACATATATGGTGCCTCAATTATCTAATTAGAATTGTCGTTTGTTTTTTGCATTGTTGCTCAATGTCTCTTTCGATTCTAAGTGGCTTTAGTTATACTAAAAACTTATTTTGAATTTTGCAACACACTGCAAAATAAAAAAAATATAAAATACAAAAAAAAATAAATAGTCGGTCGCCGCACCCAGGAGTTGAACTCCGGACCTTTCGCTTAACAGTCAACTACCATCACCACTCGACCACTGCATTCCTTACGCGAAGACCGATAAAATTGCATTGTAAATATTTTCGGTGCACATAATAAAAAAAAAAGTTGCCTGCTGCTGGAGTTGAACTCGGGAACTAACATTAGAAAAAACCGACTAACACATGTTCACAGGGCAATACTATTTCTTGAATATCTTCCTTATTTATCAGCCGATCTTATTGAAACTTTCGCAACACGCCCGCATGGTGGTTTTTATCACATCTACTATCACATCAAAATTATTGCTGTAGAGCTATATTTGCAGCTACAATCGACTTTTTTTTTCGATTTTTGGGGGCGGATGCAGGCGTGGCAAAAATCCAAAATAAACTTGATCTGCGTGCAGAATTAACACATATTGTCTCCAAATTTGGTAGCTCTCAGCCGTGCTCTCAGCCGCCACAAATCTTTCTGTTAATAAAATTTTTTTTGCTTTGTGAGAAGTTTATTATTCGAAGGTTTTTGACACTACGCTCCTTCTACACCACCTTCAGCACCACCTTCAGCACCACCTTCACCACCACCTTCAGCACCACCTTCACTACCACCTTCAGCACCACCTTCACCACCACCTGCACCATCACCTGCAGCACCACCTTCACTGCCACTTCCGGTACCGTTAGTCGGCAGACCAATTTTCATGTACCAACCGCATACATGTTGGCATTTGTTCAGGGAGGGAAACTCGTTGTGCTTGTGCATACGCGGACATCGGCTGGTGACAGCCACACAGTTCAATACGATGCGATGGAACGTATAGAACTTGCGTCGTGGACGATTGCAGCTTCTTTCCTGCTTATACTTGTTTTGCCTTAGACACGTACTCTCGGGCTTCCCTACAGTTGGAGGATGGAACAAAATGAAGGCTGCTAATCCTGCATAAGCACATAAACAACTGGGGCGAACTTACAGCGACTCCCGTCCAGCACGGAGACCAGCCAAATCAAGAGGATACCCATCAGCAACCATATTGTAGTTCCGCACATAAGTGGATCGTTTAAACTTGTATCGTAACTAACTGTCTTTGAGCTGTTTGTGCTATTTTCAATCTACTTATAAGCTCTAATTTTAATCTCTCATATCGAATGCAATTCGCACGCCCCTTAGTGTGCGAATATACATACGTATATATCAGAGATGGACCCCGAATAAATGCGATAGGAGTACCATCGTTCTTACATATAAACCTAAATATTGGCCTATGTTTATTAAAACATAAATACGGTTTGATGTATTTTAACTCTAGCTGAAGCGTAGTATTCGAAATGGTAGAAATGCTGTTGATGTGAAATGAAGATGAATGGAGCTGAATGGAGCTTACCGGGACTAGCCAGACGCCGTTCACGTCTTTGCAAGATGCGATCTTCAATGTATGCGCCTTTAGGTTCTAGATGGTGCGGTGTTCGGGTACGAGTATATACAGGTATACGAATGGATATATATGAATAGGCCAGATCACCAAGAATATGTGAAGTAGAGTCATGTGTGTGGACAAAACAAAAACATGAAATACAGGAAAACATACAAATTCAAGCGAGAAATAACTGGGAAATTCCTTTTCCCCGTTTAAGCACTCTGAAGTTCCCAACACAAAATTTCATAGCTGTCACGTAGAATATTCTAATTGCATATCATATTAAGGAAATGAAGTACATACCTGGGATAGACGGCATAGGCAATGTCTTGACACCAAAACTGTATGCTGGAGAACTGTCGAGCTTGCATTGTTCTGGATGATAATGGCCGGGAGCTAGACCGGGGGAATGGCAACAAGATGCAAAAAGCAAACAAACATACACATGTATTTAAGGTGAGAGGATTTTCTAGTGCATCGAAGGCAGTTCTATTACCGGGTGCATCGGTCGAGACCTTGATCTCGGTTCTTGTGCCAAAGGTAAAGGCTGGAGTGTGCTCTACGTGCTTTTCCGGTTCATATGCAGTGGGTGCTGAAACATTTACGATTCACGTGGTGCAACTATCTTTCATATGGACATTCTGAACATTCAAGGTCATTAAGCCTACCTGGCGTATCATTGATGTGCTCCTGCTTTAACTTCATTCCAAATGTAAAAGCAGGCGTTCCATCCAGCTGACAGTTCTCTGGTCTATAGTCGCAAGGAGCCGGAGTGTGGCTCACGTGCTTAATGGTCGTACGCCCTGAAATTGTGTAGGCGGGTGTACGGTCAAGGCATACTTTCTCTGGCGCATAGTCGCATGGAGCGGGATTATGATTGTCTACTTTGGGGTCGTATTTGCCACCAAATGTATAAGCAGGAGTATGGTCCAATCGTGTCTTCTCGGGTGAGTAATCTCCAGGAGCAGGAGTACCATTCCTAATCTTCGGATCGTGTTTGCCAGCCATTGTGAAAGCAGGATTGTGATCTTGTCGCACTTTCTCAGGCGAATAAGCACCTGGAGCTGGAGTATCACTGGGCTTTTCAAGATCGTAACGACCAGCGAATGAAAAAGCTGGGTTATGATCGAGTCTAACTTTCTCTGGATGGTAATCTCCAGGAGCTGGAGTAACATTCTCTACTTTGGGGTCGTTTTTCACACCAAATGAATAAGCTGGAGTATGATCCAACCGAGACTTCTCGGGAGAGTAGTCCCCTGGAGCCGGAGTACCATTTGTAATCTTCGGATCGTGTTTGCCAGCCATTGTGAAGGCAGGATTGTGATCTTGTCGCACTTTCTCAGGCGAATAAGCTCCTGGAGCAGGAGTATCGCTTGGCTTTTGAAGATCATGACGACCAGCGAAAGAGAAAGCAGGATTGTGATCAAGTCTTACTTTCTCTGGATGGTAATCTCCAGGTGCTGGGGTATGGTTGTCTACCTTGGGATCGTTTTTCACACCAAATGAATAAGCTGGAGTATGATCCAACCGAGACTTCTCCGGAGAGTAGTCCCCTGGAGCTGGAGTGTGATTTGCGACCTTCGGATCATGTTTACCGGCAATCGAGAAGGCAGGATTGTGATCTTGTCGAACCTTCTCCGGGTAGTACGCTCCTGGAGCAGGAGTATCGCTTGGCTTTTGAAGATCATGACGACCAGCGAAAGAGAAGGCAGGATTGTGATCAAGTCTTACTTTCTCTGGATGGTAATCTCCAGGTGCTGGAGTATGGTTGTCTACTTTGGGGTCGTTTTTCACACCAAATGAATAAGCTGGAGTATGATCCAATCGAGACTTCTCCGGAGAGTAGTCCCCTGGAGCCGGAGTACCATTTGTAATCTTCGGATCGTGTTTACCGGCAATCGAGAAGGCGGGATTGTGATCTTGTCGCACTTTCTCAGGCGAATAAGCTCCTGGAGCTGGAGTATCACTGGGCTTTTGAAGATCATGACGACCAGCGAAAGAGAAAGCAGGATTGTGATCAAGTCTTACTTTCTCTGGATGGTAATCTCCAGGTGCTGGGGTATGGTTGTCTACCTTGGGATCGTTTTTCACACCAAATGAATAAGCTGGAGTATGATCCAACCGAGACTTCTCCGGAGAGTAGTCCCCTGGAGCTGGAGTGTGATTTGCGACCTTCGGATCATGTTTACCGGCAATCGAGAAGGCAGGATTGTGATCTTGTCGAACCTTCTCCGGGTAGTACGCTCCTGGAGCAGGAGTATCGCTTGGCTTTTGAAGATCATGACGACCAGCGAAAGAGAAGGCAGGATTGTGATCAAGTCTTACTTTCTCTGGATGGTAATCTCCAGGTGCTGGAGTATGGTTGTCTACTTTGGGGTCGTTTTTCACACCAAATGAATAAGCTGGAGTATGATCCAACCGAGACTTCTCCGGAGAGTAGTCACCCGGCGCAGGAGTACCATTCGTAATCTTCGGATCGTGTTTGCCAGCAATCGAAAAGGCGGGATTGTGATCTTGTCGAACCTTCTCAGGCGAATAAGCTCCTGGAGCTGGAGTATCACTGGGCTTTTGAAGATCATGACGACCAGCGAAAGAGAAAGCAGGATTGTGATCAAGTCTTACTTTCTCTGGATGGTAATCTCCAGGTGCTGGAGTATGGTTGTCTACTTTGGGATCGTTTTTCACACCAAATGAATAAGCTGGAGTATGATCCAACCGAGACTTCTCCGGAGAGTAGTCACCCGGCGCAGGAGTACCATTCGTAATCTTCGGATCGTGTTTGCCAGCAATCGAAAAGGCGGGATTGTGATCTTGTCGAACCTTCTCAGGATAGTACGCTCCTGGAGCAGGAGTATCGCTTGGCTTTTGAAGATCATGACGACCAGCGAAAGAGAAAGCAGGATTGTGATCAAGTCTTACTTTCTCTGGATGGTAATCTCCAGGAGCTGGAGTAACATTCTCTACTTTGGGGTCGTTTTTCACACCAAATGAATAAGCTGGAGTATGATCCAACCGAGACTTCTCGGGAGAGTAGTCCCCTGGAGCCGGAGTACCATTTGTAATCTTCGGATCATGTTTACCGGCAATCGAGAAGGCAGGATTGTGATCTTGTCGCACTTTCTCAGGCGAATAAGCTCCTGGAGCAGGAGTATCGCTTGGCTTTTGAAGATCATGACGACCAGCGAAAGAGAAGGCAGGATTGTGATCAAGTCTTACTTTCTCTGGATGGTAATCTCCAGGTGCTGGAGTATGGTTGTCTACTTTGGGGTCGTTTTTCACACCAAATGAATAAGCTGGAGTATGGTCCAACCGAGACTTCTCGGGAGAGTAGTCCCCTGGAGCCGGAGTACCATTTGTAATCTTCGGATCGTGTTTGCCAGCCATTGTGAAAGCAGGATTATGATCTTGTCGCACTTTCTCAGGCGAATAAGCTCCTGGAGCAGGAGTATCGTTTGGTTTTTGAAGATCATGACGACCAGCGAATGAGAAAGCAGGGTTATGGTCTAGTCGAACTTTTGCGGTGTCGTAGGTGCCTGGTGCTGGCGTGTCGCTGGCTTTGCTGATGTCGTGACGTCCGGCAAATGAGAAAGCAGGAGTGTGATCGTGTCGTACTTTTTCTGGAAAGTAGTCGCCAGGTGCCGGAGTAATGTTGTCTAGGCGCGGCTCGTGCTT
Source organism: Zaprionus inermis (assembly GCA_018151445.1). NCBI lineage: Eukaryota > Metazoa > Arthropoda > Insecta > Diptera > Drosophilidae > Zaprionus > Zaprionus inermis. The sequence goes on from JAECXD010000555.1 coordinate 3,610,372, forward strand.
ACCACCGAAGCTGAAGGCAGGCGTGTGATCGCTTCGATATTTTTCAGGAGCATACGACCCTGGTGCTGGAGTCAGATAATCAATTTTTAAATCATGTCTGCCAGAGAGCGTGTAGGCAGGCGCAAAATCGAGGCGCACTCTCTCCGGCTGGTAGGTACCAGGCGCGGGAGTATCCTGTGTCCTGCTGGTTCGAATACGTTGGCCAAAAGTGAACGCTGGAGTTTTGTTCAAAACACATTTCTCTGGCTCGTATGCGCCGGGAGCTGCAACAGACAGAGGGCATGGCTTTACTGACATCCACTGCGAATGTGTCGATCTTTGAAGCTATGGCGCAAGCGACTCACCTGGCGTGGCATCGACAACATCATGGGCTCCTTTGCCCGCTATGCTGTAAGCTGGTGCCGAATGCAATTTTGATTTTTCGGGGCTGTATGTGCCGGGTGCTGATACGAAATGAGTTAGCATCGATTTTGGTTTGCTACGCAACTAGAGCCTACCTGGAGTATCGATCACTTGAGTATGCTTTGTTCTTGACCCAAAACTATAAGCCGGAGAGTGCTCGAAGGTAGCGTGCTCGGGCTTATAGCTACCCGGTGCTGTAAGAGTGCAGGGTGATCGTTCGATAAAGCTCTTGCAGATACTACAAGTCGATTACAACCTACCTGGCGTATAGTCAGTTCGAAGCTCGTGATGCCTTATGCCAAAGCTAAACTCCGGTGTTTTGCTCAGCTTCGTCTTTTCGGGGCAATAGGCGCCTGGAGCTGTGGAATAGATGCCGACAAAACATTAGACAGACGAAAGACATGGCAACTGATAGAAGAAGGCATAGAGTACTAGGGGGGGTGGAGAGCTACGACTGCAGTTACGATTGCCATCCAATGTCTAACTAGGGTACTAGCCTAAGGGTGCCGCAAAGGGTTTACGAGTACGGGTATTACCTGGTGTATTCAGATTGTGTTGGATTTTAGTTCGTCTACCGAATGTGAAACGTGGCGCAGACTTTCTCGATTGCGTGACCTTTTCAGGACAATAGCTATTTGGCGCTGTTAGTGTTAATAAAACAAGAGTTTTATACGGATAACGTTTTAGACTACACGCACACTCTGACGGTACATATGTATGTATGCATCTATAACTATATGATGGGTTTGTTAAAGAGCTACGGTGAAACCGGCATCCATCAGCATCCGTGGCGCTCATGCAGGTTGTGAGTTGAGAGTGTGGTGAATTGTGGTGAATTAGTGAAGTACGGTGAAGTTATTTGATTGGGTTAATATTAGTGGTTCGGGGTTTAACTGGAAAGCGATTTCCTAGTTAGTTGTGTTACCTGGATTGTTAACTAGGTAAACGTTAACCTTAATGCGAAAGGAATATCGAGGTGCGCGCGGCTTAATGACATCAAGCGGCACCACTTGATAATGATTGGGACCTACACGGATGGTTCACAGTTCGTGGTTCGTTTTAAGTTTTAGTATAAAAAAGATAAGAAATAATAAATTAAAAATATCAAGCAATAATCTTAGTTCAATTTCGTAAAAACAAGCGAAGAACAAATGATTCTTTAACATAAACAAAACCAACATAAATGCTATATACAATCGATCTCAGTAGATCCAATCAGAGCAAAACACAAATAAATAAAACAAAACGTTGGCTTCGACTGTTTGGGAACTATGATACAAGAGATAAAGAAAAAAAAAAGAGAGGAAGAGAGAGGGACAGCCTAATCCGAAGAAATAAAGATGTCGCGCGTGAGAGAGACAACTACAGTTACTAGATAATTGTTGAGAAGAAAGAGAGAGTTGGCTAATTCTCTCTCAAGAGACAGCTATACTACAGCTCAACTTACTACGTGACTACTGAAGAGGAAGGCGATGCAACAACTAAGGAAAGAGAGATAGAATGACAGCTACTAGAAGAGAAAGAGGGATAGCGTCTACTTACACGCCACGCGGATGATAACTTTCATGAGATTAGCTGTCTTGAATGAATCGGCTATACGGCTATTTACATATAAGCAATAATGCTCCAGCTATTTCCATGATGGTCGAGGCTTGATGACTTGATTGATTGATTAATTGATTGATGCTCTTTTGATGCTTCTCCATAATCCATGACGTTATTAATGCGCATGCAAACCACGACTAAATCGGTATTATATATTTATATACATCGAATCCGACTCCAAAATTCAAATACCAATCCCGATCCCGATCCCGATCCGAATCCAACTCCAACCATTCAAACAACGCCAATAGAACCAACCAAGAAAATCGCTGTGGAGTAGCCGCAACTTACCTGGTATCAGCTGATACTTGTCGGGAGGCGGCCTCTTGCCGAACGTATACTTGGGTGTTGCATCCATGGCGGCCTTCGATGCGGTATTCACATCATATTCACCGGGCCCGGGATTCACAAAAACTGTCAGATCCTTGGGACGACTCTGCAGGGTCGCGCAACGTGAATGATCTTTGCCCTTGGGTCGCATTCCCGATACATTGTACTGCGCCGGACCGGGTCCGGTAGTCTCGTCGGTGCTCTTGATCTTATGGCCAAATGTATACGAGGGAGCACCCTTCTTTTTTGAGTCCGGCACCTTGCTACCTGTTAGGGGAAAAGAAAAATGAAATAAACTGATCTCTCGATCAAACTCTGCCTCCCACTTGCCTATCAATGTGGGCAACTGAACAATTGCCGGACCCGGATTGGTCGTTTCGGCGGCAATCTTGCCGATGCGCACTGTCGGCGTCCAGGGACGCTGTTCGACGTGTCCGGCCATCGTCAGAGGTCTTATGTTTCGTACAGGCGTGCAGGGTCCCAGGTCGCGCTTCTTGAGCTTCTTCGCCTTGCGAACGACAAACGTTTGCTGCAAAGAGATCGGTTTAGTTAGCTTCACAGAGTAGAGGAACAGTAGGCGGGCGCGATTAAGCTAACTTTCTTCATCTTGATGCAGTTGTTGGTGTATGATTCTCAGATTGGTATTCTATACAATAAACTAGACTCCTTATTAGACTTTGATTTGGCTTAGTGTACATATTCTGTATACGTTTTTCAGAATAAATAATTTAAGTTACGATGATCTTGAAGTTGAAAAATCAATTCAAGCTGTCATGACAAATAGTGCAACTCAGAGTAGATGAATGGGATAATACTCATTATAAGATGCTTGAAGTTCCGGGATAAAACCAACAAAATACTAAATAGCAACGCCAGCCTGACTATACTTCGTCATATTTTGAAAGACCGATTGGCTTGCTATGCCAAACTGACTTACTTAGTTAGATGCCTATAGCATAGAGCAACCTTTATGCCCAATTTAATGTCTCCAGCTTTTATAATAGCCGAGATACGCGTGTTCAAACAGACGCACTAAATAGACTCAAAGGGTAATCCTTTGTGGAGCAGCTCAAAAAGTTGGATATATATAGCTATTTACTGTGATCGAAAACTGAAATAAGGTGGGGTCTAGTGCGGTTTAGGGGCAGGCTAAGGTCTACAGAGTGCTGAAATTGATTTGTTGTTTGGGCTAACCCAATAAGCCAAAATTCTATTTGGACATAAAATCAATTGTTCCAAAAAACGCGCCTGTTCTACATGCGACAGCTGCGATTTATTTGTTTCGAATTTTCTGGGGCAATTCGAGTGGGTCGAGCGGGTTGGTAGGGTGTAAATTGTAGCTTGGGATAGCTGTCTGTCACACGCCACTGTCAAGATTTGTTTGCTCACGTAAGGTAAGACAAACAAAGCAGCAAAAGCTGGCAAGGGTAAAACGACAAAGGCAATGGCTTTGCGGTAGGCTCTCCAAAACTATGACCTTCTTTTCTTGGGCCCAGCCAACGGCCCAAAAGTGTTGCCTATCAGCAGGCGTCGCAGCCGATGCCAAGAGAGCGAGAGAGAGAGGCAGAGCCTGCTGGTATCAGGTGGCGATGTCGTCGCAACGTAATCGATACGCTACGTCGATGCCGACCCCAATTGCCTGCCAGACGATTAGCCGACGCGCCTTCGACTTGATTCGATGACGTTGTAAATGGGGTTGGGGCAGTTGCAACAAGGTTGCGCCTCCCGAAAACCGTGCAAAGTGCTAATGTTGCCCATTTGCTGCATGTTGGCCAACAAAACGATTACTTTTAATGGCCTAAAAGCGACAATTGCATGCCAAAACCGTAGCGGGAGGAGTGTGGGCGGCGTGTGCCAGCGCTGGCTGGGCTAAGGCAGGGCTAAGCGAAGCACACCGCCTATGCAACCTCTTGTATTTGACCGTGAATTCAATTGCTCTTGCCTTATGTAAATAGTACAGTTAGCTGCTCTGGCTGCGAGAGGCGCGCTGAGACTCTGAAAAGTGGGCGTGTTTGGGCAGCGACCTCGCACGCAATTCAAAAACATGTTCGTTTGCTTCGACGGCACCATATGCGTTGCCATAACGTATATAGAGACTGCGTGTATGCTATAAACGAATCTTACATCATCGTCGCATCGAGCGAGAGAGAGAGAGGGAGAGAGAGAGCGCGCGCGCTCTGCACCCACACACACTTGCCTCGTTCGGTGGTAAGATCAATCACAGTTGCGACTGCGACTGCGACTGCCGCCTTATATGGCCGATTCTCGTCTGAATGAATCAGCCTAGTTGTCTGTATGCCGCTAGACAATTGGCTATATTCATAGGCCAGATGCCAGATGCCTTGCCTGCCGCCGACTTATTAATCGTAATTTGTGCCTGCATTTAAGCCAAATTAATGAGCGGCACATGCAACACGCTGCCGCACAGCAGGTTGCATGGCCAGCAGCGCTTAGTACGCGGCCACACTTCGGCAAGCGTTTACAGATCGTGGCACAGATAGTACCCTGCCCAACCCCCCCCCCCCACACTCCTTCTAGCAGCAGCTTTTACACCTCTTCGAGCGCATCGTAGTTCAGACAACCCGTTCAGACAATCGATTGTCAATTGAATGTGATTGATTACTTCATGAATGAATCGAGCACACGCGCCTACACTCGCTGTCTCTACAACTCTCTATCGTTCTCTCTCTCTATCTATCTCTCAGTCTTCCCCACTCTGCCCTCTTTCCAGCCGTCTTTCTCTGGATTGCAAAAACCTGTCAGACATCTATTTTCGTTGCATGACTCTATGCTAATGCGGCATCCATTCAAAGTTTCTGTTTCTTCTAGACGACAGTCCAACTTTGAACTCGCACAACAACAATGGCAACAACAACAACAACTACAACAACAACAGCTACAACAACTGGTAGCTGACAATGAAACCTGTCGCACGTCAGCAGCAATTTATGATATCAACTAACAAGCTAGAATTGCTGAATATATTCATGAATGGCGATTTGAATACGTCAGCTGCAATATTATGGTAACATGAGCTTAGGCTAGATAGCGATAGACATCACCTTATAACAGAACCCTAGCATAGCAGCAGACATATGTTTTTCTTGAACTTGACTCACTTGCAATCGGAGCTCCAAAAGTTCAGCTGACTGATTCTGAATGTAATACAATATATCACAGGTTATGAGCTCATATTTTAATGAGTTTTAAAATGTTGCGTGACAAGCGTGTGCTAAGCTAATTTTAGGTATGGCGAATTGCGAAATACTCTAAACGACAAGAACGAATGTGAAACCATTGCAGACTTCAGCTAAATTGTTTCGCCCAAAACAGGCAGACAGGCATAATAAATAATCATATCATTTCGGGGCAGTTTAATTATTTCTATTCCCGTGCAGTTCGAAAAAGGCCAAAAATGGTTGGTCAACAACTTTTACGCCCAAATACGGCGCACTAGACTGACGGTTGCCGTTTCCTTTAGCCCACAGCGAATTGGCCGAAATGTGAATTCGAGTCTGGTCTGGCTTGGTCGGCACGTAAATGGTTTTCCAGACATGGCGCCCACACACACACACGACTTGTCTCAATCGAAAAATTGACTTTTTTCCCGCCCCGCCAACAACAACTCGAGTAAGTTTAATTAACGCCAAGACAAGGCAAAGCAAGCCAAAAAGACAACCGGCAAATGGAAACATCAAAAACAGTCTCAGCTATATGGTATATGGCATACAGCAAGCCAACTGTTTGGCTGCAAAACTGATAAAGAAACAGAAACAGAGTGACGGAGAGAGAGCGAGAGGGAGAGAGAGAGAGAACTTTGTAGAACTCTGACGTCGTCATCAACGCTGAACTAGTTCTCTGTTCTGCAAGATCTAATTAGATTTCGGCTAAACGTGTTTTTGTTTTTTTTTGCTTTTTTCATTTCTACGTCTTTGCCAAGTGAAAGCCAACAAAGAAATCGCTGAGTGTAGTACTTGCCAAGATCTACAAGCGAAGATCTTGTACAGAGTGGATGTACGTAAGTACTATATGTAAATACTGTAAATTTATATGGATTGCGCATTTCCGTTGCCCCAAAGATTTATGGCCAAAGTGGGCGCGATCGCATCAAGAAACACTAACGCCTTATAGCTGGACAGGCTTATAGGCTTGGCTATATCATTCAATATTGTATTGATCAATATTTACTTTATGCATTTACTACGAGCTAAATCGGTTGGCTGCCTCTTGCGACTGTTCTTTTTTTTTGTTTTTATCTTCATCTGTTTTTTGTGTCATGTATTTCTCTTTGGTAATCATGGAGTGTTTTTTTTGTTGCTGTCGAGCTGACTTTGAAAAATGAGCAGAGTCGACCGGTTTGCGCTTAATAGAGCTGATGTCATATGTCCAAACCTCTCAGAGGTTACAATGAACCTGCTTGGGGTTTCGCATGGGTTTCCGCATTTTCCTTTTCTTCACATTTCCACTTGTGGCGCATAGCAGAAGGAACCAAAGCAAACATTGACAAAACAATCGAATGGAGAAAAGGGTGAAAGGGGCAGCAGAGGGAACTGGGTTGGTAGGGGAGGGGGGGGGAGTTGAAACAGCTGTTACAAAGAGGGGTCGCCTCGACGAAATGCCAATAGAGACCACACACACAGACAGACAGACAGAAAGGCAGAGAAACGGTAGAACGCGCAGACAACTGCCCCAACTTAGTCAGTCAATGAACTTTTAGGTCAGGATAAGCCAAGGCAGCACGCAACACTGTCACAGTCACGTTCACAGTCACGCTTGCAGTCACTGTCAGCGTACAAGTTGCGAGTTAACGCCTACTCAACTTCGATTACAAACGTTATCCTTGCCGCCGACTCTCACTCCATCTCTCTCTCTCCCTCTCTCGCTCTCAATACTCACCTAGATATTATCTCTGGCGTCTGCTCACTGTCTGGCAACTCTTCCTACTTTGATTTGCACAATAACAAAACTTTCGTTTCGCACACGCCTAACGGTTATTCCGGCAAACAGTTCTTGTTGCTTTCTCAGCCTGCGGCACAGGACTTTCAAAACATCTGCGGCGCCGACAACAACAACAATCACAACAACAACAAGTACAGTAATCGCGGCACGGCGGTCCGTTGTTTTCGTTATTCGCTTCGATCGTGTTTAATTGAGTTAAAGTGACAGCAGCAGCTGGTCGAGCTGTTGCGATAAATTGCCAAATAATATGAAAGATTCGAGATTGGGTATTTGTTGTTGCGTTAGTTAAACAATTTCGTTGCTTTTGCTTTTTTATTTATAACTTTTTTACTTTTTGCTTCAATTCGTTTCGCACTCGAGCGCCGCTGCACACCAACTAAGCGCACAAAGTTGCGCTCTGTCGCTTTTCGTTTCAAATTCGTTAACAGCGCTCTAAGCTGCGCCGTAACAGTGACAGTCGCGTCGCAAGCCATGGTGCCGGGCTGTTAACAGTTCGGCTTTAGCAGCTGTTACGAACAGTGGCGTCGCATAAATTTAGTCTACTGTCAGCTGCCTTGACTAATTGCGTAGGCGTGCGAACAGAATAAGTACGAAGTGGGCTAAACGGACTTTTGGCAACTTTTGACGGCTTTTCGAGCGTCTTAACCTTGAGTGTAATTTCATAAATTGTCTAGGAAATAACTGAGTTTTGCTATTTTCGAGATCGAGACCAATTCCGGCACAATCTGCGCCCACTAACTGTTTAATGGCTCACTGAATTCGCTGTAATTCGCATCGGGAAATCTATATATGTGTGTATGAGTAAAGACTCATCGGGCCGCCCGTTTATGGTGCACAACAAACAATAACCGCCTCTTGTGCTTCTTATATAATATCATTATTATAAGCGTTCTCAGCGGTTCTGCTGCGGTCGCAGACAACCTTCACCCACACATGTGCCAAATGGAGCGTGAAAAACTTTTTGCCAATCCAAACCATATACGAGATCAGTCGGATTGCATTAAGCTATAGAATAGAATGTAAACGAAATTATTTTTCAAGAAATTAATAATTAGGATAAATAATTAAAACAATAGATTTTAAACTGAATTTATGAGACTTCAGTACTCTCCGAAACTCTCCCAAAAGTATGCAAAGTAACAAAAACACTCCCAGTGCATACTTTAGGGAACTTTCATGTATCCCCAATCAAGCCCAATTTAGACACAATCTTGACATTTATTCATATCTTTTATTATGTAGCAATATCACGTTGATGATTTTCTTTTTATTATTTCTTGTTTTGGGGCATGATTTCTTGCATTAAGTGTGGATCTATGTAAGTCGTTATATATGTATGTATGATGGTTTTATATGTATGTATATGCATAGGCGCAGTAATACAACTAAGCGGCATAGTATTATTATTTCCTAGTTATCTATGGGGAATATTGTAATGCGTTTTTTTTGGTTTTTTTTATTGTTATAAAGGAGCGCAGTAGTTTTTTTTTATCGAATTCGGGGAAATTGGCCTATGGACGTACAATATGCGAATTAATAGTAGTGTGTGTTAAGTAGGTATGCAGGATAGTAATGCGAATTGCACTTACAGGCTACTAGACACATGTCTTAGACTAAGCGATTGTAGGCGATATCTCTATCAAAACGGTATCAAAATCTCTACAAAAATGTTCTCATTGATTTTTGGATGTTGATTTTTGCAGTTTGCTTGGGGCTTTGCATTTGATTTGCTGTTATACTGTTATACGAGTATTAGTAGTAGTCTGTCTGGATTACTTGATTCATAAGTATTTGCTTTATAAGTCTTTGTTCAGTTGCATTCGGTTTGGTTCTGTTTCGAGTTCGGATTCGGATAGGTTTCTCGCTCTTTCTGAAACCGAATTTGCGCTTTTTAATTTGGTTTTTTCTTCGTGCATGCAGTCGGGCCCAGTTTATGTATGTGTGTGTGTTATTTTTGGGCGTGTGTGTGTGTAAGCTGTGAATAAATGAAATAAGATAAAATGAAAACAAAATACATGTAAATGTTCATCATACATTTTTATTGATGTTTTATGGTTTTCTGTTTTCTTTATCTTTATCGTTCCTTCTTATGTTGCGTTTTAGCGGCTTATTTCTTTATGATAAAATTAATTAAGTAAAACTTTTCATAAAAATAGGTAAAATATACTTGAATATATCTGTATGCATAGATGTATGTTTGTATTACGTTCGCTTTCTATCTCGTTCTACCGCTCTGTGTTCATTAAAAAACTGAAGAATCAATCCATTTAAAAAATATAAAGCATATACTATATACATAGTATGTAAATACTATATGCTCGATATAGTATCTCTATGTGAGAGACACACAGCAGACAGGCAAAAATATAATAATAAAAGTGAACTGAAGCGAAAAAATATTAAGAGATTAAACAATAAATCACAAAACTTAAACTAAGCACGTAAAATTCTAGTCTAATAAAATGTTCTGTGTGTGTGTGTGATGATCTTCTCATTCTTCTGATTTCTTTTTGCTCACACTCTTATTCTTGATTTAGCGATTCGCTGATTTCTGTCGACTCGAGCTTAAACATTAATTTTACGCTTAATCAGTTTTCTTAATTCTACAGATTTTCCTTTGTCGTAATGTTGCGAATGTTTCACTTAAAAGAAGCACAATAAACAATATATATATATGTATATATAAATCTTTTTGCGTAGTATCATCATAATGTGTTGTATTGTTTATCTTGAATCGTATCGTAAGCATTGTCATTGTTATGAAATGTATCAAAAATTTGACTATTAACTACAGTTTACTCTATTTCATACATATATGCAAATAGTTGTTGTTACTGTGGTTGTTGTTGTTGCAGTTACCTTGCATATATAATTTAATATATATATTTATAAACATAATGATATCATTTGCTCAGCTTTAGCTCAATTGCAGTTAATACAGTTAATGCCATTAAAGTGAATATAATCGTTAACTGAACCATTTCCGTTGTCTGTTCGCTTTTCTCCTCCATTCATATACATATTACATATCTATGTACGATCCGATCCGCTGATCTTATTACTTAACTTAATGCCAACTCTTTTCGCATATCATTAACTTTAATTTAGTTTTTTCTTTACTGTTATTGTTTCTCCTCGTCTTTACGTTTCCTTATTTTCCCCGATTTATCTTTATCTTTATTTATGTTGTGTGCTAATCAGTGCGTGATCCATTGCGATCATCCCATTCCTTCGTCCATCCTGCTGCTGCGCTTAATCAGTTAGTGTTTGGGCCACCAGCGCCAGCTGCTCTTTGAGCACCCGGAACGAGGGACGCTCCTCGGGCCCGTGCGACCAGCACTTCTTCATGACCTGCAGCAGAAGAATGATATAATTATTTATAATGAATTTAAAGAAAGAGAGAGATCTGGCTTACATCGTATATCTCCTTGGCACACGACTTTGGTTTCTCTAGTATAATGCCGCGCTGCACACGCTCCACAACCTCAGTGTTCTTTAGACGACCATAGGGCATTTTGCCACAGGTGAAGATCTCCCACATGAGCACGCCTGCGACAAGCAATTGGATATTAGTTAAGCTGTTGCAGTGCATCCAAATGCTTCACTACTTACCATATGCCCACACATCGCTTTTCGAGGAGAAACGTGTGTAGTTTAGCACCTCTGGGGGTGCCCATTTGATGGGGAACTTGGTGCCGCCGGAGCTTGTGTACTGATCGTCCAGCACATAGCGTGCCAAACCAAAATCAGCAACTTTAACAACATTCTCCGAGCCGACAAGACAATTGCGCGCCGCCAGATCACGATGTATATAATTGTGACGCTCCAGATAGGCCATGCCCTTGCTAACCTGTATGCACATATCGAGCAGCAATCCCATGTTGCCAATTAGGGTGTTCTCATGCCGACGCAAATAGTTGAGTAGCGAGCCATGTTTCATGTACTCCGTGACAATGTAGATGGGACGATGCTTTGAGCAGACCCCGTAGAGCTGCACCAGATTCGGATGCTGCAATTTGGTCATCACTTTGGCCTCCTCAATGAAATCATCCTCAGACATGGTGCCCTCTTTCATCATCTTGACAGCAGTGTCTATGGATCCACGCCATTTACCCCTGCGCACTACACCAAACTGGCCCGAGCCCAGCTCCTCCATTAACATCAGCTCCATGGGATGTATTTCCCATTTGTCATGCGACAAGCCAGCCGTCGGTGGTACTGGACGATCGCAGGGCGATGATTTCAAGCGGCACGCTAGTCCACCCGAATTATGGCGATGATAATTAATCAGATCCGGTATAGTCTCGCAACAATGCTTCTCGCTCAGATAATACTCGCCGCGAGCGTTCTGTTTAATGTGATAGTGTTTCACATGCGACTGGGGACTGTAAAGAGAGGCAGAGATCATTAGAGTTAGTTCCACGTCTGATGAGGATTAGCCGCCGGCACTTACACTTTGGTATGCAGCGATAGTGTGTAGAGACCCTTGGTCGATGACTTGCGCACCACAAAGCAGCCCTCCTTGTCGCCCTGTTTGAGCAAGGATTCGGCACGTTGCCGTGACATGTCGCCCACATACCATCTGTAAAGCGATGCAAAGGGATTAGTTGCCAGTTGAATTTGGGCTTGAATTTCGAGAATAAACTCACTCGTAACGCTCGAGACCCAGCAAGGCTTTGGGTTTCACATAATTACTAGGTATATAGCCAACATTTCCCACTGCATCCTTCACCTTCCACCAGTGCTCCTGTGAGTCGTCGATTACCTCGTATTCGGCATTCTAAACAGAAATGAAATATATATAAATATAAATATCATAAACTTCATTAGCCTTTGCTTACCTTCTCCAGTGACAAATCGCCGCCTTCTATGGCCTTAAAGGGATACAGTGCCACCACAAGCTTTACAAAGTGCGAATTGTCCTGCAAGCAAGAGTGGAAATTTTCTGTTAGATGATACAATTGGATGCAAGTGGAAGCGGGAATTACCTTGGCTTTGGAATTGGGCGTGCCGGGCGTGGGTATACCGCCAGGCATGTTGGCATCTAATAGTGATCCGTTGCCGTTCAGTAAAGTGGGTGACTGCTTAAATGTCGTCAGCGAGGACTGCACAGAGAGAAAGAGAGATGGAGAATGATATTAAATTCGGATCAAGTCGGAGTCATCTTGTTGCTTACCTGTGGCTGCAGTGATGTGGGTGTGCAACTGCCGCCCCCTCCTACGCCGTTTGGACTGCCTAAGCCACTGCCTCCACTGCCGCCAACTCCTCCTCCTCCTCCAATGACGCCGCCGCCTCCTATGCCGTTTCCAATGCCTACGCCGCTCAGGCTGCCGGAGCTGTTGTGTTGTAAACTGAATTGACTGTTGGTCGTCGAGTTGTTCGGACTGATGCTGCGTGTCGAATTCTGGGCTGGAGAACTGCCGTTGCCTGCAATTAATTTCAATATAAAAAACGGAAATATTAGTTGAAATATTGGGTTCAAGTTCGTTGCCTAAGTCTTTCGTTTTCAAGGTGCGCGAATCTAACAAGCGAAACACGCGTGTCAAACGAACTTGACTGGCAAGTACCCTGTAAAATTGACATTACAAAGTCGTGCTTTAAAGTTGGCTTGACTTGCATCTGTAAGTTTGACATTATTAACTACAGCAGAGTTAAACTCTACTAAGAGTCTACCTTATATTCTAAATAATTGCATATGTACTTGACCAGCATATACCCCGTATTTGTTGGGTAATGCACTTATAAGCGTCAACAGCGTTTAGACTCCATAAATTTCAAAGAATAATCGTCGCTTCAGGTTATATAAAATGCAAATATACATAATACATTATAATTTCAACCATGATTGCCCTGCAGATACTCTGAAAGAGCCTCTGCACAAACATTTACAGGGTATACACAAAAAAAAAACAAGCACACACGCATCGTAATTAGCCCAAACGACCTAACGAAAATCGCCTTAAAGACTCAACTCGCCAAGGTTAATGACTGAAAATTGACACTGAACATTGATGGCAGCGTAAGTTAGCTCAAGGCGCCCGCCCACAAATAGAGACAGGGAGGGGGTACGAAGAAGGGGGAACGAAGTGCCAAGACAGTTGACAAGCTGATGACTTTATCCGTATTGATCTCTGCATCGCTCTCTCTCTTTCTCGTTATGCAAATCAATGTAACACCAATTAAGATGAAATTCGTTGAGATATTTTTGGATTCATTCGATTTTTTTGTTTTTGCCCAGTCGTGTGGGCGAGTTATGCAACAATAACACTCACACACACACATTCACACGATGAGTAAGCAGCCATCGAGTACCCGCTTCAATAATTCGAGTACTCGAGTAGGCGCCACTTGAAGCCGCTCTCAAGTTTGAGAATCGTTTTGGAATATTGAAAAAAAAAAACGTAAAGTGAAGGTTAATCGAAGCGGCCAAAGCGAAAGTGACTGCGCATAGATTTCCCAAGCGCAACATTCATAGTTTTACTTAGTTAATAATAATATGCATTTTCTCAACGTATCTGTCTCTCTATCTCTCCCGCTCTCCCCTCTCAGACTGGGAAAGTATAGAGGGAAAACCTTTCAATTGATAAGCCAATTTTCAATAACAAATGCGGCCCGCATTTTCCATGTGAAAATCAGCAACGCCTTCACCCACAACACACAGTTTTCCACCCCCCCCCAGCAACCCACACTCTCACACCCCTCACTCTGTCTGGCCTGTGTTGCACCTATCACACGTTGCACAAACAACAGGCGATACGTGCCACAAGGCAACAAGAAACTTTTGCAAAAAAAAAAAAAATAGAAAGTTTTTCTTTGCCGGCGGCTTTTGTTATGCCATTTTTCATGAAAATATGATAAAAGACTCGCAGACTGTATAACTGTTTGCAGTTACTTGAATATACTAACTGAATACTAAATATAACACCAAAACGTAGTTGTAATATCTTCTATAGAAAACTAACTAAGGATTGGTAGAAGATTTCTTAATTTTGGGTTTAGTTTTTCTTACAAACAATCTCAATGTTGTATCTCAACATTTTTCGCACATGTTTAGCCAAAACTCTCGTTAGCGTATCTGACATTCGTTGTGTTTTTTTTCTCCCTCTCTCTCTGCCTTTCGGCACAATTTCTTCAAGCTTTCTTTTCATAATTTTCCACACATTTACAACAAATTGGCGCAAAACGGAAGCAAAGCGTTTTTTTTTGCTTTTGCTATAACTATACAAGAAAATTGCCTCGAATTGGGAGCAGAAAAAGGCGTGGCACAACATACACACACACCCACAGAGTGCTGGCAAATTGTCATTATCTGCAGCTCGCCCAATCGTGTTTATTACCATAAATTGTGTAATTTTCTTTCGTTTCGTTTTTTCTTTCAAATTGTTATGCAAATTTCTTCTTAGAGACTTTCAAACACGTGTTCTTAAGTTTGCCATGTTGAGGCAGGTGAAACTGCTTGTATGTATGCACTATGACTCAGTCACTCGGGGAACGCCTACAAAATGTGAACAAGTCCAACGGCATTTTTCACATAATACTTATAAAGGTAATACAAGATATCAAAATGGAAGTTGTTCTGATTTCTATCTACTTGTAGTTTGTCCTCATTCTTGTAAGAATAGCTATATAAAAACCAGACCTAAACTTAAATAACTTATCTGCCTTTGGTTCGTTCAGCGTGTGACTTAGTAGATATATGTACTTAATACTCAGCTATGTATATGTCGAAGCAGAAAGTTAAGGCTTCAATACTTTGCTTAATAATCGTAAATAACCTATTTTAGTAGGCAGTGGGCGTGGCAGCCAAAATTTAAAATCAACTCCAACTGCGCATGGTATGCAGACAACTGCATGGCAAATCTGGTGGCTTTAGCTTCTATAATAGCCGAGATCTACGCGTTCAAACAGACAAACCTCATTGAATTAACTCGCCTAATGATTTTGCACAAGTTTTAGTGTCTAAAAAAGTATAAGTCTCGAGGTTTAAAGCTCAGGAATACTTATTTTCTTCCTGCAGTACAATATAAATGAGTTTAAAACTCTTAAAACCTTAGTTTTCAGTTCTTAAATGACCATAACCAACTCATAAAATTTCTGTCTAGAATTGAGAGACAATAAAGCACTTTATAGAGCCTTAGCTCTTTTATCGCCGTCGTTACACCTTCTGCAGCTTACCCAGCTTCAGAGCCGATAGTAGCATCATCTCTAGATTGACTTTGCTTTGCTTTAACTTGCGCGGCACACGCTCAAGATCCTGTCTTATGCGGATATCGAGTGGTTCGCACTGTAAAAGCTCCTTTCGCCAATCCTCGATCTCCGTCTGTCTCCCACTTCCTTTTTCTCTTTGTTTTCTGCAATTTCGGACTTGTAGTCGAAGATTTTCAGTAATTGTGTCAATTCACTTTCACATAAATCACACTTGTTTGGGTTTTTATTTTTTTGTTGCTATTGTTGTTGTTGCTGCTGTTATTGTTGCTGTGCTGTGTTGTTGTCAGGTTGTTATTGCTGCATTCGCTTTGAGCGCTGTTGTCAAACTGGTTTCATGGCAGCTTCCTTTTTGCAATTTTTTCGCTTTTATTGTTGCTTTGCTCAGTTGTTGTTGCTGTCGTTGTTCTTGTTGTTGTTGTCTCTGGCATTTCCATGCTACTTGGGCTGACCTTTAGGTGCTTCGACGAGATTTGAGACTGACTTTTACCGTTAACCGTTCAGCCTGGCCCCCAAAGTGCTTCCTGGCAATCTATGTCTCTCTCTTTTTCTCTCTCTGTCTCTCTTGCAATATATATTTTATTGTTTACTTTCAATTTTCTGCAGTTTACTCTTCGTTGCGTAGCTTCTTCTTCGTCGCCTTCTCCTTCTTTGGCTTTCACGCAACGCAAACGGCAGCCATTTTGAAAAACAAAAAAGATTCCACACACCACAAGACAATCAATGTATTTAGCTTTTTTCCAGCTTTTATATTTGCAATTTTTTCCCCCCACACACACAACAAGCGCACGTAACTTTGTTAATAATGTTATTGAATCATTAAATCGTTATGGTATTTATTTGTATTTATTTCTTTTGCTTTGCAGTATTTTTCATAGCGCGTCGCGAACTGTTGCAGTAAATGTTTAAAAGCCAACTGAACTGAACTGAACGACAAATGAAATTTTGCCCCACAGTCAGCAGCAGCGCCAGCAGCATGAAGAGAGCAGAGCAGAGGCAGAGGCAGAGGGAGAGCGGCAGCAGCAGCCGAAGGTGAGCGACGCCGACGATGGCGCTGCTGCTGCTGCTTGGCAAGTGTAAAGCAAACGAGGAACGAGGAACGCATGAATGGCAAAGGCTGAGAAAATGTAAAAAAAAATCAGCAACTTCAACGCCAGTAGAGGCAATAAACATAAAGTAAAACTTAATTGTAGCGAGGCAGCAGCAGCAGCAGCAACATGGACAAAGAAAACTACAACTACAACGAATGAGAAACAATGCATAGTCGGCTTCTCGATACCCTAAAGCAAATTTAGTCATAATATAAAAGAAGCGTCATTTTAATTACTTTGTAATTTTTTGTTTTTTATTCTGTAAGGGAGAAGAAATGCAGGCTATCTCAAGCTCTACTTATATTCAAGATCTATGCGAAAAATCATCTTGATATATGTAAATAGTATAGTATAAACTCAAACTACATGTGATAATTGTTTACTAGTCTACCATAATGGTAAATAATAAACAGGCACAAGTCAATCTATCATACCCTGCTGCGCATGCTGGCAGGGTATAACAATCCACTCGCTGCTGCAGGTGGAGAGCGCAACTCTAAAGCACTGAGAGTCGAGGTGAGTAAGAGGCAACAACAACAAGAAACAATCTACAGCAGAAGCCGCCGAAGCGCAACCGAATGAAGACAGCCGATGGATAGCTTGAGCAAGACAGAGATCAAGACTTCTGCCTATTGGGTATACACATACAGTTACACATAACATAAATACACACACACACACAGTGACTCAGTTTGCCAAAGTTCCATGCGGCAACAATTACATGAACAGCTCGGAAAACGCTTATTCATTAAGCACGTCTAAAAAATCGGACAGCAAAAGAGAGATAGAGTACTTGGGGGGAGAGTGGGAGTGAGGAATAACGATTGACAGAGAGAAAGAGAGAGAATGAGAGAAAATCCACTTGTATAATACGCAAAAGCCAAATGGCAAAGTGGCTGCAAAAAGCCGCAACAAAATGCGTCGATTTTGTTTATTTTTTTATGATACTCTCTGTTTTACACAGTGTGTTATAATGCGGTCAGGTAATTGTGCAATGCAATACGTAAAGGGTGTGCAAGTGTGCATATGCATGCGTATATATATTGTATATATTCGTGAACAGTAATTGGACTTAGTAATTTGTTAGTTTACTATTTAATCTCTTCAAACAATATCCTTTGTTTAGGTTGTGTTTTGCGTTTTTAGCTGAATTATGCATGAAAATAATATAGTCTAATACTTGATATTACATATTATCCCTTTTTTCGCAATGTTAGTACTTATTAGAGTGTTTCGACACTCATAACTAATGTGATATAACTTTAGTCTAGCATTTGTATCCAAATTCATTAAAAAACAAATAAATTAAAACAGTATACCCTACATTTATATTTCTATGCACTGAATATACCCTTTACTATACCATCACTGCGTGCAGGGTGTGCAAATTGTTTGTTGCTGTTGCGGTAACTGTTGCTTACATCGATGAAGCAACAGGCAAACTACACAATAACAACAAAAGCAACAGAAAACTACGCAAGCAGCTAAAGAGAGTAAAACTTGCTGTGGGAGAGCTTAAAAGCAAGAGAGAGGCTCTTGGCTAGTTGAGCCATCAATAATCGTACTCCATTTTAATTAGTTGTTGGGTGCAAAAAACACTTGTTGTTGGCGAGAGTGTGTGCGTGTCACTCTCTTTGTTGTCTCTGTGTGTGTGTGAGTGTGCAAGCGGCTTTTTCACCTTCTCTTTTGCACACGGCTCTCTAGCGTTATGCTTTGCTTTAGTTTTAATTACATGCGGAGCGGAGATTTTTATTTATGTACGCAGCCTGAAAGTAGGCAACAAAAAACAGCTGCAATTCGAAACTGAGCATAACGAAGCTCAAGACACCCTATAAAAGTTGTGCTTACAAATTGATGCTTGCAAAAACAACAAATATCGTATTAGAAAATATATTAATATCGATCATATTGCTGTTGGAACTATTACTATGTATGTATGCTGATTGAATATAATCAAGAAATTGTTGATTCTAAATACGCATTGATAAGATACTTCAAAAATAAATAGTATCGAAAAAGATCGATATTGGTAATGCACGACATATTGATGTTTGTAGAAAATATCATGTGAAATTTACAAAAATTTGTATCGATATAACGACACATGTATTACCGTTATACGAAATACACCAATCCCGTAATGTATCATTAATTATATGCCTTGTTCTTTATAAGCATTACATAATTCCCCCCCAACCAGATTAGAGGTACGAGCCGCTAAAGCACAAAAAAACACTCATTAGGCGTTTGCTTAACTAATTTGCGCCTCGGCTGCTGCAACAACAACAACAATACGTAATGGGCGCGTGCAGCAGCAATTCAGCTTGCATTTTGTTAACACGTTTAGCGAACAAGCAAAGCAGACAAAGAGATAAAGCGAACAAAGCAGAAGAGGCAGAAACAGCAGCGGCAGCAACAGTTGCAGTTGCAAGCTACAGCGGGCGGCAACAGTTGCAGTTGTTGGCAACCGTTGCAATTGTTGTTGTTGTTGTTGCCGTCAAACATTTAGCGTCTGTTTAAGCCGTATAATAAATGGAGAAGCGCTGCCAATGCTAATGATGATGATCTCGTTGACCATAACGATCATCGAATTTGCGCAACACGCTGAAAATCATGTATACGTCGCGTATGCGGCAAAAGAATACACTCGGAAAAAAAATTAAAACAATTTTCCAAATGTCGAATTCGGGTTAAATGTTTTTTCACTCATTTTTAGCGCATAAAAAGCGTGTGAAAAATGTTGTTAACTTATTTGCAATTTGCATGAAAAGAGCAGAAGAGGAAAACTTGAAAATAATTACAATAAATGCAGTCAGACAGGAAACAACAAAAGAAAAGAAAACAAAAAACAATTTTTAATCGCTTTTTCGCTTTTGCTGCTGCGAATTGTTGCTGTTTGTGTTGTTGTTGTTGTAACATTTTTATGCAAATGTAGGTTAATAACATTCGAGCGCATGTGCGACGCGCATACAAAGCAACAACAATAAAAACAGCAGCAACAACATTGATTCATGCGTAATAAACATTTTGACTTTTAATTAGTTTCTGCGAAAATTGCCAATCATGCAGATACCCTGTAAATAGTAAGCATCTTAATCATACAATTAACTCAAGTATTGAAAGAAGAACTGAAGTCGAGCTCAACCCACATGAGTTCTCGAGTTTTCCTCAAGAAAATGTTTATATTTCATCATATATTTTCGCATACATTTCATTGATTAAATAAACAAGATAAATATTTCCAATATTGTAGATACTTTTCGTAAGCCATGCTTCGCCCTGCGAACTGTTGTGGTTAATTAAAGCAATATAAAAGGAACAGCAACAACCAAATTTATATGAAACAGCAACAGCAACAACAACAACAACAACAATATCAACTAATTTGCATATGAAAAATGACAACAATGCGAAACAAACAAAAGGCGGGCGAACTAAAACAAAAAGCTGCTGACTGGACTATAGTAGTTTGTATCTTATAGATACGTTTTCTCGTTGTTATTATTACTGTTGTTGTTGTTTTCGACGAGTGAACGTCGATGCTGACGCTTATGATGATGATGGCGTGGATTTTTATGCATTTATAATGAAACCATTTAAAAGACCACAACAACAACTGAAAACTGCCTGCAACTTTAGCGAGAAAAAAAACAAAAATAAACGATATAAATATTTTCGTTGTTGTTGTAAAAGTATCTGCCAGATACTTTGGCCCTCGAGTTGATAAGCAACTTTTCGTTGCCGCTTTGACCTTGTACATCGCTTTTTGTTTTTGTTGCTGTTGTTGTGTGCAATAAATTTATCTCAATTTTTTTAGCCTGTCAATAATGTTTTTTTTTCAACCTTGCATTTGCAGCTCCTGCTTGTCCGCTTCAGCCGCCTCTTTTTATGCAAAACTTTAACTCTTTTTCCACTTTTTTCCAACCGGATATACCAGCCGCAGCACGACACGTTTCGACATGTGCAGACACGCATACGACGTGTTCAGTTCTTCAGCTTAGGATTGAGCTCAAGCAAACACTTGAAATTGATTTAATTTCAGTCTTAACACGAGTCGTATACCTGTCTCTCTCCCTCTCTCTCTCACTGTCTCTCTCTTTAGCTGTTGGCTCTCTGATTTTTTGAACGTGTCTCGCGCGTGTTTTTACATATTTCTGTTTCGTTTTGAAGGCTGAGAGAATTCTATGGGGTAACTCCCCAAGTTTCACTAGAAAAAATATAAAAAAAACACCTCAAGATTTGCCTAGAAATTTGCATTGTGGCACGATTCGCGTCGATTATGTGACGTCAGAGCGATCGCTGTAACGACATTATCGATGTGCAAGTGAGTGAGAGAGAAAGAGGCTAATACCCTGTAAAATATAGCTGAGCTCGGAAACTGAACTGCATTTAAAAACTATTTGATATATCTATTTTTCTCTGTTTGTCTGCTTGTCTTTCCTTCTCTCTATCTAAATATCTCCAAATGGTTTCTAAAAATTCAGTTGCAATCTTATTATTAAAACATGCAACTTTAGCTTGTTAACTAATCCCTCGGCACATACTAATTTTTTTCTTGACTTTTTTGCAGGGTGTACGAAAGTTTAATTTGATTGACTGCGGCTTGGGCAAAACTTTAAAGCTGCCGGCACTAGCAGCCGACACCAAAAGCAACAATTACAAATTGCAACAGCAACAACAACAACACCAACAAACAGCCTCAGCCAACTTTGCCCCAGAGTCAAGTTGGCCGTTTGACCGCTTGGCTCGAATTGCGAATGCAAATTGCGAATTTTTGTGGTCATTGTTAAGTAAAGGCCATAAATAGGCGCACAACAGCAACAACAACAGCTAAAAAAGCCAACAACAATGCAAAAATAATTTTATTGTCAACTCAAAACTTTGCATGGCTGTAAAATAAAATGGAGATCTGCGGAAAGAGAGAGAGAAGGAGAGAGAAAGAGTTACAGACAGCTTAGAGGCAGATAAAGATACATATCTGGCTAAAGCTACATCTGTAGCTACAGATACAGCTCTAGCTACAACTACAGCCATAGCCACAGTTGCAGATACATCTCTAGCTACATCTACAGATACATCTCTAGCTCCATCTACAGATACATTTCTAGCAGCAAAGCTACAGACTACAGATACATCAAGACAGTTGCAGATATAAATTCTTGTTTATGCGCTTCGAGTAACTCTCCCCCTCTACTCATGCCTCCCTCCTCCTTCACTTACTGCAACAGAAATCATTCAGTTTTTAGTCTCGACATTAATGTGGGCGTGGCTGATTTCCTTATTGGCACACGCTTGTCACTTTCGGTTTCTCTTTGCCTCTCTCCACTCCCTACTCCTTCTCTGCTTGCTAATTCATTTCAATTATACAATTGCCGGTTCCATCTGCCAACGGCATCTGCTTTGCTTTCCTTTATTCGCATATCGTATGCCATATATCGTAAACGTTTATCGTACATGCACATGTCATGCCTCTCTCTCTCTCTCTCTCTCTCTCGCTCTCCCCCCGTCATTATGCCGATCCGACGACCGTCTAATTGCCGCTAGTTCTTCGTCTTCGCCTTATAATCATCATAATTGCCTCCACAAGGGGTGTAAACCGAAAGATCTTGCAGAAACCGAAACCAAACAAGAAGAAGAATGAGCCGAGTGTACGAGAGGCCTTGTGATCATCATCATCGTCAGCGACGCCTTCGAATTGTGTCATAAAATCTTAATAACACCTCGGAAAATACACGATATTACGATGATCGTGAAATCGATTGTAATGTGTATATTTCTTGAAGAATTTCTAGTAGAATTTAGACGATATTACGATTGAACATTATCTAATACTATACTTTGCAAACTCTCTATATAGCATGTTATTTAAGCATCAGCGAAGCACTATATAGTTTATAACAGCCTAGCAACTTAATAACCTTTAATTTAGATTATATTTCTTAGCTGTTTTTGATATACATTTAAATGATGGAACTTTAAAAATATCGTGTATGTTCTCTACGATTAGTATTACAATTTATAACCAGATTATAGATATAAGCTAGGACCGAGTGTTTGGCTTATTTAGCCTTCTTCTATATAGTATTTCTACTTCAGCGTAGTCCTATATATTTCAATACAATCTAGTATTATATATTTGTTTATGCTTTCTCTTTAAGGTTTTACCTTCTTTGGCCTTGGAGCTTGTTAGGCTATGGCCAATGTGATTCCAGAAATTGAGGCGACACCCGAACACCTTCATCTCCTTGACGCGCTCCTTCATGTTGCCAATGACGCTCGTTTCGGCCAGGCTTACGCAGGGAATCATCACAAAAGGACGAACAAGCAGACACGATTTTTTTCGTTTCGTTTCTTATCTTTTTTGTTTTTCTTACTCTGTTTCTTTCGTACTTTTCACACGTCTATATAATGTATTTATTCTATATATTCATAAGCTTAATCTGTTGGGAATTACGATATAAATTAAAATTAGCAATCAATTGTGGCTAATTTATGATTTGAACTGTTTGAAAATTATTCAACGCGTTGTAGCACTTTTTTTGTTTGGTAATTATTTTTGTGTTTGACAGTGTCACACACACGCACACACACACGTGTTGGTTTACTTGGAGTTTCGTCTGCTTTTGGAGGCTTTTCAAGTGCACGTTCAACGCTCGCGGAAGCGACTTTTTTGTTAGTTATTGCACGCTTTAATTGCCAAAAAAAAAATTCAATAATAGATTGCGAAAGTTGTACGCAATATTTAAGCTATCAATCAAATTAAATAGAAAAAAAACATCTAAGATAAACTAGTCACAATTGTAGCAAGGAATGCGACCAAAAGATACTCTGTAAATGACGAAGATACATAGATATCTCGCAAAAAGCTGAGTTAATCTAGAATCTGGCAAGAAACCATGAAAGAGCGAAGCAAAATTGAAAGAAAATGTGTGTACGATCTGTAAATACCACGTAACTCTTCATAGAACCCAAGATCTACCTTGATCTATGCACATAGCTATGCTTGAAGCATCATACCCCACTTGGTTCCGCAATTCTAATTGTCAATTCTCGCTTACGCCAATAAATCAATCAATATTTGAAAACATCCACAGCTGCAGTGTTTTTTTTTTTATTGCAAGATCTCTTGATTGATGTTATTAAACTTCAAAAACGTGCTTTGTTTGCATTTGCATTTGCTAATCAGAAATTCCAAAGGCTCCGAAAAGATTCTGCCATGAAAACATAAGCTCAAAAGAGTAAGAGAATAATCAAGTAGAGAAGAATATTATCAACAACACAGACAGCATAAATAATTACAATAAATGAGGTTAGTTTTCTTGTAGCTAACGATAATGACAGAAGATCAATGAATAATGCTGCTGCGGATGATCACAAACGCTTGAGGTTGCCCCAAAAAAATGCTGCATATGTATCTATGATCGATCTATTGACATGTCAAGTCAACAATCCAATTTCGATTATCGATTTTTCCAATTCCTCAACGCAAAAGCGTAAAATTTATTTATTTGCGGTGTCTAATAAAGTAGAGCAAGAGTTCCACTTGAACTCCACTTTGGAGTGATCTCTCTGCACGCACGCAACCCTGACAACCCTGAAGATTCATATTGATCATCATATTAAATGGAAACTAGAACGCTTTTCATTTCCAATTCAATTTATCATTGAGTTCGAAATTGAAACAGTACGCAGAGTTTCAATTAACAACGCAGCTGGCGATGTTGATCATAGCGATAATGATAATGATCGTGATCGTGATGATATATGATTGTATATTAAAAATATTTCCACAATCTATACGATGATCGCGCGAAACCTTGAACACCACATAAAGCGCCCAGCATATACTCAGCCATACCTTCATCCAAGCAAAATACCCACGTATCTGTATCTATTTGTTCAAGTATCTTAGTGGCTTCGCATCTTTGTCGCTGCCGTAGGCACAGTTCAATGAGCTAACTGAGTTGGACTTGAAGTTGGCTGCGCATAATTAACAACAATTTCGACTTACAATAAATCAAAAAAACACGAAAAACTAACGCTTAAAAACGGAACTGAAAAAAAAACGGCTAAAAAAGCCTATTTGCTCATTACGACACTCGTTAAAGAGGGAGTGGCTTGCAGTACGAAACAAAAAAAACTATAAAATTCTGTTTAATGTGTGGGAATTGTAAATCATACTCTTTTCTAGGTTTTCTAGCTGAATACAGTAAACATCTTTCAGTTGCCTAACTGCACACGGAACTTTCATCCAGATATAACTGTAGTTAAAAAAATCCGATGAGATCAAATGATATATGTTATTAAAAAACCGCTAAAAGAAGCGTGAAAGATGAGACCAAAACAAAACACAGTCTCGGATGGGATGGGATGAGATGGAATGAGATCCAAAGAGAAGCGAATGTAAATTGAACTTGTTTCGACCTTGCCAAAGAAAGCGCGTGAGAATGCAAAAATTTAGGAGCGGGGCGTGGCAGGCAGACAGCGCAGGGAAGAAAGAAAGCAAGCAACCGTTTTGACCTGATTCAAGCAAGCAATAAATTAACAAAGCACAGCGAAAGAGCGGGGCAAAGGAAATACACGAAAAAAAAAACAAAGAGAAAACAAAGAGAAAAAACAAAATCATAATAATAATAATCGTATAATAAAAATTTAAAGCGGTCAAGCGTTGCGACTTTCAAAGCCGATCGCAATGAGGTGAAGGGAAGCAGGAGTAGAAGCAGAAGAAGCAGGAGGTACTATGGGCCGCTTTCGCTTGTCAGCAGCCAAAAAAAAATGAAATGGGCACGTTGCTGACCTTGACCCAAACGCTGCGAACAATAAATATGCAATTTTTACTGCAACCGCCGTATTGTGCGATTTACAGCAACCCTGGTGCACTCGCCCTCTCCTTCTCTCTCTCTCTCTCTCTCTCGCCCCCACTCTCTTACACACGTTCGCGAGTCAATTTGCTTTTCGGGTAAATTGCTAACGGTACACACGCTTGTAAAGCGAGATGGTAATCAGAAAGAGAGTGAAGAGAGATAGAGAGAGGGGTAAAGAGTGAAGGGAAGAGATTGAAACTTGTTTGCACGATTTGTTATTGTTGTTTTTCGCTGGTTTCGTGCGCAACCTTCGAGATTTTTGCACTGAGGGAGACAGGGAGAAAGGGAGAGAGACAGAGGGACGGCATAACCACAACAAAAGCAAGTAAATAACAACAGCAACAACAACCTTTTTATAGCCTCAAAGCCGAAACAACCGTTAGCCAAAGGATCGCGCTCAGACGCAGACTCAAAAGAGACAGGGAGAGGGGCTGCGGGAGAGCGAGAGGGAGGCTGCGTCTCCAGCTCCGTCTCTGTGTTTCTGTCGATTTTCCGCTGCTCAGGTGAAAATGCATTTTCTCAAAAGGTGCATAATTAACCCACGTCTCTCTATCTCTCTTACATTGCATTGCTACACTACCTGCAAATGCCACACGCACGCACAGACCGCTCCTAACCGATCCTAACTATCCCAATTACCGTACATCGCTGCCCATTTGTTCGGTAAGCGTTATTTCGGGTATTTTATGATCTTTCCTTCTTCTTTACTATTTTTTTTTTGAAGATGCCAATCGCATTTACCAAGAATTATCAACAGGTTACTTGGGTACGGTAGCGCTATCAAAATATTTGTAACTCCCATGTCATTTACGAGCAGGTTACATTACAAATTGAGTGTGTGTGCGTGTTTGTGTTTGAGTGCATTTTTTTATGTGTGTATTATTTTTTTTCTTTGACTTTTTAACGACAATTTCAAGCCGAACATTTAATGGCAGCTCTCCCCGCCGTCCCAGCCCCGCCCAGCTACCATTTTTTATGGTCAGCTTTCTTATGAAAGCCAACAACAGAATCTTTATTTCAACACGAAAGCTTCGGGTTTAATTGATTTCCATTGAAACTTGAAACGGCACTTTTAATGCTCGACTAGATAAGGGAACGCTCTGTCAGAGTGCAGGAAAATGCAAGATCTTTAGTTACCTTTTTTAATGATTCACTTGAAACTGACGCCTAGAGACACAACAAATATATCCCTTAATATGTAGTTAACCCTTAAAATTCTTCTGTAAAAAGATTCACTTTGAAAAACTTCAAGAGAAACACATAATATTGCTAGAAATAGCTCTAAATATTATACAACTGAATAGTAAACCTCAATATAGGATCTCTAGATGTGATACAATGACAGTTTTTTAGATATTACTATGCAAAATCTATACAAACCTCTGTGAAATCTGAAGAGAACAACCAAGGCTCTTACGGCACATGATGAAATACAATAAAAAGAGAACTACAATTTGTGAAAGAGACAATACTAAGCGGACGACTGATACGATTGAAGAACTTGAATAATTGTTAATGCCTGCCTGCCTGCCTGCCTGACATATTCCACAGACTTTTAACACTGTGCGTTACGTGATGGGAAGACTTAAGCACATTTTTGTATGCGACGTGCCTGGCCTCAACAGCAAATAATAAAATTTCTTGATAAAGCAAAACAAAACAAAACAAGAAAACCTAAACAACCAAAAACCAAGAAAGATCCACACTTAATTGAGAGAGCGAGAGAGAGAGAGAAGCAAACAAGAGATTTCAAGATCCTGTTTTCGAATTGAAATCCAAAAGAACAACATATTGAATTACACAATGTTAGAGAAGGGAAAAGGTCAAATTTCGGTACGGTTTGTTGTTGTAGCTACCTGCCTAATCGCTTGAATGGAGTAAATTGAGGTACACATACTCCTCGACAGGCGCCTGAGCACTAATTGGTTTCCAAAAAAAAAAAGATGAAGGAAGCAGAAAGCAGAAAGAAAAGAAAAACAAAAGAGTGACTATGAATTCTGCAAGAGTTGTTTTTAGGTTTTTGCTTAGGTAAATTAACACTTTGCTGCTGCGCGACACGTGCCCAGAGTGATTTACAGATATTATACGAGAGAAAAGAGAATTTACATATGAAAGAAACGAACAAGCATAAAGCACCTGAAAGCGAGCCCACTTTTCCCCATCTTTTTCCACATTATTTCGATGCGTTCTCATGAATCTCTCAAATTGTTTTTTACACACATAGAAACACACTCGAGTTAATTAACCAAACAACGCTGAAGATTTTATTTTTTTTGTTTTTCTTTTTTCGAGTTTTGTAGAAGCTGCGCAGCGTTAGATAAGCAACAACAAACTCGAAACCCAAAGCGGAAAGTCACAAAAACTGCGCACGCCAAAAAAGAAACAAGTTAAACAGCTTTGACTGCCCCGTTGCGGCGTTGCCAGCGTTGCCAGACTGTCGCCAATTCAAGCTCGCTCTCCCCCTACATATGTATGTAAATGTGTCGCTGCCTCTCTATCCCGCTGTATGTAAGGGTTTGCTTGCGCGTGCGTGTGTGTGTGTGTGTGTGGTGTGCGTGACATAAGCCACTTTTACTGTTAGAAATGCAATCGGATGCGCTCACAGCCGTCGTCGTCGACGTTGTTATTGTTACTTAGAATAAATTAAAAAAAAAAACTTTCGCGTTGAATAATTTTCAAACAGCTTCGCGCAATTGATTTATTTTCAATATACGTTTTTTTTTTGTTTGTTGCTATTACATTTTGTAACCGTTATTTATGGCCGTGTGTTACACTTTAAGATCTTCACTATGTGATTTTCTTATTTTTTTACTTTTCTTTTCTCGATTTTACTGGTGTGTTGCGTTTTACATTTTGCTGCCGCCACGTTTTGCTCATTAACGAAATGCAATTAACTCTGACGCTCAGTGTGCGTGTGCATGTGTGTGTTTGGTTGGTTATTTGACAATTATCATTGCATGACTTTGGCGCATTGTTTCACTTTTTATATTTGCTACTTTTGTCGCCTCAATGGCAAGCGCGACTTGCGACGCCAAGTAAGAAATGAATGCGCAAATCGCGACGATATGATTTTAAAAACTTGCCGAATCGAATTTTGAATGGCACACGCGACAACAACAACAACAACAGCAAGTACTAGTAGTAGTTGTAGTTGTACAGCAGCGCAGCGCAGCGAAGAGCGCGCAAGAGCAACAGCGACAGCGACGAATGACGTACGAATAATGATTAAACAACGCGAGCGCGAGCAGCGCTTTCCTTAAGCCTGTTGCGCACTCGAAGACGGCTCGTAAGCAACTGAACGAAGACGCGAGTCGACACTGAGCGAACGAAGCAAGAAACCAGAGTTGAGGGCATGCTCAGAGCGAGAGAGAGGGAGTCGAGAGTCAAGTCGAGTGTGCGCGAGTGCGTGTGTGCGAACGATCGACTGAACGAAGACGGCGGTGGCAAGTGTGAGAGAGTGAGTGTGTTCTGAGAGTATGTGTGGAGCACAACATTTTGGGAGTTGACGGCTGCCATATGGGAGGGAAAAGTACATAAACAAAAGCAAGCAAAGCAAAGCAGCAATAAGAACGCATTGCAGTTGTTGTTTAACATACTGAAGATACAGACAGACTCGTGTACATGTGCGTGTACACACACACACACACAGACACATGCATGGTATGGGCACAAAAATATCATGTAGCTGTTGTTGTTTCTGCTGCCTGCAGCCTGCAGCCTAAGCAAATCAATGAGCACACTTACAGTTAAAGTCAGTCGAGAGAGTAACAAAGAAGAGAGCAAGCGAACGAGGGAGTGTGTGCAGGTTAATAAGCATACACAGTGCAGACATATAAAGTTCTAAAGCGCGAGCAGGAAGTGCTGCAAGCAAGTTCTTTTTTTTTCTCTCTATTCGACACAAAGAGCCAGAGAAAGAGTGGGAGAGCAATGCCTGCATCTTTTTGGCTGGCTGCCAAAACGGAGCTGCGGATGCAGACATTGACGACGGCTGATATCAATAATGTGGCGCAATTAGGTAAACATTTTGGCCAGCAACAACAACAACAACAAATAAAATAATTTGTTCGTTCGTTTCTTGTGCAATTAGTTGGCATTTTTTGTGCCTAATCTGGACGGAAATTTGCATAAACAAAGCTGCTTCCAGACAAAAACAGACAAGCAATGGTAATAATCGCCGTTAAACAGTTGTCAAATGGCCGCAAGATTAATTGGTAAAAGGCAACGCCAAAAATAAGAATTTCGCGAAAGCACACGAAGCGGACGCCCAGCGGCGACGGTGATGGCGACGGCGACGTCGACTGCGCCGCAATGGTTGCTGCTGCTGCGGAGGCTGTTGCTGAATCTGATTTCCCACGTTTAGAACGAATCACAACAGAAACGCATCATTAATCATGGCAGCGACAGACAGAGCGAGAGAGATTGAGAGAGCGACACAGCGGAGAGCACGCGTGCAGGAGAGCGCCAAAGCGGGAGAGAGCGCCTAAAACTTTGAGGCCTGCATGAACAGGCACAAAAAGCGCGTTTGAATTCTGTCTGCGTTGGCTTTGGGGCTTTGCTTTCGTTTTGGACGCTCTGCGTTGCGCTGCCTGCGGCTCTGCTTGGGTTTTCTGCTCTTTTCATGGTCAATCACCCTACGCTTTGAAAGGAGACAGCAACAAAGGCGCCTAATTACAATCATTTGTGACTTTCAAATGGGCAACGGGGTGGACTGTAAGTGGACTGTGAGTGGAGGCTAGGCAAAGCCAGATAGCAAGCGAGAGCGAGTTAGGTATATTAATCAGTTGCAGTTTCGCATGATCCTCGCTCCTCAGCAAGTTCATTGCACGTGTGCCCCGCGACACACACACACGCGCGCACGGACGCACACTAGACACAATTTTTGTTTACTTTTTCCCATTTCCAGAGGCTGAAGACAGCAACCGTACCCGAACCCGAACCCAAACCCGAACCCGAACAACAACAACAACGACAACGAAACAATTGGCCTGGCAAAAACCAGTTTTCACTCACCAATTTTCGCTCTTTGGACGCTCTTAAATATCGAACTGGCTTTTCGGATACAACCCGAAAAACAAAAAAAAAATGAAACCAGTTTCCAGTAACTTCAAGGAACTCCAAGTCTCTCTGGCAACTTTGCCATCTCCATCTGAAACTCTCAACTCCGCGGGGGAGTCCAAAGGAAACAGAAACAGAAAAAAATACAAAATACGAAAACCGATAAAGTAAAAACAATAACTGCAATAGAAACCGAAATTCAAAAGACTAAACTCTTAAATCAAATAGTTTTTAACTATGTTAGTAGATGTGCCCGACCATATATACCCATTAGTAAAATTATTTCCTAAATAACTTCTTTATTTATTACACAATCGCTATTTAATTTGCAGCAATTATTTGTCTGGAGATAATTATTGTTTACACCATACAAAAAGATTGTTCTATTACTTAAATTACTCCAGCAATTCGTTTTTTTCCGATATTGTGGGCAAGAGAGGGCGTGGCCACATTCTAAAACAAACTTACACTGCGTGCAACAGGTGTGCATATTGCCAGCAAATTTAATAGATCTAGCTTTTGTCGATCCTGTAATAGGTACACATGAAAATGACTATACCGATAGTTTTTAATAAGAAATAAATCTTTCAGGACTACACTATACTTGAAAGCCCATAAAACACAGACTACTTTAATAAGTTTCATAAGTGCAGCAAGCTAGGTAAGAAAGGGCAGAAGGTAGAGCGAAACCCTTCGAAGTAATAGAGAAACAACTGAGGCTTCTCTACGCAACTCGCACACTTGAGTTCTGCTTGTCGTTGTCATTAGACGAGAACTGGCTCGTTTTATGGGACAGAAACCCCCATTATAATCACAGACATGAAACTATTTTCGAAGCACTTAAAAACAAGGCGCATAAATCTTAAATGTGAAGCTTGACAAGAGGAAAGTGGGGAAACTGGAACGGAGCTGGCAACGATCGTAAAAACTGCGACTATCTGTAGATTTTCAATGCCTTTGTCTGTTGTCAATTACAATCTCGGGAAGAAAAAGAAAAGGGAAAAAACCCCAAAAAGGATGAGACACAATAATTAATTGCAGCTGTGATCCGGGGGATACGGGAGCTGAGTGCGTGGGTGTTGCCAGACTGGAGAATGCCAAGACCATGGAGAGGCTAATTTATTGTAACGGCAACTGACAGTTGGCTCGCGTCTGTAGTGGAACAAAGAACTGCGTAAATTCCTTCGATCATTTCGCAAAAACCTCTTTCTGAAGACTTTCTTCTGCCAACCTGGAGCACTTTCCTTGCTTCTCTCTCTCTCTCTCTCTCTCTCTCTCTCTGGACTGATAAATTTAGCTGACTGCCTGGCGCGACCTGATTAACGCTTGCACTCGAAATGACTTGCCACATCCGTAGCAGACTCAACGGCAACGCCTTTTCCTTTCCCCAACTCGTTAGGGGTAGCCCTAAATTTGAAAATTGTCAGAGCAGACATGGCATGTCTGTCGGGTCTAATCTGATGACACAAATGTCTTGATCGAAATCAGCAAAGTAATTGCCTTGACATGGATGGGAAAAGTTTAAACAATGGAAATATTCCTTTGGCATAGGGGTGCGCATGCAGGACAACGAGCACAAAGGATAAATGAGAATAATGAACAAGAATGTGACACATTTTCCAAATGATAATTGCATTCAAATGAGCGTGAGGGATCAACGAGAAAGATAGGAAAGCTGGGAAAACTAGTAGAAAAAGGGAGTATTCATAGTTGTAGATTAAATTTGACTCTCGAACAGAATGCTTAATAGAGCTGTTAAGTCTAACTAAGTCTAGCTACGTTAGGTTCCCTACCTACTGCCTCTTTAAGGCAAATTTCAATAGCTTACAGCAAAATAAAGTTTATGTTTTGTGATTGTACTGCATAAGAAAACTGGGAAATATGCTGTAGAATAAGGCAAATAAATTGTCGAAGACTGTTGGTCTTAAAATTACCTTATAAAACTGATAAGTCTAGCCAACTAGCTGAGTTATCTCAGTCAGTCAGTTAGCTATCTACTGCCCCCTCTAAGGCAAAGTTCAGCTAGCTATCTTGATGGATCAAACACAGATAATTAAAGTTTGTTTTGAGACAGTGAATCACCCTTATTATATGACTATACTATATATTGTATATACAAGCAGCTTCTCTCGGCAACCTTCAATTGTTTGCTGCCGTCATAATACTCGGAATTCGCAGGCAGTCGATAGCCGCAGTTCCAGACCGAGACCCAGACCCAGACCCAGCCCAGCTACCAACTCGCAGCCAAAGTTGACCGCCAGCAGTATTGGCAGGTTGCATTAGACATCGTTGTTGTTGTTGTTGTTGTAGCTGTGTTTGTTCCGGCCACACACAAAGCGCGCTGCCAACTTGTGCAAAGTATCTGCACATCTCGCAGATACTTTCTGCTCATTAACAGCTTAGGGAAACGACGCTGCCGTCGCCGCGCTCGACAGAGAGCGATAGAGAGAGAGAGAGAGAGAGAGAGAGAGAGAGGGAGAGAGATGCCGCCACGTAGAGCCGAGCTACGACAATGTGTCAAATTGCGCAAGGCGACAGGAAGAATGAAAAGCGCTGCGAATGGCAAACATGTGTGAAAAGGCAGTGTAAATAAAGCAGGAGGAGTAAGAGTGGAGGGGTAAGGCAAGTGCAGTGCAGTTGTAGATGCCGGCCTAACTGATTCCCAACTCCGAATACTTTCTTGCACTCGTGTCACGACACGCGCTCCGCTCTAGCTGCACCTCTCCCAAAAGTTCTGCCTCCGACAACTCCATTTAAGTGCACGGCCGTGCCTAATGAGCATCATCATCATATACGACGCTACGCTCTCTTTAAGGTGAAAGCTCAATCCATGAAATTGAAATCCGAGCGACTCCTCAACCTACTCGAGCCCGCTCCTGTGCCGTACCACCTTCTCCGGCTTCTACCATGACGAATGCCTCCCGTGCTCGTTTTATTGCCACATGTTGCAATGGAAAAGAAAACAAAGCCAGGCGAAACAAAACAAAAACATCTTCCTCCATATGTACAAACCCCATTCAGCTCCAGGTTCAGCTATTCCACATGGTTGCCCTCTGTCGGGTCTGTCCATGTCTGCCTCGTATGCCTGACTATAAATAGACAGTGAGGGAAGAGAGAGAGGAGGGACATGCAGCTGGAGAATAGGCCACCACAAACTGCAGGGGTTGGAGCATCGATTGGGCGTATAATTCCCCAGCGATTGAGCAGGACGCTGCAACTGGGGGAGATTAAGAGGGTGCTTGAACCGCTGCAAGTCCAAAGTAACAAAGAATTTTAATCAAACTGCAAACACTGCACGCGCGTTTGATTCTAGATAGACTAGAACAGTATGGGAAAACATAAGGATTTGTTATCCAGAGAGTATGAGACCTCCTCTCCAACGATGGTAGTACGGTTTGATCTGATGAAACTTGGCAAATTGAGAAGATGCTCAAGGTGTATCAAGTTGGAGCCCCTGCTCGCAAATTGAGCTTGAAATATTGAGAGGGTGCGTTACGAGTCCACAGCATCACACTGTTTCAATTAAGCGCCAAGACTGTCACCCAACATCACATCAATTGAGCGTGTTGTGCTACCGAAACGGTGTAGACTAGTAGGATATATGGGAACTTGTTACACTGAGAGGGTGCCTAAGCCGTTGCCAGTCTGAGCTGAAAGATAACTCCCAGTGGACATGATCTGTTGGAAATTAGAATATTGAGAGGCTGCCGGTAGGTACTTTCTTGCTTTGAAAGCAAACCCAAGAACTATTCCCGAACGAAGTCAACCATACGTAACTCAAAATTCGCTTTGAACCGCAAACCGAAACCACTTAATCAATTACCCCGAGCACTTACTTGGATTGTTATTGGCCTCACGCCAATGGGTCGCGGCACAGCAACCGAAGGTGCTGCGTGACAGGCCCTTGCAGCAGCTCCACTTCTTGCCGGACCAAAGACCCGGATGATAGCGATACGATTTCGGAGTGTTACTGTCCTCGCACACTGCAACGAGAGGAGAGGAGAGAGCGGTTGGGGGGAAGCGGGGCAGAAACAGGGAGAGAGTGTGGCATTAATAAAGGTTTTTGATACACAGATGTGGGTTAAGCATTGTCTGTCTTTCTGTCTGTCTGTCTATCTCTCTGTCTGTCTGTCTGTCTCTCTGCCTGTCTGTCTGTCTGTCTGTCTCTCTCTCTCTGTCTGTCTGTCTCTCTGCCTGTCTGTCTGTCTACTTGGTGCGATGATAATGATGATGATGATGATGATGACTCCGTCGCGTTGGCTTATCGTGTGCAACCGATTGGCAGCTGTGCAACAGCATCGGCAGCATCTGTGGCATCTGCAGCTTTTTGTGGTCTTTATACCCTGCATGATACGAAGGGCTACAAGGGGTTTACCTTAGCTGTTGAAGAAGCTAAGACTAGAGAATTTGACATGAGGATGCCTAGTTGTCCTATGCTTTCTCTAATGTAGAGTAATATCCAAATATTTATTAACTTTAACTTTTGTTCCCTCACTGCTACAGGGTATTTTACTGTCTATCAGTTCGCACACTTTTTTGTTTTTTTGGGGTCATCATCGGATCATGCCGTGCCGCCAGTGCCAGTGCTTTTGCTGTACGCTTACCTTGCCTTATCGCTCGTATCCACTCGCTGCGCTCCTTCTCGCTGTTGGCTATCACGTAGAGCGTGTACTGCGGCACCGCGCGACCCACCAATTGCCCCTCGTTGCCGTTGACCGAGTGCTGCTCCGTCTGCAGTTGCTTCTGCTGTTGCTGTGCGTTGTCTGTCGTCGACGTCGTCTCGCAGTAGCCCACTTGAAACGGATAACCCTGTTAATGGTTAATGGTTTAACGTTAATGCTGAATGTCGATGCGAATCAATAACGTATCGCAATATCGTATACGTTATTGGTAGGAGGGGCGGACTGGCCAACTACTCACATCCGGCGCAAAGGGATCACCGCCCTCGCCGTTAACTCGCGCCTCCTCTACAAGGCGAACGCCTTTCAGATTTATTCGTCCACGTTCACGTCGTCGCTGAAAGAGAAAGGAAGATGAAGTTAAAGATTATTGAAATTGTGTCTTATTGGAAATGAAAGACGGTAAAATTTATGCTATGAAAGGGTAAGAGTTAAGTGGCAAGGGTTACAAGATAAATTGATTAAAATTTGAGAAATTGATTGAAATGCAACGTTTATTGAATGCATGTCTTCATTTAGGGTTAAAGGTCAAAACGCTTTTACATAGGGTTTCGAATAGTTGATGTGAAAAATCTAAACGGTTACAGATTTTCATATATATTTCCAAGTGATTAAGCACCTTTACGCGGTCTGAGCAATATGCTGATACCCGTTTGCAATAACAAAATATCAAAGGTCTTTAGAAGTTGCCTCTGTTACAGTTAAAAGTCTAATTGATTGCAGAGTTACCTACAGATCTTTCTGCGATCAAGCCCGTACCTTCCAAAATGCTCTTAAAATATCAAAGGTCTAAACACTTCGAGAGTTTTTCTGTAGTTGCCTCTGCTACTGTTGGAAGTCTGATTGATTACAGAGTTTCAAGGACTACTCCATAGTGTAGGTAATACCCTGTTAGCCTTCTCGACGCTGTGAACACGTTAAGGACCCAAGTCAAGGGTCTAAGGGTTTTTGGTATTCTTTTTGTATTGTATATGGGTTACACGACCAAGGGTAAGTAAGACCCTCCTAAATGTTGTCAAGGATTGTTCAACCCCTCCGAGAGTGAACCTTCCTTAATGCATTTAAGAACAAGGTATAATTTGCACAGTAAAACCAACAAGACGACAGAACCCTCTCTCTCCCCCCCACCCCTTCAACTTAAAAATGCAACTGGGTAGGGGTAGGAGCAACCGTGAGAGGGCTTCGCGACTTAATAAAGTGCCAACGAAATATTCGCCAGCTCTTTCTTGGGGTTTCTTTTTTTTTTGGTTTTTTTTCGGGCTTGGCATTCCACTTGGCGGCACTTAAGCAGCCACGTCCTGTGTCCTGGCGCGAGGGTAATTTCTGTTGCACGTGTGCAACAAGCTGAGGCTGGTTTGAGGCGGGCGTGGCAGGAGTAAGACTCGCTGCATGCTCAATTAAGTCAACATAATTGGCCTAATTGACTTGACAAGGCTTAAAAAAAAAATAGGAAGAAGCTCAAACCTAAAGCTGCATTCCTTTGCTCAGCTTTAGCTCTTGCTTCTTGTCATATTCTTTTCTTCTTTTCGACTAGTCGTACTTTGGGATAGAGATAAATCTGTAGGAACACACGCGACGTGGCGTCGGCGAGTGAAAAGCAAGGAGAGAGAGAGAGAGATAAGCACGTCGTCATCGCCATCGTCGTCGTCGTGTCGCTTAGCCCCCTTTTGGCTTATCGCAGCAGCAGCAACACAAAGTGAGGCAACAACATAAAAAAGAAAAAACTTTAGCAGCTACAAAGTTGACACAAAGACCTCAAATAAACGAGCTGAAGATTTCGAACACGAACAACAACAGAGTGTAGAAAGAAAAAACCTCAAAAAATAAAGCAAGAAACACTTTACTCAAGTAGTGGCAAGAAACCAGGGCAGCCAGCGTCTTGGGGTCATCCGAGGGGGAGGCCAGGCCAGGGTAGCGCACAAAATAATGATGATAAAATTGAACTTCCTTTGTGGGATCTGCACACTCAAGCAACAAGTCTGTCTGTACATTCAAATTGCGCTTCATATTTGGGTTAATCCCGAAACCCAACAAAGTAGAAACGGGAAAATGAAATGAAAATGAATTCTCTTTCTCTCTTCTCTCTCTCTCAAGTTGCCTGAAAACGAAATTGAAATTGAAACACACTTGAGCAAGACACGCACTTTCAATTGGCTTCCTAATTCGTGAAGAGTTCACACAGAACGAGCGGAAGAGAGCTGCATTTATCTATAATTAGGCTCGATAATGCTCTCCCCATGAAGATCGTGCGAGAAATTTGTTGGAAACAAGTAAAGAAAGCAACAGTTGAGCGCGCCGGACTGCAAATACCCTTCTATCGATTTTTACGCCAAATTAAACTTTTTTAATGTTTTTTGCTATCTTTAGTAATCATATATTCCACTTTATGATAGCCTTCTACTCTATGACACATCAAATGAATATAAAAAAGATGTTTAAATAAAGCTCTTAGATCGTTAAACCAGACTCTCATTCCTTGCTCTGTTAACTCTTTCTCAGTTATCGGTTGGAAAAGAACTTTCTTTCACTACAAGGAGGTAGTCTGGGAAGCTTAGCTTGAAGGAGAAGAGGGTACCCTATGACACATCAAACCAGTATAGAAAATATGTTTAAAAAAAGCTCTAAAATTGTTAAATCAGGCTCTCATTGCTTTCTCTGTTAACTCTTGCTCTCTTATCGGTTGAAAATAATTAAAAGAACTTTCTTTCACTATTCTTTTCACGTAGCTAGTCCGCAAGGAGGAGGAAGTCAAAGGGGAGAGAGTAACACAGACAGAAAAAAAAAACGATGCCACAATTACGACAGAGACGAGCATCAGCATCGTCAAAGGTTCCAAGTTCTGAGGCTTCCTGCACATCATTCCGTTCTAGCATAGTCAGTCATGTCGTGCCACTTTCTAATGAATAGGCCAGAGAACTAGCTGAAAGCGGAAAACTCAACGGAAAACTGAGGCAATTGAAATGGAAAATGGAAAATCTGAATGATGGCCTAGTTGTGTGTGTGTGTGTGTGCGAGTGTGTGTGGCATAGTTGAGAATCATGGCAAAAGTTTTGCAAATGTTGCCACGGGGTGAACGAACTGAACTGCGCCATGTGTGGCACGCTGCTGTTGCACAAATTGGCAAGCTGCGACATGTGGCAATAATAAACGGGCAAATGAATGAGGGGAACACAGCTGCCTCTCTCTCCCTCCCCCTCTCTCTCACTGTCTCTCTCGCTGTGATTTCACATTGAAAACGCAACCGCAGAAAATTGACAGCAATTAAGCAGCCCAAAAAGGAGAGCAAGAAGCAGCAAGAAGACGCGAGTAGAAGAAGAAGAAGCTAAAGTAGAGGGAAGACAAGTTACTGAGCAAAATAAGCAACATCATAATAATCATATATATGTACATATGAACATGGTGGTTCCCTTCTACTTCTTCAACGAAATCGAAAGGCAGCGAAAGTCAATTAATGCCACATTAATCAAAATTGCCCTTAAAATGCAGGCGTAACGGACCAAGCGGTGGGCGTGGCAAGTGTTGAAAGTATGAGTTGAGAGCATAACTAAGAGAAACTCAATGGTAACTAAATATAAATAATGATCTTGCAAGATATAACTCAATTTCTGTTGCTGAATGGAAAGTTTAAAATATAAACGAAAGTTAAGAATGAAAACTCATTAGGTTTGTGTTAAATATTAATTACAAATGCTGTAAAATATCGATATCGAAATGATATTCTGATATATAAATGCGAAAAATAACGATGTTATAGCTGGCTTTGTTGAACCATCAGGAGAATATTGTACTTCAAATATGTTAAGTTAGAGCAGGCTATAGTTATCGGTACGATTAACATAACTATCGGCGGCTTTTTTGTTTCGATATTACACTATCGATAGAGTCTATGCACTGCAATTAACTTGAGCAAAATCATGCTGAATCAAACTAAATTTTGCTTAAATAATTTAGGCATCAGTGTGGCACCCCGAGACGCACCGCTAAAACCCAAGAGAGACCCTTCCTTTTTATCGGTCTAAAGCAATTTCCGCAACACACACACACACAAGGAATATTTACTTAAGGGAGTAATACAATATGGCAAAAAAGGACGAAACAGCTTGAAACATGAAACGGCACAAGGCGATCGGCCTTTGTTTAGGGTCTCAATGGGCACAACGAGAAACGAACTCAAACTGGAACTGGAACTGAGTGTGGAACACCTGCGCATAATTGAAAGAACTGTCAAAGCAAATGCGACAGGTAGGCAACAATAGAAAAGAAAAAAAGACTAAGAAAAGAAGAAAATTGCAATTGAATTGTTACAAAAAAAAGAAAAAGAAACGGAAGTGCAGATACAAATATATTTAGGGACAATGTAGGTGAAACGTTATACCAAAACAAGTAAGGAATGAGTTACAGAATTGTATAAAAAATATGTTAAGCGAGATTGTAACAATATTGAGTATAAAATTTGATAAGCAAACAAAACTATTGCTAAGACGCAAAGATAAAGATTTCAACTCAACGTAAATTAGATAGGAATAGCTAGTTTTGAAAAATGTATTTATTTAAAAGAAATACAGATAAATTATATGGTTTATTTGTATGTACGGATGGATAAATAATAGATATTGCAATATAAGCAAGTATCTAGTAGAACTCACGGTAGATCTTCAGTTAAAAGAACTAACTTTATAATACAGTTTTTTCTCAATAACTTTTCGCTGCCTTAACTCGTATGACACATGGCTAATTCCTGGAAAAAGCACATCTATTTTCTTTCATTCCTCGCATTTTAATAGGGGTAGCCCCTCGAAAAACTCCACCCACGTTCGTAGATCGACTGAATGTTCTACTAATGTGCAACTAATGAGGCAATTCAGAGTGTGGCGGCAACTTAAGCTGCTTGCCCGCACTCAAGAGACGAGAGTGCAACCTTTCAATGTTGATTAATGTTGCAGGTGTGTGTGTGTGTGTGCGTGTTGCATGCTTGAAATGCCAGCACAATAAACAACTTTGAGCTGCGTAACGAATGTGACGACCCGATTGACAATGGAGCAGCCAAAGGGGGGATCTGCGACGCGACGTCGCATGATTGATAATGCGCCCCCGGGCGCGCTTCTGATGCAGCTGACCACATGCCACATGCAGCGGTCGAATGATTGAAAAATTGTCTCATATAAATTATAACTGTAATAAAGAACGAGAGAAAGAGGTAGAGAGAGAGAGACATTCTCGAAATTTGTTCAGCTGAAATACAAGATCCCCAAAAAAAGAAACATAAAAGATACAAGATACATCCGTTCATTCACTCAATGTATCTAATGGTTTTTCAATTTCACGCTCGTTGAGATGGCACTGGACAAGAATATAGAGTATAGAATACCGCAAGATATGCTCGACTAGCAGATACCCTGCAATATGTAAAAAAGCCCAGCAAGTTGCTTGATCAATTGCTGAGAGCCGTATAAAAGACAACATTTGATCTGGTACCTGCACGTCCAGCTAATACCCTGTAAGCACTAAATACACAATCAAGCAGCATTCTGAAACATTGCGCAAACTCTTGAGCATGGTACTGTAAGAGACGTAGTTCAGTATGCAGAACACACTCAACACACAGATACCCTGTAGAGTGCACATACAACTAGTCAAATGTTCAAGCCATCTAACCAGCCTCCTTAGAGACATTCATAGGGTATGCTACAAAATTAGATGCATTTTTCCAATTAAAACTGGAAAAACATTTTCCAACAACTGGCGCATAATTTTGAGCATGAAAGGACATGCTTGGCTTGCGTCTGGTGCCTGCTTTTCGGTTCTCAGTGTAATTAATTTGGCGTTGAAAACATTCAGTCGTATCTTATGAATACCCGCTGCCCCTCCCCCACTCTCCAGGGAGCACAACCTGCTGACTCATGTCCACTCTGTCTGCCTGCCTCTTTTGTCTGTGCCTCTTCCTGTCTCTCTGTCTTTCTGTCGCTGTCCCTGTCCCTGTCGCTGTGCATCTACTAGATACATGATGACTTCCTTTTCGAGTTGAAAATTTGCATTATATATGTATGTAAAAATCTTGTATCTTTAATGCCTAAGCTATAATTTGCGTCCTGGGAAAGGCCGCCCAAGCATGAACTCGTTTTCGCTGGAATTTTCGGAACCAGCGATTAAATGATCTATCATCATAATGATCATTATAATCATCATTATCATTGCTGCAGTCTGGGAAAAACAAAAGCGCGATAAAACTACAGATAAGTTTGGCTGGAAAAAGTTCATTCAAGTTAGGCATAATTAAAATTATAAAAAAACGAGGAAAAAAAAGAAAGAAAAACGAGAAAAATAGAAAATCGAAGTCAAAGATGTGCCGCAGATAACATCAGGCACACACACACACACACGGGTGGCTGATCAATCAGCCAAAAAAGGTGTGCTATGCCTCTTCCCCCCCTCTCTATAAATATGAAAATCGTGACTTGAACGCTTAAAAAGCGCTTAAAACGTATTAAACAAACACATATGGAAAACTTGTGTAAGGCCGGAAAACTGACAAAGAGCCAAAGAAGTGGGAGAAGTGAGAGAAGAGCGAAGAAGAAGGTACATAGAAAGAGAGAAGAGATCTATAAAGGCGGGGAGAACTGTGCACATTATAAATGCGCTAAGGAAATTGTCAGTCATAAGGTCAAAAGGCAAAACCTACATAATCTTACAATTTCCCAATTTCAAATACCCTATCCTACCCTCACCCCACACTCTGCTATCTACCTCCTTCAAGCACATACATAATTACCAAGCGAGTGCCGCTCCATCGCCTTGACAGCTGTGGAAAAAACCCCTACGCATCGGCATTTCCAGCGATCTCCCTCCCCCTCTCTCTTTCTCACTCTATGCTTCGCTTCGTTGGCTCTCCAAATACTCTCCTTCTCCACTTCAGCTTCTTCTTCTTATTCTTCTTCTGCCAGAAGAATGATCCGCTCCGTTTCGACCTTTTGTCTATTTCCGAAACAATTTGTGTTTATTTTTATGTTTTT
This sequence comes from Zaprionus inermis, assembly GCA_018151445.1. NCBI lineage: Eukaryota > Metazoa > Arthropoda > Insecta > Diptera > Drosophilidae > Zaprionus > Zaprionus inermis. Next base: position 3,652,572 of record JAECXD010000555.1, read on the forward strand.
GATAAATGCATTTTACGAGGAGGTCGTACACGCTATCCCAAGCTGTGTAACCCCCGGAAAAAATGCAAACTATTTGGAATTCATTAATATCAAATGGTTTCTCAAGTATTTTAGGAACTTGGCTAATTTGACTTTATTGAAAATATTAGTATGTAGTAAATTTGTATTTGTTAGAAGTTTCCTATAGTGTTATAGGTCTGAAAACTTGTAAACTTAAAAAAATTTTGAAGTACAAAAATATAAGCATAGACATTACCGAAAACTTCAAAAAATTCATTGTGGTATCTATAATATAATTATTATTAAGACATTATTAAGGTACTGTTTTTTGTTGTGCGGATTCCTCACTTTATCGAGAATAATAAATAAATTATAGATTTTTCTTTTATATTATAAATTTAGAATACAATATAAGAAAACTCTCTTTAAATTTAGAAAGAACACAATTTGAATATCATAAATTCGTTGGCACATCCCCCACATCGCACTTTTCCACTACATATAGTGTTATTTTAGGCATTTCTCTGGCTAATCTCGCTAGCTCGCTACTTTATCGCATGCGAGAAATTTAGCATTTAGCATTTTTTAATGTGACACATTTTGACAGCAACAACAACGGCAGCAATAACAATAACAAGCCATGTTCTACGCTATTTTTAGACAACTCTGCACATGGCAGCGCCATGTGCGTCAAAGCGAGATAGCAATAAAAACAACACAACGCGCGCACACACACACACACAAAGACACATAGTCACATTGAAATGCTGTGAGAGCGCTCTCTCACTGCGCTCTCTTTCAGCATTTTAGCTCATAGGCACACTCAGCGCCTCAACATGCAAGTGCCCGGGTAGCTCAGTCGGTAGAGCATTGGACTTTTAATCCAAGGGTCCAGGGTTCAAGTCCCTGCTCGGGCGAGCCAAATTTTTTTGTTTTTTTTTTTTTTTAATAATTTTAAGCATTTAGGCATTTTTTTTTGTTTTGGTTTATTATACTTTTTTTTTTTTTTAGAATTTATGTGGGAAAATGCTGTGGGCAAAAATTTCATTCATAAAAATGCAACGACGTGCTCGCAATTAGCACAGGAAGAGGGCGCGTCCGTTTCAGACAGTAAAGCACAAGCAGAAGCGTTGCCCGCAGGCCTGGGACGACTTGCTACGGCGATCTCATGTCCATGTGCATGTCCAGCATAGCGCAGCCTCTGCAATACCTTAGCGATGACTGCGCAACGCCCCCAAGAACCAACACAGCAACCGATACAGACTTGCCACACGGTGTGTTGCAACTGTAATGCCACAAACCGGATGTGGGCCGGATGCCAAAGCGATTGAATCATCCCGTTTACCCAATCCACTCCGAAGGAGCAGCAGCAGGAGCTGTTGCAATTTATATGTGACAGATTCAACGGAATTTTTGATACGGTGAAATTTTTCCATAAAATCGGAAATTAGTCAAGTCTGCGGACAAGACAATTTATCATTTTGTCTGGGGACAACAAAACAATTGTTTGGTAACAGCAGCTTATTTACAGTTACACATTTTACCAGGAAACCGAAAGCGTAAAATCGATGTCTGTGCACAGTGGGATCAAGCGAAGGGTTGAGTAAAGTTGAAAAGTATTTTAGATTAATGTGCATAAGCTTAGGCCCAATTTTTTACGGGGTAGCATGGAAGGTCAAAATTTGAAAAATTTTAATTTCATACTTTTCTAAAGCAGAATCAATCTAGGCATGAAGAAAAGTCCACTCCCACGATAATCCGATGATTTTTGACAAAGTTATGGGTACTTCAGGTGGTATAGGGCTCTCAAAATCGCCCAAGGGGTAAGAGGGGTAATTTTAAATTTATATTTTTCTGATGCAATTCAATCAATCTACGGATCAAAATAGAAAATGCCATTTCTGATGATTTTTGACAAAGTGACAACTGAAAATGTACAGCAATTTGCCCCACTGTGCTTACACCAACGGCCTTTGGTGGGCCGTCAGTGCGATCCGTTCGCACGCAGCTTACGAGGCAGCCGGCGCATTGAGTTATGAACATGAAGCCCCTTCCCCTCGTGCGGGCCATAAAGTACAAAACAGCTAACAACTTGCTGCGACTGCGCGCGCCGCAGCTGCTGCTGCTGAAGAAGATGTTGTTCTTCGCTTTTTTTATTGCCGTCTTCTTGTTTTCTGTTTTATGATGACTCACGCGCAGCGCGATAAGATCAATCATCAGCCAGAGCGGAGGGAGGGGCAAGGAAAGACTCGCTTGAAATGGACTAAAAACAAGCTGCGCGTCGCGGACCACGCAACGCTGCGGTTTGAGTTTTCGACCAATTCGTGATAACATTTTGGGAATACGAAAGTAGACAAGTTTAGTAGGAACATAGTTATCTGTCTTGCTCACTCCAGCCATCTCTCTCTCTCTCTCTCTGTCTCCCTGTCTTTCTGTCGGTGTGTGGACTGGGGTAACCGGCTTTGATTTCTAATTATTGGGATCGGTTGCTCACATCGTTTTGGCTCGTTTTGGTTCGATTTAGAGACCTCAGCTCGCACGCGTGAGCTTCAAATTAACGGCCAAAACGACAGCGGAAATAGCTGCAAAGCGATAAAGCCAATAAAAATGGAAAAAAATCAAATAAAAAGGCGAAAATCTTTTAAACTCTTTTTTCCGTAGAAAGGGCATCGTTTTATATCTTTAAACATAATTCCAATTAAACGATTATTTATGCGGGTGCGCGACCTTAATGGCAGTAGTAACAAGAGGTAGGGTAACAGGGTAGCAGGCTCTAGCTGTATAGCGCCACTTGTTACACTGATTGGCGGCCCTTGTCTGCGTTGAGTTGTCTGTAATAGCTCAATGCAGCCTCCCCACGCCGTTGTGCGCCCTGTTCACTGTCCTAGCTAGAATGTGGAGACAAAAGGCGCGTCTATACCTCGAGGGCAGCACAGGCAAGGAGTCTGGCTGGGCACAAGTGGCACACAAGGCGAAAAACTAAGTTCAGTTAGCTTAAAACTCAAGAAAGCTAGCTTGAAATAAGCTTAAAATATCTGCAGCTATAAAGATAAAGTAACAAGTAGTAAATGTAAGAAAATTCGAATTTTATTCTTTTTTTTAGATACATATTTTATTGCTTTTTAGGATTTTTCTAAAAATGTTGAATGCTAAAATAACATTTTAAACGTTTAATTCAAGCAAAAAAAATTTAAATTTTTATTTTAAAGTGTTTTTTTTTTTTAAATTTTTAAGCTTTTCTTATTTTTATGAAATTTTTAAGTCATTTTATGCCTTTTTTTTAAATAATGCATGTATGATCTGCTATAATATCCCCGCCTGTCTAGTATATTCCCAAAAGTATTATGTAAATTAAGAAATTTGATGCCGTCTTAATGTCAATCTTCATTTGCAGCTCCGCTTTTGTTCTCAGTGCAGCAGGGGAGATGCCAGCATAATGAAGCATGAAAAGCTGCGGCGCAGACAAACCGTCGTCTGGCAGAGCAGGAGGAGTGCAAGGGAGGCGAGGGGTGCCCAGACAAAAGATCAGACAGTTTTCTTAGCCGCAGCTCATTAGAAGTGGGCGGCGAAGAGGAAGGCGGGCGTCAATCTCATTGAGCATGCCGAGCACGGCTTGTGCCGTGGCCCACACAAGGTGCCAGCAGCAGCAGCAACATTTGATGAGGCAGCCTGATGAATCATCCTTGCAAGCCGACCAACTATGTACCTCCCCCTGCCACCACCGTGTACATACCATTAATAGGCAAATCATGTCGACATGCGGCTAACAGGAGACAATACGGCCAAAAGAGAGAGAGAGAGAAAAAGCTAAATCCAACAACAGGTTTTCTTTGTGGTCGCATGACATTCGCTTTTGGTTGTTACCTTTTTCGATTATGATTCATAATTGTTACAAGTGTTTATCGAAGGGCTTGGCCCCGTCACAGGCCCCAGTGGCGGGTTAACCCCCTTCCACCCACCCTTCTCGATTCAATGCAAACAATTGATATGTAATGGGCATATGTAAATGCTCGAATTGCGGGCAATTAGTCAGCTGCGCTCGAGCTTTAGCAGCTGCAAAGGCAGTCGACTGTTATATACCCTGAAAAACATGTGTGAAGAGAAAGCTTTAAAAGGAACTTATTATATACTACTATATTTACTTGCTGCTTTAAAAGATTATATACCCATATTTAAAGACAGTTATTCTAGTAAACTTTGTGAATTTCAATGCTAAATACGTTGTAAGACTTGTATTAAAAAGAAGAAACTCTTGAAATAAGCAAATAACTCGTATTTGACTGCTAAATACCCTGAAAAGCATGTACCTAAAACAATAAATTCCCAAACTAAACGTAGATATTAACTTCAAATAGAGAGAGTATTATACCAAGTTTGAAAGCAGCTCTTCAAGTAAACTCGATGAATCTTGCAATTTTATAGAGTCAATTTGAATTAGTTCAACAAAATTTATTCAATGTAACTCAGTGAATCTGCCAGTCCTTAGCCTCCCCAGCTACTTTAGTTATTCGTATAAACTTGGCTAGCCAAACTCAAGTGTTAAGTTTATTCATGAGGTGTGTACCCTACCACGTAACCAACACGCACAGAAGTTAGCAATCGATCGAATAGGTCCGTTCAGCCTTCGGCTTGATTGCTGCAAAACCGCAGACCGCAACGTATGGACTCATACACATACTTAAGATATATTGTATTCATTTTGAACATCTTTCAGAGACGGCGACAGCTGTCAGTTGCCCAAAGCTTATCAAAAACATTTTCGCTTTGGCGCCAATTTGCGATGAAACACGCGAATACAGGCTGTCGATTGGGGTCCGGAGCTGCAGGGGAAGGTGGGGCTGGAGCGGGATAGCTGGACCACCCGGCTAAAGAGCAACAAAAGAGAAAGAAAGAAAAACTTTAGCTGGCCCACTGGGGTCTGTGCAGGGAGGGGCGAGCTTCTTGTAATTCTACGAAATCGGCTTTGCAACGTCGCAACGTTTCGGGGCACAAAAAGGTGTCAATTCGTGAAGAATTCGATGAGTAATAATCCGTGCGCGTTGCAAAGGCAGAGGCAGAGAAAGAGAAAGAGTGGTGATAAATTTCGATGGCTAATTGAAAATGCCGCACAATTATGGAGATTGATCGGCAGCAGAATTCCATGGCCGGATGCGACGCTATCTTCTGCCTCGTTTTCAACATCGCACCCGACCGTAAAAACGCCAAAGTCGTAAAAACACTCTTTTCGCCAATTTCGAAAAATGAATTCCCTCAAGTGGCTACCGCGTAGCGAATGAGAGAGGGAGAGAGCCCACACGCAGACGTTTACAGCGTTTTACGAGGCGTAAATGGAAGTGCAGCCTAGTGCAGAATGGAAATGGTAGGGCCAGTCCAAGAAGTAGAGTCGTAGGGCTTAGAGCAATATACAATAGTACGTGTAGTAGTAGATGTGGCACCTCCATTAGCTTTGGCATGCACAGATATTATACTACTTTTTATACTCTAAAAACTATGGTATATTGACTAAGCAAATCTATATAATAAATACATTATTTTTAAAGGCTAACATCTTTTAAAAAATACGATCAGCCAGGAGACGGTGCAGCAAATGCCACAAATGTATTTGCTCCTTCAGAACCGGTCTATGTCTGTATGAAGGCCTATATCTCAGAGACTATATGAGCTAGAGTCATGAAATTTTGTTATAGCACTCGTAAGTATTGCTAGGTCAATAAAATGATTATAACATTATTTTACATACAGTAAAAACTTATATGTAGCCCTACTAACAAGAAGTTCCTAAAGATCACAATCCAAGCTGATAAAGAGCGTGCAATCTTTGAGCATGACTAACAGTCTTTAACGTAGGGTGTTCGATATTCTTTGAGCATGAGCCGAGAATTCTCAGACACCTCTGGCTGATTTAACATGCGTTGCCTGCGTCTCGGCCCTTTAGGAAAATTGTTATTTACAACCTTAATCTGCGAGAAATGTATTAGAGAGCAGGGCAGAACGAAGCGCGAGGTGTAGGGAGCGAGCGCGTTGTTGAAGAAGCGCAAAGTGTTTACAAACAAAGCCCGGGTTCAATTAGCATACCAGCTAGGTGAGCCATGCCGAAGTAGGAGGAGGAGGAGTAGGAGCAGGGATAGGAGAGAGGTAGGTGTTGGGGTAGAGGTAGCCCTGCTGAGTCGTGGGACTAGCTGCAAACTGACCAAAGCTGCGATTCTTTTTTTTTATGACAGGTTAATGACACGCCGAGTGCAATGTGCTGGCTACGTGAAGAGAGCGCGATGCACAAGTTAAACCATTAATCAGACCACTGTGCACGAGGAGTGACCCCAATGGACATGACACATGAACAGGACAAGACAATATTACAGACTATACGACTAGAGGAGCTGCAGGCATCCTGTGAGGCGTATCAATCAATTAAGTGAGCCTAAGGTTCATCGAACCTCAAACCCCTCGAAGAATTGAAGCGGAATCGCTGGCAGACGAACTGGCGAATACCCTACACATCAAGAAACTAATTTTGGAAGAGTGCGAACAGAGACGAGGCATATTCCACTCACATATGCTCTACAATTTCAAGGAATTAAATAAAATAAAAAATAAATTAAATAAAAATTCATTCATTCACAACTCATTCTAATTACAATGAATTTATTTTGTCTATAAGGTTTTAGGATAAAGCAAAATGTTAAATTATCCTAATCTGTTTTAGGCCAACAATTTGTAGCTGATATGTAGCTACCTTCTTCACGCCTCAACCCTTAACAGACCCACAAACTCGATGTACCCCACAATATTCCCTTTTCCATAAGGCATGAGCTTATAAAACCAGCAAAGCCTTCTCGACAGTGAGTGAATGATAGAATGATAGACACAGAAGAGTGCGACAAGAATGCGGATACGGATGTCACCCTGGGGGAAACTTAGTTAACTCTCCCCCTAAACTATAATCTAATTGAATTATGAACGTAAAACTAAAGTTTTGCATGCTTTGCTTACCTAACGATGAGTCGTTTCTTCGCACAGGCGTTGTGGGATAATCCTTTTAGTTTTTTTTGGGGTGCGGCAACAACAACAACAGCGCGGCGAACGAGCGAGATAGATAGCTGCGATTGAGAGAAAGGGCGAGCGGGAAACAGAAACACAAACACTCAATTTTTTCTTTTTTTTCGCCTTGGGTGCGGCTTTTTCTTGCGTTTTTCATGTATTTTTATTTATTTACTATTTTTTTTTTGCGATAAAACTTTGGACTAGTTGAACTCTATAATGTTACGACGACATATGGCATTGGCGTAGATTCTTCGAATACTGCCGACGTTCAGTTCGATTACAGTTATTGGAAATTATTCGAAAGGGGGTGGTTTTTTGAACGTGCCGAAAAAAAAAACCGAAACCCAACGAAATTTTCAAGGGTGGCCGGCGAAAAACGTGTGCGAAAAACCACGAACAGATTCGATGGAAAATTATGAAATTACACCAAGGAAATTCAGGAATATGCAGTAATATTATAGAATATTAAATATTGGTCGAACTGACAATTATTTCTTCATCTCTGAGGATGCACGAGCGTTGGCAGAGAAATTGCGACGCGAGCAAAACCGACAAAAGCGACGTCCGCACGCGATGGCAGAACGCTAGAAACTCCAGAACTCCAGTGCCCAGTGCGAGATAACGGTTAGTGAACTTCGTGAGCAGCCGAAACGGGATATGCACAGGATAAACGGGCAGTTCCAATTGGAAGCAACGGGAAACGGGAGAAAAGTCTACAAAATTCGGGGGGTGCGTCTACGATTTGCCGGTACGGTTTGGCCTGGAAGCGAACAGCTGCTGGCTGCCGGGCAAGGGTGTGTTTTGTTCACAACAACTACAATGTGGGTTGGTGTATGGAGACTGGAAGGAGACTGAGTGTAGAAAGACGAGGACGAGGCCAGCAACACCGACGTTGCCGCTGCCGAGGCTGGGGCCGAGTGCAGCATTTGTTTTGAAACGAAAGACTGGTTGAAGGCGAAGGCCTTTGGCAGCTGTGCGCCCATTCACAACGCACGCACGCAGCGACACCCCGACGCATCCCTAGACCCTTTCTACCATTAACCGTTAGGTGCTGCAATAACGACGCAATAAATGACGAAACCATGACGACAAGTCGAGACACCCACTTAAACATGAATAATGGCACCCTGCCCCGTGGAAATCTCTCATACCCCCCGCATGAAATTGAGCCTTTTGTCGCTCAAGCAGCAGCTGAACTAACAAATAGAAAGGGATAGCCGCAGAGAGAGACAGACAGACAAAGACTGTGAGTACAACGTTTTGGATTCTCAAATTAATATAATTTTCAGTTGCTTAATGCATCCCAAATCATAGAGATATCTTTTTTTTGATTATTATGCAAAGTATTAAGGTTTTTCAATTCCTACATAGACACACACATAGCTATAGGCTATATGGTGCTATCTGCCAAATTTAATGTAAATCTTACTATAAATACAGTAGTTACTTGGATTCACTCACCTCCACATTTTCCACATCGTAGTAGCACAGGGTGCGCTTGGTAAGCTCGAACCAGCGATGTTTATAGTTCACTGGCGTAAAGCGTTTCTTGTTCTGTGCCCGCTTCACCATTGATCCGCTCATGATCAAATCGTAGAGATGCTCCGACATTTTGTTCATTTTCATCTGAAAGGATTTGCTACTGGAGCGCAATGAGACAGATGATTTGATGCTGCCCTGTGAACTGCGATGCATTTTGCTACTCAGCATGTTGTAGGCCGCAAAGAAGAGGCTGAAACGAGTAGGAGAAAGATAGAGATAGCCATAAAATCATGTTAATGTTATGGCCAAAATAGTTGGCTTACAAGTGAGACAAGAGACAACGCCTCGACCGACTCAATAAATCAGTTCTGCGATGCCATTGACCGTGGTATTTGGCTAATTACTGTGGGCGTTCGCAAACATCAATCAGAAGAACGGTTAAGGAATGATTCAAGCCAATGAAAGAGGTAAAGATAGAGAGAAAGAGAGAGCGACTGAGAAATCGGCGACCGAGAGCCGGCGCAAATCGAGCGATTAAATGGCCAATTAATTAGCCTGGACTAGTCGCCATGACAGACGCTCTGCTGACCTTGGTCGAAAACCAGTTGCAGCAGCAGGCAGGCACACACTGTGTGTGGAAAACTGATTAAAGGATTAGCCCACTGTAAGCTGATCAGACGATCAACTGACCAGCTGAACAGTTGAACGGTTTGCCAGCGAAGCGTGTGCGCAAATAAAAGACGCACCAGTCTACAGCTGCACACAATAATACAAACATACACACATATATGACTGTGCACTGCAAGAAAACGTGTTGACTAACTATAGTATATTTTCAAATAGTATGATCGAGTACTTTGTCTGTTGATTATATTATAATATTTCAAATCTACTCAGTTGAATTAATTATTATCGTAACTGTTATCGATACCCACAAGTTGTGCCAGCACACATCGCTAATTGGTACAAGCAATTTAAAACGGTAAATTTATCTGGCAGTTCTCCCAGTGTACCGACCCATCCGAATGTATGTGTATTTGTATAAATAAATATACACACACATATACATGTATGCATGTGCCTGGTACAAGCTATGGAATTATCGCACTTCAACAACGACAACGACTGCGCATGGAAATCAACAAACAAAAGCGACAAATGCATAGCAACAACAACAACAACAGCAGCTGCTCCTACGACCACACCTCCCACTCCCGATCCTCGACAACGTTCATGCGTGGCACTTTAATCAAGCAGAGCGTTGAGAGCACACACTCTCTTACACACACACACCCATACATTTGCCCATAACTAAGCCGCCGGCTCAAGAGCTGTGCCTTATGGACAGTGTTTGCGACTGTCACATACGCAGTTGCATGTAAAATCATTCTTCAATTTCAAAAATAAAAATATAAAAAATAAAACAAGTGAGTATCGAATACTACCACTATAGATATGTCTACATATTATTCCTTTTCTACTCTGGCATACCCCAAATGTATTTGTAGTTCACGCAGGGTATAATAAAATAAACACCGCAAAGGATCGCCACAGCGACGAAGACGACGACGGCGACGCGGCGCATACATAAATCTTTGCCTGGGGCCCTGCTGCTTATGAAGCAGAGACTGCGACGGCGACTGCAGCAGAAGCAGCAGCAATCGCAGCAGACAAGAGTCAACGCGTTTTGGCAAGCAGGCGTGTCCATGGCCACACTCTCTCACACACACAAACGCAGCAGGAGAGAGATTCGGATTCGCCATGCAAATGGCTGCGTTTAGTTTTCATTCTTCTTGTTTATTATCTACTCTTTATTTTTTATTTTGTCTTCTATAAGTTGCTTCTTCTGCTTTCTGTTTATTGTCGCAAGTTTTACGCGTTGGCGTTGACGGCGTAGACGCTGTTGCTGTCGTCGCGACCTTTGAAAGAATTTTAACAAAACAGAAATCAAAACGAGTTTGCCGTTTCAAAGAAAACGCGTATAAAAAGAAAACGATTTGAAGGCAAGCGCAAACAAAAAAAATGGTCTGATTGGCGCGAGAGTTCTTATTGGACATACAGATGGTGTGGGGGGATGAGAGGCGAGAGTCTGTCTTATCGAAAGCAAGCGAGCTGAGCTCGCCTGCAGTAGCAACTGTAAATTCAAATACTCTCTAGCGCTTTCTGCTGCTGCTTCTGGTTTGCATTGAGCTCGGCTCAAGTATCAAATTTGCTGATAACACACAAAAAAAGAAGAAAAATAACCTAAAGTCGATAAAATATTTTCATACCACAATGAAATTCGAAACTTCTTGAGGGCAAAGGGCAGTGCAATGCACCAAGCGAGGGAAAATGACAGCAAAGAGTAAGGGGAAAATATGTAACTGTGCCAAACTTACCACAAGTGCCGTTGATTAAGCAATTGAAGCGATGACCGATCAAAAATGGAACCGACAACAACGAAAAAATGAACTGGCAACGAATTTAATAATAACAAATCAAATCACTTTCGTTTATGCGGCTACGCGACGCGACCGGCTTGTTCAGCATATGCATACTGCCCATCCAGGCAGAAGCTACAAAAAAATTATAAACAATTCTCAGTGGCTCAGCTGTGGCGCACACACAGACACAAAAGTAAACACGCACAGGCACACGCACGCACACAAAAAGAACGCAACAGGCGGCAACGAATTGTGTTTATTATTCCAGGAACTACAAGTGCAGGTCAACGCAGTATTGTATTCACTGACAAGAAATAAATGGCATATCTCTTGAATTATCGCTTGCATATCATGTATAACACTGATGCAAATTTCTTATTGCTAATAGTTAGAATATTTATAATAGAGCGGTTGTTCGTTCGATGTAGCGACCGCGCCGACGCGACGACATAACTTTAAAACGCTTATCGATATGCAATACAAAATCAAGCAACCATGTCGATTCTCTAATATACTTGCTATCGATGCCTACAGATGTTTTTCGATATTTTGTTTTATTCCAGCAAAATGTATTATCGACTTACCACCACAATTTATATGATTATCGATTGTAGCGCTTGAAAATATATTTAAATAGTTTGTTAAATTAAAAAAAAAAAAATTTAATTAAAATTGGAAAATCGAAATGCAATGTTTTTTCGTTAAATACTGCGCACTTGATGCATTAACATATATTATTGTTTTTGAGAAGCCAAAGCTGTATATAAATTTAAATGCGGGTCCTAAGTATTAAGGAAATTTTCCATCTCAAGTCTCCTTTTTTTGGTTAGCTGCGATCCGCCAGGCACCCACCATATAGCGCAACCAAATCATAAACAGATCAATGCCCATTTGCAGCCACGACCAGAAGGGTGACAATTTCGAGCCGTCTATCTCAGTCCATCGCACTGCGATCTCTGACATGGGCAACTGCAGCCGTTCGGCAAGGTAGAGCAGTTCCACATCGAATGCCCAGCGCTGCACGTGCAAGCTAGTAAATAGTTTGCGCGCCGTCGCACGAGTAAACAGTTTGAATCCACATTGGGTGTCCCGGATGGAGCGCACGGCAAAGATCCAGACTAGCGTGTGGAATCCGTGCATTAAAACAGTTCTAGGAGAGGAATATGCATTATACAAAGTCATTCATAAGATCTCCCATTTGCTCATACCGTAAAAAACTACGTGTGGCTATCGACTCATCTTCTAAATGAGCACGCGAGCCAATTGCAATGCCATCGTGCCGCCACTCGGGTGCCAGACTTGCCAATGCCTCGGCAAGTTTTTCGTAATCCTCAAATTTTGTCGCACCATCGGCATCCGCGAAAAGAAGCTGACGGCCACGAGCACTCAGCATGCCAAGACGTACAGCTCCGCCTTTGCCACGATTCTCGATCAGTTCCAGAACACGAAGCTTGTCAGAACCAAGCTTCTTGGAATATTTGAGAGCCACGCTAACCGTTGCATCGTTACTCCCGTCGCTGACGATAATCACCTCGTAACTGAAGATATTAGCCTCCGTCGACTTCTTCTCCAGAAACGCCAAACACTCGTCGAGCATGGCAGGCACTGCCAAAACAACATAATCATGTGATTATTAGTCACAGCTACATATCATTCATCATATGGTGTCGCCAACTTACATCGCTTCTCCTCATTGTATGCCGGCACAATGACGCTGAGATCCAAGGTAGGCGAGTCGTCTAAACTAGGAAACTCAATTGTTTTTACGGTTTTTGGATCAAGGTAGCATTTCTCATCCTTGTGCCTTGTTATTATTGGATATGGCTTGGTTTTGTATAGCAACACACTAATTGTCTGCAAAAATAACAACAAAGCACAAATGAAAAGTTATCAATCAATGTTTTTGCAGTGGTGGTAGTAGGTATTATTTACATACCAGCAGTGCGGCGGCAAAGATGAGTCCAAGCAGATACAAGACCGCCTGTAGCAAAAAGGCCAGCATAATTGTAGTGTATCGATCTTGTTTTAAACTTGCAGCTATCTATAGGAGGACATCACTTTTTAAATTAACTCTAAATTACAAAACAAAAGCCACGTATTTTGTGCCAACTTTGCGTTCAACAGCAGCTGATAAAGTTCTTGGAAATCAACATGCGGTTATCGATTGCGATGCATGTATCGATGCTTTTGTGCAAAGCCTTGCCAGACTGCGTAAAAATGAAGCTGAGAGAGCGCACAATTTGTTGATTTTAAATGTGAACTAAATATTAACTTTTTAAAGTGATTGGTTTTATTGTTTATTTATGCAACGAAGAAAATATTTGCAGTTTGGATGTCTAAGCATAACTGACCTAAGGCAACAGGTGTGCTAGTGTCTGCCCATATACCTGATTAATGCGCGTGCGCTCTCTCAAATGCTTCTCCCACACTACCAGCTCCAGATACACACTAAAGGAATTTTCGCAATAGAATCAAACAGCGTCTGTTTTTGTTTTTTTTAAATGTTTTAAATGCAGAGCAACTAGATATTGAAATAAAAATGCAATTACTGCTACTTATAGTGACTACGCTGAGCGCCAGCAATGCCTTCAAGCTGCACCTTCAGGCAAATGTGGGCGAACTGTTCACGTTCAAAATCGAACCGCAGCTCTTTAACTGGACGCACCAAGTGATTAGCGAACAGTTTCGCTACCGACCTTCGCTGCAGAGCTATCCCGATCTGCCAAGTTGGATGCGATATATGTACAGCCATGAGTATCACGCCGGCTTCCTTTATGGAACTCCACCGGTTACGGCAGCAGGAAAGCTGCTCAATTTCGATGTGGTCGCCCTTAATCGTCAGAACTATGAGACACGCCAGCTACTCATGTCGATGTTTGTGGGACATAAATTCATTACACCCAATGTGGTTCAGATGAAGATCGATAATCTGAATTGGGTGCATTTAATGGATCCGGGACGCGTGGAGAACTTACGCAACATCTTTCGCAAGGACCTCTGGCCAGGAAGCAAAGAGGATCTGAGCATTGTGTTCATGGAGTCCGCTGTCAATATGGGCGGGCGTCTGCCGTTGCGTCCACAGCAGCGTGAGGGGTGAGTTAGTAAGTCGAATCCTCTTGGCACCAGATAATATAGATGTTTTTTGCTTGCTTTCCAGCGTCATTGTGCATGTTGGCAGCTTTGCGCAATTCTCACCACGACTCAAAGAGCTGCAGGAGGAGGTGCGACCGTTATACAAGCTACCCTCGTGCACATACAAGCGTACCTCGGTACAGAAGATCTTCGAAAACGTAGGCTTTAAGCTAGATTGGTGTGCCTTCAAGATGCTCGGCATGGAGTCGCCCACTGAGGTGCTCTATCACAATAACCAGTCCCCGGGACGAGGTCAGAATGATAATCAGCCGAAGGCGCAGCAGCCGGACGAGCAGACGAGGCAAAGGGAACGCTGGCTGGGCGTCTCACGCGAGGATGTGCCCATACGTAACTATATCGATGAGTTTGCCTTCGCTTTCGCCATTCCCGGTATGATTCTGGCCGTGCTACTGGGTCTGCTGTCTGCCGTGCTCTGTTTTCAGCATCGCAAATTGTAAGTGGATGCAGATTGAGGGTAATGTATTGTAATGTCGTTTGTAATATTCGAAAATTTTCTTTTCCTTTGATTATCCGTTATTAGTTATGATCCACACTCTGAGTTTTTCTTTGCAAACATTTTTCACATCTGCGAAGAGTCTTGCGCGGCACAGCCGGCGCAAAGCGATTCGGAACATGATGACGACAGGTAGTTTTAGCTGTAGAATTTGCAAATCAAAAAGTACCTGTAAATTATTATGTACTAATTGTCTTCTGAAACCCCTGCAGCTCGCTCAATTTGGATTATCCATTGTCATCGACGGTGCAAATGGTTCAGTGTTCCGATACGAAACCCATGCAGCCTGTGACCACGTTGAAAAGTCTCAAAGATCCTAATTTTCTGCTAGACAACACCAGCTTGCGTTCCCTGAGGTGAATCCAAGAATATCAATTCTATTTCACTTAACTAATATCTATTTTTTTCTTTCAGTCCCAACAACAGTTTTTACCAGCTGGACACTGGTGCCTCCGGAATCTATTCGCGCCCCAAGCCGCCACCGTATAAGGGCGGCACTTTGGGGCGCAACGGTGTGGACATTTGACAATCATCGCCGCGAGTGCTCTATTGTTAAGAGAGAGCGTCTCAAAGGAAAGAATCCAAAAAGCAATACGCAATTACTCATCAACTATTGCCGGCAGCGGAGTGAAAATATCAACATATGGATGTGTGTATTACAATAGCCAGGCATATCATAATCGCATCGAATTATACGTGAATATCAATTATATAGCGTTGTGTGTGTAGCCAATTGATTTGGACTGTAGCTTTGTTGAAAATATATAAAAATTTTCAAATTAGTTTGTTTTTTAATGTAAAGGTTTGCGGTTTTATGCCATTCGCAGTCCACGCATGCACGACAATTCGAATTGTGCGCGCGCCGAAACCTTGTGCAGCCCTGCTCTTTTGCCATTCACACGGCACGTATATATATGGGCCAGCTGAGGTCTAGCGCAATTGATAACTCTGCATTTCTTCAGAGTGAAAGTCGTGAGCTAATCACTTTCTAAATCGGTTAAGTTTTCTATTAAAAAATAACGTATTACGGAAAATGTTCTTTTACATAATTAGCTCCGTGGAGGAGCTTATCGATCAATACAAAATTAATTTAACTCAACTCGTTTTCATCATATTCATCATAACGATCGTATTGCTTGGCGGTTTAATGACCCTGGTGGAGTCGCATCTGCCCAATAGCATAAGGCAATCGTTTCGCTATGGCAAGCATAGTCACAAGGGTGAAACGGATGCGCTGGTCAATCGTCTGGAGGTGCCCAAGGCGTGGTTCAGTCATTTCTACGTTTTCGCAATCGCATGGTCCCTGTTGGCGCTCTTTTTTATCAGCACGGTAATTCTGAATCAGCGTGAAGCTCCCGAATTTGTGCTACGCTCTTTGGACTTCTTGTGCGGCGGGCGCAGCCATCGCCAGGCACATGTCGACTCAAATACAGCGCTACTCGGTACCCTACTCCTGAGTCTGCAGTGTGCACGACGATTCTACGAGACGAATTTCGTGCAAATCTTTTCGAAGCATTCGAAAATGAATCTGTCGCATTACGCTGTCGGATATGCGCATTATTTCGGAGCCGTTGTCTCTCTGCTGGCCAATACGTCGGGCTTTGTACGCGATTCAAAACCAGCGCCCCTCTCGCTGTCGAATGTTTCGCTGCTGCAAGCAACTTATGTACTTATCTTCCTATTCTCCTGGCTGCAGCAGTACTGGAGTAATATTAGACTGGTTAATCTTCGCAAGAATGAGAAGACGGGAGCCATTAAGACTGAGGCCCATCTGCTGCCCACCGGTGGCTGGTTTAATCTCATTTCATCGCCACACATGTTCTTCGAGGTTGTCATGTACTATTGCCTGGCGGATCTGTTTACGCCCATCCGCACGTGGAAACTGATCTTTATTTGGGTAGCTAGCAATCAGACCATCAATGCACTGCTCACACATCAGTGGTACAAGGAGAACTTCAAGGATTACCCAAAGCGGCGGCATGCAATCATTCCTTGGCTACTGTAGATTAGTCTAGCCAACAGCTGGGCATTAAACGCGGACAGATTTGTCAAAAAAATCGGGTGCAAATATGGCAATCATTTTAAAAAAGGGACTAACAACAAGTCAGGAATAAAATCTTTGAACTTTTGAACTAGATGAGACAACCGAATGATTTTAATTGCATATGGCAATTAATTGTTAACCCTTTTGAATTGTTAGGTTGCTTTGACTATAAGGTGCTTTAAGTCAAAAAGATCAAAACATGTAAACGGTCATTAAAATTTAGAAACGGTCATTTAAGCAAATTCAGATTGTTTTTAAACAATTAAGCTGCAAATAAAAAAGGCATACTGCCTTTTGCATAGAAAAATTAAAAAAGGGACAGGTGAAAAAGTAAGAGATAGATGAAATTAGTTTCCCACAGTTAAAAGCCGGACAAAACTACCCGCACAAAGACTAAATTGGCAACAATTCTACAGCATGTAGAAGGAACGGCTACAGAGCCTGCAGAGACTTAAGTTTACAATTTCAATAATTAATTTAGTAGTGGCATTTTATTATTAAACTTGTTTTACACACAACGCACACACCCACACGTGGTGCTTCAGTTTGTTTTTATCAATTTGAACTATATAAAACGTTAATAACGTTCCACTCGGTCTTTACGTGAATTGTGGCGTCAGTCGATTCTATTTGAACAGGAAACTGCAAGGGAGAATTCATTGAAATACTTTCGATTCCATACCTAGTTACGTTGTGGGCAGACTTACCTATATGGATAACCCTGCGCCTTCGAACGGAATACGGAGAGTAAAAAGGAGAAAAAGACGGATAACAAGACCAGTCCGGTCATAGCCATAATGCGATTTCTATTGTGTGCCTTTTGTGAGCCCGATTCGATGAGCAAGATCATTCCCAGCACAATCATTGCATCTGCAAGCAGAATATTTCGCATTAAAACCAAACTCCCCCAATTAATATGGGCTTAGACTTACTCAAGAACATAACAATATATGTCTCGACGACAAGTTGTCCCTGCGACGAGCCATGAATGTAGGCAACGCCTCCGTTTTGGGTCTTATGCACCAACGGTGGTCCGCGAATGTGATTCCACATTTGACCCGATATCATGGCGAAGCAGAAGAACAGGGCAATTGCGCCCCATAGATTTTTGTTGTACAGGAATTCGAGATTATTCCGACGAATATAGAGGAAGCTGGCCACCAGCGCGACCAACGTTATCATAGCCACTGTTCCCGAGTAGTTTGGTGGTCGGAAAATTCGTATTGTAATATCGGTACGTTCGGCAACAAATTTCGCAATGGAATCCGCGGCGAAGCCAACACGATGTATATCCATGGTATCGGCACCTTTGGGCTTACCCTTCGCTGGGAAATGCATAAAAACTGGCGCCGTATTCAGGCGCAACATCTGAAAGACATCGGAACCTTCGTCGAAATCAACCATCGCGAAGAATAGCTTGTTCGAGTAGATCGGTGAGAAGCGGTACGAGTTCGCAACAATGCTGAACTCATCGTGGGCATGACGACAAATCTGGCACTGACGCGACGGTGCCAGCGCCGTAAGCATCACAATCATGGAGTAGTTGCGCGGCGTATTTTTCACGTACTCCCGGAATTTTTGTCCATTGAAACGTAACAGAGCTTTCTTAGCGTTCATCTCAACTAAATTTTGTACTCTTTCCGAGAGAGATAGTCCCGGCTGTAACATAATATAATTGTTTACATCGTTAGAATATCATCACTTGCCGGCTCGGGGCCGGTTATTAGTCAATAGATGTGACGTGGCCCACGCAAAAGGGCTGCTGGTGCAGTACTTACTTTCTGTTTACCCTGAGCTGCAACAAAGATCAGGCAGCCGGCTAGCAAAGCAAACGCACACAATAGTGTGTTGCGCAGTAGCTTCATTTTGTGGCGATTTTTTCTAATGAAAGTTCACTAATTAATTGCCAAAACCACAGTGATTTGTAAAATATAAAATTTTTTGTGGCGGCGCTGCAATGCAGCTGATTGTAATTAGAGATGTAATTAGTGGTTGAATGTTATCGATAGCTATCAAATTTTATAGAGCCAAATGCAACACTAAAATTTATGTCTGATTGATTTATTTTATGAATCACAAATGCTTAAAAAATATAAAAGCAGCTTAAATTATTTTGAACACTAATTAAAAATGCGTCCAAGCAATAAATTTCTATTCAATATTATATGTATTATCATTTATCATCATTTGGTGCTGCCAGATTGACGATATATCTTCTTCTTTCATTTTAGCCAATCACATATGTTTTCTAGTGGTGGCCCGTGAGTTTTCGATGCATTAACCGACAACCATTCGCGTTATCGAGACGCGTTGGTTAACTATATTTTTTATTTGTCTTTATTTTAGTTTATATTAAATTGCAATTTATTTAAGTGTACATCAAGAGAGCTCACAAAAACCATGAGCGATGTTTTAAAGAGCTCGCAGGAACGTTCGCGTAAACGAAGGCTTCTGCTAGCCCAAACGGTACGTAACCGTCTATTTTGTTTTGGCTTCGTTTTTTTTCGGAATTGTGTTAAATTTTTAGTTTGTATTGTTTGCAGCTTGGATTGTCCAGCGTTGATGAGTTGAAAAAAGTGCTAGGTAATGCAGAGGATAGCAATAATTATGCCGGTATTGGCGGTAGCCGGCAGCTAAGCTCTGCCGGGCAACGCGACGAAGAGGATGGGGCAAACGGTGCCTCATCATCGAAGAAGACACCAAATGAAATCATTTACAGGGATTCGTCGACGTTTCTAAAGGGCACACAGTCTTCCAATCCGCACAATGATTACTGCCAACATTTTGTGGACACCGGTCAAAGGCCACAGAACTTTATTCGTGATGTCGGTTTGGCCGATCGCTTCGAAGAGTATCCCAAGCTACGGGAGCTTATTAAGCTAAAGGATAAACTTATTCAGGACACGGCATCGGCACCTATGTATCTGAAGGCAGACTTGAAAACATTGGATGTCAAAACATTGGGTACAAAGTTTGATGTAATTTTAATTGAACCACCTCTGGAGGAATACGCACGGGCTGCGCCCGCTGTGGCGACGGTTGGTGGAGCACCACGTGTTTTCTGGAACTGGGATGACATATTAAGTGAGTTAATTGAAAAGCCTTCACATGAAATTTGTTATTTATTTGAACTCTGTGCAGATCTAGATGTCGGCGAGATAGCTGCCCATCGTTCGTTCGTGTTTCTATGGTGTGGTTCCTCGGAAGGTCTGGATCAGGGACGTAATTGTCTGAAGAAATGGGGATTTAGGCGTTGCGAAGACATTTGCTGGATTCGCACGAACATCAATAAGCCGGGACATTCCAAGCAAGCAATTCCGAAAGCCGTTTTTCAGCGCACAAAGGAGCACTGCCTCATGGGCATCAAGGGTACAGTTCGCCGTTCTAGCGATGGCGACTTTATACATGCCAACGTTGATATCGATCTTATCATTTCGGAGGAAGAGGAGTTCGGCAGTTTCGAGAAGCCCATTGAAATCTTTCATATCATTGAGCACTTTTGCCTGGGCCGACGGCGTTTGCATTTATTTGGACGTGATTCGAGCATTAGGCCAGGGTGGCTTACCGTTGGACCCGAATTGACTAATTCAAATTTCAACTCGGAACTATATCAGACCTATTTTGCGGAGGCGCCCGCCACCGGTTGCACCAGCCGCATCGAGTTGTTGCGTCCGAAGAGTCCTCCGCCAAATAGTAAAGTTCTACGCGGACGTGGACGCGGATTTCCACGGGGTCGTGGCAGGCCCAGATAGTTGACATCCAATTGCATGTATTCTAGTATGTAAGATCAAAATTTGCACTGTTTACTGGTTGTAGCACTCGAAGCGATCGATTAATCCTGAGACAGACAGGCGAACGCTTTGGCTTTTTATTTACATAGATGCGGGTCTAATTTAAAATGCGAATCTTCGATATACAATATTTGTTTATCATTGTTCCCAATTCTTGTATACCTATATTGCCAAGAGAATTGTCATCAAGCTATCTCAGTATTGTAATGTCATTGTGCTGCTTATAATGCTAGGATTTAAGATTAAAATAAAGTAATGACTAATGCTGCTGCAGACTTGGATGTTTGTTCAAATGACGCATGTATATATCGAGGTCATCTTCATGATCATCTTCCTGCAGTACAACAGACTGTGCTTCATCTTCGTGGCCCTCATCATCATCGTCGCTGCCATCGAAGTAAGCATCCTCTTCGTCACGTTCGATTTGCTGCAAATCATCGAGCTGAACGTTGTCATCGACACCCGAATAGTCGAAATCCGAGTCTTTTCCACTGAGAAAGCGCTCTTTCATTAGTCCCATAAATTCGTTTCGCAAGAGTTCTCTCTCTCTGGGATTATAGTACTCGGGTGTGATTATTCTGCCGACATTGACAGCCGACGACGAAGCAGCTGTACTTGTATTGCGAATTGTTGAGCAGGCAACTGGTTCATCATCGAAGCCGCCCCAGTGTTTTCGGCATACCTTGGGGACTTCGCATTCAACTGCAGTGGATACAGACGTATCATCGTGCATCGTTTCTGAGCTCAGCTCAACCTGCTGCAACAGTTCGTCGCGCTGCTTCTTCTCCAATGTGTGCATCAGTATGCCCGAGAAACTTGTGTTGCGCACATCATAACTATCGCGTGCTTTCTTCTCCGCTTCAGTCAAGTACTGTCCGACTAATTCCTGATATAGTTCCGGGGCACGTTGCATCATTTCGTGTTCGCTAAAGTATTCGCCCTTCTGCAACAGCTCCTGCATTGCATTATATCGTCGATTCTTAACACAAACGTTTCGTGTATGAAGTTTACGCTTCAAGTCTTCCACTACCAGATTAATGTCATCCATGCTTTCATTGGATTTTGTGCCAGCTTCCAGAATGGCCAGTTCCTGAATGTCGTTTAACTGTTGTTCGTTCATGTAGTTGCCAAAGCGTATCAGAAAATTTTTACGAGATTTATTATATGCATCCTGTGCAATTTCTTGCTT
Organism: Zaprionus inermis; assembly: GCA_018151445.1. Taxonomy (NCBI): domain Eukaryota; kingdom Metazoa; phylum Arthropoda; class Insecta; order Diptera; family Drosophilidae; genus Zaprionus; species Zaprionus inermis. The sequence continues at coordinate 3,674,188 of JAECXD010000555.1, forward strand.
CTCCTTGTGATTCAGCTCGGGATCATCGATTTGTTGCGATTTGAAGACAATTTTCGAATTATCTGCTAAAGCTCTGCATAAGTCCACAAGCTGGGCTGGCAATGCAGCTGATGTTGAAGCGGAGCTAGCCTCGTTGTCCGCATTTTCTGTCTGGGTCATTATATAGAATTATCAATTAATTTTGTAAACAAATGCTTCTTCTTAGCATGCAAGTGACACTCCCACGCAGTACAACTTCTAGTAAAATCGATAAGTAGTGCATCGGATGCGATAGTCGTGTTTTGACATTCCACTGTTTACGTTGGGCACAGCTGATCCCTATTTCGTTAGTTATAAACAAGAGCGGCGACAAGAGAGTTTATCAGTAACGCGCAAACAGAACAATAAAGGGTTCCGCACAAAGCATTGTTTATCGCTCGCTGGCGGATACCCGCGCGCGCTATGTCTCTGCCGGTGTGCTGCAAATGATGACTAACACAAGCAGCTGCGAAAAGAACAGAAAAATATTCGTTCTGACATATTTTAATTATAAAACAAGACTAGACTAGTAAGAGACTAGTGCAAGTTGCAATTATGGATTGGAATTACGCATGGAATTGGACACAGTTTTGTCCGACGGGTCTGAAGCCATTTAACAACGATACCAATGATCTATTGCCGTGCTTCCAAAAAACGCTACTCCAGTTTCCAGTCTATTCCATTTTTGCTGCATTATCCGCCTACCATTTTGGCAATCATACGCTGCAGATAACTCGTAATGGCATCCAATTAAAATTGTTGGCCTTTCGCACGATATTCAGCATTATTTTGGCCCTTCTGCCCGTATCGAAGATATTTGTGTTCCTCCGTGCGGGCGTCGCTTTGTATGCCGTCGATGTGCTCGTTGTCAGTGCCGAGTGCATCATGTGGGTGGTTCATTGTGGTGAGTGATGCAATTAAGTGAGTTTTTAATTGGGAAACAATTGTTGAAATCTATTTTTAATAATATAAAACTTACCGCTGTGATAGATGTGCAGAGTAATTAATTTTTCCTTTGTTGCAGGATACCTTCTGACTGCTCGTAATTACGGCACCTTGAGCCATCGTGGTTCGCTGATATTGAATGTGGTCTGGCTGATGGTTGTGGTTTTGGACGCAGTCTGGTTGCACACCAGTCGACATTTTGAGTGGTGGCCCTGGAGCTTGGCTACTTTGCTCTGTGACCTCTGCTATGGCGCCACACTGCTGCCTAAGGGTAGTGCCATCATATCATCAGCAACAGTTACGGCCGCCAATCGGGATCGCGAGCAGGAGGCATTACTGTCTCATCGATACACATACTTTCACTTCGAGCTAAACGAAGCACTGCTTGGCCATGCGCAGGACGAAGCGAATTGGTCGTCTCGTTTCATCTTCCACTGGGTGAATCCGTTGATTAGCAAAGGCGTCGCTGGAAAATTACGACGCATCGAGGATCTCTTCGACTTGCCGGATGCATTAAATGTGACTCGGCTCAGCGAACGCCTGCACATGGCTCTCTCGCAATCGCATAAGTTATTGCGTGCCCTGCACAAGTGTTTTGGATTCGAGTTCTATTCGATTGGCCTATTGCGTCTTGTGGCGGATATCAGCAGCTTTGCGGGACCCTTACTTTTGGGCGGCATGTTGCGGGAAAGCGGCCGGGAAACAATGGGCAATCGAGCGTATTACTATGCCTTAGGGCTTTTTGGTAGCACACTGCTGTCGGCTGTGTGTGGATGCCACTTCGACTGGCGCATGGCCATGGTCAGCATGAAGATGCGAGTGGGCGTCGTTAATAGCATCTATCGCAAGGCGCTGGAGGCGCGCGGTGTACGTGAATCCCGACCGGATATGCTGAATCTTATGTCAACCGATGCGGATCGCATTGTTAACTCGTGCATCAGTTTTCACTTCTTCTGGAGCATACCCTTTAAGCTATTTACCACGCTTTATTTACTTTATCTTCAGCTGGGCTCGGCCTTCTTGGCTGGTGTGATCTTTGCCGCTCTCCTTATACCCATCAATCGTTGGCTGGCTAAGCGTATTGGTATCTACTCAACGGGTCTAATGACTGCCAAAGATGCTCGTCTGTCTGCCACCACGGAAACTATGGAGGGCGCCAAGCAAATCAAGACCAATGCCTGGGAACCGATATTTATCAGCAAAATCCGAGCATTACGTCAGGTAGAGCTGAAATATCTGTCCAAGCGCAAGTATCTGGATGCGATGTGCGTCTATTTCTGGGCTACAACACCGGTGCTCATGTGTCTGCTTACCTTTGGTATGTCGGTGCTCATGGGCAATCCGTTGATAGCCTCTACCACGTACACGAGCGTGGCGTTGCTTTACATGCTTATTGGCCCCCTGAATGCCTTTCCCTGGGTACTTAACGGACTTATTGAGGCTTGGGTATCATTGCGTCGTGTTCAAAAACTGATGGATGTGCCCAATTTGGACTATGCGAACTACTATAATCCCATTATACGGGGCAGCGCTGTTCCTGAGCCAGCTGACAGTGTGCTACAAATGAAGTCGGCGCACTTTATGCACGACAGCGTGCCGAGTGATGATGACTCGAGTATGGCGAAGTTCCGACTGGCGGACATTAATGTGGATATTAAGGCGGGCCAGCTTGTGTGCGTCGAGGGTCCTGTGGGCGGTGGCAAAAGTACTTTCCTGGCGGCGATAGTTGCCGGCTTAGAATGCATCGAAGGTGAGGTCTGTATCCAGGATTTAAATACCGGCTTTGGCTATGTGCCACAATCACCGTGGTTGCAACGTGCCACCATACGTGACAATATCGTTTGGGGCAGCCGCTTCGACGAACAGTGGTACAAGTCGGTGCTGCATGCTTGCGCTCTGAACGATGATATTCGCGCTCTGGGCGGTGATCTAATTGGCGTCGGCGAAAACGGACGAACCCTTTCGGGCGGTCAACGGGCACGTGTTGCTCTGGCGCGTGCTGTGTACCAGAACAAAAAAGGTTAGTATAGATGATATGATATAGCTCATTAATCAATTAATCAATCTACCAATTGCTCAGTTTATTTGCTGGACGATGTGCTCTCCGCACTTGATGCGCATGTGGCAAAGCACATTATACGCCATTGTATTCTGGGACTGTTAAAAGAAAAGACCCGTATTGTGGTGACGCGCAGTACACACTTGTTCTTTCATGCCAATCAGATATTGCATGTGAAGGATGGTGTCCTGCGACCGAGCGACTACATGACCGAGAGCATTGACCTAAGTCTGGAGGACGAGGAGAAGGAGGAAGAGTTATCTGGTGACACGGCGCATCACTGCAACGTTGAGCTACCCAATGCAGCGGAGGATAAGCAGAGCGTTGACAGTTTGCTCTTAGAGGAGTCTCGCGAATATGGACATCTTGCGGGGAATGTATTCACCTGCTATTGGCGCGCTGTTTCCACTCCGCTTGCGCTCGTTGTGTTGCTCTTTGTGCTTCTCATGCAAGTGACACGCAACTTGAGTGACGCCTGGCTGGCGCATTGGGTCACAGAGACAACGCTCGATAGTCATCCAAATGATACGAGTCTGAACCATCAATTAATGCGTCCCAACATGGAGGAGAATACTAGCAATGCAACTGCACATACCACTGGATTTTATTTAGGCATTTTCACGGCCATCGCTGTGGGCAATTCAATGGTGACACTCGTTCGTGCATTTCTCTTTGCCTACGCGGGCATTAAGGCGGCCATTTATATGCACGAGCAGCTGCTCAAACGTGTCATGTTTGTGAGTATTCATTCGTTAGTATGATATATGTATATAATTCTATATCCATATTTGTCCTACAGACGAAGTTTAATTTCTTTGACATCACCTCCGTGGGCCGCATCCTCAATCGTTTCTCCTCGGACACCAATACGGTAGATGATTCGCTGCCTTTCATATTGAATATTCTGCTAGCCCAGTTATTCGGTTTGATTGGCGCAATTGTTGTCAGCCTGTATGCCATGCCTTGGCTAGCACTCATCATCGTTCCCATGGTGCCGATCTATTTAAATCTTCAACAATGCTATCGTCATGCATCACGGGATATTAAGCGCTTGTCCAGCAATGCAATGTCACCGCTGTATACGCATTTCACGGAAACACTGCAGGGCTTAGCGACCATACGTAGCATGCGAGCCGGTGCAAGATTCCAGCGCGATTTTCAAGGCAAGTTGGAGGAAAGCACTAAAGCTCAACTGTCTGCGGCGGCAGCTCAACAGTGGCTGGCCTTGCGTCTTCAGTTGTTAGGCGCGTTTCTGGTTGGAGGCGCCGGTCTGCTGGCAGCTATTACAGCTTCACATACAACCAATCCGGGGCTAGTTGGATTATGTATATCGTATGCTTTGTCTATAACCGGTCAGCTTGGCGATTTGCTGCATGCTGTCGCCCAGACCGAACAGGAACTGGTTGCTGTAGAGCGTGTGGATCAGTATTTGCAGCTCAAACCCGAAGAAAACTCGGAGGGCAGTGCAGATCCACCATTTGGCTGGCCCACCCAGGGTGTACTCAGCTTTAAGCAGGTGCAGCTTTGCTACAGAGAACATCTAACACCGGCATTGCGTGGCATTAGCTTCGATACCGAACCATTTGAGCGCATCGGCATCGTGGGACGCACTGGAGCCGGCAAGAGCTCAGTGCTGGCGGCGCTGTTGCGTGTGGCACCGCTTTCGGAGGGTAATATCTATCTTGACCAGATGAATTTGAAGACTATAGCGCTGAGTGTATTGCGTGAGCGCATCGGTGTAATCACACAGGAGCCTTTCCTCTTTGAGGGTAACTAGTTGCACGTAATTGAAAATTTCTGCCAAAAACTTACCACGTTCTCCCTTTTTTTTCCAGGAACTGTGCGTGAAAATCTTGACCCTTGTCACAGCTACTATGACTCAGAGATTTGGCATGCCATTAAGAATTCTGCGGCGGCCACGTTGCTTGTGCAGCAATTGGGTGGACTCGACGGTCGCGTGGATCGTTCTGGTAATAATCTATCGGCCGGACAACGGCAGTTGCTGTGTCTGGCGAGAGCTTTGCTCAAGAACGCAAAAGTAGTGTGCATAGATGAAGGCACCTCGTCGTTGGACGATGAATCGGATTTGTGCATGCAGCAGGCTTTGCGCAGTGCTTTTAAGAGCTGCACTCTGATTTTTATTGCCCATCGATTACGTGGACTGCAGGCTATGGATCGTATATTTGTGCTGGAGGATGGTCGCATCTGTGAGCAGGGTAAGCCAGATGAACTGGCAACAAACGAGTCTAGCATATTCCGTGGTATGCTGCAAGCACAGGATATATCCCTAGAAGAATTCGCCAAAGTCGATTGAACGGTTGACGCTGTAAATATTGAGAGAATGAATGATTTGATTCCTTGTCTATTTATTGTTTATATAATTTGATTTCTTTTTTTATTTAATTTACAACTAGTCGTTAGGTTTTATGTATCATAAAATATAATACAATACATCAGTTTAAAAGGATTTTGTGTACTACCTTGATTATGTCAATTCACAAGTAAATATCGCATTTTTTTAATGAGACTAGATTATGAGCTTCGAATATGTTTTTGGGACCATGCTAGAGGCATATGTTGTTTCTCGGTTTCGTGTAACTTTTAACAATATTTTAATATACATACATATATCTTCAAACTTTAATTAATGACTTTGTTTTTTTGATTTTTTGGAAAGATTATCAAGAACTTTACACTTGAGAAAAACAAACAATTGAAAAAAAAAAAAGAAATAGAGGAAATGGAATAATAGGGAGTGTTAGATATTAACTACCAATGGTTAATATTGCCAATTAAATACTTAGGTTAGGAACTCGATTTCCTAATATTTCAACTATATTTCATAGGTATAAAGCTTCTCGCCAGGACGTCCAGTAATGTGCTCGAAATATTCGGGCAAGTAGGGTAGCTTGATCAGCATTTCTTTAATAGAACGCTCGTACAAAGCGGTATATAAACGTAAATCCATGTTGGTGTGATCCTGTAGAAATTAACAAACGTTGGTCAGTTTCAGATTGTGATAAGTTTTTTTTGTTTAGGTTAGAAGGATGTGTGAATATTAGTGGTGTTATGAGTGATTAGTGCCCGATGAGACCAGTGATTAGTACATTAGTCCATATAATGGCGAAACTCATACAAATACCTTGAGATGGCAATGCAGTCCGTCGGCTAGAACGCAGCAAGAGAATTTTAAATAGATGTCTATATATTGTATTATATAATATATAAGCTGTGTAGGCGAGTCTGTTTACGTTTACGAGACATTTAGATAGATTGACATGTGATACCTTCAGATCGTTCCGCACCAAATAGATAATACGTCGTAAATCGTGTACGGGCTGATAGATGTGTTGATATGTGGCGCTCTCGCATTTAAGTATTATGGCACGAACATCAATGAATTCGTGGTGGCAACGCTCAAAGAAATAGGGGTACTGTGAATGAATATTATGCATTAGCTGTGGCGTATTATAGACTGATTTGGTATGGACTTACATAGTTACGTGTGAACTGCTTCTGGAAGAACCGATCGATAGTTTGCAACTGCAAAATGCGACTACTCAAATCAAACAACTTGTGGGCCATTTCCTGACCGACCACACTCAGCGGTGTTGTGAAGGGTTTCACATCGTTGTGACGACATTGGGTCTTTGCCAACGTCTTGGGTACTTGACATTTTAATAATGGTTTACTCGGTTCGACCGGAACGGATTGCAAGCCGCTGTTCGCGGATTTTTTTGGCGTACAGATCTGTGCATTTGACTGTTCAATGGGATTGACATCCTTCTTGAGTGGTGTATAGGTGCCTGTCTTCAGATATGTACCATTGGCATTGACACAACGCTGTGCCTCCTCCGAATCCTCAATCATGGTGTACAAGTAATTTAAGTTGTGACTACACATCGGTGTAGAGTCCGTCATATCTGAATCGTGTTCCGGCTCTAGTAAATCGTTTAAACTGTTGACGGATGTCCCTTTACCAACAATCTTAGTAGTTCCACGGCATTTCTTGTTACTTTGCGGCGTACTGTAGGCACTGGGACCATAAGCACGTCCCATGTTGTCTTGTGGAGACACAACAGCTGTAACTGGCAGCGAGATATCGGTGCCATTCAGTGTCTTGCTGCTTGAGTTGGAGTCGCTACTGTTTCCATTGCTGCTCACATTGCAAGTATTGTCCAACTTGGAGAAACTGTTTTTTTGCTTTTGCAACATACCGTCGAGATTAACGAATGATTTAATGATCATCTCGACCAGCGTCAGTGTGCTGATCTGCCAATAATCGAATGCGGTCATAAAGCCGGCGGGTAGCTCGTCCTTGATTTTGTTCAGACCATCGGGTGTATTGTACACATACCCCTTAAGTATGACCCATGAATTAACAATGCGTGTGAAAACAAAAATAAAATCCTTAACTGCCCAAGCGATGCCCTGTGAATTAATGTTGGGCAACACACCGTCTGGACGTAGCAGATCTTGTTTAAGGCGTGCACACAGCGTGTCCATCTTTTTGAAGCACGGACGCTGGCGGTGTGCATTCGCTAGACGTTCGGCAATGTCGCTGCCCTGGAGCGAAATGCGTGTTATATCCTGTAGGCGCTGCATGGGCAGCGCGACCTGTGAATTCCGTCGATCGCCTTGCTGTATAACCTGAAGTCCACCCGACGAAGGATGGCTATCCAAGGGGCAGCTCTTGCTGTTATTCGATTCCTTACTGCTAAAAAATAGAAGTACTGTATCACTCTCAAATTGAGAAATAGACAGCTCTCACTCACCTGTCAATGCCACTTGACGCCTTTGGCTTAATCTTTGTCGTGGAAGACACATCACCGATTAGATCTGTTTGCGTGATCGCATCTGAGCTGCGTTTGACGATCAATTGTGTCTGACTCCCAGCATCCTTGGTTTGTTGCTGAGTACGCACTTGGGATTCATGGGATTGCGGCACATAGATGCCTCCTGCATTGGCGGATGACGACGAGTGTTGCATATACATTTGGCCATAGGCATTCATCGAAGCTGCAGCATGTTAGCAATGCAGCATAAAAGCAGATTAGTAAATATCGTCTAACTTACCCGAGCTGGTCGCATAGTACTGTACACCCGGCACGGACATGTAGGCGTATCGTGACTGGGGCGTTGCTGCTGGTCGCGCAGGTGGTTGAGGCGGTGGTGCGGAGTTGCTAATATACGGCCCGGCCTGCACAAAAACTGGAGCATGAACCGTCACCGGAACGGACACAGAGGGAGCACTCATTGACCAAGAGCTCTGCGAAACATGCTCCTGCACAATGACATCGGTAACGGCCATGTGATTGCGATCCAAATATGTGTGCTGCTGGTACATGGATTGCTGGCACAGTGACTCCATTGCCAAAGCGGGCACGTGGTAAATCGAGTGATTGTAACCACTATTCATAACGATCTAAAGACAAATATTTCGTTTATTATCAGAGCGAATTAAAATTCACTTTTTTTTAAGGTTAGCTTTTAATGTCAGATGTTTTAGGAATTTCCTTTTAAAATCAGAACACTGTCAATTTCGTACTAATTATGGCTGCATACTCGTCTCATTTTTGCTTAATTATACTGTTCCCGTATTTGTAATGTAAAAAGTGAAATTGCTGCTCAAAAAACCTAAGAAAGCAAACGCTCATCAAGAAAATCTCAAGTCAAAAAAGTTTTTTTGCAACGGCCACCAACAACATGCACGATGACAAAAAAACGACAGTTCAAAATATCGGCAACAGGATTTATAATATCGATATAATAAGGATTGTGAATTGATATATTTAATATTTATTAGCCCTTGGCTCTATGTTAATAATCTTTGTTTTTACTAATATTTCTTAACTTTGTAATTTCATCATAATTCCTAAAATTCGCGCCACACGATAACCAACTTTGAGACGATAGTTCGATTGTTGGTTCATCGACTATTGTGACTGACATTTCTAAAATTCCGCTGTTATGTTAATGTTAAATGTTGCTGTTATGCTCAGCGGAAAAAGAAGAAGCAGAGTTTACACATTTCGGTGAAAACAAAAATAATTGTAGAAAGAAAGGCCAAGAAATGACAGAGGAAGCCAATTTTGCCGATCAAATAGAAGATGACAAGAACAAAACAAATGTGCGCTGTCAGTTTTGCAATAGCTTGATAATCAAAGCAAAGGAGGCAACATATTGTGAGCAAAAAGTAAGTTTTGTCCCGTAACTGCGGTAAGAAAAAACATGTGTCATATGTACGCAGAACTGTATACACATGATTATAATTATTTGTTTTGTGCATAAGTACTGCTAATGCCTAGCAATTTTGTCAGATAGACGTGCCGCTGATGGAACAAAAACAGCAAAGCAAAACGGAGACACTAAGCACAGAAGAACTGAAACATTTCTGGCTTCTCGAAGATATGATGATGTTTGAGAACATCGGCTTCTCCCACAGCGTCAATGGACTAAAATTCCTGGTCTGTGCTGATTGTGAACGTGGTCCAGTGGGCTACCATGAGCTATCGACCAAGCGTTGCTTCGTAGCTCTCAAGCGGGTAGTGCATATTGACGTATAGGCAGGGGATTTGGACTGCCTCAAAGCGATTCCAAAAGCAATTACTATGGAATATTTAATTAAGTTACTTACTCAGAGCATATTCACGCTAAGACATACTTTTGTGTAATTATTGATAATGACTTAAGTTAAAACGCGCATATTTCTAATTGCTCGCAATGACTGTATCGATTGTACTTTCTGAAAATTGTAAATCCTCTTAGCTTTTGTAGCTATTATATAGATAAGTTCAATTATATATACAAAACATATGTATATCTCGATATATATTTTTTCGAAAAAGACAGTCGCATTTGTGTTGTAATATTTATTGTTTTTCGTTCAAACATTTTACAATTTTATTGCAATTTTAAGAGGAGGTTCTTAACTAAAAAATTTCTCGCTATAAATTTTGTTTCATGTGGCTTACAATTTGAACTAAATTATATGTAGGTATATATCTTGTGGCTTCTACTTAATGTGGACACAGCTTTCGTTGCTCCTCCCCGATAGCATCTACGTGTGCATGGGCTCTTCCTCTATGCTATGGTGGATGATGGCTTTCCACTTGGTTTTCGTATTTTCTTTGGCAGTTGGTTACTCCGTGATGATGTTCGGGCGTGTGTGCAGATGGTTTATTTTCGGGGCGTGGTCTCTGGCGGTGACCTTGAAGCGTGTTTGGACTTAGTCTAGATACAAGTAATTATTTTTGCTTTTCGTTTCATCTTTTCCATTTGTTTGTTTATCTTTGTATTTTAATATTCTGTTATTAATTAGACTAAGAAATTGTTATTTATGAAATTGTTTAGCTCATTCGCTTTATTCTCAAATACTCTTTAGCTGTCTTTATTTGGTTTTGTTAGTTTTCTTATGAAAATAAAAAAGAGAAACTCAGACAAAAAGTGTTAACATTCAGTTTATATACCATATACGTTATATATACTACTAAGTTTCGTTTAATTTTTCTTTTCGTTATTCAATAGCCTATCATTATCATATCCTTTATTATAGTGGGGCTTTAACTGCGTTGGGTTTTTGTTTTTATTTTGGTATTCATTTGTTTAATACTTTAGTTTCAAATTTCATGTTTAGAGTTTATAATATTGGCCAATTTCCTTTTTTTTTGTGTTGCATTTTCTTTATATACAATTTAAGAATTTCTCCCAAAATCGTTTCGTTTTGCGATATAAAGCTTTAGCCGTTAGACATTTAGATATCGAAAGAGGGACAAGTTTGCTGGAACTAAAGAAGTGGTTAGATAAATCAATAGATATGTATGCTTGATTCTCTTACCAAAAAAACTGTATCAGCAATTGGTATGAAGATGTAACTAGTGGGCTGAGAACTTAAAAACTTAACGGATCTTGGACAAGGTGGATGCAACATTTAGAGAAAACCAAAACAGGAAAGACAATAGAAACTAAAAGAAATGCCGATTTTTGTGCGCTTAACGCTGCAGCCACTTGCAGATGCCCCAGAGGAAGGCGACGCCGGCAACCAGTCCAAAGCTCGAGATGCTGCTCAGCGCTGTGGCGCCATTGCAGTTGTCCGTGTCGCAGGAGCAGACCACCTGTCGGCCACCAAAGCCGGCTCGCTGATAGCAGTAATTGGTCGATGTTTGGTTGAGGAAACCGCAGGTGCGTATCACACGGTTATCTGGAGGCACTGTGGAAGATACAGGGCGACAGGGAGAGATGATTAGGTAAGTAGGTTATTTTTTATTCCATTCTACTTACGGCTATTGACGGAGAACTCAATGATTTGCGTGATCTTGCGACAATACTTGGGTATACCATTGCCGCGCGATGAGTACTCCTCCTGGCAGTCCTTGAGCAAGTTATCGGGCGGAATGTCCAGTGCACAATTGGCGTCTTTGTGACTGTTGCACACGAAACATTTGATGGCAGCACCTGCAAAACGGAAAATAGGCAAGAAATCGAAAGCGTTAGATCAGCTGATTGTTCGGGAAAAACTGCACCAAATTTAGTAAACATAACAAACATAGTTCGATATGTACCTATCGATTTGCAATCGATTAAAAAGTACTTGGCGCAAGCTGAATATACACAGTGCAGTCCCATGCAGATGAAACCAGTATTTGCAAATTTAACAATAATATGAGTTAAAGCGAAAAAACGTATTTGTAGCACAGTTTGTGTGGGCGCAGTCAGAGCTGGGTTAATAAGCCCAATTAGTATTAAAAAAATGTCCATTTATATTGCACTTATACACTTGTATACTATTTACATGTGCTCGACCTAACCTTAATTGTTTAACAAAAAAGAGTGTAAGCGAATTATTTATTTAGCTGAAATCTAGACGGAGGTGGAGACGCATGTCTTGGCTTAACTAAATTGAATTTAAGGTCGTACAGCAGACGACACGAGATTCGCATTATTTTATTTTCTACACGTACTGGAGATATATGTATATAAGTGTGTGTGGGTGTGTGCATCTGTGTCTGTGTGTGTAGTTTATTTATTTATTAGGCCGGTCCAACAACACTTGTTATGCAATTACAATGCGCTTTTGCTTTTTAGGCTGTTTGCGTCACACTGTGCCAAAAATGGCACATTGCAACCGCTGCTGATAGTCATAAAGTGGACGAGGATGCATGCGGAGCCTGCTGCTGCTGGTGATAGAAGCGACGCCTCCATTAGTGTCTGCCTGTTAAGTTCTTCAGAGCTCGCTACTAATTAGCAGCAAGCAGTCTCGGTCTCTCGGCAGTTTCGTCTCGTTAATGGACTTCAATAACTTTCCACACGCCTTCGCCTTCGGCCCCAACTATTGTCTCGAGCCCATCCCAACTGGGTTACATAAGGCACCGACTGAAGTGCACCTTAGAACAATGGACACAATCTTAGACAATGAACAATGGTCGAAATGAGGAAAATGGAGTAAGCTTTACTCGGTAAACTTCGAGTTGAGATAGCTAAATCGCATATAAAGTGTATAATTTAGGATATGCCATAGATTTCAGTACTATAGTGTCACATTATTTTTGCTTTCTTGAAAATTGCTTCAAAAATTCCTAGAAAAAGTATAGAAATCAGTAGTACCCCTATTATGATCTGGTTCCATCGATCTTGCCGAGAGTTCATATGCAAGCCAATTCGATTAACTTAGCTATCTAATTCAGGAAGTTAATGCATAAGAATATATATATTTGTTACGCGTTGCGATGGGTTTACTATTTACCGATATGATAATCGTCATAAAAATCGTGTTTATTCTAAAAGAAACTTTCATCGTCCTCATGCACTAAAATCATCCAACTAATCGGAATCACTGTGATAAGCTGCAAACCGAGTGAATATTAGATAAACCTACATATGTAAAACATACAATGATTTCGTTCTCACAGACAATGCCAATGTGACGTAAAACCAGGGAATTAATAGCTGATCAAGTCCTTGGCGTTTAGTTTCAAACATAGTCCACAAGTAGAACTTAGTCATTATATAGAGAACGATTCCAAATAAAAGCTGAGTAATAATTTGTTAAAGGACTTTAAATTAGTACACGAAAGAGCCCAACCAGTTTGAGATGAAATGCTCGATCAATATATAGCGAAAGCGCACCCCAAATGATTATAAAGAGCATAAGGAACGCAGACGCGTAGCAATCTATGATAACCAGCTTGTTTTGTGGTGTATCGTCAGGAAATGAACTTTGTACTTCAATACAACTAACAATCTAAGGACGGCGATAAGTTAAAATTGGGAAAATTATATAATATACATATATGTATGTAGAAGATGCTTACCACAATAGCGTTAAGAAGAATTAAGGTAGTAATTTTGCACATCAAATACTGCTCGCAAATCATTTGCAAATATTTGTTGCACCAATGTGCGCCTGTGTGTGTGTGTGCGTTTGTGTGTGTTGCTCGAAAAGTGCCAACATAAATGACAAGTATGCCGAATGAGATAAAGTTATAAACAAACTACAAAATACAAAATTCCTTTAGGAAGCTTAATAATTGTGCATATGGTACAATTTAATAGTTCCTATAGCGGGTACATTTGATACTGCATTGTTTGCTATTGCATTCAATTAAATGATATGGAATTTATACTCGAGTTACCCCAAGGTTTGCCAACAAATATCGGCAAATTGCATTGATTGCATTTGCGAGCTGAGTGGATACAGTATACGACATGGTTGTTAGTCGCGATGCGGTTGCTTTATATAAGTGCGTGTCGCGACTTGAGGACGCGCCTGGCTATGGGCTTGGCTCTGCGAGTGTGTGTGTGAGTGTGTGTGTGTGAGGAGTGTGGTGTGCCTGCAATTGGCCCCGGGCCTGTTGACCAAGTGACAGGCATAGGGCAAATGGAGCACGACTGTGCGCATGTCCTACATTTCCATGCACACACACACACACTGACGCATATTTCACCCAGTTAACTGAGATGCGCTTTGGGCGGATTTGCTCACTTCCGATTTATAAATATGTATATACATAGCTGGTAATAGGATAGGGATATGGATATGATAAGGTTGATAATTAAAGTAATTAAAGTTGTGGGGAGCAAGGGCGAGTGCAATCGGGCAGGCGGGCTGGGGTGATTGTGCTGCCAAGATTGTCGGATTCAGGCCAAAAAGGCGCCATTGTGGCCGGCGAAGACGTTGAGCGAGCTCGCTCACTCTCTCTCGCTCTCTCTCTTTCTCTCTCTCTTGTTATGCAGCACATGCTCAGAGTCTGAGTTCGAATCTGACTATGGGAATCCTTTGCAGCGACTTCCACTCTAACCTCACTTGCGTTGCCCTCCCCCTACCCCCTCGAGAGATACCATCTCGCTCCCTCGCTCTTCACTTTTTTTTTGCGCTCCTTCCACAGTCACGCATTATGTAATCGCACTCGTTCAGGCAGATTTCCGTTCTGTTTTGTTCCTTTTTTTTTGGTTTCTTTTGTGTGTTATTATTTATATTAATGGGTTCTTCATTATTTTTGTTTTTATTATAACTAACTTTAATTAGGTTTTCAGTTTTTAAACAACGTTTTACCTTGCTGCACGGCAATTGCCAGTATGAGCGCGCTAATCACATAGATGTACTGCATTTCGGCTTAGATTTGATTAGTTATATTAATTTTTAGGGGTTTTATTTTCTTTTTTTTTTGCAAACAAGAGCGTTATGGGCTGTTTATGTTTTTTTTTTTACTGCTGTTCCGTTTAAGATGCTTAACTTAATTTCTATGCTTTTTTTTAAATTAATTTTAAGTCTCTTTTCCAGCACTTTTCACTTCTTCTCTGGGGAGCAGAACGTCACAACAACGATAACGACAACCAGCGACTGGAACTGAAGACGCAGCTTGCACGGTTAGTGTGGCACGAATGAGTCGCGTCGCTCGGCTCGCTCGGAGCCAGTCCAGCGGCTGTGATGCCCGGTAGAGAGCTTTTGCGAGCTTTCGCTTTTGGTGAGCACGCACAGGACGCGCTCTTCCTGCGGGGAAGGAGAGGGAAGCAGAGAAAGCTAGTTGTATAGCAAGCATACGCTTACTTACACTAGACAGCAAAGGTAGGCATTTTTTATTTATATTTTTGTTTCATAAAATCTAAAAAAAATAAAATACAAAAAAATAACCTGAAAAGTTGGGGTTTTACTTTTAAAAACACCCTTAAATTATTTTTTTAAATACTATATATTGATAATAAAAATATTATTAAAGCTAAAATATTATTTGGTTTCTACTTATAATTTGTAACACTTTTTTAATCAACTTGTAGATCATCTAAGTGTCTAACCTAAATATTAGAAACCTAAATGCGTTTGAAAAGCTTTCAATTAAACTGCTCTACCCATTTTGTTTTGTTTTTGTTTCTTATGCAAATGAAGCAATTAAATATGAATTAAGCCTTGTCCGATTTGGATGCTTATTCCACTATAAATCCCCAAGCTATTCTTAACCCTGAAACGCACGTGAAACCGACTACTCCGATATGTTTATTCCAGTATTCGCTGGTGACATAAATCCAGCTGTCCAGCTTATTAATTAAGCTTAATCGCAGGTTTCCTTTTGCTTGGCGACTTGTGCGGATTTCAATTGAATCTAGCTATAGCTGTATAGCTTCTTTTCGCGAGATTGTGCGTCGCTTTTGTACGCCAATCAAAAATTGCGTATATCTCGCTCTCCGTGTATCTGCCCCCGTCTAAATGATCGTCATGCATTGCTTTTGTCTGCCCTTTGGGTGGCATCCCACTCCTGCTACTGTGCCCTCACCTTCGCTGGCTTTTTTCTCTCTCTTTCTCCCTTCTCTCTCTCTCTCTCTCTCTCTCTCTCTCTCTCTTTCTCTTTCTCTTTCTCCTTACTGCTGTGCCTCAATTGATGTCATTATCACTTTCATTTACGCAATGAGCTCTATAAATAGTTTTACAACCCAACTTTGTAGGGTTAAAGTACGCACAATCAGAATGCCGACAAACAAATTTGTGTCCAATTGTAAAACGACATGTTTGTGCATGCAAAAAGCTTTAAGTCTAAGCTTCGATTTACACAAATAAGCTGCTGTCTACCTATCTCTCTTTCTCACGCTTTAAGCTCTTCCAAGTCACAAATACTGGTACATTTTTGCTGAGCTTTCGATTCGATTTCCCACTATATTCAGTACACAAAGCTAAACTGTTGTGGTTTTTGTTGTATTTAGGTTGTATAGATTAATAAAAAATAATCTTTGAAAACTTGCCACCCGAAACCAGTTTAAACAAACAATTATTTGGTTAAACAAAACGAAAAGATCAGCTGTTTGTAGAAACGCTGACAAGCAGAGAATTTTGTCAGGCTGCGAGTGGAGACGGAGACGGAACTCAGTTGCTCATAAGCACGCACAGTGCACCTACTAAATTGTATATTCTTTCTTAAATTTAAATTCATAAATAATTCAATAATTTGAAAACCATTACGGCACACAGAAAAGTAATAAAATTAAGTTAATTTAACTTGTATAGCGCTTTCTGAGAGAAATCTATGTATTTGCTAGAGAAAACTTGAAAATTACACAAATTAACCAAAGGTCTCAAATTGCATTAATAATCAAGAACCAAAACTAAGAAACAAGTACAGTCGTACACCCTCAATTTATATAAAATATTCACATTATTATTGGTTAGTATAATCCCTATCAGTGTGAAACAATTAACAAAAATTCATGACATTTCTTTTAATCGGTTATTTTTGAGAACGCAAAAATGATAATGAAATTATAAGCTCTGCAAAAATAGACTTTTAAATTGGGTAATTAAAACAATTATAGCATGCACATAAATACCATACTGTATGTATATTTTAAGTGTACGAAAGCTAGGGTTGGCCGAGCTCGACTGTCTTATACCCCTCTCAGCATTATTTAAAAACAAATCAAACAGACGAACATAAATATGTTGCCTTATCGCTTTGTCTGTCGGCGCTGATCGGGAAGTTTCTTATATATTTATAATACCCTGGCAACTCTTGCATAATGGGTATAAAAATAGGCTCAAATTTCAAGTTTTTATACTGCCTTGATAAGCACAAGTTGAGTACCTTCATGAGCAGATTTCTATGTGTTTATTATTATGTTTATGCTTGTTTAGTAAATATACTAATAATAAGTCTTGATACCCCGTTTAGGCTGTATGTAAATCAATTTGTTGATGCTGCAGTTTAGTTTCTCAGCTGGATGAAACCAAACTTGATTGAGTTTTGGTAGCTAATTACCGGTTTCAACCAACCGATGCACAGATAAGCAAGGTTCGACTGCATACCGAGTTGAAGAGAAGCGACTTCGCTAATCAGCAAGACGTGTTAGTGGAACACAAAACAAAATATAGTACATAGTATATGTACATGAATATTTATGTCCGTATGCATCATAAGTAGTGCCAAGTACATGGCTAATGAGCTTCAAGCCGCTGCCTTGGCGGTTGCTCAGTTTGCCGGGTTTACCAGTTAAAAGCGGCTGCTCAATGAGCATAGCATGTGCTGTGATTTTGGTGTGTTATGCGGGGAGGGCCTCATCAATGCAACTTGCTGGCTTTGCACCTCTCTCGCTCTGGCATGTGCTCCCGTCTCTGTCTACTCAATGTCGACCCCGAATGCGTTGATCGAGTAACGGAAGTTTTTTTTCAACAGCTTCTTTCAAGTCGCGTGTCTCTTTAAAACCGACCTATGTTACTCTCTTACGCACACTCACACCTACATACACACACACACAGCTGCACGCGCACACGTTACCGTTGAGGTCTTGCCATTGAGTGTGTGTGTGTGAGATGCTCCCGGTTAATCTCAACTGCCTTCTCACTGTCGCTCTTAATGCCCTGTAACAGTGGCATGAATAGGGTATGCATGACGAGTGGCACTCTGTTTTATTATTGACTTGATCAGTCAAACTTCTTAAACGTACACTATAATATATATCTGACATATTCTTAGATATATTCTTTATATTACACCATCTGACTTGTTGATTTTCAACTATGCTATAGACTAAATCTATATCTGTAATACAAATCAGATATTTAAAACCTTCACTATATGCGCAGCTAAGCTATAGGCTCAATCTTTCTTATATATTCTTGAGCTGTATCTGATTAGCTAACTTGATAATTCTTCAGCCGAAATAAAACAAAACCTTACAAAAACAGAAATGTTTTCATTCGTTTACGCCCACTAGAGAATTTAAATGTCAATTACAGGGTATGTGCGTGTTGAGCTTACGCACAGTTATGCTCTGTTCGTGTCTCGTTCGCATTTTCCAAATCGATCTATTTTTTTCGAAAAACTCAACTCAAGTTTTTAGATTCATCTGGACGGTGCACGCGTCAAGTTGACAGCTCGCAGAGTCCTCTACAAATACATATATATATATATATATATATATATATATATATATATATATATACATATATATATAAATATTCAAATATTTCGTCTTAGTCTGCAAACGCATATATAAACTTATATATAGCTACGCGAGTGAGTGAATTAATTTTAATTGTTATTAAAAAGTGTGTTAAAATTTCCAAAAGTTCCTGAGAGTAAATTGAAGAATATTATCTTATCTTCTCTTGCTACTGTAGATAATGCAATGCAGCTTAGTATTAACTTTATCTAATTGGCTTACTCTCCCACACCTTAGATAACCGCATGACACTTGCAACTGATTGTTCCGAGTCAAGATCAAATTTCAATCGAAGAGGCAGAGGCGCGCAACCCTCCAATTGATCCCCCCAATTTCGAATAGAGAAATTTTCGACGAATCGATAGCATAATGTCAACAACGTTCGCTTACATCGTATTAATCGCTTTCGCAGCGAATCTCTTATCAGGTAAGTGTGTGTGTGAGTGTGTCTATCATATATATAGAGGGCTCTCTATGTTGAGGGTGGAGCAACTTGGCTTTCAAGTGGATCTCATTAGGCTTTTCAGTTCAATTGAGTGCAATCAATGATCTACGGATCAACAATGTTGAGGCGTGCTAATTGTTAAGCACTTTAAATATACTGCCTAACAACACTATCTTCTAAGCATCTATCAATGGGTTAGTCCAATCCAATTTGTTTTCCAACTGAGAAACGCGCTGATGTGGAAAACTAAACCAATAGTTTTTAATAGAAAATTTCAAACAAAATAAAAAAGCGTATGATGACTCAGGTTCATTCAGCCAGAAAGGTGTATAGTACGGTAATACAAATTGAATGAAAAGTAACTAAAATGCTTAATTAACTTTATATGCAGCATGATTGAATCAAGGAACAAATGTAGTGCATACTCGCTTGAAGAACATCGCGTTCATACATACCATATCAAAGAGTAGCGAGAGATCTGAAAGGATTTAATGAAGTCTAATTGAACTAATTGACTTCGTTCACAGAGTTACTGTGAAAGCGAAACCAACTTGAAATTAAGTACTCAAAGAGTTCGCACCACTTTTATTCTCGCAGTGTATAAGTTGTGGAGCCCATACAGTAAGCATTATAGACGCTAACTTTATGGAAGCTATTTAGTGTTAATAAAAGCCGCAAACACTTGACCCGTCTACGCTAGACCGCACACAGCTGCATATAGTATATATATCATATTATATTTATATATATGTATATATATATATATGTCATGCCCGAACCAAGTGCGCGTTTCATTAGCATTCAATTGTCAAGTGCAGCAAAGTGGGTAAGCAACAAAGCTTGCTCCCACAAGTTCAAGTTTTGCAAATGGAAAATGGAAAAAGAGGGAATGGGTAAAATGCAAATGCGAAAGTGTTATCTGAAACTGTAGATCTCAAGTCCTAAATTCAAATGCCAAGTTTCAACTGCAGTTGCATTCTTTATGGCAGGTCGCTTTCGTTTTTGTGTATTTCAACTTGTTTTTTATTAGCATCGACTTAATTACCAAATGGGTCATGTTCCATGGCGTAGTCCTAGCACACTTTGCTCCCCAACTGGGCGTTGAATAGGCCAAATAAGTGCAATTTCCCGTTACTTCCCATGCAACAAACAAAACAAGTTGAAAAAGTTGCGCATACGCCCCGTTAAACGCTTGACACTCGACATTTTCAGTCGCCGCCGACAATTGCCCGAAAGGCCACACAGACTTTTTGCCAGAGAATCGAACTACTAAAAGCGTGCAATAAGAAACCAAATAAATTTTATTAGTTTATTAAATTTAATACATACTTGTGTCAGCTTTCCAGCCGACATGTTTCGACTTTTTGATTTTGTTTTTTAAAAAATTCTTCACGCTGTGTACATACACAGTCTGCTTTTTGATTAGGGTATCTTTTGTGAAAATATTTAACAGATATTTCGTTTATGGTTCTTTACCTTCTAGCGTGCTTAAACATCCGAAACTCAACTGAAACTATGTTCATGTAGAACTTAATTCATACTCACAGTTGACATGCAATAATCAAGCTACTGCAGAGGCACGGAGTTGCTCTAGGCAGACCGAACGTTAGTCAGTCTGTCAATCTTCCAGTCTCTGTTTGTTTGTTAGTTTGACTGTCAGTTAGTTTGACTGTCAGTTAGTTTGACTGTCTGTTAGTTTGACTGTCAGCTACTTTGTCTGTCCCTAAGTTGGTGAAATATTAGTAAATTAAACAATACAAAAAAAAAAACGTTCCGCTATGCAGCTAATTTAACTGTCGGTTAGAGTATCTATCAGTTATACTATCCTTCGGTTTGGCTCTCTATAAGTAGTACTATCTGCAAGTTGGGCAAGCTTTCTCTTAGTTGTTTAATCTGTAGCTTGGTTTATCGTCTTTTATCTATTTTGAACAGACAGTTTGACTGTCAGTTAATCAGTTTGGTTGGTAAACTATCTGCAAGTTAGGCAATCCAAGAGTTGGACTATATGTAAGAGTCTAGTGCGTTTTACTCTCGGTTAATTATTAAACTAGTAGTAAACTAGAGGTAGTAGTAGTAAACTAGAGGCTTTCCTAATCAGTCTGTTAGCTAGTCTAATCTTGAGTTTTATATTCCTTAATCCTAAGGTTGACTATGTTCAAATTTCCTTGGGTTTGTCTGTTACAGAGTTAAGTAGTAGCTAGGTCAGTCTCTCCATGAGTTGGTCAAACTGTCAGTTAGTATAGTCAAACGGTAAGCTAGCTGTCCCGCTGTTAGACCGTCCATCAGTTGGTTTTCCTGTCAGTCCACTTGGCAGTGGGTGAAGGGGCTAATAAAATAATTTGCCGTCAAAATGTCTCGGCTTGAAAAGGGCGCTGTTGCAGCTGTCAGCGTGCAGTCAGTGATTTACCTTGAATTGCCTTACACATTTAACTTGCACTCACCTATTCATATATTATTCATTATACAGTCTCGGGCTTACGCTGCCACCAGTGTAACACGCACGACAACGACGATTGCGGCAGCCTCGTGGTGAACACGCCACGTGCCCAGCGCGATGAGCAGTACCTGAAGGAGTGTGACAACAAGGGTGAGCTGCAGGCCTTTTGCCGCAAGACCGTCATCAAGCTGGACGTGAACGACGAGCATCGCATCGAGCGCAGTTGCGGCTGGATCGAGGAGAAGTCACCGAATAGCTGCTTCACGGCCGACAACGAGGGCTACAAACAGATTATATGCACATGCAAGGAGGAAGCCTGTAATGCCGCCACGCCCCGACCCGGTTCGGATCCCATCTCGTTGGCATTGGCCACCACGCTGGCGCTGACCTCGACCGCCATCTCTTTTCTGCGACTTTGAGCATAAGTTTCGGGAGTCTGCTCCGAAAAAAACTCTAGATAAGATCTACACATGTTTCCCATTTAGGTGTATTCAATAATAATAATAATAATCATAATAATTATAATTTACATTCGCAGACAAATTTCAGTTTCGACCTTGGATCTAAAATTTGCAGGTTATCTTAGTATTAACTAAACTTAATGCTCTCATATGGCGAAAACACTTGGAAGAAATTGGAGTAGCAAATCGACCAAGGACTTGCTGTGGTCCTCGCCCACATGGCACGCCCACACGAGTTCGTGACACAGTTCGATGTTATTGCCGGAGCTGTTGCCAAAATGTCTGCGCAATTGTTTTGTGTGACCCCAGCGCTGGGGCAAAACTAATAGCCAAACTTTCAGCGCTTACAGGGTATTGTGCGGTATGCCCATGGGGCTACAGCATACTTGAATATTTTTAAACATTTATAAAATATTAGAAAAAAACTGATTTGCATACAAAGAATATTCAAATCGTAAACGAATACGATCAAATAAAGCATGCATCAAAAAATGATTCAAACAATTCTTGATGTGTTTTGATGCGGTGTTTTTTGTTTGTATCAAATAAGCACCGCATCAATTTGTGATCTGCTTGGCTTGGATTGGATTGGCCATTTCAACATATATTTAAGCCGTGCGCTAATACCCTTTAATATTTTGCAAAATGCTAAATGCGATTTCTGCGTGTTATTGTTTGTCTTCGCGCAGCTACACTAACACACACATAAACACAGTTATAGCTGAAGCTACAAGAGTCGGAATACAGCTACAAATTGCTGTTCATTCTCTTTGTCAACTCCAGCGGCTGTGTGTGTGTGTGTGCGAATGTGAATATGATGGCGACTGCGTGTGCGTATCGCCGTCAACATGGCGCCCGCTTCAGCAACAGCATCCGCATCCGCCACATATAGCAATTCCCTGCACACACACACACACCAATACATATTAGTGGCAGCAGTCCAACAGTCAAAGAGCCAGACGCCAGACAGTGTGTCTTTCTTTTATTTTTGCGGACAGCTTGGCGCCAGAATAAACAATTTGCGCAAAATGTAGTCGAGCATATAATCGACTCGCGGATACCCTACATTTGCAGCTGTAACTACGAAGCTTTTCTGTTTGCCACACAGCATACACCCCAAGTGTGATCATTTTCAATGAGTACAGGGTATATACACTACATATACAGTGAGTGTGCCGCAATGGCAAATGCTGTTGCTGTCATTCTACATGGAACTGTTGGGGGTGTGTGTTCCTCATTGTTGTCTTCGAAGGACATTCCGTTCGCGTATGTCGCCCTGCGATGCTCACAAAAAATATTAATTGTTTAGCTCGTAAACTCAGCTAGTTTCGCCTTCTGCCATGATTTTTATAACTTGCTTCCTCTCTACGCACTTGCATTCGCAAAGTGCAATAAAATCACAGTTGCAAAGAGCGATAATGATGCAATTGTCCAGATTGCCGGTCTAATGATAATAGAATTTTTGTATTATTGATTTAAAGTTTTCCATTATTATCCACAATGCTGTACTAGGAATGATCATTTCAAATTCTGGTATTTATATTGTTTATAAGGCATCGCAACGAAACTATTCAAATACAGTATGCAAACTCATGTTAATCGCATTATGGTTTATTGAAAATTTTTAAAATACAAATAAAATACCTGAATAAAACTTAAAGCATTCTGTAGACACTGAAAAGCAAATTTTGTAATTTTAGGTTGCGCCTAAAGATATGCTTGAATTTGATATAAAATGCTTATTCAGTATCTCAACTGAAACTTATTTTCATTTCTAATTAATCATTATTCAATCAAACTGAATAATTTGTTTAGTCATTATGTATAATTTTTTATAGAGTATATATAGTCATTATTCGAAGTTCATAAAGCAGATGAAACAAGAGAGGTTTTTTATTGCCCCTATGATTCATTAAAAGGAGAAATATCCACTTTACTACGTTTGCAAAATACGAATACTCTATCTTAACTTGACTACACTATAAAGTGGATTTATTATATCAAACTGATGAAGTTCGCAGACTGCGGTTCCGTTCATGTTTCTCTCATTTTAAAAGTCTCAACGCACCCCGAAAATAAATTCATAATTTCTTCAGGGTCGCAGGCAGCGCGTAAAGCTCTAGGTTGACCTATCCCAAACGGAAGCGGTTGTGTGCGTAAACATTTTGAGTTGTGCCCAAAGTTCATGGATAGAAGTCCCCGTCTCCAATACACACAATACTCCAAAACTCAGTCTCTCGAAAATATGATGACCTCAACGCCAACGAACGACGACGTCATCTTTAATGCCAGACGATGGTCGCCAACTTGCCATTGTACGCTCTTGACCGACCGACTCCTTGTCCTGTTCCACAATTCCGTTCCCGACTTCAGTGTCACGCAATAGTCGCAGTAGGAATTGGTCAACTTTGATTTCGACACGTACGCAACATTATATTATCCAGGAAAACTAATAAAACCGCTGCCAGGCACCTTGAAAGGCCTCGATTTAAGTTGCGCTGGATGGGGCACTCGCCTTGCAAACAAAGGGGAAAATTGCCGGGAGAATTCTCAAGTGGCAACGGCTTAACCCACACGCGAAAAGTAATGGAACGAAACTAAAGCAATCAGTGGGCGCATTGTTCTGGACAGGCATGCTATTCCATAGAGCGCTCTTGACATCGCACTCATTGCTTTGAGGATGTGCCGCGATGAGTTTTGCGCTCTTGGGGGCCGCTAATTGTCGATTGCCAGCTCAGCCTCTTCGGGCACAGTTCCAGGCACAGTCCCAGTCACAGTCACAGTTACAGTCACAGTTTCCGTTCTCTCGAATACATAAAAATTTCATTGTCTTATGCAGAACGAGTTGGGAGTTGGCTAAACTCTATTTGCCCAGACTCGGCCCGGGGAGAAGGCCAAACCGATGGCAATTTAAATATTTTCCATGGTTTCCATATCCAGCAGCCAATCATATGCAAATGAGACGGGTATATAAGCAGCTCAATCAGTTTTGCAGTACAATATCAACGATTGATATAATACAATAAAGTCTGTTTGAACATCGATCTCTGCGACTATACGAATGAGAGACACAAAATGTTCTCAGAAATTGCTTTGTGAGAGCATGTACTTTAGAATATTTTATATACCGACTGCTCATAATATATATTATTATATTTTCCTGGCAAAATTTGATAAAAAAAAAAAAGATAAAGCATATCTTATAGTCGCCATTGTTCTACAGTTGTTTCTATTGTTTTTTTTTTTTTTTTGGTTGCTGTGGCTGGCAGCCATGTGGGAGCCAAGAGGTTATTACTGTCGGAGCCACTCGAGCGCGAGTGCGAGACGAGCGAGGAGCAGGGCACGCAGCCCCCCTGGCGCTTACGCACGCAGTGGGAGAGAGAGCGAGAAGAGAGCGCGAGCGAGAGCAGGAAAGAAACCTCCTGATGACAGCGTCGCACCCACATGCCAAATAGATGTTCGGCTCCGGCTGCTCGGCTACGGGGCCGATGATGCCTGGCGAAATCGTGGCATATCCTTAAGCTAACTTAGTCCGCAGTTGGCCAACGTTGGCGTCAGACGTACCGCGAATCGCACTCTGTCCCAAAACTAAGTCGTCGCAGTCGCAGCACGCTTGCAAAACGAAACCAGAGCAAAAGCCGCAAAAAGAGATAAGAAAAAGGAATTGCAAAAATAAAATATAAAATACAAATTGGAAAGTGAAAAGTGAAAAGTGCGGGGCGAATCTCAATAGGGAAACTGTGAAAATGTGTCAGCGTCTAAGAAAGTTTTCGGCTCTGTTGCTGCTGCTGAGCAGCTCCATATCAATAGGTGTGTGTGTGTGTGGTGAAAGTATATATATCTGTACATAAATTGGATAAATGCTCTTTGGCTACTCCACAGGCGCCGCCATACAGTGCTACGTTTGCGATTCCAGCGACAATCCCAGCTGCGCAGATCTCTCGAACTCGAGCATTGTGTCCGAGGTAAGTGGCTCACGTATGCCTCATTAAACTAAGCACACAGGCACGCACAGGATTTGGTTTTGGATTGTGCCCAAGAGCTGCTCTCGCCACACACATACACCTGGCTAGCAATTCACTTAACCTTGCCAGCAGCAGGTTGGGTAATCGCAGCAAGTTGACCTTAATCAAAGTGCGGCCAGTATATGCTCGTACGACTGAGCCTGTACGGGAACGGATACGGAAACGGAAGTGTGCCACATATTCGACCGTCGCGTCGGCATATGTCCCCTTGACACGCCTCCACTCGTATCTGAAAATCCCAATCAACAAAACAGTCCGAAAAGGTTTTCAGTTCTGAACTGTGAAACAATTTTCAAATTTAGGCAGCTCAATCTTTAGAAATACCTATGAAACTATAGAGAATTTCCATAAACAATCTATTGTAGGTACAAAGTTTATGTAGAATCGGACAGACATGTCTAAGATCTTTATAGATATATTTAAAATATTTATAGATATGTTTATGCCTAGATTTTAGGTCCAAATATTCAGTGAGTGAAAGCCCGATAGGAGAAACTTATATATCCTTAAAATGAATATACAAACTTGTATATGTAGATATGTAGTTAAATATAAATAGTAAATAATCCATTGTTATTCTTTTGCATTGCAAAGTAATTTTCTTGGACCCAGTGTATTCCGTTGAAACATTTTATTCTTTTCTAATAAATTATCAATTTCGAGATACGCAATTTCTTACTTGAGTTTTACTCTAATCAGATCCTAAAATGTGCATGGTTACCATTAGCCAAAAATAAGCTCATTTAAGGTGCCCAAGTCCCTTTAAAATAGTGTAGCTTTTTATACGCTTGCCAAAGGTAGCCTTTCTTTATATTTTTTTTTAGATAATTAGCAGAAAATGTAATCGATTGAGTGCTGCGATTTTAATTACAATAATATCGGCGTGCTGGATTTAATTATCACACTTAACTTTGAGTTGAAATCGTAGCAATGCGGAAAATGATTCACAAATCGGAAATATGGAGAGCTAGAGAAAGTCCAAGTCTGGGGCACGTTAGGGGAACGCAGACAACGATAACGATGGCGATAACGATAGCAATGTTTGCACGGTTCGATGATTTGATAAGATATATCAATTACAAGTCAGTTCTGGTTCAATCAGGCCATGTAGTTCATCTATCTAATGCCCTATCTAAATATAAACTATATGCATATATATGTACATATATTCTTGTCTTGGAACTACAGAACTGTACGCTGGACAAGATGAAATCGCTGGACACTTGGCTCTTCGATCTGAACAAGTTCTCGTACTTCGATAACGGAGCCAATAAGAATCCGCTAATGAATTGCCAAAAGGTTGTGGCCCAAGATCGTAAGTAGAGCAGCAAGCGGGACTCGAAAATAGATATAACCTATATGGGGGGGTGGGGGCGTAATTTTCTGTTCTGTGCAGCCAATACCAACAAGTGGGTGACTGCGCGCTTCTGTCAACTGGACACAGGAGATTCGGATGCCTGTGATATATTGCGCTCCAAGCTGCGCATCACCGACGACAACGGCGGCAATGGCGGCGGTCAGGGCAAGCGGCGACGCGAACGGGATCAGCAGCAGCAGCAGCAGCAGCGACGCAAGGGTCAGCCCGAGCCTGAGGCCGAGGAGAAGATGGAGTTCTTTTGCGGCATTTGCAAGTCGGATCATTGCAATGGCGCCGATGCTGTAACGCTGGAACTGACGTCATATCTGGCAATGGGTCTGCTGCAGGTGTTGCTGATGAGGATGATGATGATGCGCTGCTGAAGTGCTGCTGCTGTCGGCGGGTGGGTCAAGGCGTCAAGGCTGCGGACGTTGGCTGCATTTAGGTTGAGTTACCGTTAACATTTACCGTTTACTTTGTAAATATTCGAGTGCCCATTGACACACATACACACCCCTCTCTCGCTACCGTCCCGCCCACCAAACACCACCAACAACAAAAAATAAAAACCTAGAGATTTAAGTGACAGCAAACACAGATAAAGCATACACAAGCACTTGCAATCAGATACAATCACTAATACAAATACTGGACAAACATGCACACAGATACAGTAGGCGTGAGTCATGCAGATACAAATATGTTTACAGATACATTCAGAGCTATTTCAAAGATACACAGACAGCTAGAGCAACTGATAAGTAAGAAAACACTCACAATTACTCACACACACACACACATACACTCGTATAGTGACAGATACATTACTAAATAGAACTACAAACCAACACAGATACAAATACAGTACGCAGATACAATTGCACTCACACATAGCCAAGCAATCGCTATGCATAAACCCCGCAACACAGCTAATAAGTACAAACGGCTAAAAACAGCTGAAAACGGCTAAAGTGAAACCCAGTTAAAACGGCTAAAAATGTGTGCAGATGCGGCGCTAGTCGAGTATCCTATATCAAGGATTCACAATTTCAGTTTCAATATACAAACCAAAGAAGATTCTCAAGTTAACATAACTTAAGAACTCGACTGGTACAACAATGATATATTAGATGATTATATGATATTCTGGCTTCATTGAGTTGTAAATGATTTGCGCCAATGATGATGATGGAGCTGGAGGAGCAGAGATTAGTATAAAATTCACCAAATGCCTTTAGTTTTCAGATTGTTTACATTGCAGAGGCAGCTGCATACCTTTAGGTATGTCTAATCGAAAATATATATACATATATACAATTAACTATAGCAGCCAGGAGAAAACTTTGAAATTAAATGCACACAGCATACTTACACACACACACACACCCAGAAACCCAGAAACTCTGATCTTGCTGGGAACTCTGACATATGGTAGTTTACTCAATTTACAATTCCTCATTTAATTTTTTTCCTTTTCCATGGAACCATATCTTGTGTGTGTGTGTGTATGCGGGTGTGTGTGTATTCTTAGGTAGAAACAACTTAATTAGATGTGCTTGACGAGGAAGTGGAGAACGGAAACGGAATAGCAAAAAGAATTGTTTTGGTACACTCATTTCCATCCAAAATAATGCTCAATCAGACTGTTATACGCAGTTGTAGCTATTCTGCCCAGAACAATTTCGAATAGTTTCTTGGATTATGCAAATCCTAAAAAACGTATGAATTTCATTGAGTGTTTCAGAAATATAACAAAAATCAGCGCCTTAAGTAAGCAAACAAATATATAGTAACATACGTCTACGATATACACAAGTTCTAACTATCCGATTGTGCATTCCCTTGTTTTTGTTTTTTTTTTATTTTATCCAACACGCTAAAACAATCAGAGGAAAGTGTGAAAAATGCCTAGGGGGAAATGCAAAAACAAATGTTAATTAAATGTGCAATTAGTAGAAACGATAAAAGCAATAAACGAACGGAAAGGCTAAATGAGGTATGCGGATAGAGACGTTAAGGAAACGAGCAAAAAAATAAATATATATAGAGAGAGCGAGCTTAGTAAAGTGCTTAAGCCCACAGCCACGCCCCCACGAAATAAATGTTGCAAAATTTATCGAAAACTATAAACAAAAATACATAAAATGCAATTAAAGTGCACATTCAGCTATCGAGTTCTAATTAGATTTGTAAGTCGAAACAAAAACGAATGATTGAAAAATGGCAAAATAAAAGCAATGCTGTATGACAGTATAACAGTTATATGTGAAAAAACAGTGTAAAACAGTTGTTTTATTTATATATGGGGATTATCTGGTTACCACGAATGATATATGTTTATTTTTAGGTAGTATAAAGTTTGGAAAACAGCATAATTTTGTAGATTCTGTTTGAAAGTGTATAACAGGGGACAGTTTACTCTTATGGCATCATATATATTTCTATTTAAAAGTGAATAACAGAGTTCACTGGGGTAGTATACTTCTAAAATGCTATGTGATTCTATTTTGAAACGTATAACAGAATCCATTAGGACAGTATAGTAAAAAAAAGTATTTTTAAGAGTGTATAACAGAGTTCCCTTAGACAGTATACCCTCGATAAGGACAGTTTACTGATATTAAGCTTTATAGTCCCGTACAAGGTGTATAACAGAGCTCATTAGGACATTCTATGTCATTATATTCTATTTTAAAGCGTATAACAGAATTCACAAAGGCTGTATTCTTATAGAATGCTATATGATTCTATTTTGAAACGTATAACAGAATTCAATAGGACAGTATAATAAAAACAATATTTTTAAAGGTGTATAACAGAGTTCGCTTAGACAGTATACCATCGATAAGGACAGTATAATTATATTAAGTTTTATAGTCCCGTACAAGGTGTATAACAGAGCTCATATATATATATATATTTTTATTTAAAAGTGAATAAGAGAGTTCACTAGGGCAGTATACCTCTAAAATGCTATGTGATTCTATTTTAAAACGTATAACATAGCTCAATTAGTAAATATACTTAAATAATAGCATATTTTAGAGTGTATAACAGAGTTCCCTAAGGTAGTATACCATCGATAAGGTATAAGAGCTTGCAGTAGCAGACAATTTATAGCTACCGCGGCAACTGAAGTATCAATAGCATACATATAACAGCTGTATAACAGTTGTGCATATCTCGTTTGCTCTATTTCTTTTCTTTTTTTTTTTTTTGGGAGCGTCTCATGTTGTTTCCGGCAATCAGCGATAATTTTTCCATTACTCATGTTATATACGCCTCCCCACCACCCACGCCCCGAATACACCATGCCTTTGGGTCTTTGGCGATGCTATCGAAAGCCTCCGCTTGTCACCAGCCGCAGGGTGACATGTTTCTACTGTAGCGCAAATTATTTTCGCCCAGCAGCCGCCGCAGCCGACAAATGACGACGAGAACGATGACAACGAAGACGAGGAGTCATCGAACAGTTCAATTTGAATTTTCGGCAGTGCTAGCACGCGTAGTAGCAGCAGCCATCATCCAGTCCGTAGTAGCATCCCGCCAAGTCAGAGCAGAGCAAGTCGCATTAGTCGCAGTGGCATAGTTTAAGGATTATCCCAAAAATCGCTTGCCAACATGCTATCAAAGTTATTTCTATTGCTAGCGATTTACTGTAGCGCCAGTTCAGGTAGGTAAAGGATAGAGAAGTGTCCCAAGTGCAGATCAGACATGGCTAATCCTCTGCATTTCGTATTACTCACGCAGCGCTGCGCTGTTATACATG
Source organism: Zaprionus inermis (assembly GCA_018151445.1). Taxonomy (NCBI): domain Eukaryota; kingdom Metazoa; phylum Arthropoda; class Insecta; order Diptera; family Drosophilidae; genus Zaprionus; species Zaprionus inermis. The sequence goes on from JAECXD010000555.1 coordinate 3,705,127, forward strand.
CGAAGATTGCGACGAGCTGTCGGAACTGAAGGAGCTTGAGGTGTGCATTATGCCCGCCACGTTGCAGCAGCAGCTGCCAGCCAATCCAGCCTCCACTCCCAGTTCAGCAGTTGCTCCCGCAGCTGCGTCAACGACGCCTCCCGCCGCCGCAGCAGCAGCACTACCGGCAACGAAGCCACCCGCCGCCGCAGCAGCAGCTCTACCGGCAAAACCACAATCAGGCAAACCACCCGCTGCCGCGCTTTCTGGAGATGATGAAGAGGATTACGAGAGCGACGAAGATGAATCGGCGCCGGCAGCAAAGCCCACTTTAGGCATAATGGCGGCTGTAGCTGGAGCTGGAGCAGGAGCAGGAGCTGGTGCAGGAGCTGGAGCTGCTGCTGGAGTAGGAGCTGGAGCTGGAGCTATAGCAGGAGCTGGAGCTGCTGCTGGAGTAGGAGCAGGAGCAGGAGCAGCCGGAACAGGTGCAGGAGCCGTTGCTGCTGCAGTCGATAGCGATGCAGAGGATGAGGACGAGAGTGAGGATTACGATGAGCGCAGACGCAAACGTCGAAGCCTACGACAATCGCCGAGCACGCAAAGAGCAGTCTGTTATATAGCAAGACTTCATCGTAAGTAAACCATTAAATAATATAATATAGACATATATAACAACAGACAATCAGGAAATTTTGATCAATCAATCTCAGTCTGTGTTTGCCTGCGAAATTCGAATATTTTCTTCATTTAACCATTCATTCATTGAACTCCAACTCGATGTTGAATAATGTCAATTTTTCAACATTTTTTCTAAAAGCTATTTATATATTATTTCATTATCATTTTATGCCTTGCCTTTTCTGAAACTATTTCGAAAGATTTGAAGGAAAGCTATACATTATTCATTATTTTTTTTTCCATTAAGAACCATAGCAGTTGACTCATTAGCATCGGGTGTGTGCTATATATCATCATATTTCATGATTGTTGAACGAAACTGATGTAAGAGAAACACTCATGTTTACAATGTGTGATATTCGTTGTTCACTTATCATATCATATCAAATTTACGATACATACTCGATATGCAATACTCGATCAGATTGCGGCTCTCAATTTAATTAAAGAGTGATATAACCTGAAATAAACTTGATATATATGCGAGTGATATATCAATTCAAATGCCCTGCACGTGTATTAAAGTAAGAGTATCTTGGTCTCCGCAACTCATCTGTTCAATTCTGAATTTCAATAATTTTTCTTATCATTTTTTTTTGCATAGTCAACGGCACGGATATTACGAATCGTGGCTGCACGCTCGTCTCCGGCGATAATCAAACCGCCGCCTGTACGGGTCTGTTCAACGGCTGGGATGTGGTGGGCTGCACGTTGTGCGAGTCGAATGGTTGCAATGCGCCCATACAGGCCACAGTGATTGCCCAGGCGAATAGTGCGAGCAACGCATGGCGATCCTGGACGACGACGACGCCGGCGCTAATGCTGCTTGCTACGTTCGCTGCGCTAGGCTGACAGATTCGACATGTATATAAATATATATATATATATAATATTATATTATGTACCGCACATGCTAACCGTAATAAATAACAAGAATGGAACAATTATTTGGAATGGCCAACTGCGATTTATGAACCACTTTACGCTTGCTATTTGTGGCTATTTGTCGTCGACGCCGTCGATGCCAAAGTTGTGAGCACACCTGAGCTATTTTTGCCTAATTATTAAATTACTTGAATATAGATAAGAGTCGCCGCCGGAGGAGGAGTGGAGGTGCAACCGTCCACAGTTCAAACTCACGTCGTTTTTTCCAAACAGAAGCAAATCAATTACAGCTCGCACTACTGATAAGATCGCGCGGTGACTGCACTCGACTGTTGAATACCCAGCACAAGGTCTGTTATACTTTCTATACAGTTGTGCAACTGTTTTCTTTGGATTCTGAAAGTTTAATGGCATTTTTGAAATATACTGAAGAATGCATTTATTTTTGTGAATCAGCATGCCAAATTTGATGAAGTCATCGTAGCACACAAATTTACAAGAGTTTTTACAGCCAATAAAGGTGTTTGTATTTTTTTCTGTTTATCAAATATATGTGTAGCCTATTAAAACTAAAACTAACAGTTCTTTTGCTGTTCCAATTGTAGAATATATAAATATTATTAGTACTCTAGAATGCACTGCATATACCTTTTTTTGAACCCATCTCGTTGCACGCCGGGTAACGATGACTCTGACGTTCTGATAATTGTGACTTCATTTCTATTGCTGATAACCGATGATCAGCCGATGGAACTGATAGCACTAGGCCTCAAGTGGCAATCGCTGCCTGGCCAGTTGAGCGATTTACAATGGAGCTTAGCGCCTTTATTACATTAGCGGGTTCTTAATCGGGCTGATGATGAACGAACTCCGAACGAGTTTTTCGCGCTGCGGAAATATTTGTATTCATCACAAAAAAAAAACAAGTCGGAAAGGCTACAGTCGAGCTGACTCGACTGTGATATACCCGCTACAATTCTTCGGAAAAACACGTGCCAAATGTGAACAATGCGTTCTTGCTTTTTATTTCTTTCTGTCTCTAATTTGTTTTGCCTATGCAAGTTCCACTCGATTCTTATTGGATGTTGCCCATTGCTTTTATTACTTTGCAGTTATAAATTATATATGTTGCTGCTCAATGTCTCTTTCGATTCTAAGTGGCTTTAAATATACTAAAAATGTATTTTGAATTTTGTAACACACCATAAAATAAAAAAAAATATAAGATACAAAAAAATAAATATAATTCGCCGCGGCACCCAGGAGTTGAACTCCGGACCTCTCGCTTAACAGTCAACTACCATCACCACTCGACCACTGCATTTCTAACGCAATGGCCAATAAAATTGCACTATGAATATTTTCGGTGCACATCATTAAAAAAAAAGTTGCCACATAATTTAAAAAAAGTTGCCACATAATTAAAAAAAGTTGTCTGCTGCTGGTGTTGAACTCGGGTACTAACATTAGGAAAAACCGACACAGGCACATGGCCACAAGGCAATACTATTTCTTGAATATCTTCCTTATTTATCGGCCGATCTTATTGAAACTTTCGCAACACGCCCGGATGGTGGTTTTTATCACATGGATAAAAAATGAATGCTGTAGAGCTATATTTGCAGCTATTATCGATTTATTATCGATTTTTGGGGGCGGATGGAGGCGTGGCAAAAATCCAAAATAAACTTGATCTGCGGGCATAATTAACACATATTGTCTCCAAATTTGGTAGCTCTAGCTCTTATAATAGCTGAGATCTAGGTTTTCATACGGACAGACAGACGGACAGACGGACAGACGGACAGACGGACAGACGGACAGACGGACAGCGGACATGGCTATATCGACTCGGCTGTTCATGCTGATTCAGAATATATATACTTTATGGGGTCGGAGATGTCTCCTTCTGCCTGTTACAAACATTTTCGGTTGGCACAAAGTTATAATACCCTTATACTCTTCGAGTAGCGGGTATAATAAAATAAAATAAACGCTGCAACGGGTGTACATTAAGGAAACTTGTTCTCGGTGAGTGGCAATTGCCAAATTCGTAATGCTTTGTATTGGAATTGTATATAGTAAGGGGAGGGCTATATACTATATACTATATAGATACTTATGCGGGCTGGTCTCGCTTATTTAGACTTCCCCGTTTTATTTTGGGCAGGGTTCAATCGACTTCCGGGACAGTTGGCTGGGAGAGTGCAACTCAAAAAATCAAGCCTGACATTTTAAGAGAGAGACTGTGCGAGAGTATTAGCGTATATATGTGCTAGAGCGAGAGAGTAGTACGTGATGTCGCCAAATGTCAAATTGTATCACAAAATTCAAATTTTTATTTGGCCGCTTTTGCTTTTGTTTTTGTTTTGATCTTTTGGTTTTTTGGCTACGTCCGATTCGGGTCTCTGCTGATATTGATGCGTCAGTTAGCCAGTCAGACATTAAACACGCTTTTTAGCCATTTGGCACGAACGCGCCAAAAATAAAAAAACAACAATGATATGGGAGCTGCAGAGAGAGAATGATACGTAACATACGCACGATCTATATTCTGCAACGGCCGCTGCAACGAAATCAGGGTCAAGTCGTACAACTGACCCAAACCAGTTACCAGACAGATAGAGAGAGAGAGAGACGGAGAGAGACAGAGAGAGAGAATAGCCAAAGCAAAGATATAGCATGAGTTGCGAATGAGTTGCAGTTGAGATCTGCATAGAATTTGTCCGATTCGCAGTAATTCGCATTGATTTCGTATGCATTTTTATAGGATTTTCCTTGAATTAATGCTTATCGAGTTTCTGGCTAATCCTTGTAACTGGGCGACTGGGCTTATCTCTTGGCCTCGATTCGCAAAATTTTTCATAGCGTCATCAACCTCTTTGTGTGTTCAAGTGGAAAAATTTTGACTAGTTTCTGGTGCAATCGTACTGGGTTCCCCTAGTCGATTACTTAGTAGTTCTCAAAGCCCGCTCTCACTCTCCTTCTCTATCTCTCTCTAACGCACGGTGAGTCGCACAACAGGTGTAAATGGGTCGGGTAAATAGCGAATAAAAAGCTGTTAATTGAATTGCCTCGTCTAAGCCGGAGTGGAGAAGAAGAAGGTGCGGAGCACACTTAATTGAAATCGAGTTTGTTTGCATTGCGTGTTTCTTTGATATTAAGTAATATAATTCATCATGCGACATCGGAAGCATATGTAAATAAGTATTATGCAAATGCGAGGGTATCCAGAGGAGCGTCCCAGCGCGACACCCTAGGGAAATATGAGAACATAATGCAATTGCAACAATTATCGGGACTTAGCGAGCCGTGTCTTATAGCCGGTCTATATATTTTACATATCGGGTACTTGGTAAAGAAAAATACCCCAAGATTGAATCATCTGCTTTACGGGAAATCTTTCCCGGTTACATATACGCTAAAATACATTGTTATGCTCTTTCTCGATTTTGAAAGCGTCATAAGAGCGAGAAGAGAACACACGCGAGCGAGACAGGTAGCAGCTGAGAGCGTGCAAGCAAGTATTCTCTCTCTCTCTCTCTCTTTCTCTCTCTGTCGCTCTCTGTATTCGACTTTTACTTTCAGCAAAATGGGTTCTGCATTATAAATTAATTTGTTATCAATTTAATAAAATATAAAGCAGCTACGCTCTCGTACACTCACTCGCCGTGGCGCTGACTCTCTCGCTCGCTCTCTTCGAAAGACACACACACACACACACGCTAACTATCTCTTTCTGAAGCAGAGAAGCCGTCGCCGTACGCCGTACGCCGTCGCGTCGCAGCTCAGTCGCAGCGCTTTATTATAAAACTCTATAAAAAGTCTCAAACAAATCAAAAGATTTTCAGTTAAATTTCGGAATTCGCAAACTGCGGTCGCCAAAATCGTGTGAGACGCGAGAAACTAAGAATTTATATCGTATATATACACTATATATATAAGATAAATTTATAGACGGTATCGGTAATCGGTATAAGAATGCAGAATTCAAGCAGAAATCACTTAATCTTGGCCAGCATTTGCGCTTTGCTCTTCGTCACGCCAGGTAAGACCCTACCAGAAATGGTTGGCTTAAAGCACAGGCTACCGTTATCCCGGCTGACAGCTCGATTAAGTCCAAGTGTCGTGATAAAAATAGAATAAACCCGAAAGCTGCACACGGAAAGCGCAAAGCCCCAAATCCCCCCCAAAAAACAGACGATATGATATGATACCATCCATATACAGTGACTATTTATAGGGCACTCGTTTGTTATGCAACATCCCCCACCCCCTCCCAATAAAAACAACAAATCACAACAATTTTATGGCAATCGCATTGCGCATATTAAGCCAAAAAACAAAAGACCAAAACAACAAAAGAACATTAACAATAAGAAAAGCGCACAGCTTGCAGTAAAATCTGTCATGAATAATGCAAAATTATTAATAATTTTTGTTTGCCATGATGCGGAACTGTCTAGCAATGTCAGACAGACAGACAGACAGTGCTATCAGGTAAAAAAAATAGTTCCAATTCTAGTCTAGAACTAGAAGCTAATTCGGCTGACATTGAGGCGCGTGTGCTAATTGAAAGGCTGCTGCGACCTAAGCTGGCATGCTACAGTTACACGCATATATATATAAATATGGATATGGATATAGTACGGACACATGACACTGCTGTCGTTTAGCACATTTACGAAGTCCGAAAACAATAACACACAAACAACAACCTGCTCTCGGCTTTTAGCACCAAAGGAAAACCTGAATTTCTGGAAAAGCGTAAAAAATCGCTCTTTCACTTAACATTGAGTTGCCGCGTGTTGAGCAAATGTTTTGTTAATTAGTTGCATTTTTTATTGTGCCTAATCTAAATAGAGCCTAGCAAAAAGCCAATTTCATTATGCAATCAGCCCTGTCAAGGAAATCAAAGCTTTTCTACAGTTTTCGGTTCATTAACTAGATTTCAATTCTAATTGAAAATTCTGTTTTACGAAAGAATGGAGAGCTAACTAGCAATTGCTTACTTTATGTTTACCTATTAAGGCTATGAGTAATTTATTTGTTATGGTTTTCAGGATTTAATTTACCATGCCTTAGAAAAATATTTTAAAGCATTTTACGACCTCGAAAGACCCCATGCCTACCTACGAAATGAGTATTTCCAGTAATGTGATCCACAAACGAAGCGCTTTATCATATTTGTAGCTGACATGGGTGCGCATTCGCCCGAACTCATTCTATTTGGTATTTCAATTTCCACTTGAGTTGGATGGTTAAGTCTGGGCGAAAAAGCTAAAGAAAACCCGAACGAAGCAAGCTATCTAATGGTTCACTCGCACTGACAGCAAGCAGACAATAGATACGACTATTTGTAGTATAAACATTCAGTTTCATGATTATAGTAACCTTAGTAGATAGTTAAGGCGGATATAGCATGCAATTTCATATACCCCAGCTCGATCTTTCTCAGAGTACCCAAAGTGCACGATCGCAGTTCGCCGCTTTGAAGCAGAAGCTACAGCTAGAACTGGTTTCCCCGACGGATTTGCGCATTGCAATGCAAATTTGTTTTGTACTCATACAAATGATTCGATTATAATTATTTATGAAGGGATACAGAATGAAGCAGACAGCGCGAGAGAGAGAGGGGTAGAGAAATTAGCGCACTACCAAAATGTTTGTCTTATCACGTGCCCCAAGCTCGCTTCAATCGACGCTGAACGCGAACGCGTGGCTATCAATCAAATTGATTTATTGATAGTGAATTTAGAATGAATAATTGGGGGAAACATGAGCACGATTCGCATAGGGGGGCAGGCGAGCTAGTACAGCAGGCAGCTTGTATACACGGCGTATGTGTAATTTGACATCTGGATGAGCACAGGCTTAGCTACTGCCTGCGGGATATGCCTGAGTCATGCATTGCATACTCGTCCTCGACTGATAAGACAATTGCGTCAATTACCACCATGTTCGAATCAGTTTATCGTTTGCTTGGCAAATATTTTGCCTGCTTCTTTGCAACATGCAAATGGCAAACGTAGTATGTGATATGGTGCACACACAAACACGATATGGTGCGAGATACGAGTTACGATATACGATATGGTAATAGCCTCTGTTTAAGCAACGACTACAAATTATAAATTAATAACAAGTACAGTGTGCAGCAACTCGACGCAAGCATACCCTGCACTTGCAATTAATACAGGTATACAATTTGGAATAGCTAGAAAATTTCAAGTTTATATTTTCCTTTAACTTATAATATAATCCTTAGTATGCAGTAAGTACTTAAGCCATATTTATTGACACTTCGCATGTACAACCCGTTTATAGAGATAGGCAGGTCGTAAATACCCTGTATTCTTATGAAATAATGAGCATAACTGTGGACTTATAATATAGAATGAGCAAATAATGTGCCTGCTTATAAGTTATAAGCAAACAACTTAGCGCGCTGCCATGATTTATGGCCCACACATGGCTCGATCGCCTACCTCGATCGCTTTGTCATCGTTAATCGTTTATCGTTTTGTTTGCCAGAGCTATACATTGACTATATTCTATCGCAGTCACCCGATACCATCGCACGAAAGGGAGCCCGCTTTGAGTCGCTGCTCGACTAGCAAACACCCTGCACGACAATTCTAATCGATTCTCCGATCTTCTCTTGCTTTCTACAGCCTGCTTCGGCGATCTGATGTGCTTTGTGTGCGACGATTGCGACAAGGTGACGAAGCAGACACCGCTGCTGGCGTGCAACGAGGACTACTTCAATCAGGGCGGCAGCACAGAAGCCTCCACAGTGACCACCACCACAATGACCACACCAGTAAGCCCGGAAATAACGTCCACGGATGCATTCACCACCAGCAGTTCGGATTCCACAAGCACGCTGACAACGACAACGTCGACGACAATGTATCCCGAAACAACCCTCGATCCGGCCAGTTCCGATGACACCACCACGCCCCAGTTCACTGAAGAGACCACCAGTAGCGACGATACCAGCACCGAGGCGCCTCTGCCACCGACACCGGCTACGGTTCTGCCACCAGAGTCCACTACGCTGGCACCGACGCCTCCGAGTGTGAATGAGCTGCAGGTGAATAGCTCAGCCCTCCCAGTTGTGCGTCAGCGTAGATCGTTGATCGACACCGGCGTCACTTATCACTGCTACAGCATCCAGAAGACAAGTAAGTAATCTCTTAGTCTTCCACTCGCTCGACACGCCCAAATGACGCTCTCTCTCTCTCTCTCTCGCTGTCCGCTTAGCCAACAACACGGTGAGCACGGAGCGTGGCTGCCTGCGCGTGGAGACGCAACAGAATGCCTGCGATCTGCTCAAGCAGCAGCACAACAACACGGAGCTGACGATCTGCGATCCTTGCAGCATGAATGCCTGCAATGCTGCCTCAACGCTTTTGAAATCCTCGCTGTGGGCAACGATGCTGCTGGGCGTGGTCGCAGCTGTGCTGCAGAGCAAGTGAGGGATGACTCCAGGCCCCCATATCTCTCTCTCTCTCTCTCTCTGTCTCACTCATCCCCGTTAACCCTGCCCTTCCTGCCGCCGTCCACTCCAACCCGGTGTTATTTAGTACATATTTCTCATTGTTGTCCCTTCCCGCCCCTACCCACACTCCCCCAATGCACACACACACAGTAAGACTATACACACATCTACACGTACACACACACACACACACACAACGCGGTGCTCATTTGTTAGATCAGATCGAAGTAGCTGATATTATTGTAAGCGGAGACACACGAATATCGAAATATATATATATATTAAACGCATAACATACATACACATATGCATATATATAAATATAAATACATATACATGTACATTGAACTATATGAAAACTTAAAAACCTAAACTTAAGTCATTCTGAAAACTGGATATGTAATAAACTATATTTATACATTATGGCTGGGAGTATTTTGATATTTTGGCATGATTTAACAGTATAACGCATAGAAATCTCTAGTCAAATCCCAAAAATGCGTAGTATATAATATAAGAACCGTTATGCAGCTGGATTTCCTATACAGGGTGATTGGAATTCTCTTGTTTTTTTTTCATAATTATCATAATTAAAGTTATTGTAGATATTTCATTTTATTTTTTTTTTTATATAGTTTTTTAAAATAGGTTAACTCACCTATTGATTATTTCTCCATTATGCATATTTCTCCATTCTCCCCATGCCTGACTCAGGAGTGATAAGGCCCCTTCGCTGTGACCATCCGTAACATATAGAACTAAGTTGACATGCAGTACATATGTAATTTGTATGCATTTAGTTCTGGGTCAAATCGCTAATATCTTATATCTATTTATGTCTGGGTCAATGTCGTCGCACCGGGTCTGCGGCACGTTGCGCATACGCAGCATGTGACAAAAACGAACGCGATTACAAGCGCAGCGCCGCGTGGAGGAAGTGGCATACTTTTAGGCCAAACCCGTTCGAGCTGAGCAAATTTACCGAGCGCAAACAAAAATTCAAAACAAAACAAAAGCAAAATACAAACAATAAAAAAAGAACTCTGGCTAGACTGGCAGATACCCTGCATACAGTTCGTTAATTTCCGCTAATTTTTTTATCTCGCGTAAATAGCTGCCTTCTTAATTTGGGCATCACAGAATATATTATAACTATATCTATAACTATAGTACTCCCAGACCGACTTCCAAATACTTTAGAAAACTTCAACATACCACCGAATCCAGCTCCAATATTCGTTGGGTATTATATGATAAGATAACAATTCATTAATAACAGAAAACCGGAGCTTTTCTCTCTTCTTCGGTCCACAGTGCGTACGAAAAGCGTGCACACCACCTGACATAAATAATTCCATTAGTTCGAGCATCATAAATTACATGCTGATAGTTTTTAAAAAAGCTGATTAATGAATCGAATTTCGAATAGGTCAGTTAGGCAGGCTAACTGCGTTTAAATGCGAGTGAAATTAGGTAATTTTTCAATTACAAAACATCAAAAACTGATAAGCTGCCCGAGAATAATGTGATAAGATCTGCGGCGCAATGTGTGTCAAACTCCTGACCTTCGTGTCGAGGGACTGTTTACCTGACGGAGTGCTGCCACTCGACGATGATAATTGATAATTATAATGGTATTCCCTGATTTTATGGCGATCGAAGTTATGACATAATATATCGATATAATGCGATAAAAATGTTTGCACTGCCGATGTTGGAAGTTCTATCTTTACGATAGTTCTTATAGAGCACCCACGAGTCGGGCAGACTCTCAGTGTTATCCATCGATACGAGTGGCTCATCGAAAGAAGTGACTTATTATTACCTATAAAAACGACGAGATAACGAACTCATTAGCGAAAAGAAGACTTTCTCGATTTCTCGTGGCCTTCAAATCGGGAAAAATATTTATGGAGTGCAAATGTGACTTACCGTGGCATACGTAGCTCGTTTTGTTCATCCCAGCTGAACTGTTTATTGTTCATTGTTGTTAATCGAAAGAACTCGTTTATTATCGGACTGTCCAGAAGATATATGAATCATCGCAAAATTCCATATATACTAACAACTGTACCGCGAATAATATATATTCTAATATCAAATTTTTATCAATCGCAAAAAATTATATATGAGCTTCAGCTTTTCGTTAGTAACTATCTAAATATTTGCAGTAACACAAAAACTTTGGACTTATATATCTTTAAAACCGATTTAACTGATAAGATACAATATTACACGCGCTTGAGGCCCTCAAGATTAGTGGGTAATCCCCATATTACAAGCTAAGGAAACTGAAGTGCAACAGAATTCTGCTAAGCCAGTAGATACATGATGTATTCGGAAATTAAAAATAAATTCCCCCCAGCTTATATGGGGCAGACTCGTTCCGTTGTTTGTTTAGTCTCGCTTCACAGTCCGATGTTCAAACTAAACTTATTCTGGCGACCTGAATCACTGTGAAATTCCAAAGCTTATCTAAGCGTTTTATATGATGTTTTATTGCTATAGTAGTATAGCCAATTAGAACATCCTGAGGAAGTGGAATCGACAACGACAATATAAACAAAAGAGTTCAATTCATAGCGCCCATAATATCCTTATCAGATCAGAGCGTATTGTTCAGTTTATTGGCGGAGATCTTATCGCAAGCAGCGGCAAGAGGTCCCTAGCGAAATACCATCCGTACCCATAAAGTGTGGTACCTCCTAACCGTGGAATGACAGACTACGCACACGCACACGCAGGCAGACAGCCAACGGGTCGCCTTATCAGAGCGAGAGTATCGGCCCGTTCGCCAAATGATAAAAAAGCCATGTTAACAATTTATTTTATTGGTAGTTTGCATTCGAGTCTCGACTCGAGCTGTTCCATTTGTTCCGTTCCGTTCTGGTCTTCTTCGCTTCGAGAACTGCTCCACGATCCTTGCCTCGCCTAGGCATATCCTTATAGCGATGCGTCCGACTAACCTGTTCTTACTCATCATCTGCCTCAGCGCCGCCTTTTGGACAGGTGAGCTTGCCCGCGAGCTTCGAGCATCAATTAAATACTGCGTATTCAGTTTGAAAGTGACAAAATGATGAATTAAATCAAAAAATGACGCAAGTGTACCTGAATCGAAAAAAAAATGCAGCATATTATCAATCACATAAGTAACATTTATGGCAAATATTCGAGGCAAAACGAACATCAATCGATTTCTCATTTCTTTATTGTCTTATGTTTTATGAACAAGTCAATACGAGTGCATAGCGGCTGAAAAGAGACAGACACAGACCTTATCAGCATGTTTATGTACTGAAAATAACCATGGCCATGCCCATTATTGTAATTAGTTCATGCGAACTTAGCATTACGCATACCGCAGAAATGCACATGTTTTAAGCGATCTCGACTTCTGTTGGATTACTATGAAAATTATAGAACATTTATCGATATCTTCGAACAAACCTTAACAAAAATTCAAGAAATGTTGCAGCAAATTTTCTTTTTTTGCCCATTTTGCATTCAGTTCTAAAGGCGTTGACTAACTTTGGCATATGGCATAATAAGGTATATTGCGCTATCTTCAATTTTTTCACAAGTTCGCAAATATTTAACATACTTGCGTATATAGAAAGTAGAGAACTTAAGCCGGGTAGCGTCGTTGTCGCGACGTTATCATTAGTTGGCCCACACATCACATCACGCTCGATATATCAATTAGGTTTATTGCCCGTTCGAGTTGCCCGGACATTTTCTAATCCCTGCCTTCTTATTGTATTCCATAGGCGATGCGCTCGAGTGTTACCAATGCATCGGAGATGCTTGTGAAGATCTGGACACCGCTGAGCTAGTAAGCTGCGATCTAGATGGCCCAACGACAGCTTCTACCACGGTCACGACTACGGACTCGCCAATCTCAACCACAAGTTCCGAATTACCGGGGTCCACATCCCCTACCTCGTCAACGGAGTCTCCAACGACAACCACAAGCACAGAGACTTCTCCCGACGCCGAAACCACAACCGCAAGCACAGAGACGTCTCCCGACGCCGAAACCACAACCACTGAGGCTAATACAATTTCAACGACTACTCCAGAAACTACCACAGGATCAGGCTCCTCGACTGAGTCTTCAACGGACACCCCGACCGCCTCAACGACAGACTCTTCCACGGATTCCCCAACGGACTCTTCGACAGATTCTTCAACGGAGACTCCTGCAGTCTCTACATCCGATTCTTCCACTGATTCTTCAACAGCTGCCTCTACAGGTTCATCCACTGATGCAGATACAACTGACACTCCAACGGATTCTCCAACGGATACTTCAACGGATACTCCCACGGATACTCCCACGGATACTCCCACGGATACTCCCACGGATACTACAACGGAACCCGGAAAGGATGCGTCACGATCATCGCCAACTGCTAAGTCCTTAGCTATTGCTGCAACCCGTTCAAATCGCGCACGTCGCTCTTTGGCCGCCCAGGCAGCGGATAATCTAGTACGCACATATCGATCCTTGAAGCTATATGGGCGTGACATAGCCTATAAGACCACAGCGTGTTACAGCATCGAAAAAGATGGCGGTAAGTTTCGCTTGGACCCCATAATCCATAGGCCTCACGTAACTGAAATTCTCTTCAACTTATTTTCACAGTGATGCACAAAGGATGCGTGCGGGTGCCTCATGGACAATCCGGTTGCCAAGCGGTACGCGAGGCAGTCGATCTTCCCGAGGATTCAACCGATGATCTGTGTGAAGTTTGTCAAACTGATCGTTGCAATGGCAGCGCCAGTCTGCAAATATCTCTGGCATCGATGCTCCTGCTGCTCGGCCTGGGACTAAGAAGCCTCTTCGACTAGCAAACCCCATTTCAAATACCCTATTCTATATGCTAACGTTCGCTAAGTAATTTCTACTTGTATTTCTATTCGTATTTGTATTGTATATAGCAAACCAAAGGAAAAGAGAAAATTAAACAATGAAACCTTATATGTTTGATATTGTATTGAGTATTTTATATCGAATGATCCATTCGTGCTTATCGGAACTAGACCTATAGCCATAACCCTGTTACAATAAAGATAGCCAAGAGAGAGATCATTTAAATCATAAACCATGAGTTTGAAACAGATTAATTATATGCATTAAGTACCGTGAGTGTGCTGTATATAGTATATATACATAAACTACATGAGATCGTTTGAAAGGGGAGCGCTTTCCAGAGAACCTTATCTTATCGCAAGCCATCAATGTGAACTCGTGGGGATCATAAATCAAATTCATATAGTATTATAACAATGCATGTTTGTCTATTGGCTTTAACGACCAACCTAGATATATATTGTGTCTGCGTCATATGCTATATATTGTCAGGTCGGAATTCTTCAAATGAACTTTTACTGTGTACACTTTACACACACAATATCTCTGCCAATACAGTTCTATTGCATTTTAGTATTATAAAATTGGCAAATTTCCTGGTTCTTGCTCATCCTTGAAATATATCTAGATCAAATGTAGTTATTTCCGCAAGGTGCCCTAAGCACGATATTGATTCTTATCAAGGTTATAGCTTAGTTCAACCTGTAAAAGGTATCGCAAATATTATGAATATTATATGATGGCATATAGTACACATGTAGATTTATAGTATTGGGTCTCAACATCAGAGTCTCGATATTTAAATGGGTCTCATAAAATAATTGAGCGCGATCATAAACAGAACAAATTTAACAATCAGCAAAAATACACGAAATAGGCCTGTAGTCAAGGCGGTTTTAGAGATATTTTTGTATTTCTGAGAATAATAAAAGCAAATACAATTCAATATTTTACTAAAAACTTGGATAGTTATATATCATGCACATTCTTCAGAATGTCCGCCCAATTTTTAATAAATATATAGATCGAACTAGACATATTCGCAGGATCAGCTTTTTTCCCAAGACTTTCTCGCTTAATTTCACTTGTGGCGGCAAAAAGCTCATTTTAAGTAGCTTTAAAGCACAACTAGCACCCGGCTAAGCTGGTACACAAACCGGAAAGCTCTCGCAAGGCGTAAATGTATGTATGATAGATAATTTCGTTGTTTCACGAGAAGTCTGATTGCAGAAAAAGCTCAACGACTGCAAACCTGGTACTTACCATAATACAAATATATATGTACTGGTTTTTATCGCAACCCATTTTTTCTGTTATCAGCAGATATCGGCAGATAGATAAGGTAAATGTGTGTGCTACGAAAATGAGTTGAAAACGAAATTGATTAGCCGAATGCATGGCCAATGGGTAGCAGGCCAATAAGCAGTTAACCGCCGACAGTCGAGCCAAACGGTATTGTTACTTTAGCCAGACTATATAATTGAGAAGTCAAGCGACTGATATTGCGACATGGAGGCAAATAAACTTTGCATTTTTATGGCAACACTAATCGCCCTTATCTACACGCCGGCAATTCAAGCCGCCGATCCGGCCAGTAAGTATTGTGAAATAGTCCCATATTGGTATATTGATCTATTCTATATTTTCAATAGATTGCACCAGAACGGGCTCTACAGAGACCACCTGCCCACCTGGTACCACAAAGTGTTTCATTCGCACAGGTAAATCAATGAATCACCCCCTGCAATTTCGTTAGGCGCAGTTATAGATATAGTGTATGGCCCATAGGCTTATATTTATATTATAGGTTAGAAATGTACATATGTATGTCTTTCTTTTGCACCAAGTGCATTCGACTTATCGCAAGTCTGCTAAACACGGCCATCGAGTGGTTGATAACAAACAAAATGCTCGGAGAGTATTACTTAGACGTTAAACCAATGTTTTCTGAAAGCTTATTTTTATTTATTATTACGAATATCCGCGTAGAAAGAAATTGCGTAGCTTTCAGAAATATACCAAGTATTTCGAGCTTATTATCGAAATTTTCAATTCGTTTTTTTTTTTAAATTCAAAGATTATTCTGTTCAGGGTAGAAAATAGCTGAAAGACGTTTTTAAAGATCTATTCAATGAATAGTAAAATTTCATGAAGATAGGTCGAGTGTATCGAAATCCGCGTTTAAACAAATTGCGTAGCTTTATACCAAGTATTTCGAGCTTATTATCGAAATTTGCAATTCGTTTTTTTTAAATTCAAAGATTATTCTGTTTAGGGTAGAAAATAGCTGAAAGTCGTTTTTAAAGATTTAAAGTAAAATTTCTTGAAGTTCGGTCGAGTGTATCGAAATCCGCTTTTAAACAATTTGAGGAGCTTTCAGAAATATTGCAAGTATTTTGAGTTTATTTTGGAAATTTGCGATTCGTTTTTTTTAAATTCCCAGTTTAATGATCTGTTCAATTAATAGTGAAATTTCTTGAAGATCGATCGAGGGTATCAATAGTTAAGCAGATAAGACTCTTATGGCACTTTGTATTATTTGCATTCCCCTTCCCAGACACAAATGGCGTCGTTACACGAGGCTGCGTCACAGACGCATGCGAGCCGCCGAGCTGCATCAGCTGCGAGGGCGAGATGTGCAACTCGTATCTGATGTGCCGGCAATGCGATGGTTCCCAGGCACAGTGTGCCACATCTGCAGTGAACGAGACAAGCTATAATGCATTGTGTACGTCCGCTACGCAGGTGTGTAAGATTTCGTTGAACGGGAACGGAACGCTAACACGCGGCTGTGACAATACGGAATGCGCCAGCGGGACCGATGCCAGTTGCAAATCGTGTAAGGAGGATAACTGCAATGCCGGCATCTTTCCAGCCGATCGTCGCCAGTGCTATCAGTGTACAGGCGATGCCTGCAACACGGTCACGGAGGCAATGCTCCAGCCATGCACCATCAATGAGCGGGAGAATCAGAAATGCTATACGATCGGATCCGATGCGAAGACAATGCAACGTGGATGCACCACAGATGCGAACACGAAATGTGCCATCGATACGACAGATGGCAATTGTTCACTTTGTAGCGACGCAAACGGATGCAATAAACGCCCCTACTCCAGTATCCTGGGCCCCTGCATCAAGTGCAGCAATGGAGACACCTGCATTCCCGCACAAGACAAGTCCAAGGCGGAGAATTGCGCCGCGTCCGTGTACACGCAGACGGTCAATCAGTGCTACTTCCAGCTGAACAGCGACGGTAGCGTGCAGCGCGGCTGTGTCAATGAGCTGGCCAACGGCACAACTTGTGAGGAGAAGAATAATTGCAATATTTGCGAGGGAAGCGCGTGTAACATCCAGGAAGGTATCTTCTCCTGTCTTACATGTCGCAGCGATAATTTTGCACCATGTCGGCAGGCACACGTCGGTTCCCTGCCGTGCCTTGACTCAAGCTTGAATAGTAACGCATCGATGAAGTGCTATAGCGGCGAGTGGAGTAAGTAATCGATTAATTGCATACTCGTAATATCGATCAATTATCGCACATCACTCATGCTCTTCTTTCATTAGATGGGGTCGTTTTGCGCGGCTGCTACATCGATCTGGACAATCTGCAGCAATATCAGTGCGACAATCAAGAGGATAATCGCTGTGAGGTCTGCACCGGTTTAAACTGTAATACAAAGGAGTATAATGGCGCCGCATCGAGAGTGATCCATCTGAGCTTGATACTGCCGGGACTGATCTTCGCGATGTCGAAACTTCATTGAGCATGTTTGCCTGCATAATCGCCGTGTCAATTCATTATTCTACTATATATTCACATGCTTTGTTATCTACAACTTTTCCAAGAATACAAAAAAAAAATAAAATAAATAGATTAATCAGTTTATACATACATGTATGAGTCACGATACCTGAACCTGGACTATCAGCTACTCTGCAGGCAATACTAGCGCCAGCTGATATTGAATTCTTCACAGTACGATATACTAGTTTTTAGATTTATACTCTCTCTTCTTGAGGTAAACCTTTGTGTAGTTTAATCCCGACAATTTCCGTGATCGATCGAATAACCCTATCATCGATCTATTATACTAGAAGTGGAGTGTGCAGGGTATTTGCAAAGTAAAGACCCATCAATAACAATTTGCGATAAGTATATGCGGTAGAGTAAGGCCCAGGCTAGACGTAGGTTTTCTGCTATTTAGGAGATTCCTGTTAAACCTATTGAATTGTACCATATAGACATATTCAAAAACTAATTGATAAACTAAACTATTACTGCAATCCAAGCTGGTAAACTTTAGAAAGAACCCAAGAAAACTTAGTATCATTAGAAAATTGAAAATAATTTATTAGAAAATCGATAGCAAGTATATTTATAGATAGTTTTTTTTTTTTGACAGTTAAAATTTGTGGGGAAACGATCTACTTTAGAAACATATCGAATTATGATCCTTATCTGATATAATTTAAACTTCGTCAGGGTATGAGGAAAAGGCGTCTAGGTGAGAATCATCCAGCCAGAGACGAGGTAGAGCATTGCCCGGGCCAGACTGCTCCGACTTGCAGCTGCGAAACTTGGCACCTCCTGCCTATTGCACAACGTATGCCCACACATCTCGCAGAGCATCGGTTCCTTGTGGCAATAGTTGGTGCCTTCCTCGGTGAGTTCTGACTGGCAGCCACGTGTAATCAGCTTGGTGTCACCTAGCAAACAGTGAAGTAACATTAGAGGAACATGAGAAATGACTTTTGCCCAGTTAACTAACGTTTGATCAGCGTGAAGCATCCTTTGCTGTTCTTCGGGCAAGTGATATTTTCGCGAGGATTACTGGAACAGGCACCTCTCCGTTCGCCGGTACAGCTAAAGCAGAGCAGGCTGAGAGTATTCTCCTTAGCTGTAGCTCCGCTCGAAGTCTCTGCTTCGTTCTTGGTGTGAGTCTCGGTCGGAGGCACAGTGGCAGGCTCCTCGGTTGCAGGCATCTTTGGCGTTTCGTCTGCATGTATTGCTCCTTCATCGTTTTGATAATCCGGCTGTGTGGGCACAGCTTCAGAAGATGCAGGTACAAAAGGCAATTCTGGCACAGGTTCGGCTACAGACTCAGAAGCAGGCTCAGCTGCAGTGGTAGCTTCAGGTGTTGCAGACTCAGGTGTAGCAACAGGCTCATGTTCCGGAGCTGCAGAAGCATGCGATGATTCAGGCGCAGATTCTGAAGCTATATTAACTGGTGCTGGTGAAGCAGCTGCTGCAGGTTCAGGCTCACTTTGCCCATCAACTTCATGGGCCGCCGTGGTAGTGGGTATCTGCTCTTCCTGCACTTCCTGCATCTGCTGCTGCTCCTCCGTCTCCGGCTGTACTTCCTGCGCCCTGCTCGCCTGTAACTGCAACAGCAGAAGCAGACCCCAGCAAAGAGCCAACCACTTCGCATCCATATCCAATTTAAAACTAAATTCCACCTGCCAATCGATCTCTCGGCTTGGCTTATCTGATTAGCCAACTGATTCGCAGTGTCAGCCGCAAATTTATCTCTCAAGAGCAGCACAAATAGCTCAGTCAAGTGACTGGATAGCTCGACCCAAAGGTTTAATGCCCGGATTACTTGCCGTCTCGCTGACAACTGAGCAAGGCCATCGAGTGTGCGGCCCCGGATGGCCATGTCCATGTGACCATATGCCACTGATTGTCACGCAATTATCCTGCTCAAAAACAAATCGATAGCATATGAACGTGCTGCGACTGTCGGGCGATTAAAGTGCCCTCTCCCCTCTCCCCGGCACACTCGCAGGGTACTGCAATGCGAGCCTACTGAATTATTGATCATGTGAACATTGGGCTTTACAGACAAAAAAACACATGAAACAAAAGCTTTTGTTCCCGACCTTTTCCAACCATTTGTCGCTCCATACAAATGTCTGTCTATCCGTCTCGCGCATTTTTGTTGCATTCAACCCAGATGGGTCAGGTCACTCAGAAGCGGTTGGTTGCTACATAGCCGTCGTGTCACAATATAATCGTTTAACCCGTAATTAACTGCTAATATATATGCTGAAAGCAATATGATATAAATAAAGAATAAACGATTCTATTAGCCCCTTCAGTTGGCAGTCAGGCAGGGTTTATGAAGTGATTTGAAGAAGTAAGTAACTCGTTGGGTCTTAGTGTGATCTTCAAGCATATCTATCTATCTATCTGTCCCTTTTACTTCGTATAAATGTCCTTGTAAACTTTCCTACTTTATCATGCCATCTGCTCCTTATATACTTTTAATTGCAATATATTATTTAAATCAAAATGATATCTCTAAAAAATGAAAGAATGACAGCATTTATCTCTTAGCTGTTTGAAAAACTACCCTATAGATATGGCAACCTTACCTATTATTATATTTAATACTATATCTTATCATAGTCAATATATACGCAAAATACTAACTAATATCATAACAAAAATTCGAATCATATTAGCCATAAATTGTCATAGTACATAGGGTGTATCATATATGTATTTCTGATGTCTCTGATGGACTTTCATGGTACTGCAAGCACTTACCCCGCTTTGGCTTATCCTTATCATACTGATAATTGCCTTTGTTACAAACGCTCCCGGAGATAAGCCATAAAATGCGTCTTGGTTCGGCAAAGACTTGTCCATTCTACATGGCATACAGCTAGAGATTAGGCTGGATTTACTGCAAATTTATATTGAATTATTGACCAATACTGGCTATGTCACGTAAGCAGTGTCCAGTAGGTTAATGCGATTCCAATTGATCGATTATCTATTTCTATTCATAGCTCTCCTCCTGCTGCCGCTGCTGCTCCTTTCTGTGCAGCCAGCTGCGGCCATAGTTTGCTATCATTGCGATTCCATCGCACTGCCCGAATGCGCGCAGACGCTGGGCGAGGTGGGCTTGCTGCCGTTCAAGGAATGCGCCACAGAGCTGACGTGTGTCATGTCAATAGGTACGTAACCCAGCTAGCTAATAGCTAAATACGCCGCCTCTACTCTCCCCTCTCTCTCAGTGGATTCTATAACCTATCGCGGCTGCGGCGCCGAGACACCCACCACGGATGCAACCTACTCAAAGCGTTGCTCCTCAAATCTCTGCAACGAAGGTGTCTATCCGCCCGGCCGACTCAAGTGCTATCATTGTGCGGGTGAGAGCTGCGTGGACGTGCCGTTGGGCGACCCGCGTCCGTGCCGCAATCATCATGAAGTGGATCACTGTTATACGGACGTGGTCAACGCAAGCATGGCCTATCGTGGCTGCAGCTCGGACAGCAATCACACAGCTGCCAGGACGGCGCAGCTGTGCGACATCAATGGCTGCAATGAGCAGCAGGGCGCCTGGAAATTAAGCTGCGCAAGTTGCGATTCTCTCGAGGTGCTCGGCTGCAAACGGGATCTGTTCCAGTCGAGCAGCAAAAACTGCAACATCACTCTGTTCGAGCAGTGTCATCAGCATCTGCTGCTGGGTCATGCGGAGGAAGAACAGTTTTGTTTTACCTTTCATCAGTTGAGCCGTGTGGTGCGTGGATGTTCCACACAATTGCCAACGGAACTGAAACCCCATCGCGATCAGCTGGTTCAATGTGCAACGGGGGACAATTGCAATGCCGCATGCATAGGACAGCCACAGTGCGTTGTCTGTAATTCGGTGGATCTGGAGTTGTGCCGCAGCAATGTCACGCAAGTCAGTAGCCGCACCTGCGGCTCTCCGGAGGCATCTTCGTGCTATACCTGCGAGTATGACGATTGGAGTGTGCGACGTGGTTGTGGTGCGCTGCCAGCTAAGCAGAAGCAGAAACAGCAGCAGCCTCTCAAGTGCTATGAATGTGATGGCAATGCGGATAATGGCTGCAACCGGAAAGACTTCACGCGTTGCTATCGCTGCAGCAGCGATGAATCTGGCGCTGGCTGCGCCAATTGGCAGCAACCTGGTGGAATTTTCATTGAGGAATGCCCGCTGCCGGGAACACAATGTCTTATGCTGAACTACTTGAATGGCACCACAGTGCGTGGCTGCCAGCGTGAAGATCTCAAATGCTCATCCACAAACGTGGCCGAATGCCAGCAATGCGATGGTAGCTTCTGCAACAAGGGCGCCTTTCCGGATGAACGACTGTGGTGTCACCAGTGCAGTCAATGCGAGCACATTTCGCTAGGCCAAACTGCACTACCTTGTATTCGACCGGCCAATGAGCCGGATGATCAGCAGGCCAATTGTCTGGAGTTCTACGATCGACACACGCAGCAAATTGAGCGCGGATGCCGATCCAATGCGGAGCTGTATTACAAGTGCATGTTGCGTAGTGACAGTCAAGTGGGTTGCCACCTCTGCAGCACCGACGGCTGTAATGCGACGCCTGGAGAGGATTTGCGATCCATTGATGCCGGGACGCAACTCGCATTGGCCACAAAATCAGCTGCATTTAAAACTGTAACAGGTATTTGGTGTTGGATCAGCATGATTTATCAAATAATTGCATTAAACTAGAAATCTATAATCGAAAATCGTGCTATATTCCGCTATATAACATATGTTAATGGGCATCGGTCTCGTTGGGCCGCGGCGGTTTGTAGCCGGGATTGAGAGCACGCCCGCGATGATTGAATGTGTAGAACGACGGTAAGTTGCCCAGTGTATCCCATGTCTTCTGTTGCATGTCCACAGTAGCACGTATCTCCTTAAAATCGCCAACAATATATATGATGTTATAGACGACAACCACCAAGCTGATCACCGTTTGCAGTATAATCTGTAATTGAATGGCATAAGATTAGGTACAACAAAAATATTCTTCAATACTCACATCCACCGGTAGACTGGTCCACTCCTGTTCGGTCAGTCGCAAGTACGTGCGATCTACACGCAAAGAAAAAAAAAATTATTATAATTTCAATTTTCAGATAATTCATCCAAAGGTTGACCAATTAAGGAACTTACGGTGTGCGGCGGAAAATGCGGCATGCGCCAAACTGGCAAAGCCAGCAATAAGCCAAAATTTATAAAAGAATTTCTTTTCCATCTTTAATGGTTGTTTTTATTTACAAAACCCACGTAAATCTTTAAAATAAACTGACTAGCAGAAAAGTAATCACGGCAATTTACAATAAATGAATTAGGGATGTCAGCAAAAACGATTTTCGTGCTTATCGATATTTCAATTATAACATGCCATTCGCATGTAAATGATTAATAATCGCAGCCGGCCGCTGTGAACAGCTGTTTGTCATTCCAGTGTCAACTTCACACACACCTTGCCACATCTGTCGAAACAAGTGCAAACTATTCACAATAGACATTTTCTTTTTCATTCGCCATCTCCGTGGGCTTCGTCTGAATCTCTCTCATCGCCATTCGTGTCTCGAACTTCGGGTGTTTTAGATGCAAGTTAGCGCGCTTGCTTAAAATCAAAAGGAAATTCTTAGTGAATAACATAACACAATCTGCGGTCTTTTCGCGCGCATCATATTGCAAGCAATTTAAACATTAACTTGCTTTTACTTTTTGCTCCAGTCGTGACCTACGGTCTAACCTGCTGTACTTGTTCGCCATCTGTGTCCGTTTACTTGCAATTGTGTGAGTGTGTGTGTGTATCCTTACAACCTCGTCGCCGCCCCCGTCAACGCCTCCGCTCAGGGTGTGGTGAAAAATTCCAACACAAAAAGAACAGACAGAGTAATAAATCGAAATTAAAGTTGAAAACATGTCGGTCTCTTCGAATGCATCGTCCGCTTCGCGCAATGGCAGTATCGATGATAGCATAACAACAACAACAACGACGGGAGCTACAACAAACACGGATAGCTCCGAGCTGACGCACATATTAAATCGACGCCAGGAGATAATGGACTCGCAGGAGGCGGGCATCGAGGTGCCGCGCAGCTTCAAGGTGGTCAATGTCTACACCGAGTTCCATGAGTTTTCTCGCAAGCAAATCAAGGACTACCAGAAGACCTTCAATACGTAAGTCTTTATTGTGTATATCTCAGTCTTATTGCCTACTGGGTATCTCGCAGTCTAGCATACAGTTGACTATTGCGAACTTTCAATTTTAGCCACTTTACCCGTATCCAGACACCTAGCAAAAAGGCGCAAAGCTTGAAAAACTTTTGCGGTTAATTGGCAACTAAATTGCATGAAACCATAACGCCCCATTCAGTCCCCCCCTTTTGCGGTAGCTTTGGAAATGCAATGAGGCATGACTCACACCCCATGCGGGCTTGGGCGTGTGTGGAGACTTTGTCACACTCACTTGCATATTCCGTTTAAAATATCAACCGCGATTCGCGACGTAAGTCAAAGTTGACGAAGCTACTGAATTAACTTGACGGTATAAATAAATAACAAGTACTTAGCACCCCCTTGGGAATCGGATCATCATCCCACAACATACATCATTGTGGTTTTAAACTGAATTTCCGAGATTCTCAATGAAATCTCAGCTTACGCAAATCTATCTCAGCATTCCGCTGCCCAATGAGGCGCACCAAACACATTGCGCAGCTTCCAAACTTGACGAACAGGGTGGGTAAAAGATCTTCTAAACATCAACTAAGATTAGATTAATAAATAACTAAAGCCATTATGTACAAAGGTGTTGCATAAGTGCCTCTTATTACATGAAAATACCTACGCCCCTGATAATATATGTATACTTAAACTATATATATTCATCTTGTCGTGATAACTTATCTCAGCTCATCCAATTTGACTTTGCTGATAGAGAATCATTATCATCATCATCATCATGATTGTCGTCTTTCACGTCGTTGTTTTCGTTAAGTTTCTCTTATACAGAACTCGGTGTGATTCAACGCGATTCTCTTGTTTCGCTTAACTGAATCACCTGTCGTAATAAAGCTACTCGGGCAATTAGCAACTGGATTTTTGAACTTTTGTTTACTGTTTCCATTAGCACATCCAGTTAATTGCTCCAGAGCTTCTAACGAGCAACAAACACAAAAAAAAAACTAAAAACAAACTATGGACCACCCTGTAGAGAAATCCTTTACGTTACCTGTTCGTTCGGAACTAATGTTTACTCTTTGCATTCAGTTGTGTGAATCATACCCAGATATTTGGGTCGAAAGTCTCCAGCGCAATTGGCACACTGTCAAAAAGAAGTATTTGTAAATGGAGAAAGAGAAAAAAAAACAAGCGAACGTGCTTGGCAAACGAAATGGAGGACTGGTCTGGGAATGACTAAAAAAGAATAAACACGGGAACCCTTCGAGCAAATACTCAATTCAATTATTCATATAGTGAGAAGTTTATGGAAAGGGTTTTGGAAAGGGAATGTTTAAATTAGTACCAATTGTTAACTAGTACCAATTTAGATAAATAACCTATCCTTCTTCTTTTGCCTTATTTGCAAGGAAATGTTCAATCATTAGACAAGTATTAAATATTTATTTCAAATATTTAATCTTTTTAGTATAATCTGTGTATGAAAAATGAATGCGAGTGGAACTGCATATGTTTACTTGAAAACCGGTTCCAATTCATACTCAATAACAATCGAAAGCATCTCGCATAATGCCTTCGACTTAATATATTACTAAGAATATAAAATTATTCAATGTAATTTCCAACACGATTTACTTTCAACTGAACCCAACTGGGGAACCAGTTCCAAAAGTCCCCAACCGTGTTTCAATTCACGTTCTGCCGCAAATGCCAATCGGCTTCTTCTTTAGCAGCGATCTTCGCTTTAAAAATAAAACTGAAACCGGCTACTGCATTGGCATTTTAAAGTCGTTTTTGTTTTTAAATTTTTGCGCTAATTGTGTAAATTTCGCGAGCAAACTCAAAAGCTAACAAAACATTGTAAAAACATGATTAAAGATGTTCTACTGAGTCACGCGTGGAAGGGAAACAGAAACAGCAAATCCGCAAATCCGTTTAAGATAAACAAAATTTAATAATAAAAACATTTTGCAGAAATATAAACGAATTGTAGAAAACAAACATCAGAGGCGAGACGAGGCTTTGTTTAGTTGGACGATAGAGTAGGGTGAAGGGAGCCTGTGGTTCCTAGCACCGATAAGCTTAAGACGACCCATATAAGTACACCCACACACAAATGTACTTACATACACACACATACATATGTACATGGATTTGTTTATACCAAATGAAATGAGAAAAATCCGAGCAAAGAAGAAACGCGATTATCGGGCACGCAATATGCAATGTGTTAGTTGTTGTTTTTTTTTTATACTTTAGTAGCGTCGTAATTATTTCTGTTGATACTTCGGGGATTTGAGCTTCCGGCTTTTTTTGGATGCGCAATTTTCCCGTACGCTTTTCCTGGTGTAGCAGACGATAAATTGCAGACGCTCTCGGAACTTGATATCGATTTTCATACTTATTTATGTGCATTTAATGGCGACGACGCCCAAGTACCACACATCATTTGTATTCGCTGGGGGGAGTGTGGGGAGGGTGAGCAAGTCTCGCTGCCTGTCTGCTGCAGATAAGCTCGAAAATGCCTAAGCCCTGTAAGGAATGGAATGACCACGCCCACCCACCATGCCTTTTTTTTTGTACTCAGTGTCCATTTGGCTTATTGCATTTCCAACTAGAATCCCTGCAAAAGCGGAGTGAGACAAACAACAACACAAAGGCATTTGCATGAAAAGCCAATGCGAGCGTAGGCAGTCTCAGCTAGAGATGAGCGCGTGTCTTGGCTTGTGTGATATATCTTTATTTTGCATTCACGCAAGCTTAATCACGTTTCAATTTTCGCATTTCTGCGACTCTGTATCGTTACACGAAATATCGGCTCATGCACATCTCTACTATCGATGTCAATGTCGCCATGTCACTCTGCAAACAAATTGGGTTCATGGCAAATGAGTGCATAAAATAAACCCAACAATCGCTCACACACAGGCACACCGATAAAATCACTTACACGCACACGCACTTTACAATTGCGTCGAGGGGTGGTTGCTGTTGTTGTATCGTGTGTGGCCTGCTTACAGTCTGCATGGCACTGTTTGGCGAGAGCTTTTAATTAAACCACATAGTCACCACCCGAGATAAGTGAAGCATAGCTTTTCCAGCCCGCCCTCTTGTCCTGCTGCGCGTTGCACACTCGCTTATTGCTCTTTCATTTATAATTCTCCAAAAGGGTTGCAAATGTTGCACATTTTAGGATAACTGCAGCGGCCTTTTTTTAAGTACTTCCTGTCGCTCAGCAAGCCCAAGGGGGAAACATTACAAATTACACACATGCAGACAAAGCTGTATTTGCATACACACACATACGTACATATGTACATGCGTATAGTTACTACAAGTTCATTGACATTTGCATTTGAAGCTGCTGTCATCCGTTTGGTGTTTACATTGCGATTACACACAATGTTTACCTACACTGGCGCTGCAGCTCCCCTTACTCCTCATTTCATTTTGACAACACTGCAATGCAGCTGGCAGCTGCTGCATGTAAATGCTGTAATCGACAAGTTTTTGCCAATCGATAGCCACTGCATTATTGGCTGCTGCATCCGTCGTGAATGGCAATTTACTTCCGCTGGCGCTGACCTTTGCCAAATGTGCAGATAATTGCATTGAGTAGATGAAACTGGCGGCGACCAGCTGTCTGGCAACGTCCACAAACCACAACGAGTGGCCATTATGGCGCACAAAGGCAGCTGCGCGGCGTCCCCCACTGCGTGTTGGCAGCGGGCGCGCGCATTGTGATTGCAATTACAATTCGTTGATTGACAGTGAAAAGTAAATTTGTGTGTGTGTGTGTGTGTTTGGTAGGCTTACTATCTGGTGGCAATGTCGTGCTACTCAATTGAGGAAATATCAAATTAAACACAACACATAGTAGAATCATCGTCATCATCATCGACAATCAGCAGCTCCTTTATGCTTGCCACTTGCTGCAATTAGTCATGTGTGGTTGATCTAGCGATGGAGGGGGGATGCGTGTGTGTGTTTGTGTATGTGTGCGTGTCATATCACATTTGTCCCATTGTTTTTCCCTCGAGCTAGTTGATCTCTGATTCATAGAGAGGAACGTCACTTCTTTTTTGTTTCCTGCTGCAACTAAAAATACGCAAAGCGACCCACGCATCGTTCTTTTTTCTGCTCCAATTTCATAATATCTAAATATGGCAACGTTTCCAGCATGTTTCCAGCTGCTTTTTTCTAGCGGATATTTCAACTTTGCTTTAGCTCTCTCTCTAACAATGCATATCAAATATAAGATAAACGAAACGTAGTACTTGTATGTGATTTATGCTTTTTGAATTTCTAGTTTTATTTAGGTCTTAGCTAGGAGGCAACTTAACGTTGCAGTCAAAAAGCCGAATGCATTTTATTACTTCTCTATGCACATACGCACAGTATTTACATGCTACGTGTGTGTATGTGTGTCTGTTTCTTTAAAATATAAATAAAAAGCAAGTGCTATTTTCGATTACACAGGTGCATGTGTTCTGTTTCGAAATGAAAACATTCGCTCAGTTGCTCGGGTCAGTCAGTCAATCCGTCATGCAGTCAGTTGATGAGTTCGTGCCGAGGGAAATAAACATGAAATTGTGTATGCAAGACGTCAACTATGTAAGTTTTTAGCATTGCTTTGTTGCTTTTGGTGTAGCTGAATTTACAATAGATAAAAGACCGACCTCCCCCGAGAGAGCTGAGCGCGCAATCGCAATCACATGAAGAAATCCACATACAATCCACAGTGCATTTTAAGCATTGCTGACAGACACACACACACACACACATAGAGCAATGTACATATGGATACCTTATGCCATATAGCATAATAACCGTTAAAAAGCCAAATGGACAAAAAGTTCAAGAACATGACGCGTTGTGACTACATAGCATGGCTGGCATTAACCCGCTTGGGCCACCGAGCATGGCCCAAAGACCGAACCGAAAGAAACATACATAAACTTACAATGGGCAACAAAAGCAACAACTGCAACTACAACAATCAACGGCAATTGCCGTCGCATTAGGTTTTGCTAATAGAGAAAAGCCGCAACACGTTCAATAATTGCAATAGGCACCAACAACAATGTGGCAAATGCACTTAAAACATGCATTTGCGATGCAAATGTAGCATGCAACAACAACGATGACGACGATAACAACAGAAAAAAAATTGACCAGTTGACCCCGTTATTTGTTGAACTGTACAAAGCACTACTAACTAACACACACACACACACAATGCAAAGATATTTATAAAGAAAAGTAAAATCGAATGTAAATTTGGCTAGAACACCCTTTGTGTGTGTGGTGTGTGGGCTTATGAAATAATCGAATTGAAAACAATTTTAAATCGATAAATAAAATGCGGAATGGGTGGTGGGGTCGTGCTGCCATGCTGAATAACAAAGGCCGAGGAGCTATAAACAGCATGTGTTTTAAGGCAGGTAGTAAGGGGTGGAGGGGGGGCGCTGTTGCCACACACCAACTGCAAGAGAGTGCAAAGAAATTGTATTGTGCAAGAGGTGATAAATTTCAAATTAATCGAATCAAACAGCTGAAATTACAATTACATGAAAAAACAAACAACGTAACGATAATAAGCATGTGTTAAGCGAGCCAATTAATTGAAAACAAATATGAAAAACTAGACGAAAGCATAATATTAAAGCAAAAGCAAAAGTCTGACAATTGTCGGATTGACGCAACAGACAAAACGCAACGAGTAGCAATTGAAGTTAATTAAGTGCGAGCAGGCGACTACAACAACAATTAATTGCTGTCTTCGTCATGGGATTCAGACCGTCGGGGAAATGCGTGTGCCGATGTGTGAGTGTGTGTGTGTGTGTGTGTGTGTGTGACACCTTCGACGCCCGCCATGGCAAGATGCTTGTGCTGTCACCGTTAATTACTTTCACTCTCTCACCGCGTCACGCAATTTGTCCCACAACAATTGTCGATACAATTAACGACGAAAGCGAGCAGCAGCCGCTATAAAAACAACAAATTATCGGCTTCTTATACTTGTGAAATCGAAACAAAAAAATTGAAAGTTATGCTATGTAATCGATTGCGTTATTACTGATGCATGTGTAGCTCGTCGCCGGGCAAGGACTCATTATGTTAGCGACTTCTAATGCTTGAGAAATCGAAAAGAAATTGAAAGTTATGCTATGCAATCGATTGCGTTATTATTTATGATCAACTAGGGAACTCGTCGCCAGGCGAAGGAAACTTGACAGCCTCGTTGGCTGACTTTAATGGCAACTTGTCTTATTTTTAGTCGCAACTAGTTTGACTCGTTTCTTGCTTGGCCAAGCCAAGCATCCTTCAGTTGTGCAAGCAATAGATATTGCGGCAAGGTCGAGGTTTCCGCAACCAACGTTGCCATAGCATCGGCGCATCTGCCTGCCGCACGCGATTTTGGCATTGCAACAACAACAACAACAACACAGCACACACAGAAATCATCTCTAACATTGGCTTTTTCTCTATATGCCGCACGCTGGTTTCTTTTCACGTATTATGCAATTAGTTAGTAAACGTATTTTTATTTTTATTTGCATTTTTATAGCACGAATTTCCTGCCCCACAATAACAACAAGCCACACATTCGGTGCGGGAAGTCGCGCTCTCGTTCGAACTCTCGACTCAACGTTTTGGTCGTTCAACTCGCAAAGGTTAAATTTAATTTAAAAATGTGATTAACGCGAATTAATAAGAGTAGTAATCGCGATAAGTGAAGAAGAACACATGCATCAACAAATAATATTTTTATAAATATATTCTTATAATTATGTGATTTCGTAACATTTAAGTATTTAACGGTTGAATCCGCTTTCTTTTTACATATTCAAATTGCTATAGCACTCTCCCCTTACTTTCTCATGTACAAAGATTTTGAATTTTCTCTAATCGAGCAGTCTAAGTGCAAACTCATGGGAAAACTCTCGGAAAACTTAGCCTAAGAAAATTGACTATGCAATTTTGCATAAAATATTTTTTATCAAATATTTCACTCTAACTTATGACATTAATTTTTTTCTTGCAGTTATGATACGGCTAGAGATGGATTCTTGGACCTGAACGAGCTTAAGTTCATGATGGAGAAACTCGGTGCACCTCAGACGCATTTGGGATTGAAACAGATGATTTCCGATGTGGATGAGGATCGTGATGGCAAAATATCGTTCCGTGAATTTTTGCTTATCTATCGTAAAGCCCAAGCCGGTGAGCTAGACAGCGATTCCGGTCTGAATCAGTTGGCTCGCCTCACCGAGATCAATGTGGAGGAGGTGGGCGTGACTGGAGCAAAAAATTTCTTCGAGGCAAAAATCGAGCAACAGCTTCGCTCAAATAAATTCCACGACGAGATTCGAGAGGAGCAAGAGGAACGACGTCGCGAGGAAGAGGAACGCGCTCAGAGACGCCAACAGTTCCAACAGCGTGCTGCGATCTTCCAGTAGATGCACATACAGATAATTTGTAGTCTAGAGGGGAAATCCTTATGGCGTAGGTTAAACAGAAATGCAAAACATATAGCACACAATTTACGGGGCAACCGCGGAGCCGGTCTTTGATACAAGCATATACAAGTACACATATACCATATAGATACATAATCATATATATCAGATCGCATCACATACTCATCCAGATACTATAAATGTATTTACTACATACCCACGTAGATAACAAGCATACCAAAAGGATACAATTTAGTTACGTTTCTAAGAAAAAGAAAAAGAAAATAAAGTTTTCTGTACATTTAGTTTTAAGAGATTTTCCTTTATGCGAATATTTTTCGTTCAAATTGATTTTATTTTTTTTTAACCATTTTATGTTATTATTTTATTTTTTTTGAGTTCTCTATTGTTAGTGCCATTTTGTTTTGTTCTTTAGTTTTATGATTCGATTCAATAATGTTAATAAAAAGGAAAATCAGTTGTTCAAATCGATTTAGAAATCAAAGCTGTTTGTATATATTTATGTTCGATTTCACTTTCAAATTCAATATGAATTAAGTTGAAACCGTTGAAAATTTGCAGTATTTTCACACTTCAAGTACGCCGTCGGTCAAGCAATATATAATTATAACTAAAACTATACGAAAATTTAATAAGAAACGGCAATAACTATAACTTGCATAATTATGAATAACTGTGTATATAGTGCAAATAAAAACTAATGCGAAAAAATATGATAAACAAAGATTTGTTAATTACCTGATATAAGGGGCCATTGGCCATATAAGGGGTTTCCATTAAGATGAATTAGAAATAATAAAATTTATAGCAGAACCCTTAGGTGTTCTACGATGCTGAGAATGTGTTCAGCCTCAAGCTGGATTTGCAGTAAAAATTTCCTTTTGTGTAGAAATAAGAACTTTAATTTTAGATTTATATATATACAGTTCTTTGTATTCATAACTATTTCAAAATATGATTCTACAAAGCTTTTGTAGCTGCGTCAGTTTCGCCGATCACATTGAGTGCGCCGCTGCGTCGCTGGGAGTGGCGACAGCGCAACATGTCGCACTTGAGCGCATAGCGATGCTGGCAAATGGGACACTGATGTGGCTTGAGCTGCAAATGGAATCCTTTCACATGCTGCGACAAACCATTGCGGCGCTTGAAGACCCGATCGCAGATGTTGCATTTGTAGCGTCGCTCCGAGCTGTGCGTAATGCGATGCTGCCTCAGGCCGGTGCGGGAAGTGAACGTCTTCTGGCAGACGCAACAGCTGTGGGTGTTCCGTTTTGCCTGTGGCTTCGCTTGTGCCGCCGGGCCGGACAGCGGAGCGGGTGTACCTGCTGCCGCTGCTGTTGCCTGCCTGCGTCGCTTGACAACGCCTTTCGCCTTTTTGCGGCACTTGAGCTCGTGCCGCCGGTAGACACGCCAGTGGGTGAAACTGATGAGCTGACAGTGCCGGCAGCGGTAGCTCTGCAGGCGAGCGTTGCGCAACGGCAGCAACTGACAGATGTAGCGCATGTGCTGGCGCAGTGCGAGGCGAGAGCGAAACAATCGCAGGCAGCCGACGCACTTCATGGCAAACATGCTGCGAGGTGGCAACACAAAGTGCCTTTTGCGCTGGCGATGGCTGAGCAATTGCTGCACGCTGGCGTAACTGCGTCGGCAGTGACGGCAACGATATCGTCGCCTAGGATTGGGCTGCGCAAGCCCCGACTTCACGCCCGTATGCCGCAACTTACGGCACTTGTTTTGCAAGCGTCGATATCGTGCAGCCAACTTGGCGTATGCATAATTCTGGGATTGCGGCACACTCGCAGGAGTTGGTGTTAGCTGCTCCGGTAGGGTCGCCGTTATGAGATCATTGTGATGCAAGAAGCTGCGCTGCATGTCTAAGATGTCGATCTTCTTCTTCGCCGGCAACTGTGATGGCTGCAACCAATCCGATTGCCAATAGTTGGCTGTGGCCATGGAGCTGCTGCCCTCCAGTTTGAGTGGACATGCCCCAGTCAGACTGAGACTGACCATGGGCGTAGTGAGGGGCGTGGGTGTTGGCGTTGCCGTTGGCGGTTCATGAGTTTGCACAAAATGCTGATGCAGACTTTCAGCGGTGAAGAACTTGGTGCTGCACATGCTGCAGTTGTGCAACCGAAAGGCCGACGATTGCACCACACTGTCGTTGAGCACCACAATGTTGGGTTTGCTCACAGGCGGCAATGGGGGCGGCGGTATCTGGCTAACATTGGTCACAATTGGCTTGGAGCTGCGCGCATCGGTGGGCGTAGGTTGAAGCAGAGGCGGTGGCTGCTGCGGAGGTTGAGGCTGCGACTGCGTTTGCGTTTGCGACTGGGGCTGCTCTGTCGCCTGATTATCCGCACCCTCGACTTTCTCGGTTTTATACTGCTGCAGCACCGGCAGCTGCCAATCCTCCTTGGCATAGTTATGCTCTTCGGTTAGCAGCTCTGCTTGCAGCATCTCATTAACCGAGGGCATCACAGGAGCAGCATTTCCAACCGGCTGTGCCTGTGCGACATCCGCATCGTCTGTTATATTGATGAACGGATCGTCCAGATTGATAATCTCCATAATATCACAGTTGTTGATTATGTCCTGGGCATTGAGCATGGGAAAATCGCAAAACTGAAACTTGTGCTCAGTTTCATCATTCGCATCTGGCTCGTGATCACAGCATGCGTCATCCAGACCCATGTCCAGTTCGTCCGGAAATAAATTATCCAAACTCTCGCACGCCTCCTGCTTGACACGCACCACCGGTTCTTGTTTGATCTTCAGCTGCCGTCGATACTTGCGCTGCAGTTCGCTTTGGGCAAGCATGACCACATCGCAGAATTGTGAGAATCGCTCCAACTGACGGCAGCATTCGCCGCAAATTTCCTTGGGCAATGGGAGCGTGTCGTCCTGCAGTATCTGCAGAGTAGGAAAACATTTCTGTATCATGCCAAAGAGCTCGAAACTCTTGTCGAACGAAACACAGTTCGGCGCAGAGGTGCCACAAAAACGGCACATGCCTTTGGTTCCGCTGACGTTGACATTGCTAGCTGCTGCTTCAACTGTCGCCGCCGGCAGCGTTGTCACTTGTTCGACTATCACGTTTAGTGCTTCCGCAGATGGTACTCTCACCGTGGGCACAGCATTCTTTTTTAGTGTCTTACGATTGTTGCTGCAGTTGAAATCGGCGTCAACAAAGTGGCGACTGCAGACGGCACTCCACTTTGAGGGCATCCACTGGCCGTTTCGCTGTGTAAAGTCCATCCATTTCTGCAACAAATCCTTTCGCTTAAATGGGAATCTAAAGCAATGATTAATGTAAATAAATGCTTCGAATGTTTCCAATCATTTCGCACCTGTGGAAGGATATGCTGCCAGAATGCACGTATTTGTCGCTGCAATTGACCACTGCACAGTGTGCCGGCATTGAACATTGTTTGTTTTTAGCTAGGAATGTGCAAAACTTGTTAATTAGGCGATGTATTAAAGTTTTTTAATTGCTTTTATTGTTTCTTTTGCGTTATTGTTTGTTTTCTTTTAACAGCACGCAGTTAGAGTGCAATAACAGTGTATTTACATTAACATAAGCCACGATGTTAGCAACAGGCTGCCAGAAACTTCTGTTATAATATCCGTTACTGCTTGAAATAAATATTGAACAAATCTTTTTAACTTAGTTTTAAATAAATTACATTATGTAAAGTCATCGAAATAAAAGTCAAAATAAAGGCTGTTACAGCTAATAATAAATAATAAAATCATTTTTTTTATATCGAAAAAATACACAAAAATTACCACTGACTCAAAAATGTAAACGCAAAAATACATCAGTGAAAAGTTCTTTTACGTTGATTTATTCATTTGAATAAGTTCGTCCCCATAAACCTACTTAGTAGCCTAAAGTATCTAAGAGCCTTCCGCTATGTTGATATGTTGATGTGATTTCATCTTAGTCTATTTTTTATACCATAACCACGAATAGTTTTACTTCTGAAAATAGAGTAAACGCAAAAAGGAGCACAGGAAAACTGTTAGTAGACAAATCGGGAACTAGTTCGTTAGCGCTTATCAATCAGCTGATTATCTCTGCCGCCTATTTACTTCTCGTCGCCTCACATCACCCACCCGACCCCTCCATAGACAACCCATCCAGCAATTAGCACTGTTTGCTTCTTGCCTTCCATTTGCTCAGTTTTCAGCTCTTACGACAGTGCGACGATAGTTCAGTCTAGATTCGGGCGTATTTTGGGGTAGTAGCAAGGTCAAGCAAGGTCTTTGAGTGAAATTGGCTTTCACTAAACACGAAAAAAAAAGAAACTAAAGGAAGAAAATATGTCCAAGCTACTGAGGCAAGTGAATGCACCATTGGTGTTGCGAATCAGTCAAAC
This sequence comes from Zaprionus inermis, assembly GCA_018151445.1. Lineage (NCBI taxonomy): Eukaryota > Metazoa > Arthropoda > Insecta > Diptera > Drosophilidae > Zaprionus > Zaprionus inermis. Next base: position 3,740,886 of record JAECXD010000555.1, read on the forward strand.
TGGAGTAAACCATGCCACGACCATTCACACTGATCAGAGGCAGAGGCGTTGGCAACATACGACGGCGGCGGGCGGTAACAAGCGGTGGGTGAGCAGCAGCGATAAGAGCGATTAATAATAGCAAACTCAGCGCGTGTAAATTATAAAAAATGTTTTGGTTTTATTTTTACAGAGATTATGATCTTGTTGTGGTAGGTGGCGGAATTGTTGGAGCAGCGTCGGCGCGCGAAATTCTGTGCAGACATCCGACGCTGAAGATCGCTGTGCTGGAAAAGGAACCAAAATTGGCGATGCACCAGAGTGGCCATAACTCAGGTGTCATCCATGCGGGTATCTACTACAAACCGGGTACCCTGAAGGCCAAACTTTGTGTGGAGGGATTGCATCTGGCGTACAAATATCTGGATGAGCATCAAATACCCTATAAGAAATGCGGCAAACTGATCGTGGCCACCGATGAGAAGGAGGTTAAGCTCCTCAAGGATCTGGAACAGCGCGGCATTGCGAACAAAGTTCCCGATCTGCGCATGATCCAAGGTGATCAAATCAAGGAGGTGGAACCGTTTTGTAAAGGTGTCATGGCCCTGCACAGTCCCCACACCGGCATTGTCGACTGGGGTCTGGTCACGCAGCACTATGGTGAGGATTTCAAAAAAGCCGGCGGAGACATTTACCTGGACTTTAAGGTAACCAAGTTCAGCGAGAGCAAGGATCAAAGCGGCAGTGCCGATTTCCCGGTTACCATACACGGCGGACATCCCAATCAGACAGTGCGTACTCGCAATGTGCTCACCTGTGGTGGTCTCCAATCAGATTTGCTGGCAGAGCTCACAGGCTGTCCGCGGGCACCGCGTATTGTACCTTTCCGAGGTGAATATCTCCTGCTTTCTAAGGAGAAACAGCATATGGTACGAGGCAACATCTACCCCGTACCAGATCCTCGTTTCCCCTTTCTGGGTGTACACTTTACGCCACGCATGGACGGTTCCATCTGGCTGGGACCGAATGCTGTGCTTGCATTGAAGCGAGAGGGCTACACGTGAGTCGGAAAACTAAGATCCCACTTTTTCTTGTTCAATCATTCAATATCTTTATTCGTTTTCAGGTGGAGCGACATCCATATTGGCGAGCTCTTCGATGCGCTACGTTATCCCGGCTTCATTAAGATGGCCAGCAAGTACATTGGGTTCGGACTCAGCGAGATGAGCAAATCGGCATTCATCAATCTGCAGGTAAAGGCGCTGCAGAAGTATATACCCGATATCAATGAATATGACATACAACGTGGACCAGCTGGTGTGCGCGCCCAAGCGCTGGATATGGATGGAAATCTGGTGGACGATTTTGTATTCGATCGCGGGGAGGGCACTGGTCCGTTGGCCAAGCGTGTACTGCACTGCCGTAACGCCCCATCGCCGGGTGCCACCAGCAGCTTGGCCATTGCCAAAATGATAGCCGACAAGATCGAGACAGAGTTCGCTATCGGAGGAGCAAAGTGAACAAAAAATTGACCTAATCTAACTTGTGTTCATTTTCGTGTTTTGTGCATTTCTCAGTTGGAAGAAACATTTTTTCTATTGTAATCCTTATGGTCGCTTTCCTCTCCAGCATGCTTTGGAATATGTTTCCTTATTTCCCTCTCTCTGCTCTTGTGGCTCAGTTAAGCTCGAGAATGTGGGACTTTTTGTTTGAATCCCTGGGTTCCTTTATACCTAGAACCTTGATTTCCCTTTGCATCTGCTCCATGGGATCGCTGGTTAGAAGCTGGCGACATTTCTCATTTAAAATTTTTAAACCGTTTGCGGCATGCTGACGCATTTGAGGATCGTAACCTTCGGCTGATTCTATCGTGCGCAGTAGACGGTAGATGGGAAGCAACATCTCCTCAAAGTCCAACAAACTTTCCATGCCAGTCAGCAATTCGGCAAGGACATACAGTGCGCCACGCTTGGCTGGCAGATAGCGACCAGTGCTCAGCTCTGAGTCGATCAACTGCAGCAGCTCCTGGAAAAAGCTGTGCACTTGGTAGCCAAGCAGACGACACAACTGCGCAAGGTTGGCATACGCAGAGGTGCGAAACTCATCCGTGTCCGAACGACAGCCGTGCAGGAAACAATTGAGAAGCACTCCTTTGTAGCGAAAGCACAATGGACCTGGATTGAAGAGTATTAGTTAAGAAAATGGATTTGAAATGGATAAGTTATGATGATTAACATACCAATCACATTTGCCGCCTTTAGAATGGCCTCACCCACAACCAGTCGATAGTCCAGATCGCCTGTCTCCGCGAGATACTCATCGCTGAGCATTTCCAGCACCTCAGCTTCCATCAGATGTACCAGTGCCACAAAAAGACGCACGCAATTGAGGAACGTGTAGGACTCCTTGTTCTTTAGGGTGCTCAATGCGAGCGCCAGAATGCGATGAGCCTGTGATGTGTAGGCGGGATCCTTGTTGCGCAACGCTTCCAGCATCATTTGTATACCGTAGACCTGCAAATGAGGCTGCCGTTGTTCGATAAGATCGCGCGCCGTTTGGAATGAAGTTTTAGATGTCTGCTTTTGGGATTTCGTGTCACCATTAAGCAACTGTTGCAGCTGCTGCACTACGTTTTGGACCAATGAATTGCTTTTTTGTTTGGCCAAACCTTGCAGTGGCTTTTGCAGGCGGCGAGTACTATCTGCGAGCTGCAGTTGCTCGCTCCGCTCGAGAATCTCCTGTAGCAATAGCAAAATGACAACTAGCATCTGATCCATCTGTTGCTGCCCCGCCTCAACCTGCAGTAGATCGCATACCAATTGTATGAACTGTTTGCTATACGCATCGGCCAGCTGCGCCTTGAGTGGCTCATGCCAAACCAACTGATCGAGCGCCACCAGCAGCTCTAGTTTCAGTTGATATTTGTCATGCAGGAAATCCGCCAGTTCCGTTTCCGTAGATAGCAAATCAATGGACTTAGATTGAGGTTTACCTGGTTCTGCTGCCTGCTGCTGCACCACCAGATGCAGCAGGGCGAGAAACACTTTACAGGTGAGCGCGTGGTTGTTGCCAGCCATCAGCAATACAGATAGCATACGACATGCTTCTTTCCGTTCCAACTGTTCCTCCTGACCCACTTGCACTGTCAGTTGATTTGTCTGGGAAGCGGACAGGATGCGTACTCGTGGATGTAGTGACTTCCATGTGGGTGCACCTTGGAAGAGACACTGCAGTAGGTCAGACAGCTCCTGATCGTTATTTCTGTTGTCCAAACAGCGGGTTATCAATTCAACTAGCGCCTGTCGGGCCACCTCCATCGACTTTGGCAGCTGTTCATGCACTTGCAACAGAATTGGCAAGTACTCTACTAACAGAGAGCTAGGTAAACACGCGACAGTGGAACTACAGAAGAGTTGCTGCCAACGACAAATGCAGACGGATAGCTGTTCTTGTTCCCAGATTATTAAACCGCTGATTAGATCTTCTGGTGCAATTAGAGGTTGCCAATGAGAAAGTAGAATTTTCTGGATCATCTCTCGATTTGATTCGTTTAACTCGTAGAGGCGTCGCAGACTCAGAACGCCGGCGAGTGATTTAGTCACCAGAGCCAAGAAATCAAATATTTGTTGGATTAGTCCTTGCTGCAAGCGCTGTGAGTAACCACGTTGCGCCACAATACTAGCCACAATTTCTGCGTGCCGTGTGTTGTCCATATCCTGAGGAGCTGCAGCTTGTAGAGCGACAACAAGGCTGGCAAAACCATGTGCCGACTGCAGTCTACCTAGCAGCTGCTGGTGCAATTCCTTGGCAAGTGGAGCGCTCAATTGGGGAGTTGCTTTTAGAAGCAGCAGATGGCGAAAGAAATCCGCTTTGGATTCGTGTTCCCACAAAAAGGTTAGCGCTTTCTCCAGCTGAGAATGTTGTTCCGCTGGCAACTCCTCAATACGTAGACTCATGATCACGGCGAGAAGATCACGCTGGACTACCTCCATGGAGTTAGCTATGTGCAGCTGACGAATGGTCAATAATCGTGTAAAAAACAGAACACTAAGCAGAATCAGAGATGTGGCATGGCACCGGAGGTCATCAGCTGCGCCATTGCACGGCGCAAATGTCTTGAAAACAGGTGACTTATAGAAGTCCAAATGCAGCTGCCGTCGCAGAGCATAGTGGGCTAGTTCCTGTGTCGTCTGAATGCATAGCTTCAAGTGCGCCACCGAGATCAGATCCTCCTTGGCATCGCTGTCGAAATTAATATTGGCCTGCAGCGTGTGCAACACGTGCAGCAGGCGAATAATGTAGCAATTGATAGGCTTTTCTAGGTCCACGTTTGCTGCATAATCCAAACTAAGTTCCAATTCAGCGAAAAGTTCCTCCAACTGCTCCGACACATTCAGTTTTACATATTTCTCTAAAACACTCCAGTTTCCATTGAAATTACATGAGTTTGGTGTTTGTTTCGTTTTGTTTTCGTTGTCTACAATGTTGAGTGACGTGTTAAGTTTTGAGTAATTTCATAAATGCACCTAATACTTACACAAAGCATGCTCAAAACTCAAACTCTCCAATAGTACGAAATACTTTGCCGTGTTAATCATTTCGCGCCAAATACAATTACAGTGGAATATTGCGCATCAGCTGTTATGTTAACACGGTGGCAACGCCAAACAGCAGGTGATATGCTGGAATGACACTCTCAATTCTGTTGTCACAACATAAACTCTTCATGCTCAAAACGAATTTACTTGGATTTCTTATAATAAGGTTAATTTTTTAACATATAAATGTTAATTTTAACATTTTCAAGCATTGAGTCGGCAGTTACCGCATTTCGCAACATGTGTTTCATCAATATATTGTTCGATTGCAAAATCGGTGCACAGCTCTAGTTTTTGTTTAATCGGGTGGCAACTTTGCTCAGCAAGTTATTGAAACCTAATTTAATTGCAGTTAATTCATTCGTTTTTTGCTGCAAAGATTGTAAATAGCTATTTCGTGTATATGTGTATATATAACCAAACATAATGTGCAACTAAAATAAATAAGAATAATACCAAAAATCAAGTAATTCATTAGCAATATCTTGCCGTAAGCCTCAGTACGTGCAAAGCAGGAAAATCGAACAACTTTCTTTTTCCTTAGTGTGTGTTCGTGTATGTGCGTTAGAGTGAATGTGTGTGAATCGCTGCTATGCAAATGCGAAAAAGCGCAGCGTAAAATATAAAAGTGCGCAACAACAAAGTTAATTAAACTCAAAAAGTCGCGTTAATTATTCGACAAATTGCGGCTAGCAAGCTTGGCACGCCCATCGTTGCCAAACGCCTACGCCTACACAACGCTCGCAGTTCGCAATTAATACACACTACTGCCGCTGTCGACGTCGACGCCGCCGTTACTGCTGCTGTAGTAAACAATAAAATATAAAAATAGAAGAAAAATGAAGAAAATCCTGTCGAAATTCGACAGAAATGAAAAATTGGAAAACTCGCACAACACTTCCTCCTCAAAGGAGACAAACAGTTTTGTTGGCAAGGTTTTTACAGTCGGGCGCGTCACGGTCACTGTCGAGGATGTCTTGGCCGAAGGTAAGTGGGAGTGGAAGCACTTATCATATGTGTTTTTGTCATTCTATGGCTGTATGTGTAGTATTGCACTTATCGTTGCCACCTGATTTAAAGTTGAAGCCAGTGCCACAGATAAGATAAAAAAAATGAATTAATACGGGGCGTAAACAGCTGTATGCTGCCCTCCTTTTTTGCCCTGATAAATAACTGTAGGCGCCACTTGTCGCGCTTGCTTCGCCTTTGCCGCTGTGTGACAAAGACTTGCCTTGAGTTTTTCTTCTTCGCAAATCAATTGAAATTGAATCAATTATGCATGTTAATTAAACCAATAAAGATATAGTTGCCCTCTATTCTACACTTTTCATCTCACCTTTGCAAATGCCAGAGAAAGCAGTGGTACACAAGCAATGATAATATACTTTAGATAACTAATCGCAACCCTTTATAAATATAAATATATGAATATATATATACTCAATATGCAATTTATCTGAACTGAACTATTCAATATACTAATGAAAGACTATCGCATTTAGTACAACTGTCTCGCATTTGTGGCAACCGCTGCTATGGCATTTGCAAATGTCAGAGTTCAGCAAGGACAAGTAGAGAGATACGTATATATTGTTGTCCTTGAATGTTGAAAGTGAATAATATCCTGCAAGGAGCTCGACCGACCGCCCATCAAATGCAGAGTGCTGGGCAAACATCGTTTTTAAAAACTATCCGACCGTTGGCATTTTTTTTTCCATTTATTATTTTTTCTCTCTCTTCCGCGCACATTTATTTTCACCTATTACTTGGCTACTTTTATTGATATTATTTGGCTATATTTGCAATTTGGCAGACAATGCTGTTGCCATTACCCGTTGGTCGCTGCCAGATGTTGTTGTTATTGTTAAATTTTTGCTTGCCAGTTGCTGACAGAGTTGCCAGCTCACTTGCAATTGTGTGTCTTGCGTTTGTAATATGCGCAAAACAAGCAAAATAATTCATTTGTATGACTCAGGGCGATAAAGCGAGAGACACAACATTTGGAGTTCGCCGCACTTGCCTACGCTCCTCCTCCTCCTCTGAGACCTGCTCCCAGCTTAAGTAGCACCAGCCGCTGTCGCCGTCAGCTTAACTGTCTTCGCCTCGTTTCTCACTTTGTGTCTCAAATTCACAACAAGCGATTTTTTTCCTCTACGTTACAGTTTTGCATCGTTATTGTTGTTGGCTATGTGATTTACGCTGTAGCGCTGCTGCGCTGCCATTGCCCGGCAACCTTCAGCATTGATTAACATTTGACGTTATATGTAATTTCACAAACGCCAACTAAAAAGTTGAATGAATATCGAGCACATATATTCTACGTACAAGCTGCTGTTGTTGTTGTCCCCCTCGAAATGATTTGTATTATTTAGCTTGCTGCTGTTGTTGTTGTTATTGTACGTGACCTTCAACTGCTGTGTAGAAATGTAGAAATGTACACATGCACCTATTATGTTCATTTGTATGTATATTACGTCGCTTTTTATCGTTCATTGGAGTGCCACAAGAGTCTCAGTATACAAAGGGGGTGGCACAGTACTTATATCAACTGCGTTTCGCAAGTACTTCTATTGTAAATAACGAAATGAACTAAACTACATGATTTGCATAGCTTTAAGTCAAATTTATCGTACCAGCTTTAAAGGCTAACAGAATGCGTTCCAGCGAGTTCTATGTAGATACGACGATAGGTTAATTTTATATGTTGCTATGTGTTTGCCTAAGTAGAATGCCGTTATCTTAAATGCTCTACTTTTGGCTGTCACAGATATACATATATATATTGGCTGCCCCAAAATACATATACTACCACTCTTCTTCTCACAGCTAGCATACTTTCTAAACGATTCTAAAAAAATATCATTGTTATCAGATTGCATAATTCTAAGTAAAGATTCGAATCGTTTTAATTTATGGTCTATTACATCTTAAACAGGCCTTATCATGTTCCTTATCTACGAGATATGCGTAAGACTCTTTAGACTTGCAAGTTGGGGTGCTGCTACTGCCTTGCCGGCCTTCATGTCGATGTTGGTTGTTATTCCAGCTGTCAACTGTCTAGACTTTGCTGTTTATCAAGTTTAATTTTACAATATATTGAATAATGTTTTCTACTCGTGATTGCAGGGGGTTTTGCCATGGTCTTTCTGGCACGTGGCAATGGTGGAGGCAGTGCATCGGCCACAAAATACGCGCTAAAACGTATGTACGTGAATAATGAGCACGATCTGAATGTGGCCAAGCGTGAGATACAAATTGCCGTAAGTTTAACAAAATACGAAACTGGCAAAATCGATTAATGCCAATGAATTATTATTTTAATCATTTTCAGAGCAATTTAAGTGGTCACAAAAATATTATTGGCTATGTAGACTCAAGCATCACGCCCACCGGTAACGGAGTGTGTGAGGTGTTACTTCTAATGCCATACTGCAAGCATCACATGCTGGCCATGATGAATGCTAGGTGAGTGACGAAAAACATTTCAAATGGATTCGTTACTGAATTATTTTCTTTTGCAGATTGCACGTTGGCTTCACCGAGCCCGAAGTGCTAACCATCTTCTGTGATATTGCTGAGGCAGTCTCGCGTTTGCACTACTGTCAAACGCCCATCATACATCGGGATCTGAAGGTCGAGAACATATTGCAAACGGATGTGGGAAATTTTGTACTTTGTGATTTCGGCTCGGCGACGGCAAAGACGTTAAATCCACAGCAGCATGGCGTCAGTGTGGTCGAGGAGGAAATACAAAAGTACACAACGCTATCGTATCGTGCCCCAGAGATGATCGATCTGTATAGTGGTAAAAGCATTACGACCAAAGCGGATATCTGGGCCCTCGGGTGTATGCTCTATAAGCTATGTTTCTTTGCTTTGCCCTTTGGCGAGAGCACGTTGGCCATTCAGAATGGTCAGTTTGCCATACCGGATAGCTCGAAGTACTCGCGTGGTATGCATCAGCTGATCAAGTATATGCTCGACACGGACATGGAGAGGCGACCAAACATTTGGCAAGTCTGCGAGGTTGCTTTCCGGCTGGCGGGAAAGGATAATCCAGTACAGAATTTGCATGTAAGTAGTTAAGTCTATTAATGTTGGAATTGCATACTAATCTGCCTTTTATACTTCTAAAGAAATCAGCTCTACCAAATTTTGAGCAGCTACTGGTGCCGCCCTTCGAATCAGAAGCTAAACGCATCAATGCAGCTGCCGCTAAAGCGGCCAAACCGCAGCAGAATGTTTCCGTTGTGGAGGCAGGCACAAGTGTGGCGCCACGTTCACGACCCAAGGGTTCCTCGACGGTGCATGGTCAGAACGCATTGGGTCTTGGACTACCTCCGAGTCCCTTACCAAGGCAGAACATAACATCACCTCAACCGCAGCCTGTTGTGGAGCAATTTCAGGCAAATTTTCCAGCTATGCCTACAGTTGCCGCACCCACAACAGCAGCTGCAGCATCTGCGACGGCTGCAGTTGGGCCGGCACCAACTGTGACAGCAACTGCAAGCACATCGACAACTGCGGTCAACAGTCTTTTCGAATCGAGTGTCTATCCTGATCCCTTCAATGAAAACGCACCAACCGCAGCAGTTGCAGCAACAGCAACAATTGCAAATGCCGCAAATGCTTCGACAACTGATGTCGGCAACGAGCAACAGCCAGAAGCGTCTGTCAATGATTTGACTAACTCGGCTGGCGGTGGGGGCACACCCACCAAGCACATGCTAACACCGCCCAAATCCAACGCTACTGCTGGTGCTGGTGGCCACAGACGCAATGTGAGCGACACTTCGGCCTTTAACAAGTAAGTAGGATACACTGCGTCTTGTTCGCAAACTTCACGAGATCTGTATCTATCTGTGTCTGCTCTTCTCTTGCTTTCACTTGCCTCCCTTGCGTCTGTTTATTTCTCCTTTTGCTCATCAAACAAAAAGCGCTACAATTGGCGCTGAAGTCGATCAATAAAATTGTAATTATAATCATTGATTATAATCATTGATATAATCATTGATTATAATCATTGATTTCTTTTGATTTCGCTTTTTAACTTCCCCGCCCCCTTTGCACTTTATTCTGCGTCCTCATTTCCATTTCCAACTCTCTCTCTTTCTCTCATGTTGCATTATTTTGTTGCGCCGCCTACAGAACCTTTGCCAATGAGACCAGTCAATTTCTGGCGCCGTACAACAATAACATTGCCATGTCTGGAGATGGACCACAGAATGTAGCACTGGCCAGTGCTGCCTCCAATCCGGGAATTTATGCTAGCAGCAGTGCAGCAGCAGGTAACTCGTTGTCCAGTAATGAGTTGGCACGTCAGACAATGGATAAGCGTGTGGAGGCTTGGAATCCGTTCGAGGAGGAGCAGCCATTCAGCCAGATGACGGAGGATCACATTTTCGAGGCGGAATTCGATAAAATACGACAGCGGGGCAGCCAAGGCAGTGAGTAAAGCACATTATAAAACTATCGAGACGATTACATCTCACATGAATCTCTAATGTTTGCAGGCATAACGGCTAAATCGGCATCGACAACATCGACGCTGACGCCAACTGAGCAGAGTGCCGTTACGATTGCACAAACAGCTACCGCCGCAGCAACTGCCGTTGGTGCTGCTCCGCCTCCTACAGCAGTGACAACAGCTGTTGCACCCATTTCGCCACATCCTGATCCGGATCCATTTGGCTCGGCACCCTTCAGTTTGCCACCCGGTCTGCGGGAGAAAGCCAGCTCACTGCGCAAAACCGGAGGTAAAGCATGAAATTTGTAATCCTTGTGATGTTGCCAAACCAGAGAAAATACCGTTTAGTTTTTCGATTGTTGCTTTTGTTCGCTCTCAATCTCTTGATCTAGACATGTGTGAAAATGAATTGAACGTAGACGTAGTCTAAAATACCCCATCCACAGTAGAGTAAACAACAGCAGGCAGCCAGTACAACATCAGCAACAGCAGCAATAACTACAACAACAACTACTACAATCACAACAGCAACAACATTGAATGTGACAACGCTTCAAATGCTACAGCAACAGCAGCAGAAGCAGCAGCTGCGCATCTTCTTCTAGAGTATTTCGTAGAGTAAAACCGCTAACTGTTGTGCCCCGTAGTTCATTCTGACAAACAGAGAATGAGATAAAGTTCAAGCAGATAGAGAGAGCGAGAGTGGGCAAAAGCTTAAGGGTGCCATATGCAAAGGATCTATGAGTGATCCTTCAACAATCCTCCTGCTCGTGAGGTTGCCGTCGATCATAGCCTATCTAAGGGGTTATATGCTACACATACATATGTACTATATGCTTAACTATGTTTTGTAAATATAGAATTGCACCTACTATTACTAACCCCTAAAAAATGTTATGGGCAAAATAAAAACAACACAATTGTTGTATATAATGTAAAATAACTAACATTGCTTAGAATACTTTGCGCTGCATAACTGTTTCAAATACCACAATGCAATATACAAAACAAAAATATATTTTCTGGAATATATTATAATATTTGCGGAATTCGGAACAGTCAAGCAGATGGAATTCTAATCAACCATAATCTTACTTTTCAAATCTCCAATCTAAGCGCTTCTAACTAAACACATTTTTGGTGCTGGTTGTAGTACTAAAGGCTATAAAAAAAAACAAACAACATAACCATAGCCAGTTATTAATTAGTAACGGTAAATAGAGGTTGTGGTTAGAAAGTAAACCAGGCAAATTAATAAACATTGTGCAATGGAAAAACAAAAATGTTCGTATATGTCTAAGCTCAAGCGAAAATGTAAAGCTTATGCTGTTAGTCAACATTATTTAAAGTTAAAAGCGCCTTGAAATTTTAGTAAAAGCGCACTTTCTATTCAAAATTACTTTAATGAAATATCTCAATGGCCTTCGACATATACCACATATTTTTCGTCTTTCAACTTTTTGTATTTTTTCATGTGTGATTTGTAATTTGAAATATGACAGTATCGAATTGATCCAATATACATATATGATATATCTCTATACATATAGAAAATAGAAAGTATTTAGCTAATATATGTTTGTAGAGCAATAATTATTAACTGCATATCAAATTGATTAACATAATTTTAATGTTCGAAATTCGTGCAATTCTAAAGATTTATGCTAACTTATAAATGGGATTTAAAACTTGTAGGAATATCGCTAATGCTCAAACAAAAAATGAAACTAATGCAACTACTTTTCTATACTTTTTTTCAATTATTTAAAAAAAAATATCGTCAGTTCGCGTCAAGCTGCGTTCGCTATGGATATGGCAGCAATTAAACAAGTAACAAGTTGTTAATGCAATATACAGATATAAAGAAAAATGTCCAATCAACGCCAGACAATATGTTTAAGTCAGAAAAATATAATAAAGTAATATAACTTAGTTCGTTGCCAAATCAAAAACCGATTTGAATTCGATTTGGCAAAAAGTTCCTTGATGAGACCAGAAACAATTGAAATGTTCAACTAGCTTTAAAAAAAAAGAACCCTGTTAATACTTGTATATACTTTAAAATTATCAAATTATCAGCAATCTATATAGTATTATTCCAAAGAGCAAACTTATAGTTATAGTTAAAAAAAAAACGAAATGAAACGAACATAAAAGAACAAATATAACGTAAATGCAGAGCAAGCGCAATGAAAACAAGAGCAACAAAAGTCAGGTAACGAGCTATAGTAAATGACCGATATATATGTATATTATATGTATATATACGATCGAAACAATATATATTTACATGAACCAGTTGATGCAGAGCCAGCGAAATGCGAAAGCGTTTTAGTTTAAGTTCAAAGAATGACAAGAAAACCATATTGTATGAGAGCTAAGCGAAAGGAGCGTTAAAACTGATTTCAAATGCAATAAAAAAAAAAGAACAAACCACAAGAAAATTGCAAATTATAATTAATTAATTAACTAACCCAACAAATACTCATATAACAATTGGGAAACACATGACTAACTCAACTAACCCTGTAGGGCAATGCACAGTGAGGCAATGTAATCGGAAAATAATCTAAAACGTCAATTACAATCTATTCGAATAAAATATATCACATACCCTGTGCAATGCTAACTAACAATAAACATAATTCATTTATTCAACTAATTCACATCTGACAGAATGAAAACATTAAATCCTTTTCTTCTATCTACATATTGTCTAATTCCAAACCATTATGATCACTTAAAAGCCTATAAGTCATCGCTACTACCACTACCGTTACCTTTAAACCAATAGCAGCTTATTTGATATCTCTTTTACCTCATAGAGAGATTAATCACGTTGATATGATCTTTAACTTGAAGCAAGGATCTTCAGACAATTGTAATAGTAATATTAAAGTTGAAAAACTATTGATAATACTATCTTTACCATGAATTTAGAAGTATCAACTATATAAAGCTCTTTAAAATAGAATATTGAAACTTTCATCTTGGAATTAAGAGCCATAATAAACTATCGTTGCCCTAACACTCACACTCACATACTAACCTAATCCTTAAGCAGTCGCATTGTGCATTCACTTAGTGAACAGCTTCTGCCTGACACTAGACTCACCCGTAATAATCCCCCTTCCTGTAATCTCATTACCTTACTGCATAAAAGTACTTGATCTCATCCACAGCCAAATTCATCGCTAGCTGTTCATCGGGCGGAGCAACCCCCAGCAATGCAATGATGGGTGGAGCCGGAGCCACTAATAGCAACGCCGTAGTCTCATCCAGTTCATCCAAATGGTTGCTGTCGCCCACGCTGGAAGAGGATAAAACATCTCTAATTGGTAACCTGAAGACAGATTCTGATGGCACCGGCCTGGGTGGATTATCGAGTGTGGATATGGTCGCCTCCAGTTATGTTAAACTGCCGCTAGACGATCGCAACAAGTATGAGAAGCTGCGCAGCTGTAATGATCAGCCCACTTCGGATGACTCCGACTCGGAGTTCTTTCAGCAGGACAGCGATGATGGTGGTGCCAAGAAGGCTCCAGCCATCTTCAAGCAAATTGTGACGAGCAACATACCCGAAACCATACACAAGATACAACAGGTTGCCTACCAGAAGGTGGATAAGACTACACATCTGCCCATTGTGAAGAAGCTGCGTCAGACGGCAACGACGAAGCGACCCTCCAGCTCGGCACAGCAGGCGGCGCAACAATTGAATATGATGGCTGCCGCAGTCGCGGCACAAGCAGCCCAAGCGGCGGCCGTGGCAGCATCGGCCAATGCCGCCGAATCGGATGATGATGCCGACTCTATTGGTTCGGCCAGTGATTTGCGTGCCGAAGACGATGATCTCTTCGATGAGAACCCACGTGTCACAGGCACGCAGGCCAAACTGCGCAGACCTCTGCCCGTAGGCGATATGGATGGGATCAGTGAGAGTGTCAAGACCTGCAGCAGTTCGGCATATCATGCCGAGTGCGAGAGCGTCACCACACACGAGGACGATGTACGCAGTCGCGTGGTGGTCAAGGTGCGTATGCGAAAGAAGGATCGTATTGCTGCTGCTGCGCTGGCAGCAGGTGGTGCCGGCGCTACTGATGCCAGCACCGCAGGTAAGGAGGAGGAGCTGAGTCCCACATCCAGCGATTTGTTGCACAAGTTCGGGGATCGGCCGCTGCTGCTGGACGATGAACTGGACTATGGATCCGCGGAGAGCAAGAGTAGCAATGAATCTGTAACTGTTCCGGCGCCAGTTGCAGCAGAAGCCGTAGGACATGAGCAACAGCAGCAAGTGCTAGAGGAACCAGAGCTTGATGTATTTGCCATGGCACCGTTTAAGCTACCAGTCGGCAGGGCACCTAAGCGCACATCGGCTAAGCCGAAGCCGTCGCGCAGTAAACCGCGACCGAGTGAGCCCGAGATGTGGACCTCGACCCCGATCAAGGGAGCACCGGAAACACCGACTAGCCAGGCGGCAAATTTCGCCAACTTTCCACCACCAGCAGGGCCAGAGTTGGATGAATTCAATGAGCCCGTCTTTAATCCGTTTATTGAGACGGCAGTGACGGAGCAGCATCCTCGAGAGCCAGAGCAAGGCGGCGAGCAGAGGGATCTCTTTGGCTCCGAGCCATTTCCACAGGTAATTCGTAAATGTGTTGTCGTCACACCCGAACAGGCACAGCTGCCCAATCAGGTTAATCCAACCCAAATTCAGCTGCACTATCCCAGCCACAACAACAACAGCAACAACAACAATATTATCAAAGTGAGTGGGGCAACTGTTGCCAAGCCCGTTGCCGCGCAGCTTGTGACGATTAATCATTCGATTATTATCAATAAAACGCACGAACCGCTGACCAATCACAACAACCTCAACCAAACCCATAACCACATTAATAACAACAGAAGCAGCAACAACATCAGCACCGCTGTCAGCAGTAGCAGTGTCTATGTGAACGTGCCCTCCACCTCAGCCAGCTGCATTTCTGTGCCCCTACCAGCTCCACCCCTGCAACAGCCCACTGCTCTGCAACTGCAGCAATCCCAGTCAGCAATTCCTTCTGCTCCAGCTGCCGCTGTAGTTGCAGTTCCAGCCCCTCCGCAGGCTGTGCATCTGAAGCCTTTGCTGCCCATTGCCGATAATGGTTTTGTGCAAATCTCTCAAGATCGCTGCTCAGATTTTACGCCCGACGACGAGGAGGAGCCCGTGGTGTTGCGTGCTGCCGATCTGGTTGCCGATTGTGCAGACAGTATCAGTACCGCCACTGCCGCCACCGTTAAACCGAAGAAGGAAAAGTCCCATCACCTGACTGTGATGGGCGTTTTACCGGCAAAATTAACGCAAAAGGTCAAGGGACATGCGTACAAAAAGGTCAGTGCCGCCGCCCTGGGCTCCACATCATCCCTCAGCTCAGGCAGCAAACAGAAACATCAACGCCTACAATATCAATCCCATGATGATGATGACGATGACGTCAAACAGCATGAGAATCGCGTCACATCATCCTCCGGTAGTGGTCGCAATTTTCAATCGAATACCATACAGAACTCGGCCAAAACTGGATTCAGTAACATGAGTTTCGAGGATTTTCCATCCGATCAGGAAATTGATCGAATGTCCAAGACGATACCCTTTGAGGTGGTGCGCAAGGAGAAGATGCTGCTGGAGGCTGAAAAGAAATTTGGCTCGTTAAAGCGACGCAATAATCTCTTTTCTTAGTGATAGTCTAGAGGGGAATGAAGGCAGTCATAGTTCTCTGGTTATCAGTATCAGTATGTATAGTGGTCACACAAAAATAAGTACACCTCTCGCAAATTACAAAAGTTCTAATCCGCTATGAGAGAAACAGTTGATATTTGTTCGATATTATTATATGCAATTATTATTCTTTATTAATTTACCATTTAATCATAAGTTTTCACTCTTCAATTTATACTAAAGTCGGAATTTTTTGAGATTTTGCGATGTGTTCTTATTATCGAGTGACCTCAGTTTTCAATCGTTATTAGCGCCTCAGGCGAGTGCAAATTTTCAAAAGGAAATTAAAAAGTAAACAAATAAAAGTTGGAAAAGAAAAATCCTACACTCGATCGACGCAGAGTAGAGACCTCAGACTGAATGTTTTGAAAGGAAACCCCGTAGGAAATCATGGCGTTTGCTTTTCCCTCCTTGTGTTGTGTTTTCGCTAATTGATTTTGATTTCATTTCCGCACACTGTACTTTATCATTTGCATTTTGCCCTCATTACAGTTAGCCGCCGCCACAGACACAAACAGAAACCGAAAGACAAACACACTCAAACACACACTGAACTTCCATGCACGTAAGCAGATTACATAGAGCCACATATTCAGTTAGATACATCCATCATATACATATTAAACTATGTACTAAGCACATAAATAATATATATACATATATAGCCAATTTGAGCCGAAGAAAGTGTATTTTTTGAAATAAGTATTGCTCTGGATATTGTTTTTATACCAGAGTTCGGAATCGGAAAAATAAAATGCGAAAGCAAATAAATTCATAGATACGTATGTATGTATGTGTGCATGTATGCGAATTGATATCTATAACTGTTATTTAGTGAAAAAGAAAAACTGTAAACTAGACTAACAAATACTACTAAAACACAGATATATTGATTTCAAGCAAAACATCCATTTTGAATTTATACAATGCGTAAGTTTACCAAAGTTACATTTATTGTTTATGGCATTTTTCAATTGTTTTGCTTTCTTCAATCCTATTATTATTTATTTACGACTAATATAAAATATAAACAAAACAAATAAATGTGATTAAAATCCCCAAACACCCCAACAAATTATCAATTAATACAAAAACTATAATATACAAAAAACATGGCGTACAGTATATACATATACGCCACGATTATTCAAATAAAGTTTGTAATCAGTTTGTTTATGAATATGTATTACTATCGACTACATAAATTATCAATATGTATTTATATATATATAAATATATGTATGTATATTTTATTCTGAGCGAATAAACATGTTTCCCCCACAACTAAACATTTTATTTGGGGATGTCACTGTACATGCTGGTTGCGCTATGACAATATTTTGACCATCGCTGTCGGCATTCATACACTCAATAGCTGCAACTGTAAACAGTAATCAGCTGAGCGGCGAGTAAAGCGTAGTTGTGTGTGTGTCTGGGTGAATGAGATGCATGGCAAAGACAAGAATAAGTACAGCCCACAACACAAGTACATGTTAACTCACTCGTGTATGGCGTGTGTGTCGAGTAGAAAAGTTGCCAGCACCGATAAATGAAATAAAAAGCGAGCGTGGAACAAAACAACAAAAGAAAAGCAGCAAAATTCACAATATCACGTATGTACATATATACGTTTTAAACACATTAAGCAGGAAAAATACAAGTGAGACGAAGTTCATATTTAACTAGAATTATTTAAATCATTTTAGAGTGACGCCAGCATTTATCGCGAGCAGATTGCAACTTATCGGACATTATGTTAACTTCCTTCAGCAACTACAAAGAAAAGCCGCGCATCTTGGTCAAATGTGGCGGCTTCTCCAGCCAGTTGGCACGCAATGTGAGCGAACAAGTCGATGGCGATCCGTTGTGGGGTTCCCGTTTCGATGAGACTCATCCGGAGGCCGTGATAAAGACTCACTTGGATTTCCTGCACAGTGGCGCGGACATCATACTGACGAACACGTATCAGTCTAGCGTCGAAGGATTCATGAAGCATCTGGGCGTAACACGAGAGCAGAGTGTGGCGTTGATCGAGAAGAGCGTTGTGCTAGCACGTAGTGCCAAATCACAATATCTTGCCGAGCTGGCGTCCATCGATGGCGACATTGGTGTCAATATGCCCATCATTTTGGCCTCGATTGGTCCATATGGCGCGTATCTACACGATGGTTCCGAGTACAAGGGCAGCTATACCAATCTGGTGACACATGACGAGCTACAGAAATGGCATAAAACACGTATCGATACGTGTTTGAAGGCGGGAGCCGATGGCCTGGCCGTGGAGACGCTGCCCTGCCAAATGGAGGCTTTGGCTGTAACAGAGCTTGTGCTCAATAACTATACGACCAAGTTCTGGGTGTCCTTCCAGTGCAAGGTGAGTGTTGATCGAGAAAGAGTCGCATTGGATTCATCGAATTACTCATTTTTTTTCTAGGATGAAATGCATCTGGCACATGGCGAGTCCTTTGCACAGGCCGCGTTGGCGGTCTGGCGCATGGTCTCGGAGCATGGAGCACAATCACGTCTCCTGGGATTGGGCGTTAACTGTGTGAATCCCTGCCATGTTACGCCTCTGTTCAAATCATTTCTTGCCGTTTTGCCCCCTGAGGAGCAAACAGTTCCCCTTGTCGTCTACAGCAATCACGGAGAGACTTACGACAACGATAGGGGCGAGTGGACTGGGAATGCACTGAATGTCGCTTCATTTGTACCCGAATGGCTGGCACTGGGTGCTCGTATCATCGGCGGTTGCTGTCGCGTCTACCCAGATGATATTCGCGAAATACGCAAGTGTGTTGATAACATTGCCAAGCAGCCGCATTCGGAGATACGAACGTCCTTAGTTCAATAGTTTCTTTTAGCTCATAATTTTTTTGTTATACTTTTCCATGCGTCTCTTCGGCCTAGACCCATATGGAGCTATAATTATGTATGTTATATATAAGTCTGTGCGTGAACTCGCAATTTGCCAGATTATTGTTAAGATCAATGTCGTAAACCTCGCGGGTGCGCATTATTTTTATAGATAAGCTCCGCTTTATAAATAAAGGAACTGTGATGAGTGCCTGATAGGGTTTGCGTTAGGGCTTTGACGATGTGCTGACTACACTATTCTATATAATTACGAATTCAATATATATCAACCTTTTTAAATAGTTCTTAAAAAACTCGTTGAAGATTGTCAAAAAAATTTTTTCTTATGTGATTAGAGTACCCCAAACTGAAGAATATAATAAATATTTGTTTATTAAATATTATAAGTTTGAACTTGTATCCTAGCATTCATGTGTGCGATCGGTCAGTATAACTCTAGGTTCGTAATTTGGTCCATAATTCCAGATGGAAACATTTTTAAAGGTTATCTTCACAAAACGCAGTTCAGTCGTCAGGCCGCATCTTGGATTTTGTTCACTATCAACGCAAATCCACGCAATTTGATTAAATTTCATCAGTCCGTTGGCTGTTCTGCTCCTAGACTGCTTTCTAGCAGCTGTGCTCTCAGACCTTATCATGCCAGCCAGCTCCCAGCCGGACCGGCCGGACCCCAGTGTCGAGTCTGACAACTGGCTAGCGGGTGCCTAGGGCTTTGTTTGTTTTGTTTTATTTTGCATTTCTACTTTTTTGTGATAAGCGCGAATATATGGAAACAATAACAGGCTATAAAAGCCTCAGACCGCATTGTAAAGCACTTAAACGCCTGCTGAATGCCCGGCCAAACACATCATATCTCGATAGTTTCACAGTATCTAACTGAACTCGACGAAATCTAATAAATTCGCGTCGCGTTTTGCTATATAAAGAGAACAGCAAGAAAACAACATTTTAGTCAATTACAAGTCTTATTTATAGACCCTCAAGGTGAGTGTTGATATTATACGAACGCCTAGACGGGTACTCGACTAGTTCAAGATATATATATATATTTTTTGTATATGGGTTATACGGTATATGGTATATTTGTGTGAATCATGTATGTTAGCTTTTATCGTAGGGCATTGAACTCTTGACAAGGTTAATAGGTCGTTAGTTCCAATTGCAAAGATCAATCTATAGGTCGCTTACTCCCGTGCGGATAACAAGCAGGCTCCCAACTGGCACAAAGAACTGTGTAACGAGCACAGCTGCACGAATCGACTGGTCTGCTGATAAGACCTGGATTACAACAATGTAAAAGGTTTGCCCAGCGATAACCGGGCAAAGTCTTTGTTATACTACAATACATTGTTAATCCAATTATTTTGTTTTGAAGCAAGCATATACATATGCATGTATTTATATCTGTAGTACATGCTAACATGCAGATAAACTCAATGAGTACTAAATGATGTTCTGTTTTATCCAACTAGATCCGATCTTATTTTAATTACAATCATGGGTCTAACACGCGTGCTCGTTAAGGATGGTGGCTTTGGCACACAAATGACAGTACATGTTGGAAACTCCGTCGACGGTGATCCGCTGTGGAGTGCACGTTTCAATGCGACCAATCCGACGGCTGTTATCAATACGCATCTGGATTTTTTGCAGAGTAAGTGGAGGACAATTATTTTAGATTATGTTTCAATTAGCAACAGTTATCAATTTATGTTGACAGATGGCGCCGATATGATATTGACAAACACATATCAGACAAGTGTCGAAGGTTACATGGAGTATCTAGAATTGGATGAGCAGCAGAGCATTGAGCTGATAAAAAATACTGTGCGATTGGCGCATATTGCCAAGGAAAAATATCTCACAGAATGCTATGAAGCAAAGCTGGCTGTACCAGAAGGTAGGCGCCATTTCCCATTGAATAATAGCCCTAATCAACTAATTCTAAACCATATCTTATACAGGGTATCCACTGATAATTGCCTCGATTGGTCCATTTGGTGCCCACCTGCATGATGGCTCCGAGTACACTGGTAGCTATGCTGATTATGTCGCAGCCAAAACCATTACCGACTGGCATCGTGTACGTATTGAAGCCTGTTTGGAGGCTGGAGTGGATTCACTTGCCATTGAAACTATTCCATGTCAAATGGAGGCCGAAGCTCTCGTAGAAATGTTATGCGATGATTATCCCGATGTTAAGTTCTGGGTTGCTTTCCAATGCAAGGATGAGGCTACGCTGGCCCACGGTGAAGACTTTGCCGAAGCGGCCAATGCTATTTGGGATATTCTTCGGGAGCGTAAAGCTCTGGACAAGTGCCTGGCTATAGGTGTCAACTGCGTGCATCCAAAATTTGTGACTCCTCTGTTCCAAAGCTTAAACGGAGACCGTACTGTTGAGGACCAAATCCCTTTGGTAGTCTATCCCAATAGTGGTGAGGTCTATGACGTAGCCAAAGGCTGGCAGGGTCGAGAGCATTGTGTGCCGCTTGAGAAATATGTGCCCGAATGGGCTCAACTGGGAGCAAAAATTATTGGTGGATGCTGCAGAACATATGCCCGAGACATTCGACACATCAGCGAGGCTATTCACGCCCTAAACAAATCAAACAAAAAGGCTTAACAAGCCGTTAGATGCGGCTAAGTTCTCAGTAATGCACTTGATTAGATGTAAATAGATGTAAAAATAATTATGTAGACTGTAAATAAAATCTAGACGACAACTGTTTTATTTTCTTGGCTCGGTATGTCAAAATTTTAGTTATTTTAATTTTAATTAAAATTAAAATCTAAAATAAATTTTAAATTTAAAATGAATTAATACATACCCAATTTCAAATCTGCTGATCTACAAAACAGTGTAGTCGATATCTATCGGTAAGCGTCGATCTATCGACACAATATCGGCATTCA
Source organism: Zaprionus inermis (assembly GCA_018151445.1). Taxonomy (NCBI): domain Eukaryota; kingdom Metazoa; phylum Arthropoda; class Insecta; order Diptera; family Drosophilidae; genus Zaprionus; species Zaprionus inermis. Next base: position 3,762,478 of record JAECXD010000555.1, read on the forward strand.
AAGGTTTGTTAAACACGGCCAATTCGTATAAGTTGGCAGCCCAGGCGAATGACATTCGCAAAAACGCCGCAATTGGAACAAGCTTGCAAAAAAACTAATATAATTTTTTAAAACTTATTTGTAATTGGAAACGTCAAGAACATAATTTAACAATGTTGATTAAAGTAAAGGTAAGCCGAAATCAAAAGGAAAAAGGAATTTGATAGTCTGGCAATTTCTGATGCTGGGACTGCATGTTGGTTGTGCGTCAGCTCTAGCTGTCCTCAACAACAACAAACAGCGCGAATAGTACTAATAGTTTCCTGAATTTTCCTATTGCAGACACTTACCGGCAAGGAAATTGAAATCGACATTGAACCAACAGATAAAGTTGACCGCATTAAGGAACGTGTGGAGGAAAAAGAAGGAATTCCACCCCAGCAACAACGTCTCATTTTCTCCGGCAAACAAATGTGTGCAATAATAGTAATAACAAATGTGATGAAATATTAAAAAAATGTATTTTGTTTCGCAAAACAGGAACGATGACAAAACGGCGGCAGATTACAAAGTGCAAGGTGGATCAGTTTTACATTTGGTCTTGGCTCTGCGAGGTGGCGGCAACACAGTGAATATATAGACTGGAGCCTGAGCCTGTTGAACTCGTCTTAGTAAATTGGTAACCCATTAAGTCATTTTCTACAATTACTTCATGTTACTCAAATAAACGCCGTCAACGGTAATTAACATATACGAAAAAATACATATATTTTGATAATTTGTTTGGTCAAAAGCAGTGAATGTTTTTCCCTCTCCCAAATCTCAGTCCCGTAGATATCGCCCGATAAGCAAATGATTCTTTGGGGTACACTGCTCTGGCTTAAGGCGAGTCAATATCACCTTGTAACCGGACTCCTCTGCCTGCAGCTTGCGGTCAGTGTCCACAACACACATGCAATGCAATCCCTGGAGCGTTGTCTCCGGCTTACAATTGGTGGTTCCGAGTTCGTGCGCCTGATCCGCTGTGTGAGCGATATACAAGTAATCGTTTGTCGCAAGCACCTCACGGAAACGTACACTTAGTGGGTACGTAATATGTGGCATTGGCTGAAGAGATCCATAGCAGCAGGGACAACACACAAAGTTGGCATTTACTCGCTGACACTGCTGGAGGACTATATCGGTTGCTGTGCCGCAAGCGTGAAGGGAGGCGCCGATGTCGAAGCGACCCATAAAGTAATCAATATTGCATTGATAGAACACACAATTGCTCAATTTCAGTTCGGCTGCCCGTTTCTGCGCGTGAGCGAGCGAAAAGGCTTTGTTCTCCATCACAATCACGACACATTGCGGTAGCTTGAGCGCAAGCAGTATTGCCAGATGCCCAGTGCCGCTGCAGAAATCGATTATACGATCGCCTGGCTCCGCTAGCGATACGACCGCATTGGCCATATTTTCCAGTTGCTGCCGCTTTCGTTCCAGTCGCTTCTTCGGAAGTGCCGAGCTCTTAGCATGCATGGGCTCTATTTCCTGCCAGTTGATTATTTGCTGACCAAATGAATGTTCTGAATCGGAACTAAAATCTAAATCCAATTTGCTGAGCTTTGCCAGAGCGGCATCCACTTCCGATTGGCTTGTGTAAATGCGGTTCCTTGGACGATAGCGTTTCGGATCAGCCTTATACAGGCTAGCCTCCTCGCAGTCGGGTATGGAGAGCAGTTGAGTGTTCTCTGCAGGGCCAACCAACATCGGTACATATAATTCGTGCAAGATTCTCGCACAATTGGAATCAAAGGCATCAATCTATAAAGCGAGAGTAAGGATAAATAAAAGGTTGGGTTTCTTTGAAAAATTCACTCACCTCACTAAACCAGGTGCTTGTTAGTGGAAAATGGGGCAGCATTTGTGCGCAGTGCTGGAAGACTAGACGGAGCATTGGATAGAGTATGAGATCGGCAATTGTAAAGCTGATGCCCTCGGCGAAACGGTGCTCAATCAAAAGCTGCTCCTTCGGTATGCTGCATTCGATGAGCACACGTTCCTTCCGCTTAACCGGCACCCCGTTTTCTGTTTGATTTGCCTGATCCCTGGCTAGTTTGTAAATGTTATGCATACGAACGGGCTGATTCATATGTTGCTCAAAGCGTACTACTTCTACGGGCATTTCGCGCAACGGCAGCTCTCCATTTTGCAGTTGGCTGACTAAATTCACAACATCTACTTCACAGAAACGTGTCCAAATTGAAGCTTCTGCGGGAGCCAGCACACAGCTGTCCTTGAAACCCAACAGCTGACGCAATTGGGAGCTGGGTTGCCTAGCAATGAGCTCCCGACAAACAGCACATGTGCCAGCAATGAATATGTTTCCATTCCGTCCATAGATTGGCAGCCGCAGATCTCTTAAGGCAGGCAGCGTAGCGGCATCTCGACATGTGATATGCTGATCCGTAAGTTCACGACGTAGCTGGGAGCTTCGTAAAGCTATTTTCCCTGTTTCAATTTTGTTTGCCACAAAGTTGATTTGAACATTGCGGGGCTCTTTTAGGTAGCGATATGTGAAGAGCGCTAGAAACGAAGGCACGCTGGTGTATATGATTGTTTCGCTTTTGGCATTTTCGGTGCTGATCTCAATCTCTACGTACAGTTGATCCATTGTTTAATCAATTTAACTAATCATTTAACTAATGAAAACTTAAAAAAAGTCAAAATCAATTGGAAACAGAGAAGAAGAGAAACAAAAGAAAGATAAATTGAAAGTTCGTTTGAGGTTATGTGAACAAAATAAATAAAAACAGCTGGATGCTAGAAGAAAGAAGCAGCCACATGCCATTCACATGTCGGTGTTGCATTCAAGTTTTTGAATTGTTTCTGTGTTTTATTTTCTACAATTGCTTTGCTAATTTAAATGTTGATTTGCTCATCTCTATCACCTGGCGACCAGTTTAAAACGTTTAAAACGATAGATGAATTATGAACTGCGCAACAGTTAGCCGCAGAACTGCGTGCCAGAACAAAATTAATAAATGCACACATATATGTATATGCGTTTGTAAGTATTTGTATTTAAAGTCAGCCCTTGAATAGCTTGAACTGCGCGTTGAATAGAGCCAAAAGCAAGTAGCAAGCGTTAGTTTTAATTGACCAGTGGTACGAACAGGTGCGTGTTTAGCCTCCCATATTTAAGTAGTTACTCGAAACTTGGTTTTCATCGCTAATAATTTACACAATTATCAATCAGCTGTGCATATTTACATTAGTTACTGACTGCATGTGAGCGTGCATTAATGTGTGCGTGTATGTGTATAGATGTTTGTTTTGCGTGTGCCTACCCAGTGGTAAATGCGGCGTATGAGCAACGAGCAACTGCATTCGAGTCAAGGTCGGCTAGAAACTTGTGCTCTCGCTCATTCATTAAAGTTTCCCAAGCGCCTAGCGGATATGGGCCAGCTAAAAACTTCAACTATTACATAATAAATTACGTTAAATACATATGTATTTGTATGCACGTGTGTTTGATGCTAGCTTTAACTGCGCATTGATTCGCCTATTCCTATGGTGAGGTAAACAATCATATAAATCATATTGTTTGATTGCGGGCTAGCTTTGTCTTCCCCGCTCAATTGAATTTATTTAGTCTGTCAATTGTAGCAGACAGGCTGCTGAAGCACTTGATACACTATTAGATTAGCAAATAGGCCAGCGGAAGACTAATCTTTTTAGAATTGCAATCTTTTCGATTTACACACAGTGCGCACTCCCAATAAAGAAAACTTTTTCAGAATATATGACTGTAATTCTCTTTTTATTTCATAGTCTCAAATTATGTTCTCCCTTTCGAGTGTTCACTGTAGAAAGTATACAGGGTATAAATTGATTTGATTTCACTTGGCACTCAGTTAATTTAATAGAGTGCGATCACGACTTTAAGTTTGTTTACTTGGTTGCTTGACTTAGGGACAAGTAACACTGATAAAAGCCGCGATGCATTGCCCCAGTTTACCCCCCGGTTAAGAAGAGGCGGAACGAGAAGAAGAACAAAGCGTCGCAATCAAAATGTAAATAGAAAAGGTTATAAAAAATTAAATAAATAAGCAACCAACTTAGCGGCAAAATTAAACAGCCACCTTATACACACACCCACACACACACCCTTTAACAATTGTATATACATATCTGTCTGTATGTACAGTGTTAAGATATGAAGATGTCGTCGACGACGACGATGAACTCGTTTCAATTGAAGCGCTGCCGTCGTTCCCGTCCTCTACTGAAATTCAATTCATTTCGCTTTCGAGCGTAAAGCTGAGAACACATTTCGATCGTGTGTGCCATCATCATTATCATTGTATGTATTCTGATCTCTACTCGTTTGTACACACAAAAAAAACAAGTCTTAGTTGTATAAATAAAAGCAATTCATTACATTCCGATAAAGTGTAGCATAACCAAAAAAAATGGAACAGTGGAACAATGTGGAGCTGACGAGCATTACCAAAAAATCATACACATTAAATCACGAATACGACGATGCCGAAAAGCTCAACAAGAACCAGAACAAGGCAAGCAACGGTGAGACGAAATCGACGTCAAGTCCCTCCAAAAACGGCAACGCAACTGAGGAGAACTCCTCCTCCGATGTGGTGCTACAGCCCGGCTCGGATATCAAACCCAAGGTGCGAGCAGAGGATGTGGAACCGTTGGTGCGTCGGCTTTACGGTATCACAGTTAGTGAACAGAAGGAGCTCATCTCGTATGACGATCGCAACTATCTGATAAAGGAAGATTGGTGAGCTGCAGCAAAACGATACAATGTTATCTCTATTCAATGTTTACATTGATGGGAGGTTGCTTCATACTTGACTTAACACACAAGCACACTAAAACTCACTCATTCCAACGCTATTTATAGATATTAATTACATTTTTTCTTTATGAGAAAACGGTGGTGCTGAGACGTTTAGAGAATAGCAACTTGAAGGCTTTTGTTATCTTGCGTGGAATCCGCTGAGTTAGATTTTGGGACTTTTCTCTTGTCAAAAGTCGAAGGGAGAGATAGCTCCCGCAAACTAGCCTAGTTATGGTAGGAAACTCTTTATATTACTTTTAGGTGCATGTAACGCTAAGAAGTATTAGAGATGACGTATCTTTATTCTTAATATCTCTCAACTTCACTGACCTCTCTTGACAATGACTTTGGCAGTGAATTCTTAGCTGTATTTCACAATTGTTTACAGAGTATCTAACAGGCGAGGGTTTGCGAATGTAGCGTTCTTAACTAGCTTATATTATGCAGTTTATAAACTGGGGTGTATATCTTTTTATAAATTAATCTCTCTAACAACTTGACAAATCACAAACATAAAAAAAAATACAAAGGGAATATAATATATAACTTAGTTTACTTTAAAACGGGTCTTTTCTGAAAGCCGAACATGCTTAGCTTTGTCTGATTTTCACCCATCTTAGCAGTGGCTGTGGTTCGTTTATTTGTCTTAGGTCTGGACAAGCCGACCCGACGAGCACTTGGCGGTAGTTTTTGTATTGTCCTAACTGGTAGTACAGCTTCTTGGCTACTAGGCAGTGTTGCAGACTGACTACTAGAGTCATCCGAGCTGGACGAAAGCAGTACGATGGGTTCATTATTATTGGTATTTACATCTGGCTCACTTTCTGCAATACTTTCGGTTGACTCCAACTGCAAATGCCGGCAATGCACACTCGTATCCGACCGATTCTCCATTTTTAACTCCTTATCCACATGAAGCTCTGGAGTTTGTGTGCTAAAGAAGCGAGATCGTACCTCGACTTGCTCTTTGGCAAAAATGCTTCGTTTTATTGCATTAACGCGCGTTGTTTCTGGTTTTGTTCGTTCGTCAGTCGAGCTGAGTGGACTGCTTTGTTTCTTAGGACTGAGAAGTCGAAGCAAAGATCCATTCTCGCAGACAACCGGTGAGCGTTGTATCTCCTTAGCGAACGGATTGTGTCGACTTTTGTTCGTAGCTGGCGATGATGGGGTCCCACAACTGCTACTGCTACTGCTGCTCGGACTACGTTTCCGTTTGCCACCACCACAACTGTACATGCTGAAGAGCTCAGCTTCAGTTTGTTTTGCCAGTTCTTGGCGTTGATTAGCCTCGATCTCTGCATCAATTGTTTTACCAACAAAGTCAATTTTCTTGAAGAACATAGCACAGCTTGCCTGATTATTCTTTGGCTTGCTCTTTACTGGACTTTCTTCTTGAAAATTCGATTGCCAAATACTTTTGTGCTTGCTACTCTTCGCGTTCTTTGCTTCTGACAATGATTTCAGGGCATCCCGCTCAGGATGCCAGTTATCCAGACGTTTGAGAGAGAAAGGATTTAGGTTGCCCAAGGCCAGGTGCAATGCCTGTTCGCTATCCAACAGCAATGAACCAGCATTGCTGCAATAGATTTCATCAGTCTTATGTTCCTCGAGTGAATTAAGACGCTCCATGCGTCGCTCAAGTGGATTGTAAATGTACATGTGCTTAAAAGTGGCTTCTGCCTTCATAAAGTTTTCGATGTAAGTATCGTCGACCTAAACGATTGATTTTTAATTATGAAGTTTGTATTGTATTTCATAGTGTATAAATTTGGACTTACCTCTAGATTGCGCATATTGAGATATTGAGGTATTTTTTTTAATGCTATTCGCATATCGTCCTGTTCCGTTTTTAACATAAATTTGCATGCCTTTGCCAAGCCAATGCCTGGTAAAGAGTCCAAATAATCACAGCCAGAAAGAATGCACATACGCCGAAACTTATCGAAGTGATAGCGCTCCTCCCGACATCCCATTGCCAAGTATAATTTTTGGGCCTCAACTAGAAGGCCACCGCCATTTAAGTCTAGCTTGAAAATAATTTTCTGGGCACCAAATAACGTCAGATCAGAATCTTCGGTAACAATAAAATCAGCAATTCCCGCTTTATTAAGCCAGGCCATTTGGGCGTCGGCTTCGTAGGGCGCCACAATACAATCAACATTACGCTTTCGGCACTCCTGAATGAGTCGCAATGCCATCTCATGAGTAACGTCCACACAGCGACGCATTTGTGAGTGTGCCTCCTGCACACGTCCCAGGCGCAACAGTTCTGCGGCACGCTTTTTGCTCTGTTGTCTGGATTCGCGGCGGCGCTGTTCGGTAATTGCTTTGGCCGGCAGATGTTGTCCATCAAAAACCAATATGGGTTTGACATTATACGACAATAGCATTTGGACATACTTGAGGCAATATTGTACATAGAGATCCGTATCCTCGCCCCTCACCAATTTATCGGCACAGCTGAAGACACCTTTGTGAAGCCAGCAGTATGTGTCGACGGCAACGGTGCTGCCTCGAATGTCCTTCAGGTGCACTCTTGCTGATGCCTTCTCCAAAAATGGTATCAGGCCAGTTATACCCATGGCACGTTCTAACCAGTTTGACAAAAATTATTCAAAGAAAAAAAACACAACAAACGAGACGTGCGGCCAGTGAATCAATAACAGAAGTTCCCGCCAAAAGAAGCAGTTCTTGCCATTCACAACGAAGCTAGGGTTTAAACATCTCATACTAGACTTTCCAACACTGCAAATATAATTACAACGTTATTTTAATATTAATACAATTCGTATTTCTAGCAATGTAAAAAATCCATTGATTGTGTCTCATTGCCCGCTTGGCTATGTGCTGAAAATTCTGAACGCATTGGATTCGAAAAAGGAGGACTTTATAGACGCACAAAACCAACTGTTGCTCTACTTGGGTAAATATTTAAACAAACAAATTATTTGAACAACTGTTATGACGTTATAACCGATTGTTTTTTTTTGTATAGCTAAAGAGCACGTGCAATGTCCACGACCCATTGCAAATGCCCGGGGTAAATATTACTCTGTGGAACAGCTCAATGGCAATGGTCATGTGGTTCGCCTATTGGAATTTATTCCCGGAAAAATGTTCCACGAGGTGGAAACGACTAAGAACTTGCTGTACCAATGTGGCGAATACCTGGCAAAATTGGATCGTGCTCTAAAAAAATTTACGCATAAAGCATACGATACTCATAAGACACTGTGGATGTTGCAGTCTGTACCGCAACTAAGGGATTTCCTTTATGCACTGCAGGATCATCAACGAAAGTCCCTGTGCGAGGAAATCATAGAGGCATTCGAGTCAAAAGTGTTAAGTGTGCTGTCGACTCTAGAATTTCAAATTATTCACGGTGATTATAATGAACAGAACATTGTAGTTAGCAAGTCTAGCCAGTCAGATTCGTATCATGTAACCGGGGTAATAGATTTTGGTGACACTAATCGCTCTCCGCTAATCTTTGAGCTTGGCATTGCAATGAGTTACATGATGCTGCAGGCAAAGGATCTAGCTGGCGGTGGCATCTTTCTAGCCGGTTACACTAGTGTCCTTCCGATTAATCCTAAGGAGCGGGAGTATCTCAAGTATTGTGTGGCAGCACGACTCGCCCAGAGTCTCATCATGGGCGCCTATACGCATACCCTGCACCCTGGCAACGATTACGTTCTGGTCACCCAAGCACAAGGCTGGATTCTACTCGAGCAGCTTTGGCGCGAGAGTTTCGAGACAATCGATGAACTCTGGCTGACTACAGCACATCAATATCTCACACAGAGCAATAAGTAACTTGAAGGGATTCACTTCCGTCCAGAAAATCCTTTTGTCAATTAGTATTGTCAATCAAACGCAAATGTGTCCAAGTTTTAAGTATTGAAAATTTGCATTTTACTTTATTACTTTAATGTAAAATTATCATTATCTTTATTATTATTATTAATGTTATATTTTTACAATAAAACTTGTCAAACAGTTATTTTATTTGGGTGTCTTACGATTGCTCTAATTATCATCGAGTTGTTGAATTTCTTTTTAATTTCGAGCTGCGGCAAATTGGACTAATTAACAGCTATGTAAATTACATTGTATTGCATTGCAATTATATATGTATGTTGCAAAAATGCTAAACAAGTTCATTACAATCGGGCTTAAAACAATTTGCGAACGATTTGCTGTGTACAACTTACTAAGTAAACTTAAACCTATTGCTGTTTATATGTATGGATCATGCTAAAGATATATATATAATAGTCACTTCTACTTAGACTATATTTTATCGATTTAACTTAAGGCCTAGAAAAATATACAGAGACTGCAACACCAATATCTCCAAAACGTTGCATACTTAGTTAGGGTCCTAAAAATAGGATATACATATGTACATTTATAGATGCACATTATTGCCTTATCTGCTCTTATCATGGCAACAGATAATACATAGAAAAGTTGAGTGAACAATCTTTATACATCTTGGAAATTAAGTATACTTTATTGTTGTTGGTGTTTTGGTTGATTGTTATAATTTTGTTTTGTTAAAAAATAAAACAATATTTAATGAAAAATATCAGTAAAACAGAATTTATATATTTATTGTATTTTTCGACGTTGTTTTTAGTTCGTTTTCTAGCGGGGGCTCCGATGTTACCTTCCTTCCCTGCAATCAACTGATCGAGATCTACCAACTTGCATTAAAAACTAGGTAAAACTTTTAATACACGTACATACACACTATCAGACACCCAGTAAGATCTAAGAAATTTATCAGTACACAACAATCTTCTTGCCATACAAATATATATACCTGAGTAACTAATTTTTTTTACATGAGCATATACACACACACGCACACATTTACAACTCACTCACACCCACTCGATCAGTCGAAAAGCATTACATTACAAATTCTAAATACACGAGGAAGAGATGCACACATAAATTGTTTAATTATAATAAAAAAAAAAATCAAATACATTAAGTTTTTTTTTAGCTTTTCACTTAAATTAAACGTGTTGTACAAATTTTTGTTTTGTATAAATTGTTTTTGTGATAAAGCTGAGATGTTTCGACTGTATATATAAATATTTAACATAGGGTTTTACGTAAATGTGAAACAACTCTTTAGAGTGCTCTCTAAACGCTAACGACTGTTAGTTGTTATTCATAAAAATAAAATTTAATAAAAAAAAATGAAAAAAAAAAATATTAATCTGCAAATCATATAACGTCATTTGAAGGCTTGGCAATAGTCACCAAAAAAAACCATAGATAGTATTATCGTGAATATGTAATTTCAACCTAAATATACCAAGAATCAATGATATATCTCACAAGAGTTATCTATTTTATGTTTATAGATTCTGTTAACTTTGTTGTTGGTGCTAAGTCTTAGCACCCTATACATATTCAAGACGATAGTACTACCAGTAGTTAGGATGCTGCATTTGGTAAGCGGCTTGAAGATGGAAGCTTCTGTCCTTGCTGCTTTTGCTCCGATTTCTTAACGTCGCCGCAGTCGCTTGCGACGCTTGAGGAACACATACGAAGAATTCATCTCCTGATGCCGCGCCTCGGCGGCCGTCGTGGGCAGCTTTTTGCTGGCCAATGTTGCAACTGGCAGGGCATCCGCTTTGGCCTTGGCAATGGCCGTTGACGCTGTCGCCGAATCAAGCCAGGGTAAACTGAAATCATCAGTCTGAACTTGTAGATTTACCACGTTCTCACCAAAAGCCTGAACCGGCACTTCGGTCACAAACTCTATGCCCTCAATATCCATTGGCAGGGGGTAGAAAGTGGATGTGGGCAACGGGTCTAATGGCACCAGTACCTCATCCTGATTGTGACGCATACGCAATGTGTCACTGCGCTGCTGTTCGCGTAAGTAGCGCGCATCGCGCTTCTTTCGCTCGATCTCATCACGCACATCTTTCTCGTGACGACGTTCAAAATCGGCATCAGAAAGAGGCTCCGTACCCTTGGAGTCCGGACTGCGTCGTATATTAACCACCTTCCATTTGGGTATCTCCAGACTGGGGTTATCGGCGAGTAACTCATCTGCTTCTTCCAGAAAGAATTCATTGTCACAATGAAACTCCTGATCCTCCCATGAGCGTGTCGTGTACAGCTGTGACGAAGTCCTAAATTTCGATACACGCCTCGCACTGGTTCTGCTGATTAAACTGTTGAACGACTTGCTATATGTTTGTGGGCTACAATTGTTTACAGTTGTACGCTTGTTGCTACTGCTGGTACTATTGTTAGTGTTGCTGCTATTGCTATTGCTCCCAACGCTGCTTATTGATTGCGGCGTCAATGGCGTTTGTATTATGGTATTCGTTGTTGTACTATTATTACTATTGTTGTTGTTACTGCCAATTTTACTTATGGGGGAGGCAATATTTGTAGGTGATGGCGCTGGACTAAGCTGGTTAGCTGTCGTTGGAGCTATTGGCGGATAAATAAGACTGGTCTGCATCGGTGATTTCTTTAGCCGCACATAAGGCAATTGCTGTTGAGGTTGGCTCTGCAGTCGTTGCTGTTGCCTTTGTAAGTGTTCTTGCAGCTTACGCATAGCTTCTTCTTCAATGTTGGGCTCTTCCTGCTGCAGTTGCTCTTCCGCCTTTTTCTTCTGTTTTGACTGTTCTTTTTCTGCTGTTTCTTTTTCCCGCTTACGCTGTTCACGTTGTTTGCGCTCACGTTCCTCTTGCTGCTCTCGTTCTTTTTGCTGCTCTTGTTCCCGACTTTTTTGAAGCTCCCGTTCTTTTTGTTTTTCCACTTCCCGGTCTCGCAGCTTTTGCTGCTCCAGTTCAAGTTCTTTCTGCTGCTCCCGCTCCTGTTCCTTTTGTAGCTCCCTTTCACGCTCTTCTTGCTGTTGCTCATCTTCCCGCGTCTTTTCGTCTTCATGATTTACATGCGCAGGTACCAGCTCATTTTTTCGTCCAACGAGTCTTTCCAGCTGCAACTCCAGAATTCGCTGCTTATCTTGGTCTAGCTGCTTCTGAATAATTTTTATTTCCTGAAGATCAAAAATATTATCCTTCTTCCGTTCCCTTTGCTGTTCGAGTTGTCCTTGGGGCTCCTGCTTCTTTTCTGGGGATGGCTTGGCCGTCACTCCTTTATCATTTACTCTCTCCAAAATCTGATGTTTCAACTTCGATGCGATAAGTTCCTTCTTTGAATTATCCTCATGTTGAATTGGAGAAAGCTTTGTTGTTGCCTGCTGGTGATGATTGGCCACAAGCTTGCACTCGACCAATACCGACATCTTCTTTACAGGGTTTTTTTTAGTTGCTGTTTTAGCAAACTTAGTCTCTTTGTGTTTTTTGTGCAGCTTCGTGGGTGTCACTTCCATTTTCTTCTGTACCTCTTCCTCAGTTTGCACTTCCGTGTGTATCAATTCGACAGTTTGCATTTGGGTATCTTTCGTAGGAGAATCCTCATTGTGTTCCTTTTTAAACTGCTGACATTCTTGATCAATAAGTTTCTGTTGCTCCTGCTCCTCGTTGAGCTCCCATTTATTCAGCTCTGTTTTTGACACGCTACTTGACTCTAGCGGCTTGTGTTTCTTCTCATTGAGAACCTCTGGTCGAAATTGCGGCGTTGAGTGTGCGCATGGTGTGTCCAAGTTATGTTTAATTACTTCATAAAGCTGAAAAAGGATAAAGAATTATTATTGCACTATTTCTGATATTATAAGCACTTACCTGTATAGGGTAGTGTTTAATTCCTTCTTCTTCTGTTTCCTCTTGAGGCTCTTCGTTTTGCTGCCAGAGATTATTAGTTATAATTTCCTGTTCCACATTGAGATCCTCCTCATCATCATCATTCTCCTGCTCCTGCTCATTATCCTCTTCCTCATCCTCGTCTTCATCTTCTTCCTCATCCTCTTCCTCCTCCTCATCTTCATAGATGTGACCGTTATTAACTGGATCAACATCATCTACAGTCTCTTCCTCAGGGCCAAATTCCTCCTCGGCGCCAATTATAGTTTCCGCTACAACTTCCATTTCGTGTGTTTCCAGACCATCATGATAAATATGTTCGTCGTCCTCCATATTTATCTGCATATCCTCTACTTCCACGTCTTCTTCCTCCATATTTCGGTGTTCTTCTTCCAGTTGCTGGTCTTCATTTTCGTTAGACAACTGAAATTTAGACTTTTCTTGATGTACTCGATGCAGGAAAATTGTGCTGACCTTTTTCCCACAATTAAACTTGTCACGTCCCTTACTATTATCTAAAATGGGTGTAGTGGGCGGCAGATCTGTAACAGATGTAACAAGAACGCTTTGTGATTGCTTGAGTTTCTGCGGGTAACCATGTAGATGTGGCTTTTGCTCCTGCTCCTTCTTCTCCACATGCAGACTAAGCTCAGTGGTCTGCGTTTCCTTATCGACAGAACAATGGACCTTTGTTTTGGGCTCAGAATCTTCATGCGCCGAACGTTCAGCTCGCCTTCTCAGATGGTTCCTTAAATCTTCAATCCTTTGGCCTAATTTGTCAATTTGCTGCATTAGCTCCTGATTTTGTGAAAGTAACGTTTTGATTCGCCCATTTTGTTCACACAGCTCCTTATCCTTGGCAGTTAGACTATCAGTCTGCTCCTGCATTAAGTTTAAATGCAGCACAATCATTTTCTTCAAATTATTGTTCTCCACAATCAATGTGACCACATCCGAGCTGCTGTTCTTGTTGCTGCTATACCCAGAATCAGTCAGCGGCGGCGCTTGTGTTAGCCAACCGCCTCCGCCCGCTTCTCGAGCATATATGGGTGGTGGCGGGGGCTGGTGATTGTAGTAAATATTATTACTTGCATTGTGATTGGAAAATTTATAATTGTGATTAAGGCGCGAATAACTTTTGTTGTGCAATTGATATGCGGATCTAGGATGGGGTGGTTGATCCAAATAGTTGCATCTCTTCTGGTTGATAGGCCATTTGTAACGCTTATCCATTGCGCTTACTCATGTACATACACTCTTTTATTAGTTGTTTACAAAATGTTCATAGTTTGGCGTGTTTTGTTTTCGGCTTGCTGCTATACCCACCACGCACGCCAACGTTTGACAGCCGCAGCTGATGGGCCTTACACAGTAAAATGCGTAAAACGTTTATTCACCACACTCAAATTTTTTTTCGGCTATCGCTTTTACCCAGAATAATTACTTTTTGCAATGATTCTGCGTATTTATCACTTTGACGTTATGACAACTAGGCCCAGCATTAAACCAAATCACTAGTTGCAATCTTTTAAAATACTTCTATCACTTGCTTTCAATGTTTTTACGAATCATGCGGATAACATAGAATCGCCCGAAAAAAGCATTTTAGAAGTATGGCGTTAAAGGTGTTGCCAGGCCACAAAAAGGCAGGGTTGCTAAACAATGCCACGCTGCCAACTTCTAGTTTTCACCATACACTTTTCCTTAGATTTTTGTGTTATGAAATCAAATGCCTTATTTTATTTATTTATAATGTATGAGAAGGTTTCCTTGCATTTTGTTTGCGAGAATGCATACAAATTATATAACAAAGAGGCGTACTTTAATGTACGAGTTGGCAGCAACGTCACACATGTCCACGCGATCGGTGACTGCCACTTGCTAGAAGCAGAAAAATGGCGGCAAAACAGCTTGTTATTCTGGTCCGCGGAGTGGTGGTTTTGTGGCCTCCTTTACTTCGTCATGGCATCCATATTTGGCGAGGATGGGGTTGACGACCTATTCAATGATAATATTGGCGAAACTGAAAACAATCAACTACCTAGCGATGACGATGGCGATGCAGGCGAAAAGCTATTCGGCGATGATGATGAGAACGTAGAAACCGAAGGCACTGCTGAACAAGGAGATGTAAAGATTGAGCCAAAAAAACGAGCCGTGCGCAATCCCCGTCATCGCCTCACCGTTGACACACTACGTGGTCCACGTGGCTTGCACACAATCGAGAATTACTTCAAGGATATTAAATTCAAGGGAAAAGGCCATGAAAAAGACGATTTGGATGAGATCATGCGCCGCCTTCAACATTGGGGTCATCGCATGTATCCCAACTATACGTTCGATGATGTACTCAATAATATTGAACGCCTTGGAAAAAAAAAACCACTGCAGGTCCATATGACGCGCTATCGACTTGGACAGCTGGAGGAACAGCTTGTACATGAAAAGGATATACACGAAGATGCCAATGATGAAGATCATGACGATGCTGCTGAGCCTTTTGATGAGTTTGATGCACTGTTGGGTGAACAAATTGCCATGTCAAAGCTGGCACCACGCACACCGGCAGTGAACCGCCGAAACATGTCAACAACGAACAGTACACTGGTAACCCCTTCCTTCTCTGCAAATGCCATCATGTCCACCCCATACACTGGGGGTATTGCTCATATGCCTTACAACGCGCACGATGTGAGTGACTATGGAAATCCTTTGCCCCCTTCGCAGCCAGTGACCCCAAACACAAAGAAATTATCTGCAGAGCAAATGGCTCGAATTGCTGAGAATCGCCGACTGGCGCAGGAAAAGCTACGGGCCAAACAAACGGAGGCTAGTTGAACTGGATATATTATATATGTAGTCATAATCACATTACACTTATTTATAATTAGGAAACACTTTGTATTTATTGTTACTCTAGAAATAAATTAAGTATCTTACTGGAGATTATAGAGTTTAACTCACGTGTATACGGATAGCGTCAGTTAAGCTTAAAAGAAATATTAGCCATTTCTGTGAAATAAATATATGTGGTTTAAGGTACAAGCGTGATGTGCGCGTATTGGATCGTGATTATTTCCACTAATGTTCTCTATGTTGAAAAACGTAGGACCACGTGGGGCAACATTTCAACGAATTCCTTAGCTGCCTTTATGAGGGTGGTAAACAAATTAGTGTTAAATAAATCAGTCTGACTCAGTGATTCATCTCCACTGTCTTTGGTTTGCCCATCTTGCTTAATGGCTTCTCTAATGACATGCAGCAGACGTTGATACAAAAACGACTGTCGATAAATCGGTTTGGATAGGCTTAGATGATCATCTTTAAGCAAAAAGAAATCACCAAAATCGATTCGCGACGACTCCTCTGTGACAATGCGCAGAGGGAACTTGAATGTGGTTAGCATAGTAGGTGAACCTTCCGCCACGCTGACTACACTCACATGCCGTAGGTAAGTATGCAGGCAGCCCATGAAACGGCGATGCATCTCAAGCAATTTTGGTGAATTCTCCTCCATTTCCTTAACCTCTATTGATGGAGAAAGTATCATTTGCATATGCTGCTTCCACTTTGCAATAGATGAGCCTCGATGTGGTGTGCCAAGAAATACAATTCCCTTTGTGTTTTTTGCCATTCGTTGCAGATTTTGTTCGTTTGAATCTATCGATTTTAGGAGTATCAGCTTAGTGAGCAGTCCGCCCATCGAATGGCCAATCCAAACCACAGGCCGATCGTTTCCAACGTCAGAGGCTGCAATACGATCCATAAGAGTACTGGCGCGCACATCAATGTGACCCTGTCCCTTCTCGCATGGACAATATTTCGTGAAGTTAGCTGACCACTCGGTAACAGCAGACGTATAGTCAATGCCAATGATTCTAAAATAAAAAACAATTTATGATATCAAATTCCGTAGCAGGAACCTGCAAGGGGACTTACCTTGCGTCTGGATAATCATCAGGAAGCCATTCCATGGGCCAGCAGTTAGTGTAATTATCATAAGATTCTTGATTGAACCATTCGTTGCCTGAGACGCTGAACATGCCATTGCAATCCTCGTTAGCATGCAGCGGTATATCTGGATGCACCACTTCCCAGTCGGAGTCGAGCTCAGCTTGATTACGCAGTGTCTCAACAAACTCTTTAGTAGCCGCATCACTTATAGTCAGATGTTTTTCCTCAACTTTCTTGCTAGCCTTAAGCACACGATCCTTGATAATATCCGGTTTCTTGGCTGGCTCTCCGTTGGGTTGTGTGGCCTGTCGCATGTTCCCATTGGAACGTTTCTGTTCACCTACAAGGAATACATCATCGGTTTCGCTTGTATAGAAAGCATTTTTCCCGTAGAGACCAAGCTCAGTAGGCTTCCGATCCCTTTGACGCCAGGTAATAAAAACGCCTCCCAACAGTCCGTGCACAAACACAATATCCGCTGTTGGTTTACGGCGAGTCCGGACACGCGGATGAAGCGGATACACATTGGGTGGATATTTAAATTGATTTGGATCATCATGATCCAAATTCGCCATTGTTTTCGCGGATATAACCTGTAGGCGAAGATCGGGACATTGCTGCCATTCGGCTAAGGTGCCTACCCATCCGGAGACAAAGAAATGCTCAACTGCATCTGGCACCATTGACATGTTAGCCAAAACTTTGCATAACGTCGATAATGTCTCGTTGTCGTCGATGAAAATCTTTCGCAACTCCATTAAATGCATCAGACCACCATCGTGTATGATATTGGCCGCAACTTGTGGATCTTTTGTTATGTGATGTAAAAAAGATATAATTTCTTTCAATAAATCAGTGTCCTGTGAGGATAATGTTATGGCTTGATCCGGCGTTATAAATTCATGAGTGTCCTCCTACATAAACGAAAAAAGATTAGTTTCAGCCTGCTCGGATAAGATAATCCATTTTTTTGTTTACTTACGCTAATGCGTTGTTCAGGAAAATATTTACTAAAGAAGTGATCAACACAGAATGAGGGTCGCAGGCGGGAGAGCATCAAGCGAAGATCTGAGAGCAGCATTTTGGGATTCTTGATGCACCCACGTCGCGGGACGGGCACAAACCAACGGTTATCGGCACCACTGCGTGCCAGGGATACAGATGTACGTGCATCACAAATCTGGGCAAGATGACGAAAATCCCAGTCCTTTAAATGATCCATACACACCAGCTGCTGCACTGCCTTAAGACGTTCCGCCTGACTACCCGTTTGGGCGATATTCAATAAACGCCACGCAACTGAATGCTTGGCTGATTTCCACCATTTGCCAATTGGATTAATTATGACACTGATCCATTTCTTTTCGTCCTCCTGCTTTTGTTTTAGCTTGCGCATTGATTCGCGGTAAATGTGATACTTAATGTAAATGTATTCGGTGCGACGCTTGTCGGGTTCCTGTTGCTTTTTGTGCACATGTTGAGAGAGGAATTTTCGGAATTGTGGAGTCTTGTATAGGATAATGCCGGCACTGCAATGCGAAATCGGGACAGTTCGAAAATCGTTACACGTGCTGCTATTTTTATTTGGTTGTTGTTGTTATCATATTAAACTGGGCCATCAACAACAAATCAAGATCTTGCCAACTATTTCTTATTGGTTGTTGATACCATAAGCATGAGATTTTAAACAACAACAACAACTGGTGTTGTTATTTTTATAAAAAGTGGGCACGTCAAGCGCACCAAGCTGAGCACTACACGCGCCAGCGATTTTAGGAACAACAACAATTCGATAATAGTATATATCAACAAAAACAACGATAACAAAAACTATAAATTTTCAGTGTATTTCGCACAACAAAACTACTGCGCGCCATTTGACGGTCAGTTTGTTATGCCGTATGAGTGAGCGAGAGCGTTTATATTTATAATAGGGATGTGAGAATTTTTTTATTTTATCAATATATCGATATTTATACGAATTAAATATATATATTTAATTTTTTTTTTGTCTAAATATCGGTATTTTTCAGGATATTTTCTGATATTTTTGACATTTAAACGACTTACTCAACGAGCTATCCTTAAGTCATTATAAATAAAATGATTGACCTAGGACATATTAATTCTTGTATTACATATTAATCATTTTAATTTCTTTATATTAAATTTGATATTTAAAAAAAAATATTTGAATTGATACGATATTTAAAACATATTCTCACAACCCTAATGTATAAGTGTAAACGAGGCGGGGGGCCTTGAAACAGCTGTTATTACGCAGAAGAAGCAGTAGAGCAAGCGAAAGAAAAACAAACTGCCTCAAGCTGCAGAAACAACAACTCCAAATAGTGCTATCTCGTTTTTGCAAAATCGTACGTTTTGTTTTGATCGTGTTGTGTTGGAATCAACAACAACATTTGGCAGTTGTTCAGAGGCTGCAGAATGAGTGTGCTTTGCTGTAAACAAATGACGTCACAGGTGCAATTCGCTGCCTAACGGTTAGAATGCGGAAAACGCAATTCAATTTGTTAGTGCATTTGCACTTAATATGCATATATTATAACTATGTGGCGCCACTTGCTGCTTGCCAAGACCTGATTTTATGTAAATATTTTATGACGAGCCCCCTTAAATGGTGCGCTGAATAATATCTTGCTTGTAATTTTGACATACTATTGATAAACGCTTTTACAACTGTTGACTGGATTTCTTGTATTATTACTTACGTGGTCAAAATGCCAATGCTCCCCAGAAGCTTTGGATATCGTTTAAATGTTGTCTTTATTTCCTCTAATGACATTGCCTGCTTTTCTATTGTATTGTTGTAGCTTGGTGAAGCTCGTTGAAGTAAAATTTGTCAATATTGTTGCCAAAAGTTTACTCTATTTTTTTCTGTCACAATTTAAATTTAGATTATTATCTCAGGCCACAAAATGTATCACTTTAAAACTTTTGTGAACGAGTTAAGTATTGTAATAAAGTATGTTTAATTAATTAACAAATTAAATAATTTATTAGAAAATTGTCCCTTACGGGCTGTAAAGTTTCTTTTTATCGAAATTATATGTTGTGCTTCAAGTTGTTGAATGGCTCATTTGTTTTGTTTCGTCTCTTTTATCTCTTTTTCGTGGAGAGTAAGTGACAAGAAATTTGGCGTTGCCATATCTTGAAATAATCGATATCAATGTTATTATAAAAACATCGATATTAATTTTCTTTTATTATCGTACGGTTGACTTTAAATTGTACAATATTTATCAAAGTTAAGTTAATATCTTATATTTTGTTATTAATATTTATTGTGATTGTCAAATAAATTGATTAACAGCAGACCCCAATGACAGGCAAAAACCTTTAAAAATCTCTCTGTTAATAACATTTTATTTTGCTTTGTGAGATGTCTGTTATTTAAAAGTTTTTGTTGTGGTTGTTAAGCTGCTGTTATTGTTTAGTAGACGAAGACTGTTAACTATTATTATTATTCTTTAACAGTCTTCGGGCTTGTGCGCAGAGAGTACAGACGCACGGTACTCGCGATTTGCGTAAACAGAAGCTGAATTTTAATTGATGTACAATAATGAAGATACATTTTCGCGAACAATATGGCACCAAAGGCGAAGAAATTCTCTATGTAACGCCGGCAGGTGAGTGCTAACAACACACATTGGGCAATTATGCAAGATTCACGAATAAATTATCACAGACCAAAGCAACATTGTGCGTGTTCCTCTACGTGGCGATAAGCTGGTGATACAGGAGAAGTTTCTGCTCTTCCGACTACTGCAGAATATATTTCTACCCAAGGGCTATCCGGATTCCGTATCTGAGGACTATGCCGCCTATCAAATCTGGGACACATTGCAGGCCTTTTGCAGCACAATTTGCGGAACACTCTGCACACATGCCATCCTCAAAGGAATTGGAGTGGGGAGCGAGAATATAAACGCCTATTCGGCCACTGTTACCTGGATACTGAAAGAGGGCAGCGGTCATGTGGGGCGTATTATTTTCGCCTGGTGGCAGGGAAGTCAGCTGGATGTGGACTCAAAGAAATGGCGCCTGCGAGCGGATTTCCTTAATGATTTGGCAATGGGCATTGAGATCTATGTGCTTCCCAAATATCCGCATCTAAGTACTCAAATTTTATGTGGCTCAACTTTACTTAAAGCCATTGTGGGCGTAGCAGGTGGGGCGACGCGGGTCGCACTAACCCAGCATCACGCGTTGCGCGGCAATTTGGCCGATGTTTCTTCCAAGGATAGCTCACAGGAGACCTGCGTCAATTTGTTGGCTTCTTTTATGGGTCTTTATCTACTAACACTGATCAAAAGCCAAGCGATGCTGTATACTGTTTTTTACATTGTGGTTACGCTGCATCTTTATGCCAATCTTAGAGCTGTACGTGCGGTCTGCCTACGCACTTTTAATGAGTCACGATATCTTATTGCGCTGGAGGAATTTTTTCGCTCGGCGCGCATGCTGACGCCCCATCAGGTAAGGTTTCATTTCGTACTGCATTCTAGCGTATTAACACTGATAATTTTAGGTAAACAAAATGGAACGCGTAACTGTGGGACAGACTGTATCGGTGTCCCTTAACATTCGTCTTGGACTAAGTGTGAAGCACTTGATAGACGAGTACAAAAGCAGCAATGTTATCGAAAATATTGTGTCCTCGTTCGATCCTCATGAACGTTTCATCATTGCAGAGAGCAAAAAATATCTGGGCGTCTATCTACACTTTGATACTCGGCCGCAAGATGTGCTGAAAGCATACTTTTTTGGTGTCTCCTATTTGCAGGACAGAAATCAGATTAAAGAAAAGTACTGGGACATACAGGGCAAGTGGCAGGAGTTTTTAAATCTGGCACAAAAGGAGGGTGAGTCTCAAAGAAATAGCAAACCAAAAACAAATGTGGTAAAATTTTTGGATGCTATCTTTCTAACTTTTCCATTATCTATCTCTCAAGGCTGGCTAGTCAATCAGCATTTGCTGCTGGTCGATGAGTACCGTTTGGATTGGAAGGTTTAGGTCGAGCCTTCGCAAGAAGTACTATCGGACCAAAGATAAAACTACAGCGCTAAGATGCTTGCTATGAAGAATATTATTTAAATTTTATTTAGCTTAGAACATTAAAAACACATTCACACATATCTCACATGGTATCACCATAAAACCATAAGGTAATCGTTGATATTAGCAAAGTATTTTGCGAAAAAAACATATTTACACACACCTAGGATACTTTACTAGATATCTTAATGGCAAACGATAACCTAATAATTTACGACTGTCAATTGAGATTGGAGGCGATTTACATTTTTTTCAACTTTAATAACAAAAAGAGATTTACTCGAAAATAATTCGCACCTATCTTAAATATTGTGAAAGTCGAATTATGCGAACATCTTCCAAAATTGTAACTCTGCCTTAGCACAAAGTAATGTTTGAAACCAATATTCTATATGTATATTCCGTAAGACTTTCAGACGACCGTGCGGAGTCTTTTGGAGTCGCTTAGCCATTTTAACACGTTGAATCACGCGTTTTTATTATAAAGACATGATTATTTTAAGCATAAAATCTTTAAAGAACATAATAGATACAAAATGTATTTTGTAACAACTTACCAAATGTAAATTTCGAAAGGGTACTTTTTACCAAAACCAATCGAAACCAAAGTAAAAAAAAAACTATCTGCGCAACGAAAAAAATCGCTTCAATTAAAAAAAGACATTGTACAAAGTTATAAGGCTTCACCTAATTTGACGCTTTTCACAGTGCATTTTTAAACAAACCCGTAATATAATTTATAAGTTTTGCAATATGATTATGATAATTTATGCTTATTTGGCGTCCAGCAAGTCCATTAGCATAGCACTGCAAATTAGCTTAAAAATGCTTTATAATGATGCGAAATAGTAGTTAAACGCAAATGATTTTAATTGAAGAATAAATAAAGTTCTTCGAAATTTTACCCAATATATGAAGTTTATATTAATTTAACTTGTTTGCCTTATGTTTGCTGATAACAGGTCTTTCATATTTAACAGTGCTGGCTAACAGTTCGGTCAAAGCTTTTAGTTAACAGTCTTCGGTGCGGTAAGGCAACTTACAATCGATAAAAGTTATCGAAATCACAATCTGACTTCAAAACAAAACACGTGCGAACGACAACGCGCTGCGTTTTGGAAAACAATTTAGGAAAGCTATAGAACAATGGAAGCTGTGCAGCCAATGGCTGTTCTAGTGGACGATGAGGTCAGGGGAGACACTGTAGCAACAGATACTCCAGCATGGTCTAATGTTGGAGCAGAAACTGTTGCTGCAGAGTCAAACGCAAACACTAGGACCACGCTTGAAACGGTTGGAGTTGAGAAATTGGAGCATGTGGATAATCTGGTCATCAATTCAACATCAGAAACAGCAAGCAGTTTATTTAATGTTGTTGGAGTCAATGAAAATAAGACAACACCACCTGCGGAAAGTGGAGAAAAAACTACAACTGTGTCCCATAATGAAAATAAATTGGAACAGCCCAAAGCCCAAACAGGTACGATAAATGTAACGCTGTTCATCAATATCTTATTATTTATATTTTTTAACCAACAGAGAATGTCGGCACTGAGCAGGTTGAATCAGAAAAGCCGTCTGAATCACAAAAAATAGCGGATGAGTGTGCGAAGTCGAAGAACACTGATTCACACACTGAACATTTTGCAGAACTAAAAGAGCAACGGGCAAAAGCAGAGTCACCAATTCAAATGGACTGCGAAACAACTGAAACAACAACGACCGCAATAGACATAAAAAAGGCATCTGCATCAGAAGAAGCAACAGTAGAAAGTGGTGCATCTGCGGAAAAAAGTAATGGCCTAAGTTTGCTAGCTACCTACAGCTCTGACTTGGATTCAAATGACGAAGAGGAAGTAACTCATGCGAACGACGACGATGTAGTTGAGGTGCCTGTTACGAATTCCATTTCTAATACTGCCGCTGCGGCTCGAAAAGTGGTTACTCTCAGCTCAGGAAGCGACAGCAGTAGCTCTAATTCAGACTCGGATTCTGAGGGCGAGTATTTGACAGTGTTGCGCAAGAAAATTGAGAAGCGAATAAATGTAGAGGATTGCGATGATGATGACGATGACATTGATGGTGATGATGCTAGGCCACGTCGCCGTCAGCCACCTAAAGTACGAGGCGAAATGCTACTGGATGAGTTGCCGCCCATAGAACAGTTGGAGATAACTGTGCCGGAGGATGAGTGCATTGAGCTTGGCAAGGTACAGTCAATAGTCGATCAGTTAGTGCTGGTGAGTGTGCTACCCAACTCGATGCTTTTCGATCTAGACACCGTGCTATTTTTGGAGAAAGGGCGCAAGGTTCTGGGTCAGGTTTTTGATGTACTGGGCCAGGTGGCTGATCCGCTCTACTGTGTGCGCTTTAATAGCAACGAGCAAATCAAAGAACGTGGTATTAACATCGGCGACATCGTCTACTGTGCCCCCCAAACGGAGCACACTCAGTTCGTCATATTGTCCAAGCTAATGCAGGTACGCGGTTCCGATGCGTCATGGGAACATGATGTGGAGCCGCCGGCCCGTTTTGTTGATTACTCCGATGATGAGGCAGAACGTGAGGCACGATGGGAGCAGCGCAAGAAACGCCAACGTGAACGCACTAACTCCACTGACTCAGTAGAAACTGTTACCACAGTTACGACTGAGACCTCCGAGGCGCCCTCGACGTCTGCAGCGTCTCGCCAGCGTGGCCGACGTACCCAGCGTGACAGTCGTCTGCCTAACAGCAATCACAATGGAAATCCTCAACAGCAGATGCATCAATCTCGTTCACAGTCGCGTGACTCCGAATATAACTACCATCCCAGCTACAACCCGGGTAGCTGGCATTCCAATTATTATCACAATTATCATCCGCCAGCGGCTAATTTTAACATGATGCCTGGCATGGGATTCCCGGTGCCAACACATGGTTATGGTTATCCTCCGGCGCCGCATCCATACGCCATGCCGCCGCCGCCAATGCATATGGGAATGCCACCACCACCGCCACCGTCCCACATGTATCCGCCTCATCATCATCAACATCCGCCCCCTCACTATGGACCGCCAAGGTCTGGCAATTAGAAGTTCATTAGTTCTCTATATGATTTTGCTTTATTCCAATAAAAAATTCGTAAACAATTTTGTAATATGTTTTGTTAAAATGCATGAATATATACTATATTGTTCTTGTATAAAAAGGTACTTAATCTGTGTGGGGTCTCAACAATATCGCTGATTACAGGTGCGTGTGTGTGTGCGCCTTGTAAATATAGGTATATACATATGTATAGATAAATCTATCGATCGAACGACCCAGTTGACAAACTATTTAGATATTTAAAAATGTTTTAGTTTGATTCAATGGAAAGAAGGCCTTATTATTTGATAAGATATTTTGTTTCTACATTATGATACGTATTAGTGGATGTTGCTATATCCCTATATGTAGAGACTCCATGTATGGAAAATATTTTATTAAGATTATCTCTATCGAGAAGGGCTACATTATAATCTAACTATTACTTGTAAGCCCAAATGAATCTATATATACCACCACTATTTTGTTTGATTTTTATCTGAATACGTATATATGTGAATTGAATTAATATTAGACTAGAAAAATTATTGTTAAATATTTTGTATATATCATCTTATAGCTCATTAAAATTGAGAGTTCGTTGGACTTTCGTTGCGTTTGTCAACTGGGCAAGTAAAATGTCTATGTACATATATACGAGTATATATATAGCTACAGGTGTATATAAATGTGTATGTTTATCCGTTGTATATGTATGTATACAGCAAATTTTGCGGAAGCACTGCGAGCTATTAAAAAACGGCCAAAAAACAATGTTAACTTTTTATCTGTATATATAAAATGCACTAGATCTGCACAAAACTATCGGCAGTACTATTGGAACATTAAAGAATACGACTTGCCAAGGACATTTGTTAAGGTTTAGGGTTTGTAAATACTGTTTTAAATACAGATATTGTTTGAATTATAATTGCATAAAGCTGCAATAGTACTACCGATAGTTTCAATACAATAAGCTAATTTGATACTTTTAAAATGTGTCATCGGGGCAAATTTGTGTGATATTGAGCTTATTCGAAAGGCAACCAAGGGGAAACATGGTTCCCAAGATACCGCAGGCACATGAGAATGTTGGTTTCATCCAAAATGCGGGCTGTTAAAGCTAATTAATATACATACATCAAAATAAAATCAAACAATGCAATAATATGCGAATAACAATGAATAACTGAATTATTTCGTTTGCTGTATGGATTTGATTGAACTTAACACGATCTATCGCCTAGCCCACCTCAATTTGATCGCGCGGCTTGAGCAACACCAGCACGGCGGTTATATTATCCTGCGAGTCGTTTTCCTTGGCAGCCTCTACAAGCAATTTGGGAATGTCATCGAGTTTGGTTGATGCTTTCGCAAGGCATTCGTAGACAGTGTCCACAATAAAGGACTCCGGGACATGATCCCACAGGCCGTCGGTCCCTAGCACAAGAAAATCATGTGCCTCACTCAAATGGACGTCGACAAAGTCTGGTTCTGCGATGACCGCCTCGAGACTATAGTCACCAATGGAACGACCTACATTTAATATGCCGTTGACTCGCCACTGTCCCTGCGCATGAATGACGGTGCTTCCACTCAATTCGATGCGACGACGTTCGTCCACAGACTCAGGCTTGTGTGGCTTGACCAGCTGCAGCTGAGTGCGCTTTCCTACCAGCAGCGCCTTTGAGTCTCCCACCCAGGCGATGTAGAGTTGCCGTCGATCACCGCTGAAGCCGGTAATCAAGACACAAACAGCCGTCGTGCCACTGGTGATACGTTTTTGTGCGAACCGTTCGTCCGCCTGCAAAAATACCGTCTCGAAGGCATTACGATAGAAGTCTACATCCCGTTCGCCAGTAGCGGGTACACGCTGGAGCTGATGTGCTAGCAGTTGAGGAATTTGGCTGGTTACATAGCTTGCAGACAGAGCACCTGAGTGTCCGTCGAATACGCCAAAAAAACGACAATCCAGATCATGATCCACTTGATACATGGCGCCGTATCGCTCTAGGCAAACGTACCGATCTTCCATCTTACGCGGCTTATTTTTAATAGCCGCAACACTGTAACCAAGTTCCGCAGGATGCAACGCACATTGACAACTGGCGGGTTCTACGCAAAGCGCATCAGATTCGGCAAGCAGCTGAAGTTTTTCAATGGCCGCATTATCAGTTAACTTAACCAGAACCTTTTCCAGTTGGCTACCGACAAATTTCTGCAATTTCAGTAGATCGTATTGCGGTTCACCAACATCCACATTGACCTTACATTCCTTAGCATGACGTATCTCTTGTAAAAGTTGGTCCGTGGCCATATGCAGCAGCTTCAGCTGAAACGCAGGTGGGCAACTTTTTGTGATGAGTTCTTTCCATATAGCTGCAACAATTTCAGCGCGCTGCTCATCCACGGTCACTTTGTAGGTGTCGCTACTACTACGCGTTACACAATTTCCATTGCGCGCGAGCTCGTTGCCAGAGGTCAGTTCGATACCACTGTTGCTTGCTAAGAATTCCTTAAATTCCAGCAGTTGGGTACATTCCGTTGCTTCCGCGTCCGTTGACATGTTCGGGTGTCAGCTGATGTTTTGTTGTTGTTAAACTCGATTCTCACGCATGTGTTAATTTCATTCGTAATTGTTAGCGATGATTCACCCGCACTCGCATTTTTTTTTACGCAATGCTTCTATTTGTTTATATTATTCTTACCGAACTAAACGAACTTGCCTCATTATCTAAATTTAGTTCCAGTTCATAAAACATATGTTTTGGCCAAGCAAATCGATAACATGTTGTTCCGCTGTTAAGAAATTGGCGGGATAATATTTTGTCAGTCGATTTATTTTGTGTTACAGTATTTTTTAATTATTGAAAATTATTAAGTGCTCATAATTTAATTATTATTTTTAAGCTTTGTAGATTTTAATTAGTCTATACATAAGTGTCATTCAATTAGCGATAAAAGTAATTATTTATTAGCGAGGTAGCGGTCGAACACATTCGATAGTTTCTGGAAATCGAATGAAAATGTGTCGTCTTTTGCATTGCCGGTTGCAGTCAGCTGTTGCTTTGTTTTGTCACAATACAAAAATATATCATTTTCAATTTTGGTGAGAGTTTTCATAATATGTTCACTGAATAAACAAATTCATTGTCAGTACAACATAATGTCGACACCGTTGGAACAGCAGACAGATGAACGTGAAGCCCTGCAGTCCATTTACGAGGGCGATGAAAACTTCAAGGAAATTGACCCGACGACATATCAATACAAAGTAAGGAAATCTTAAATAAGTTAAATGTAGTAAATTCATTGGCGTAATCTTTTAGTATGGAGAAGAAGATAATTACAAGTCGTTTCTGGTGGAACTGAAATGGGGCGAAAACTACCCAGACGAAGCACCCACGATCAACATGAACACGTTCTACAACCGAAATCTGTGGGTAGAAACAAAATAATATTTTTATAAATACCAACTGATATGGAACTTTTATTAAAGCTTACCCGCAGTAAAAGAGGAAATACAAACGGCGCTAAGCACGGAGGCTTCACAATGGTTGGGCTGCGGCATGACTTACACGCTCTTTGAATGCATCAAGGACAACATTGACCAGCTCACCGCCGCGCAGCCCGAATGTGCGCCCATTGTAGTAGTTCCTGACGATGGCGTCGGAGCGCTAAAGATTTCGGAAGTGGATGCAGATACCAAGCGAAAGGAACCCAAGAAAGAACAACTGACAAAAGCACAAAAGCGACGCCAATGGGATCGCACCGATCACAAGGGCGATCATGCACGTGGCTGGAATTGGGTTGATATTGTAAAGCATTTATCTCAAACGGGCAGCAAAGAGGACACTGCCTCGGCGCTGGCAGAAAGCGCTGCTGCTTCAGTTTTGCTGCAGCCGTTAAATACGTGAGAGAAGCAGCAGTTGTCAAATGAATTCAATCAAAAGTCCAACACTAAGATCTGTTCTGATGTGTTCCATTAAAGCCGATCAATTTATATACGCATGTTGGTTTTCTTTTTGGACAAGCGAGGCCAGCCACCTTCGTATCGCGGGGTCAATGCGAGACGCAAATGTGGCTTCTACCAGTCTACGATTACTTATGCTGCCGCTCAGTCCGCACACTTCGCGATCGCCGAACGTGTTGATGATGATGTAATTTTGAACGCATCGTTGTTACACTTCTAACCGATATAATTTTCAGCAGTTAAACCAAACTGAATAAGTGTATATATTGTCAGTTAATTGTCGACTGCACGCGTGTCAAGTTTGGGTTAAAAAAAAACAAACAATTTCCATACCGCACCCAGTTGGCTTATCATTGTGTTTGGAAACCGGTTTGACTTAGCACGACTGATAGCAAAGGTATTCGAAGCATACCTTGATCATGGGCCAGAAACTCTCTTGTTTACATAGTGCTGACGAACGCGACTCAACACACCGAAGTGAAAACCCCGCCGGGCTGCGTATACGCAATGTCAATGCAAATCTTGTGGCTGCATCAGGTAAGTCTGCGGTCATTAAAGTAAATATTTAGCTAAAATCTACGCGACAATGACTGTGCATACAATTGAGCAATTATTACTGTGAGCGCTGCTGATACTGCCATTTTTGAATGCAAAATTCCAATATTGGCGTGGGTGAACATGTAAAATTCATACAAACCTGCCCACAAGTCATTTTTCATATTCATTCAATTAGACGGAAATAGCTCGAAACTGGAATTTCATTAAATAATAGACACCTGGAAGCTGTTATAGAGCAGCAGTATCAAAAATTCTACAAGTGTTCAAATATATATATATGTATATTCAGATATGCATGCACATATGTATGTATTTTAAGTGATTCAAACAATTCGTTGAAGAGCCAATCCTTTTCGACAACAACGCAAAAGATATTTATCATGTCGAGCGAATAAACAATTTTTAAAATTTCGCTTTGTTTTACGAACTACTCTAAAAACTTCTCCTTTATTTGATTTATTTTGCGGATTACCTTTTTTTGTCGACTTGCTTTTATAGAGACAAAGTTTTCGAAACTTAAAATTGAAAGTCTTTTACTTTGAAAATGGCTAATGGTCGCCGTTAGAAACCCAAAAGAATGTATGAAATATTCGCTAAAAAACAATTATAGTGGCATTCAAGTAGAGGAAGAATTGCCCAAAATTTGCCCAATTATTTGTTTAAATAAGGCACTTTGAAATTGGTTCACGAAATGCATGCAAAATGTGTATACAATATTTATGTTTAATCGCTAAATCAAATATAAGGAAAAATCATTGCCTTTGATGATTACGATCATAGTGTTAATGATGATTGTTTTGATATTGATCTCGTTGAACTGGCTCCAGGTTTTGTGCTCCAGAGATAAATCAATTAAATTGGCCTCATTCGTTATGGCGGTGAATCAAGATTCCACTTTGCATATGCCAACGATGACGTAGTGCTTCAAGCGAACGCCATAGCGGCAGCAGCAAATGGTGGGGATACAAGATTCTGATGCCAAAGCAACGCCAACGGCTCTTACCATGCATAATAATTAATAACAGAGAGCGCAAAGAGCGTTAGATCAGTGCTGCCAACTGTGGTGGAAAAAAAGCTGTAGACATGACAGCAACACAGCTTGATCAGCATGATAACTTGAAGCTGATAGTGTGATAACTAGATATTTTGAATCTATTAGATATCTCTAATTTTGGCTACAAGTTCAGCATGCATTTTGTAATATCTCATTAAGCTATATATGGAAAATTGGTCAGAGCTCTCACTGAACGAGACGACAACAAAAAAGCGACCGCACCAACACTATCAGAGTGCTAGATGAGAGCGCGATCTGGAGAGAGGCCAATGCGAAACTATCTGTATTCGTTAGAGATCAGTTCGGTTTGAGGGCTCGCAGTGTACGGTTGAGCTTGAGTTAATGCACTCAGTATTGGGTTCTCGTTCGGTTCGATTATTAAAAGTAACGCTAGTTTTGAAAGAATAGCATAAGAAAAGCGAAGCGCAGTTTCCGTTAAGACTAGTGTGTGTGTGTGCGTGTGTGTTAAATATTTGAAGACCTCTGCCAGTGTTTGTGGCACAATAATGGCCAATTGGTATCGCAATTACGCGCCTAGCTGGATACAACGCTGGTGGCAGCCTCCAGCTCCGCGCAGGCCACTGAATCCCTTTCGCAATACACGCCCCGATCCCGATATTTCAAGTAATTGCCTCTAGAGTATATGCACATATTTAAATGTTCATTGTATGTCAGCAATTTGTGGCACAATTATAATTTTACAAGTCCCCTCTTTTGTACATAGGTATTTATTATATTTATTTTTTCGCCAATGACTTCATTCGGTTTTTTTTGTTTTTTTGCTTTGATTTCCATTTTTGTATTTGCTTGTTAGTTGTTTGACACGTTTTCGTGATTTGTTTTGGAATTTTACGCAAATTCTTTATTATTATTTCCATTTCAACAAACTTTTGATTTCGTTTTTTTTATTTCCTGCTCAAGCAACATGGTTAATAAATCATCATCAAACGTCTATTCGTCTATTTTTGGGAATCTCTTTTGTGCTTTAGCTAATCTTATCTTTCTCAAATAGAATTTAGCATCCCGCAAAAAGACTTAAAGCACTTTAGAAGTTCAAAATGTTGAGCTCTCTGTAATATAGAGATCCGTGTTGAATAAAAGTGGAATAATTTACATCTGGCCCACACAATTGCATTTGCGTTTGGATATGCCTCTAAAAGCCCTAAAAGTACTTGGCTGTTATGGCTATTATTAGATTTTGGTGGCAAAATAATCTAAAGGTCAATTAATGGAGGACACTTAAAATCGAAATGGAAAAAATGAATTGGCCAATGATCCATTTTTTGTTTAGGGTTTTCGGACCACGAAACAGAGA
This sequence comes from Zaprionus inermis, assembly GCA_018151445.1. Taxonomy (NCBI): domain Eukaryota; kingdom Metazoa; phylum Arthropoda; class Insecta; order Diptera; family Drosophilidae; genus Zaprionus; species Zaprionus inermis. The sequence goes on from JAECXD010000555.1 coordinate 3,794,048, forward strand.
TTAACTATAGATCAAAGCCAATTCATTATATATATATATCTTATATTGAATCACTTTTATTATTTCACGAATATACTTATTTTAATGACGACTTTAGTGGTAAATGGAATAGGAAAGTGTCTATCAACACGTGCGAATGCTGCTTCCATTAATTCTATATATTCCCCACTAAGATCTTGATTTCCGTCAATTTGATTGTTGTTGTGGGGGCGTCGTTTGCGACAACAACAAGAAGAATAGAAATAATCGTATATACGCCCGATTGTCCACTATGAAAATTAATCGCATTGGCATTGAACTTTTTGGCCAGTTGGCCACAATTTCATATGTTTATGGTTAAAGTTAATCACCTTTCGACCAGGCGATTACTCAAGCCGCATGAAATCATCGTTCCATCGTTGAATCGTATTGCGAACTCTGATTAATCTATATCTGTCTGCCTCCGTCTGGGATTCTACGTCTATTTACAGTTAACGGCAGCAACTCAGCCGTACTCGGCGTGCAGCGGGTAGATCTGTGCCTGGATGATAATCACGACGAGCATCACACAAGTCACTTCCATGCCGCCGCGGCCAAGGAGGCGCTAATCGTGCGACGAGGTGAACCCTTTCGACTGCGCCTGCACTTCAACCGAGACTACAGTCCCAGCAAGGATGCGATTAGTTTCATTTTTAGCGTGGCCGACGACACTCGACCAAGTCCTGGTCATGGCACACTGACGGCCCTGGTGCCACACGATGGTATTGATTATCTGGGCGATGCTCTCGAATGGGGTGCGGGCATCGAGTCGCATGAGGGTCAAACATTGACGGTGCTTGTCAAGCCGCCTACAACATGCCCCGTCACGGAATGGCGCTTAGACATCGATACCAAGCTGCTGGGCGACGGATCGCGCAGCTACACAATCCCCCTGCCCATCTATGTGCTCTTTAACCCTTGGTGTCCCGATGATCAGGTCTACATGGAGAATCGAGAGCAGCGCAAGGAGTATGTTATGCACGACACCACGCTCATCTGGCGTGGCTCATACAATCGCTTGCGTCCATCGGTATGGAAGATTGGCCAATTCGAGCAAAATGTGCTCGAGTGCAGCCTGCGTGTCCTGGGCACAGTGGGACGTATACCACCAGCCTATCGTGGTGATCCTGTACGTGTGGCACGTGCTCTCTCCGCTCTCGTCAATTCCGTGGACGATGATGGAGTGCTGCTGGGCAATTGGACAGAAGATTTCTCCGGTGGCACTGCGCCTACCAAGTGGACCGGCTCCGCAGAGATTCTCCAGCAATTCCACAAGACACAGAAGTCTGTGAAATTTGCACAATGCTGGAACTTCAGTGGCGTGCTCGCAACCATTTCACGTGCTCTGGGCATCCCGGCACGTATCATCACTTGCTACTCCTCGGCCCACGACACACAGGCCTCGCTCACCGTGGACGTATTCATCGATGCTAACAACAAGAAACTCGATGCCGAGACAACTGATTCGATTTGGAACTATCACGTGTGGAACGAACTGTGGATGCAGCGTCCCGATCTGGGCATCGGTCAGTTTGGACCGTACGACGGCTGGCAGGCAGTGGATGCCACGCCGCAGGAAGCTTCCGACGATATGTATCGCGTTGGACCAGCCGCTGTGTTGGCCGTCAAGCATGGTGAAATTCTACGGCCCTTCGACTGCGGCTTTGTCTACTCTGAGGTGAACGCAGACAAGCTTTATTGGCGCTACAATGGACCAAGCCAGCCGCTGAAGCTACTGCGCAAGGATACGTTGGCCATCGGCCATCTGATCAGTACCAAGGCGGTACTCAAGTGGGAGCGTGAGGATATTACCGACAACTACAAGTATGCGGAGCGTAGCGAGGAGGAGCGCAGCTACATGCTGAAGGCCCTGAAGCAATCCCGTCATGCATTCAGTCGCTACTATCTGAACGACAATTTCAATGAGGTGGAGTTCAGTCTGGAGCTCAAGGATGACATTAAGGTGGGGGAAAACTTCAGTGTTGTGCTCGCGGTGAGCAACAAGAGCGAGGAGCGCATCCACCAGGCGACAGGTCAGCTCAATTGCGACGCTGTGCTCTATACGGGTGTCGGGGCTCAGGAAGTGAAGGTTATGGGTTTCGAGTTAGACCTAAAACCGAAGACCACAGAGCATGTACGCATGGAGATCACTTTCGAGGAGTACTACGACAAGTTATCCCCGCAAGCGGCTTTTCAAATCTCTGCCGCGTGTCGGGTCAAGGATACGGATTACGATTATTATGCTCAGGATGATTTTCGTGTACGCAAGCCAGATATTAAGTTTCAGTTTGGGGCTGGCGGTCCGGATGATCGGGTGGTAGCGCAGCAGGAAATCGATGTGATAATGCGCCTCGTAAATCCGCTTCCCATTGCGCTGCACAAGGGTCTCTTCACTGTCGAAGGACCCGGCATAGCTCAACCTCTAAAGTTTAAGGTAAGAAGCAGCATCATCTTCCAATAGATTCAGGCTTAATTCTCTCTCCGATCCTTACAGATTGCAGAGATTCCGGTGGGTGGCACCGCCGCAGCTACTTTTAAGTATGTGCCACCGTATGCCGGTCGCGGCACGCTCCTGGGCAACTTCACCTGCAAGGAGCTGACCGATGTGGACGGCTACAGGCACTACGAGATCGAGCCACGTCCCGGCGATTTGCTGCAACCGAACGGAAGCCACCGTAGTAGCAATATCATACGACGCCGCACGGATGTCATTCCCTAAACCAATTGCAAAATCTAATCATGTATTTCTCTTAAATTATGTTCAAACTTAAGTTTATAATTAATCCATAACAGAAAAATCTTCTACTCGAAATTCTCCTCCTCCTCCTCCTCGTTGCTGTAGTCCTTGGGTAGTATATCATCGATACCGAGGGCAAAACTTGGCTTGTTGGCCGTCTTGACCAAGTAAATGCCACGTGCATCACGTGGCACTGGGTCACCCATTAGAATCTTTCCCCCGGTGCAGTTCTTGCCGCGTAGTTGGTCCAGTGTGCTGCAGGGATGACCATAGAAACCCTTTTCGCTGTTGATCGACTCGGCATAGTACTCATACGACCTGCCATGACTGCAGCCAGCTATAAGAGCAGAGAGTTAAATCGAAATCTTTTCAGGTTTTGCGAAAACCTACTAAAAATCTGAGATAATTCCTTGCATCCAGGCTGTGGTGGTCCTCCGCCATTGGGATAAAAGTCGACCATACCAATTGGCTTGCGAAAACCTAGATACCCGGCACAGCTATGGATAACGTCGACAAAATTTGCATCAGTCTCGTCCAAGTGATTCTCTGGCCCAATACAATCCTCGAAAGCGGGACGCGCTGGATCCAAACCGGTAATGCGATTCACACGATACTTGGTATACGAACCGGCATAGCCCATTATGTGCGCTCCCAGACTGTGTCCGATCAGGTGAATACGCTGAGGATCTCCGTCTTTCTCCTCCACCAAAAGATCGATCAGCTTGGCCACGGCTCGACCCACTTGAACCGTGTACCGTGCCGGCGTCAAATAATATATATTATCGGCTTGATCACGCCAATTAATGGCGAATACATTTACTTGACCACGCTGCAAGTAGGCGCCTCGTATGGACTGTATAGAATTGCTCATCGTGCTCGATTTCCAACCATGTACAAGAATTTTTGTATCCAGAGACGGATCAAATTTTTCAGCCATCTCCTGCCAGGTGTCACGCTTATGACGCACATGCTCAAAATCATTCTCATTAATCCAGAAGCCCGAACTACGCATATCCCCGGGGGCATCACTACAGGCAGAGAGATTAACAGAGTTAATAAACTAGCTAACAGCTTTTAAATAACAGTGAACGTAAATGTTCCTGATGTTAGCTACCTTGACTATGTTAATTTACAAAGTTCGATAACAGCAGGAAATGACAGACTTCGATTATTGGTGATAACAGTAACCGATAAGAGTTAAGTGAATATGTTCTTTACATCGCTCCCATAGCAGTGCACAAGCCTTACATAAATAGCTTTACATTGAAATTAAAAAACGCTTTTCAATTTTGTACTTACCTGCCATAAAACTCAAATTGTATCAGCTGCGGTAAGTTAATACGATTCTCTGGCGGAGGTTCAACAAGATAAGCCACCTCGGGCTTCCCATCACCATTTGGCATATAGATCCATGTTTTGTTGTAATCCTCTTGATTAAGCACCACATCGCCGCGAATTCCGACTGCAATTGAAAAAAAAACAAAGCAATACAAAATAACTATTGATCTCCTATTGTCTGGAGACAAAACTTTACAGATCAGCAGCACGGGCCGCACGACTTGCGCTAACGCAGCGAATCCTGTGAGTAGCCACTGAACTACCACAAATGTGTTGGACACTTCGTTGCGGCATGGATTGATGACATTGCAAATGCAGGCAAGAGCATTGGAAGGCATCTTGACCGCTTGCTAAGCTTGCTGCGACTGATCATTAAGACTTTACGCGTGGTCCCAAAAAGGTTCTCGTTTTGCAGTTATCTCTGTGTCAACATATTTGTAATCCTTATTTGCCCTTTCCTCAGTAAAAACTGGTTCTGCTGCAAGGCAGGCTGTTCTGCTGGGCGAGTAATTAACGGGTCTGCAGCAGTTCATTTGTATGAAAGTATGTTTAAACATACATAAACATCGCTCAACGTCTGGAAAGTCGGTCAGGCATACTCTCACTCCCTCATACTCACAAACGATCATTTACCTTGCCAAGCGACTGTTATGCAGAGCCAACGCAGCAGCACAGGCTCAAACATTTTCTCTTTACCAATATTTGATCGATTTCCTTGCACAATTCAACTAAACCACTTGGTCCCTCTTTGCCGGATTTTATAGTGCTTAGATAAACTACGACAGGGCCAGGTGTCAATCAAAGTTTAAAAAACACTTTATCAGGCACCACGGGGGTTAATTGGGTTAAACTACAATTAAACCCAGTGGTGCATGCAACGACTGCAATACATTTTCTTACTTTCATTTAATTACATACCATAAAACAGGTATTTCGCTAATATAATCCGAATTTTTGAAGGAATTTATATATTAATCATCATGGCTTTTGAATCTATTTCAATTGAATTTCACTTTAAATATACTTTAACTTTTGTGTCCCATTGAAAGTATGCTACATTTTTCCAATTTGTAATTTCGGTAATAAATTATAATTTCTAGTTGCTCTGTAATTATGTTAACAATCACAGTTCTTTCAGCTGTATTCCACTAGTAATGAAAATAATGTTTTATATAAAATACGCGATTGAATCAATATATTACTGTACTCATATTTAACGTTTGCCAGAAATATCGATAATGGTCAACGATCACACAGTATTATATCGATAGTTTTTTCTGTGGTATTTTAAACAATTCGGTATGCGGCCGTACACTTTATGTGCGTCATCTATTAAAACGCCGCGAATTCTGCCGATTACTAAATTTAATTTAACCGCTAATTTTTTGTTGTTTTTTGTTGAATATACCGACGCGCAACAAAAAAAATGTCAGGCACCACACAGAAATATAAAAACTTCGTAGCGGAACCCATGGGAGAGAAATCCGTAACAGAGCTTGCTGGCATTGGAGAGACGCTTGGCGGACGCTTGACAGAGGCTGGCTTCGATAAAGTAAATACATGTGATGATGCCATGCAATTACGCATTCAAAATTGTTTATCTTGTTTTTTTGCTAATGTTAGAATTTCATGTATTTATTTTTGCAGGCCTACACTGTGCTGGGTCAGTATTTGGTTCTGAAAAAAGACCAGGAGTTGTTTAAAGATTGGATGAAGGACGTGTGCCATGCCAGCTCTAAGCAAGCATCAGATTGCTACAATTGCCTTAACGATTGGTGCGAAGAATTCTTGTAGACAACTCGTACACGCAACATATGCAATTTCTCTGGACAAACAATATACTCGGACGCCGCGAGGGACTTCATAACTTTTATATATGTATAATAACAATCTTCACTCTTTTATGTTCTGTCCACAATCATGTAATGTAGGCTATCATTAAAATGTAAATTAATGTTAATCAAACTTGAAGACTGTACTTGTTGGTTTTTTGTATTTCAAAAATTCATACATCTGTGTCATCATTCATACACATGCTCATGACTATTTCGTGTAGATATAATAACTACTAATACAAGTAACTAATGATCGAAACTCGCATATTTTAAAGTGGGGCATAAACAATTAGTTTCAATTTAAACTCCATTTAGATCTAAGATGATTCGATAATTTAAAGTTTTTTTATAGACATTATTCGATAACAAATTATAGTGGTATATCGATAAGCCGAGATAGTTGCCGGACTTTAAAAAAACAAAGGTAAATGGAATACAAGGAGCTGCGTAAAAATTAAAGTAAAAATTTTAAAACAAAGAAAAACAATGCTATAAGGCTGAAAGTAAGCAAGGCGTAAATAGCGCTTGCAAATTCTCAAACCGCAAAAGTCATACCTGGAAATTAAACAAAGTGAAAATAGTACGGCATTGGCGTGCGCTTGTGTTCGTGTGTTTTTCTTTGTATATGGATTCGAAGAGTGAGATGTCCATATTGTCCCACCACTCACTATACGTGTGCGAGTGAGCTAAGCATATTGCGCAGCAACTCTGTTGTTTCAGAGTTCCAGGCCAAACATTCTGTGAGACGAACGGCTGAATCGACTTTTTGTGTGCAATGCACGACGTTTGCATTAATTATAGTAGAAACAAATTGTAAATAGCTGATATAAATAACAATCGTACTTATTTAAAGCCCGTGTGTGTCTGTTATACGGAAACGTCACTCTTTTACAGCATTTATATTTAATGGCTGCTCTGCAGAAAATTTGTGTGAGTGAGTCGGTGTGTGTGTGTGTGTTTTTTTTGCGTAAACGTCTCTAACCAAAGTCGTCGAAAAACGGTAGCAACAACGTTTCCTTGGAAAAATTTGTAAATAGTAAACAAAATTTTTAAGTAAATGTGAGTGAGAAAGTTTTGAATAAAAGATTCTCTAGTTTATGTATATGTGCCTAAACAGTAGTAATCGTCGTTGTCGTTGTCATTCAAATCAGTGCGATTGGGAATGGGTGAGTGCGTGTCTGTGTATATGTGTAGTGTGTGACGTTGTTGTATCGTAAAAAGAGACAAGGCGCGCGGTGCGGGGGCGTATACGGTTCCGGTGAAGTGCGACCATAGAGATAGAAGGCTGTGTGTGAGTGTGTGTGCAAGAGAGAGAGAGAGAGCACGAGAGTCAACACGAGTGGAGCCGGGAGACTCAGCCAGGCAAAAGGCCGTCATTTAAACGGTATCCTTTTGCCTATTTGCTGCTCGGAAAATTCAATGACCTCATTTGTCTCACGTACGGACTTTTCTTTTTTCCCTTCTTCCTAACTGAACAGGACCAACAACAACAGCCTGAAAGAAAATAACTCTCGACGGCAAGCTTTAATAACAAGACCAATTTCTGTGTCTATCGTCGTCATCGAGTGAAATTTATCGATCAAAAGCAATAAAAAAGGGAAATAAAACAAGTAAGAAGGAAGAAAAAGCACAGCCACGGCTATTTTAAAACCCGCAGAACCAGAGGCAGCATCTGGTAATAGCAAAGACAAAGGCAAGCAAAGCAATCAGCATCAGCAAGCAAAGCAGGCCAAGCCAAGAAGAACGTGCCGCCACAGCCACAGCAACAACAACAAATGGGAACCAATTCGGGAGCCACCGCTGGCATCAATAATAAGCCGGTCGGCGGCGCAGCCGTTCTCGGTGTTGGCGTTGCCAACTCAGCTGTCGGCAGTGTGTTATCGAACAGCTTGGGCGGCGGCGGAGGAGCAGGAGGCCTAAGCATCAGTGGATTGGGTGCTGGCGGACAAAACGCCAATGTAGGCGGCATAGTCTCCGGAATGGGCAACAATGGCAGTAACGATGATGGCGGTAATGGCATGGGCGGTCCAGGCGGTGGACCCAACAACCAACAGGCTACCACGCCCCAATACACAATTCCGGGCATATTGCATTTTATACAACATGAATGGTCGCGCTTCGAATTGGAGCGTTCACAGTGGGATGTCGACAGGGCCGAGTTGCAGGTGAGTTCTCTTGTGAATCCTTAAAGCTCACTTTCCATTTCATTGGGTTTTTTGGTAGCAAGCAAATGGGTTGAAAACAAGCGAAGCGAACCAATTTCTTGTTTATAATTTGTTTTGTAATCCCGTGTTTATGCTGTGTTTGCTTTAGTTGCAACGTCATTGAATCGATTAAAGTCGTAGATAGCATCAGGAAACAAATAATAAAATATCGATAATGAAACATACCAATCAAAAACTTCTGTCAATATGAATTATTGCTATTTTCATATCAATGTTTTCATTATGCTATAGTATAGCATGGATAGCAAGCAGATCATTTTAGTTGAACGTGGTGTAAAATAGTACAATTTGTTATCGCCCACAAGCATCTCTCCGCTTTCACCGAAGTGCACTTGTTATCGTTTATGTCAGTATCGCCGCAATCATGATGCAGCCGTTGTTCTCTCTGTAGTTTCATCCCGTTACGCTCTGAAAAACAAGTGACATTCAAAACGTCACTGCAATCGAAACAAGTTGTCGGCGCCGCTGACGTTGCGTTTTACCTGCACGCCGTCGTCGTAGATATTTGTGGCAAAAATGTATGAACCTGTTTGCCTTGTTCGGGTTTCACAAAAAAAAGGAGATAAAAGAAATAGAGAGTGGGCAGAGACTAGACGACTGCGCCCCGTTTCCCCACACATCCCGGCATTAGCGACACTGGACGCCATTTTAGCGCTTTGCATACATAGAGTCATACATACAAATGTACGTATGTATGTTTGTTTTTATGGATATGTATTGTTGTGCATACATATGTGTCATGTGCCAGGCGCTGCGTGCATTTATTTTTGGCTTGCGGCAGCTTGTGTGTCAGTGTCAGTGCAGCACATGCAACGTCCTTGTGTCTGCCGGGCCCGGTTCATTGTACAATCTTCCATCATCCATCTTCCTACACACATACATGCCTCTTCTTCCGACTGTTTAAGCAGCTGCTACTTTTGCAATCGATTGCATATGTCGTCGGGCCAGCTGTTAATTAGTCAAGTTGTTTTTGCATTTAAAATTTAACGATTCGTCGTTTCAATGTGAGAGCTTGTGAGATTAGAAAAAAAATGGTGGGGCTGCTTGCATTTGTCATTTCCTATTCTTTGCTCGTTTTGTTTTCGCATTTCTTTCCAATGACGGAAGCTAATTAATTAAATATTTTGTACCACCTATTTGTACGCATATTTTTATAAGCAACACACGAAAAAAAAACGCTGACGTTAAATTTAGTAATTGTAATGCTTTGCAACCGGCACCTACCAACCACCTCCTCGCCCACATATTTCACCATTGGAAGCTCAGTCATCGAGGTTGCATGTTGCTGAGTAATTTGAAATTTATCCGGCATAAACAAAGAGCAAACTTCTTGAGATTCCCTTTTAGCGCTGCGCCTAATCTAGAAAAGTGTGCTCTCTTGACACGCGAGAACGACAGAACTCTAGCATTTCAGGGCTGTAAATGTGTGTGCTTTAATTAGTGACGATGCGAAATGAAATGCCATTGAACGTTAATTCAAATGCAGAACGTGTTGCCATTTTCAGCTCCAACAACATTAGTAACAGCAGCAGCGCCAACAGCACCGGACAAAGAATAAAGCAGAATGAAAATAAAATCAAATGGCGGGTAGCATACTTATACTTACTTTGTTCTCCCATTCTTCCGCTGCCCGACTACTCTCACTCGTATTCGCTCTCTTGTAAACGGCTCTCTTTCGCTTTTGCTCTTACGCGCTGCCTGTGCGTTATTAGCACTTATAAATTGTTATTGTTATTTGTTGGGTCGCGTACTCATTGAGCGCAGGCCAATTGGGTGTGGATCGCCTCCTCGTTGTTTCTAATTCTCCTTTCATTGAGTGAGCTTGCTGAAACGGAAGCACATATAAATATACATATATATGTGTGTGTATGCACAAAGTTTCCCTTTAAATGGCCATTCATACGCTCCTGTCCATCCGACTGTCCAACCTTATCTGCGTTGGCGATTGTGCAATATTGCCATGTTCTCCCTTCTCTTCCATTTTCTCATATTTCGCAGAAATATAGAAACACATAAACAGCACATTGCTTTTTTAGTTGCCCATAAACGGAAAATTGGAAAGTGGGTTAGTTTTCTTGCATTTGTTACGCAGCATTAGCAATACAAATTAGTTGATTTCACCCCTTCTCCTTTTTCCCTTCACGTCTGGTCGGCAATTATATATTACAATTAATTGAATTTAATTGTTTTTTGTTTGCTCGCGCAGTCTAGCATCAATTATGAGGCCGACGCGGCGTCGCGCCAAACGCAGCAATTGGATTGCATCGAGACAAACAAACATACGAGCATACATACATGTATGTACATACATACGCACATTCATTACTATACATATGCACATAGGGGGATTGCAGTTTGCAGTCTTTATAGCAGGAATATGAAAGCTTTTCAAGTGCTGCCATTAAGGAAAATTGACTATACCCTCTAGCTATTAGGGCGTAGGGAGTATCCAAATTATGCTGTAATTACTGAAAACTTAGTTATTTATATTATTTATCTATACTGTTGCCTTGCCTTATCTCTCGTCTGTTTTTCATTCTTGCAGGCACGCATTGCGATGCTGCTGGGCGAACGTAAATGCCTGGAAAGCCTCAAATCGGATCTGACACGGCGGATAAAAATGCTGGAGTATGCGTTGCGTCAGGAGAGAGCTAAATTTTATCGATTAAAATATGGCACCGATCCGCCGCAACTAAATGAGTTCAAGCCCTCATCAAATGAGGATGGTGGCCTGGGCGGCGATGTGGCAACCGATTCTGAAGTGCCCTACAGCTCAGTATCAAACACCACGTGGCGACAGGGCAGGCAAATGTTGCGTCAATATCTGGCCGAGATTGGCTATACAGACAACATTATTGATGTGCGCTCGAATCGTGTGCGCTCCATACTTGGCCTCAACAACAATGCGGATCACGATGGCGTTAGCGGTGGCGTCGGAAGCGGCGGTCTGGGCAATGCGGGCGGTGAGAATCTCAGTCCAAACATAAATGGAAACGAGAGCAATAAACGTGCCTCGGAATCAGAAGGTAAGTCTGGGTATACCCTCTCCCCCCTTGTCGAAGATTTGAATAATTTGCTCACATTAGGCCGTCATACTCCCGCTAAAAAAGTGCAACAATCGAACGATGCCATCATACTGGACACTGAGGCGGCGGTCATGGCGAATTTTGAGTTCCTTGGCCCAACTGAGATGTCCGATGATGACGAGATATCCGATGATCTGGAAATGGTTGCCACAGACAATGAAGATGCAGATGTGAAAATCATGGCTAAAAGGCCTAAGTCCGGCAAGGATATGCTGACCGAAGGTAAGTCACTCACAAGAATGTGGCCCCCTCTCCTAAGCCTACTAACACACCTCTCTGATTGCCCTTCCGCGCCTGCCTCACTATTATTTAAAACGTAGTCTGCATTTTTTTGTTATTGCATTTTACAAAGCTTTCATTTGCATTATCTGTCATTATCCATCTTCCTTCCGCCACCACATGCTTTCATGCTTTGCGATTTATGTTTCTTTCGCTTTTCTCTATTCTTGTTGTGTGACGCGATCTCTCATCTTTGCATAGATCTTGAGGCCGAGGTGGGAGAGCAGCTCTTGAACGATATGAATCTTATGACCGAAGGTGCCTCAACTAATCAGCTAACTTAACTAACCCATCCATATGCCAGCTAAAATAATGAACTATCTATTTGCATATTCCTTCGCAGAGGTAGACGGCTCCCTCGGACTGGGTGAGCTGGCACAGCTAACAGTGAACAATGAATCGGATGGTGCATATGATGCAAATGCCAAGGACGGCACCGGAGGCAGTGCCGGTGGAGCTGGTTACCGTAAGACCTGGAATGCAAAGTATACGCTTCGTTCACATTTCGATGGAGTACGTTCGTTGATTTTCCATCCGGAGGAGCCAGTGCTAATAACCGCCTCCGAGGATAATACGCTCAAGTTGTGGAATCTACAGAAGACGGTGCAAGCCAAAAAGTCCGCTAGTCTCGATGTTGAGCCGCTGTATACGTTCCGTGCACACACCGGACCAGTGCTGTGCTTGGGCATGTCCGCCAGTGGTGATACTTGTTACTCGGGTGGTCTCGATGGCAACATTGAATGCTGGGTATTGCCGTCACCCAATATTGATCCATATGACTGTTACGATCCGAATGTACACTCCGGCACACTGGAGGGACACACGGATGCCGTCTGGGGTTTGGCCACTATGCAAAACAACGTTGTGTCATGCTCTGCAGATGGCACTGTTAAGCTATGGTCACCATTTATGAAGGAATCACTGTTGCGCACCTATACGGCTGCGGAAGCAGAGGGCGGGCCCTCTTCCGTGGACTTTGTACGTAACGAAGTAGATCACATTGTGGTGGCCTATAATAGTGCCCACTGCATTATCTATGACACAGAGACGGGCAAACAGGTGATAAAACTAGAAGCATCGCAAGAGATGTCCGGCAATACGGGGAAGTTCATTAACAAAGTCGTCTCGCATCCGACACTGCCCATAACCATAACGGCACACGAGGATCGACATATACGCTTCTGGGATAATACATCCGGCACACTGGTGCACTCGATGGTGGCGCATCTAGAGCCGGTGACATCGCTGGCTGTCGATGCACATGGATTGTATTTGCTATCTGGATCACATGATTGCTCCATACGCCTGTGGAATCTGGACAATAAAACGTGCGTGCAGGAGATAACAGCGCATCGCAAGAAGTTCGATGAAAGTATATTCGATGTGGCGTTCCATGCCACCAAACCGTACATAGCCAGTGCCGGAGCCGATGGATTAGCCAAGGTGTTTGTCTAAGGATCTTTTTCTGTCGCTGTCTCTCTTCGTTCGTTTTGGACCCACTCACAGGCCGCAAATCCCACAAAAAAGGGCAACTGCGCTAAGCGATTTCCGAGTTCGAGTTAAATAATTATACATATACATAAAAATACAACTATATATATACATATACTATACATTTAATTATAATTATACAAGAGAACAACAACAACAAAAACATACATGCATTGCTATATAAAGTGGAGAGATATGTCTCTCTTGGAGAAATAAATTCATATGAATATGGCATTTTAAAAAGGCAAATTTGTAATTTAAAGAAAACATCAAACAAATGCTAAGCATGCCGCCTATAATCCAGATATATTAACATACATATGTAAAAGTAAGGGCAACATTTGTTAACGAAACGGAAAAGTTCTTGGCTCCCAGCAGCTTTGGCTGAGAGTCGAACAACTTTTCCGCCTGTGTAGCCAATTGCCAATAACAGAATAACGATTTAGATTTAGTTAACCGCAGCGAAACCTGCAGAGCGATTGATGTTGCCAATAGTTTACGCGCCTTCCTGTACATTTTATAAATGCTTATATGTACCCTCTTACTCCTACGCCCCGACCATTACACGCTAACAGATCCGTTTTTTGAATTGGCCTCTCGCTATGCAGGTGTGAAGTCGCAAAAAAGATTTACTCATCTAACAAACGTTTTACGTAATGATTATATTAAGAGACGATCAAATTTCGTAGGCTTAAGAGGCATATGCATAACTCATAACCTCACCTCAACTAAATCCCAATACCCTGTACTCTGTACTTTCCCTGTACCTTCTCCCACGGCGTGCGAGTTGTAAATTAACGACGATGACGACGAAATTAATAATTGATACTGATGATGATAATGATTATGATTTACGTGTGGAATATAATAATACAATATTAGTTAAAAAAGATATGATACCATACAACTTTATTAAACACTAAGTGCAAACAATAAGGACAAAAGCAGCTTCGATTTCTATAATTTGTACACAATGCTTGAGCCAGAGATCCAGATACAAATCCAGATGATAAAAGTAATAATGGCGGTGAGCTATAACTGTACGCTAAGCTATTTATTTAATTTATGCCTAGTATTAAACATAAACAAAGGGAGTGGAAAAGCAGCGCACTAACCGCTGATCCATGATGGATGACTTTGTACACTTGTAGTTGAATAAATATATATATGCATGCGAGTATGTAAACGTGTGCATATATATATTTTATATATATGCTTAGAGTCGCTTAACGATTCGAAAATTGTAATCAAATAAACGTTGAAAGTGGAAGTGAATGCCGAGCAACTCAATATTAGTTATAGTATTACAAATTATTATTACAAAACCACATGTTGCGTTGCGTCTAAAGAAGAAAATAAAATAAAAGATATGAACAAAAAACGCGACAAAGAAAAAAAAAACTAAAATCCAAGTTGATATTCGATAAATGATTTAAAAAGAAAAACGACAAAAAGTCGAAACGAAATCTACTACCTATTAAAAAATTATGTGTATTTTAATTTGTACTTTAGTTGTTACAAATGAAAATGCGATATATATAAATATACACCCACTCACATATACCGATAAACACATGTAGATTTACATGACAATGGCGATATAATAAACTACAATGGTAAATTATACAAGCAAAAGAAAATCAGAGAGCAGAGTGTTGCGCATATACAAACAAACATCAATACATTAATTCTATTGATTTTTAATTTTAACTGTACATTTTTGATTTTTTTATTACCATGTATTTTTATTTGAAATAAAGTTTTACAAAATGAAAACACAGAGTCGTCAGTCAGTTACATTTGGCCTTGAGAATACCGAACACCAAGAGAATCCTGTAAACTTTATATATTAAATACAAAAACGAAAACAAATATGAAGCAATCACCAAATTAAACGTTGCGAACCAGCGGGTTCTTGTTTGCAACGAATAATTCAGAATCGAATCAGACAAAGAGAGATTTAAAAAAAAAATGAAAGAAATAAATCTTATTCAAGAAGCAATTCCGAAACCGAAGCCAAATCGAGGCTTTGTTGCCTTCTTCATTTCAAAAACAATTCCGCTGCTGGCAGCATTCTCATTTCATTTCTACACTAGATCAGAAAGGTCAGACAAACGAAATGCCGCACATGGTTTTTAATTTTTGTACCATTAGAATAATCCACTGCCATATTCTCAACAACAACAACAACAACAACAGCAACAGCAATGCATGCCTTTTGTTCTAAACACGGAAACACATACTAAGCAAAGAACTAACAAAAGTGTGTCTCTATATTATTATATTTTCATGCGAACGACATGCCACAAGCAAAACCAAATAGAAGCGCACAAGATTCTTAAATTGTTATTCGACAAACGACTAAGCCGTATTGCGTATAAACAAAAACAATTAAATTAATAAAAAAAAATAAGCATTAAGTCGTAAAACGTTCATTGTAGATTTGAGCATACATATAGAAAAGATCTCCCGGTCCCCAGCACATAAGTTTATACATATAGAAATTGAGAGATAAAAAAAACAAAAACAACAAATTTCATGCATATTAACAGAAAAAAAATCTAAATACTTTTATAATAAATCGACAAACGTTCTTAAACAATAAATACATAACTCCACACAATTCATGTTAAGATATAATGAAACAAAATAAATAAATAAAATATTTAAAAGCAAACTGGCGTTACTTTTTAAAATCATTATGAACATTGCAGTATATTTCTAACACTGTACAGTGTGGTGGCATTTCGATAGCAAAGTAGATAGCTTATCGGTATCGATTCCTTTTTCATATTCATATGTTTTTATTACTCGGTCTTAATTTTGTATAATTATGGAAGCAGGCGCGAGTTTTACGGGAGATGTGGACAAATCACAGATACCACCACTTAATCAAAAACGAATTTTGGCTTTTGTGAATCATTTTTTGATAAGTACCTGTACATTTCTCAACGAATTTGCCTTGAATTGCGAAACCAAATTTGTCCAATTGGAACGCCAGCTTCAGAGAACCGAAGCTGCTCTAATTATACTCGAGTCTAAGCTCGCTTCAATTCCCTCTGACAACGAAGTGGATACTGCCCAAACTCTTACCTCCTTAACAGTGGTTGCCGAAGAGACTGAAACGAAGACGCCCACAGAAAAACCTGCAGTTGAACCCCAAATAGTTGAGCCGCCATCGGGCATACAAGTTTCTGAAGATATTCGATACAAAAAATTCTTTAAAATGCTACAAGTGGGCGTGCCGGCGCCTGCGGTTAAACAAAAAATGCAATCAGAGGGTTTGCAGCCACAACTGTTGGAGTGAGTAGATCCTTGTCTCAGTAATCCATGAAAAATCCAGCCTATCCTCAACCAATTTGTATTGCAGCAAACCAGATTTAATACTCGAGGACGGAGTCATCGAATAAATGTTAATGCTGGACAGCCCCACATTGTGATAAAGCATTTGAGTGAATGCTACCCCTTTTTAATGTAAATACTTTTTTAAATGTACGTCTACAAATTTGTTTTATTTTCTACAAAAGCAGTAAATAAAACCAACTTAAAACACTTCGTTATGTAAAAAGAGCGGGGGATTATTCGGCGTGCTATACAGCTTAGAACTGAATCATCTGTCCCTTACGCTTCTTGTCACCGCCCAGCTCGAAGTGCTTGCAACGCTTCAGAGGTTTCTGCTGACGGTACTTGCAGTCAGTGCACTCCATACGCAGCACGATTTTCTTGGTGGTCTTAGCCTATAACAATAAACAAAAATCTTCAATTAGAATCATATAGACTAATTAATGAAAGATAAATTTGTATAATTACTAAATTTTAAATGTTTGATGCGGTTGGATCAGCACGCCAAAATTTAGGCTCTGCCCTGTCGTTTTCAGACTGCACCGAAAAAGCATCATATTTATTGTTGCACTGATGTTCCCACCAAAAAGCCGATAAGTTTCTAGGCAATTTAGTTCTACTCAGCGCAAATTGAAGGTGGCGGAAAACCATTCCGAACTAGGCATGTTCAACCGCTTTTCATTTACTTAAAGCATCAAATTAAAGTCTTACCTTCTTCCTGAAGATGGGCTTGGTTTGACCACCGAAACCCTGCTGTTTCCTGTCGTAACGTCTTCTGCCCTGGGCGCCCTTGCGCTCCTTGGACTTCTTGTACTGCGTTACCTTGTGCAGCTTGTGCACCTTGCACTTTTTGCAGAAAGTGCGACGTTGTTTTGGTACATTCACCTAAATGAACACAAAGTGAAGTACATTAACATTTGCTCGTTGTCAATTTGATTTTGAATGACTTCAATTTAAGCCGCAGTCGCAGTCACAAATCAAACACATAAACTTGTATTGGAAATAAAATACATTTTAACTACGCACATTCGCCCAATAATGTTTTCAACCCATGAACAACATTGTTATTTGCGAATTATTCACATTTGCACTATGTTTTATAAATTATTAACGCGGATGTTTCATGATTTTTATTAAAGCCAATCCAAACACCTACCATCTTGAATAGGAAAGAAGACCCAAAAAGAAGGAATTAGAGATGGGTAAACGGAACGTATCGCTGTGGCTGCCAAAAATCAGTGTTGCATACTTTCCGTATTTTTCTTATCGATATTTTGCCAATCACCGGTCATATCAGTCGCGATGAATGTTGCCCATCGCTAGTTAGTAAAATTAAACAAAAAAAAAATCCGTACATTGAAAAAGCTGAAAAAATAATAACTTTTCAGCAGCAGTCGAGTTTTCTGGTTGACGAGGGCCTCGTGCCACTGTTGTTTGCAATGCGGAAAGAGTGGAAAACATGAAGACTCTGAATTGCAACCGGAAAAATATAACAAAAACAAAACAACGGATATCGCCCTCACAATCGCACTCACAATTAGCATAAAAATGAGATTGGGCTACGAATGCGAAACGGCTGTAATTAAAATGCAAAGAATGTACGCACTGCTGGCAACCTTGACATTTCTGATTATCAGCTTTCAATTGCCGCAACAGTCCGAGGAGCTGCACAGAACAGCTGCACCATGCGATCGCAGTCGCAAAGTATTCACGGAGCCCTACGGCGAGATAAGTGACGGTCCATCCGGCTACAACTACACCCAGGACTCACACTGTGAATGGCTAATAAAAGCGAAAAATGACAGTCAATTCATAACACTAACATTCCATAGTATGGGCACTGAGTGTTCCTACGATTATATATATGTATACGATGGTGACTCCTTTAACTCTACGCTCTTGGGCAGCTTCAGTGGTCGCACCCAGCCGCAAAGGTTGGTTGCTCGCAGTGGCAGTGTAAGTATTTTCAAGATTTGTTTAAATCTCTCAGGCACTAAATTGTCATTTTGCAGATGCTAATACTTATGTACAGCGATACAAACTATGTATTGGATGGATTCCGTGCTTCCTACTACATATCAAATTGTCTAAACAATTGTCACAATCACGGCAAATGTGTTGGCCACCAGTGCGTTTGCCATGGTGAGTGGGTAGGACCCGATTGTGAGGATGAGGCGTGTCCCCAAAAGTGTGGAGAACATCAGGGACGCGGAAAGTGCCAGAAAAGCATTTGTCACTGTTCCAATGGCTACAGTGGAAGGTTATGTGATCTCAGTGACAATCCACCAGGAAGCAGCTGGCGTTGGCTGGCAACCGATGCGGAAGGAATGACACCGCGTGCCGCACACACATCCGTCTACATGGAGGACGAGGACTCACTTTATGTCTTCGGCGGCTACGATCTCAACAATGTTATCAGCACTCTGCAAATCTATCGATTTAGTAGCAGCCAATGGGAGGATGAATGGGGCATTCCATTGCAGAGTCGCCGACACTTTTATCATCCGCATAAAATCGATCACACGCTGTTAAAGGCGGTGTTACAGCACAAGAACGAGGACGAAGCGAAGCTTTGGGGTTTGACCAGTGATGTAAGCTTTTTCCGAAACATTCTTTACACACTGGCTGAGTCGAATCTGCATCAGCGTCGTACCAGGTCATCGCTACCACTGACAACAGTCAATGCTAATTCAACGGACGAGGAACTCACTGAATATTTGGAGGATATACTTGAAGAGGTGACGGATCACAAGCCTCATGGTCGTTACGGTCATGCTGCAGATCGTGTGACCGGTGGATTTATACTGTACGGCGGAAAACATGCCAATGGAAGCTTCTATAATGATCTCTGGCAATACAATAACACAGAGAACGGTGGGAAATGGAAGCAAATGGCCATCAGATCGAAGCTTCAACCACCGGCGTTGGCACGTCACACTCTGACAACGGCGGGAGAGTTTTTATATCTGTTTGGCGGCAGTTTAGAGACTGGTGAATTCTCTTCAAACATTTATCGCATTCGATTACCAGTCACAGAAGATTCCCAATGGCAGCTGGTTAAACCGCGAGGCGGAAAAACTCTAGATGTTCGCCTCGCTGCCCACTCGACTGTTTATTATGCGCCAACCAATTCTTTGATTGTTTTTGGTGGAATAATGACCAGCTTGGCACGTTTCTCCAAGTTATCAGATCGCATTTTTGCATTTCAGTTGGATCAACTGCACTGGACTGAGATACTGTATCCGCGTACAGCATTACGCGATACGAACATTCCACGTGAACGAGCATTCCACACTGCGACAATATCTGGAAATTACATGATCGTCTTTGGCGGCTACACCCATCGGCATAACAAGGATGAGATCTGCTACGATAATCAGATGTATTGGTACCATCTTAGCTGTCACATGTGGATCAATCAAGTGGTCACCGCCGACGATAGCTTGTATCCTAAGCCACAGGGAGTATTCGCTCACGCGGCTGCATTGCGTCGTAATCACACGCTCCTCATTGTGGGTGGTTATCATGGAAATGTGAACGCTGATTTGTTTGCCTATGAGCTGCCGCAAGTGCTGCGCGTGGAGAACGCGCAGTATAATCACAATCCCGAAATGTCATGTCGCTTGCACGCCTCACACACAGCCTGTCTTTCGAATCCTGAGTGTGGCTGGTGCTCAGCGGATAGCAGCTGTTATGGCCGCACAATTGGCGCGAATTGCACTACAAATCTGCAGACTACAAGGTGTCCTGGCATATGTCCATCGTTAGGCGATTGTCATTCGTGTCTTGTGCATGGCACCCAGTGGGGTGGACGCAACAATGCAGCTGCAGCCTTCTCGGTAGCAAGCAAGTTAGGCCTAAATGAATGCACATGGTGTGTGCAGAATGCTCGCTGTCATCATCGGGATGATAATTATGGCATTTGTGGTGACAGCTCCGGCTGGTGGGGGGATCAAGGTACTGAGATTCGACAACCTGATATGTGCACGAGAAATGATCGACGACCAGGACTCACTTACGTTAAGTACAACTACCCGATCAATTACACAATGCCGGACTATGTTGGA
Organism: Zaprionus inermis; assembly: GCA_018151445.1. Taxonomy (NCBI): domain Eukaryota; kingdom Metazoa; phylum Arthropoda; class Insecta; order Diptera; family Drosophilidae; genus Zaprionus; species Zaprionus inermis. The sequence goes on from JAECXD010000555.1 coordinate 3,814,466, forward strand.
ATTGTAAATGCTACTATGGTGGACTTCTCATCACCGCCGCCGGCAGCTTATTTTGAGCAACGTCAGGAGGGTGAAATGTTGGCGCGCTTGCTTGGATTTGTTCGGCCGCAGAAGCAGTGGAACAACAACAATTCTGCAATACAAGTTTGTAGTAGCTATTCTTCGGCAGTGTTACGCGCTGGTCTTGGCATAAATCTAGACACTCTTGAGAATGTAACTAGGCAAAGTTCGAATCAATCCTACTGTAGCAATGTCCAATTACCCAGCACGGAGCAGCCGTTCCTTATTGACTTCCAAGTAAGTTGAACTTATTAAACAACTATGTTCTTACCGCTGATATCGACATCTTCTATTTTTCAGGCTCGTCGTCGTATTGGACAAAACAACATCTACAACACATATCAGAAAACAAAAATGGAGCTACAACACTTGCACAATGGTCAGCTTAATGCTTTGACTTTCGAATATCTAGAACCGTATTATTCGGGAGACTGCACCCATTATAGCAATTGTTTACATTGTCTAACGGATGCCTCATGCTCTTGGTGTCCATTAACGGGAATATGTCATCTAAAATCAGTTAACGAAACTGCAGTTTGTGTGGCTAAGAATGATCCAAATCACTGGGCGTATTTGATAAGTCAGCCCACTCAGTGTACCAACTGTTCAAACTATGTGAGCTGTGAGGCATGTGTCTCAACACCCGACAATGCAGACGAGTGCGAATGGTGGCTCGATGATGCACGTTGCGGGCGTATTGGCAAATCAAATAGCAGTGTGCGCGCTATTGCGCAGTGTCCGCGTCCATGTCGGGAGCGTCGTGGTTGTGATCAATGTTTGGGCGAGCGCGGACGTTGTGTATGGTGCGAAGCGAGTGCTCAGTGCTTCAGTTTTGCCGTATACACAAGCGAATATCAGTTTGGTATGTGCCGCGAGTGGATTGACAAGGTGGGACCAACAGGCATCACTTCTCCTGCTGCGTTCCCTTCACTAACAACAACAACGACAACAACCCAAACCCCAACCACAACATTGAGTATGCGTTCGCTACAGCAGTGTAAATCATGTGAACGCCATCGAAATTGTACCTCTTGTCTGCGAACTTTGAGCTGTGGTTGGTGCTTTGATCGTGACAATCCCATCGAGGGTATTTGCATGCAGGGTGATTTCAGTTACAGCGCCGGCAACTGCTCTCTGGCACTGAACAGCAGCACGCAACATGATGCGGAATGGGCATATGCTCAATGCCCGGATGTGGATGAGTGTGGCCTGGGATTGCACGATTGCCACAAGGAGGCAAAGTGTACCAATACTCAAGGTAGTTACAATTGTCATTGTCGACGTGGTTATGTGGGTGATGGGCGTACCAATTGTGCCCGAACTTGCTATGAGTTCTGTCAGCACGGTAAGTGCTCGGGTCCACCGGATTATATCTGTAACTGTGAGCTGGGTTGGACTGGGAGCGACTGTGGCATCAGTTGTGGCTGCAACAATCATTCTACCTGCACCGAGCGAGTGGGCAAATGTGATCAGTGTCAATCTTGGACCGAGGGTGAACGATGTGAACGATGTCGTCAGGGCAGCTACGGTAATGCTACCTCAACGCTTGGATGTCATCCCTGCGAGTGCAATGGCCATGGCAATCAGGATTTGGTAAGTTTATCAAGTATTTTTATGGGTATGTATTTATGGTTTCTTTTTTTTTTAGGGAATCTGCAATGTAAACCACGGAGAATGCTTCTGCAAGGATAATACAGTCGGACCCAAATGTAATGTATGTGCGCAAAATTACTACGGTAAGCCAAAGGATGGTGGCACTTGCTACTATCAGTGCGAATCGCGGGGCATACTCACCAGCATTGGACGCAGTGCCATCGGATCATATCAATCATATCGCTCACCCTGGGGCGCAAGTCTCGAAGTACGTGAATGCCTTTGGATTTTACAACCAAAAACTCTGCAAGCGGACAAATCGCTACTTCAGTTAGAATTTGAATGGAAAGATCTGACCATGGATTGCGACGAGAACGCTGTTTACATATATGATAGTCTGCCGGATCTGACCGGGGCAGCTCAACAGAATCAGTTGCTTGCCGTAATTTGTGAACCATATAGCGCAGCTAGAATCGTTGAGGCTCGTTCCAGTCACGTGACTGTGTACTATAAACAGAGCAGCGAACGTCGCCACTTTGGATTTAATGCGCTGTACTCTGTGAAAAATTGCGTTGCTGGAAGCTGTCTGCATCCACACATCTGTGATTCGCAGCAGCGTTGTGTCTGTCCAGCTGGCTATGTGGGTGCACGTTGTGAGATTGAGATCTGTCCGAGCAACTGTCATGCGAAACGAATGCAGGGTTATTGCGACACCGAGTATGGACGTTGTATTTGCAGTAATGGCAGCTACGCAGGTGCGGATTGTGGAACGTTGGTGCAGAGCAATCACTTGGTACTCACCGAGCTCTTTAATACGCAACTTTTGAGCGAGGCACTGGAGCATTTGCGGAAAACTATCCCACGTTTTGGTCACTCAGTGAATGCTGATCGACGAGGTTCTCTCTGGATGTTTGGCGGCTATTCACCCAGTCATGGACCACTCAATGATTTCCGGCAATTTGATACGAAAAACGGCACCTGGTTACAGGTCACGGTGGAGTCATCCACACCAGAAGATCGTATGCCATTGGGACGATATTTCCATGCAGCCGAGATATATGTGAAGAAGCAGATTATTTATATCTATGGCGGAATTGGAGCCAATTCACGCTTGCTGCAGGATTTCTGGCAATTCTCCATACAAAACCAACGGTGGAGTCTAATCGAAGTTATCAAAGAAGGTGCAGAGGAGGCAGCGGGTGAGGATCAAGAATTGCCACCGGCTTTAGCTGGTCACACATTGTGTCATGTGCGCTACCAGGAACGTGAGTCGCTGCTGCTGGTTGGCGGTCTCAGTCTGAATAAGTCTCGTCCCATCGAACTGTGGGAATTCAATATGGATTCAGGTCGCTGGCAACAGCTGGCGGCGATGGGTGCACGTCTGCCAGTGCTCTATGGCCACAGTGCAGTGTACCATGCCGAAACGCACAGCGTCTACGTCTTTGGCGGCTATGCAGGTGAGGCGCAAAACAAACTCTATGCTCTGGATTTGACCAAACTCAGCTGGACCGAGTTGCCAACATTTAGGGAATTAAATTCACCAGCATCACTGTTGCCGAGAGCACGCTACTTTCATTCTGCGGTGACTACGGAGCATTATATGATTGTCTATGGCGGTCGCACAGGTCCTTACAATGCCACAGATGTTCTGATTGCCTATGTGTATGCCTGCAATCAGTGGGTACGTCTCACAGATGATGTGGAGCTAATTGGACGTCTCCCGGTGGCCAGTTATGCCGAGGACATGGCCATCGATACGGACAGCGGGGCCATCTATGTTATTGGCGGTTGGGATGGCAGCGCCACTCAAAGTCATGTGACACGCATCAATATGCCCGAGGATATCTGTCAGCTGTGGAGTCGGGGCAAGTCCATGTGTCGTCACTATATGGGCTGCAGCTATTGCACCATCCAAAGCACTTACAGCAACAGCTCGCATTGCTTCACACAAGGAAGGGCTCCGTGCGCGAATCATAATGGAACCCTAGTTATAAACAATGGTCCTGCCTGTGACGATGTCTGGCTTGCCAGTCGCAATTGCTCAAGCTTCACCAGCTGCAGTGCCTGTTTGGCTTCGTGGCCCATTCATCAGGAGCTGACGCCGGTTTGTCAGTGGTGTGATGAGTGCGGCATACGTGGGCGTTGTGTTCCCGCTGGAGTCGACTGTACCCACATGAGAACTTGGTGCTTTAAGGAGCAAAGTGTTGGAGTGCTTGGATTATGCCCTCCGCCACAATGTCATCAGCTGGGCTGTGAGGCATGCATGCTGCATAGTGATCAATGTCACTGGGCACGCAATGAGCTCGGCCATGTGGAGTGCATTGCTCGGGAGCTGGTTGAAAAGAATGCCTATCGTCTGGTGGAGCAATGTCCTCCACCGTGTCACACGCATATAAACTGCAGTAGTTGTCTCCAATCTGGACAGGATGTGGCCAGCAGCAGTGACTGCAAGTGGTCGACCATGTTGAATGCTTGTCTCTCGCCCAGTGGGCAACCACTGCTCTGCGCTGGAGGCGTTTGTGGTCTAGTGCTTGAATCAAGTGAGGTCGAACGTTGTCCGGAGCCATGCCATGTATATACACAGTGCTCCAGTTGTCTTGAGCATGCTCACTGTGGCTGGTGTGCCCGCGAGGGATTTAATGGCGATGGCATTTGTACCGAGGGAGCACTGGAGCATCGACAGGAACACCCATCGGGATCAACGTGTGATCTCATCTACAGCAGTTGGCGCAATGATTCCCAGCTCACCCATGCCGATGTAGTAAGTTGGCATTATGTTCAGTGTCCGGCGGAAAACGAGTGTAAGAATGGTCATCACAATTGTGATCCCGTATCAGAGCAATGCATTGATTTAGACACACACACTCCGGGTTACAAGTGTGTCTGTGCCGCCGGATACCGGGCCGAGCACAACAACTGCCTTCCGGTCTGCAGTCAGGGCTGTGTTCGTGGCAGCTGCGTGCGGCCCAATGAGTGTAAGTGCGACTTTGGGTATGTGGGCGAGAACTGCAGCATTCAGTGTTTGTGCAATGGTCATTCCAATTGTGAATCGAGCAGTCGCCTGGATATATGTCTTGAGTGTCATAACAACACTATGGGCGAACAGTGTGAGAAATGTCAACCTCTATTCGTGGGTAATCCTCGCGAGGGACATGCCTGTCAGCCCTGTTTAGAGTATTGTCACGGACATTCGGATGTTTGTGTCTCCTATGATGCCGATCCTGCTGTCTTTAATATGACACGCTCCGATCTAGAACGCATTTTGCCCGAGGGACCAGCGCACAACGCGACCTGCCTGAGGTGTGCCAATCACACCGCTGGTGATCGGTGCGACAGTTGCTTGCTGGGCTATTTCCGCGGCAGTGAGGATCTGCATCGACAATGCCGGCCATGTCAGTGTCATGGTCATGGTAATGTCTGCGATGCCGTTACTGGTGAGAAATGCAATTGTGCCAATAACACGGAAAGTGATGCCACCTGCACAGCCGGCGGTGGTAAAAACTCTGCTCAGCTCTGCTGGAGTGTACAATGCTCCAAGTGCCGGGACTCGTATGCAGGCAATCCCACCGATGGACATCAGTGCTATAAACAGATTACTGTAGAATCGCGCATGTGTTTCGATGCCAAACCCATAGGTGAGTCCACTTCATTATTCTCTTCGACCATTGAAAATAATAAAATAAAAAAAAAAAATTATTCTTGCAGAGGAATGTAAATCTAAGCCGGCTGCTTTAAAGCCTGGCCAGACGGTGTTCTTTGTCATTCAGCCACGATTTATGAACGTCGATATACGTATCATTATTGACGTGACGCAAGGTGAACTAGATGTATTCATGTCTCCACAGGATGACTCCTTTATTGTTGAAACAAATCAGACGACGGGCTTTCACGATATATTTTTGGATAATCGATACAATTGGGGTCCGAAAATGAAGCGCGAGCATCCACTGAATGTGGCTTTGCGACGGCACGACAATGTGACACTGCAGAAGCTTTTTGCTCCCGAACGTCGGACTGGAGGTGGTTTCTATGTTCCACTCATGCACGATTGCCGTATCCATGGCGGACACAGTTTTGTGGTGCAGGACCAATATGCCAAAGATTTGAGTACTCATGTGACATTGAACCAGTGCAACACATTGTTGCGTCTGTTTGGCCTGAAGAATCGGCTGGTGCTAACGCTGCCACAACATGCCCATAACTTGAGTGCCACCAGATTCTTTATTGCATTGCGAGCTAGCTCTGGACCGGAACCCAGCTATGGATCGGTCGTTTTTCGTCAGGATCAGCTCCATATCGATCTCTTTGTATTTTTCTCCGTATTCTTTTCATGCTTCTTTTTGTTTCTCGCACTCTGTGTCATTGTATGGAAGGTCAAACAGGCAGCAGATCTGCGGCGTGCGCGTCGGCAACATGTCGTGGAAATGCTTCATCTTGCCAAGCGTCCGTTTGCACAAATATTTCTGGCATCCGCCAGCCTAGATTTGGATAATAGCCCACATGCAACAACATCAACATCTACGCAAACGCGTGCCATGCGACAACGTGCTCGTCAAGCCCTTCTGCTCCAGCAGCAGCAACAGCAACTTCAACAAAGTGGAGAAGGTGGACAGGCACATGGCCACGTCTCGCATCATCATCATCATCATCAACATCACCATCACAGCTCCAGTCACCACAGCTCTAGTCACCACATCAGCAGCAGCAGCAGCGGCGGCTCCGGTCGTCCAGTGCAGGCCACAGAAATCATGTTGGTGGCCATTGAGCCAACGTCTGACAATCTCGCCGCTGTGGGTACCGTTTTTGTTAGCTTGCCGGGACGCTCTAAAGCGCCGCTAAGTATTGCTTTAGGTTCCACGCTAATCGCCTATCCACGCCAATATCCGCTCAATGCGCGCCATTTTATGCGCGCTGCTGCTCAACGACATCATCAGGCCTAAAAGGACATCTGAAGAAAAACCTAAGAAAGAAGGAAAATAAGATGTGTAAGTGTTAGTCTATATAAACTCTAAATCTCTCCCCCGTTCCCGTCCCCCATACCCACGCGCTCTATCGCAAAGATATGCGTCAAATGTAGTTAATTATTTATATACATATGTATGCTGAAGATATATGCATATATATATGCTTGTGCGTGGAATGTATACATCATTTAGGCAATTTTTTTGTACATAACGTTTAGCTAACAAAAATATGTAATACTTAAAGAAACGTGAGGTGGAGTAACTTGGTAGCTTAAAGTCTTTACTCAGCGTAAATGCCCCAAACTGTGCAGAAATATTGTAAGATCTGAAGACATTTTGCGGATCGTCAATATACGAAACTCCAAATATACAGAGCTAGCGTTAAATAAAAAAGAATAAAACAAAACCAAGTGAAAACTAATGCAGCTGAAATGTAAACTCATCTTTCAAAACCAAACACTATATATACCGTAAACAAAATCGAACAAATGGAATTTGACATATTTATTAAGCTAAGTTATAAGTATGTATGTGTAATGTCAATTTTATAGCAAAACTTTTCCGTGTTGCATTTTGAGAGAAACAAAATGAGCGCACAAAGCGAACAACTTTTAGAAGCCATGGTAAACAAACTATAATATCAACAACAAAAAAAAATTAACAATACGTATTAAATGTGCATGTATTTACTACTAAATGTGTCATTGAACCCCGCCCAGTTTCGTCTTGGTGTGAATATGAAAATAATGAATACGCATACGAAAAATCCGAATCTCTTAAATGATATTTTTATATGATTTTTATATTGGTTTAAGGTATAATTTTATTTATTGTATAATGAGTATTAAATTTATGTACTTTATGTCCGTCTCTCTATCTATCGGTTGATGGTTAGCAATTGCTCAACTTAGTTAATCTTGCTAATGAAAGCGCCCGCACTTTTTGCACCTACGTACCTACTAATTTAAGAAGAACAGCCGAAAGACAAAAGGAAATTCGAAATACTATAACTAATATATTTATGCATTATCCAATGTTTCTTCAACACTTGTTATGTTTACACGCAAAGGTACACAATCTTTATTTTCTTATAAACTATACTGAAGCTATACGATCAATAAGCAATAACTAATATCGAACAAACTATAATCTCAGTGATTCTTTGATTTCCTTAATCTTACCACTCAGTCACACTTAATATAACTCACTATCTCAGTGTCCTAAATGGTTGTAAGAAATTTCTCACTACGGCTTTAAATTCCCCTTCTTTTTATTACTAGGACATATGTATGTACTACTCTACTATGTATTGTATATTTTTTATTTTGTTCTTTGGGTAATGAAAACAATTAGCAAAATTTATAGAACTGAAGTTGTGAATGATGATATACTGATGATATTTACTGATGAATTTTTTTACTTAATTACGTCCCATTTTGCAATATATTATTATTATTATTATTATATGTATTATTTTGTATTTACGACTAATTTCGTTTTTATCAATAAAGTTATAAAATAAAATATTAAAAAATTGAACAGTTTGTTTTCATTGTGCAAACGAATAATTTTATTGATTAAATAGTTTAGGTGATAAATATATAAGTATATGTATATGCATATTATGCGTATAAAGCGAACAGCTGCAGCTGCCGCTGGTTAGTGTTGTAATTTATATCCTTGTTGAATATAATTAAATTTTCATTTGAATTTAACTAGAGCTTGTTGTGGTGGTGGGCAGCGTTGCGAGTACATCCTCAATGAAGCTATCCGGCTGCTCGATCAGATTTAGTAAACCTGCAAAAGAAAGTTGGAAGAATAAATCTACTTTCAAATTTCGTCATATCACAAAGTAGATCATTACCTGCCACATCGCAGAACTCTCCGAATGAGGTGCAAGGCAGAAATTCATCTGTCAACGTTTGTAGAATACTATCCGTGGACTTGAGCATGGCCTCATCATTTTTTCGTATGTATTCAAATAGCGAAGCCGGCCAGTCCTCCTCTTTGGGCGTGATGACCGTCTTAAAGAGCGTATTGTAGATCATATCGACGAGCGCCCACATCATAAGGAAGGGCTTATATACGCTATAATCTTTGGCTTGCCGATCTGATGGTGACAACAGAGCCTTACATAGTACTGAAGGTGATATATGGCGTGCCTGTGCCACAGCTACTAGACGCTTCAGATGCGCCAGCTTGTGCTTGTTCCATAGCTCACGACTATGCAAAGAAAGCGAAATAGTTATCATATATAGTGGTCCATCTACCTCATAGCCACATTCCAGCCACTTTTCTGACGGCGCCGCCGTTAAATAATTAAGCAGTGTTTTGCTATCCCTTGAAACCGAACGAGAGGCCAGTAACAAATATACCGCATAGAATAGCAGGTAGGGCACGAAGTGCATGTTTGACTGAGGGCCACCGCCGCCGGCATCGTCGTGGAAGCTACGTTCCCAGGCAAAGCGCACGAGTAGCAACTTCAGATCATGTACGCTGCTAGTATAGGAGATATCGCAGCGTTGTGTACTCTCTTGCATGTAGCTGCTGTGGCGTGTCATGCAGCCAGAGAAGGCGGCCTCTCCCACGACAGGTCCCCACAACGGCAGAAGTCCATTACAGCGTGTATTGGCATTTTGTAGGCTGGCGCGTTCCCATTCATCACGACCGCGTGTTAAGCGAATGGCGGATGTGTGGCAGTCCACGTGTACAACATTGAAGTGGGTGACTGTGGTATAGCCAATGGTTTTTCGGGATTTCAGTTCAAATTCCTCGACGTTGCAGCGCTTGGTGAACGTGTAAATTCCTAATACCTTCTCTGGCTGACAAGCGTAGCCTTCGCGGCAAATGAAACAAGTCAGACCAGTTTCATCACGCAGTTTTTCAATTTTCTGCAGTATAGAGCCCTTGGCCGTGACCTGACCCTTTTCGTTGGTACGCATTCCAAGTGCGTCCAGCTGCTTTTCACGTGTAGCCATCGCCAGACGTTTCTTTTCGGCACGGGTAAAGTCGCGCACCTGTTGAACTCGGGATGCAGTAGCCGCATCAGTGCTGAGTGCCTCTAAAAGATTTTCAGCCAAACTACCAACATGCTCGTCGCTTGACACTTGCTCCAATCGATGAATAATCGGTATTATGTCTTTGCTTATAGCCAACTGGGTGGCTTCATGATGATTCGCTAAGCCAGTGAGGAAACGCAGTATATACTTAAGGCTGGGTCGCGAAATGAACTCCTTAAGCTCATCTGAGTCAGTACGAAGCAGAGTTGGTTTCACGCAGGGAGCATGTTCAGTGATGTAAGCTAAAGCACGCTCCACAATGCCTAGACTGACGATATAATCTTTAAGAGTGCCGCCAATGCAGTTGTGTTCAATTTGATTGGTTAAGACGCAGAAAAGTTCCAACTTGAACTCCTCTTCAGTTGTGCGCTCATTGTCGAAACGATTGAAGTCTAGCGTATTCTGCAAAAATAGAATCTTATTTAGCAAACTGTTTCGAGTAGGTTTAATGATTATAACCTACCTTGAAATGCTCGCAGAGCAGCGCCATTTTCACTTCATTGCCGTATACAAGAGCTGCCAGTACTCTAATGAGATGACGAAGCACAGACGGATTGTTGCGCACATTGGGGCAGTCAGTACAGGAGATCAGAGCACTGACATACTCCGGACCACCAAAGGTAAGCGAAAATTGCAGGAAAGAATCAAGTGTGTCACTAGCCGCCTTCGAGAGTATCGTTTCCATAATCTCTAGCAACTGTTCAGTGACTGCTGATTGTATTGAATCGTTTTCAGACTGTAGACACATCTGCAGAACTTTCAGTAGTGTATTAATGGCTCCGATTTCGGGCTGGCAGAGCACCTCCTGGCATCGGCGTACCTTAACACAAATAAGGAACAGTTTAAGTAGCACCTGAATTAATTCACGTTGGCGAGAGATTCGCTGAAGACTGCCAATGCGCTCCAGCATTACACGCAATCCATTACAATCGGCCAAAACATTTGCCATGCGATAAAGTTGCTCTGTGTCCACCTGCTCTTGGCTCTTATTGTTGAGTGTCTCCACAAACTCTTCAGTGGCATCGCCAAGCAGGCCACGCATACGATAGACAATACGCATTGCATCTCGCTCTCCGCCCTCAGCTAGCCAGACTTTCTTGTATACATCTTTAACAGGGAGATCCAGACTGATGATTTTGTTATTGACCAGCAGTTCCATACCGTTGTCGTCCTCCAGCAGGGCAATCAGTTCACAATCTGTGCAGATTTTATTCTTTACATCCCGCATGAGTGGACCCAGACCCACCTCGCTGGATGGATACGGATTACCTAGCATACGGCCCTGCAAGAAGTCCTCCTGCTGCGGATCCTTCTCCAAAGTCATATAGAACTCACTTTCATCATGCTCCTCTGGGTGAATTATCGAATAGAGGCGTTCAAATATGAAAACTGGCGTCTTGATATCATTCATGCGCGTCTTTTCCACAGTATCAATTAAAATCTCCATAAAGGCACGCGTTTCCTCCTCAGTACCGCTTGTCATCTCTTCCAGCATCTCCAGGAGCTTTTCCTGCGCATCATCAATAAGACGTGTGCGTTGCACAACCAAACTACGCAATGCTAAATAGCTTTCCAACACAGGTCCCAATAGTCGAGTCTTATAGGTGCGACGTATGTTTGGACACTCGAGGAATAACCATAGCAATTCTACATACTGACGCAGTGCATAGCCCAAAGATAAATCCGAAGAGAGTGAGTGCTCTTCCATGCGATGAATTTTACCAATTTCTACAGCCAGTAACTGTGAGATCTCGCCGAGAACGCCACGAAGCACAAGATACTGCAACCAAGGAGTTTCAGTGGCCACGCTTCGATAAAGCGTCAAATACTCCGCACTCGCTTCACCTGCTTCACCCACATGTTTGAGGAAACCAGTGAGCATGTTGAGCGCCTGTTGTTTTCTCTCGCTGGTGCGGCACAAACCACTGAGCAGTGAGCACGCCAACTGCCGACCAAAGCGTGAGTTGGCATTAAAGAGCAATGGCTGAATCCACTTGGCATTAAATACCAGCGGCTTGATGACCTTTTCCTTGTCCAGCACATGCTGACGCCAGCGGTGACCATATTTCTCAGCCAAAAAGGTAGCTCGTATATCACCACGTCGTCCTCCTTTGGAAGGAGCAGAATCGCTCGACTGTGACTGCTGCTTACTGCTGCGCTGTTTGCCACCATCCTGCCGCTGAGGATATTTGTTGTTAGTAGGCATGCGGTTGCTCCAGGCGCTGTACTCATGATTACGATCGGAGCTTAGCCATGCGCGATAATCAATAGTGTTACCCTCGAGCAACTTAATGCTGCACAATTCTGTTGGGCCTAATGGCTGTTGCTGTTGTTGTTGTGACTGCTGAGGCTGTTGCTGCTGCTGATTATTGCCGTTTTTGTTTCCGTTGCTTGGCAAAGCCGGACAGATAAGGTTCTGCATGATGCGTAAGCAGGGATGTAAAACCGATGTAACTGGGCCACGTGGTAAGCTTTAAAAAAAATATTGGTTAAATTAAATCACTAATCTTTTATTCTTTCCACTCACCGGCAATTGCTGATAAAAAGCTCAAAGATGACCTTCAGCTTATACTCCCAACACACATCATCCTGCCCAAGTAGCACTTCTAGCAACGTCATATCCTGATGTACAGCTGCTTCCAGACTTATTAGTGGTATGGCCCCCATTAGCGCATTCTTCACTCGAGTCGTCACCAGCTGCAACAAATGCATGCATGCCTCGGCATTGTCCTTGGTCAGTACCACCAGCAAATTGCGCACTTCCTCTTGTATTTGAGGTGTGCCACGTCGCAAATTATGCTCAGCCAACTCAGTTACCAATCCCTGGCTGTAGAGCCCGACACGGCAATCATAGTTGTAGGCCATGGCACGCAACAGCGTCAAGCACTGCTCTGTGGAGGCTAAGGCACAGCCATAGCAACGATTTGTCGTGTGGCTCGTCTCGGCTCCAGAAGGCATTCCACCACTAGAAAGATCCTGCTGTTGTCTGTCGTAGGCGACCAATTCACTAAAGTAGAAGTAATAGATAAGTTTAGATAAACTGAAAAGAATCTTGAAAATTCTAAACTCTACTCACCTTCGGCATGCTTTCACCTTTTGCACAATCTTGCTTAGTTCTTCAAAGCTAGTACGTGATTCAACGCAATACTTCTGGGCGAGCAGCTGAATTATCTTATTTACTTGGGATGTGCTATGTACGCTTCCCATATTGTCTTCGACCAAACGATCGCTGCTACGATGCTCGGCAACCTTTTGAATGAGTAGCTCAAGCATTTGCTTATTGGTCAGCAACTGTCGGTAAATACGATCAGCACGCTCTAGCGAGCTATGGATGAGTTGCACCGTCTTTGCTCGATCCTCAGCCGACTCGATGGGGTCTACCGCGCAGCAGACTCTGGCGTACATACTGAAATCGAATTTGGCATATTTGCAGAAGCCGCACGAGTGGCACAGGAAAGGATCCTTCTCGTCATAGTTAATCGCACGGCACTTGTGACATTGGAATACATTCTCACCGCAATTGCCACATACGCCTGGATAAGCTGGCACGGCTGCACTGCAGCGTGGGCACTGCAGATTTTCACTGGAGCCACTAACCGTTTCGTAAAAATCGGCAAATTCAATCATTAAATTACATGCAGTGATCGGAAGAGGGAAATCGATCTTGAGTTCTGTTTGTCCTGACTGCAGTGAAACAGAACGTGCCTTATGCCATAGAGCTGGCCGATTTTTAAGCTCGACAACTGCCTGCACACTGCGATTGTTGTAGTAAACATTAATAGTACGCACCATTTTTGTGCGTTTAAGATCCGCAATCCGTACAATCAGCTTGGAAATGGTGTGACACTGCACCAATTTATAGATCATTGTAGTAGTCGTGTACTTTGAATCAGACTTGACCGAGGGCAATTTAATATTAGCCATAGGAACCTCTGGATTGTTACATATCAAACACGGTTCTGATTCCAAATAGTATCCATTTACCTGCAGTATTGACTCCAATGTGGTATATATAGGCGCATTTGGATGCTTACAAAGCAATTCGTTCTGTTGACGTAGCACTTCTACAGCACGAGAAACAAATTCTGGCAGACGATCCGTGATACTCCGCGTGCTGAGCGTCAAATAGCCAAGTAAATCGACAAATTGTGCTGTACGACGTCCATAGCTGGGTACTAGAGGCCATAGATTCCAGAAGATGGTCAGCAATTTTTCGCGCTGCCGCTCGTTTGCATGCTCGAAGAGTCCAGTCATAAAGGAGTGAGCCTGCCAACGTAACTGACTAACATTGTTTTCTAGCAGAAAGATGCGCACAAAGCGGATGATAAGCGCATCGCTGGCATAGCGGAATATCTGATGTACAAATGTGCTGCATTGTGCCGGATCAAATTTGGAGTAGTAGGCGTTATCGGTTTCTTCGCTCTTATCACGATCCCCCCGCAATTTGCTGCTTGACGATGTGGGAGCTTGCTGCTGTGGTTGCTGTTGCTTGATACCAGTTGATGGCTGGGATATATTGCAGACGGCCGCTTGTAATAGTTGAATTATGATCGGAGATACACCATCGTCAAGCTGATAACAAGCGATCTCCATTAGCATAGCTAGTGCATCCTCATGTACTACACAGAACTTCTGCCAATTCCCTGTTCGCATTTGACTTATCTCCTGGCAGGTACGCAAATGCTCTGTCAGCTCCACTAGTGCATCGTAACTTAGCAACGGTGGATTGGCATTGTAAGGAGCGCCGTTCTGTAAAGACAACTATATATAATGAAAAGCTTTTTGAATCTATACAAATACTTACCTTAGTGCTGACAATACTGCAGACGCGTTTCACTACACGGAAATGAGCATCCAATGAGTGTCCATCGCGGTACATGCGGAATTTCTCCTTGCTACCACAGATGTACATTAGGAGCTTACGCACCTGACGACGCAGTAGGGCGTTCAAATTCAGCATCATATATTCGCACAGTGTGAAAGTCATGGCTTCACAAAAGCCGCTGTCGTAAGTGTCTGGATGGGCACTGCTCAGGCGTAGTATCTGATAAGGTAGTCGAACAATGATCTCAGTGAGAAGTGCATCATATGACTCGAATATATCTGGATAGTTCTTTAGATAATTGTGTGGTATAAGTATCGATATGTCTGGTTTGGGACCATGTTTAATGGGCTTAAGTAGTTGTGTCGAAGTTCCAGATCCAGCAGCGTTACCACTGGATGGCGGTACACCACCCGTGCCACCAGCAGCGTATGGATCTCCAAGTACTTGTTTCCAATGCACAAGCAGTGTGTTAAGCGCCTCAAGAGCGTAGACAAATGCTCCGCTCTTACTCAGAACATTCGCTGTGGTGCTGGCCACAAAGGAGCTATTATCCTTAAACTGATGCGGGGGCGATGTAGTGCCCGTCTGCTTAGACTTTGTTTTGCCCATCATGACGCCAAAGAGCGACAGTAGGGCCAGTCGTACCTCATTGGCGGGGCACTTTGTTTCCATCTGGAAGAAGCGAAAAACGATAAGATTACTGAACTTTATTTTAAGATTGATATAAGCTTACCTTGGTAGCTGCACCACGTTTGCTGATCTCCACGTACTCTACTAGAGCTGACAGAAGTTCTTGCAACACCTGCTGATCACGCTCATTGTTGCCATTAAGATCCGTAGTCAGCATAAGTATCACCTGGATAAGCGGAATGGCCTGCAGCCCGTTGCACAGATCGAAGGTACCCAGATGCTCGATGATACTCTCCAGCACGGCAATTCTGCAGGTTATTTTTCCAAGATGTTATAAATTATTTTCTCATTTCTCTTTACCCTCACCTCAAATCGTGTAATTTGCTCAACTTCTCATCTTCATTGATCTCGTTGTCATCGCTGCTGCTCATTGCGCTAAGAGCAGCTACACAGCCGCTGCTTGTGCCCGGCTGTTCTTGCTCCTGATCCTTGCTTTGGCGTGGAGGTGAAGCATTCGCATGATCGCCAAAATTGCTGCTACGGGCAGAGGTACCTCCAATACTTTCGACACCGCTTCCGCCGCTCTCGGAACCACCACTGCCAGCTGGTTCTGCCGGAGAGGTGCGTAACGTTGAACCATCAGTGGCAACATTGGAACCCTCATCATCATCTGAACCGGCTGCATCACCACTGACCGCAGCATTAGTCGCAGCAGCTGCCGCTAATCGTATGCCCTGCAAATTCGCCAATCCTTGTTGCAGAGATTGCAGTGCATTCGCATCTCCGCCATGTTGCTGTAGACTGAGTGCAATAGCAATATCCATGATGGTCTCATCGTCTGCATCTTCGGGTAAGCCTAGCAATCGTGGAAAGCCGCCACCCATGAAAGCCTCCAAGTTCAGGAGCTGTCGCTGTTGTTGAACTGCGCCCAACGCTTCTGCGTCCATCAAAGCATTGGCATCAGCGGCTGCTACGTTGGCGGCTGCATCTACAGCAGCTGTTGCAGCTTCTTCAATAATATCGCTGGCTGCTTGTGAGGCGGCACCCTGTAAGGCACTTAAATTGCTGCTGCTTATCGCTGACGTTGAAGGTGTAGGAGTCGAGCAGGCTGGTGGTGTTGTAGCCAGCGCTACTTTTCTTCGTTTCATGCGTGGAGTAAGCAATAGAATAAGCGCCTCCTTGGCACTGTGACTAATCACGCTGGCATCGTGCTTGAGTAGCTCAATGAAGTACTTAGTCATGCGTCCAACCTGGCTGGCATCGGCCAGGGCAAATCCGTACATTATCTCCACTAAACAGTGGACAATCGTCTCGGGCTGACAGAGACCACGTCGAACAATGTTTGTTGGCTCATCCAGAGCAGGCGTCACCTTATGTAGCTCCATAACAATTGACATCAGTGCAGGTACAATGTCAAAACTGCAATCGGCACAAATCTTGGCCAGCGAATGGGGACGTGCATTTGCTATACCCCTGACAAGCAGTATAAGTCTATAGAAAGATTCTGGATCGATATCCTGAAGGGATTCCGTCTGTGTTGGTTTCGGCAGCATTGCTTGCAATTCTTCGTGAACAAATTGCAGAACAACTCCATCTTTATAGCTATGATAGGCTGTTCGGCTACCATAGAGCGTGGCCAAAACATAGCGCGCCTGGGTCTGCACAGGGTTTGGTGTAGGCAGCAGCAACAAGGAACTGGCCGTTTTTACTGCCTTTTGTCGCATTGCAGCGGCAACAGAGACTCCGTTACCCAGCAAATGCAGTGCACAATCCAGCACCTCCAGCAAATGGGTGCACATGCGATCCAGTTGGGTGATACAATTGAATCCCTCTCCAAAGTTGGCAGCAGTAGATGGAGAGCTAATTGCTGCTGCTGTACTGGTGCCACCAGCTGTTACCGGCAACTCCTCACTATCATCGGGCCAACCAACCAATTCTTTAGACTTGCCATAGACCTCGATACAGTCGAGCAATGTAACATGCTCCGGATCTTGTGACTTGGCAAAACAAACCTTCAACAGTTTATCAGATTGTAACATTTCATCTCGTGTTAATGGTATGTCAAACCAACGGGCACGTCGCACTGGCGTTGGAATCGTCCGTCCCAAGATGGTAACTGATTGCGGAGCACGTTGAGTATCTTGCGTTCCCAGTAGAACACGTATACCGACCATTACAACATTTGGATCATTGTTTAGCACTTCGAGTGTAAAGCCATTGGCCCGTGTGCTGGCTACAAACATTCCAGTGGAGAAGAGACGCGTCTTGAGCTTTTGCTTGTTGTAGATCTGCAACAGATCATTGCCACCGAACTCTACATCGGCTAGCATGTTACAGTGCTCGAAGAAATCAATTGGGAACACTGGCACGCCTCCCGAAGTCAATTGTTTTTGTTGACAACCAGATTTGCGGGGTATCTTGTTGGGTTTAGTTGATTTTGGACTCATGGCAGATATGTTGCTTCCACTTTTAGCCAACAATGTATTGGAGTATAGCTGGTTACCTAATGGCTGCACGCGTGGAGATAACCAGAAGCTTGTATGCTCCGGCTGGGCAGAAAAGATACGCAGGCTGCCATCCTCGCACAGCAAGAGCAATGTTGTCTTCTCAGTGCCTGCAACTGAATGCCGTATTCCCACAACGTCCATAATGCGCGACTTTGCTGACTGAGCTTTAATCTCTTGCATGTAGATGAGCTCCGGTGTAAGCATTAGAATAATAGGATTGTTAGATGTCTGCATGTTAGCATAAATAAGACCAGGATGTCCAGCGACCTCAGTCCATTGCACCAGCGGTTGTAGCGGACCTTTGGATGATGATTTGCTAACAGCTGAATTTGTATCTAAATGATAAATTCCTTTTACTCCTTCATTTACATTCGTTAGCGGCGAGACAAAACTGCGACCCGAAGCATAGCTATAGAAGAGCAACTGCAGTGCATGCGAATAGTAAATGGAGACACCACCACCTCCGACTTGGCCATTAACGTCTTTGATGTGGTGATGAGTCAGGTCAAGTGTATTAGTCACATAGAAATCACCATGCACGGCCAGGCTCTGTTCGTCTAATGTCTGATAATAGATGTAGCCACTGCTGGCAAACGTGAGCATGTAGTACGCTCCTTCCTGGTACATAAATGTGCAATCTCGTATTTTTCCAACAGCCACAAGATAATAGTATTTCGGACTATATGCATCCACGGCAAGGTCGTAAATCTTTACATAATCAGATGTGACTAGTGCAAGGAGTGTCTGGGAGCCGGGCAACCATACGGCCTTCTTGATGTAGTTGCCATTGTCCAGCTGGGGAGTCACGACGATGTGCTCATTAGTGCTGCCACTACTCGAGAAGGTTAGCACATGACATTCCTTTAGTCCACACACAGCCAAGCAATCCTCATTGCATGGATTTGCGGTCAGCGAGAGCACAGTACAAGCAATTGGTGCTGAGCTGAGCTGGGTAAGTGTCAGTTTTCGTTTGGAGGCATCCGCTTGCTTTAATAACGCCGAAAGCTGCAATATGGTTACCTTTCCTTTCTCGTGTGAAACAGCGAGTTGCTGTCGTCGACCGTGTGGTGATGATAAACAGCAAAAGGCGACACGACGCACTACGCCTGAAGAGATAAGATGTTTGATCGTCTGACCCTGATCTCCTGAGTAGTTCATGCGCACATTTTCAAAGGCCCCCTCTTGAGAGCCTAATGTGGCAAACATAAGTTGATCTGTGACCTATAATACAAAAAAATTTAGTTGACGCAAAAATTAACTTCAATAAGAAGCTGATACGAACCTGGAAACTTTGCTCTAACTGATGCAGACGCTCCAGTGCTGCCGTGGCGCGCTTGTGGCAACCAACAATTGAATAAAGAGTGCAGTTTTCACGAATAGATGGTAATAGTACATCAAAATATTCCAAAATGCAACGTACAACAAGCATCCATTGGTCCGGATGCTGCAATGCCTCACGATGCGGATCCAGCAGTTTTCCGAGGAGCGCAATACGCTCATTATTCAACGAATCCTTGCGTAATTGAGTTGGCGGTGACTGTCGCTTTTTGCCAGCCGTAAGAAGGCTCATATGAGCTGGTACATACCCCTCACGAGAGTCGCCACTCGTGGGCAGGCGTCGACTAAGCGCTTGACATGATCCATCTTCCTTTGCTCCACAATCACAAAAGAAATTACCATACTTGGCATAGCTGACATCATGACCCTTGTGACACACACGAGCACAAACCGAGCACACACCGACTGTGTTGATCATGTTGCAAGTGTGGCAATGATACCAGTGCTGGTTCATAAACTCCTTTTGGGTTTGCGAGAAAGTGCACAGTTTATTGTTAAGTGTGTCCTCATCGGAGTCATCGAGCAGTGAATCCTGTTCCTGCTGATCTTCTGCCAGCTCTTCGTACAGATCATCAATGTCTGACTGCAACTCATCATCCCATGGTGGCATGTGTTGACGACTGCCGCGATAGCCTATGCCCTGCAGCAGCTCACTCAGATATCTCAATAAAGCACTCACATTTTCGGCATGCCGCAACTGCTTGTCCGGTAGTTGCAACTTGGCCAGCTCCAGCCATAGCAATGTTGTATTGAAAAGTGCAACATGACCACGCGCAGGTGCCGCATCTGCTAGAGTAATCATAATCTGCAGAACGTCTGCAAAGTCACAGCCATCCTGAGGTGGAGTTATTAGGGTCTGCCCCAACTGCAATAGAGCCTGGAAAAGTGGTGGAGCCAGCTGTGCCGCTGCCGGTTGTTCCCGCACCAGTGACTTGACGAAACTCAAAAGGAGTGCTCCATTGCGTTGTTCTGTGCTTCCAGTTTGCTGATCGCAAGCCTGAGATGACTCCTCAGATTGATTATTAGGCTGGATTACTGTCTGCCAAAGGCTCAAGATTTGTGATGTACTTGGGGCAGCATTACCACTAGTACCCCCTGCTCCAGCGCCGCAATCATAATCTATATCCATGGCATCGAGTTGATCTGAGATGCTTGGCATGGCCGAAACGGTAGCCATATTTGTCGGAGTCTGAGCATTGCTGCTGGAACTGCTTGATGGTTGCATAATTCCACTGGTAAGCAGCTTACATGAAGCTTCACAACTGCTATTGTTTGCCGCGGCACTAACAACATTGGGTCCATAGATGATGTGGGCAAGCCAAAGCTTCAAACGTGCTACATCTACCGTACCTAGTTCTGCAAAGCACTCAACAAGATCCTCGTGATGGAATTGTGAGTCTGGCTGTATTGCTTGCTCAAACAGTCGTTCCGCAAACTGAAGCATTTTTCGTGCGTAGCTCAGCGGCAGAGTAGTGCCGGTAAAAGAGAGCAGCAAAGAGGTTAGGCTTCCAGCACGCTGTTCCTTGAAGAATTGACGCATTGCCTGTACAGCGGCTGGCACGTCAAGCATCTTTATCATAGTCTTAAGCACTGCAAATAGCATGGATTCGTTAAAAAGTGCACGCTGCTCTTGATCAGCATTTGCAACTGTGCCTGTTGACTGTTGCCTAAGTTCTGCCGAAAATTCAATGAGCATTTGATAACAGTGGGCTATCATGTGCTCGAAGAGCAGCTGCTTGTGTGCCTCATTGGTTAGGCCATGCAATATTTCTCTCAGGCACTGCTCGCTTTGGCTTTGCAGGTAATCGGTACGCATGTCCATCATAGAAGCAATAAGTAGTGGCTTTAACTGTAACTCAACCTCCGCAATTGCTGTGCAGAACGGCAGCAACAGCTCAATAAGATGCAGTAAGGACTTCAAGCAATGTTTAAGAGTGTGCAACGTTGAGTAGGTGTTGGTTTTAGTTAGCTCCGAAATATGAGCATCGATGACACTCAATGTATACAACTCCACAGGATGTTGCTTGCCATTGAAGGCATCATCGTTGACTAGTAGACACTTTGGCCATTCATTCGCAATCAGCTGTTTATCTTCGTTCGGCAGCAGTTTTAGAAAAGCGGCATGCAACTCCAGCATTATAGCCGGCTTATCACTTACAACTGGCACAATCATGTTGAGTGCTTGTTCTGGCGTTGTGCTTGACAATTGTTTCAACATCTGAACACGTACAATGTTGGAAATTAAGCTATATGACTCCATCAGTCTGAGCAATAATTCGTTACTTAGTTGAGTACGCTCCAATAGTTCACCAGGCGTCAGAATGCTGTCTTCAGTAAGCTTGGATTGTTGATCATCGATTGATTCACTCGATGAGTAAACTTCCGGATCATTAGTAACACTCGATGTTTCACGTTCGCGGCTATCTGAGGTGTTGCTATCACTATCAGATTCCTTGCGCTGCAGCTTGCAACCTTCCTTATCTGCCCAGGCGACAGCCTGCATATGTGCAATGAGCGCATCGAACTGTATTAAAACCGGAAGGCGAGGAGATGACGAAGCTAAATAAAATGATTATTAATTGAAAGTTAAAAGTTGAATCATTGCAATCTACATACCTTTGCTCAATTGCTTGTTGAATGCGTCCACACCCAATGACGTCTGTTTGAGACTGTAGCGAATATCGGCAGTACGATCACCCACCTGAGCCCACAGAGACTCAGCGCATTGTGTATACATTCCCTGCTTGATAAGACTGTTCACTACCAAATAATGAGAACTTGCCAATGGGCAACGTATGCTCCAAATAAGCGAGTGAAGATTGGGAGCCCGTTCGGTTTTCAATGACTCAACATGAGCTGTGGAAGGAGGCAGACCGAGCAGCAGTTTCCAAGCAATGCTAAAGCAATACTGCATTGCGCACAGGCTGTGCAGATTATCCTTGTCCTTAGAGGAATAAGCTGTCATGTCCGTAATGGCCAATATATCGATCAACGCATCCACCAGCAATGGATACTTAAGCTTATCGGGAGTGCACAGTATAAAATTCCAAGCAAGACCATCTAATTTAAACTCTTGCGACCAGTGTGGCTTATTCGGATCCGAGGAGACAAGCGAATAGAATGTTGGTCTAATTGCTAGGAATATATCATAAAGTTTAATTTTCAATACATCAATTAGATATTATTATTAACTTACTTGAATTATAATCTCCAGCAGACGACTTTCGGAACTTCTCCTCAATATCCTGACGACAATAAGATGTCAGTTTAGTGCGACTGTTGAGTAGATCTGTAATTTTCTGCGTATCCGGCATGCTGCTTACGCTGAATAAATTCCAGCGCACCTGATCAAGTAATTCGGGAGGCGCGTTATACAAATGCTTCATTAGATACTCAAGGAAGAGAAGCAGACGCGAAAGCAACATCATTTGACTGTTGCGTATGGTGCGGTCTGAGCTGATGCCACGACAAACGTCAGCACAACGAATGACTCCACCAGCTGTCAAAAGTAATATTGATTTTTTTTGCATTAAATTTAAAGAATGGAATAGGAAAAGTAGCAGTTGAGCATGTTCAATATTCAGATCTTCATAGTCTGCATCGCTTGCATTGCCAGCGGAGCACACGCCCTCCACCAATGTATTGATGAGACGATGCCAAACGGACAGACAGGCTGCCTCTTTTTCATGTGTCGGTTTCAGCAAAAGAATTTGCACCAGTACAGAAAGTGTGCTAGGATAAACCTGAAGTGGCCAACTATTAGTTTCTGTAGACCATGGGGAGATTGACAAATGTTGTAGTAGATTTGATTGTAGTTGTTCCGAGAGTAGTGATGTTGAAATTAAATTGTGTATATAACGACCAGCTGCGCCAGAGAAACGTATCATGGCAGTTTGCCAGTTTGAGCAGTTAGGCTCTCCACCGCCACTTGCGTTTGCACCTCCCTCTTGTCGCATGCCATCGCGATCAAAATCTTTTATAATATTGGCCATTAGCAACATCTGTTGGTCACTAACGCCTGCCTTCACATAACGCTGCATATACGCATGACGATTTGCCAAAAACTGATCAAGAAAACAAAAAATATCCGCTGCCAGATCTAAATATTCGTGTGGCTCATCTAACTTGGGTACCAGCGCCGATTTCTGATCACCATTACGCTCCTGCGAGCATGTGTTTGCATTATCATCATGTGTTTCCGGCGAAAGAGTTTCTTTGAACCAATGCCCCAAGTAACTTTCACTGTCATCCTCTTCGGAATTATCCGAGCAAGATAACGAATCATTATAATAAGTTGTTGAATCCGAGTAACTTATAGGTTCGCATTCTGTACGATCTTTGGTATTGGCACGTTTTAATGTGCACGCCTTACGATAGGCAACAGTCGCCAGGAAGGTGAAAAGCTGATGTAGCGTCGCTGTATTCAGCACTCGCACAATTCGCTGAAGAGCGCTGTAGTTCTGTAATATATCAAATTGGGCGGGTTCTACGTCCAATGAGTTGCCTCCGCCGCTGTTGCCGGTTGCGAGTCCGCAGGCAGATTCAATTTTGAGATCGTCAATCAGTTCAGAAAGAAGCTTAATGCTGTGATTAGCTATGGCCGCATTAAGTTCACCAAATCCTTGTTGGACCTTAAAAAGATTTACTCGTGCAATAGGTGTACTTGGTGTTCCAGTTGTTTCACTTGAGCTAGTTGATGATGATTTGCCCGATGTAGTGCTACTTCCAGAAGCGCCCATAGCACCTTGTATGCCGCTAATGAGCAGCCATGAGCCGTAGCACAAATGATTTTGGTACACGTGCATTCGTGCCGAAGCTTTGAACATTTCACCAATGCTTGTATAGATCTCCAGCGCTTTGTTTACAATCGTACAAGCCTGTTCTTCGAAATCATCGTGATCCTTGCTACTTGCTTGAACGCTGTTGCTGCCCCCACCGCTTCCCTGGCTAGTAGATGCAGCTGTTGGTTGCTGTGACTTCTGTGATCCACTACTAGCTTGACACATGCTTAGCACACTCGCTGCTATAGATGTAAGCACTGCGTTGTATAGCGCTGCAATTCCACACATTGAGAGCTTTTCAATGCGACTGGGCGTTAGCGGCTGCAACGCAATCAGTGAATGCGCTTGTCCCAGTATTGATAAGTCGGTGAGCATGTGTGTCATAGCCGATTTAACTGTGCTTGCTTCCACCTGAGTTAGAGGTAAATACAGGGTCTTGCCGCCCACAATCGTCTCCTGATATTTGGAACGATAGCGATTCAGTATTGGCAGAGCCACACCTACATCGAGGAGCGTGTCCACGCCGTTTTGCTCTTGAAAAAACTCAACATTAGCAGACAACAGTTGATCCTGAAATTTGTATAAAAATTTAACTTATTGAACTTTAAGAGTACTGTCGTATATAATAAGAAATTTTGTAACTATGGAATATAATATTTGTTACTTACCGTACAATCGCTTATCTCTTCACTTAACGGCACCCAGGTCATTTTTCCAGGTTCCAACGGTGCCATCAACTGTTGTAATATAACCGTTGAAAGATCTGAACGCGAACGCTTTATCTCAGACTTGGGTGATTCTTTTTCAGTACCAGCACTGGTGCCTCCTCCAGCACTACTGTTGCTGCTGCTGCTGCTAATACTCTTACTGGTCGATTCTGGATATTTGGCACTCTTCAGAACAGCAGCCACCGAGTTATAATCGAACTGTGTGGACCCCGAGCCATTGGCTGCATTTTCGCGACCCTCACAAAGCATTTTGAGTGCGACCAGCAGCCATTTAATCTCATATACAGACACCTTGGGTAATCTGAAGAGTATGAAACGTATGAGCACTGCGCTCGCATCGTGCAATTGTGAAATTTGCGTCTGGCATACTAAAAGTAAAAGAAATCTCAATAAGAATATATACGACTACAAATTAAAGTGAATTACATGAGTCATGCAATTTTGCTGCATTCCTCTAGTAAATTTTCTTTTGTTTCGATGTGAAAAATCATTACGAAAGTTAATGGGCGAGGGGGTGTTTGCACCCAAGAGGTTATACTTACTTGACTTGATTTGCATGAGCTTATCAGCCGCACATGCCGCAAATGCCGTAAAGAATTGTATGTAATTGCTATCATCGTCGAAAAAATCATGTTCACTATAATAAAATTATTATTAATCGATTTGATATCACGGATTAGATTTTTAGTGTGAAAAGTTTCGTCATTTTGCGGGTCGCCATATTTAATTTTGCAAGTCACCTTGCAGATAATTTTCAACTGCGCCATTTGAGCATAAACTGCTATCTTAAGATTGTAATATCATTTGTACTTACCATCTTGTAATCGCTTTTAGTAAATTTGTGATTTCATTTTTGTTTAAAGCGCCTGTACGATTAGATAAAAGTGGTTTTACAACCGAGTTCCAATCCATACCTCCACTGTGCGCCGACATTTTTGTAACACTAATTTGACGTCCCTTTTTTCTACTCTTCTTCTTCAATTTCGATTGCTTGTGAACTGTCAGCGGCGTGTTTGCTTTCGCATTTAATTTAGCGGTACTTTTGTTGTGGTGTTTTCTTTGTTTACGTATGGATGCAAATAAAAGAGTTCAATTTCTTAGTGTTGTGGGACACACCTTTTGCTCTCTGCTTTTAGTGTTGTAAAACGTATTATTAAACTTACGCAAATTTAATAAGTAATTTCAAATAAGTACATTAGATAAAATCACAACCCGTACAAAAAATATAGATTTTCTATTACCCTCAACAGTAAATAGTTGTGGCATACTTTGTTATTATTGTTTCTGTGTCACAGCCGAGTGCTGAGGTTTTTTTCTTTGTATTAATAGGACAACACTGTTTTTTGCAGAGTGTGATTGTCGTTTGTCCAGCCAGCCTGCAGATTTTTTTTTTTTCAAAATTGACTTAAAACAAAATGCAGTTCCATTTTAAAATTGCCGATCCTGATCCTAATGCATCAACATCCACTACCAATACCACTACTAGTAACCCGCATAGCACTCTACAACCGCAACAGCCTGCCACTTTGATTGAACCAAAAGATGCACAACACGAAATTAAATTACAGTATGTTTTCCATTTTCATAGATCAATTAACTTCAAGCATTATATGAAAACTTTTTCAGAAACATTGTGGCAACATTTTCAGTGGATTGTGAACTTGATTTAAAGACCATCAATTCACGCACACGTAATTCGGAATACTCTCCAAAACGTTTTCGTGGTGTCATCATGCGGATGCACTCACCACGTTGCACAGCCTTGATATTCCGAACCGGCAAAGTGATCTGCACTGGAGCCAGAAACGAAACAGAAGCCAATATAGGCTCCCGCAAGTTTGCCCGCATTCTCCAGAAATTGGGCTTTCCCGTAAAATTTGTGGATTATAAGCTCCAAAATATTGTGGCCACCGTTGATCTGCGTTTTCCCATCCGTCTAGAAAATCTGAATCAAGTGCACGGCCAGTTTAGCTCCTATGAGCCGGAAATGTTTCCCGGCCTTATCTATCGCATGGTTAAACCGCGCATTGTTCTGCTCATCTTTGTTAACGGGAAAATTGTTTTCACGGGCGCCAAGTCACGTAGGGATATAATGGATTGTTTAGAAGCCATATCCCCAATATTGCTAAGTTTTCGCAAAACGTAGTTTTTCGTTTTGCAATTTTTACTTTAATTTTATAGAAATATTCTAAGATATATTTATCGTTTAGCGAACAAATAAACACTCAACTTTGTACGCCATAGTATTTTTAATAAGCATTTAATAAAATACGTTTTCACACCAAACCGACCCTTCAAAATCAAATAGAAACCAGTGTTGCCGCGTCCATTTTTTAATTCAATGATAGGCGGGAATATTCAATTGAATTTATTGAAACTGCCGATTTTATGACATCTCGTTAATTTATTTTCGATATATTCGTTACATAGCAAACATATATTTGACAGTTTCATTATTCCTTATCACAAAGGAAGGATGGCTATATATATTATTTGTGTTTCAATATTGTACAAAATCAATCTGTAGGTTGTCATTGTGAGAATACAAATAAACGTATCAAAAGCTTACATACTAAGTAGATTCATTTGTTGCATCATTTTAAACATAAATGTATTGGACGGTCGCTTTCAACACTATCATTAGATTAAATATATATTTTAATTGATATGCATGCTTTTTTCAAAATTAAACAAATAAACGAAGTATTCACTATCGATTTCTAAAATCTAATAAAGGCAATTTGTGATTTGAAAAAGACACTTGTTGCTGTTGTTTCACTTGTATTCGACTTTGAAATATGTTAAAAGTGGCACTTGGAGCGCGCAGCTGCAGTTAAGGCATAGACTTTTTTAAATCTTGGTCTGAGTGGCTTGACATGGGTTTGTTTACCTTATAAATATAAACGAGTGCTAAACACTAAAATGCTATATATGTATGTAATTCTTTGTGTATAAAAAATTTGACTCTTCATGATGACAAAATGTGTCTCCTATTTTGTACAGTTCGATATTATGAGATTACGGTTATTCGGATATCGTTAGATAAGAGATTACAAATTATAATGGGAAATTCTCAAAGACATTGAACATAATTATTAACCAGTATTGTTTGTTGGACGGAATGCAATTTCGTTAGGCAAAAAACAAAAAAATAAACTAAAAAACTCAACACTCATTCGAATTCAATAAAATGAACTAACTGTTGTGTATATGGTTTTGGACTTCTAGTGTGATCAGTAGAGGTACGGCCCTCTCCCGCTTCTAGGTGAACAAATGGAGCGTATTAAGCACTAGGTGTGTACGACTGCGCAGCAGATAAATAAAAACACTGAAGAACAACAGCGAGACGGACATGGATGCGCGCCACCCCATGTTATAGATGGAACAGTAGGGACACTGCGAACTACCGCACACTTCACAGATATTCAGCAGATATGTAGGAAGCGCGTCAAAAATGGACTCGTTGAAGCGCTCTGAAAAGGATAGTCATAAATTTTATTTAAATTTTCATCAAAGCCATTAGTTAACTGAGAAACTTACCAGGTGCATAGTAGTCGTAGACGCGGACGGGAAGATAGCGCGACATATTGGCGACCGGGAACCACCGCTCTATTGTAAAGTTAACACAAATGTCTTCCTGGTCCAGCTGTAAATTGGAACATATACAAAGATTATTAGCAATCATTTCTGGGTATGAATTCTCTTTTCTTTACTTACATAGTCAAAGTAGAAGACCACCTTCCGTTCTAGATAGCGTGCACGTCGCAGATTGCGTACTCGGTTGCTCAACACGTAGGTATCCAATTTCTGCTGCTGTATCCAGTAACCGGTTGGTATGGCCACATCCAGCACGGCCATTCCCGAACGTTCTGATTCGCGTGTGTTTACCCAACTATTAAAAAGTTAATATATAAGGTGGAATCAGCGAACGATTTCAATAGGATAAAAACTAAGCGGTCTTACTGTTGACAGGCTACATATGAGATATGCGACTGATTCCTGCCGTGGAATATAGCCCTTGTGTGTAATCCGAATGCCGGTACCGGTGGTTTTGTTTGGAACTTCTCAATATCCACATTATACTGAACATGCATCTGTAGAATGGCATAGCCGGCACCCTTGGCTTGCACCTTTATGGTGCCCCAAGCATCGGGTATCTATAGAGAATATAAGAATTTATTACAATTCTGCAGATCTCACATATCATCGATTAGACTCACGTCAATGGTTTGAATTCTCGCTAAATTGGTGTCATCAATATGCAGCTCCTGCGTCTTTCCGCCCTGCGATGAGGCTTCAATCTCGACATTTAATGAGGAGACGTCTCTTATACGCGATCGTACCGTATACTCAACCAGAGCTTGCATTGCAGCGCTTGTATCTTGCGTAGAGGCCCAGCCTCCTTCATTAAGTCGTTGTGCGTTCAGCCAGCGCACAATGGGATCCACAAAGAATTCACGACGAGCCACATAAACCAGTAGAGCGTAAGCTGTCGTCTCTATATTAAGTGAATCATGTTCGTACGGCAATCGAGGCAACGCGAACCATTTTTGATTTTCCAATTTTCGCGGCGGTTGCGGCAACTCTTCATTACTCCAGTACATAAAGTCGCCTATGGTTCGCGCGTGTCCTCGTAGGATGGTAAACACATGCGCTGCAATGGGTGAATTGCAGAGTTGAAGTGCGTATGCCGTGATGGCTACATCATATGGCTCCGGCGTGCGTTGTAGGAACTCTAAATTTCGTTGTATAAAGGCAGTCGCTCGTTGCGTGGCTAACGCAACGCGTGCACTCAACGTGCCCGATAGATCCTTTACGGTTGCCAATGTGATGAGGACATGTGATGTCAGTGTTACGTTGCGATTGGTCTGCGTTGAGAAGTTGCCAAAATTTGTGCGGTTAAGTTTACGATCAGGCAGCCAGGTGACCTCATAGAAGGAGCCCTCTTTGGTCTGATGCTGCAGCAGCCAACGTATATTCTTCTCCATTATTGTTTTATCGACCCAAATAAAGTTCTCCCACTCGTAGAACGATGCCTCCTGAAAGATTCGTAAGCAGTAGCTAGTCAACCAGACAGATGATGCAGAATTATTCCAATCGGCACGGAACAGCGAAAAGCTTCCATCGGCACGCAAGAAACTCAGCTGTCGCTGATAGGCAATGTTCATGTGGTAGAACGCATTCTTTTCGAGTGTTTTGTTGCGCTGATTGATCAAACGCATGTACATGACGGTATAGAGATTGGCGCCGAAGCTAAACGCATTTTGTTCGGCCGATTCCATAGGTAAATACAGCAGCGATGTGGCATTCACAGGCATGGTAGGGAATATGGGACCGACAACGTCACCAACGACTGAGATGCGTGCCCGATTCGAGCCGTAGACAAAGTAACGATCCACTTGGTATGGTATCTCCGGGGTTTGAGTGATATTAACATGCATATATTCCAGAACATAGGCGCGATTCGATAAGTCCAAAAGGATAGATTGATGCCTGTATTGCGGCAGACCATCAGACTCGACGTGAAGGACTCGTTTTATGGTATCCGTACCCAAAAGTGTCGCCACATGCAATGTAACCTCGACATCACCCAAACGTTGGGGCACCACCGGAACATAAACCACTGTGGTACTCTGCGCCTCCAAATATATGAAGAACTGATGCTCTCCGAAACTGGTGCGTGGATTATACGAACGCACAATGCCATCCTCTTCAACATGAACGAATTTGTAATTTGGACTGTCGTGTAGCACCACTGTCGCCTCAATTTGTGTGGTCATGTAGTTGAATACCGTTACACGTATGCCCACCTGCTCACCTTGGCGACACACGTTTGGCATTTCCACGTTGATGAAGAAAGGCTGTACTCCAACATATTCCAAGGCTTTGTTCAGCATACCGAATCCTTTCGACGGGCTAACACTGAATGCACTGACCATCCAATAGGCTGGACGATCCGGTACCTCTATATTGAATATATAACGACCATGAGGACCGATATTCACATCCTTCCACAGCCAAACATTTTCATAGTGACGCAAGACACGATTAAATCTGTATTTGCGATAGTTCAACAGCTCCGTATCGTTTTGTACCTTGCAACCAATCTCATCGGTCCCATCCTCACAATCGAACATGCCATCGCAACGCTTGTCCAGCCGATAACAACGTCCACTTAAGCATTCATCATAGCCCAAGGTGCGATTACAGTTCTCCTGTCGACGGGGCACATAACCATCGGTAAACACGATTAGCCCGCTATACTCGAACGTGCGATTAGCATCGATGCCAAAGGAGGAGGCCGGGAAATAGACAAGCTCGTCAGGATTACCCTCGTGCGAGTACCAAATGTGCTTGTATGTTCCATTAGTTTGCTCATCAAAATTAGACATCTTTGTTATGATCTTGGCATAGGTTAGCTCATTGCCAGCTTGCATCGTATAAAAGGCACTGTCAATTCCCGAGAGACCCACATATGAACCAGGTTCACCAAAAATGGCCACCTCGACCTTCTCTCCTGTGCGTGCTTTGCGATTATTAATATACACGGTGAAGTTATTCCGTGAAATGCCATTCACGGGGAATGTCAGGGAATCGGCAACCACTTGACCCTGTTGGTTGATCTTCCACACTACCATGGTAGCCACTGGAGCCATTTCGGCACTGAGTACCACTGCAATGGTGCGTATACCCTCGGTTATGGTTTCGCGATCATTGATCAGTATAACTCCCTTGGACATGATTAGGTAGTTGAATTCCTCCAGATAGAAATTGGTGCGAATGTGGAAAATGATATAATCCCCGACGACGGGCTGCTCTGTGCTGGTGGTGATCTTAATGTGTTGATTACGTGGCGAATAGTGTGAGACGAGCAGCAGTTCGGTCTGTATGCGTTCTCCGCGCGGATCTATAAATACCGCCTGCAAACGCATATTCTGTATGCCGTTCAAGAAATCGCGTGCCTGAGGGCGTTCATCTAGTTGCAGATCGTTGCGTATATCGACTTTCAACTCCCATACGCCATCGCTCTGCTGCGACATGTGTAGACGCTGAGCGGGCCAGTCTCGCCTGCCGCCATTGCGACTCTCAACAAAGCCACTGACTTCCATTAGACCCTGACGCAGTAAATTGGGATTGATTGGTGAGCCATCGTGGTACTCCACAACAATATAGGTGGTGAATGGCATAGCCGGTTTGAAGACTTGCGGCGATTCGCCAAGGAAAGCCACACGAAGACTAGAATTGTAGACTCGCGCAACAGAATAACCGCTAATGACCTCATCATAGAACTTCTCACCCACTGTGGCAGTAATCAGAATCTCCTTGTTGGACAAATCGGGTACCAACATTTCAAGCTCACGCAGTGGCCACTTGAAGTCAAAGGTGCCATTGAAGTAACGCAAGAAAGGCAACGTCTTGCGATAGCTGCTCGTCCACGAATCGTAGGTGTCAAATAACTCTGGTTTGGGCACCCAGAAAGGCCATTCCTCCTCGAATTGATAATTTCGCTCGACCACGAAGTGATTACGATATAGTAAATCCTGTGAGAGATCAGCGCCATCCTGTGGTATTTGCGGAGGTCCATTGTACGGCTGTTGTAAGTTTTGCTGATCGGGATTGTTATAGCGCCAGCGCTCATTATACAAATTCTGTTGCTCCAGTGGAGATCTACCCAGTCGGAACTTCTCGTTGAGCACCTGGTTGCTATAGTAGCCAATTGGTCGTATGGTTGCCTTCAGTGTTAGATTACCACGTACGGGCAAGCCACTTGTAAAGTTTGCCATAACACGTCCATAGATGAACGGATCGGTGGTAAAGAAGTATGCGGGCATGGTAACATTAACCTCGAAACGTGTTTGATAGTATTCCTCGACGCTAAAGTGACTTTCTTCCTGTTGACCCTGTGCAATGACACGAATCGTCCATTCGCCAAATGTCGGCTGATCCGATAGTGTGTACTCTAGCGAAACAGAGCCCAAATTTGATTGTCTACAAGAAGAAAAGATCGATGATTAATATAAATAAAAGACAATCAAGTAATTGACAAGTTTACCGTGAAAGCCAACGCTTGAGTATGTGCTTATTGGGATCCAGCATGTACACATCGATGGCATTGTCGAATCCTTTCAGTTCTGTGGTAATGGGTATTGTGCGGAAGCGCACTGTCTCTCCCTGCATATAGAGCGGCTTATCGGTCTGCACAAAGATAGTCATCGAACGTTGTGAGAAATCCAATCGGGTATAATTTAAAAAGGCGACGCCTCCCAAAACGTCCTGATAGAAGCCCTCCACCCGAAGATTATAATCCCCGGTGACACTGGTAGGTGGGATGCGCATGAGTAGTGTCTCTGGGACGCCTTCCTTGACGTCCTTGGAATCGCCGCTGATCTGCACACCATCACATGAGATACTCGCATGCACTGTGATCGGGTATTTGGCCTGTAGTATGGATACGGAAACTTGATAGATGAGACCAGGTCGCACCATACGAGAGGCCACAATGAAATAGGTTGGTTCCCGATTATGCAGTGTCTCCAAAAATAAGGCCTTCGAGTTGTATGTACTCTTGCCAACTGACAGGCTTGGTTCTTCGCCTTCGTAGCCTGGGAATGCTGTTCCATCCAGTCGTTTTTTGTAATCATCCTGTGTGCCCAAATCATTATAGATGCCGCCTGCACCTCCACCATAGGGTGTCGGATTGGGATTGTTGTTGTAAATGTTGTTGTTGAGATTCGGATTCAGAGTTCCTCCAAATTGCTGCTGATTGATGTCGTATTGCGATGTGGGTTGTTGTTGTGGTAACAGAGGCTGTTGTTGCGTCTGCTGTTGTTGTACATTGTAATAGTTGCCTTCGTTTTGTGCCGTCACGAGGCAAACATCGCCGAGAAGCAGCAGCACTGCGTGCAGCATAAGCCACATGCGCTGCATCATCTCAAAATTGTGCCTGCTACGGTGCATGGAAATAAGTCGAAACAATCAATCAGTGCATGAAGTAAAGTGTGTGGAGTGGGTGGTTAGTAGTAAATGTGTGAGTGAAGTGAATCAATTAACGAACGATGTCTGTTTATCCTGCTTGTATATTATAAATAGTTGCTGACTGTTCTGCTTGCTGTTGTTAATTCTATTGCTGCTGCTGTTGCACTGCGTGTAGCCGGGAGTTCTCGCTCGGCGTCCGTTCTGCTATGTTCTGGTCCGCTCGAATGCCTTCCGCGTGCTGGGCAGCAGAAGTATTTAACCAATACAAAACCACGAATTGCAAATACGCTTAACAGCATTTATTAACAGAGTTGTAAGCGTCATTCACTTTAATCGTATTTCTAGATACAAGTTGCCCAGAAAACCATAATTCATTAAAATACATACTCAGTTTGATCACCTAATAATATCTCTTTTATTCTCTTCTGCACGCCCTGCCCTGCACGGTTAGTGTATAAAATGAGGGCGTTGTACGTATCTATTAATATCATTCCCATTGCTGGCAGGAGTAGCGAACATGGTGTCTGGCATGGATTTGGGCGGCTGACGCACACATACAATCGAATGCTCATACAAAAATACCACAAAACACACACTTGCTGTATTTAAAGTATGTCAAATTTTAAGTTAAATGTCACTCAAGTGGGAGCGCGCAATTAGTCTTTGATATGGGATATGTGCCAAAGCGATTTATGGTGACTAAAAAAAATCCTGTGTAATTTACGACAAACATAATCATAGGCTGACCCATATGCTATATTAGAATTTAAAAAAAAACCATGGAAAGAAAATAACGCATTCGTATACTAATGTGTCACTATTCATGTCTATTTGTTTTTCGCCTATAAAAATGGCGGCTAGGAATAACTGCAAATATGGCGGCTAGAAATAACTGCAAATATAACGGCTGACTTGATAATTTTTGACAATGACGAATTGGATACGTTAAAAAAAAGGAGCTTATCATGATCACAAAAGCAACACACCGAAGTTAAAACTAAAGAAGGACCCGGCATTGTCTGAGTAGGCAACCATAGAAAAACGCCAGAGAAAAGGTGAGAGACCGGCAAGGACAATTAAGTACACCACGCAGAGAACGTCGCACTTGACCCTCAGGCAACGAGCGACCATAATCTAGAAGAGAGAGAGAGACAGGTGAGGGAGAGAGGAGACCGTTGCCGGTAATGTACAGGGAGCAGAGCAGCAGAACAAACACGCAACAACAAAAGATAGTGGCCGTTACCTGCACGGCGTGCTTGTATGTGTGCGTGCTGCCTGTGCACTGAAGCAGCAGAAGTCGGTGGCCGACGTGAAAACAAATACAAAAATATAAACGAGTAACCCAAACTCAACAACAATAATGCTGCAGCAGCGCTGCGGACAGTGTAATCCACCCTTTTTGCTGTCGCTGCTGCTGCACACGCTCTAACTCATACATACTCACATATACAAGTGCAAGCATACACACGAGTCTATGCGGTTGTGTGCGCGTGTAAGTGGCATTAATTAACGCAATAGCATTGTTAAAGGGGAGAGAGGGCAAGAGTGCAAATTTAAGAGACAGCAGGACACTATGGCACACACCAAAGTGCAAAATATAAGGGGCAACTGGCTATGAAATTCGAGTGCACCCGAATTTCCAATTAGGCAGCAGGTGGCAGGGAACGAAGCATTCTTGCTGGCCGTTTTTTCGCAGGAAGCTAACCGTTCCAATGAATATTTTGAAATAAATGTACGCGCATTCTATTTAATTGGGTAAACCACATTGGCATTTGCAGTGCAAGCTAATTTAACGAATTAACTTTTAAGTATTTTTCAATTTTCGGTCAACGCCCATGTTAGGGCAGCAACAACAACAACAGCATAATAACAACGCAAGCAGCTAGCGCAGGTATTTGAGCAAACATAAATTTGGGCGGGTCGCTGAGGTCCAGAGAAAACGTGAAGCTACATTTTCACTCACCTTTTAACTAAAATATGATGTTTACGCTGTATGACAGAGTGAGCGCATTATTTGTAATAATAAAACTAACACAAAATTAACTTTTAACTTAAATTTTAAACGAAATGAAACTCAAAACCTGCAAGCAGCACGCACACACAAACCCGCAACGCGATGACTTATGCTAGTGACGGGCAATCAGAAACTGGCTTAAGTTATCGCACCACACCCCTTCCCAATGCAAGCGCATTTAGAAAAATATCGATAGTTACATGTTTTGGACTCTTACTGATCAAATTGCGATCAAATAATATTCAGGATTTTTTTTTTTATTAATAAATCGATTTGAATTTGATTCTTTTTATATATTTAAAAAAAAATGTTAAAATATAATAATAATAATAATACGCGAATTATTTAAATTTTTTGTATTGAGTTAGTGCACGTAAACATTCAAATTGTCCAGATATGCAATGGCGATGTTTTCGGACCACTTTGAGCTAGTAAGTGTTGTATAACGATAGCTCAATGGGTCGGGTAAATTTTTTGGTATTTCTTGTGTGTGACCAAGCCCAGGCTACTTTAGAAATGCCCACTATTTCAGGAACGAGCATGTTGTTTGTGTGTGTATTGTATGCGTGTGATGTAAGGTCATTCGCGTGAAAATATCAGCGAGGAAAAAATCGAATTTTTGTGTTTTGTGTGCTAGGTAAATTCCAAATGAGTGCAAAATTATGCAGCTTAAAAAAATGCGATTGCGATAATAATAAATTTGTGCAGAATGAATGCATAGTGATCACGTGAAAAGATCTAATAAGATGTCTCAAAGCAGAAATTATGACGAAAAGCAGCAGCAGAATACTCATACACATGCAATCGCAAGCAAGCAAGCACACACATACGCACGCATACACGTTTATATACTTGAAAGCAGAGGAGCTTGAGCTAGAACCTAGAGTTGTCAACGCTGTCCGAGGAATTTCGTCATTGAGTGTGTCGCGTATTTTCGTGCCTCCCTGTGCATGTGTGTCTGTGCGTGCGTGTGTGTTTTATGCGCGCCTCGTTTGCATATGTGTGTGTACGTGTGCTCGTAGAGTTCTTGTAGTAAAACAAAAAAAAAGCCCACATGAAAGAAATCATCGAAAAAGTGGAAATATACATAATTTGTGCAAAATTTATTGGCCAGGTGCAATGCAGTGGGCCGCGTCTCGCTAAATGAAACTCGCCAGCGTTTGAAAAACTATTACATAAATAGTACAAAGTGTAAATGTAAATGTTATTGAAAAGCGCAAGGCGAAGGCGCCGCCGCTGCTGCTGCTGTCGCGCACGCTGTCGTCATCGCGGCAAAAAGAAAAGAAAAAAAAAGAAAATCGAGAAAAAGCGAAAAAGAAATGAGAAAGGAGAAAAGAGGGAGCAGCTAGCAAAAATCCCGTTACTATATTTGCACTCAATACGAGTACTCCTCATTGTTTGCCATTTGCCTTGTCTTGAATACATTTCTACATAGATAGGTTATGTATGTGTTGGTGTTTCCATCTCGTGACTTGAAATTGTTGAGTTTCAGTATATTGACTCCTGGTCACAAATTAAGTTTTGTCCCCGCTGACTCAGTCGCCGTCGCCGTGAAAATCAACTAATAATTGCCATTGCTGTAGCTCCTCTTGCCGCAGAGTGATGACAACGAGGGGCCGCGCGGGTGGCCTATGTGTGAGTGTAGGAGTGTGTGTGAGTGACCTCGTGTCTGTGTGTCGCGTGCTTTTGCTTGTATGAGTGTGTGTGCGGCAGCGGCAAGGAGTGTCATGCGTATTTTGCTGGCTTTGCTTCTTCTCCACGCACACATATACACACATACAGAAACACTCCACCCGCACTACGACCTCTTCTTGCGCCTTTCGCATCATCAACAACAACAACAGCAAAGAATACGCTGCTCCTTTGCTCCAACGAGTTTTATCTTGTTTTCCGTTTTAATCATATGCGGGCGCAGAGAGACAATCACGTCATCCAGCCTGACACACAACACATACACACTTACACGGGCATACACACTATAAAGTCATTCGTGTTTGTGTGAAGTTTTGAGCTGCCGAGAGCGAAGCCGGAGCCTCTGTCGTTGTGTGTTTGTGTGGGCGGCGCGTTAATTCCAACGCTATTGAGAGGTTTTTATTTCAAGCTTAATTAATCAAATTAAATTTATAGAAATTATTATTGCCGTCTATTAATAATTGCTCAAGTCAATTTCGAAGCTGCGACAGTGACAACAGCAGCATCGCATCATCATAGACTACGTCAATTTTGTTTTTGTTCTCATTTTCGCGCATGTAAGCCTCTGTGCGTGCGAATGTGTGTGTGAGTACAGTAAATAAACGATGACCGGGATACTGAGTCATGACTACCCGATGACGTTATGCTGCGCTAAAAGGCAATTTGTCTCGAAAGTGGTCCGAACTTTGCCAATAAAATGCAAAACTTTATTAAATTGTTTTGTTCTCTCACATACATATTGGGTCTACAAAAATCGATATCGAGCTTGCCGTTGCCGCACAATCGATAACATGTGTGGCAGCCATTGTGGATCTATCGCACTCAGCTGATATTCTTGTATTCAGCTGAAAATTTGCCAGCAATTAGAAAACAAAAATTGAAAATTGTATATTACATGACTCGCTGGTTATGAGCGCTGCGCGCGCCTTTTGTTTCAACGAAATTAGCTTAGCAGCTACCCAGCTAAAAATCATGTGAGAACCGCTGCTAACCGCTTTTAGGCAGCTCATCAGTCCCGGCGGTCCCCTTCCTTCCGACACGCCTGCCCTCTGGCCATTGCCCGGCCGATACGTGAACGATTCACGTTCTTGTCGTTGTCGTCGTCGTCGACTTGTCTTGTATTTGTATTAAAATACTGCAATGAGGTCTTTATCTTAATGCGATATACTTATAACTGTATGTAGTATGTGCGTGTGTAAATACACATACATATGCGTGTATATTTGCTATATGTACATATAGATTCTGTACATATGGAGGATACAAATGCCGCCGCATACACGTCGCGGCGGGGTAAACAAACTCCCGCTGTTGCTTTTGCTGCTCTGCAGCTGTGCGGCTGATAAAGCTGCTTCAGCCTCTGTCTCCGTCCGTTGCTGTCATACGCTGCTACTCTCAAAGCGAATTTCAATCTCAAAGCAAGAGCAAAAACAATGAGCTAATAACAAATCCGTACGACTTTTATCAGTCAGCCGTGACGACGCTGCCGCTGTCGCTATTGCCTTCGTCCGACCGACCGCCCAACCGACCGAACGTCCGACCGACCGATGGCCGAGCGACCGTCTCTGCTCAGCTCTGTTATTTGTGCGCTCTCTGTGCCTACTCGCTCGGTTGCTGCACAGCGGCTAGTTCAGTCTGCTCGCTGAATTCGTTGCGTTACGTTTACGTTGCTTTCCGTCGTGTTCTGTTCTGTTGCTGTTGTGTTCCGTGTCCGTTTGCCATTTCACCGTTTCGGTTGGTGTTGTACGTTAGTTTTGTGTAGTCTAGTGTAGTCTGGCCAGCAGTACGTATGACTAAAAAATTTTAAGAAGTCAATGAGAAATTGTTGCGCCCCGTTTAGCAAAACCAAAAAGAAAACCCTACTAATATACACTCAGACCGACCGCCGATGTATATAATATTTGAGTTTTGAGTGCGTTTTGCGCCCCGCCGCCAGCAACAACGTCAATGTGCCATATTTATTTTTTGGGTTTGCGAGCCAAAAATTCTTCGACCCCCAGTCTCGTTTTTGTGCGCGTATATGTGCGTCTGCCTGCATGTGTATGTGTGTGTGTGTGCGAGTGTGTTGGTGTGTGTGAGAGCTTTTGGCTACGCATGAAGATGAATAACGTCAAAAGTTTAGTTTAGCACGACAAACATAAGAAATTAGCAAAAGGTGCAGCGCGTAACCTCTGTTGCCCCCGTCTCCTTGTTCCACACGCGCGGTCCACCTTAGCGTCGCAAGCACGTGTGCAACGCCTGACTACGGCGAAAGGCAAACGCTAAAAACGAAACGGGTGATATATAAATTTTACAAAAATATTCATTTTTCTTATATTTTTCCACATCCTTGGGAGACAGCTCACACTGCTCTCTCTCGCTCTCCCTCTCGTTTTTCTCGTTTTCCTCCTTTTACGCGCTGTTGACGACGCACTTGAAAAGACGCCGCCGCCGTCGCGGGCATTCTTCTTCTACTTTTTGCTTTCTTTATTTTTAAATAAATTTATGTATTTTTAAATCGCATAAAACTTGGAAACGCACGGGCAAAATCATCAGAGACAAATTAACAAAGACATTAAAAAAAAAAAACAAAAGAGACGAATAAATTAAATAAAGAAAATCTAGTAACAAAAGTAGTAGTAGATTATTTGTTAAAATAATTTTTCTCCACTTTTCTTTTATTGCGACCACAAATAGCGACAAGAGAAATAAGAACACAAAAGCTGGAGCTGGGTAAAGAAAAGATAGAAGGAGAAGAATCGTTATAACAAAATACAAATACCACAACCAACCAAACCGAAAACCGACAACAACATCAACTAATATCAAAGTAATGTTAAGCATAATTAATTAAAGAGGGAAAATCGTATAAAAACCTATACATAAATTAATATTAATAATGATATACATAGTAAGTTAAGGATAAAGTACAAAACAAAAAATAATATATGTAAAAAAAAACAAAAAGGAAAGCGAAACAACAACAACCCAAGCAAACAACAAAAGAAAAAGAAAATTAATCAACCAACAAAAATAGTTAATGCAAATTTAATATGTACATGCAAAAGATTTGAAACGACGACGACGACGAAAACAATAAGAGCAGCAAATAACACAGCACCAATAATAATCATAAAAATAATAATAATAACAGCAACACAAACAACAACAACACGGATCAATACCAAAGATGGAGGCAAAATTCTTGGCTAGCGCTCTTTCATTCCTCTCGATATTTTTAGCGGTTTATGCTCAATCAGCTGGTAAGTAAACCACATCAAAAAACTAAATCAATCTACATACAACATTAATAAGAAGATATATAAATAATTATAATTATAAAAGCAGAGAAAAAAAAAAAAAAAAACATTTACAAAGCACCCAATTACCCATAAATATTATTAAGCGCTCTATGATATGATCTATCTACATATCTCTTTATATATACACTCGTGTACCCACTGTGTGTGTGCAGCAGAAATTGCAAACAATAACAAAAATAATAAAACGAAATGATATAGTACCCATATGTGGCTTACAATATCCCAACCGACCGACTCTGCGCCCTTCTCCTTGGCTGCCCATCGGCAAAACGCCCTAATTGCCCAGTGCAGCGTTCCCCGCCCACCTCTGAGCACTTTTGCCTTTGCCCATTCTTTTGATGTACTATTTTCTCGTACTCCCAGCAGAACTTTCAAGTGTGTGCAGAAAATCAACTGATTTTCTCACTAGTTTTAGGGTTTAACTTCAGCTATGATTTCTAAGGATATATCCAATATAAGTTGGCGAATCTCACACATTAAAGATTCCGTTAGATTTCCCAAGGATTTATTTGTTTATAATTAATCTATTCCTTAAATTTAAAAATTGTATATTTTTCAATTAAAATCTTTATCGTTTACAATTTATTATTATTTTTCAGTCTTTCTGAATTAAAGTATTTATTAAGATTGTGTTGAAATTGTATTGGATTGTATGGTACATTTTTCGAACTTGGTTGAACTTTCTCTCCTCTACACTTATTTTTTAAACATTGTATGGAATTACTTGATTAATATTTTGAAAAATATCCTATAAGATGCTGATTTTTGGTTTAACAAAGTTCTGCTGGGTTTCGACCACTCACACACCTCTATAATATAGCGTAACATAACACACACACATCCAATGGTATTCACACACACAAACACACACACACTTAGGAACTGAGCGAACACTTTCCTTTTGCTTGGTTTTTGTTTCCTCTTACAATGTAAAAGCGCACCTTCTCTCCTCCGCTCTTTGAGGCCATCAGGTTCGTCTTGCTCTCTCTCTTTTCATCTTTCTCTCTGTCGCACTGTCTATCGTTTTGGCCTTTAGTTAAGTGTACTTGTGCTTCGATATTTTTGTGTTGCTTTTTATAGTTTATATTGTTGGTTGTTGGGTTTGCCTCGTACTGGGACAGAGACTGTTCGACATTGTATGTTGCTCGTCTCCACCTTCTTCTTCTTCTTCATCTGGTTCCCTCATTCCGCACTCACGCTTTTAGTACATATATGTGTGCATATGTATATACATATAAATATGTTTTCCTAACTATGCGCTCATTTGATTTTCAATTTTCCACACAATTGCAAAAACGAAAAAAGAACACCGAGCAATAACAACAATTTATTAAGTTCATTTTAGTATTTCAGTTAGTCTTTCAGTCTTATGAGTTTTCTCTAGATATTTTTTTTTGTTTAATTTAAGGTATTTACATGGTCCCCAGGTATAGATAGTCTCTGCCGGTTCAACTGTCCGGACGGACACTCCGACAGCTTGCTTGTTTATATTAACTCATCGACCCGGTACTCTCGGTATTCGGTAATTTGTACTCTGTACTCTGTACTCGGTGTACGGTCCTCGGTACCGGCGGCGCGGTAGCTGCATTGTTTACATTGCGCATGTAGAAAAACTGTTTGGCCGTCAAAATTTCGTTCTCGGTTCGATTCGATTTTGTTCTCTCTACTATATACCAGGCAGAGACGATAGCCTTTGCCTTTGCCTTGCTTTGCGTCTTGCTTTAATCTATCTATTTATTATTCTAAGCATACTATCCATTTAGCATTTAGCCAGGCCATCTATCTATTCGTACGGTACGTACGTCGGCTGTACGCCCCTCTTCCCCCAGTGATTTTCTTCACATTCAAGGTGTTATAATCATGTTTTTTTTTTAAATATATTTTTTCATTTCATTCCATGTTCAGACTTATCGTACAAAGTGACGAATCCTCAACGTGAGATGCATTAAAAGTAATCTCCACATAATATACTGTTTTTGTCTCGTTTAGTCATAGTCTATGAGTAATAAGCATTGTGAATTTTATTATGTACTATCTGCATATACCACTCGAACTTAATTATTAAGAAATATTTTAAATATTTATAGCGGTTTTCTCTTCGTAATTCATGGCAGAGCTGGTCTTTGTCATAATCATTCCTCCAACACTCATAACTTTGTTGAACCCGCACATTTGTCGATACGATAATCGTTGTAAATGGTATATTAGTATTTTATTTATAAGTCTGAAAATTCTTCGAATTTTTCTATAAAAATTTGCAAATATCAAAACAATTTGAAATCATCAGTCGCATATATAAATAAGCGTACAAATCGAATCCCTTTCAGGTTTCGATTCCTTTAATCAATGATATAGAGCAATATCCGTTGCGGTCTCTGTTTATATAAGGTTTATCAAATTAAATTCTTGTTTATCGCATAATATTAGATGAGTGCTCACATGAATGTAGAACACA
The DNA here is from genome assembly GCA_018151445.1 of Zaprionus inermis. Taxonomy (NCBI): domain Eukaryota; kingdom Metazoa; phylum Arthropoda; class Insecta; order Diptera; family Drosophilidae; genus Zaprionus; species Zaprionus inermis. The sequence continues at coordinate 3,857,390 of JAECXD010000555.1, forward strand.
TTGCCTTTTCTAGGGTATTTCGGTTTCGTTGCCTTGTTTTTCAGGTGTGTTTAATCTTTATGATTATCAATTTTTGTTCTGCACATGTTTCTGCGTTTTCCTTCTCCTCTGCTCTTTCGATGTACAATATTTTCAATGCTTTTCTGAATTGTTTACGTAAATAGACGATTCCATACGTAAAAATAATAACGTAGTCTAGCACGAGGGGAGAACTTTTGATATTTTCTAACGGTAAAATTTGCACACTTTATGGAGAGCCCTCTGCCCAGATATTTATATATACACAGATATCTAAACAGATATATGATGTGCGATTGTATGTAAAGTTTAGATTGTTCATGCGTACGAGCGAGAGAGAGAGAGAGAAAGAAAGAAAGAGTGTACTATACGAGTCGATTTGTCGGCTATGAAGAGTATTATTCACATTCTAATTGTAGTTGTGGTTTCTGCTGCTGTCTGTTGTACCGTTACTTCAAAGCGAATCGCGTAGGCAAAGCCAACTGAAACCACGTGTTGTCCAGGTGTTTATGTTGACTGTTCCGTAAAGGTATTTTCTATTTTATTCTATTCGTATTTGCCAGCAACTGTTTTCCACCCAACATTGTTTTTTCTTGCTCGCATTTCCCGAGGTCTTTTCCGATCTGCGTAAGTTTTTTTTTATTTTTCGAAATCCGCAATAAAGTAACGAGAAAAATAAAAACGTGCAAGAGAGCGAGCGAGGCAGGCAGGTGAATTGTCCTGTGCGGTCTTTTGTGTGTGTGCGTGCATTGTGGGAGTGTGCGTGTGTTTACATTGGGGCTTACCAGTTTTGTTTTCGCCATGTTTATTTAACGGCATTTTCATTACATTAATAAATGTCAAATATTTAAATTTCGGCTCGGCTCGCCTCGCACAGTGGAACAATAGTAGCGCTCTCACTTAATAATTCATATTGTTGTGTTTTTGCACATTTCATATAATATTAATGATTTTTTTCTAATTGGCAATTTTAAAAGGCGGACCGTTTATTTGCTTTACTTGCTCAAATAGAAATGTTTATTCATGTAATGATTTTGCAAAATTGTTGTGATGTGATTCATTGTAATGTATATAGAATTTCCTTATCAGGAATTATGAAACACAGTGCATAAATAAGCGATTCATGGCAGAAATGTGTGTAAACGTGGAGTAGAACAAAAAATAATTGTTTTATCACAGTCAAAAGTTTAATCAACATTTTCAAAACTTTTCACTACTATATTAAATGCTTATTCTTGACACTATACGTTACGATTTATGTTCTTATGGAAGCGGAAACTTTTTGTGAGAAAAACAAGATTTTTTTCTCACAAAGACAATAAACATGAAATGTAATTTCCCTTTCAATGTCGCGTTGTCTCGCAGCAAGCGCGTCACAGTGAAAGAAACCAGCATCTGCCCGCTCTCCTCCCCCCATTGTGGGAGATGGGAGAGGATGGGGGGCGTGGTTATATTGTGTTTTCTGAATGCGCATGCAGCTTGGCGCTTGCAACTCGAATGGTGGCACATTTTGCTATAGAGGTTGCCGCTATGTTTCCGCTTGTGCCAGATAAAGACTGCTTAAAGAGAGCACATACTTTTATATACGGTATATATAGTATATAGAGTTAGTATATATCTTGCTATATACGTACGCGTTTAGCTGCCTGTGCACTGGTTTATCAGCGAACTGCACCTTTCGCATTGCTCTGGTGCGTTTCATGCTAATTTACTGCACAAATTGTGTTCGAGCTAGGTGGATGAAGGGGTGAAGCAACTTTTGTATTTTCACTCTTATCTATTGCGTGATGGTTGCTGGTGCTTTCTCCCTCTGTCCCTGGCCTCTGCTCTTGTGCGCCTTGTTCAACCAACCCTCCCCTCCCCCCCTTCTATTTCACTTGCTGAGCACACGCTTTCATTAGCAGGCACCTGACAAAAGCTAAAAGTTCACACATCGTCTATTTAGAGGCAGACGGGCACTTATACTAGATAAATTTGTACACTCACACAAACAGACATGCACAGACATGAATATATATGTGCAAGTATGTGCTTTTGTTCAACTTATTTTATATCTATACCGTTCACATATTTAAAAATAAATATAAATAAATTTTTGCGTGAGAACAATAAATATATATGCACACAACTAGTGTGAATGTGTGTGTGTGCGTGTGAGTGTGAATGTATGTGAATGCGAGTGTCAACAAAACGAGCTGAAAACATTTGCGCATTAATATTTTTTCGAAATGTCAAGTTTTCTTTTTGCACTTGAAGACAATTGCGTGTGGCCCACTGTGCACAGACAGCAGCAGCAGGCTATGGCCTGGCGACACCTACACATGCACATATTTATGTGTCTGCTGCGTGTGTGAGTGTATGTTAATATGTGAAATGTTCGTCTGACTGTCTGCCAGATCATTGTGCTGCCTGCTGCTCTAGTTGTTGTTGTTATTGTATGTTTAGCTTTTCATCAACGCCACTGCCGCAGCCGCCATCGTCGCCAAGTACGAAAAATAAAAACAAAGCGCGCGCTGCCAAACTAAAAGTCGTCACCAACGTCACTGGCAGCCAGTTCACCTCACTTCCCCATACCACCTATTGTTGATTCAATCAGCCATGTTGCGGTGCGATGTAGTGAGGTGAAATTAGCTGAGGTGTGAGGTGAGGTGAGTTGGCGGATTGACGGTCACAGCGCCTGTCGCACAATTTGGTCTGCTGTTACTGTCCCACCCGTCCGCTTTGACAGAATCCGATTTTGCTCAAATATTTTCACTTTGACTGCTCCTTGTGGTTCTCGCATTGTTCTTCTAGCCGCTGTTGCCACTGCTGCTGCTGCTGCTCTCATTGTTGTTGTTGGCTTAAAACAAAGTAAAAATTTTTCCATTGTGACGTTGTGAAGTGAAAAACAGAGAGAAAATTACAAAGGGAGGAGGTTGAAATTGTGGAGAGGTAGAGCGAAAAAGAGAGAGAGACAGAAAAAGAGAGAGGCCAAGCGAGTTAACAGCTTGTGCGATCAAGTTTTTGTCACATTTTGCATTTAAATAGTTTCTACATTGTTATTATGGTTGTTTTGTTTTTTAACACTGTCAATTCCCGACAACTCATCTCTATGGAACAGAGGGTGCGAGGTCGATAACGGGAGACAGAGAGCTCGAGAGAGAGAGGAAGTGGCGGAGGCAGGGAATCGCGTCAATAGGCAGCCTTATCGCGTCAATAGCTTTGACAATTTCAAATTGATCAGCTTCAAAGTTCTAAAGCTTTTGCAAAGGTGTGTGTGCGAGTGTTTGTGCATGTGTAGTCATGTGTTTTTACAACTTGTTCAATAAATACATAAAATGGTGCACACTGGCAAAGCGGGTGTAATAAATTTGTATGCACACACTTACACACATGCACACGTGCATACATATGTGTCCATTTAGTTTTCTTCGAATCAATTTGCGTTGGTTTCAATTGTACGCCGAGCCAATAATAATTGACATAAATGTCTGGCACGAGCGAGAAGGCCGAATGAAATATTCAAAACTGTCTGACATGTTTTCTCTGCATTATTTATTGGATCAGAAATGTCTATGTGTTTGCGCTCCCGTTGGTTGGGTCCGTGCACATATGACGTTTGGCAGACGCGTCTTCAGCGTCTGTCAAACTGTAGTACGATGCTGCTGATCGACACAGCCGGCGACCAGTGCTTGCCAAACTGTTGTCGGAATCCATTTCGGCCAAAAATGCTGGAAAACCGCTTGAGAGGCTGGAAATTAAATTTAGCTAATGTTTATTTCGTTTAATTAGACAACTGCAAGGCAAATAAAATATTTATGTACACACTACTACTCAACGCCGCTTCCTGCTCCCTACCTCTCGCTGCTTCTCTCACAGTAGACTCAATAAGCAATGAAGGCAGGCAGTAAAAACAACAACAACGTCAGCAGCAGTGGTAACAAAACGACTTGATTTTGCTGTTCGTTCTTTCAACATACTTGAAAACGTTAAACAAGTGTTTTGTTAATGTTTGTTTGCTTAAATCTTTAATGTGCATTTGCCAGAAAACCCAAATGAAAAAAAGCCAACAACTGAATTCAAATCAAATACAATTTTTCAAGTTCTCCTCGTACTAATACGCTTACAGTTGTTTTTGTGATTGCCTTGCCGTAAGGTTAAAACTGCAAAAACTTTTTCACGCACACCATGCCAGCACACGAGAGCGTAATAAAGTGCGTTTGTGTGTGTGACGTGGTGGTGAAATTGTGGGAAAGAGAGTGAGGAACAGACGCCTAGTCATTTTCTTTTTGGTTGCTCTTGCTAATTTTAAAATAGACAAACAATTTTTTATTTCAATTTACAGCAGCAAGCACACACACGCAGCAGCAAATATCTTCACAAACACAAACACATGTACGTACTATGATGCCGCTGCTGCTTCTCTCGCAGCGCCCAGACACATGACTCGACGTCGCTGTCTCAGTCTCAGTCTCTGCCGCAGTCGGCAGTCGCAGTCAAAGTCTCGGCTAACGTAGCTGTTGCTGCTGCGGCTGTTGATTCCCGCAATTTACCTCACCCACCCGTCGAGCTTAGCACTTTTGTTTGATTTAGCGAGTAACGCGGTTGCGTATTTAAATATTTATATAGTATGTATTTATAAATCTCAGCCCGATTATGATAAGCATGATAATGATAATGGTTAGATGGCACTTTTTGTCGTAGAGCGCGGCGGCCCATTAACAACGTTCCGTCAAGTGCATAATGTGTAATCCACCGTTCTTATCTCGCTCTCGCTCTCTCTCTCTCTCTCTTACATTCTCTCTCTCTCGTACTTGTTCTTGCTTTGCCCTCTCGGCCATTTGTGCTGTTTGCATTTGCACTTTACTTGTATTTGCTTTGTTGCCATTGCCGTAGTTGTTGTTTTTCCTTTTGTTTTATTTATTGAAATTGCATTGTTTTGCGCGTTGCCGCATTTGTCAATTGTTGCGAGTTTTCGCATTTAATTGGCATGTTTCGTGCAATGTGTACTTAATGAATTTCACGTTGTGCGTTCACTGACCGATGAATCGATTGTTCGATCAATCGATTGGCCGCGACACGTTGCGACGGTTCATACTGCTCGCTCGCTATGTGTGTGTGTGTGTGCGTGCGTGCGTATGTGGTTTTCTATGTTGCAGTTCAATTGGTCCAGTTGGAGCTCTCGCCAGCCTCTCGTTATGATCCACTTGAATTGCCAAAGTTGACTTTGCTTTTAGTTTTTTCCTTTTATGTTTTATTTTCGATTTGTTTCGTTTTTTTATTCGATTTGATGGAGCAGTTCAGTGGCTTTCAAAGTGCACACACATATTTACAACGTGACTCTTCAACTGTGTGTGGTGCTTTCACGTGCACAACGCCTGCTATAAATAACACACACACACCCGTGGTCACACATACACACATGCAATACAGTGGCACATAGACAATCACATAATATGGGCGCAATCAATTTTGTTTCGTGTTAATTAATTTTACAATGTGTGTGTGTGTGTGTTTTTATTCTAATTGCTTATAGGAATTCTCTATATGAGCAGAGTGTTCGCTTTTGCGGCTTTTTGCAAATTCTCTGTGTAAATATTTTAATTGCCTTTGGCTATAACATTTTCAACTGCAACAACGACAACCAGAGCAACAACAAGGGGAACAACAACAACAACTAAACATTCACAATAACAGGGGGATCTATTCGTTGTTGTTGCCATGGCCCACAGCTCAATGCGTTCATTAAAAAATAATAAAACCAAAACGAAAAATTAAAGTGTAATGAGCGTTAACACATACACACGCGCTTAGAATTTGCACACACACGGGCAAATGCCAATAACAATATGTCACGAGTGCCGTTAGTTGCTAGAGGTTGGTGAGGGGTGTTGGAGACGTGAGGTGGGGTATGTTCGTTTGCTGGCAGCCATAAATTTGATTAAATAAAGTTTTAGTTGACGCTTTTTGTGCTCTTTTGCTTGCCGCCTCTAGCCATCGCTCTCACTCTCCCGCTGTGTGCTCTCTTCCTCTCTGCTCTTTCCATTATTCGTATTGCCTCCTATTTGGCACAAGGAATGCGACAAAAACTATGCTAGATGAACAAGCAATAAACCATAAATTTCTTGTCACCTACAACAACAACAACAACTGCAACAACATCAGCAATAAGAAGAAGCAGAACAGCTGTAGCGCTTAAACGGTTAGGGCTCGCAAGTGTATAACGAGCCATGAAGAGCAAGTGAGAGGAAGGGAGAGTACCAGAGTGGTGTGTGTGTGTGTGTACGTGTGTTAAGGTGTGTTCCGCGCACGAGTCTGTATGTGTCTGTGTATGGGTTGTATAAATTTATAATGCTTTTCAGCTGCGCCTGTTGTCTGCTTGTTGTTGTTGCTCTATGCAATATGCTCTATGTTTGTACATAGACGTGTAAATATGTTTACGCGTGTGTGTGAGCGCTGTCCAAAAGAGACTAGAGATTTTTCGGCTAGCTGTGGGAGGTGAGGTGGGGAGAGTATGCAAATCATATTGCTGTCTGCAATCTTTTTACGCTTAATTTTCTGCTGTATCGCGTATTTTCACAAATGTTACGTGTGCGCGTTTATGCGTATGTTTGTATGTCTCTATATCTGTCTCTGTTGAAGCATAATCAGCGTGTGTGTTGACAATGTCCACACATTAAATCAACTGATAAGATTGTTCCTTTATCTTTGGCCAGCGACAAGATACACTGCACTACACAAGAGTCGAGCAATTTATTGCCTTATTAGCCTGTGGTTCTTATCGTCAAAAGTACTTGTTACCGCGTGTGATAAGGCAACTTCAGTTGATAAGTACCAAAACAAAAAAAAAAAAAACAAAAAAAGAAATGGCACATGGTCAAGTTCTTACAATACATACATACATCTAGAGCTCTATATGGAGGTCTTTGCCTGAAGTTTGTATGTACAAAATACAAGTAAAGCCAAGGTTCAAGATTATGCAGTTGGAACTGGACACAGCGTGTGTTGACGTCATTGATTGCGTTCGCCGCTTACCCAATGTCAAAGATATATGCGAATGCCTGCCGCCTCCCTGACTGTATGTATGTATGTGCGCATGCATTTGTGTGTGTCCAGTTATATATCATGTGAATGGATGGTACAGTTGATGGTAATCAATTTGATTGTGAAAATTGAACGAGTTGCGTCAGAAACGGCATGAATGAATGATTTGCAGTAGCGCGCAGATTCGTAAATTGGCAACCCGTGCTGTGTAATATTCTAATATACAAAAATCGCATGTGCTGCGTGTGTATTGTTTTATTTTTATGTAATCCCAATTAATATTTTATATGTTTCGATTACCCAAACCTAAAACACTAGATGCCACAAAACTATCGATAACGTCTAACATAAACTTAACATTTCTTTGGGGTTGCATCTGCTGCACATTAATAAACTATGTAAAAATAAAAGCACTTGTTTGGTTCTTCATTTATCGATTACTTATCATTTTCAATTTGCATTTGATTCTTATTGGTTAAAACATTTTATTGATTTTGGTTTTTTTTGTTTCGTGTGTATATGTAAGCAAGATTTACGAGACATTTAGAATAAATCTATATCCATGTATAAACAAATATATATCTTAATTTTTTTGCAACTTGGCGCTGAAATCAAATAATACAAAACTGAAATCACATAAAAAACGAAAGAAAAGCAAACAAAAACTAAACGATAAAAAAGAATTAGAACACAACAAAAAAACATACAGTCGATCGGCATTGATCGGTTCGTATTGTGCCATGCCATACAAATGCTATAGTAACCATATTTTATAGAGTGTAAAAGACTAATTAAAAAGCCACAAAGCCATTTTTGTTGTTAATTGTTGATGTGTTTTCTTGATTTCGATGATTATGGTTTTCAATTGCGCCCACCCCCAGTCCATGCAGACTCCTCCCACCCCGCAGACCAGCCCAAATCGATAACTCTCAATCTCTTTCTATCTATTTCTCTCTCTATCTATCTATCTATCTATCTCTGTTTGTCTATCGCTACGAATTTGTTGTAACGATTTGATGTGTGTGATTTTTATATATACATATATTCAATATGCATATATATTTATATATATCGTATATGTAATATTGTGATCTGCTGCCGCTTTCTATTTCAATTTGGGGAATCAAATATATGTATTACAAACAGCCAGTGTCACTGAGAATGACAGCGATGAGTCGGCAGAATACGTGCCTGTGATCTACTACGGTGATTTGAAAGTGAATATCGGCCAAGCGTTCAAGATAACCTGCATCATTCCGATAACAGCAAAGGTACACTGGCTTAAGAATGGCGAATCGATAACTCGACACAATTTACGCCACGGACGCGATGATCATTCGTATGTGCTATCGGAGACAGCAATTGAGGGTGAGTATTGGAAGCAGGGCAGGGAAGGGCAGATGAGCGATTGATTGAATTGAAAACTCAACACACCACTCGACTCACAGGCGAGAAGCACAAGATCGAGGCGCATCTGAGTGTGCGGCATGCGTTGCAGGTTCACGATGGAACATATCAGTGTACCAAGAGCAATCACCGGCGCGGTGCTTACCACGTACTGCAAGTACGCGGCAGCGGTGGCGGTAAGGAGGAGCCAAGCTCGACAGAGAGCGGCACCTATCAGACAATTGACGAGATGACGCCCAGTTCGGCGAATGAGATATTTACGATTACATGGAAGGAACAACAATCGCCGCCGCACAAGCAGCACAAGCAACATACTGCACAACAACATAGTTTTGCGCCCGCACTGGGCAACGGATCATCCGACTATGGCCCGATTTATGGCTATGAGGCACCGCCAGCACCAACCAGCAGATACAGTAACGATCTGACCACGCCCTGGCAGCACACAGGACAAGGAATCGGCGGTGGGATTCATCGTATTTATTCGGCAACGCCGCCAGATTTTCCACCACCACGTTTCGGCTTGATGGAGCAAACTGTGGCGCCACCAGAGCCGCCAACTATACAGCTATACAATCAGACACTGCTGCCACATCATCACCAGCAGCAGCAGCATCATATGCCACTGGACACTGCCACCGACTCGTCGGCTAGCGCTACTACGCTGTTTACCACGTCGCAGCATCATCAGCATACGCATCAACAGCATCAGCAACAGTTGCAGCAACAGCAGCAAGAACAACAGCACACACTCAACGCTTATCAACTGCCGCTGCCACCGCAGCCACCACAACCGGCCATGCCTACACATCATCATAGTGAAAAATATCAGACGTATTCGCCACACTTTGTGCCGCCGGCGTTAGGTGGCTTTACCGTTACGCAAGACCCCAACTACTTAACCACGGGCCACAACAACAACAACAACAACAACTACGGGCCTAAGCAGCAGCAGCCCAAGACGTTCTTGCCTATTAAAAAGGGTGAGCCACATAACACGCATTCACTCGCCCACATACTCTCACTCTCACACACACACAACACTCACACATCACATACATAAACATTGACATCGCTCTCTCTCTCTTTCTCTATCTCTTTCTAATCAACATTTTAGTCCTGTTGTGGTCGCCTTCCCCTCTCCAAAAAAGCAACAACAACAATTCACATATTACGCTCTCGCATCACAATCACAATTTGTCAAATATTGTCTAAGCCTTTGCTCTCTTTTTACTCGTTCTCGCTCGCTCTCTTCTTTCTTGCTCCCCACCCACTCTCTCTTTGCGCTAGCATCTAACATATCGATATCAGCGCACGTCTTCATCGCTCAAACCCCACATCGATAAGTCTATTTTGGTGTTGTTGGCTTATTAAACACGTTAATCGCTCGCTCGCTCGCTCGCTCGTTCGATAGTTAGTTTTGGGTGACTGTGTCAATTGCCGTTCGTGTTCGCCCGCATACACACACACACACACCAACACAATTACACATGTATGTTTACACCCGCATACACTTACAGCCGCCAAACTTTATGTTACGCCTTTTTCTGTAGTAGCTGCTTGAAAATTATATTTTTTTCCATTCTTTTCTTTGTCTTTATACACTTGCTTCAATGTGTTTTTATATGTGTGTATTTGTGTATGTGTTAGAATCTTTGATTTCATTTATGTGTGTGTTGCCTTAGCTGTTGCTGTTGTTGCTGTCGCTTATGTTATTATTTCTATATTATGGGATTTTGATTCACTTTTGTTTCTCTATATGTTTAAGTTGTGTTTACCCTAGTTTTGACTATACTGACACACTGCTGGCAGGTGCACAGCGCGCTCTTCAATTTGATTGATTGGCTGCCATTTTGATGATGACGCGTATTAAATTCGTGTGTAATTTCGAATTGGCGATGGCGCTGAGAGCTCATTGATAAGCCTTGTTGTTTTGCCCCCATTGCGCCTATCAGGAGGATATCACCACACATACATACCTATACTTATTCGTGTATGTTTGTGCGCGCGTCTGTGTGTGTATGTGTATATATATATATATATATATATATATATATATATATATATATGCACACTATTCAGCACATGGCGAATGTAATTACGATGTGATAGTACGTGTGTATTTGGTCCACTGTTTATCGGTGGTTGGCTATCGTTATCGCAGTCGCTGTCGCTGTCACTGTCACTGTTTTCGTTGTATTTAATCTCGGCTTTAGCTGTTACTTTTGCTTCATATCAAAATGATATCGATAACAATTACATTTAGTTTAAAATAAACATGAATCTGTTTGCTCCATTTTAATTGCAGCTAACTTTAAAAGTAATAATTAACAATTATGATTATTAAAAACCAATTTTATAAACATATACATATAATCACATATAAACGTACAAATTATTATATGCCGCGTAAACCAAAAATTTATTTGATTTCAGTCCAAGTTATAAAGAAATTATATATCATTACAATGAAAATATATATATAAATATATATTTATTAACATACATGTATAGGAGAAATAAAATTCTAAATTCACCAACGATTTATCGTATGCTGTTTATTTTAGTTTTTAGTTATAGTTTTAGTTATAGGTTAAAAGATAAATAAATACAAATTACATCGAAAAAAAACCATACCATACACGAATATACGCTGAGTTTTTTTCTTTTGTTGTATTTTTTGTGGTTTATTTTTAGTGCTATTCTTACTAGACTTTGTGTGTGTGTGTGTGTGTGTGCGTGAGTGCGTGTGTGTAACACTTATGCCCTCTTGAGTTGCAATTATTTTTTATAATTATGGTTTATTTAACTCAATAAGTTGTAGAGTTCAAAGTGCAATTAACCTTATGTCTATAAAAAAAAAACCGAAAATATATTATAAGTACATCTCAGCTCATTCCAGCCGCGCTCTCAGAGAACAAGCAGTACCCTGCCCAAATCCGTCCGTGCCTCTTCCCACCCCTCCACCTCTCATATATAAAGCGCTCGCCTCTCAGTTATTTATCTACAATAATCGCGTATACTCTTCTCAAAAACCATTCTATATATAACTACTATACTATTTTTTTTTAATAGACATACATTTTTTTAAGCATTCCTTTGTGTAAACGTTGTTTCCTCCCCTTTATTACTTTTATATGTATATGTATGTATTAATACGGTATTTATCGATATACTTGTTCTAAATATTCGCTTTATTCCAATGCATATTTTTCTCTTCTCTCTCTTTTTCTTTCTCTTTCTGTGTGTCAACTCTCTTCCGTTATCTCTCTAGGGCCAGATACATTGGTGCCAAATTATGACAATGTGGAAAAGCAAATGAAATTTTACGATATTCGATCGCCGCTTACACTCACCTGCAATCTGAAAGGTATTGTGTCCGACGAGCCACTCATATGGTAAGTTATCAAGCTAAACTACACACACATACAAACATCGGCCAATATAGACAGACGCCCGCTCTGGGGCTGCTCCGGTTCGGTCTTTTGGGCCCGCCCACTCACCATACTTCATGTACATAGTTGGCAGTTATAAGAGCAATCATTTTAATACGGCACAGCTAAGCACTTTTGCTTAATTATGTTGCCCCACCTCCGTTCTCCCTCTCTCTCTCTCTCTCTCTCTCTCTCTCTCTCTCTCACTCCTCTCCTATCCTTTTTGCCTACGCCCTCTCCACTTGACTGACGTAACCTGGAGAGAAGCATAGCGAGTGGGTGGATGATGAGCTGCTTGGCGTTGGGGAAAAGGGGCTGCTAAAAAGTGCCCAACTAAGGGGGAATGGGGCCTTTCCGACTCTAGCTTGTATGTAAATATTTCCCTGCCTATGTGAGTGTGAATGTTATGTGTGTGTGTGTGTGTGTGTGTGTGTGTGTGCGCCTCGTAATGGTAATGACACTTTGTGTCGGTCGCCTAGTCGGGGCCAGGGCCGAATACTTTGCGTGCCTCACGTTGAATTAGTTCTGAATAATTGGCACCAAAGTTCCGCCAAGAAAAAGAAGGGCCTGCAATTTGGGCTAACAAGACAAAAGTAGAGTTGAGAGTGTCTCAAGTCGTCCGTGAAGCGTGAAGGGTTTACGAAAAGTTATGCTGCACATCTAACGCGGAAAAAAAGTTGTATAGATTCGATAAGTATTTTTAGACTTTATTTTCAAGTTTTCAAAATAATTGGCCAAAAAGTCTGCTATAAATATTTGGTCGCTCTTTAGGCAGGTAGAAGGAGCATATCTAGACGATTTATTATATGCAATATTCTAATATTCTTCTCTGTTTTAACAGGAAAAAAGATAACGTCAGCGTGACGGAGGATGAAAAGCTGAGAGGTCGCTTTAAATTGATAGAAGCCGAAAGGACGTTCATAATTGAAAAGACGGATGTAAATGATTTCGGAAACTATACTTGTGAATTCAAGGGCGCGACCAAAGAAATCCAAGTAATTTGTAAGTGACGCAAGTTCAATAAATTTCTACAATATTTTTATCTAACCATATGCAAATGTGTACTGCAGCTCGCGTGATCGTACGAGTGCCTTCAAATACTGCTGTTGTCGAGGGTGAGAAAATGGTGATCACCTGCACAGTTTTCGGTTATAAACCTCAATTGTCATGGAGCATCATTGGTGAGCAATCCCCGTCATGTTCATGAAACGATGGGTGTCTGTATTGTGAAAGCCAGTTTATATCTATCGCAAATATAGATATTCATATTGAATAAAATTGTAGTAATAACTTTATATAAAAACTGCAAGAAACATCGAAAAAAAATTAATGATTTAATTTTTATTTGTTCTCGATGCGAATGTGGATCGATTTGTCGTCATTATTCAAATATTTGTTGGTCGATATTAACTAGCTTTTACACCCGTCTCTAAGCACATCATTTTTTTAATGTAACCATTACTAATGATACAACTTTCGATGCAACCCCGTGCAGGAACAAACTACACAAATCTCACAAAAAGCACAGACCGTTATATTCTGAAAAAGGATGATAATGGTGTTGAGAACGCACTGTTAACGATCGAGAATGTGACCCTCGATGATAGAGGCGAATACAGATGCACTGGACGCAACGAAGCCAACGATTTTGGCCCCGCTAATAACACTGCTGCCACCGATTTTACGACCGTTCGTGTTAAGGGTGAGTCCCCCTAGGCACAGATATATATATATATCTGTCATACTATTTATATTGAGAAATCATTAAAATATTAATAATTTAATAATTTAGGCAAATTCGCCGCCTTGTGGCCTTTTCTGGGCATTTGCGCTGAGGTCATTATTCTCTGTTTGATCATCTTCATCTATGAGAAGCGACGTAACAAGAGCGAACTGGAGGAAAGTGATACTGATCCCCAAGAACAGTAAGTTGCCAACAACAACAACAACTACAACAACAACAGCAACCCAACAACATCAGCCAGAACACAAGAACTTATCAACAACAAGCAGTCCACAACAACAACAACAACAAACACCAAAAATGTTACAAAACAAACAAACAAAAAAAACAACAACGCAGCAGAAAATTTACAATTTAGTTAATAAACTGCAAATTAAAGACGTTTGGAGCTGCATTAGCAATGCGCAACAGACAAACACACTTACACCCAACACACACACACACACTACACAAACACTCACCCACACAGACATATGCGAAGTACTTACACTCACACACACGCACATACATGGAGACAGCAGCAGCAGCAACATATTTAGTAAAATTTTCTTAGTTAACAATTAACGAATTATAACGACAAAAACAAATTGACCAAATGCACAAAATGCTTTTGTTGTGGCACACAAAACAGTAATAATAATAACTAGAGCAACAACAACAAGCGAAACTGCCATAAAGAAGAGAAGAAAAAAAACCGACAACAAGTTAACAATGTTTGCGATACATTTTTTGTAATATATTTAACGTGATTTATCTAACAGTTTCTATTTACTGTTTTGTGTGTCTGGAAAAAGGGAAACGAAAAAACTGAGCTCAAACTAAAAGCGAAAATAAATAAGCAAATTTATGATTTTTCGCGCTGCTCCTAATATAATTTGTAATATTAATATCGATGTGTGCTAAACGAAAAACCACAAATTTTGCTTTAATCTTGACAAGCACACAAAACCAAAATCACACAAACACATACACACACATACAGACACAGACACAAAACTGAGCGTAGTTTTATAGCCATATAAATATACTATATAATATATATATGTGTATATATATATGTATACAGTATGTACAGATATGTCTTATGATTTCATGTGAAAAAGTTTATAAATTTTGTTTGCTGCGCTTGTTTTCTGTTGCAAAACTTTTAAACACCCTCCACACACACACACACATATACATACACTCACACACACCTACACCTACATATAATATATCCTTTATGGTTTATATCGAGTGCATTATTAAGATTGAAAGCGTGAAAAAATATGAAGAAGCAGAAACGAGAAACATGTTATGAACTTTGTTTTAAGTACTTATTGTTTAATTAATTAATTTAAATAATTAGCGTCGCAGATCGCAGTTATACATACAATACACAAAGTTTATCAATCTACATATATTTACTATCGTTACTTATGTATATTATTATGACTATCTAAGCTTAAAAGTTGCCAATAAATTTGTTTAATACGAAATTCACACTACAACAACAACATCAACAGTTACAACTAGATCAAATCAAGTCTATTTTCAATTGCAACCCCACTTTGTAGAGTTTCGATTCGATTTAAATGTTTTAGATTCTTCCCTACCCTACATCTAATTAGCTAGTACACACACACACACACACTTACACCTACACACACACATGGAATTCATACAACACACACACACAAGAACACAGAAAAGTATTGGTTTTCTTTGCGCACTTTTCTTTCGGATTTTCTTTTAGTTGCAATTGCAGTTTTATCGCACACATTTGTATCAATTAATTTTTATATTTTCTATCTGTTTCTCTCTCTCTGCCGTCACACTTTTGTTTTCTTGCTTTTTTGTACATTTTGTGAATATATTGACGACAGTTGTTTACATTGAAAACACACACACACTTACACACATACAAATAAACCACTTTGATTATCAATTAATCTGTATGCTATTTTAAATACTATAATTATGATTTTCCGTCTATTTTTTATAATTATCATTCTTAATTACAATATATCTGTATGGAAAACTTTGTGCTATTTTTTCGATTATGATTTTGTGCGTTTTAAGATTGATTTCTAAACAGAAAATAAAAAACAAAAACAAAACCAACAAAAAAATCAACAAATGTAAATTTAAACACATGCATTTTTAATGTCTTCTTTCTATTTGTATCAGTGTGCGTATGTTTATGCTATATGTAGATCTGTGTAGTTATTGATTTTGATTTGCCAACGTTGTGTAACGAAACCCTATAGAGATCGTTCTTCCCACCCATACACACACACACTCACAGACAGACAAACACCGTCGAACTCAATGACGAGCAACAGTATTATGCAAAGATCTATGCAGATCAGCTAAGGAATGGGCGCTTTGGGAATCGGAACCATCTCTATGTGTACATGTGCTAAGCGTGCTTCCTTTTTCAGTTGCTTTTCATGTTGATACGTAAGCGTAAGCGTAACGTTATTGTTATCGTAATCGTCGTCGAATTCGTAGTGCCAAGCAAAATACGTAGCTAATAATCCTGAGAAGCTAATCAAATTGTATTTCATTCTTTTCTTATTTCCTCCCCGCCCAATAAACCGAAATTAATGATATTAAAATACCGAAACCGAAAACTAACAATTGTCGCAAAATTGTATGCCGTAGTTGATAAACTTCGCAATAAGTAAACAATTAACACATAAGTAAATAGGTAAATGCAACAGCCTGCAGCTTGATTGATTCATTGATTGATTGACAGAAACGACACATCGGTTTTGCATCGATTGTTGTCACTATCGCTCGCTATCGTTGCCTCACACACAGCCGACAATTCAATTCCAACTATTAAATCGATATCGATATCTGTATCAATTTCGCTAACGAAGCGAAATCGTGCCTAGCGTTCAACCGGCACCAACAAGAACAGCTACAGTTACAACTAAAACAACATCAACTTTAACAATAATAGTTACTAAAAAGCTAAAAAAAAAACAGCAAGTAGTCTAAAATAAGCAAAAGCTAACCGAAGCAAGCAACAAACAAAAAAATAGCAATAACCAAATCCGCAACAAAGTAAAAGTTTGAAATTTGCATTAAATCTGTACGATTTTAATTTACTCCAACATTTTCATTGCCGTCAGTATGAAATTACCTGTATGTATTTCGTATGTTTTTCGAGATTGAACTAACTAATCTAATTTATTGCCAATTGTACACCTGCCCGCCCCCGCCCGCAAATGCATTTAATTTACTGTTATATTCTGTTGTTTATTTTCTATCGAAACATTGATCTTAACTCGATTAAGCTTTCTAGTGCCACTTGAAACGATCTCTTGACTTATGACGATTTCGCAATTTGTTTCTATTGCAGGAAAAAGAAAAGGAGAAATTATGATTAAAATTCCTAAAGACAGCCTAAAACGAAAAACGAAAAACAAAAAAAAAAACAAACCCAAAAAGAAAACCAATTCTATAAAAATTGAGCATATAATTATAAAATAAAGAAGCATTATATTATATACATACATAATATACATACATTCATCTAGCTAAATGAGTGTTGTCACAAAAAGATCCCCCGCTGAACCCTCTGAACCAAACCAGACTCCATACCCCGCCCCCCTTAAAACCCTTACCTTACTACCCTAACTCTTGATACGCCCAATTCTTCTACCCATGAAAAACTTCTACAACTATTGGAACGTACTTTGTTTAGAAAAACTTGTATTTTATAAAAAAAAAAAAGAAAAGCAAAAACTGAAAACAAATTAAATACTTAATGAAATGAAAGCTAAGAAATGATCATTAACAAATGAAAGTGATAGCAGTTAAATGAACACTAAGTCGGAACATTAGTAAATAACTAAGTCGATCAACTGGATCTAAGCTGAGGATAAGATTAAGGATGGTCCAGAATCCAACACCGAATTCGCAGTACTAATACCACAACTATACTACTACTAATGAGGTCTTACATACCGCCCGTTCCTCAGCCAAGCCCACTTAATCCTTTACTCGCACACACAGCATACCCAGTAACTCACACACATACATACATACGTAGGAGTATTGCCATTTTGCAAAATGACAGTCGCAGAAATGTTGTACATAACCTACAGAGAGTTTATTGTTTTCATCTATGTAGTTAAAGAGAAGAAAATGATAAAACTGTAAACGATGAGGGTTCCGTCTTCTATCTTGCGTATTTATTTACTATATTTACACATAAATATATGTATGGGACTTTAATTTGTAGCTAGTTCTTTTTGGCATGTTTTAGTTTGAGTTCTAGGGTGCGTTCAGTGCGACAAGCAAATCTTCAAATTGTAGAAACAGAAGAAACGGAAAACAAAAAGGTGAAGAATAAGAGAGATGTAAATCCAAGAAAATAAAAATGAAAACATAAACTAAAACAAAAAATACCAAAAAAACTGTTGAATGAGAATGTTAAAATTTGTTTATTAATATTAGTTAATAAAATAAAGAACTTTTTAAACAATTAAGTAGCGCGTTATGAGTATATTTTAATAAAAATAAAAAAAAAAAACAAAGTGAAAGAGAAAGTAAAACATAAATTCTGTACTATTTATGAAAAAAAAATAAGAAGGGAAAGACGAAGTAGAAAATTTGAAGAATGAACAAGAACAACAACTACATTGTATATTTGCATAATTTTTAACTATTACAACAACAAGTGAAGGAAAGACAAAACCAAAAAAACAAGATGCGTACTGCCAAAACTTGTAAAGTTCAGTACTATTTGCTTATACTACGTATTGTATGAAATATATACTTATGTACGATTATGGTTACGATTATGAATATGATTATGACGACTTTGCCTCATTTTCGGTGAAAACAAAACAAAAACGAAACAAAACAATTCAAAACAAAAGAAAATCTAACACTAAAATCACTGTTAATTACATTACATGTATTATTATTATTACCACAATTATTATTGCATTATCTTCTTTAACTTTTTCTGTAAGTTATTTACCCTTTGGTTGTATATGTATGTATGTGTATAAAAAAAAACCAAGTCTTAACACTAAAGCGGTCTTCAATTTTCACCCAACTCGTAAATGATCGAAACTCTTGTTTTAAATCGAACATGATTGAAATGTCTATTCCTGATTTTCTCCATATAATTTACAGTTTTGTACATTGTTTATCACTCACTCTTTTGCAACCACCAAAGCTTTAAAAATTTATATATACATATATATATATAGTAAACTGTGTTCTCAGTAAATAAAGAAAAATAAAACGTATTTAAATCAATACTGATGATGATGATAATGATAATACTTGTGTTGACACTAACACAAAAGACATTTGTATAGTAAACTAATAACTAATAAATAACGATACTATAAAAACGAAAACAACATAACCGTTCTTGTTATATACGAAAATAATAATGCTAAAAATGAATATAAACTGATTCATCGTGTGTATTATGTTCGATATCGAAATCGCATATATACAAACATACATATACACATTCATATTTATAATGAAAATAGCCTAGCAAAAAAAAAAAAACCAAAAACTTTGAAACCGTCGTAATCGTTACAATTTCGATTGATCGATCCGATTATCGAGATCGAATTGATGAAATTTAGGGTTTTGTGTATAAGTTTTTTATTGTACAAGTACAGTGGATTGTACAGTTTGTGGCTTATTTGTATAATGACTCTTTGTGACTATATACATAGATTGTATAGATCTTTATGATTATGTGTATTGTATATGTATACAAACTGACACAGCTTGCAATTAACAATATTGCTTACATTTTCCAAAACCAAATATCCTTATCTACACACAAATTCTCTCTTTCCCCTCTCTTCATTTGAACTTCATTTGGCTCACACCGACACAAAACACACTTTCAGATTACACATGTGTAAGTTTCACAAAACCTATTGAACTGACAAAGTGAACCCACGTTGCTTTTACACACCAACGCCAACAACAAAAACAACTACCCCATGAACGAGATTAACGAGATGGACGAGAACAACTACGATACCTATTTACTGCTATAATGTATGACGTAATGTTACCCACAATGAACAACAACAACAACAACAAGAACAGAGAGCAAGATGAAGAGAGATAAAGCAGAGCGACTCTTGACCATACTATGACAAGAATAACACAAAACAAGAACTTAAAACACTCGTCAACTATTGCTATTATACTACAACTATACATAAAATATACACTTATACTTATATACAACAAGTACATACGCAGTATTGTATGTTTTTTTTTTGTACAGAACAACAACAAACGAGAACAAGAACAAAGCCTGACAAAACGAAGTGTATCCTAAAACTCCTCAGTATATATTTGAAAACGATTTATTTATGCCTTCTTTTCGATTATTTACATTCTGATATGTGTGTACTCGTGTAATATTGATTGTTATCGATAACAAGAAACCAACCAAAAAATACCAAATTGGCACACAATTTTACTCTCCCGCGTTAAGCGTGCTTCACATGAAATAAAAAACCCAAAAGAAAACAACAACATAACTATAAAAATAAATGAAAACCAAAATTAAGTTAAGCAACAAAACCAAAAACACTAATATATATATACAATATACATATATAATATTAATGATAACAGGTAATTTTAATTAGTCCTAAGTCACGTTATAACAATTTGGAACCATTCTAGGAACAACAACAACAACTACATATAATTCCTCATGTAGTAGCATATGTCTAAAAACGTGAAAACAAAACAAAAAACAAAATCTCACCTTCGATCATTTCAGTTTCAACACTCAATGAGCTAAAACAAAACAACAATAACAAATACGCATACAAATTATACATTAAACAAATTAGTTACAACAATTGTAGACACGATAATAACGAATGGTCGATGATCAAAGATCGAATATTAACTGCAAGTCACACGTTTTGCGAGGCATTTTCTGCCAATTGGAAAAGAGTACGATCCACTCCACTAACAATCCCTTCCCGATATTAAGTATCCGCCCCGTTAGCTGTGCCAAGAAACCTTCAAGTGCACTTTGGCATACATGAGGATTGTCTTCTTAACATGACATCCTAAAGTTGCCCATCAGAACCGTTTGTATCCCCTATTCCCGAATTCCCTTCCTTAGTCTGATTTGCCGTCGTAACTCCTATCGCTTAGACCAATTTCCATTCTCACCATTCGTAGCGTAAAGATAGCATAAACAAAAGCAAAAAAAAAAACAAAAATGCCTTAGGGTTTCAGTAGAAATACAAGATCATGAACAACACCAATAACAACAGCAAATTGTTAAAATCTTCAGAAATCTCTTAATGTTGCATTCAAGAACTACAACTCTTAGATATTAACATTCATATACATAAATGTATATAATTGTATCGATGTGTGTGTGCCCGCAAACGTGTGACTTGCTCTCCGACATAGGCGTATAATCAATTTGTATGAAATACTCTATAATCCAGTTATAACTACGGGTAAATCATTTACATATAATAAAACAGATAAATGATATAGTGTATATATACAATTATATGCATGTATATCTCAAAGATACATATATAGATATGTGAATCAAATGACAGCTAATGAAATCCCGACGGCCAGCCAAAAATAGAAAAAATCTTTTGTGAAAATTTACTAAGGAAAAAAACTGCCTGCAGTTAGCATGCTTGCGTGTATGAGCGAGACAGAAGGGGAGAATGAATAGAGAGAGAGACAGAGAGGAGATGAAATCAATCAAGTGCCCACATATTAAAATAATGAATAAAAATTAAATATAATTACACATTCGATAGATAGCCGATGAAGAGATGAACTCTACACTCACACTCACTCAGACACACACACAATTACATAAGAATCTGACAAAAGTTTTTATTTATTTTTGGCTGTACGAATAAAATTCTGGCAGAATAAAATCCAGGCGTCTTCAACTAGGCAAATACTGTATTTAATTGCTACTTGAACTATGAACTCTGAACAAAAACAAAAACAAAACTAAATAAACTATGATTTTTAGCAATTTACATAGTAATAGTACTACTATACACTCAAATATAGTACCATACTAAATACTATATATGAAAACATACATATACTCGATATATGATAACGGAAAAATGGAATACCAAATCACAAGTCAACAGGGCACAGCGCTTCTTACCTATATTCATTTCGATGAGCAACTTTTTTAAAACCAACGCTAAACTTAAATTACATTAACAACTAACTAACTATAACTATAACTATAACTAACTAAAATAAAAATATGGATAATGCAACTTTTTAAACTAATATTGAATTGAACCCAACAAAGTGTTCATTAAACTAAAAGATACAACAAAATGATTGCGTACATATGTATATATACATATGCATATATATTAAAGTGTATGTATGTATGTGTACTCGTCACGACATTTTGTATGGCTTTGGCAAAAACCAAAACAAAAAGCAGATAAACCAACCAACAACAATTTAGCTAAGTAACTTAATGTAAAGAGTTTAATAAATTGATCACAAAACTACACTAAACAAAATGGCAAAAAAAAAAAAAAAAAAAAAACAATTAACATACAAGAATTAAGCGAAATACAAAATTACATAGTGAATTAACATAAAACTATTACATGAATACATAGTACATACATACAACATACAAAGAACTCTCATCAGATTTCTAGAGACATACATACATAACAATTTTACGAATTTCTCAACAAAACTGCGCTCTCCACGCCTAATCTAACAAACTTATCTTTCTAAATACAACTTGCAAACATATTCTACATACATAAATGCATAAATAAATACATAATGCATACGTATTACTATAGTTACATATATGATGCGAAACACGAACACACTCAAAACTGAACTTACTTTTGGTTAAACAAATACCAAATTGGTTACCGATTTCCATATACCAAATATAAATACATACACATACATATGTATATAAACAACAAAAGTACATACATGTATGTAAAACATTTTTTGGAAAAAGCAAAACGGACAAGATAAGTACAGAAATCTGTAATTCAGACGTCGCAAATTCCCTAAAAATGTCGTCAGGAAAACTAACTAAATTGTTAATACCAATCACACACCCCCAAACACGTTAATAAACACACAAACCACCCAATATTTTCGAAAAAGTCAAATTGCAGTCCACACAAGCGTTAGTGCAGTAATAAAATCAATTGTATTATATCTAAGCCCCCGACCTATTTCACCATCATCCAGAATAAAATCCGAACAAGAAGAAATCCAAACCCAATCCAAATCTAACATAATAAGAACACAAGGTTAATTATATATATATTTATAATATATATGAATTATATATACAAATGCGGCTATTTATTAAGGTGATTGCGACTTTCAGCTAAAACTAAATTAGTAATTGTAACATTAATAAAATGAAGGAAAAACCAAAAAATATTTTAAAAGCAAGCGCTTGAATTGTACATTTTTACAAGGCAACTGTACATTTAGCGCCCACGGCATAAAAACTAAAATCTAAAAAAAAAAAAAACAAAATAAAAAAAAACAAATGAGTTGAAAGGCACAGTAAAATATATAAAAAAAAAACCAAAAAGAAATTAATATAAAAAAAAACAAGAGCAACATAATGGTACGCTTAAGAGTCCAAATGTTGCTTAGCCAGAACGGAAATGAGTTTATTAAATATACATTTAAAAATTCATACATAAAAAAATAATGAAAACAAAACCCAATTCGTTGCATAATATTTAAAACGAAGGTAGTATTAACTCGATTGCCTAATTCTAATATTAAAAAAGGAAAACAAAAGGAAAACTATATAAAAAAATTAAAATTAACAGGTAAAATAATAATGAATGAAAAACAAGAACAACAAAAATGTTATTATACTTATTATACCGATTAAAATGAAAACAAAAACAAATAAAAATAAAAATTTTATTTAGATTAAAATTTCTTCGCACTCTCCAACTCTCACCCAGATTTCAGATAATTGGTAAGTCATACATTAGTATTTATATGCATTACATATATTATATTATATATATCTCGCCAGTTGCCAATTTACTACGTACATCAAAATTCAAGTAGCGACTTGATATCTCTGCTATTGTGCCTATTGACGTCATAGACGAAGGCCAACGTCTTATCAAAAATATACTCAGTAAAAATGCGATTACCTAATAATAATAATTTTGCTTTATTTAAAAACGTCACTACAAAGTTGTTGCATCATGGTTAAGTGTAGCTGATTCAGATAGCACGCAAGTCTATTTAGTTTCTAGGTAGGTTCTTTAAAATGCGCTACACGCATAGCTTGTGTTAAGTTAATCATATCATATCATGCCGTATTATATCATATCAGTAAACAGCGTCGCAAAAAGGTACTAAAGAAATATATTTGTAGTTATGTCGTCCTGGGCTTGTCGTCGCCAGATAAAGCTGCTGCATGGTAGGTAAACAGTTTACTTAGGCTACACATGCCGGACACGCCAGCATCTTATCTTATCTAGCTGCTAAGCTCTTGACAGCTTTGACTGTTGGTTGTCGCAGCCCCATGCAAGAGAGGCATACATACATGGATAGACAATATTTATAATATACTATAATAATTATAGAAATATATATATGCATAGGTATATATGGGATTGGGGGATGAAGGAAAGAACACGGATTAAGCATATCATATATAACATTTCTTTTAAATATGCACAAAATATAAATTATGTATGATTATATAAATATATATTCAAAGGACATTCGCTTAAACAATTAAAAAACGATTCTCGTTCGTAATGACCGCTAGGCATATTTTCACTGCTGTCCATTCGATTGTATTGCATTGTCACTGGAATTGTGCGGTGCCTGCAGTAGATCTGTATACTGCAGCAGTGCCTCGCGCAGCGAACGTGACACCTCCGGCGACGTGGTTGTGGTGCAGTCTACCAAATAAGGATACAGCCCAATAAGCAAATCCCAAGCGGGCTTATTGACTAAAGGAGAAACACAGATAATCAGTTAGTTATTAATCTGTTGGATTACATGACGCACTCACCTTTGGATGCTGGAGCTTTCTTCATAGAAACCACAAGTGTTGCTATTGCTTTGAGCACAAATGAAATTTCAGAGAGGCGAAATCTGAAATGAAGTTTAGCTTACTGCCGGGGATTTTCCTAATACAAGGGATGGCAACTCACCTAGGTAACGGACACTTTCCACTCTGACGCTCGTCATCGTTAAAGCGCTTGAGCACCTCCTGGAAACGATGCAACAACGCAGTGACCGCCAAACGGCCAGCAAAATCCTTGTTTACTGTACCAGCGGGCTGCAAATTGGCATTAAGGCGATTATTATTGCAAGCAGTAGCTGACGCCTGGTCCTCCAGCAACGAAAACTGCAGCAGTGTTTCAAAGCAAGTTTTGGCAAAGATTTCACGTAGCTTCCAGTCAGATTCGTAGCAGATGTTGCTATCCGATGCCGAGTGTATGGAGCCCTTGTTCAGAAGCACAACAATCTGCATAATAAACTGATGCGGCATCTCATGAGCGTGCGGCAGCACCTCGTCACGCAACAATTCAATAACTTGACAATCGATTGTCTCGTCGAGCACAATTTCCTCAAGACCGCGATCCTCGATGGTGCACACGCTGACCGGGA
Source organism: Zaprionus inermis (assembly GCA_018151445.1). Classification (NCBI taxonomy): domain Eukaryota; kingdom Metazoa; phylum Arthropoda; class Insecta; order Diptera; family Drosophilidae; genus Zaprionus; species Zaprionus inermis. Next base: position 3,882,683 of record JAECXD010000555.1, read on the forward strand.
AAAGAAACTTGTCCAGCGTGTCGGCCAAATCATCCCAGAGACTACTGAAATTTTGCGGCTTAGCACGTGCCACGTTAAGTCCCGTATGTAATACGCTTATAAGGCTGGAAATAGCCAGCTTCCATGTGCTGGACGATAGACACTTGTATTTCATGGCCAACGGTGTGCGCAATGCCTTGACAATATCGTGCAGTATCTGCTCTTGCACCACCGATTCCTCTGTGGCCGTACTTTGGTATAACTTAACACAAATGCTAATGGATTTCTCGCCAAACGGAATGTAGTTCATACTGACAACCTCAATGGATGCATTGTTACCGTAATGCGTTCCCGATTTGCCATACTTGTTGTGCTCCACATTCTGATGGAAGGTGGGCGGTGCACAAGCAAACTTGCTGAATATAAGAAGCTGACGGAAAATGGCGGGTATTAATTGGCGTATACTGGAATTCGAATTTGGCCTAATAGCCTCTTTCTGTATCAGATCCATGCACTCAAGTATGCCATCATGTAGCGGTGTCAGCAATGTATCCGACACCGTGGACATAATGTAAGGAACTGCGTCCGTTTGCACTGGTATGCAAACCGCATTGGTCAATACTGTGCAAAACTTATCAAAATCCGATGCACTGAATCTACAAAAATGCGAAAAATTAGATAATTGGTTACTAATGATAGAAACCACTAACTCACCTGACTTGTATATGCTGAAAAATGGCGGGAAATATCTGTATCAGTGCCGTTAAAAAGGCCTGACTGGGAATGTAAAAGTCGTCTTGGCTGTCACCACCGTTGCCGCTGCCTGGCAGTTGTCTTGTGGTAGCAGACATCTTAGTGCTCTCCATACCAATGCTCAACCAAATGTTCCAGGCAATCTAAAAATGAAGATGCTTAGCTGGAATCCGAATTTTAATTACATATCCACTTACAGTCCAAATCTCGTCATCCTTTTCCTGAGCAGTCAGCGCACGTTCGGTGCTGTTGTGGTACATTATCTCTTGCAGCGATTTAAGTGCCGCTAAGGATACTTCCCCATTCTTGCTGAGCGCAGCATTCTGCATGAACTCGAGAATGAGTGACCAGGCACGTTCAAAGTCACCCAACATTTGGAGCAACTCGCGTTTGGTGTTGAATACCCGACAGACGCCTGACAGGGTCAGTACCTGCGTCTCAGCCCATTGCTTTTGGGCTGTGTTGCGCGAATGATGGATTAGAATATTGCCACTTGCGTCCACCTTTTCATTACTAGCCGAGCTACTAAGGGCGCGCACGTTATCCAACAATGGGAAGAGCACTTGCCAGACCAGTGCCTGCCACGTGGGTGGATTTAACAAGCTGCCATGTGCCGCAATAGTCGAGAACAATGTTTGGCCTGCGGATTTACGAACAGCAGGACGCAAGTCCACGCACAGCTCCCCTAGTTTGGCATAGAGACACATCCACAACTTGTCAAATTGTGGCATTTTAACGGTGCCTGGAAAGTCCGGCAATATGGCAACATCCTCCAATTGTGTTGACATCAACTTGTCCTGATTTTGATTGAAAAAGTCCGAAATGTTCCACTGCAAAATCAGATAACTTGAAAGAGACTTTCAAATGTGTTGTTTTCGCTTCTACTTACCATTAGACCGATGGCTGTCAGCGAGATATTTAGTTCCTGCGTCTGTGAGCCAAATTTAGCAGCAGTGCTTATACACAAAGGCAGACAACGCCAAGGCATGACAGTTAAGAAGTCAGTAATGACCAGCTGTAGACACTGAAATGCGGTGCGGATCAATGGCTCACCATGATGATCATTCACTGCACCAATTATTTCGATTATGGCTGGCCAGCCAAAAGAGAGGATTTCACCAGCAGTATTAAGAATCTGTAGCACGCAATCCAATTGACGTTGACGCACATCTGCATGCAATACAGTTGACAGTTCAGATAGCGGACTCAGCAGCATTGTTTGTAGTTCCTTCATTTAAAAAGAGTATATTTTTGTGAAATCTGTATTCGATTGTAATTAATTTGCTTCACTTACCAAGTTTTCTTTAAGCGGCTGTTTGTGTTTAAATTGCAGAGCTGACTTTACCAGATACGTTATAGCTTCCACGCCCCACTCACGCATGCGTATATGCCGATGCTGGCACACTTCCAGCAAATGGTTGGTGAGTGGTCGCCAGAGAACTTCAATGCGTGGCATATTAACCAGACCTGTTTCCATTAGCTTAGCTACAGCAAATAGCGATGGCTCTCGATTGGCATACGCCAATTCCATGGCCTCATGTGAGAGCTTACACAAAGCATCGATTAAATGATGCAGTGCCACATCATCCAAATACTGACTCGCTTCAAATAGTTGGCCAATCATTTGTGAGAGTACCGGCAGATCAGCCATTACCGCTGTCTGTATGCCTACATTAGCCTCCACTGCCGGTTTGGGCATCGCCTGTAGACTTCCGCCTGTTGAGGGTTTAAGTCCAAGAATCCAGACCAAGTGCTGCAACGTTTGTAGTACAATGTGCCACGAAGTGCCCAATATGCTGCCATTGTTGTGGGCCAAAAGCAAGATTGCTCGCATGCACTGCAGATTCTTATTGGTCAGCATAACGGGTGCCTGCATCACACTGTGTGGCAATGAGGCGCTGGGCAGTGGTGTGCCAACTGCCACAATCTGGGGTCGGAAATCACCACCTTCAGCATTGCAACTGTTGATGAACTGACTGCTAAGATCCTGACTTCCGCTGCGTGTGTGACCTGACAATTAAAATTGAATTGACTTAAGTTTAATCTACAAAACGGTTATCAATCACTTACATCTGATATCGGCATCTGGCTGTACGGTATTGGCAAATATGGACATGGCATAATGTGGCGGAAAAGAGGCACGACACATGGCCATAATGAAAGCATCACGAGGCTGCAATTGATCCAGCATACCACATAGAGCCGCATAGTTTTGCATAGCTTTCAGAATATACTCGGTGGTACCTTCGTCTATAGACGTTTCCACAAGCGGAATGAATGCACTGAGCAAACCAGACCAGCTGGAATTAATCAGCTGCAAGCATAACGGTTTGTGCTCTTCCTCGCTTATGACTGTGGTATTGTGTGTGGGATGCAATTCAGGAGTACGCTGAATAACACCGCTAATCGAGCGTGTCATGTCCAGTAAAATGGCGTAGGCAAGCGAAATACCATAACTATCTGGTATATTGGGCGCGTCAAGTTTGTCTAGCATTTCCAAGCTGCAATTAAGAAGTTTCTGAAATGAATTTTTCACTCTTATCTTAATTTTGTATTAGTACTTACTAGACGGCCTTGGAAACACCTGATGCAAAGGTAGCCACAAGCGGCAGGTAAGCGCCACGGAACATAAAACCGCATTGATTATTACCGCTGCCAGCTAGCGCTGCCAACGTGCTAGGTTGTTGACCCGCAACTCCACCCACCTGCTGTCCACCATTACTTAGTACAGCCGAAGCATTAATGAGAGAGTAGCGCACGTAGCTGCCCATGGCGGCGATCATATCGTGTACAATATGCGTGGCATGGTTTTTCAAATCGTACGATTTGCAAAAGAAGGCAATAAGAGTGGAGCGTGTAACGAGCTTATGTATGACCTCCAAGGCTAGGGCTCGCTGCCAGTGTGGCTTCTCAGGATCGAGAAACTTAATGATCAACGACAGAAAGATCTCGCACTCGGTGACCAATATCGTATGATACTTTTGTATTAGTATGGCTACCAAACGCAATAGTCTCATACTTATTGGAAAGTATGGTTTATCCGCTGGTACAGTTGCATTACCGTTGCTCGGAGCCGGGAGCTGACGATGCTTAACGTTGGGCGAGAATAATTTTATGACCAGTGCGCACACGCGTTCCTTCAATAGTAGTCGAAACTCCTGATTCTGAAAGTTTAAAAATGCATATAATTTGTAGATTCTTGAATTGAATTTATGTTGCTTACCTCATGGAATACTGCACTAAAGTTGCTCAGCACTGCCTCGAGCAATTCGAGGCCAAAGGTACGTGTCATTTCGGTCATTCCTACAAGCCAGTATGGCTGTTCGGCATTAACAAGCTGTACTAGATCCTGAAACAGATGAAATGCATCCAATGCAAATGTCTGGCTGTCATGTGTGCTACTGCCATCACCGTCTGGGCTGCCGGTGCCAGACTGATGATGTTGCTGTTGCAAACTGGGCACCGAGTCTTTCTCAAGGTAAACACGTTCGAAGACAAGCGAAACCAGCTGTCGGATTGTAGCTCCAGCTGTGTTCACAATTGTTGGGTTCTTAGTGTAATGCAAGCGAAAGCAAAGAACCAATGCCTTAGCCAATGTGTCTCCATGAACCACCAGGTTGGTAGTCAATAAAAGAGTTACTGTTTGCAACACCTTGACCTCCTCGATATTGTGCTCCATTAGTGTCCATAATGCATTCGTTATATACAATGCACCCTTTTGATCTACTACCTGCTGGGTGATGAGACGTTGCATCATACCCAGGCAAAACTGGAAACACACATTATTATTTTTATGAGCCAATGTGATATTACGCCAATGATGACTCACCTTGATTATTTTCAAGTCTTTTGTTTCACAGCCCTGCACCAGAGGATAGAGTATCTGGTTGACTGTGTAGTACACAGAGTTTTGCTGGCTGCTGCCAGCGGTGCATAACTTGGCAATTGCCTCCTCGCATGCCTGAATGAAAGATGGAATAGTAATAATGTACTTAATATTAAGAGCATACTCAATTCAATTAACGTAATTGTCATAAAAATCAATTTTATTTCTTCTCTGTTGACCGGACCGGGACTGGTATCAATTTCATAATTGCGTTGTACACACACGTACACACACAGGTGTACAACAAGCCCGGGCTCATGACTACTATCACCCTCCACCAGTGCCGCCACCCACAGTTGCCACATTGTATGACAAATTGTCACCCTGATGCATACGTCAGCGAGATTCAGGAGGCAACTGCAGCGGCAGCGTTGTCATGACCCTGGCATAAGTACTTACCTCTTTTATTTGCGGATACTTCTTCTTGGTTTCAAGTGAGAGCGTCTTGAAGTCTGCCTGCAGGGCCTCAACAAATTTGTGCACATCAGTGCCTCCACCCACCCCTCCTCCCACAAATGACATAGTTATGCGTTCTCTGCGTTGGTTTTCGGCTATTTTAGATGCTCTGTGTGTGTGCTGTCCTGCCTTCTTTTTGAACGAACGACACTTTGTGTATTACATGCATGCAACATTTAAGTACAATAATTTAACTTAAACATATGCGTCTAATTCCACTTTACACTTATAAAGACTAAACAACTTTTCGCAACCGAGCACAATAACAATTCTTGGTTGTTGAAAAATTTTTGTGAATCGCTTTTGACAGCTGCAGCTGACGTACACAGTTTATCGGTAATCGCAATTTCAACGTTCACACTGTTCAACGGTTGCGCAACTGTTTACTTATTATCAATTAAATCAACCTTTTTTAAAGTCCTCTAGTTGCTTATATTTTAAATCATATAAAAAAATAATTCAACACTTACCACACTATGTTTAATTACAAATATGATTGTTTTTTTAATTTTTTTAAAAATGCCGCTCTACTATGAACTAATAACAGGTTGCTGTAAATAACAGTTCTGCAATTTACTATAACATTTACCTGTAATAATTCACAGGGTGATTCTGATTATCAGATAAGGAAGAAGCAGAAGAGTCATACGACTGGCGAACGAAGACGGCCGACTCGTACCCGTTCACAACTCGCGGAGTAAACAAAAACTCTATTCGAAATTTATTTTAATAAGATTAAAACCCTAAATACTCAATACATTTATTTGTATACGTGCTTAATGTGCATTAACCAAAAACGGTGTCATAATCTGTGCAACTGCAACGCAGTTGTTGCACAGCAACCAATGCAAAAGCAGCAGTAAATAAAAAAAGAGCTGAAAAAAACCTTTGTATATCTGTATGCATATGTTTATTGGCCAGAAATAAACACATAGCCTGTTTTCATCATACCTGGTCTGCATGACTAATGAAACAGAGCCAGATACTGTCTAATGACGTTACAACTGCGCTAAAATAAGGCTAATAAAACAGTCGGACCTGAGACACATTGTGTAGGTTCCCGCAGCACCTGGCTAACAGCACAGTGGGATGTTTGTGGCTGACCAACAACTACTTATCATTGTCAACAAACGTAAATTAATTATGAACAAACACTAAAAATAACTAGTAAGACAACAAGGCAGCAAGGCATCAGATTGACCAGACAACAACAGCCATCTAGTAATTATGCTTGGCCCTGGTGCAACAATAGACGTAGCCATAGCCATAGTCAAAGCCCCATCGCCAACAAATTTGTCGCTGTCTTCAGGCTGATGCGGACGCTGTTATTGTGTTGTTGTTCCCTTAGTCGCTGTCGTCGCCGTTGCCGACGCCGCCGCTGCCAGCGCTTCAATTAACAAATTTACTCGCTAAAGTCGCCAACGACGTTCACGCTGCCGCTGCGACTAAGCTGCAGGTAAGTTACTCAGCTCGCCCAGCTGGGAGACAGGGACGAAAGACAATGACAATGCAGTCACTGCGTTGTATTTTGTTGTTGTTTTTATTAACATAACCATAACGATTTGTTGCTTGCTTGCCGTGTTGTTTTGTTTATTGCTCAAATGTTGAGTAATATTTTTTTTGGTTAGCGCGCATGATTATTATTACCAAATTCCATATGCGTACGAATAGTATTACGAGTGTTGACCGGCCAAGGTTTTCATTAGTTAGCGGAAATATCGCGTTGATCAACACAGATAGATATCATATCATCTTTGTGGTCAACGCCCTCTTTTTGTGGTTTTTTACTCTCTTGATGCGACTTTGATTGATAGCAACGTGGTCCATTCGAAAGATTTTCGGTTCAAAAACCAGTTTTCCTCACTTCCCCTGCCCACGTAAGCTGGCGATTATCCGTGGTTCAATGTACCTATCCAGGGTTCATATTTTCCACTATACCAAGAGCACCTCACCTTAAGAGCACTTAAGCTTGATCTAGTCATGGCTTATATAATCATTCATCACCAGCTAAAGTTGGCGTTCAACCTGCTTCCGTATCCAGCAATTCTCACACTAATTTTCAGCTAGAAAATGCGATTTTCATATGTAGCTGCAGTACTATACTTTATAATTGGCATATCAGAGCAATACATTTGTCACAGCAACCCCATGCGTCACGCTGCGTAATCCAATACGCGGTTTGGTTTAGTTTATACATTGTGATTGTGTACTTTCAGACTTACGTTTTAAAATTATTCATTATTAGAGGCATGAACCGTGCGTCACTAACTGGTAAGATTAACACAAGATAACCAGAAAATGCCATTTAAAGTGATTTTTTGGTAGCCAAGCTTAATTGTTAGGACAAAGAGTTAACATCCTGTATTTAAGAACTACATAACACAAATCGAAATCGAAATTGAAGTTTATCAAATGTTTTCTTAGAAAGAGTGCTTGAGTGAAATAAGATTACCTTATTTCAAGTAATCGAAATTATTACCCAGACAGTTCCAGAAAGATAAGATAACATAAAACATTTTTCTTAAAACGTAGCTACTGAAGCTATTGTGTAATGCTCTACCTGAAATACAAGCAGTAGTTAGCTCATATCAACCCAAAACTGGTTTATTATTCCTATAAATTATCTATGTACACATGTACTTATGCGCCATTAAGAAATATCGATTTTAATAATTATTCAACATGCTGTTCAATTAGAATACGAGCATTTTGATAAGCTATTGATAAGATAAACACTCTGGACTTCTTTGCATTGACATATCGCTTATCATACGCGTATTTATGAAGAAGCACCACAAATAACATAACCCGATTTGGTCTTTAGAAGTTTGTAAATTGTAATCGGAATTTCTCCAGTAGTAAAACGATCCTATAATATTTATATTTTCCTGTTATCTTGATTTTAAGGTTTTTAAATATAAAAGTCTCCCTAATATAAAAGTCTGTGAAGTTCAACTTTCCAGTTGATCGGCTATATCATTGCGCCAAAGGCAATAATCACTTGATAAGAATGAAACAAATGAGAAAATTCTCTTTTGAAATCAAGAGGATTGAAGATAAAACTGAAGGAGTGGCTTCTAGTATTTGCCAACTTGATGAGTATGTGGGTCAGGGCAAGTCAAGTGGGTTACAATACCATCGCCGTTAGTCTAGCCAAGTGTTTGTGAAGGCGGTTTCTTCAAGTTCTTCTATCATCGAATCGGGTCAAGAATGTGACGCGAGATGATGCTGCATACAAAGCAGCGGCAGCAGTTCATTGGATGCTGGATACCGAAAGCTGCATGTTAAATCTACTTTTTAATGTATTCTCTCTTGACGTTTGTCCAGTTCATTAGCATGCCCAGAACTTCGACGAACTTCGTCTCAACTCGCTGCGTGGTTGCGACGTTTATCTGCGTGTGTGTGTGTGTGTGTGTGTGTGTGTACGCTTGTGTAGGGTTCTTATGTCCATATTATTTGCTCTCCATGTGTCAGGCACATCATACGTGTTTTGTATTTTTAAAGCAATTTCAATGTATGTTTTACCTACACATTAAATGCCGAATGATTGCATATATGGTACTTATATGATTAAGACAAATAACTGAAAAGTCAAACAAATTTTGTTATCTTTTCAATTATTATAGGTGAAATTTATTGACAATTTCGTTGAAAGACTTAATTTTGTTATAAAAGCCTTCACAGTCTTAGCTTTCTTCCACTAAAAGAAAAGTTCGAGTCTAAAAACCAACCTACTGCCTGAAATAGAAATCAATTTAATTTTATTTTACGTGTAAAGACAATAGGGCAAAATGGTATGAAAACTATTTTTTATAAAATTTAAGCTTTCAAATGTTTCGGTAAAATAATTATTATAATTTTGGGTAAATTCTTTACTTAGCACATACATTTAAAACTAAGGACTAGTTTTCTTAGGGAGATTCTACTTAGGTAATAAAATTGCGCATTTAAAACATTTTGTTATCTTTTGTTGCAGTCGATAAACACACGCTACGACAGACAGTACAGCTACTACTACGTTTTTTGAATACAAAACAGAAAAAAACAGCTACGAAAACTAATATTTACAGATTCAATTGCATATAATATATATACACAACGAATATTGAAGTTGTCAAAATGGTGGCAGTTGGAAATCTACACAATACGCGCATGTTGCGATTTCTGCTCGTGCTGATCATTGTAATAGTTCCCATATTCATTTATGCGTTATACTCAACAACGACGACATTAACGCCGACGCATATACACACACAGATGGCAGTGCCAACGCCACAACAACTTTTTGCAGCCGCCGCTACGAGTCGGAAACACTCGGATCAAATGACGCCCAACAATAACACAGTTGAACTAAGCTCATTCACGGGCGAAGAGGTATCTGGACATATCAACAAGGCTAGGCTGCAGGATCAGCATAGAAAACAGCAGCATCGTCTGCCAACCATCGATGAGGATGCGCTGCTGGATGGCGGGGCTGCCGGTGCCAGTCCTATGGCTGGCAGCGAGCAGGCGTCAAATGTTGCCGATGAGTTGCTCGAGGAGCAGCAATATGTGCAAAGCATTGATGGGATTACAGGTGAGCAGTTGCAGTTAATTGATCTAATTGAGTATGGATGCTAATTACGTTTTCCTTGTAGGCAACATCAACAACAATAATAACAATAACAACAATATCAATAGCAACAATAGCGAATCGCTGACTGGCAAACAATCAGTTGTTTCTGGTGCAGCAGCAATGGCAGTAGGTGCTCCTTCACAACAGCAGCAACAGTCGCCAACGGATGCAGAGATTCTAATGATACCAACTTCTAATTTGCAAAAATTTATCGAGAACGCTGATAAGATACTGAAGAACATGACTTCCAACAGCAGCAACATGGTGGCATCGGGCTCGTTGCCCAGCGAGCAACGCACGGGTTGGTACTCTCTACCTTCTATGGGAGTGGCATGTGGCATAGAAACAGATAACTTAACGTCAGGCATCAGGTCTCTTTGTTTGTTTACTAATTTGTTAGCCAGTCGAAGGTATTGTTTTTCCTAACGGTAGACGGTGAACTAGTGTGACTGTAAAACAGACAGACATTTGTATTGTTTGTTCTACGCTTGACGCTTGCTATTAGGTTGCACTTATTACGCAACGACAATTTGCAGACAATCCACATGGGGCTCTTATACATGTGTAGATATATCAAATTTCCACGGAATAGAAAATTGACTGAAATTGTGTTTTCTGTTTTCAGATAAGACCAATCAGGCCGGTTTGATGGATGAATCACAAATAAATATGCTTGAAAGCAATAATGGGGCTGCATCAGCTATAATGCAAGTAAAAACTGAAACTGCACTCGAATCCAAGGAAAAGGTACCCCAACCAGAACCAAAACCGCCAGTTCCAGTAGTGCGGGCAACAAAATCGAAACAAAATAAAAGCAAGCCAGCGGCAAGCCCTCCAGTGGATCCATCCAAGGGTATTAAGACCGAACAAATCTACGAAAGTGGACATTTAAACAACGAGATCGATTTGGAAAGAATTTGTCCGGAGAATGGCACCGATACAAGGATGCTAATATTAATCACGTCGGCACAGACGCATGCCGACGCACGCATGGCAATACGCCAGACGTGGGGACATTACGGTGCACGACGTGACATTGGCATGGCTTTCGTATTGGGTCGTGGCACCAATGAGACTGTCAATAAGGCTCTCACGGAGGAGAACCTAATGTATGGAGATCTAATACGAGGCAACTTTATTGACTCTTATAACAATCTAACGCTGAAGACGATATCATCGCTTGAGTGGGTGGATCAACATTGCAGTCGTGCCAAGTATATATTAAAGACCGACGATGATATGTTCATCAATGTGCCCAAGCTGTTGACTTTCATAAAACAGATGGAGAAGCATAAGGGTAAAAGACTTATTGTCGGTAGATTGGCCAAAAAGTGGAAACCAATCCGAAACAAGAAATCCAAGTACTATGTATCGACAGATCAATTTCCGGCATCTGTATTTCCCTCGTTCACTACGGGTCCCGCTTACGTAATGACAGGAAGCTGTATACACGATCTTTATGTGCGCTCGCTGAAGACCGTGTATCTGAAGCTAGAAGATGTCTTTACCACAGGTATTGTGGCCCAAAGTCTGGGTATAGAACGTTTGCATGTTAATGAGTTCGTCAATCGCCGAATCTCCTTTAATCCTTGCAACATACGGAACGCCATAAGCGTGCACATGATCAAGTCCAACGAACAGTTTGATCTGTGGAAGAAATTGCTGGATCAGACCACTAAGTGTAAATAGTATTTTAAGTTTAAGCTATGAATTTAATATATGTTTATTGGTAGAGCAATGGAATTAGCAAAAAAAAACAGCTACTACGTGCAGAAATTAGAAATATTTTAGTTACTAAGTACTAGGAATGTATCTTGTGTCTATTCTCAAGCTAAATACTACACATATAATATATACATGCATACAAACATACATACAGAATATCATTTACTTTAGTGTACTTTGCGTACACCCAAAAGTTTTCAATTATATTCGATAGTCTAATTTTAGCATTATAAATGCCATTATTTAACTAATAATTAACTATAAATGTGGTTAGAAGTATGTTAACAAAACAAACAAACACACACATCTTTAGTTGAATAATGCTAGATAACATGATTAATATTTTACCGGAAAACAAAGTGAAACATACAGTCTCAAAAAAAAACTATCGACTATACCTGTAGTCATCAAATAATCTGTGTTTTTCGAAATATATAAAGGGAAATTCTCTTAAGAACTAAAATTGTGTTTATTAAATATGTGTTTCTACATTTTGAAAGATACAATTCAGTTGCAAAATTCGTCGTTTTCAGTTATACATGTCTAGTAAGCTGTGAGCCAGGAAATTTATTAGAAATCAAAAAATAAATAATATACTGGTTTTGTGATGTATATATGAACAAATCAATTGCCAAGCACAATGACAATAATCAGCATTTTAAACTCTACGCGCATGTTGCGCTTTTTGCTGGCCACGATCATTGTGATGAGCGTTGTCTTTATTTACTCGTCGTATCCCTTAAAAAAGAACTTAACGCTGAAATTGCATATAGTAGATTCGCAATTAAATCTACAAACAACAGATCATCCAGTATTCAGACAAGTTACTAAAATCCACAAGGAAGAAATTCGGATACCGATGAAAGAACTGAATAATACAGGCGAGTTCAGTCTAGGCGATGATGAAAACGAAAATATCACAATTGCTGGAAACCGTATTTATGGATTTCCCAACTTGCTGCAAGATGTAGATGACATTGATTCAATTTCAGGTAAATTGTGAAATAATATTGAGATGGTATATTTTTGCATGTCCGTTTCTTCTATAGCGCAAGCCAATTTAATTGACAGCAATCAGACGAGCTTAGCAACTAAACCGGAAGATTCAGTACATGCGCGGCCGGTGGGCACAAGAGTAAAATATAAAAATGTTAGATGTGAGGATATATACGTAGGTGGCCATTTAAACCACGAAACCAATGTGGAACGCATTTGTCCAATGCATGGTGAAAAATTAGAACTCTTGATACTGGTCACTTCAAAGTGGACACATGCGGGGCAACGGTTGGCCATACGACAGACTTGGGGACATTTAGCCAGTCGAAAGGATGTTGGCTTGGCCTTTATACTAGGACAGGTCCTTAACAATGATGCAAATCAGATTCTCTCTGATGAGAACAAACTCTACGGTGATATTATAAGGGGAAATTTCATAGACACCTATAATAATCTAACGCTAAAAACAATATCATACCTTGAGTGGGTTGATAAGTATTGCTCTCGAGCCAAGTATATTCTTAAGACAGATGACGATGTGTTTATAAATTTACCTATGCTAATGCTATTTTTGAGCAAACACACGAGCAAACGCGTCATTTATGGTCGACTCACCAAAAGATGGAAAGCTGTGCGGAACCCAAAGTCCAAATACTACGTATCGCAAGAAGAATACCCTGAAGTATTCTATCCCTTGTTTTGTACAGGTCCTGCCTATGTCCTGAGCGGAGATATTATTCACGATTTATACGTAAAGGCCCTAAAGACGTTATATCTAAAGTTAGAGGATGTCTTTATTACAGGCATTGTGGCCAAAAGTCTAGGAATTAATCGTATCCATGTCAATGCATTTTTAAACCGTCGGGTGTCATTAAGCCCGTATGTCATTCGTAAGGTTATTAGCGTACACATGCTCAAAATCCTGGAGCAGTTTGATCTTTGGAGAATGTTGCATGAAAATTCAGAACAGCAATTAATTCCAATAAAATAATGTGATAGGCTGGCGTTTCAAATCATATTTTCAATAATCTTATTCGCCTGAGGACTCTAACAATTAAATAAAATCGTCTTAATCATAAATGTTTTTATACGCTTCTATCATTGGGAATGGTAAAAAAAATACAATCGAAATAGCAATCCAAACGTGGCTTTCATTACTTTTAAATTTGATTATATGATAAATGCGTCGTTCACAGTAGGCATCTCTAAATTTATAATACAAAATAAACCAATTCCCTCAATTAAATTAAATAATATTATATATTATAGTGCATATAACATCTTTGTAAAATGGGTATCTTCAGTATTTCTACGCGCATGATGCGCTTTTTGATGGCCGCGATGCTCGTGATGACCATTGTCTTCATATACTCGTTTCATCCTTTAAGAACGTACCTTGTACTGCAATCACACTTTACACATAAACTATCGAATATAAATGGGGCACTAGCTAATCAAATATACCGTGATGATAATAAAGTTCCAAATATCCATAAGGAAGAGAAACTGGTACCGATGAATGAACTCAATTATACTGAATAATATAATAATAAGAAACGCATTAGTGGATTTCCCGAGTTGTTGCATGATGTAGAGAACATTTATACAAATGCAACTAAATCGTAGAGTCCCAAGAAAGTGTCATGGGACGAGTATCGTAAATGTTGTATGTTTTGAAACCAATTGAAATATCGACAGTCGTAAGAGTATTGCTTTACATTATTACGGTGATTGAATACGAGGAAATTGCAGAGACTCGTATAATAATCTAACGCTAAAAATATCTTACCTTGAGTGGGTTGATGAGAATCCCGTGTTAATTCAATTTTTAAGCGCGTCATTTATGGTCAAGTCTTCAAAGCATGGAAAGCTGTGCGGAACCCAAAGTCCAAATAAATGCGTAGATGTCCTGAGCGGAGATTTTATCCACGACCCATATGTCAAGCCACTCAAGACGAATTTCTTTATGTTAAAGGATGTCTTCATCACAGGCATTGTGGCTAACAGTCTAGGAATTAAGGTGATCCATTCTAATATATTTCGCGGTCGGATGTCGTTTAGTTCTTGTGACATTTGTACAGTTTTTAGCAGTTTTTGTTGTTGAAAACAATGCAGAAAAAATCATAATGATATTTTATTCGAATAAAATGATGTGATAGTCGGAACTTCAATTATTCTTGTTTTTGGTACACGTATAAAAGCTCTAATGATTGAATTACATACATATTTATACACGAGTTGCAAAAGAAATCACGCATTTTAAACCGATAATTATAAAATATTATTATTTTTATTTTATATAACACTGGTTGATTTATTATAATAAGAAGAGTATAAATCTTTCTCATCTCTTGAATTGAAGAGTATCGATCAGAGCGACCCTCGTCAAGGTGGATCTAATAATTTCAATATTGCATTAAAGCCTACCCGCTCGCTGTTGAGTTTTGTTATTTGAAAAAATAAATGAATTTAAATTGTGTTTATTACAAATTTTTAATTTTTGGTTGTCATACAGGGGATGTTCATAGTAGGCTAATCTAAGGTTAAAGAAACATATACATATTTAAAATTGGGAAATAATGTTCGGGTACACGATATACAAACAAAATGCGTATATTTAGTAGCTTAAACTCCAAGCGCACGATGCGCTTTTTGATGGCCATGATGCTCGTGATGACCATTGTCTTCATATACTCGTTTTATCCCTTAACATCGTACTTTGTGCCGCTATCACATTTTGCATATCAACCATCGAATATAAACGGGGCACCAGCTCATCCAATATTCCGTGAAGGTAATAAAGTTCCAAATATTCACAAGAAAGATAACCTGGTACCGATGTATGAGCTGAATAATTCGGGGGAGTTCTCGCTCGGTGATGATAAAAACCAAAACATAAGAGTTCCTATGAAACGTATTAAAGGATTTCCCGAGTTGATACATAATGTAGAAAACATTGCAGGTAAATTATGGTGGGGGAGTTGTTTTTATATTAACAAACTTAATTTATACTGTCTTTACCCCAGGACAAGATAGTTTACTGGGCGGTATTCAACTGCAGAGTATGCGCACAAGTGTCGAGTTTAAAGGGCTTAAAGCTGAAGACATATACGTGAAAGGTCATTTTATAGACGAGATCAATAACATTTGTCCAAGCAATGGCAAAGGTATAGAACTCCTAATCGTGATCGCATCGATGCGGGGAAATACGTTGTCACGAACGGCCATACGAGAGACTTGGGGAAATCTTGACAAACGCACGGATGTTTCTAAGGCCTTTATACTTGGTGATGGACCTGAGCAGCAGTTAAGTGTAGCTCTATCTGATGAATACTATGAATACGGTGATATTATACAGGGACATTTTATAGACTTTTATCAGAACCTTACGCTGAAGACAATATCATACCTAGAGTGGGTTGATACGTTTTGCAGCCAAGCCAAGTATGTTCTAAAGACAGATGACGATGTTTTTATTAATGTACACAGGCTAATGACATTTTTAAACAAACGCAAGAAGAAGCGCGTCATTTATGGACGAGTGTATAAAAATCTGAGCAAACCGTCTTATCCCTGGTTTTGTACTGGTCCTGCCTATGTCATGACCGGTGATATTATCCACGATCTATACGTTCAAGCACTAAAGACTAATTACTTGCCGAATGAGGATGTTTTCATTACTGGCATTGTGGCAAATTCTCTTGGAATTAAGCGTATCCATGCTAATGATTTTTATAACCGTCTAATACCGTTTGGTACTTGTTTTATTCATAAGGCTATAAGCGTACACTCTATCGATTATACACAGCAGTATAAGCTGTGGGGAGTGTTGCGTAAAAATTCAATATGCAAATTTTATTCCAATAAACTTTTATGATGGGTAGTTTCAATTTTTTATTTCGTTTATCAGTTGAATCATTTGGCTTAAACACTAGTTTTAAATTTACGTTAAATAAGACATAGCTCTATTCCAGTTGCACCAGGGCTACAAAGTTATCAATGACATGAACCACAAAAATCGAGCTATGAGTGAAATATATTTTTTGTTATTTAGTTTATTTTTGTTGATTATTTTTTATTGATTTATGAAAATAAAATAAATATAACCTTGAATCACTTAATTTTACGTTATGAAAGTTAATTAATTCAGTTTTATCTAGCATTTTCCACAATTGTGTATCGAAATTAAGAAGTCCATATCGATAGTGGAAATATTTAATCGATAGTGCTAACTTATTCGATACGTCTTGGGTTCTATCGATACTTTTGCAGCGCAAACGTCTGTACAATCGAACTGAACGCTCTACCCAACGCCTGCATTTATTATTTTTTTGTAATTGTGCCAAACGGCTAACTTAAGCACAACAACTACGTGTTAACTTGTGAAAAAAAAGTGTTTGATAAGCGAATACATGTCGAAGATCCTATAAATTATTGCGTTTCATGTGTCATTTAAGGCGTCAACAGCAACAAGTGGTGTCACCACAAGCAACAGAAACAACAGCAAAAGCAGAAGACAAGAAATCAACGTAAAACCAAAAAGTAAAAATTTTAAGTGATATTTTTCACTTCATTATTTTATGATGCGTATTGTTCATTACTTTACGTATATATATTTATAGTTTATTTATTGACTAGTAATTACCACGCAGTCAGTTGTGCGTAAATTTGTAAGTGTTTAAGGGTGCGTGTATGTGTGTGTTTTAAAGTACGCTGCGCAACTCTCTTTAGGCCAGCGTCGCGGCATAAACGAGTAAAACAAACAAAAAATCGGCCAGCGCACCCGACAACAACATCATCAGACTATTGACAGTGTCAACGGAACGGGGGGTGTTTGACTGCTATTTCTGATTGTGTGTGTGTGTGTGTGTGTGTGTGTGTGTGAGTGTGCTCATGTCTCTCTGTTTGTGCGCGCCTTGCCAACCAAGCCATTATTTTTCAGTCTTATGACGTAAACCACCGAAAATCAAAAGTGAGCACAGCGACACATATAGAAACGAAGGTGAGCGCATTTATGAATTCTTATTCGTCTTCGTATACTCCCATTCTTGTTTTAAGTCTTGGTTTGTTGTTGTTTTTAATCTTCTGCTCTTCTTGGAATTTTAGTGGAGAAGCAAAACAAGACCACGTTTCTGGCATTGTGGAGGAGGGCCGTTATAATTTTCAAAAACAAAATTTGAAAGCTTGCGTCGCCGCATGTGGATTGTTTACAATTGGCATTGTTGTTGTTCCTCGTTTGCGCTATGTTCATTAGATATTCTCACACGATTGTGAGGCGGCAGCAAAGTGCATTTGCCTCCCCATGTAAACAAAGAGACGGAAGGCAGTCCACAGCACAGCAGGCTGATTCTGTACATGGTTATTGTTGTAGTTGTAGCTGGTGGTGCATTCATTGGCCTATTCAGCCAGTGAAGCGATTGCAAAAGAAGCAACAACAACTTGCAAGAGCGGTAAATTCTTGAGCTAAAGAAATCTTGTTGAAAGCGTGAAAAGAAATTATTTGCCCTTTGGATGAGCAGCAGCAGAAGCCTACTCTGTAAGCTATTTTGCAATCCCAGCCAGGCACATTTGCCTCGGATCATTCACAGTTGCGCCGCTACCGCTACCACTGCGATGACAACATCGGGCCAAAACCTGTCTGGCCAAATGAATCATTAGCCTGAACGTTTCTAAGCATCCCCGTCGCTGGAGTATCGCGAACTAGAATTTGAAATTAACCGACAACATTGCATTTGAATGCCGCCAAATGATTCACGCATACTCACACATGTACACATTTGACGATGACCCCGCGAAACTTTTATAGTTTGCTTGCTCTTTCTCTCTCAAGCTCTCGCAGCCTTCAAAGCTCTCTCTTTTCTGACGGCTACTGTGTTGCTGAAACGGTTACTTGTTATTTTGGTTAGTTATCGCTCAATTTTGCGGTTCCATTATTTATGTAGTTCTTATCGACATTGTTTAGTTAATGCCGTTTAAAATTATATATTTTACTGTTTGCGATTTTAATGAACCGTTTTCACGCACCACGTGCCCGCCTGTGCCTTCACCGCTCCGCCGCATCACAACTTCCCTCGCATTACTATTTATATGTTAATTGGGCGCTAGAGATGGTACGTGATGCGATTGGTGCCTGTAGACGAAACCGTGCGATTAAATTATACAAATACATTTTCTACGAGATTATGGTTTTTGCTGTGGTTTCTGAATATAGGGAAACAAATATTTGCAAAGCATATATTATTATTATACATATAACAAAAAATTAGAAACATATCGAAAGCGATGTGGTAAAAATATAATTTTAAAAATACTTGAAAACAAATGAATGGTCTGCTGTGGAACCTGTTCGCTATTATTTTGTTGTGTGCTTTTATTCAATCACCTCACACATCTCTAATAGGAGCTCTGTAACTGTGCCTCTCGCTCCCGATCCTTTGTAGAGCATTTAAATAAACAAGTCGGGGCAGAGGCTGCATTACTGATAATAAGCCAGCAGGTTGGTTTTTGTCGGAAGCGAGACAGTCTCGTTAGTACCTCGTTGCAGTTGAAGATGTGCAGTTCATTTAATATTCATTGCATTCCTGGTCTAATGTAAACAATAAACAGCTGTGTAACACTTGACCAAAATCTGCGCATGTGTGAAAAACGTCACACATATACATACGTACATTACATTTATTTGCTAGAGGAAATGCGCCTCAAACTGTTCCGGTTGGATAAAGTTTTCCCAATTGGTTTACTCGATAAACTTTACTAATTTTGTGCAATTATCTTTAACCACAGAATGTCACGACACGAGAAGTCCAAATCGGTAGGTGGCGGCATACTGGAGAGCTGGTTTGGTCGCCCCTCTAAATCGAAGGGCAACGGCACATACAACACTAATAGCCTGCCGCATGGATCGGCAGGTCGACCTGCCTACACAGACACCGAAGGAGGCTTCGGTGTCGATGATCTGGAACGTCACATACAGGAGCTAAGCGATGCACAGGTTACTGCCAAATTTCTGGACATACTCGAGGATATGAACATACCTAAGGACAAAAGAGAACCATTGCTGAGCAAGACGCGAGAGGAGCGGCAACAGATGATTTTCATGCACATGAAAAAGGGTAAGATAAGAGAAAAGAGGTAAAATCAATTGATAGATAAGATTAAAATAGAGACTGCAAATAAGTTAGCACGTTTCTCTGGTGCCAATCTTATTGGTATTTGTCATTCTACGCTTGCTCTATCAGTAATAACATGGTACTCTATTACCTTCCACTGCGTTTCTATGCCCGTTGTTTTCCAGCAATGCGTCATGCCGCATTTTTAGCTAGAATGCGTTATAACGTTATCTTTTTGAGCTTTTATAGGATACAGATTGTCTTATCGCGAAACTCAATGACGATCCCAACAAATATTGCCAAATTGGGTTATGGCCATTTTTGGGTGTATCAATAGATCCTGTTTTAACACTTCCCTGGCCTCGTTACACACATTTCAAGCCATTCTGCCAAAAGCATTTGTTGATTACCAAAATCACAACCGTAACTGTAACTGAAACCGTTGGCAGGTAAACAGCAGGCGCCGTCACCAAACTGTGGGGTAGTCCACACCGTGGAGCGCGAAAATCGTTTTATTAATTAACTCATATGGGGCACGTTCGCTCGTTTTAAGTATTTTAATGACCTGTTGTTGTTGGTGTTGCCTTTGTCTGGTTGAAAATTGAAAGACTGCATGAAATTTAAATACCCTCGAGTGTTTTAATCGTTTTCACACTATGCCTATCTCTCATATAGTAGTTATTTAATTCGCTTGCATAATAATGCTGCATGATCCGAATACAATAGATTGTAGTGTAATGCATCTTATGTAGGCATATTTATTTAAATACGTTTCGTATGATGTAATTTAATAACTTGATAAACGCGCCACATAGTAAACAAAATGTGTATTTAAACGGTTAAGTCGCAAGATCAACGTGAAGATATGTATTAGATAACGAAAGAGAGATTAAAAACACGTCGAGCTGATAAGCATGATAAACTTAGTGTTTATCATTTAACATAATTAATAGTAAAAACCAAGATAACTATATATTAAATCTCAGTCTGGGCAAAACATAGCTTACTCCATAAATAACGCACAATACAGGGTATAGGGGTAGGCACGTTTGCCATTCGCAAACGTAAATAAACAATTGATACTGTTATAATAAGAAAAAAAACACTGACTCCATGAGATGCATATTTTTAGACCCGCTACTCGTAGAGTCCGAGTGGTGATGGTAGCTGACTGTTAAGCGAGAGGTTCGGAGTTCAACTCCTGGGTGCAACAGGGTGTTTGCAAAATTCAAAATACGTTTTTAGTATATTTAGAATCGAAAGAGACATTGAGCAGCAATGCAAAAAACAAACGACAAAACTAATTAGATATGTTGAGATTTATTGTATGGCACCATATATGTATGTATGTATAGGCGTCACTTTCAACATGCATAATTTAAAGCGCTCTGCTGAGTTATAACTGCAAAGTAATAAAAGCAAAGGGCAACATCCAATAAGAATCGAGTGGAACTTGCATAGGCAAAACAAATTAGAGACGGAAAGAAATACAAAGCATGAACGCATTGTTCACATTTGGCACGTGTTTTTCCGAAGAGTTGTAGCGGGTATACCACAGTCGAGTACGCTCGACTGTAGCCTTTCCGACTTGTTTTTTACAACCTGTGAATACGCCAAGCACCCTCAGCACTTCCTCCTCCTTTGCCTCCTTCATTTTCTTCGTCTATTATGATCGCATGGATTTATCATCATTGTCGTTTATTTCTCAGTTGCGTAAAATTTATTTTTAAGCAGATTTTCTCATATCTATATACTATACTGTACAAAAATATATGTACTATTTGCACGTATTTGCATTACGTGTGCGAGAAAATACAAGACAAATGTCGAGAGAGTTCCATAAAGTTGTTTCTAGTATAAGCATATATGAGATATAGAGTGTGATCGATGCGGCATTGATCACTCTCGCTCTCTTGCTCGCGCTCTCACTCTCATTTTTAGCAGCCAAGAGTGTTGACAGCTTGATGTTGTTATTATTGCAGTGCATAGACAATGCACTTGAGTTGTATATAGACTTTATAGCAACAAAGAATCTGAACATCAAGGCGTCTGCATTGAAAACACTTGACGTAATTTGAATACCTATATGTATATACATTATTTATGCATATATTTGAAAGATTAAGTGGAATATAAGCATTTATTCACACACTTATACATTTTCGTATACGAATTGTGTCTTTAAATGCGCATTCCGTTGATGCTTTCTGATAAAAGTCAAGGTCTTATATGGGTCGTATGTACGAAACCATTAAGCATCGTTTCCTCTGGCTGATAAAAGCCATGAGCTGTAGATAATGAACCCTTGGCGGAGTAGAACTGAACGTAACTGGAGCGAAACATCTACAGCATGTTGTTGTGCTGTTTGTTTTACTGTTCAAATATCGCATGTACAGTGTGGCGAGCCTATTGAATGATGTGCGATTTTCTTGAACAGTTGAACACCATGAAGATTAGGCTGTATCCAACATATTCTGCAATGAGAACCACATTGTATCTACTACTACTTATCTGAATATTTACAACTAAACATACTCTACCCCTCTCCACTTACGTTGCAGGCAAGAACTCGCTGGAGCGTAACTCGAATTCTCGGTTCGAGAAGCCCATCGACTACATTGAGTATCTGCAGAATGGAGAGCACAGCGAGCAGAAGGTTTATCAGTGCGTGGAATCGTTGCGTGTGGCACTCACTAGTAACACGATATCCTGGATAAAGGAGTTCGGCGAGGCGGGCATTGGACAGATCGAGAAACTGCTGACCAAGGCCAAAAAGGATCGTACCTATGATCGTATTGAGTTCGAGGCTATACGATGTCTCAAGGCTATCATGAATAATACATGGGGCCTGAATGTGGTACTCACACCGGATCAGCATACTGTGGTACTTCACTTGGCACAATCCCTGGATCCACGCAAGCCACAGACCATGTGTGAGGCTCTCAAATTGCTAGCCTCCTTTTGCATAGTGTACGAGCGTAATGGTTACGAGAAAGTTCTTCGAGCAATCACATCCGTTGCGGCCTCGTCGTATAAGGCTAGCGAACGCTTTAAGCCTATTGTCGATGCCCTCTTCACATCGGATAAGCACGATCCAAAGCGTGAACTCGCATGCCACAGTCTCATCTTTATCAATACTCTGACAAACACGCAGCCAGACTTAAATTTCCGTCTGCATCTGCGCTGTGAGATCATGCGGATGGGACTCTTTGAACATATGGATGAGTTCAAGGAGATCGTCAATACCAGCAACAATGAGGCATTGCAGGAGCATTTCAAAATCTTCCAGGAGATACGTGACGAGGATTTCGAGGAGTTCGTCCAGCGTTTCGACAATGTCACCTTCAACATGGACGACATACAGGATTGTTTCGATGTGCTAAAGAATCAGGTGACAGACACTATCGCTGAGCCGTACTTCCTATCGATTCTACAGCATTTGCTGTATATACGTGACGATTTCTACTTTCGGCCCGCATACTATCAGCTTATCGAGGAGTGCATAGCACAGATTGTATTCCATAAGGGGTACTGTGATCCGAACTTTGAGAATCGAAATTTTAATATTGACACTTCTCTGCTGCTCGATGACATTGTAAAGAAAGAACGGACCAAAGAGACGCAGCGTTCCGAGGAGTATGAAAAGAAAATCGAGGCACTGGAAAGTGCCAAACAGGAGGCCGAGGCGAAGGCAGCGCATCTCGAGGAGAAGATCAAATTGATGGAGGCGAGCGGTGTGGTGGCGCCATCACCAAATAAGTTACCTAAAATCAATATACCTATGCCGCCACCACCACCCGGCGCCGGAGGAGCCATGCCACCGCCACCACCGCCCATGCCTGGCATGGCAGGACCACGACCGCCGCCACCACCGCCTATGCCCGGCATGGGCGGCGGCCCACGACCACCACCACCGCCACCGATGCCTGGTATGGGTGGTCCACCGCCGCCACCCATACCTGGCATGATACGACCCGGAGGTCCACCACCGCCACCCATGATGATGATGCCTATGGCTCCGGTACTGCCGCATGGCCTGAAACCCAAAAAAAAATGGGATGCCAAGAATCCAATGAAGCGTGCCAACTGGAAGCCCATTGTGCCTGCGAAAATGTCAGAGAATGCCTTTTGGGTCAAGTGTGAAGAGGACAAGCTGGCCTCCGATGATTTCCTGGCAGAGCTGGCCATTAAATTCTCATCAAAGCCTGTAAAGAAGGAACAAAAGGATGCGGTTGATAAGCCAACAACGCTTACCAAGAAAAATATCGATTTACGTGTTCTCGACGGGAAGTCGGCACAGAATCTGTCCATTCTACTTGGAGGCTCACTCAAGCATTTGTCCTATGAGCAAATAAAAATATGTCTACTCCGCTGTGATACCGCCATCCTGTCATCCAATATACTACAGAATCTAATCCAATACTTGCCGCCGCCAGAGCAACTCAAGCGTCTGCAGGAGTTTAAGGTGAAGGGAGAACCGTTACCGCCCATCGAACAGTTTGCAGCTACAATAGGTAAGTAGATGATATTCTGGAGGAGAGTCCTATTAACTTTCCTTTATTTTTTAGGTGAAATCAAACGCTTGTCGCCACGTCTCCATAATCTCAACTTTAAGCTGACCTATGCGGACATGGTGCAGGATATTAAGCCGGATATTGTTGCCGGCACAGCCGCTTGCCAGGAGGTACGTAACAGCAAGAAGTTCTCCAAGATACTTGAGCTGATTCTACTGCTGGGCAACTACATGAACTCGGGCTCTAAGAACGAGGCTGCCTTCGGATTTGAGATATCGTATCTAACGAAATTAACAAATACCAAGGATTCGGATAATAAGCAGACGCTACTTCATTACTTGACCGATTTGGTTGAGAAGAAATTCCCCGACGCCCTAAGCTTCTACGATGATTTGTCGCATGTGGATAAAGCATC
Source organism: Zaprionus inermis (assembly GCA_018151445.1). Classification (NCBI taxonomy): domain Eukaryota; kingdom Metazoa; phylum Arthropoda; class Insecta; order Diptera; family Drosophilidae; genus Zaprionus; species Zaprionus inermis. The sequence continues at coordinate 3,907,131 of JAECXD010000555.1, forward strand.
ACGAGTCAACATGGATGCTATACAGAAGGCCATGCGGCAAATGAATGCAGCAGTCAAAAATCTAGAAACGGATTTGCAAAACAATAAGGTGCCACAATGCGATGATGACAAGTTCGTTGAAGTAATGGGCAAATTTGCTGCTGACTGTCGTCAGCAAGTGGATGTACTGGGTATGTGTTGGGTTATAGCGTCTACACGAAATAAACTAATACTTTTTCAACTCGCTTGTAGGCAAAATGCAAGTGCAAATGGAAAAGCTATACAACGATCTTGGAGAATACTTTGCATTTGATCCCAACAAGTATACAATGGAAGAGTTCTTTGCTGACATAAAGACCTTCAAGGATGCCTTCATGACGGCGCACAAGGATAATGTACGCGAACGAGAAGAAGTGGAGAAGAAACGGCGCATGCAGGAGGCACGCGAACAATCGCAACGAGAGCAAATGGAGCGACAGCAGCGCAAAAAGGCTGTTGTGGACATGGATGCGGCCCAGGCACAGGAGGGTGTCATGGACAGTCTGCTGGAGGCGTTACAAACGGGTTCCGCATTCGGTCAACGTAATCGTCAGCCACGTCGTCAGCGACCCGCGGGTGCCGAGCGTCGCGCCCAATTGAGTCGCAGTCGATCGCGAACACGAGTCAACAATGGGCAGCTAATGACGCGCGAGATGATACTAAACGAGGTGCTGGGCTCGGCGTAGTGTGTCTGTGAAAGCAGACCACGAGCTGTTCAACTCCAATGTACATATATAAATAGATATATAGACTCCTAAGTGCTTAGACCTAAGCAATGGTATATGTAGCCTTGTTTAATGAGCTAAGTGAAGCTATTGATGACGACGTAAATGAACATTTCGATAAGTAGTACTACTACTAAAGCAGTTTTGATCTATTGATATGCATATCGATCCTATAGCAAATGCCAAGAAGGAAAACATATATATTTTTGATACACTTTTGAAACTGAAATCGGTGCACTCTGTTACGAATATACACTAATGTATGTATATGTATTTATATCGACTTTAAATGTAGGGCAAATACTTTTGTACTGCTTTTCGATTCCTTTTATAATTGTTGTTGCATGTATGTAGTATCACTTCGTTTTCGGAGCACCAAATGAATTATCTTTATAGTACATAATATTCCTTTTGTATTTAATTTGATTTTAAGTCGCTTTTTAATTTAACACTTAGTTGCGGTTTTTATTATTATTTTTTAATATGTTCTCTTGCTACTTCTATAGATAACGAATTGTTAATTTATCTTCCCTTTTTGGACACAGATCGTATATACTTAAAACTATATAAACAAAACTGAGCAATTAAAACTAATTTTTAAAAATCAAAACTATTATTATTTAATTTATTGTTATTGAATTGGAAATTTCATTTTAAGGATTTGCCGTAGATTAAGATTTATGGGGTTAGTGTGCGCAATAAAAAAGCGGCGTAGGATGCGCTCTGGTATCACGTACTTAATGAGATAATCAAAACAAACAAACGACGATAACGATAATCATAACAGAGCACGTTAGGAAATTGCACGTAGCGAAGTTTTTCTAAGGCGAATGAATCATGAATCTGCACTGACTGAGTGACTACAAAGTTATCAGAAAGGCGGCAAAATTTTCGTAATTCAAAAATACATTTTTGAGAGTTTTTCTTTTGCTTTTAACAATTCTCTGCCGTCAGGCGAAATTTATAATTTGTTTTATTAACAAAGATATTTTATCGGCGGCACCCATAAAGGTGTGTGCATAACACACAAAGTGCACTTGCGTAGAGCTGGCTGGCGGGAAAGGCCGGATCGGCTCATCGAGTCATGGCTATAAAACTCTTCAACGTTAAATTAACCGACGAAGCGAAGCCGCGCGACAATCCAATCAAACTTTGGGGACTGGCGACGTTAAATGGTATATGTATGTAGGTGTACGTATGTGTGTGTTAGATTAGTTTGCATTTTGTCGGTGTCCATCCGTATCACATTGTGTTCTCTGGACTGAGTTTTGAGGCTGCTTTATGATGACTTGTGGCGCTTTGCTTTCTTTATGGATTTATTAACATAATTGCATTTTAAAATTTTCTGAGTTTTTTATGCGACGTTGTTGTCGATGTTAATTGCACGCTCATATTCTAATTTACGACGAGCACATACACACTGACTCACCTGGTTGTTACATACATTAGAAGGGACTGATTTTGATTAGGCCATTTTATTGGCTTGGCCTCTTAACGGGTTTCTTTCAGGAATCTTGTCGCCATCGTTTTTTCTTCACAGTTTTCCGAATATGCTTCAGGCACGAGCATATTGCGACTCTAATGACTTCCAGGTAAGCATTATGCCTGATTACATGACTTGGCCAGGGGCAGGGGCCTGTGTAGCAGATTAAAACAAAAAAAACCTGGCCTACCCTTGCAATTCCTCGGCGAGAATTTCCTTGAATTGTTGACGCTTTGCGAAAAAAATGGAAGAATACCAAATGGTAAAATGCTAAAATGGGCTGTGGCCGGCTAATTGTTGTGCGAACTTTATGACCAGCTATACTTGCCTCCGCCGGCTCTGGCATGTTCTTGCAGCCATGTTTAGTGTCCTTTCGACTGTCCTTTCCTTTCCGCGATCTGTGTGCCGCGATCTGCACTGTTCTAGGTCGCGTTCGCGCTATCATAAAACTTTTGTGCTGCCTTTCAATTGCTTTACAATGTTTTGTGTTTGGGCATTAAGGGGTTTTTTGTTTAGACAGAATAACATTCGACGAGCGAACCAGTTCGAATATTCTTCGTCTTCTTCTTCGAGTCCTGAGCGAGCCGTTAATAAGTGAAATTTAAGTGCTGCCTCCATGCGCGAGGCCAACGGCTCTGGGACGATGCCATGATTTTGTCTGGTTGAAATGTGTGTGAAATTTTCCATTGTGTCACCTGAATGCATTTCTAATTATTCGCGCTCACCGTTTACACAGCAGGCGCAACATGCTGTTTATGGCACGAAAAACTGTCTTGTGATCTCTGAATAATCAATGAATACACTTTTTACACTAATCCACGCAATAATTCCAGGAATATCGACTTAAACGGATTACTCAATCGTTGCGAGTATGTGCATATTGTGCGAAAATATATCTGTTATTGGCAAATAAATATGATTGTGATATTTGCAAAAAAATATTGCCTTCCCAAACTTGCAAACACATGTATAGAAGTCTTGAAATTTGCTTTATAGCTAACCATTATCTCAGATGATTTTACAATATTTCTGTCATATCAAGTGTAAGTAATTAAAGAAAGGGTTTCTATTTCTACACACTTTATATCCCATTGCTTTTTGATTTATAGATAACTGTTCGGGGCTTCGATAAAGTGCTATAACACTTATGATGTAATTAGCGTAAGGTTTTGCGTAAAGCAACAAAAAACCAACTATTTCTCTCGATACACTCATAAAACATATATAAATCTCAACATTAAAACGTTGATTGGGCGCTAGGAAAATGCCAAAGGCTCAATGGGTGTACATGAGTACATGGAGTGCAATAAATGAAATCCGTAGTTATGGCATTACAAACATGATTTTACAGCCACTAATTGCATAATGCACACTCCGCCATGGAATTACTTAATTAGGGACAACAGCCAGCGGCAATAGAGGAGTTTATAGTACAAATCGAAGCGGTCGTAAAGAAAAAGGGGTCTGTCTTGCTTTCGTTCGTAGACGCAGCTCTAGCGCTCACCACCTTTACGCGTTACCTGTTCCAGGTTTAGCAGCCTAAAGTGGGCGGAGCTACCTGCCAGAAATGTGTGTGAGCGAGAAAGATATGCTGCGTGCGCGGGAGTGAGCAGGCAACAAAACATAAGCCATCTTGAATTTCAAACTCGCAACGGAAATGAGCTCGTGACGAGGGTTAAATTCACTCCGCCTATGGCTGGTCGAGTGTGTGCGAGTGAGACAACTATGTGTAGCTGAACGGCTTGTTGCAGTGGTTGGGCTGCCGCAGGCAAAGATTGTGTATTACCGTGGCGGCGGCGGCGACTGCCGATTCTCTTTTTCGTTTTTTTATCAGTTGCGACATTCGTTGCTTTCAGTACGTTTTCGACTGCGGGTAACGTCGCAACAAGCCAAACGCAACGGCAGTTGAACAAAAACTTATCGCAACAACAGTTTAACCTACGAAAGTCGCGCGAGTGCATTGTGGCAACAATTTTAAATAAAAAAATACCAAACCGAAAAAAACAAACAGTTTATTACGCCATCGGTGAATAATCGATAAATAAATTGCAACTCTCATCAATAAAAACTCAAGTGAGCGATCGCGAAAAGCACACAAAGAGGAGTGCGCAAAAATTGAAAGTAAATCTAAGGAAGAGCTTGCAAAATGTGCTCGTAAAAAGAAATTCGAAAAGTGGCCGATAGACAAGTAGAAATTCGAAAAACAGTGAAGCTTTAAAAAAACAAATAAGGAATACGTTAAAGCGTTAATTTAATTACACACGCCATAACCTCGACTCAGTACAGCAACAGCTGCTCATCAAGATGGTCTCCCACTATTACAACTCCCTGCCGTACGCGCAAAAACACAGTGCCGCCAATTTGGCATACGCTTCCGCTGCTGCCGCGGGCCAGGCATGGAATTGGACACCCAATTATCACACGACACCGAATCATCAGTTTCTCGGGGACGTCGACTCGCCGCATGCCGCTCATCATGCCGCTGCTGCCCATCAGATGTACTATAATCCGCATCACATGTTCCATTCCGCTGCAGCGGCCAGTGCCGGCGAGTGGCACTCACCGGCCTCCAGTTCGGCTGCTGGTGATAATTTTGGCCAGAATGTTGTACCCACATCGGCGCACCAGTTGATGCATCAGCATCATGCACATCACATCAACAGCGGGCTGCCGAGCGGCGGCTCTAGCAGCTCAGCCAGCTCGGGCAGCAGTAGCTCGGCGCCGGTTGTTGGTGGTCCCACCGCCGGTGGCACCCAGCTGAACGAGACGAATGGCAGCATGGGAGCCGACCAAGTTCAACAACAGCAGCAACAACAGCAGCAGCAGCAACAGCACATTGCCGAGGGCTTGCCATCGCCGCCGATTACCGTTTCGGGCAGTGAAATATCGAGTCCGGGTGCGCCTACGTCCGCCTCGTCGCCGCATCACTTGACACACCATCTGACGGCAGCGGGCAGTGGCAATAATAACAACAACAGCCCTTCAACGCACAACAACAATAATAACAACAACTCTGTGGCGAACAACAATCACCGCACATCGCCAGCCAAGGCTCAGTACTACGATTGGATGAAGAAGCCCTCGTATCCAGCGCAACCGCAACCAGGTAAGATTCATTTATCTCAAAATATACACTAGAATAGGCTTTAAGCTTTGTAAATTTTATAATTTTGTTTTGGGTGAATGTAGTCACCTCTCTGGGTTTATCCCCGAGCACAGTCCCTGCTTTGTCTGATCAACTCGTGCTGTTCGCGCTTCAAAAACAAAAAATCGAATAACCAAGAAACCATAACTTTATAGCTAACAATAAGCAATTTGCTGCGTCCATCGTTCCGAGGGCCATTAGCTCATAAAAATCAAATGTTTGTCTTCATTTTACGGCCCTGGAGCTAAAGAGCAGCAGAGCTGGAGCTCGAACTGGCATGCCGCCTTGATTTATGTACATGTATGTATGCATGTGTGTACCAGGCTCAGTCCGTAACTTGACGACTATGTTGACTAATTTTGTATCGTAAATCAATTTTACTATAAAACGAAGTATTCAATGGGGTCGATCAATTCTCCGGTTTCTAATGAAAAATGCAAATAGTCCGTTGATGCGGCTGCTCTCACAGCAATTAGCGGCACGAGAAGTGTTTCTGCAATCTGAACTCAAAATGCAGCGATGCGATTTGCTTGAGTTCATTGTTTTACTTCAACCCTGGCAATTCACTTGGTATCTAAGCCTCACTCTCTCTCTCCCGCTCTCATCACGCCAGGCAACTGTCAAAACCTCAAGGCTTTGTGCATTGCTGCCATCTTGTGGTTTGCGCTCTTGTCACACTTTTGTTTTTCTGTAAACTCCTCTCTTTGCTCTTGCTGACAATAACAGCAGCAACAACACTGAGTTAACATGCAGGCAAGATGTAAATGTCAATGCACGCATACATATGCAAACATGCGTAAATACTCGCGGTTTAATGCGTCGACAAGCAAATACACTCACTCACACACACTAAAACACGTGCGCAACGCAAGCAGCCGCTCACAATTTATGACCCGAGCGTTTCAACTTGACGACGTTCGATATCGACGACGATATCCATTAAGCCTATAAAATCTGTTGGTATGCAATTAACGTTTATTGCCCTGCCGTGGCCGCGCTCGATTGTTATTGATTTTAATCCTTCGACGGGTCAAGACGACAAATTAAGATTATGCACTTTATTTATTATTCGTATAAATAATAATAAAACATTTGACCGACTTGCGGTTTGGCGCCAACTGAGCAAGTATGTATGGAATGTAGAGTACAACTAGTCGGTGATTCCTTGCTTTGATTACGTTCTGTGGGCTGTACGTCTTCGTGTACGTGTCAATGGGATCCACAGCATAGACGTACACCTGTACACACATCTATTGGGTGTGGCAATAAAGTTCTTTAACAATTTGTTATTGTTGTTGTTGTTGCCTTTGTTGCTTGTACTTTTGTTTCAATGGCTGTGGCGGCGGGTTTTCGCGATTAGATTAGCGTGCAAGGCAAAACGGGAAGTGGGAGGGGACATCATGGGAGGCGTGCCGAGGGGTCCGATAGACGTCTGCAGAATGGGCCAGCTTTGTGAAATAAACGGCCGCCTGTCGAACCGGGGTTTCTAAGTTGCTCCAATAATTTTCTATATATATTTTTTTTGGTTGTTATGAATATCGAAACGTGTGCGTTATCTTTAGCCCATGCCCGATAAGAATACCGCCCTGCGTATTGATTAAAACAATATAGCCAATAAACTAATAAAAATTAGTATTACTTCCAATAAAAACTAAATAGCGACATTTATGGCCAAATCTTTGCAATCATTATTAACAAAAAAAAAAGAAGGAAGATAATTATTACGCCCAGAAAGAAATAAACTTGAATTTGCCTTTCATAGTTTGGATTCCGTATGGTTTTGAAACTGAGCAGGAACAGAGGAGCCAATTAAGCAGATAGTATTCTATGCCCGTGGATCAGGGGTACGATCGGATGGGTTCAAAATGTCATTATGTTTCGTCAGGCAAGGGCATAAAACTTAATGCCACATGACACATTGTGATTTAATGTGTCAATAGGCACAAAATTTATATACCATACATACATGGTATACGGAGAGAGAGAAGGAGAACTATCTACAGTCTTTGTAGCATATATTTCTGTTACCCCAATGTGTCTGCCCCCGAAAGCAACTGCAAGTTGACAGAAATTATGATACTCCATACACATATCGATAAATATATATATATACATATGTGCATTTGTGTGCGTAACAGTGCTGTCAACTGCCGCATACAAAAAATATACTCTAACTCGAAATAAGCTTTTTCTAAGCAGAAAACTAAAATACTCAAATTTATAGCTTATATGCATATGAAATTGCATACGAAGTTAAAATCGATTATACATCTACAAAATTATTTCTCTTTTCGATACTAGCTTTTTTTTTTGGTTGCACTAAACTTGGCAACACTATTCTTCCTGTCAGTGTAGCCCCACCGTCTACATGTATGTTAGATATAGCCTTTGTACGCCCTATTCGTGCGTTCGTTGTGTGTTGTTATTTGAGGCATGATAAGCCATTAAAAATGGCCACTAGGTGCTGGAGTCAGAGCTCGACTCGTTCGGTCCGATGTCGCCGTCGATCGTTATCAGTGCTATCAATATTTGGTTTTTGTGTGCCGTCAGCCTGCGATAGCCGTCCATACCATAGCTCGACCTACCTCCCTCTCTCTCTCTATCTCCTCGGGCTGGGGCATGTGTCAAAATGAAGTCTGCTGTTGATTAGCCCAGTTCATCATCTATCCGGGCATAGCGACATTACGTCTGATTGACATGCCAGGATTAGCACAGTCTCTCACAGAAACAGTCACACACACCCCACTCGCACACACCAACACTCGCACACAGACACACACTCTATTTGGGGCCTGGGACACGATTCATTTACTTTGGACTTAGCTGTACAAATAGAGTGTTTGTGTATGCCCTGGTATTTGTATTGGCATTGATATTGGTAATAACTAAAATTCGTTTTGCTGGTAAGTAGGTGGAAAGCCCTACTCATACAATATACACATGTACCAGCACAGCTATAAGGTGATCAATGTCTGTTTCTCCCTCTCTCCCATACTAAATTTTTTATTTTTGTTTTGGGTTGGTTTGTACGGCAAGGCGCCTGGGATTTGTAGGAAGTCTATGATAAATCATAGTAGCGTAATTTCTAAATATAGAGCATATATCATTGATGAGGTCTAGTAAGAAACAAAAATCCTATCATGCATTATACTGTTTCATCCTCAACGCACTTTCTATCCAAACTGGGCAAATCTTGATTATCATGGACTTTTCCCCAGTGTGTGCTTATCAGCTAATCGTACGAACGAAAACAATTCTAAAATTAAAATCGTATGTGACTGTCGAGAATCATTTCCTTTCTTTCCATCATAAACCAAAATGCCCAAAAGTGCTCAGTACAAGTCTCGCCCAGTAAAGTCTTGCTAACGACATTGAAATCCGATTGTCAATCAAAATTGCTTATAGAAAACAAAATTTCAGCACTTTATACATGATAATTCCACTGATTGACTGATTGATCGATGGAGAGTGGGACGAAGCAGACAGACAAACAAAACGTGTCAAGCTTATTGCGTACACGTTTTTTGCTTTAGGGGACATTTTTGCAGGTTCTGTCTATTCCGCTCTGTGCCCTGTTTATGGCCAAGATTTGCACCGTCCAGTCCAGCTGGTGGGGTGGGGGTATCATAGAGCTCATTTACTACCATATATTATAGTCGTATTGTGGGCGCAATGCCCGTTAATCGCTTAACAATACAATAAAGTAGCAATAATTATAAAAAACTAAATTAAATGTTTCACAAAATCGTACTGTGAATATACGCGTCGTATATATAGTTGGTATATGCCCGAACCATAACAATGAATATTATTGTATATGGTAGCAATATTCTGATTTTTATGCCACTTTAATTATGATGATGATTATTAGCGTGTTGAGATTTGTTTTGTTTTCTTTTTGTGATTTGAGGCTCGTTTAATTTGCCATTAAGAAACGGGTGCTTCCTATCCATAATCTGGGTGGTGGGGGGTGGTGTGTGTGTGGTGGTGACAAAACTCTGCAGCTGCATCTCGCGACACTGCAATTGTTTGCACTATTTGTTGGCCTCAAAGATTATTCAAATATTGTTGCACGTTGACCCGACGAGTTTAACCTACTCAGATAAGAACGAGAAGAAATTTATAGTTCACACCGAGCCAAGGAATACACTCTCACACACACACCTGCAGAGAGGAAGAGCGAAAATTTATTGCATTCTATTTTGTTTAATATTTTTATGAAGCGCAAATTATCAATAATGTGTTGGCTGCTGGCTTATTATACTTATACCAAGGGTGTTGGGTAAACATATAGTTTTATGCGTCGATCGAAGAATGATCGATGGCTCTACAGGTTGATAAGATCATCAAATATTATAATTAAAAATATTTCAACTAAACGAAATTTTAACCAGAGTTTTGAGAAATTGCGATCTACAGAAAGCAACTATTCTATAATAGCTCAACGGGATTTTAGAATAGATTTTATCTTTTTACTGTTTTCATGACCATAACTTAACTCTAATCTACTAACAAACCATCCGCAGAGCTATGCAGCACACCCAATTTAGATGACTTTACCGATATACTGGAAGCAGGTGGTACGATTCCAATATCATTCTTAGCATATCTGAATTAGAATTTTCCTTTATTTCTCTTTCTCTAAATTTTTTTTATTTTCTTTGTTCGTGTTGATGTTGTTGTTGCTGTTTTTTTCTTTTTCTTCGGCTTGCATGTGCCGCTCATAATTAAGCTCAAGTCGTATATCGTATCGTACTATATACATGCATATATCTTATATATGATTGTAAATGTTTATTGCATGCCCCGTCAGCTTCGCATTCGATATAATTAACGTAAATTTGAAAATAATTTTTGCCCGGGACCGAGAATTTATGGCTTTAATGGCGGACTTGGCTTGCTTGGACTTGGAATTGAAATTGGAGGGAGTAGCTGGCAGTCAAATTCTCTGTGCCAGCAGCCATTTTCTATGTGCCGCGGCGCCACTCCCCTCGAGCCACACGGTCGGTGTGGCATCATAAACGACGTGGCCCGCAACTGCCAATGGCGTGTTAGCCACATCCAAGCCACATTATAGCCATGGCCACATTTCACAACACATCATCCTCTTGCGGCTCCTTCGCTCGGCAGGCTTGCGTGCCGCATTTGGCTGTGGCACGTACGGAAATGCGGCATTTCGTTTGTGTCCGCGTTGCACGCGATCTGATAATGTTTTTTTTCCTGCTTTTTTCTACTTTTTGGCATTTATAATGCTGCATGCCAGGGTGCGGCTTGACTCCGCCAAGCAGGAGGGAGAGACGAAGGGGTGTTGTTTGGAGGCGTGTTGCCGTTGCCTTTGCATATGCATGCGGGCACACACTCGTAAAGCGCTGCCACGTCGCATGTTTCCACTTTGATGTACGCCATTTTGAATTTTTCTCTCCCGCGTAAGTGTCTACTTCTGTGTGTGTGAGTCAGCGAAAGAGTTATTTATTGTTTCCCCATAGCATTTTTATGGAAATTATACAGCTGATCTAATTTTCTAGACGAAACAACAATGAGGGGAAAAAAAGATCCATTAGATACGGCCTTAATTAATTTTCAACTTTACCGACGGCTTATTAAATTTACTAAAGTAGCTGTCAGTTTGGAGCTCTATTAGATAAAACATAAATATTTTTATTATAGTCAAATATTATTAATAATATGTTTTAAAATAGATAGTTTGGTCTTTAAGATATTTTTGTATACAACTAAGTGTTGTACTTAATTACTGTATTTCAAGCTATGTGACATCTATAGAGTTCCCCATATGAGAACATAAATTCCACTCCACATTGATTTACACCCTTTTTTTGCCTAAAGGACTTTCCGCAAAGGTTGTAAATAAAGCCCATCCGAGCTAAGTGGGATGCAAAAGCAGCAACAAGAGAAATGTTTCTGCGAAAAGGAGGAAAAATAAAATAAACGTCAAATCGAATCAAATGATTTTATGATGTAATTTGAGCTAATATTTACGATATAACAGCATCTAAAACAGCAGCAAAATGCCAAATAAATGTTATTGTTATATTGTCGCTTGGGTGGTGAGTTGCCCAGTAGCAGCTATTGTTGTTGTTGTTGCTGTCTCTTCTCTACACATTTATGATGCCATCGACCCGCTCCCCGTCTCACCACTCTTTGTCCGTTTTAGCAAAAAAAAAAACAAAAGCAAAAGCGCAAAAATTTCGCTCAACTTTAAGCCAAAGCGAGCGGCAGCAGAACAAATTGTTCAGTGTTGAAAAGTCAAGTGTGTGCAAAGTCAAGTGAGAGGAATGTTGTGAGAGCAAAGACAAGTAAAAGGAATTTAGTAAGAGAGAGCGAGTCAAGTGGTGGGGAGGCTAAGCCAGTGTTGTGCTTTGTCCCAGGGGTGCAATAATAGAAATTGCTGCTGAGAGCGTATGAGAATCGGGAGAGAGGGGTGAGAGCACAAAGGGAGTGAAGCTGCGGCTGACCCAGACAGAAGCTTTAATTTCGTAGTTTACATAGCGGGCAAACGTGCGGGCGTGTAAGCGAGAGAGCAACAGAAAAGTGTGTGCCCACTAGTAGCAGGTAACAAATGTTTCCCAATAGATTTGACGCGCTCTTGTGGTCTGTTCCTGTTTATTTTGTCATCATGTTGTGCACACTGCCCGCAAACAGAAGATAAAGATGTTACCGAGATAGATTCGACTCGGTACACTCGGTATGCAAGTGACAAATTAACGCACCGCGGGGCAGCCCACATTAACACGCTGTCAGCTGTGGCCAACCACCGACCGTGTTGTCAACAGTTATAACTGTAACTTGAAGTGTCCTTGGGCCTTGTGATTTGCCCGCTGGGAAATGGGAACATAATTGCCGCAATCATCATACTTCCCGTATCCGTTTCCGCATGTCCGATTCACATTCTACTTGAGGTTTTCCAACAGCTGTCTAAGCAATCAGCGTGTCGCGTCGCGATACTCCATATTTATTCATACTCATAATTTATAGTCTAAATTGTCGATTGTCTTTCGCGCGACAGAGTCATTTATGGTTTAACTTCTGCTGCTCCAATTGTGTCTCAGTTAAATGCGAAAGGAAAACAATCAACTTTATTTATATGCATTCAAACAAACATACCTATGACTATATATTACATAATCGCATAGGCTTTAAAATCTTAAAGCCCGGCAACTATTGGCATTTGCTGTTTACACGCCCGTTTCCTTTGTCGGCACGATACACAGCTAAAGATAGAGATACATTTACTCAGATACAGATACAGATACCCATAAAGCATTCGAACCGATTGTGAATTATTACACTGAGATATATTATTGATAAGGTCAGGGACAACAGGAGCAAGTGCCACATTTATTTTGAAAAGGTTTATGAATGCGACTGAAAGTCATTTATAGCGAATAAGGCATGAATGAAGTGCAAAGATTGCCACATAGAGTACTAATGTATTTGCGGGTACAAAGGGCGAAATCGTAAATTAATTGATACAGTTAGTAAATGGACTTTTGCGGAAATGATAGTTAATACAGATTTTTACAGTTCTTCAGATTGCACTGCAATATATGTATACGTATTTCTCGCAGTGTGCTGTATCTCTGAATGAACATGCGATTATTATTATTCACAACTCCACACATGTGTATTGCACTCGATGGGCGACAAACAACCATTAAAGCTTATCGCAGAAGTCTCTGCAAAGCCTGGCAACTTCAATTCTACAGAACGAGGCAACACTGTGAGCTGTAAAACTTTCACAACTTCGACGCGGAGTCTCGCAGTTCCTCGGAGTTCCTCGCTGTTGATATAGACCTCAACGAGGATTAGGTAGTGCGTGCATTCGAAGCTATTTGAACTATGCCGCCAACCCTATGCGTATGCCATTGATAGCACAACTATCGTACATTAATAATATCAACAATAGTTACTACGATATGTAATCCATCATTACGGTCGTGGATACACGAGCTATATGATCCATTTCGACTGCATTTCAACTTTCAATTACAAATCCGTGGCCGCAGAGAGTAACCCCTCAATGCATGTGTATTTATATAAATTACCGTTACCCTGCCTACCAAGTACTCACGGTGACAAAGCCATAAAAAAATGTCACACCTTTTTTCCACAAAAATAACAAGATAGACACCACGACGAGCATTTTATTTAATTGTGTATAAAATATATTTATACTTTTAAGACCGTAAGCCCGAACATGCGTGATGTATAATGGAATAATAAGTTTATAAAAATATTATGTTTGTTTTTTGTTTTTTAGAATAAAAAGTTAATCTTTAGTAACACAATGACTAGAGATTTTCTGTGTTTTATATATAGAATATGTATTTTTTCGGGGTTTTCGACTATTTGACTTATGAATTGCGTATCTTATCGTAAGATGCGAGATCTGTTGAGATCTGCGTCTGATACAGAGACTGAGACTGTTGTCTGTTTGTCTAGAACTCAGTTAGACAACGTTACTTGGTCCACATAGTCAGGGGGGAAGCGAGGGAGAAGTGTGCGTATTTATTTTGTGTGCAGATAATAAAACACTCAGTACTCGGGTTAGTAACTTTATAGTTTTATATATGGTATACACAATTTATTGGATTATGGTTATGGCCGTGAAGGTCAGATAGAACCTGGCACCAGTGTTCCAGTTTTCAGTACGGAACGTACGGGTTCCGTTTCTGTTTATGCAGCGTGTTCAGGTGTGAGAAAATTGTACCGAAAGTGCCAACAGATAAAGAGTGTTGCAGAGATTATGTATACTGGAGCATCCAGCTAGGAAACTCTACTCTGGAAGTCCTAATGATTTTAGAGGGGATTTGATAATATAGTACCATAATAAATTCGACGAAATTTAAACTAGAACAATGTCAGGGTTTTATAATATTAAAACATTTATAAATCTATGGAATATTCTATTATTTGCCGTCGAAAATATTCCCGCTAAATGTTTTCGTGCAATTACGAAATATAACAAATGGTATAGGATTTGAAAATAATATCATTGTAGCTGTGTGTTCCGCCAATTTACACAGGCAAATCCCAGTCTGTTTTCAATTTGTCTCAAATATTTGTGAACTTCCCCCTGCGAATCTAAAGTCTAGTCAAATAGTGCGCGAGAGTTATCAGCGTTAGTTAGTTAGCTAGAATTATGGCTTCCACAACGGCCCATTATCCCCCATTCAACCATTATCAGAGCCCGCTCGGCGTGAGCCATCCATACACGCGCAAGCCAAAAGTGACGGAGTCGAGAACTCTTTCGAAATCGTCCCCACTAAAATTGCAACCAGAATGAAAATTCGAGATTTATTATAATGAGAAGAGCAGGAGACGACGCGATGTACGACTATGTAGATTAAGTATTGTGTAGACTTAGATGAGAGGGAACAAATGAATATAAAGCCTCATAGCTTTAGCTTTTTTATGCCACGATTGCCACATTTGACTATGCAAACACTCGACCATGACGGCGATGAAGACGAAGACGATGAAGACGAAGCAATAAATTCACGTCTAAACAAAAGTGTAAAAAATAAATACGAGTGCGAGAGCGACTGAGATAAGGGCAACGAAAAAAATAACCGGGTTTCTGAGGTCTGAAGTCACACGTTTCCCCCCCGAAAATAATAATCGTATGATATATGAGTTAGTTTCATCTATGAATCAATTGAAAAACTTTGATTCCAATGGATTCTGATAATCGCACTGCATACAACAACTGTGCTCTTCCAAACCATCATCGTATCATATATCATGGTAGGTGTAGCGCACTCTTAAGGTCTTTAACACCTACACTACTTGCGCTTCTTCTGGCCTCTGGCACTGGCTATGGCTCTGTCTCTGTCTCGGGGCCTGGGACTGCTTGAACTTATCATCTGTGAAAATATTTGTATGTTTGCCTTGTTGTTTGCTCGATTTTAATTGTGGTTTACGTACGGAGTGCTACAAGGAGAATTAGAGCAAAATCCTAACCC
The DNA here is from genome assembly GCA_018151445.1 of Zaprionus inermis. Taxonomy (NCBI): domain Eukaryota; kingdom Metazoa; phylum Arthropoda; class Insecta; order Diptera; family Drosophilidae; genus Zaprionus; species Zaprionus inermis. The sequence continues at coordinate 3,922,485 of JAECXD010000555.1, forward strand.
AAAAAAAAAAACATAAAAAGAAAAAATAAAAGTAAAATGTTTGCATTACGTTTTCTTGTGATAGTCGGCAAGAGCGAGCAGGCAAGAGAGAAACTCTGAAGTGTGCGTGTGTTTATCACGTAGTCCCACCGTGCTGGCATGACATGATCCCGTGGCCTTTTTCATACCTCGTCTCAAAATGGTTTGTCATCTATTTGAATTTTGATTGACAAATTGCGCAGCGCCACGGCAGGGCGCCATTTGGCCGGGTCGACGCTTAGCTTGCTCAAAAAGGTGTCTGGGGCGGCGCCCCCCACAAAAAAACAAAAAAATTCAAGCTACAGCATCAGGTGACATCAGTTGTGGATCGCGACAACGTCGCACAATTTCCTTCTTTATGGCCCTATCTTAATTCAAATATTGTCGGCTGCTCTGGCGGCACGATGATGATGGAGACGATGCTGATGGGCGCCTGAGTTGATGTAGATGTTTATCCAGTCACTCATACGTTCCGACAAGGCTGCACACGACCGATTAAATAATTCTGAAATAATTTTCAAATTAATGAAGAATATATCTTAACGGATTTTGGCATGTGTTTACTTTTACTTCGCCTAAGCATACTCGTGTAATATATATATATATATATGTATCTTATAATAGTTTTTCAACCTTTAAGCATGCTCTATAAGCTGTAGATACCAACTATTTATACAAAACTAACCGAAATCTTTTGCTTTTCCCTTCTGCTTACAGGCAAAACTCGCACCAAGGACAAGTATCGCGTAGTCTACACAGATTTCCAGCGTCTAGAGTTAGAAAAAGAGTATTGCACATCACGGTACATCACCATACGCCGCAAGAGCGAGCTGGCGCAATCGTTGTCGCTGTCCGAGCGTCAGGTGAAGATCTGGTTCCAGAATCGACGTGCAAAGGAGCGTAAACAGAACAAAAAGGGCAGCGATCCGAATGTAATGGGCGGCGTGCAGCATACGGACTACAGTCAGCTGCTTGATGCTAAGACCAAGCTGGAGCCGGGATTGCACTTGCAGCACACATTGCACTCGATGAATCCCATGGCCGCCATGAATATACCCGCCATGCGATTGCATCCACATTTGGCCGCCCACAGTCACTCGCTGGCAGCGGCGGCGGCGCATTCGCATCAGCTGCAGCATAGCGCGCAAATGTCTGCCGCTGCGGTGGGTGTGGGCACGCTCTCGATGTGACATGACTATGGAGACGAAGCTACTAGCGGCTATGGCAACCACATAAGCGGCGGCGGCAGCAGCACAGCAGAAGGAGGAGCAGGCGTGGGCGGCAGCTACGTGCTCGAGCAGCATCCACAGCAGCTGGAGAGTAGCGCAGGCTTTGCAACATGTCCTAGTGATCTGGCGGTGGATATGGCTTAGGGAGAGGCAGCGTTTGAACAGCAGTCAGACTGTATTGTTTTTTCTTGCAGTGTAGCCTGCGACAGCGGCGCCTTTGAATATTGCACGTTGTTAATTTTTGTGATTGTATATTCGTGGCGTTCTCACGTTGTCCAGGCTGCACCCGAATCCCTGTCCCACCCAACAGCACCAGAAAAAAGAGATAAGAGCAACACAAACCCACAGATACAGAATGAATGTAAAGATTATGTTTTATTTTTTAAATACTATATTTAATTTGTAACTCTTACTCTGTCCCCCTTGTATTATGTTTGTTTTTTGTTCTAGGATAATGTTTAAATGTTTAAACCGTAATCACAGTAAGCGATTTGATTAGTTAGGATCGGATAGACAGACAGATATAGATACCCTACATACATATATAAACTAGCGCCTAAGTGAAAATGCAAACTATCAAAAGAGAATTCAATTTACATAGATACTACGCTACATGAATGATTTGTATAGCCGTCCTCGACTTATTCCTTTAAAAGAAACACTTGCATGTATGAATTACATGTATATTTAGCAAAAATCAAACTATAAACTTTGGTGCAATTTAAAAGAACACACACATATCCAGAACACACTCACATTGATACACAGCGAGACATACACCTACACACCTGTAAATATGTATTCACAAAAAAACAATTGAACGTTTATTACGTTAATGCTGTAATAAAAATTAGTTAGTTAGTTTCTAGAGTAATTTGAATTTACATACAATAAAGCAACACTATTTGCAACAAATAACATAATTAAAACTATATATTACGGTTGCCTATTACATATCAAAAGAAAATAAAAATTGCATTGAGCACACATGCATGTCTTTTTATGTCTTTAGTTAAATTAAATGGCTACAATTAATTTATGTAAAAATCATCCATGTGCTATTTGAATTAAAAATAAAATACAACAAAAAAATACCCAGAAAAAATACTCGATTTATTTGCATTTTTTGGTGGTTAATTTGTACGTAAATACCGCATCGATAACAGCGGCAGCAGCTGATACGCTCCACCTACGTTGAAGAAGTATGACAGCAGAACAGAGCTGTCAATTGGATTTCATTTTGCTTTGTCAACGCCTTCTTCGCTCATTGACGCCATTGAGGGTGTTTCTCGCTCTTTCGCGGCACTATTGCCTGCTCTGTTGCACCACTTCAAATTGCTGTTTCGGCTTGCTTGTACAGTGCGCTTGAGTGATGCATATAATTAAATTAAATTGAAATGCACAAGTTGCAGATTTTCTTTTTGTGGCAGCAAACAAAAAGAAAAAACAAAATAAATTGAAAACTGCTATAAAGTTAAATTTATGAATTTAAATAACTTACATAAATAAATACGATACAAATACACGCACATAATTTTACTCAACAGTGCTTATGTTAATTAACTGTCAAGCTATTGTGAGCGCAAGTGTCGTATCATTTTTCTTCTGATCGACAAGCTTACATTCTCGTCTCGTACGTCACAAAATCTTAATTTTCATTTCTCGCTTCGATTGATTTACGATATTCACTTTCCGATTTATGGGTGCCTCCAATTAATACATAGTATACGGAACGAATGCCAAGGCAACAGACAACAATCAAAAGAGTCAACTATGACGGGCGAAGAAACAAACAAAAAATGTAAAAGTCCTATACATAAAAGTATAACGAAAGAATTAACATTTTTTTCACAGCAATAAATGCATAAAGTCACATTCACACACACACGCATGCATACATATGCATGAATGTCGATATGGAATAAAATTTATAATCTTTTTGCAGTGGGATGCTGGCCCAGCATTGTCGTCTCACTAATAGAGACATACCGAAAACAGCTTGACAGGAGAGTGCGATCCAATCCGGGGAGAAGATCAGACCAGAAGACCCCTCACTTGAATTCGAGCTAACTGGAAAAGTTCGAATTTCGAGCGTACGTATCCATACGTTAGTTTTTGGTCAGCCATAAACTTTTATGGCATACTGGGCGACAATGGCGAGCAGCTGTAAGGCAGAAGTTACGATGATTGGACGATGCCCGACAGTATCGGCATTTCTAGGGGTCGATCAGGCCTGGTCAGGCCTGACTCTTCGACAATCCTCTGGGTGCCAATTAAGACAGCAACGGCAACAGCAGCCGCCATATCGTAAAACTTTTTCCGTTCGTGAGCGATCTGAAAAAGATCATTCCTACATTTTATGGCAGTCAGCTGAGACGGGAATTTGGATTGGGGTAAACCGGGAAGGGGGCTGCATTCACAAGAAAAACGACTGTAAATCACTTGGCAATGCATCCGCCTAGCTTGCTTTTTATCCATTTTTGAGGATGTCAATTTTCTCACAAAATGGCGCACTGCATCGGTTGTGAATTCCCAGTAAATTGTGTGTAATGCAGTAGCTCACCCCAAAAAGTCGGCGAAAGTCAAACATTTTCGGGTGCTCGTCGTATTCGTTCCAGCCGGCCGAGCAAAGGTCGAGCGGGCGCACCAGAAGAGTTATTCAATTTAACTGGAATATACCGAAAATCGCCATGGCCAAATGCAAACACGCCGCCGCGCAGCAATGCAATCTCGTTGTTGGCTGTCCCTTTCCCACATGCATGCATCTGCGCTTGCCTGTGTACCGTTCTTCTTCTTCGTCTCTTTAATTTATATTTTTTTAGCATGTAGGTGTGAAAATGTAGCGCACACTTCCTTTATCGGTGTACGGCTTGTTTGCTTAGTTGTTTCGGGGTTTTTTTGCATTTGCTTACATAAAAGTCAAAATATTTTGGGTTCCACAGGAATCAGCAGCAGCCGCAACAACAACAACAGCGCAACAACGACATCCACACGCGTGAGTGAGTAACAAAACGTTTCGTTTGGCCAATCTACAATTGGATTCGGCTGGGCTCAAGTTCGAAATCTGGACAGGTTGTATATTTTGCCCAGCCTGGACATTTCCGATTTTCCTAATCTGCTGCACAATAAATCAACCCGTCTGAGAGCCCCATGTCGGATCGGTTTTCTTGCGCCGGTGGTACTTGAGCGATCCAACGACACCATAATTCCGCTCTACCTATAAACATATACACATAAGTATATAGTTGAGCTCTAAACAACATGAACTGCGAATATTATTGTTACAAAACAGAGTGGAGTATTCATCTGTCAATATTAAATATACTGTTTGTATATACATATGTATTTTTTCCTAATTAAAAAGCAACACCCACACCACAATCACATGACAGTCGACTCTAATCAGTTTTTCAGGTGTGATATTAAATTCAAATGCAAAATATGTTCACAACCCTTTTCGGGGGAATGAAAGAAATGAGCTAAAGGAAAAGATCTTTGGCCAGACATTATCTACAGGCATGATCGAGGTACAAACACAGCAAAAGCATAGGAAATATGTATGTGCATACACATTTGTACATATTTGTTTCTTCACGCGGCTGACGCCCATTGTCTTGGAAGACTTTATCCGGTTTCTATTTGCTTGATTCAAGTTCAGATCCGAGAGGAGCGCACAGTTTGTGGTTTTTGTGCGGGAGTTTGATTAACACAATTTAGTGTGCATAAGTGTGTGTATGCGAGTTTTGTGTTTATGGAAATTAAGCAACAAGTTTTATTAGTAACCATGCACTAATTAAACTCCGTCCGACGCTGTTGAGTGAGTGAGTTGTCACAGAGATCACACAAAAACAACAAAATAACTAAGATTGAAACCGAATTGGCTGCTCTGTGGAGCAGAGTGTCATAAAAACCGCTAAAAGGTGTGGGCGATTTCACAAAAACAGAAAAAAAACAAATAAACAACAACATTGTGTCGTTGTACGCGATTGATTTGTTTATTGAATTGATTAGAGTGCGCCCGGTTGACTGTGTCGAGCACGAGATTCCAAAATATATGTGATAGACAAAATTTTAATTAATCATAGTGCGCCATGATTGTGTTGACTTGGCTTTTGGGCTTGGCTTTATAATTAAAATTTTGTATTATTTTGAACTCCAAGAATATCTGTTAGCTAAAACAATACAGTATAATTTTCATATATATACATTTTTTACAAATTTGAAAAGTAAAGGTGTACGACAAAAGCTGACCGCTACAGTAACTTATTGTAAATGCGTATCGATAGCAAACTTATCGTTGTTGCGCGCATAGTTGCCACATAGTCAAAAACACATTGCCAAAAAATACCTAAAAAATCACGCGCAGCCAACTTCAAGTCAAACCGAATTGTGTTTTGTCATTGTAAACTGTTTTATATTGAAACTCCTGAAATTTATTAAATATATTCTCAAAAAATGGTAAGAAATTATGAAATAATTAATCCGAAGGCAGTTAACTATGTGTGCATTTGCGTAGGACCAACAATCCCTAAAAGTTCGCCCAACAGACGTGCCCGTCCTGTGCGCATCCGGCAAAGCTGCCCTACCCACAGAACCCAATTGTTTAAGTCAGTTGGCACACATTCACCGTCTGCGGGATTCGGAATTAAGCTATAATGAACACAAATACAATATCAATATGCAGATGTTGAGGAACCGCGAGGGCCTGTGTGCGCCTCTGCGATTGGGCATGGATCGCTTTGCCGCCCGTCAAGTCGGTCGTTTGCCGTTTTTGCCGTCCAGGTAAGTAACAGCAACAGATACATATTAGTTGAAAAAACCATTAATATTTATGCACACGTGCATTTTAGCAACATAATGGACGATGTGCTGACTGGACGCTGTGATGAGCTCTCCTTCGAGGACTTCATGAATCCTCCCGAGTACAATGAGCACTTGCGTCAGCCCCATTCCGTCGTGGAGAAATCCTTGGGCATTTACCTCTAGATGAATAAATTGTACACACATTCATATGCTACCACTCCGAGATCATGCATATAAAATAAAGAATCCGAAACTAAAAATTATTTTGAGCCAAATGCGCATTTATTTGTCATTAACATTTTGCTATTTATCGCACAAACAATACATTTTGCAGACCTAATGAAATATATTGGCAGAGCTTGATTTGTAAAAATAAGAATTGATGATTGTACTCGAGAGATTCATTACATGATATACATATATATATATAGGTAAATGATATGCATACAAAAAGTTGTATATAAAATTATAGCTGCAGAGCATCAAGAAATGCAAAAAGAATCGTTATAATTATAAATAAAGTAGGGACGTACAATTAAAACAGCTTGCGAATGGACGAACTCGTTTCATACAATAACATTACGCTTATCCTTAAGGAAATCAATTTAAAAAAAGCGGAGGGCAATTAAAAATTATACAATATTGCATAAGTTGCATAAGTTGATTTTTAGATATTTCGTTTGTGATGAATACAATAGATACTTTAGAGACAGAAGAGTAGAAATAACGTTTGCAATCGTGTAGCGTCCTGTTTAATAAATCCAATTTACGGGCACCCATTGCTCCTCGTGACTCATCTGATCCAACGTCTCCACGACCTGACGGAACGTTTCATCAAAATCTTCGTTTACAATAACCATATCAAAGTATTTTTCGTATTTTCGTTGCACAAAGCTACTCTCCTCTACTGTGGAAATGAGATCGTCATCCTGTGAATAATAGTAATAATTCGCAGATGTGTTAAGCAAGGTCTGTGTGTTCAAGCAGATATCGAGCAGGGCAACTAAGGTGGCCTAGTGCGTGCACGACATGACGATGATACACAATATGCATCAACTATAGCTCGTTAAGTCGTTTGCCGATAATTACCTCATAGAGCGATGCTAACGACTCGAGCGTGCGTGCGCGCCTTGAGCTAAAGCGTATGGAACTTTGACGATCGAACTGCAATAGGATCGGCAGAAGATAGGTTGATTACATTAGCGGGTTTTAGTCTACACACATTACAATTATATTAACATACAGATAGATTTCTATTGGAGCCGGTGGCGCGACGATCGGCATAGATCGTTTTGAGCTGTTCCATGCCGGGCGCAGCAATGAATATGACAAATGGCATCAGTTCCTGGCTATTGTGCAGTATCTTCAGAGCATTTGGTGCACAATCCAGAATGCACATGCGACCGCTGTTAATGACATCCTTAATGGACTGTAAATGTGTACCATAGAGATTGCCATTATGTTCGCCATATTCGAGAAACTCGTTCTGCTTGATTGCCTCATCCATTTCCTCGCGATCCATAAACCAATAACTAACGCCATTCTCCTCCAAGGCCCGCTTGGGACGACTGGTATCTGTGCAAAGAATTTGTCATTAAAGGTATTCAATTCAATCAAAGAATTCTCTAGTTACGTGGAATAACTGCGCCGAACTTGTCCACATCGCTGTTGATCAAACGATTTTTCAGCGTGCGTCGACCCACACCAGAGACACCAATCAATACCAGAGTTTTCCTGCGGAAGGGAGGCATACGCGTCACTTCCTCGTACAACAACAGTTCCGCCTTGTCGAACTCGCAGTTGGCAACCGAACGGTACATGGTTTTTCGCTTCCTCTTGGATATCTGCTCAAGATACAGTGAGTATTAACTGAATATTCTCTATCCAAGTGGTTTATTTGCCACCTACCCTCGTGCCACAGATGCCAATCTTGTGCACATAGTCCGCCTCGGGCGCTACAAATGCCTTACGACGCTCCTCGAGTTCCTGTGATGGCACCAAACCAATCTTATCCGACTCGGCGGTAATGTTCTTTGCCTGCCACCAGTTGGGGTCCTTTACATTGATGATCTAATAGAAGAAGTGTGTCATGTTTTGTCTCGAATTATTTCAGTTAAAGTTTAACCTGCAGAATGTCGCCCGATTTGAAGGGCAATCCTATATCCCTGCAGGGTAATAGGGTATCCTCCGATGGATTGTATGTGAACAGCGCCCGCATGTAACACTGCATTGATAGAATAGAAGACTTGTTAGAGAAGATCAGAAAAAATTGAGCAGCACAGTCCACATTTTAAAGCCAAACTTGAGACTTACTTACTTTGTTGCAGGTATTTTAGAATTTTGTTAGTGTCTGGGACTAAATTTGATAAACCAAATCAAAGATTGAATAAGTGTTTATAGATTACTTAACTAATATAGTAAACTAGAAGAACAACTAGACAAAAATAAATTTCTTATTTCTACAGGTCCAAAAATTCCATGCAAAAAAGTAGCAAATTCTTTTCTTTTTTTTAAGTTGTAGAAAGCCCAACAAAAGCACACAACTTACCGTTAGTTTCTTGCCCGACTCTAGGTTTGAGATGCCATTCTGTTTTACCTGACCCCCACTGACCGTATATCTACCACTTTTGATCTCTTCATCGACATTGGGTCCGATCTTCAGCGTAAGATTCTCTTTGGCCCGCGAGACCTCCACTTGCAAATCATCTGCGGTACGCACTGGCGTTCCATTAACCTCCAAAATAACATCGCCCACATGTAGCATGCCTTGTTTATCGATCACGCCGCCAGCAAGAATCCGTGCCACCACCAGCTGCTTGTACTCATCGACTTCGACGGTAAGACCCAACGGTTGCTTGGGATCTCGACGCAGACCGACCATTTTGATTGTTTCCACAGGCATTTTGCTATTCAATATGTCTTCGGTAAAGAGGTAACCGCCTAACTGGCGTTGACTTGTTGCCTCTAGTTTTGTAAGGGATCCACCGACAGCTTTCAAACGTTGCTCGTACAGATATCCTATCTCATCGTGAGCACGCAGCAGAGCCTGAAGAGTGAGAGAATGTGAGAGGAAGCTTTCACTCGGCATGAACGTGAGACTTACACGAAAGTGAGGTTGGGCCAAGAGCTTGGCAAGCTCACGCGATTCCAGACGTCTTGAGGGCGAGAATTTGCGTATGATGTCGTCACAGATCGGCTTGTTGTTGAGATGTGCGGGCAAAAAGGCGGGAACGGGCTGCGGTTCCGTTGGATTCAGCTGAGAGTGGAAGTAAGCATAAAATAAAAAGAGACATCAGAGACATGTACACTTAATTAAATTATATCGCTAGCTTAAAGCTCCACTGGGGCGTTGGACAACGTGCCGCCTCATCGTTTTCTCCATCAACATCATCATCATCATCATCTAACTGCCCTAGGTCAAGACATCTCTGCGTCTGCTTAATTGACATTTGTATCAGTTAATTGGTCACTTGCGCATTTTTGGCAGCTACCTCGCAGTCCATATGCCATTTAACCCCTGCGTGAACTTTATGCTATTCTAAATAGCTCGAGTACTGCTTGGGTCACAGAATTGGGTCGTGTGTCGGTGAGTTCGCTATAAATTTGGGTCGATTCGCCTGCCCATTCTCATGTGACTCATGTAACCCTTCGAAAAGTGAATTCTATTCTTTCTCGCTTCAATTGCACTTAATTCTAGTCTTCCGGCGCATTCTTCTCGCTGTGCTGTCTTGCTGAATTTATTTACTTTCGTCGTCCGTTGTCAGCATGCGCCATTCTCTCGGCATTTATTATCGTGTCTCAGCTGCCTCAATTTCCGCCCACTCATGCAATATTTATACACTGGTAAAAGTTTTCATTCTCTCTATCTCTCTCTTCGACATTCTCTCGATTCTGATGACAAACACAATGCAGAAAATTGCACTAGCTATAAAGAAACAATTGAAGTGAAAATTCTACAAGATCTTTTTCTTTTGATCTGATCATATTTGCGATTTTATTTTGTTCTTTGGGTGTAAATAAGCTTAGGTATAATTGGAGGCTTATCTTTGGCAGACAGAAGCCAACTTTGCGCTGTCGCCGAGCAAAGATTATTGTTTATTTATTTACACATTCAGTTTGCTGTCATACAAATATCGTATTTCAACTCTTCCGTGTGAAAAGAAGCCCCACACAGAATTTCCGCTGGGGGCCCTTACTTATGTACACACACGCACACTGGCCCAAGCCCCAACAACTGTTATTGACACTGAGCTTTTCTGTTATTCTTCTTCTTCTTGTTGTTGTTAGCAACGTAAAGGGCTTTCACCTTATACAGCTTGGCTAATACGCTGTCCGTTTGTTGTCATCGTAAAAACACGCACATATTTCAAATTGTGCAAAACAACAACAGCAACAGCAACAATTCAACAACAGGTTATCATTAATTAGGCAAATTGTAATTGCTCACATAATAAGTAACAATGGAGAGTTCGTTATGTCTTCGTACGTGCCAGGGTTAAGAGTGACGACTAAGACTCACGAATTGTTAAGATATTTAACCTAAAAATCAGAATTTTTAAATTGTGTCTCGCTTTTGATTTTATCACAACACACCGCAATTTACATTTAAATAATCGATATTCTTTTAATTTAAGAAGAAAGCACTTTTCGTTTTTCAATTAATTTTTTCACTTTTTGTTTTTTTTGGAGCCACTCCCAAAACGCGCGAGTGAGCGCAGCGTTAAAGCCAAGAAGAGCGGAAAGGTATGAGTATGGGTGTTTGAGTACGTTTGTGTGTGTGTGAGCAAGCCATAGAGCGAGCTTCTGTATGAGCGCGCGCTTGTGTGTGTGTGTGAGCATGCAACACACTCGATTTTGGAAATGCCAAAACACAGTTAAGACGTTACACAATACGATAACCTGGCTAGCGACTACGTCATCAAACTGGCGAGAACACCCGTGCTAACCTGTCTAAAATACGGTTTTGTTATTGACTGCGTAACCAAGGTAGCAAGCACACTGGCAATACAATATAACACTTGCTCTATTTATTGTTTGGCACACATACGAATCAAATAGAGTAAATAATAATTATATACTCAAAGCGTTAATTTCAGATCGAATGGCGTCTTTAAGGTAAATTCAAATAAGCACAACACGATCACACGGGAGAAATAGAGAGAACGGGAGAAAGAGAGTTTAATAAAGCGGCTGAGCACACATAATCAACTGTTGAATATTTACACCGAGCGGTTGCCCCGTTTAAGCCATGCTCAAATGAGCAAGCACACTCACACAGACACACATACGATGGCACACGACGACGCCACAATGCGCACGATACAAAACAGAACCTCACCTTAGCACAGCTCGCAAGTAACTGACTCACATGAAACCCAGTTTAACATACACTGTTGGGTGTGAGCGTCAGTCTGAGCGAACCGCAGAGAGAGAGAGTGAGAAAGAGCGCGCGCTCTAGGGCTAGTAAGTGAGCGAGCTTGCAGGTTAGTTGCTGCTCTTATGTAGATGTGTGTATGTGTGTGTTGCCTACTTACTTACGGCTGCACATTTGTTATGTTTTATTGGCCGCAACGCTACAACTGTACGTCACTGTAAGCGCGCTGTTAGTTAACAGTCGCCGCCTAACAGAGACTCAGCGAAAAGCCGAAGCCACTCTTTGAAGAGCTTTCGTTTTGGGCAGCGGCAGCCGCTGCTGCGTCTGCATTAGTAGGCCAACCACTTTATGCCTCTTGTGCATTTGTTGATTTTGCTTCTGGTCAGGTAACGTAAAGTTTTTGTAATTAACACATGCACATGAATGTGCATGTTTACTCGGAAAATCATTTTAAAACCGGTTTTTTTTTAACGTAAAGCTTCGTTTACACTCTACTTTTTTTTACTTTAGGGCGTAAATGTTGCCGTCTTTTTTGTTGCCTGTTTTTTTTTCTCCGAAACGTTGCGCTTGGAATTCCGAATTCATGGCGACTTTATTAGGTATTTCTGTTTTTCATTTTTCTTATCGGAAAAGTCTCATGACTTGTGGCTTTAATTACTTTCACTCAGCCTTTCTCAACGGCAGCGGGTCAGTGTAATAACACTCTCGTATTACTCTCCTCCATTGACTAGGCGAAAAATGTTGATTCTAATTATCTGCGACACGCGACGTCGCTTTTGATTATTTTTTTTTGGTTTGTTGGCATTTGCGTGTTTTGATGCAGGTTTGCCGCAACAACAACAAATTAAGTTGGTCGTCGTGTTGTTTTCTGTTGATTTTTATAAGCGTGTTTTTATTTTTGCTGATGAGTGGCAAGAAAATCAATAGATTTTCTTTTCAATTTTCATCGTATGACTAATTTATGCAAATGACTTGCTTATTATCTAATGATTTACATAATTCCATCTGCATGCATTAGCGAAGACAACAGTTTTCTGCAAGCAAAGGGGTCAAGTTTAATGTATAAGTAAGCGCAAAAAAATTGCGGTTTTAGCACCATAAAATTATCATGAAAGACTCTTGGCCCATAACGGGCACAATAAAAACAGCCATCAAGTGTTTCGCACTTAATAAGCGAGAACAACCAAGTACAAAAGACAGCGTATTTGCTGCTGTTCCCATGCTTTATAGTCTAGCATCATCATCATTTTCATAGAATAGAGCGCAATCTACGCAAGTGAAAGCTCAGCCCTGACCCTATCTAAAGCAATCGAGCATGAAGTAGTCAAGAAAATGATGTAATAAAGAAAAGCGTAAGCACACACAATACTTGCTCCGCATGCGTATGTGTGTGTCTGTGTGTAGGTTGTGGGTGTGTGTATGGCCCCACATAATCAGCATGCATTTCCATTGATAGGGTAAACAATGATTTCGCTTGTATGCGTGTACTTATTTTCGATAATGGAAATAGGTACATATGTATGTGTGTGTAAAATACATATGTACACGCTTTTCACATTGAACGCGCCCGGCATTGGCAGATGGTATGTTTTCTTTCATACGTATCTTGGGATATGGGTCACAACGCTCTCCAACAGTGTATAGCGGGGTGTCTGCGATTTAATGGATGTACATACATATGAATGATTACGTACCAGAAGCTCCTTGTGCGGCGTTGATGGGTTGCTGAGCAGCAGACCCTTTAGGAAGATTTCATCGGTGTCCGACAGATCGGCCGAATTGCGAAAGGCAGCTGAAAGTAGACGAACAAGGGGCAAGGGTATTAGCAATAAACTATAGAGGGAGAGGCGTGTCAATGATTTAATTGCAACACTAAAAAAGTGCTTAAATTGTTAACTCTGACAATCCACTTGTGATTGGCATGTGCTGCCTAATGAACCGTATTGTTTAACGCTTACCGTTATCGGAGGTGTCATCGTCGCCGTTTTTATTGCTATTGGCCAGCAGCTCCACCTGGTCCTGTCGCGCCCGACGCGAACGTGCACTCCAACGCACCATGTTGGCGCCACAAAGAGAGGTCAAGGAAATTGGTCAATGAGCCAATCAAGTTGACCAAAAGGAAAGGATTGTATGCGAACTGATGTCACGAAGGGAAGTTCACACTCTCACACTGCTAATTTTGGAATGTCTCAGCATATGTTCAAAAGTAATTTGAATAATCACTCGCTTTATTATTATACACATATACGCAAATACACAGAGCAATCATTCCGCCACGAGACAACAACAATAAAACAGATTCACAACAAGTTCAAACAAGATTGGACGCGCACACCAAAAACACAGAAATCCAACACACGCCAGCGGGGCCAGAGAGCGTTTAACTGAAAAGTCTTTTGTTGCATGCTGCTCAAAAAGCTTGGACAAGCTTACTTCAAAACTTTGGCAAGCAACAACAACATTGGAAACACACTAAAAAAAAACGGGTTTTTCTAGCTCTCGATAACGATAGGCAGATTCGAGAAACTGCCTGTCATTTACCGCCTGTTCGCTGTCTGGCAACCTTGGCAGCAACCCTAGAAATTCAGCTCATAGAGATGTTTTTGTGAATTTATCGGTCGGCATGCTCACAAATTTTCATTAAAGAGACCCCAATGAGCCACATAAGTGAACTTACTGACAATTTTTAATTCTGAGAACGAAACATAAATCGCGAACACAAAATGCCGGACGCAGTGCAACAAAGCTTTGTGCGCTCCTTCATTGACTATTTGAAGAAGCAGGTGGATGTCATGTCACCAGATCAGAGTGAAAGCATTGAAGTGGCCATTCAATGCCTGCAAGCCGCATTCGATGTGGGTGACGAGGAGCCAGAACAGATTGCGGCCTCAGCACAGAGTACAACAGCATCAGCTGCTGGCACATCATCCGCAGGTGATGGTACCGCTTCAAGCAGCAGCAGTTCCACTGCGGCCAATATTGTCAATACAAAAAACATTGATATGTTCGAGCTCTTCCAATCGCTGTACATTGAACGCAATCCTGAGTCATTGGCATTAGCCGATGCTATCAAGAATGAGGGAAATCGCCTGATGAAAGAATGTAAATATAATGAGGCATTACTTCAATACAATCGCGCCATCACTTTTGATCCCAAAAATCCGATATTCTACTGTAATCGGGCCGCGGCCCATATTCGTCTGGGTGACAATGATCGTGCCGTAACCGATTGCAAATCGGCGCTTCTATATAATACCAACTATAGCAAGGCGTATTGCCGTCTAGGAGTGGCCTATTCCAATCTGGGAAAATTCAACGAAGCGGAGCAGGCCTATGCCAAGGCCATTGAGCTGGAACCGGACAATGCGGACTATAGAAACAATCTGGAAGTTGTTCGTAACGCTCGCAATCAGCCGCCACAGTTGTCGCACCTGACCGATGGACTCAACGCCATGCTCACCAATCCGACCGTGCGCAATCTATTCAGCAATGCCGAGATCGATCTGGAACAGCTGCAGTCAATGACACAAAATCCCATGGTCATGAACACCATTGGACAGCTTATCACAAATATGGGCGTCGGCGGTGGAGCAGGTACCGGCACCGGGGGCCAGGCATCGCAAGTGCCACCAATGCCGAATGACATGCTGCAACTGTTCCAGAGCTTTGCAACACAGCTGGTCGGCGCCCAGCAACAGCAGCAGGGTGGCGGCAACAATTCCAGCAGTGGTGGTGCCGGCGGGCAGCCTGGCAACCAGCCTCCTCCCAGCATCTAGACGTGTGTGCATCGTCGTCTACATAATTACCCCAAGCATGGCTACACATCCACACACATCTATGGTTTATGCTGATTTGTTGATTTAATGTTACAAAATGGCTTATATACACAATGCATACATATATATATTTTTACTAATAAATAAAAACACTGAAACGGGGTTTCTCTTTCGGGTAATGAATTGCAAAACCTGTTGGAGAGCATGAATGGAAAAGGATAAAAATGATGTATTCAAAATCTATTAAGAATGGTTCAATTAAAATATTGCTATATGAAATTACAATATATACAAGTAAACAATGTTCATATTATGGATCCGGCCGGCATAAAACTCCCACAAGTCATTTTATTTATTCCTTCTTTTCCGATGATATTAATAAATAAAAAAAAAACGATTTTCGGGGTTTCAAGCGAAACCATTTTCATGTTTTCCATTTATTCAAATTCAAAATTCGCATATTTTGTTATTTTTTAGATGTTGCTGTTTGCTGTTGCTACGTTGTACAATTGTTGAGAATAAATGTAAACAGAAAAAGAGATTTAGTTATTCTTGTTCAATAAATGACTTGACAAACTTTCCGTACATGTTTGTAAATCTTGTTAACACGAGATTGCAGATATCTGATCTAAAAGAGGCGATTTCATTATTGTTCTTTGACTGGATTGATGATTATTATGCTTTAGGGAAAGATATTGCAAATTTTTAATATGTTAATGTTTACAAACTATTTTATATATTATTATTATTATGTTAAATGTTACGAGAGCTTGATATTTTTAAACAACGCTCGCGTTAAGAGATGTGATATAATGACATATGTATGTATAAATGGAGCGAGACATTGGTTAAAGATATACAAAAATTTGCAAACATGTTTCACATACGAAGTATGTTTGTGGATATTGATTTTTTTTTTGGTTTGTGTATGTTTTGAAAAATAACAAGATAAAGAAACTGTTATTAGAGCAGCGGCGTTTTGTTGCTCAGTTGAACGCTCTGAAATATATCAAAGGTAAACAGTTACATGGAAAGTTCACTCGATACTCACCCGATTATACTCAGTGGAGCAGCTGTGTTTGTCTGGGTCTGCTGTAACTCGAAAAGTTCTTGTGTTGCGAAGTTTCGTAAGGGAGTTGTGGATCTTATTTTCTTGTTCATCGTTTATTTTATACGCGGAACGTTGATAGAGAATATTCATAATCTCTAATAATTTATCAGTTTGTTGCGGTGTTTTTTGTTTTGTTTAACGACTAGGACAGCAAACATGCAAAAATTGTTGCTCATTGTTAATTGGGATCATTTAATATCTGTTGAAGCGTCGATTCCTAAATCCTCCGCCACCGCCTCCTCCACGTTGACGTTGACGATTGTTGTTGTTTCCATAATTAGGGTTCACTTTGCCGGAGTATTTGCCAGATGGCGGTGAGTAGAATTTCTGTTCATTGGATGGCCGCGATTTCTTATCATGCTGCTGCTCCGGTTCCTGATTACCATTGGCGGGAGCCTTATCGCCGAAGGTGATGGGCGCATGCCGTTTGCCAAGCTTGTTCTATAAGAGGTTTCAAAGAAATATGTTTAATAAAGATTTCGACTTCGATTGATGAGCTGCTTACATTTTTAGGCACAATCCAAGAGAGTATAATTTCGTGTTTAAAGATGGGTGGTGAATGAAATAGATCGCGTATCAATATATTGATATTTGATGTTGTCTTCAAAGCCGTTTGCTTTAGCTGATTTTCCTCGGTCTTCAGTTCTTCGGCAGACTTGCCTTTGAGTGCTTCCTCCAGCTTTTTTATGTAACTAAAGATTGACAAATTAATGAATTAGTTTGGTGAAACAAATTCTACCTACTAGGATTTACTTACCCCTGTGTGCCCCGGGCTAGATACTGTAATCTAGCACGAAAGTCTTTTAGTTTTTCGGCATCTTCAACAAATGTCAAATTGCCAGGATTTTTCTTCCCCAAAGTGTGCAGTGAATAGAGTAAGCATTCAGCGTGCGAAAACTGAAATGATGGCGGGGCATCAACAACATCCTCATCGCTTAGCTTTGGCAAAGGCATATACTCCTGTAAGAACATATCGAGTAGACAGGTTAGTTAACTTGAATTTAAATTGTGTAACTTAATATTTACCAGCAGCACATTATAAACGGCATTGATGCGTTCATTAGCATTTTCCAATTTATCCGTATTTGTTGTCATCTCAGCGAATACCTTAAGCAATCGCAATTGTATTTGATCTTGTGATACTGCTGTTGCAATCAAATTCCATGTGTCGATTGGCAACAGTTTGTCGCACACGTAAGCAACAAATTGTGTTGATTTTATCGTTTTCTATAATTAGAAACGATTAGAATTATGATGCAAATAAAAATAGTTAGTTTACCGAAAAGTACGGAGCCGCTGCTGTTGCACACTGTATGAAGCGCTCTACAATCTCATCATCAACTGCTATGGAATCAGTATCAGCAGTATTAAGTTCAGCCTGTTCCGTGGCCAGTTTAACAAGTTCTGCATGTCCGGTTATTGTGCTACCCAGCTTGGTCGCTCCCAAAATGGTCATACATAAATGAAATTCATCAGCAGTTACATCCTGCAATGCCTTTTTAATCTCTTCCACAACATAATCCTCAATTTCCTTGGTTATGAAATTTGGGCCCATTGTCAGTAGTTTGGTAGCAATAAATTTAAAGCAACGCTCTCGAGTAGTCTCATCGCCTGTGGTGATTTGTTGGAATAGACCAGTTATCGCATTCTTCGTGTCCAACTTGATGATGCTGATCAATGAGTTGTTCACTTGCTGCAGCTCTGTTGCATCGTCTAATATTAACAGCTGTGCGAGCGTGTCGCCCACGCGAATAGTTGCCTCTGCATTACCTTGGCACAGCTTCGGTAAATCTTTGATTGCTTGTCGGCGAATCTGATGAACGTTTTTAAAATTAGTTGTACGTTTATAACAATATTTTGTAAGTGATTAACTTACCTGTGTATCGTCGTCTTCACATAAGTCAAACTGTGCATCAATTGCCGTGTCAGAGAGTTCCGGGAAGTGCTTAAAAAAATTCCCAATGAATTGGGATGCCAAACGTTTCTCTTTGGAAGTGCCTTTTACGGCTTGCAATATCTCTTTATATTCCGCAACATGCTGCAATTATAAAATGTGCGAATATTACGTTATTTGCTTCTTTTCTTCACGTAGCCCCGGCGCGTGTTTTATTTTTCATGCCAATGTGTACTTGTAGGTGTGTATGTGCATAAGTGGGAGTACCGTTCATTTTGATGCGTTTTTAATGGCGCTTACCTCGGAAACTTTATCACCCGCCTCCGATAATACTTCATAGCACTTATAAAGTCGCTCAATGTTATCCATTTTTGATCCCTAGTCAATTAAAAAAAGCTTAAAAATACTTTTAATGTCACTTGCACACAGCTAGCAAAACGTTTCCACGATTTTTTCTCAAACAAAATGGTGTGTCTAGTCCAGTGATGACACAACTAGTGAGCGTGCCGTATGCTGTCATCAACACACATATGTTATCGAAACTCCGGGTCTTGTTATCGCTATCGAGTAACTAACAGTGAACAAGTTAAATAATGTAACAATTTATCGAAAATACTGAAATCAAAAAAAAAAATATTAAAACGAGTCAAGGCATAAATTAATTTATTTTTTAATATTGCTGTTATATGCACAGTAATTTGTCGGATAATTAGAAAATTATGTGATTGCTTTCAAAGCTTGTTCGAAGTAGTCAATCATCATAGGGTAAACTTCATCGTATTGTTGAATATTCTTGCGTCTGCAATTATCCCGATATCTTTGTAGAGCACCTGAAATTAATTCCAATTTCTCGCGCTCTGCTGTGTGCCCATCCAACCATTCGATTAGACGTTCATTTGACCAATTTGCTGTGGTATGCGGCGACTGCAGGTCGACGCTGGCATGGCCAAACAGAAGTAGCAATACTATATAACTAGGTACTAGGGAATCCGAACCAACTGTCTGCTTAATTAGCTCTTGGGGGCTCTGCACGATAAGCAGAGACATCGCACGCAATAATCGTGATGGTTTACCTAGCTCAGCAAAGTTAGGACAAAGTGACTTTAGTGCTTGCTCCATGTGCTGACAATCTTGTTTGAGCCTCTGTCTTCCCGCTCCAGTTAAGGGACGCAGGATACAAAGATTATGTATGAAAAGTTCAATACATCGCTTGGCAAGCTCATGGCCACATTTTCTGGTCAAATCTTTATCATCAAAGAGCTCAATATGATGTGACCACACACGGCTAACGAACTCCTATATAAAAAAAACATTGCAACTATTATCAAGAAAATTGAAGATCTCACGCACTACGAACCTGTAGCTCCTTCATGTACATAGAAGGTCCAGTCGTAGACAAACGATCCGTATTGAGGCCAGGCTCGCGGTGCATGCTCAGTACGATGATGCTAATAGTTGTTATAATAGACTCCATAATTTGTTGCAATATAGTGCCAATCAACAAATCCGCCTGCTCCAATGAGCGAGCTATGCTCGAACTTGCGCCACCCGGCGTTTTCTCAAACTGCACCCGTAGGTCACTCAGCATACGACGCACAGAATCCTTGTAGTAATATAAAACATTTGCAAGTTGCGTGTTTTGTTGTTGCTGCAGATTGGGCAAATCGACAACCTGCTTCGAGTCGGTGCCCAATTTAATTTGTGCCTCCAGTTTTGTGCACAGTTCCTTGCCGCAAGCAATAAACACATTCGCAATGGCCACGCTCAATCGGCTGTCAATGAGTGCAGCACTCATTTCGCTTGCTGCGACACGGATGAAATTGTCTACCGTTTCATTGCCAGGTAAATCAACTCCGGCCAGACAGGCTTTCATATTTGCAGCACATTTGCTGACGTACCCCACTTCGAGAGGTGCAAAAAGTTCGTTGTCGAACTGGAATTCATTATTCAGTCGCTGCTCCAGCCCGCGTGCTGAGGTTAGCAGCTTCGACAATCCCTCTTGGAGCGTTTGATTAACATGCTGTGTACACTCGTCAAAGGATTTGCGTAGCAACTGCTGCACACGCTGCCAAAAGCGCTGTGGAATGCATTGATCAGACGACTCGGATGTGTAGCCAAATTGATTGATCTGTTCCAGCGCCGTTTTTAACAGTTTGATTTGAGTGCAACTCTCGTAGAGCTCATCATAGAGCAGCCAATGTAAGGATTTCCAGAATTTGGCACGGAAATTCTGTGTTGTTGTCAGTTGAGGCGTCTTGCCGGGACCTCGAGCACCGCTCGACTTCGATGACCCTGCACCGGCTCCATGTGTAGGTGAGCGTAGAGCATCAGCTTTGTTTAGTACAGATATATCGGTACCAGAAAAACATTCCTTAAGCGATTGCTCCATATCTGATATAAACGTTGTCAGTAAATTATCCAGAGATTTCTCCAGAGTGTTGAAGTTCATGAAAATCTGCAGTGTAATAGCGTGTTTAGGAAGTCTTCCTGAATTTGTCGGCAACTACTTACCTTCAGTGCATTGACCACTTGCGTTTGGTTACGCTCTTGGAGTCCCGTGACCAACTGCATCTGTGTCAGATTACGGATTTTCTGTCTAGAACTTATCACATATGCGCGCTCTTCTTGTATGAATTCAATATCCTTCAGGTCCTTATCTTCAATCAACTGACCCAGTTCAAAATGTAGCTCAGCCTGACGCAGCACATCCTTGGTATTCTTCAATTTGGCCGTCAACGTAAGCAACGTGCCAGCCGAGCGCAACATATGTGACACTTCATGCAGATGACCAAGTACCTGCGTTTGGTTTTCCACCAGACGATATTGCGTGTCTACCTGAGTCTTGAGACGATGCCCCGTGGCACGTACGCGTTGCACATCCTCAGCCAGCGAATTTAATGCCGCATCGAAGCGACCTGCGTGCGTTGCCTGCTGCAACAGCGCTCCATGCTTGTCACGCACCTGTTGATGTAGCTCCTCTGTGGTGTTCTGCAACCGCTTCGACAGCTCCTGAATCTGTACCCCAATCGTCAGGTGCGACATGGCCGACGTGTAGTCGTCATCATCAGTGGCAGCGTCGGATGCGGACTTATCCTTGCTGACAACTAATGGAGTCGACAACTTCATATTGGACACTCTATTTAAAAGTTCAAATAACCATTAAGGTACGTTAAAATTCGTAAAATCAAATGGTTTTATTGGCAGACTGAGAAAGAAATACAAACACGTACATTGCAGTTGATGTGTACGACAAGCTAGTATTTTTTTATTTCTGGATAAATTTAGCTCATTTTCGTTACTTTGTTTGCTGTTCAGCTAGGAAAGATAATATTTATTGCTAACTGATATATGATTATATATTATATATTAGTTTTTAATATATGATTATATATTAGTTTTTAATATTCCAGCGGCACTTTAAGGGGTTTTCATATTTTTAACTACAGTTACTTTATTCTAGGGTCAGTGTACTCAACGGGACTAAAATTTGGTAAATTTTAGGTTATTTTTGCAAGTTTGTTTTGTTTTCGCTGTGAGAGAAATATTTAGGAATTACTGCTATTATTATTTTTTTATTGTTGCGCTAGCTATGTCCGACGACATAAAGAAATATTTCAACGGACTGCTGCATAAGTAAGCATGTTTTGCAATGTTTAAAGGAATTTGTTAAGTTTACAAACGCTTTTAGGGTCAGCGGACTCTACGTCATACAGATTACAGACCGCGATGGAGTGCCACTCCTTCGAGTTAGCCAGAGCCAGGAGAAAAATGTGGATTTCGCTCTGATGCCATCGTTTATTCCGACATTTACGACGGCCTGTGATCAGGCGAGTAAACTGGGACTGGGGCGCAATAAGACAATTATATCCATGTACTCTAATTATCAAGTGAGCGCAGTTGAATCGCAAGTGTTTGTAAAAAACAATGATAATGATTTTTTCTCACTTGGCAGGTGGTGCAAATGAATAAGCTGCCATTGATACTCACATTTGTGGGTGCAGAGGACTGCAATACGGGTCACATCTTGGCACTGGAGCATCAGGTCGACGGCTACTTGGAGGACATTAAGCTGGCCGTAACGGAGCCATAGGACATGCGTCATGCCTTCCACTTTTATATGAATACCAATGTAGTTATATATGTATAATGTATATTTAAAAAATGAAACTTTTTACTTGGCTTAAATGCATACACGCTGAATATTTGTCTACGACCGATACGAAATGAGCGCCATTTGATTAGGGAATGATCAGCAAATCACTTTACAATACAATACAACGTCTCTTTTATCATTAAATACTACTCTACTCATTGCAATCGATGGTTTTCGCCGGTCTCTCCCTTTATTTGTTCTCCCTTTCAAAGCTCATCGTGGTGACTCTGTTCGGCTGCATGGAATGCTACGCTATCGCAAGCAGCGGGCGTCTCAAACTCGTAGAAATACTCACAGCGATTCGGCTCGCTTACGCCTGTGATGCGTGGCTCGAGGGCACACTTAATATTGATGACAGCCGAACGCTGTGGTCCATTCCAGCAGGCGGCACCATTTGAATACTTTTGCCTGCTATACTTGTTCTCGCCCTCGCCGGTCCACTGTTCCCAACGGCCCAAGGTGGTCTCGGGTCCACCACTACGTCCCTTCTGAGACACGCGATCGAAGGGACACAATGTATAGACATATTCACGATCCTCATAGGTATAACATTCGCCATCCATAACAGCAAATTCCTCGTTTTTGCCGTAGTCCTTATGGTCTTGGTCCTCAATCTCCTTTACTTCATGCTCGATTTCCCTTATGCTACGCTCCACCTCCTCAAAAGCATTGCGTGCTTCGTTGGCCTGCTCGATTAGACGCTGCGTCTCCGGATCATAGTTTGGTGCAGCTGTAGTAGTCTCTGTTTCTGGTGTTGCCTCTCCAACACCCACATCGGCCTCTTCATCTTCATACTGATCCTCTTCATCTTCTGTGTCTTCTTCTTCGTCTCCAGGGCCCCCTTCTAAATCCGCATGTTCTGAAAATACATTGACTTAACACTGGAATTTATGCGAAACTAGGGAACTTACCCTCAGGTGTTTCAGGCTGGTGAGGTTCGATGCCTTCAATGGATGCTTCAGGTTTATCTACACTCTCGACTGGTGGTTGTGGTGGTGGCTGGAATAAACCTTCCGCAACCATTTTCTGTGGCTTAATGCGCGGCCAGGCCAATGTCACAAAAGCATCTAAATCGACGCGATCCCGTTCATCTAAAAAGTACTTAGCCTCCTCAACTGTGACGACACCGTTGCGATCACTGTCCAAGTTCATGTCGACCATCAGTTCGGTTACTTCAACAAAGCCATCCTTATTGGCATCGTAGCGGACAAAGCTTAGTGTGGCCTCCTGACGCATTTGTTGAGGTTCCTCCTCGGCTTGCGCTGTTTCTGCATCCAATTCACGTTGCTGCTCCTTGTACACCTCCAATGCATCGGACTCTAATGCTTCTGCATTGATTTTTAGCTGTTCTTTTTCGGCTTTCAGTGCTTCCTGCTCCTTAAGACGTGCATTTAGCTCGGAGCGACGTGCATCACGATCCGCCTTCATTTGTTTACCCCGCGTAATCATCTCCTGGCGCCGCTCGGTACCACGCTTGTATAACTCCGCATCGTTGCGTCGCTTAATGGCAGCTGCTGCACCTAATTCATCGCAAGTATTAACACAGCCGACTTCAGGAGATTCATCGCTGCCATCGCAGCAATCACAGACGCCATCACCGACCAATGAACTGTGTATATCCAACGACTGATGACCCTTATTGACGCAGTGGAAATGTGCCTGCGGACAGGCCGAGGTGCCGGGCTCATCGCTGCCGTCGAGGCAATCACAGTAATCATCGTTCACCTGTGAAAAAGGTATCGTTTTGCTGCCGTCCAGGCAGGTCCATTTGCCATCAGCTCGCGGCTGATACAGTGCTGCCTTTGCGAGGGAAACGCCATTGGGACGTGGAACTTCGCCACTGTGTACCACGCCCAAGGCATATGTTAGCAATGCAAATAATACTAACTGTCTGTATGTTAGCTGCATTGTGTAAAAAATTACGCTAATACATATAATGCCAATCAATTACGTGGATATTTTACACTAGTAAATGCCGGTCCAACAATAAGTGTGGCGCAGGCAGACAACGCAAAATTACCAAAATACCTTCAAACTAAAAATACTAAGCATATGCTGCAAAACGGAACAATTTAGGGTTGCTACTAATCAGGAATAATACAATTCGATAGTATAATCCACAAAAAAAAAATCGAAATTTGCACATATCTAACTTTTCCACAGCTGACGAAGGAACCCGCGGAATTTGAATTACTCCGAAAATACTCGTATAGACGGCAATGTTCACTGTCAGCAATTGAACAGCTGTAAAAACCTGAAAGTCCGGTGCATCCACAGAGGATCACTTTGACTCTATGGCCTGTGCGAATGCCACGAATAAGTTCAATTACAAGAATATTATAAAACTCTTAGGGGCTTGTGTGCAGCACTAGCCAATATATACGATAATGGAGCGTCTTACCATGTAAGCCAAAAAGTGCCGACTGCGCTAAAAATCATCGATTATCGCTGGACTGCCCGGGGGCCGTTATATGAATGCCGAAGACATACAGTGATGACCTATCCCACTCTCTAGCAAAAGAAGACTTCTTAGACTTTATATCAGCAGCAGTAAAAATGCAAACAAAACACACATGCCCAAAATCATCGTGAACAGGCTTGTGCCGCTTCAAGTTCGTCTCTTATTTGCCACAGGAAAACTCGTTCATTCATGTTTGTCTTATGTTAGCCACAGAGCAACTCATTTAATTTTGAATCCATGCATAACTGTAGAACAGTATATAGTTTTCGATAACTGTAATGAATGCTGCAAAAAGCCGCAGGATATCCCAGCGAGTCTATGTGTATGCACAAGTGTAATTGAATAATTTTCAAATGTAACACTCGCAGCTTTGCGGTATTTAAAATGATTTTATAATCGCATAGCGTGAGGAATCACATGAATGGCGTAGAGATGAATGCGAAATGCAGCGACTCTTCCAGACTCTTGCGGCAGTGTGCAGATGACGTTAAGCCGTACATACAGGGATATTCACATAAATGCATGTATGTGTGTATGTACATACATGCACTACTTATGCACATATACACACGTACTTGCACATTTTCACCCACATATTGTAAATATGTGAATTAAGAAACAATCATAATAATCGCACTCTGCGCACGTAATTATGAAATTCCCATGACTGGGATGAGGAATGCCAGCGCCTAACTGAGGCGACGCTTCGGCCGTAAGCTGCGTTTCCAACACACACCCGCATTCCCGCCCACGCCCCCTGTCACGCTCCATCCCTTTGCACTGCTTTGTCGCAGTCTCCGTTGGCTTCATGGCTGCCGCAGCAACTGTTATGGAAAGTGCACAACGACATTATGTTGCGCTCTGCCGCGCTAATGCAATGGTCTATCAGCAGCCTTAACAGAGGCGTCCACAGCAAGCAGATAAAGGGGGATGGAAAAGAGGGGGGTGAGTGAAGCGGGTGGAGGGAGAGCGTATAAAGCAATGGGTCCTAGTGGAAAGCGACAAACGCGTTGGATGCAATTCCACAGTCATCATTAGTTGTGCTAATGCACCGGCGCTCGGGGGTTGGCGAAAACGGGGTGTTATCGCGGTAGCAGCAGCAGCAGCAACAGCAGCAACAGCAACGGCAACGGCAGCAGTATCGGCAGCAGCAGCTGCAACGGCGGCAGCCTCCACAGTGAAATTGTCTGTCAGATGCAATTCGAAACCAAGCGGATGAAATTGTTTCATGTTACACAATTAAAATTCTATATGAAACCAAAACAATGGATAAGTAAATAAATGCGGGAGCTGAGCGTTGACTCGAAATAAAAATATTTGTTACACATAAATACATACATATTCATATAGATGGGTATATGCACACACACATGTGTTTATGCACGTACATATACAAACATATACTTATGAAGATAAGGATAAATTTGTATGTATGAGACATGCACACTTGGCAAATAGGCCATTATGATTGTTAATACATGCAGATGTCGTAGTTCCAAAACAATATTCTGCTTTAATAGCAAATTAAACGAAATATCGCATACCATATGCTACTGTTAAAAAGCATACGAGGCTAGCACACCAAACAGCTACAAAATACTGTGATCGAATCTGTTATCGAAAGCACGGTATCGATAAAGCTCCTGGCATGAGACTATTATCGAGAGAGTTGTAGGTCGATTAATAACAACGTATGATTAATATTGCCAACGAATTGCATATATATATACCCAATTTCATTGATCTTCACGGGGTATACGAAATAACAATTTGATTAAAATTGTTGGATAATTTTGATGTCAAGCCCGACTACTTCAGTTAGAGCAAAATTGTTCTTTGATGGTACAATTTTGATATCCGTTGCGTTACCCAACGTTTTCCTTTTCCCATAAGCTACTAGACTAGACGAGGGTTTTCATACACAAGTATGTATGTGTGCAAGTGTAACCGCGGCTATTGCAGCCGCCACGAATGCGATTTGTGACCTCACAACTGCTGCTTGGCAAGAAGGCCAAGACTGTTAACAGAACAATTCGTATTTGGGAATATTACCATGGGAAATTTACACTTTTTGCATTGTATATTTTTCATTACTTTTATACACATGAAATTGTGTATATGTTGGGGTCATGAAAATTCTAGTAAATTTATTTAAAACGCCAATCTAAATTTGGATTATGTTGCTAATCGTGCAAATTCAGTTCTTTAATAATTTAGAGAGGGAATAAAGTAGAAAGAGGAAGGCAAGTGTGACAGATTAAAAGGTAGTCGGCAGCTAAATACCCTCTGCGGTGTTATTTTAGATTGATATGCACTTGGATTTTTTGGAAAACTTATTAACTTTTTCATAAAACGGCGCAATTTAACCATTGTCCATGGTGAATATTCATACGGAGCGAATATACATACATACATATGTACATACGTATGTATATGTGTATGTAACGAATATACAGATTCTTACGTACTTACAGATATCCAGATATATGCACATATTTACATACATATGTATGTAAACAGACTTTTTGTATGTTTTTCCTGACGCTGCAAATATTCCGGACACAACTGGTCAACGCCAGTAAATATAGTGAACGTCGTGCAGTGGTCGTTTCAGGAAAACGATATCGAAGGGTGACGCATGCCGGCTGAATGTTGGGCGAGAAAATTGTGAAAATGGCATTCATAAAAAAGCACATGTGCGAAGCGTCGCAAATTCTCGTGTTAAAACACATACTTTCCATACACATGCATACGCATAAGTATGTATGGCCAGATGTGTATGTGAATCGGTATATGTAGATTTGCATATAAGTAGCATTTATTCGCTTAAAACAAAATATATATAAATATAAACATATCATTTCTTGGACAGCTTTTAAATTATTTAAATATGCACACTTGTATTCATTTATTTATTTCTATGCTTCGCCACCCAATTGAGTGGCTCGAAAACATCGTTTTTTTTTTGTTTATTAACACGAAAGTCAAACAGGGAGTCTGCAAAAAGCCCCACTGTATGGAGCACATTTCACCCAGTATTAAAGAAACCGTTACAAACACCAAAAAAGTGTTGTATAATGCTTTCTAAGTGATCAGCCAGTGCTATAGACTAGTTAAAATTATTTTAATTTCAGAAATGTACAAAACAGGCCCACATTTCCAAACTTATTCAACTTTTCGGACAATTTTTCTATAAATCCGCCCCATGCGCTTAATTTCTTTAATTCCTTGGTGCCCCTCTCGTCGTTCTACACACTCCCGAACGCATTAGGCTGCAACATTTGGTGACATTTTTAAGTAAAAATTGTATTTATCGTATTAGGTGCGGGAAATGACTTGCAAAATAGTTAACAAAATGCAATTAAAACGCTGCAATTATAATTATAATTGGGCACAGCGAAAAGGAGACAGCAATGAGTGAAAGAGAAAGAGAAAAGGAGAAGTCAAAAGCTCATCCGGTCGCCGCTAACGCCAGCAAAGATTGTGGGCGTCGAAAAGTGCTAAAAAAATAACATAGAGCGCTAAGTTAAACTGAAAAGCGCTAATTGCTGCACAGCCTGAATGGGCAAAAGGCAACAATACAATTATTGCAAGCATGCCTGGGCTACGTGAAAAGGAACAGAAGTCATTATGCCATAAAGTCGGCGTTATAATTGTGCCGAATTAAATAAGTTGCGCGAAAAGAAGTGTATTAAAGTAAATGAAGCACGAATTAAGCACGAAATTGATCGAGAGAACGAGCACTTGCTGTAGTTATATACCACTCTAACCCTACTTGGGCAGGTATTGAACATTTTTGAGATCTACAGGTCAATGAAATCAGCAGCAGCACGCGAGAATCGACTTAGGCAAGCTCGACTGTAGCATGAAGACACACATGCGAATTTTAATGCACAACGTGTTATCTGCCCTTCTCCAGATTTTGCGTTAGCTGGTGATTTAGCCCCAAGACACTAGAACAATACAGAGCGCGTCACATTTCATAATCCTATCGAGCCAAAAGTGTTTTTGCCGGGCCACAAAGGGACCACGGACATTCTAATCGCTTAACAGTGCACCCAGCGTGCAGCCGGTTGGGTTTTCTCTTCCCTCTGCTCCCTTTCCTTTTTTTTACGTTTTTACGCTGTCTGGATTGATTTTTCCTTTTCCTGTTTGTTCTGCTTTTGTGCGGCGACTTTCATTCTTTTTCCAATTGGCTTGACGATAGCACATGGCGACAATTGGAAAGTGATATACCAACATTCGCCTCACTGAAAACAAAAATTGGCTACTCTGCACTAATTTTTTTGGGGACTTTGATTCTGCTATTTATTAATGTCACTTTAGTTCGATTGTGATTTTAGTCTCATGTAAAAAACTGTTATAAAAATATATGAGATAACGTCTGTGCAAATGTTCAAGATATTCATCGACAGGCGTTAAATAACTACGCTACAATTCAAATTAATATTTTACAACACCAAGCCATAGCATACCCATCTCTGATGGGATTTATCGATTGTGCATGACAGCACTTACGCATACAAGTGCATTAGTTAGCAAGGATAATTCTCCATTTCCGTGCTGAGCAACAGACTAGCCTACAGTCGAGTACGCTGTGCATTGTACTGAAAATGAAAAACATGCTCGACTTTATTCGCATAGGTTAATTCCTCGGCTATGTCGTAATATATCTTTGCATATATTCAAGGAGGAAATAGGCCTGGTAAAAATATTAAAAATACAAATCATACAGATCTATAACTCATTGTCCGTGTAAAAACAGACCTTATTTGCCGCCACGCCTCCTGCTGCTGCCATTTGCAAAAGCCCGCAAAAGCTAATTTTTCGTTTTAACGTAGTTTCGACTATAATTATTACAAAGTATTTTTGTTTGTTAAGCAATATATAGAGATGACCTCTGTT
The DNA here is from genome assembly GCA_018151445.1 of Zaprionus inermis. NCBI lineage: Eukaryota > Metazoa > Arthropoda > Insecta > Diptera > Drosophilidae > Zaprionus > Zaprionus inermis. The sequence continues at coordinate 3,952,209 of JAECXD010000555.1, forward strand.
ATTTAAATGCAGGTGTACCATAATAAATGGCAGCTACTGTGTGTGGCGACTTGTGGGTTGGGTGTGTATTGCAGGTGTATTGTTTTGCGGCATGCAGACTACAATTACAGCAGGAACAAATTTATTACAACTGCATTAAAATATGTACGAGTCTATCTGGGTATAATCTCTCTCTCTCTCTCTCTCTCTGGAGGACAACCCCGGTGTCGTTCCCTTGTGATAGCTGTAAGAATGGAACTGTATTAGCCCACAGATAGTTCCTAAATCCCATTCTGGAATGCCATTTCCTTATTATATTGTGTAAGAAAACAAGTAGTTTCCGCTGTGATTTAACTTTTCATTTTATTAACTTACAACAAATTTGTAGAGTAGTCAATATGTATTTTTTATTGTCCTGTAATTCATTTCTGAGTATTTCACTTGTTAATTAACAGTTAAATATGTATATATATATTATATATGTATTTGTATATGTACTTGTAGCCTACGTATTGTTTTCGTTTGATTAGTTAAACTTATTGTATAGATTTAATTTTTGATTATTATTCAAGTTGTGTCTGTTAATATATGTTTTAATAAATTGTCATTGTTTATTTGATTTTTTTTTTATTATATTTTTCACAAACCCAACATTAATTTTAATATGTTTAGTTTTAACTCGTTTTCGAATCGTTTTGATATAGTTTTTTTAAATTACATTTTGTTGGGATAAGGCTGCGACGCATTTTATCTCACGCATTTGAGAAACCAAATGACGAGCATTGAAATTTTAAATATTTTCGAAGAACTTTTAATTAAAACTCAAGAGATCCAAAAAAATCTCATTGTTTATTTAATATGTCTGCTGACATCGAGAGAATTTGCGAGGTTATATCCTCGTAGTTTAATTATCATACCCGTTAAGATTTTATTGTTTTGTCACATACTTTGAAACGCCTTAAAGAACTATGTAAGTATATATTTTTAAGCAAAGAGCTATATATCTCAGTTATACATACGTATGCTGGTGGAAGAGAACATGTCAGAGAAGTTTGAGAGCACGCGCGACTGTGGGATTCTCCATACCCATAGACGAGACGTTTAACCACAGCTTACACTCTTGCAGCCACACACGCACATGTACACACATGTGTGTATGTTTGCAGCTGCGTCAATACTTAAACACTTACAATTTTGCAGACTTATCTAGAGCATCTCTCGCTTAATGTTTTAAAACGTGATGTTATTTTTGAAAAACAGTTAGATCAAATGATCGCAGTCTTTTATAAATGTATTTATTTTGGATATTATTGTTATAATTACGTGTTAACGGCTTAATTATGCAGATGTTCCCTGATATACTTTTTTTATACACTTAACAGTTGCTCAAATATGTATGTATCTGAATGTTCGTAATACATATATCCATCAATGATTCATATAAATACATTCGTACATGATTACAAACCTTACTTTAATTGCTATAAAGGGGATATGTGTTACGGGATGAAGTGATGATATTACAATTTAATTATAAAATGTAGATGACATAGATTATGCTAGATTAAGATGAGGTTTGGACTTACTGTTTGTGTAATAAAGTAGAGAGAAAGAATAATAGAGACAAGTTATTGTAGTTTTTTGATAATACAATAATTCTGAATTATTCTTAATAGAAGTTTAAAAGCTTATTGAATGTTAACAACATCGTGATTATCGATTATTGCGTCTCGCTTCACTAACCACACCTGAAGAAGTTCTCTTGGTATTCGATTAATATCGAATTCGATAAAAATTGTGCCAATTTGCACTTGTAAGAGCTCCGAAAACTCTTTGCGAAAGTGAAATCAGAACCTGCAACCACTGTATAGTACTCAATATCCTTGTCTGATGTACAGACGAATGAATGAAAATGGTGGAACTGTCTGCAATGGAAGTGCGTAGCAGCGTGGCAGGAAGCGAGTAAATTATGCATGCAGCTTCAAGTGCAATATAACAGAATTTAATGGGAATTTAATGTCGAAAACATTATCAGGCCCAGGTTCGGCATTGACTCAAGTGTGGATTCGGCAACAAACGTATGTACTTTGCCACTGCGTTGCGTATACGTATATGTACACATACACACACATACATATGTGCGTGGGTGTGTAAGTGCGTGGAGACATTGGACAATCGCCGAATCAGCCCATTTTTGGGGCTTTTTAAATGGAAAGACGGGCATATGCAACCGGGTGACAGTGTGGATGCGCTGCCACCGCCAAGTGCGCGTAAATTTAAGCTGGAGCTACTCTTTATCCACCCATCGCCCGGCCACAGCCGCCTAAATTAGTGACAATGACTGCGAGAACGCAACGGTAAATGCCATGCAAGTTCATTAATGCATGCGTACATGCTGGATATAATTGTTTTTCTCTCCCTCTCACTTTCGCTGTCTATCTCCCTCTCGCGCCCACGCGTTATCGCGACTGCATTAAGCACACTTGAAGGTTTTATTCTTATCGTCCGATGTCCACGCAGACTCGATAAACAACAAGGGCAAAGCTCGAGAGCGGCTAGCCGCATCCTCCATCCGATGCACAAAAGCGCATCCAGCATATCCAGGGCAGACCAGACCGCTTTTATTAGGCAGTCGAAAGCGCATGAACCCCCGCATTGTTCAGACCCCAAATTGGACAGACACCCTCGACTCTCGGCATGAACACAAAGATTGCGGCAATCCGAAGCTGTCGCGTTTTGTTAATGTCCCTGGGTCTGGGTCCCGGTCCCGGTCCTGCTAACTGCAGTTTCAGTTGCGTGTGCAATGCAACAGCAGCAGGAGCAGAAGCAGCCACTTTGGCATTTTCAATCGCATGCATTTATGCAAATTCAATATCCAAGTGCATCTCCGAATAGCTACATATGCATGTTTGTCTGTATTTACCATACACATACACGCTTATGTACGCACTTGCATATATGATTATGGGAATACATAATCGGGAGAGTATAAGTGCATTTCATGCGCTCACACTAAGCTAGTAATACTACACTGGGAATAATCGGTTGAACTGGCTGAAGCAATTGTAAACTAAGCTAGAAATGATCGCACAGAGAGCTCGAGCTTAACATGACAAATTATTACAATACAACCAAATTTCCATACTTAAAAACATCCTAATGTTATTGCCAACTCCCTTGCGCTACGATCTTCTGTTAATTTCAATCTTTCAAGCCAGAAAATGGATCGAATTTCCTATAACATAATAAAATGTGTAAATTCAGATTGCATGAGAAAATGAATGTGTGTTAATCACTTATGTATGTATATATGTGTTTATATACATGCATACGTTTGTCCACTTATTAATTTACGAATTCTTATAATAATTGTTAAATCTGCGTTAAAGCTACGCATTTATCATATACATATACATACATACTACATATGTATGTACAAATGTAAATTGGCATACAATTTTGTTGTTTAATTAATTGATATATTCATTTTATGACAAATAAATAATGTATAAATTAATCTTAATCTCTTTATAAGTATTTATATAAGTTTTACACTTTTTAAACACCATATATAATCATCGTTTATCATTCTTATCGGAAGACATTTCTGTATTGCATAATTTATTATTATATAACTTTTGATTACTTAATCTGTTATCTATAATTTGTTGCCTCTTAAGATATGATGAGCAAATAAGCTCAGTATAATGTTATAATGATTTAAATACAAGAAGTTTCGTTAACATTCATTTTCATCTGTGTATAATTATTGTTTTCGTACAAGCATCGGTTATGTGTCTGTATTGTATTGTATATGTGTAATGCACACTGTGTATGTATAATTCATTGTTATTAATTTCATTGGCATTTGAACTTTTTGTTTTTTTGGGGATAAGACCAAGAAAAATAAATTCACAAACAATATATTTTAGATAAGCCAAACATTAATACAAATAATATTTGCAATTTGCATACATTTAAACATACAGATGCATTTATTTATATAAACATAAACATAGTATGCGAAGCATACGTAAACAAAGACAAAAAACATTATTATTAAAATGCCTAAATAAACTTCTAAGTGACATTAAACTTAAGCGATAATTTTGAACAGTAAATCGATTATATCTTTTCACATTTGTCTGGGGACCTAGCTAAAAATAATACTAATAATAACAAAAGGTTGAAGCTGTTCGATGTATATGTATGTATATAGTTTAAGACATAGGCTAGCATATAGTAGACCCAACAATGCTGCACCCTGTGTGGATGTTCCTGTTTGTATCATAATTTTAAATGAGCTTAAGCGAAAAATGCACAGATAGTATGCAGAAAAAAGCCATCAGGGCGTTTGTCTTTATCGTAGTTTTTGTTAGCAGCTGCGACCCCGCATTTGCAAAGGTCCAGGGTGAACGCGGTGACGGTACCACTCCACCATTGGGGGACTTGAATGTTTTCTCATATCCATTCCGGTTGGGAAGTTGAGTTTGCACTGAAAATTCGCATTAAGGGAAAAAATATGTAATTGTTAAAAAAGCTTTAACAAATAGTTGTAATAATTCTGGGAGGGTTTATCAAAACAAAGTTACATAGATGGTATAGTATGACAAATGTGAGTGATCGTATCCCTTCAAATTATAAGCTCAATTTTAAAGATATAGCATACTTTCTGGCGCTCTAGTGCCCGCTTCATATGGGCTTGAGTTTTACACACACACACACACGAGCACACACAAAGTGTGTGGGAGGTTCTTTGTTCGAAATCCCTTTTTAGTATGCACTTTTATCCCAATTGGGAGCTAGTGTAAACATTTTAGCTCTCGAGCTCGCCTCGCACATGTACGCGTACGGTCATACATATAGTTAAGATATTTTCCCGCCACCCCTGAGGATTACACAAAAAACAAGTAAACAATGAGTAGAGGCGAGCGTACTTGGCTGTCGAATACCTCGTATGTTGCCTGACTAGAATACATTTTATAGAGTTACAACAGGCAAATAACATATAAGAAGTTATTCTCGGAAATTTTACAGTGTTGAACTGCTAACACGATTAATTATATTTTCAACAATTCATCTTCATTATTGGTTGCCTCTAATACTCTGTTTACCGAGCCAATAAATTTTATTTTCGGCATAAGCGTGTGCTGTCCATGGCACGGCTGTTTTCTGCGTTTTCTGTGCTCCTGAACGCAGATGCGACTTGAACGGCGAAGAGCGACAAAAATGCACACTTAAAATTGAAACTGACTGGTTGGAAAATTAACTTCAAAAGGGATTTGGAGAGTAACAAGTGTTAGCAAAATACGGCTTCACTGATAAATCAGTGCGCCCGACAGCTGCACGAGTGCTAAGTCCAGGCGACTGGGAGTGTAGCTGGTCGGGGCGGCGACGGCGACGGCGAATAGGCAAGCCTGCGAGTTGGTATAGAGAATGTTCAACATTTTTGGCGCTAGTCTCGGTTTCGCGGCAAGCATAGATCGTAGAGACGAGCCAAGACGGCAAGAAGGCAAACCACCAAGAGTTCTTCTTATAAGAGCAGCCAGCACTAGAGTAGCGACATTATATGTGCCCCAAGACAAATTCCCAAGGCAAAGGGGCAAGCAGCTTTGCCGTAGATGCCGGGCAGAGTATCACGACTGGGCCACCAAGCATGTGGATGTAAGCGTGCATGAGAGTGTGTGCGAGTGTGTAGCTGTGTGTGTGTTTGTAACTGCCGCTCATGCCTGACTTCATTCTATGCTTGTGCTTGCTGCATGTACTTGTGGAATTTTCTAAATCGTAACTTACCTTCCGCTCCGTTTATCATGCCGTTGACGTTCCCACTTGCCACAATACCACCGCCAGCAGCACCAGCACCACCACTGCCGCCGCCGCCACCGCCGCCGTTGGTGCTGTGGGGCATACCAATCCCTCCGCCGAATACATCGTTCTCTTGCTGCATTTGATTTGAGAAATGGGTTTCCTTGGCACGCACCACTTCGTTCAGTCCCTTGTTGTGGCCGGGCTGCTGCTTCCGACGCGATTTGGTCGTAGTGTGCACGTGAGGTGTTGGCGTCGTTGTTGACTTGGGCGGTAATCGTAATTCTGCAAGAAATTGCACCAATTATGAAAGGCCGAATGCTTCTTTGCATGGTTGGCCAGCCAGCGACTGAGCGAGCGAGCGAGCGAAACAAAGCAAATGGGATGGTAAAGCAAGCACATAAAACAAGAAACAAGTAAAACAATAACAAACCCAAATACAAAATCTCTTGTGACATTGCCGGTTCCGTTTTACTCGTTACTGGCCAGACCTGTTCCACATTTGCTATGACTGCAACCGATCTTTATGTTCAGCTTGTCCAACTCAAGTGCAGTCCACTCACTTAGAAATATTATTTTAATGCTTTGCCATACTTTACATTGAAGGCAATTCAATTCAATTTAAAACTTAGCTTCGATTAGCTATCGATAGTTCGATAAGCGCGAGCTTTTGTAAATCGCTGGCTTGACCGAAGTATTTTTCAACACTCATCTTATACACCTATAGGTATTTATTCCCCTATGGTCTTATACAGAAAATAAATACTGCTTGCCCAACATCTCTGACTGTTACACACATACTCTTAATACCAATATACTCGTCTTTTTCGGTTAGGGTAGCAAATGAAATAATTAAATGTAACAAGCTTAATAGATCTTGAAACCTTTAAGTTTATTCTGGGTTTCTTCTGCTCAGACGACGACTGTCGCGAATGAAAGTCAAAATCGCGGCCAAGAACTTGCTGCAGCTCCTCCGGCCGCCAAGTGTGGATGCGAGCAGAGAGAAAGTTTTTCGCTGATTGTGCAATAATTCATGCTTAGTTTCTGCGCTTCCAACTCTATTTTCGGTTGGAAATAGAGATGGGAGTGGGGTTTGGGGTTGGGGTTGGGGTTGGGGATAAGGGCTCACAGATGAAAGATAGATAAAAGCTTCTTCGGTCGCCTTTAAATGAGATCGATAAAAATAATAGACTGACGGAAATCCTAGGTAATTTATTGCATGGAATCTGAAACTGAACGAATTACACATGCGACGCAGACACATACGCGCGTTCACCCTACCCTCTACACTACCCACGACAACACCATCTATCCGTTCATTCTCAAGAGAATTTAATGTTCCGAATTTTAAGAACTATTTCGTTTAGTCTGGTCGAACGGCCGCCCAACTGTGTCTCATGTCTGTGCGCAAATAAATGTGCGTTTTCCTTGCATTGAAGCAGAAATTAATTTATCGAGTTTCATTACCTTGAAGTCGTATCCTCGTTTCACTTTTTCCAAGGGCATTGACACTGGAGCAGCTGTACGCGCCAAAGTCTGCCTTAGTCAGGTGTCGTATCGTTAAATTGAGGTGCCACATGTACAAGTTAATCATTGCCTCGGAGATGTTGTACTTGTTGCCGTTGTGCAGCTTGACATTGCCTAGAAAGAAATCAATAAATATATTTAGTAAATGTATATTTTTGTTCCACAAAATGTTAAATCATTTATGGTATATATGAAATAGTACCTTCGTTGCGGTACCAGCCATTCAGTGGCTTGGGATATACTTCGACAATACATTCCAGTGTTACTTCTCGTTCTACAGGTGCGCCGACTAATTGATTTACAGCTTTGATAGTCGGGGGAACTGTAAAAAGTGCGGAGAATAAACTATGATTAATTAAAAATAACTATTGCATAATCGCCATATGCTAGCACCTTATTCGATTAATACAAGTAAAACTTAATTATTTATGCGTGTGTATTAATTAGCTCACATTTCGCTCTTTGGAACACGCACACATCTTTTGATGCACCATTAGTACTATTAGTTTTCCGCTTCTTCTTTCATTTTCACTTATATTTCTCACTCTTTATCAGCCACCACAGACACTGTGCAGCGCAACTTCGGTAAATGACTCCACTGCATTCATTTCAAAGTCAAACTTTTCGTATTTTGTGCACACACACACACACAGACAACTCTGCACGCAGCTTTAATTCGATGGGAGGGAGGTGGGAGGTAGGGGTGGCCACCCTATTTACGGTTTTTCCCAAGCATTGTGACATTTGTTTTGCAACTGGAGCAGACCTTGGCGAATTTTGTGTTCACTGTAAAAGGATTCTACCCATTGAAATCAATGTCTTAAGTAAGGTTGTTGATAACGATGTTGATCGATTTTGTGTTTTGTCACACATATTCTTGGCCAAGACAACAAACTAAATCTGTTCAGCTCTCTGCCTCCCTCATTTCTCTATCGTTGTCTGCCTATTGAACCGAAAAAGATTCTACTTCATTATAAACTGGATTACTTCGCTTCCAGCTTAGTTCCGACAAGCATAGAAAATAGAGATCTAAAGAGAATTAAGAAGTATAGAGATTTTTTTGTCTCCGCAATGTTTGTTAAGTTTTAACATAGCTTTGGAATAGTTTTTCAAACTTTCAAATTACTTTACTTTCCACTTTATTATCAAACTCGGCTATACATATTAATGAACTTGGTAAGGGTTTAGATCCGATCCCATAAGGTATACATTTTTATACCTTATTAAGAATAATTTTCATATTCTAAATTAAGGATTACGCTTCTCTTTTTGAAAATTGTTGATAGAAACGAACGTATTTCTGCGTCGCTATATTTAATGATATTATTTTGCAGTCTAGTGTGTGTATTTTTCCCAGCAGATTACACTGTCTAGGGGGGAGTCATCTAAGCGCGAGAGAGCAGCAAGTGGATGGGTGAGTCGCAGGCTAAGCTCGTGGGATGTGATGAGGTGGTGCTTTCATAGATTTATTTTATGCTAGTTGGATGGGTAGACGGGATGCCAAGGGTGTGCGAATGTGGATGCTTATGGTTTGGAGAGTCTATGTCTGAGGAGATGTGTGTGCGAATGACGACTGTAATACTCTGTTTCAATGTAGAAAAGGCTCATGCTATTTTTCCTCACTCTCTTTCTCTCTCTTTCTATCTATCTATGTGGGCTGGGTGTTGCTGCGCCATGGCAGTGTTTGCCGTTGTTGCTAAAGGATAATTTTAAGCCATAAATAAAATGGATTAAAGCTCAACGATCCGCTCATCAAAATAGATTTCATCCACTGTAACGAAGCCTCACGAAGCAACCGGAAGAGGAACATTATTAAAGCTTTTAGCGAAATCAATGATGCCCTCTTATGTACTGGATTTATTTTCTATTTTATATTGTTGTTTGTATTCTCAAACAAATTACGTGACTTGCTGCAAATCTTGTCAAGGACTTAGTCGCATGTTACAAAATTGGGTTGAAGTTTTGAAGAAATAGAACAAAGCATAAGATAAATAAATAAGTCAAATAATTAAAAAACCAAAAATCTAATATTATTTTTAAAATATAATATATGCTTTTATGTGCATGTATTTCGATGATCTGTCTGTCTTCGTGAATATTATATGTAGTATTTACATATGTACATGTCAGATCTAAGAAACTTAAGTGAAAGCAAAGTTTAGAACGCAGTTTCCTGCATGCTCCACACAGATGACACATGACATGCAGTTTCTGTCGAGTTTTTCTTCTGTGATGTACACTCATACCTACACACACATTGCCAAGTATGTATGTATATGCTATACATAAAGTGTACATATGCATACATTGTATAAGGTACCACAGGGCGTATGAATATGCTTTGAATATATATCGATAACAATGCGAAAATGTAAACATCTTAACATTTTTCTGTTAATTGCCTGTTAATTAAGAGAAGTATATAACACAAATTCAAATTCAATTAAAAACGATCCTAAGAACTTCTTAGAACGCTTGTTAGCGATGACGGGGTAACATAAATCAAATCCCTTTATTAAACAGCCTCTTCAACAAGTTCTTGTAGCTAACAATTTATCCCTGAGCTGACGCATTGCATTTCCAGTGTGAATTTTGGACATTTCGGCAGTTTCTAAATTCGAATTTGCATTTGCTGATTTTGACGTAGACGCATCGCCCAAAAATTGTACTGTTTTTTTTTTTGTTTTGGATGACTTCCATCGGCAGTGGCGAATAGTGGCTCAGTCACAGACAATGACTGCGCCTCCTTGTGCTTTTTGAAATGTTTACTACGCAAACAGGCGTAGCAATCCAATGTTTTGTGCATGTATCGCTTCGTTTTCGGGGGGCATGGCATGGCAAAATGTTAGATGGTTCCGTATGTACATGCATACTACATTTTAAATACATTCTCAAACCCACATACATACTTATTGCACATACATAGGAAGTAAACAGAATAATACCAGGCAACAGCTCATGACAATAGGTCAATGTGTGCTGCCGCACTGTCATGGTGCTGCTGCTGCTCGTGCTGCTGCTGCTCTTACTGCTCGTGCTGCTCCTGCTATGCTAGTTACGTGTGGTTATTACAATAGTACATACTCGTACACACAATTGCATGTACACTCGATATGCTCTGCTTGCAGCCCGATGCCCGATTGCAGATGCCCGAAGTGCGACTATCGCAACTTTTCACAACTGGTCCCTCTGAATTTGACTTGACAATCTCATGGTGTTGATTTGTGTCTTGTGCCACACCAACGGCATGTTCAAGCAGCACCAGAAACAGGAGGCACACACTCTCTCTCAGTCTCTGGCCCCCGTATGCAGACATTTTCACAGTTAGCTGCGTCTCGTTTCATTTGCAGCCGGCTTTAACTGGTTCCCTTCATGCGCTGTTAATTATTAGAGTGACCATACATAAGCTGATTTGTTTTAATTTCTGCATAAATTTCAGTCAACTCTAGATATACCATATATTCTTCTCAGTTTATACTGATACTTACAGTTTACATGCACATCGAATCGCTTGCTGACTGAAGGTGGGATTCCATTCGAGGCTATGCATAGGTAGCCCCCCATATCGGTACGCTGTACATTGGTTAAAACAAGTCGATCTCCATCGACCGATTTGACAGCTTCAATGATAAAACAGAAGAAAGGGAATGGAATATATGTGCGAGTTGGATATATCAAGCTGTACTTCGAAGATTCATAAGATACTCACTTTGCTTGTCTCTGCTTTCCGCTCTGAGCACAATGTCCTTGCCACCCTCACGTCGCCATTGCACCACGGGTTCTGGAACACCTGTTTGAGTCGATGCATAAGTATTACTTCAAATCGTTAAGAACGGTACGGTTACTAACGGTATTTGTAAAAAATGTATTCTTCTTTTTTAACCACTTTAAATGGGTGTGGAGTAGAAAAGTTTTGGTGTAGTTCGTAAAAGGAAATAAAACAAGCAAAGGCAAAAGTACAGTTGAGTGCACTCGACCCTCTTGGCTAAGCCTAAAAAACCAATGTATTCTCATTCATGCTCACTCATAATGATTATGCACTCACGCCCACAAACACACACACACACACACACACACACACACACACACAACTAAGCACTTAAGCCACGCGAAGCCGCCGCAGCTGGAAACTATGGAAAATAATTTCTTAAATAACTTCTCTGTTTATCATCATATTGTTATTAGGTTGAATTGTCGCTCGCGTGGGAAGCAATGCGTATGCCAAAGAGGATTGTTTTATTTTGAAAAACTTTCTCAGTTAAGCCCAAAATTGGACTATGAACTTGACCACAGAACTGTAAAAATGCCATCCTAATTGTAAACCGATTTCTTGTGGCTTTATAAAAAAAAATGCACTAAAATACCCGTGGCACTGCAAAGTAGCGTGATGCTACCTCCCTCGGTGCTGACACCTTCGTCGACATTTTGATCGGGGTGATTTAGAATGTCCGGCGGCACTACAACGTCTAAAAAGCCCGACTGCAAGTAGATAATAGCATAAAGTTTTAAAGTTAATAAAAAATCAAATTAAATAAAAGATAGGAAAATTTCAATTAACAACTGGCTATTATGCCATACAATATTATATTACGAACTGTCACTGTTTCAACACTATTGTGAATGTATATTATATAAAAGATTAAATATATACAAAGCAAAAATGAGTCTTAAGGCATTAAAAAGACTGCCTTGGGACTGTGTTGAGTACACAAGCCTTTTTGCTCAAGCTGCAAGTGAGAGTGCACCGTCTATGCTAAGATATTTACAAAAATAGTTAATGAAGTGCTCGAGGCTCGAGGAACACGAGCGAATTAATCGTCTTTATAAAAAAGTTTCAAGGTTTGTGCAGAGGCTTATTACTCAGGGAATAATTTAATATTGTTAGATGAAATTTGCTTCTTGAGCGCAACAGAGCAATGTACTATAATGCCTTTTATAAGAAAGTTCGCCTTAGTTAATCCCAGGCACACATACACTCAGAAATGTGTGTGTACACATACATATATATATATATACATATGTACACGTTACTGGCTCGCTAAGCTTGGACTCAGACGCATATGGCGTAAAGATTACTGTCTCAGCCAGATACCTAAACAAACCACTTCTGTCATTCGCAAATGGGATTGCTGCACGGCCGGCCGATGGTCAATGGTATAAGGCAAGGGTAGGTGTAGGTGTAGGTGTAGGTGGGTTGGCTGACTTACCAGACTCTTCATGGGATCTGTGTTCACCTGGCACATGTAACTGCCAGAATCGTTTAACTGCACGTGGGATATGTGAAGCTTCCAGGTGTTGTGTCCATTGTGTGTCACTGATAATCTTGGATTTAAGGAGACCATATGTGTATGTATACCAAGTATTGCTTTTGAATCTGATTTAATCCATGCCACCTGAAATTGAAAAAGCATAGGGGGATTGGCAAGACTCTCGAGTTTGTTTACTTCTCTCTTATCGCTTATGTATGTGTGTTCTCATACATATGCCTCACATGTGTCCCATCCCATAGGACCTTAGCGATTTACTAACTTTCTTAAGTTTTATGTCATTACTTTGTGTGATTATACTGTCAGTGCGTTTTCGAAAGCTTCATGAGTTTCGGTCTGACCAACGAGGGTTTTATGGGTTTTCCTTATCTATCTTGATTAAATGCTCTTAATCAGCATGACTTTCCCGAACACATACCCGATATTGTCCCAGGTTGTCCACAACGCAAGTGAATGATACATCTCGTCCCTGCGATACGGTAATATTTGTAAGTTGTGCCAGAAACTGCGGTCCCACTTCATCAGTTTCGCTGTGACCTTAAAGTTCAGTTGCATATACAAAAAAATAATTAGAAAAATACGTGGACACAGGTGTGTCCTACCACAGAATTTGCATAAAAGAGCATGCAAACAAAAAAGCAAAAACCAAACGGTACAAAAAGGCAGATGCTACACAAGCACAGTATTGGATAACGTTTCACTCATTGTGGATCGTTAGGCGCACTGTATGTCTTACGATATATGGTAAATGAGTGATTAGTTTCGTAATTTACCTTGTGTATTTGGTAACAAATGACTTCCATTTGTGCATAATGACCCGTAGAGTAACAAAAGTGTGATGGTGGATAGAGTCCTTATCCAACAAGTGATTGGAGTTTTAAGGGCAGTCTTCATTTTAATCTATAGGCTTCTGATCGTCAGAGGATCTTCAGGTACTTCCAAAATTACTATCTTAGTTAAATTCAATAAAAATCTCGCTATTCGAGGTGATCCCTTGATTAGGCGAAATTATGCTACTTTTTCGATTTCAACATTTACGACCTCCAGTATTGTCATATCGTGTTAACAAGTCATCACAAAATATCCTTTTAAAATATTAAACAATATCTGAAATGAAAAGAAAGTACGCACACATATTATATATAGTATTCTTAAAGTTAACAGTCAGTATTACTCATTTTGAATCGTTACAGGGTATAATTTATGCATGCAAGGATTGCTTGGATTCGTGCAATGCTATGTAAAAGTAATTATTATCTTTATTTCGGAAGAAATTTGTTACAAGAAACATTATAACACGAAAGTGTACGCAAAGAGAGAACAGAATTCCGTTGGAATGCCGGAATGCGTCGCGCACTTCGTGTTGCTAAATAATTTACCGATTTAAACGTTGTGTTCATATATTTGCTCGCGGTGGTGTAAAAATACCAACACATGGAAACAACTTAAAAAGAGATGGACCGTGATCACTGCTGTGGAAACAAAGTTCTTATCGAACACACGAATGCATGTTATCGTGACTGCAATATGCCTATCGTTATCGAATTAATTAATGTGGCAGTGGAGTCACTAAGCAGATAGTAATTACTGTGAGCTTTGCTATTCTTAAAATACCAATAAATGTGTTATCGACAGTGCGTATGCAAAATACCGCACATAAAAATCACTGTCATTAATTACGATTCGCTGCAAAGGCATACACGTACATATGTATGTATGTGCTTACGTACGTACACATACATGCATATACTGCGTACATATGTAGTACATCGACGTAATAGTCAGCCATTAACAATTAATCGCCACGGTTGGAGTGTGCGCTTAAATAAAGAAAATATTCTGTTGGAATTTTTAATTCTCAGCGATTGCAATCAAAGGATTTTACAAATGACCAACGCAAGCGAACCCATCTGCATCTGTATGGCGGGTGCTTGTTATGTTGGTAAGGCGGCCAGGCGTCCGGCCGGGCAATGCGATTGCGATTGCGAATGGGATTGCATAAAATGCTTTAACCACATTTCATGTTTGCTCTCGCCCAGACTCGCATACGCCAGCGCTAGCTGTCGACCACAGCAAACCAAACTCAGTTACTTTCGTGACATTACTTCCATCACCACGAAGCGAAGAGCCTGCTGATGCTTGCTGCTCCGTTGATCCGTTTATTCATATGCAGTTTCGGGCTAGAAATAACATGGAAGCATGGCTGCTGCTGGGTTAAGTTTTGGCAGCTCAGGATTCGGTTGAACAGTTACTGACCAGGCGAAGCTATCCGCACTTGCACTTGGCTACAATCGGACATTGCAGCAGGGAGACCGAGAGAGGGAAATGTATATAGAGACAGACAGTCACGGATTCGTACGTACATCCAGTCGGATACGGATGCGGAATTTCGAAATTGTGCTGTCGGGGTAATACGAAATTCCATGCACCACAATTTTAATCAGAAGTAACTGGTGTGGTCGACGGCATTTCCGAGCGGCCTAAAATAAAAATTCAAATAAAAAGATTTGCGTCTGAAATCTCATTAAAAACAATTCCGTTTGTAAAAACATACAAAAACAAACGGAACGACAGACAAACGGACAACGGAGCAGGCGAATGCACGCAAACATGGACATATCCATCCACACGCATTGGCAATGAGCACAATGCTTGTGTTAAAGCGTAATCCCTACAGTTGTTATTGCTACTACCAATACCAGCGTCCCAGATGCCTCCCATTCCCACTACGTTCCCTTTCCTCTTCGCCGCAGTGCAGCCAGCCACTGCCTTGAACTTGTCAGTTCGTTCATCCAACTGATGCTTGGGCAGCCGTCGGGCAGCAGCCGGCGAGCAGCGAGGCAAGCAGCTTGCGTAGTGCGCCCGCCTGTTTGTCCATTTGATGACGAAGAGCTACCATCAATTTGCAACACTGCCACTGCCACCGCTTAACTCCCGCACTCCCGCACTGCCTGGCACTGTTGGCCTGGACTGCTCGGCCGTTTCCTACCCCGCCAACCCAACTACCCAGTTCTACCCACACTCTACACTGCCGGCCTCCCGCTTTGAGTGTAAACACATAATCCATTTAAATTGTTTGTGGTTTTTCTTATTGTTTGTTTCTCTTGTTTTTATTGCAGCTGCTCTTTTCGCTGCTGTCGCTGTCATTTCTCGGCAGCTATGCAAAAAAAAAAAAAAACAAATCGGCCAGGCAAACCAGTCTCCATATTAGAAGCCTATAAGCTATCGGCTTCATCGCTCGATACTTAAAAACCAAAATATTATTCTTCAACCATCAAGCTTGTCTATATTTGACTGATGATGCCGGTCTGCTTGAAATTGGGCGTCCTGTCCTATGTAAAGTACGGAATGTTCTAGTTGAGTGCGTATCGAGTATCGAGTGCCAGCTGTGAGATGCCCCATCACTAGTCGACATGCATTTGGCTGCACATGAACGAATGGAAGAATGGGAGAGGGAGAGAGAGAGAGAGAGAGAGAGAGAGAGAGAGAGAGAGCGAGAGCAAGAGGAAGGGAGAACTGACTGTGCTATTTATGCTGCCTACCATTAGGCGCGCCTTGTTGATGCTCACTAATTTGTCTAGAAATCTGTTATAAATGAGTCGATACTAATCGATTGTACTCGATAAGAAAAACCACTGTGAACCTGCAGTAAAAAGTAAGTTTGCAAATAATTAGTCACGAACTTTCTTAGCAGCCGATTTCTTATTTAACTGAGTATTTGCTATGAATGTTATTGCGAATTCTACTTGCGAAAGGATAAACACATAAATTAACAAATCAGAATATGAAAATTAACATTGTATGGTACATGTTTCTACTAACGGGCAAATTTATCGCCGACAGCGTTAAGCGGCATGCAGGCAAATGGGAGGCTTGCATACATATACAGGATGTCATTCAACGTCGCATCGGTCATGACAGTTCGACACGCGGCGCTTGCCGGCAGACAACCAGCCAACCACCTACGCTGGGTCGACTCCATTGGCAGCTGAGAGCACGACAAGCGATGCAGGATCAGCTGCTGCCCCAGACAGAATGCCGTTAGTGAATGCTCAAGCAAAATTGCAGTTTTGATTTAGCTGTTCTTTGTCTTTTGCGCAATGCAGAACAGGAGAGAGACTGGAGTTATGCTGCTTAATTTTTTTTTTAATAAAATACTTCATTGCAAGTGTTATACAGAGAAATAATGAAACTGGCGGAAATATTGCGACATGCAGATAGCATACTACTAAATAGTGACATCTCAAATGTAAGTCAACAAATTAAGAACAGATCCACAATAAGGAAGCACCTTGGGCTGCTTAAAATTCGGTCCAAGCCGGATCGTTTCGATTCGAATGTGACTGATAAGGTTTCTTAAAAACAAACACAAAAGCTGATAAAAAGCTATACAAAGATTGGTTTTAAAGAAACTGTTAACTTTTGACTAATTAATAATTTGAACATGCTATCGATAACAATCGGTTGAAGACTGAAATTTAAAATTTCTATTGAAATAAATACAACAAAAAGACTTTTTGTTTGGATAGTTGGTAAGGCGTAAAATTAACTTAGAATCGTTCTTTACCGCAATTTTAAATCAGATATAGAGTATGTCTACACTAACAT
Organism: Zaprionus inermis; assembly: GCA_018151445.1. Taxonomy (NCBI): domain Eukaryota; kingdom Metazoa; phylum Arthropoda; class Insecta; order Diptera; family Drosophilidae; genus Zaprionus; species Zaprionus inermis. Next base: position 3,969,395 of record JAECXD010000555.1, read on the forward strand.
GCATTTGCTATAATTATGGTGGAGACCTGCATTTGCCCGTTGAAATTCCCAATTATGTCTATGACAATAGAATGCATGTTCGCTTATGGATTTCAAGATAGACTATTATGAATATATGTATACCATACGCCAATGAATACATACATACATACAGCATGTTTACATATGTTAGCATGTAGATACTATGTAATAGTATCTATAAAAGGAAACTGCGAGAGCCGCTCATTCAAAAGCTCATTTGCCAACATTCAAACGCACATATGCAGATACATTTATACGTACATACGTCTGCGTCGATAGATGTACATATGTATGTATGCGTGTTTGCCTGTATGATAGTGAGGCATACACATACATTCAAACACATGCTTATTTTCCTGGCAGTCCTCAAGCCTTTACGCTTTTCATAAACTAATTCTGCACCCCGTCACGTCGGGGTTCTGTGCGCCATGCCCCGTGTGCCCCGTGCCCAATTGAGTTGTGAAGCGTGCCGTGTCTGTTGACTTTGCTCCTTATCAACAAGTCGCCACTTAATTCAATTACATTAGATACGACGAACAAATACAAGGACGAGGCCGTGGCTCGGGCTGTGGGTTGATATCAAGGAGGAAGAGGGGCGGAGGAGGACGTTTTATAAGTTGTTGGTTTGGTTTTTATTTAGTTTTTTTTTTTTGCATGGGAACTGTGCGTTATGCCAGGCAAAGATTCTGCGGTCGAATGACAGCTGAGCGCACTACTGTGGCCGCATACTCAGAGAATTAAAGCACTTAATAGCCAGCGGCATTTTAATTTACATATTTCTCAGCCCGACTTAAATGCGACCCCCGCCACACTGGGTCAAATGTTTTCGTCTCAAATTTTGGAATACAGCCATAAAAATCCTCAAACGAAACAAATTAAAAGCCTTTCTGGAAGGTCAATTGATAATGCTTTTAACAAATGTTCCCTAAAGGCATTCCAATTTGTACAATACCAATTTAGAATGTCTGTCTGCTTTTCTCTATGTACGTTTATTCCAGCTGAACAATTTCCGAGTGCGCAAATCAATACCTCGAAAACAATAATTTGCCATGTTGTGTGTATTAAAATAATTATAATACCTAGTACAATGGCTAATAGCACGGGGTGGATAATTTAATACAACCAAAGAGTCTAATAAAAATCCTAAAAATAATCGCCTAATCTTTCTTACTTTTGGTGATTACATCCCTAAAGCCACAACGACAAATAAAAACAAACTTATAACTTATCAGAGTTGACATGTCGTGGTTCTTCTGTATTACGTATAAGCATAGTGCGAGTGCATTCTGTGATTTGCATTTTGTGCTCTTTATAACTATCCAAGTATTCGACTCACTTTGCATGTTTTAGTGACAAATTCAAATCTCATTCTTTCTATACCCATCGACCTTTGAATATGATGGAAAGGGGTATACTAACTTTGTGCAGAAGGATGCGTGGAGGATCCCACAATGTATATATAGTCTTGATTATCCCGATCACTATCCAAGTTGATTTAGCCATATCCGTTTGTTTGAACACACAGTTCACAACTATTAAAAACGCTGGAGGCAATGCTAATCAATCTCAGCAGAAATAAGTAGAAAATAGGTAGAAAAAAACAGAAAAACAAAGGACTGATCAAGAAAGAGATACAATGCCTCATTGATGCTTCGAACTCCAGGGTGGATAAGAATTAGAATTTGGGCATAAATTAAATTTGATACATTTCTAAGAAAAGCTGCCTTATATACATAAAGTAAATCTGTTCTAAAAAAAAGTATCTGTATCTGCACTAGCAGCTTTTTGTTTTTTGACGATGAATAATAATGAAAAATGTTTAAGAAATCTATCATCCGTTAACAATATTTCAGCTTTGTAATGTAATAATTAAATCTCATCAAATTTTTGAACAACTCTTAAGACCATAGAATGTAGGAAAGCTTTATATGTTTTAAATACACATATGAGCATCTCGATTCAAAGGAATTTTACAATGTTTTTTTCGAGAACAAATCGTCATAGATAAGCGATCCTCATCACCTAAAGAATTGTAATACAATTGTGAAAACGATCTTATAAACAATTAATATTCTTAAATAAAAGAATAAGATAAGATACAAAAAAGAAACATATTTAAAAAATATAAATTTCTACAGTTTGTGCAGAAGCGCCGGCAAGCTGTAACGGTCGGATTTCGAATGCTTTGCGTGGGCGTGTGTATGTTGGGCTATGTATGAATGAATGCAATATAGTACGTAAGCGTGGATGCGGATGACATACGATTGCATAGGAATGCAGACAGCAAACTGTTAGCAGACTTAAATTTGTCAATATTTCGAAATTCGTCGAGACTGAAATCGAATATGCAGAAAATCGCTTGTTTTTTTGTTTTTGTTTTAATTAAATTATAAGAAGCTTTGCTTACTTTCAAAAGCTGCATATAATAACGGTATTTATTGTCACGTTATTCGCTTGCATAAAATTTGTTTCCATGGCGGTTAATGCAACGATTCGCAATGGTCCTATCGGTGTTTTTTGCTTCTTGTGTGTTTTGGACCACTTCGAACTGAGAACAAAATTTATTGTCGATTCCTTATTGATCTAATTTTCGCGTTGCCTATCGAAAACGAATTAATCATTGTTAACCTTTTAATGATCTGCTTCGATAAATATCGAATTATGTATTACATTTGTCAGCATTAAATGAGTCTAAGCTGTTTTATTTCTTTTCCGCATTCTCGATTTTTTGGGATATTCATATGAGATTAAGCTAATTATCAACACAAACGACGGAGCTGCACGTTTCGGGATACGAGCTTGATTTTTATTATTATTATTATTATTTATTTGAATTTTCGTTCAACTTACACTCGACCGTCGCGCGACAAACTCTGATTGGAACTGAAGCTTAAGCTGTTACTGATATAATGTCAGTGCTGCTGCACAGACCTCGGCAGCTACACATCGTGCGAGGTCATTCGGGTGCCCGAAGTACAATCTCGCCCCTCCAATGGGGCGGAGAGTGTGTATGCTGCGCACTTATTGGCAGCCCTGTGACCGGGGATGGAGAAACTGTACCGTATGCGGTGCTGCCTGCTGTGAGAGCAACTGAAATAGATAGAATACATTCCACCACGTGCCTCTGTGGAACTTATTTCTTACTATTGTACTCTGGATCTTAACGTCTGCAGGGGTATTTCGGGTTTGATTGTAAATAAAAAAATGGTTTGTTACAGGTTAAAAAAACAAGGTTTTACAAGACAACATACTAAAGACGATATTAGCTAATGATCTAAGACTGACTAATTTTATACAATTGCATGATTTTAAGATTTTTGAGTTAAGAAAACAAATGTGATGACACATTAATCAGTAACAGAAACCGAATCCAAAGGGAAAACAAATTTAGCATATTTGGCACGATTTAATAACTTTAAACTTTACATAATACTAACCTTATCTAGTGTACATATGTATGTAATTGTGATACACTATGCCGGGCCATACAATCAAAACAAACAATTGTGCACAATTCACATCTGATAATGCTATTCAGCAAAGAAGCGAACATGAATTTAAATTTCCCACCACAAACATTTTTTGAATAAATAACGAAAAACATGAAACAAACAAAAATATGCCCAAAAAGTAAACTGAAATGCATTTTTGTTTTAAATTTTTGAAATTCTTTTCCGAATAGTCTTCGAATTATTTCATTCAACATTTTCAAGGTCCTCTTTTGGTTTATTTATTACAGAGGAAGCAATGAATCTGCCACTGCTTTTTCAGTCTAAGTGTGCGTGCGTGTGTTTGGGCCTGTGGCATTTGCGGTCAGTCGACTGACAAGTATGTCTGCAAATATATAACCCTTTGCCCAGCTGACTGATTCGTCATGGCACAACCCAAGCAGACTAACCTAGAAATCTGAATTTCTAACTACAAATTGCTTGTTTCACTTATCAAAAAGGAATTTTAAAACATTTCAAAGCCCCCAAGTGGCTACAATTGAGTTTTAAGTTTAGTATTATTCGTCGATTAGCTTACAAAACCATAATATTAAGTCTTCGATTAGTGCCCAAAACAGACTTCGTTATTTTTTTTTTTTATTGAACGCGGATACAGAGCCCTGTCTGTCTTCGCGTCTTATAAGCGTACATATTTGTATATTTTAGAGATTATTATTCAAAACATGTATAGCAGTTCCAAATAGTATAGAAAGGAATCATATGATCATGAATTTTTCATCAATATCTATGATATTTTTGATGTTTTGAAAATTAGTTTGAATTCTGCATTTTTATGGCCAATGAGCAAGGAGTAAGTTTGAGGTAGTGTGTGTAAGCTAATGTCAAAACTAAGTTTCAACGTGCAAAGCCGTAAATACTCATCAACAGTGTCAATTACGTACTTATTTGCCTCAGCCCATACCCATTGTTCGGTTTGTCTTCGACGATGGTGTCCATATCCATGTAACGGCAGGCAAACTGGATGCCAGATACATTAACGATGCTTCGATTCGAGTACGTATGAGTTATATAAGCATAAGTACTCACCTTGCAATGAGGCTCTTCTGCATGTGTGTGAGTGAGTGTGTGCTCCCCACTTCAAATACAATCGAAAGCCGATTTACTTTGTACAAGTCAAGTGTCTCAGGGAGAGAAGATAAAAAAAAAGTTTGCTCTTTGGTTTTCAGCAAAAACGTAAGAAGAGGAGCCTGGCTTACGCTTTCGAAGCTGCGCACACGGTGCCGAAAAACAAACGGATGTTGTTGCAGGCAAACAGGCCCAGACAGCCAAACAGCCAGGCAGCCATGCATAAGAAACGACAACAGCTACGGCTTTGATGGAGATGGCGCAAAAAAAAATGCCAAGAAGAAGTGCCAGGCAACAGAATCCGGAGCCGGAGCCAGAGCCGGAGCCAAGAAGTAGGCAAGCAGGTTGCGAATGTGAATGCGCGTCGTCGTACACCGTTCGCGAATTGCAGGCAACTCACTCACTCACTCACGCAGACAAGAAACCCACTCACCCATTCGTTCACTCGCACATCACAATAAGCACACTGTTTCAGGAGATTTCACATCATTTATTGTTCAAAGTCTTTTTTGAAAAGCATCAGCATGCCACTTGACTGACTGACAATAATCTCTGTTGTTTCGTCGACATTCGCCATTCGCCATTCGGTGCTGCGAATGTAATTATGCTCTTGCAGAGGGTGTATGTACTTGGCCATTAGTTCCGATCACATAGAGTATGCATATATTAGCCAACAGTTTTATTCGTTTAATTTTTAATTTGTTTTCCTTTCACTACGCGCTCTTTTACAGTGCTGATCTTCGATAACGATTGTTTAAACTCTTGTTCTATTGCTCTAGCTCACTCTTATTACACATCAATTCCAAGGTGTGAACAACTATCGGAACTTATACGATACCTTAACTTCAAACATCGATTAATCGCTTACGGCGATAGGGCTTTTTAAGGAATATAAATATGATGCTGCAACATATAGTATTTATACCTACGCTGGAACAAGCCGAATCGGACAGAAATATCTATTTATTTATTTATATCGTCAGACTGCATGGTAAGTGTATAAAACCTTCGCCATGCCATTGACGAACTTATGTGCTGGTGCTACTTGGCTTTGGCAGTACGCTGTGCTTGGGTAGTACGTCCGTCCAACTGCTCTAAGAGGGTTGCTTTGTTGAGCGATTGACAGTGTTTTAATGGTGGCGATTACAATGATTCCTGCTGTGTGTTTACTTGCCTGGCATAGAACACAATTAGCCGCAGCTGAATAGCTGCAAAAGCTACAAAAAGGGCGATGAGTGTCACTTCTTGTCCCACTCAAGTCTAAGGTCTCTTCGCCTACCCAAAAAATGATCTAAGGAAGTCTGAAGCCTTATCCAAGCAGCTTGAAGTTTAAGAACAACGTATACTCTATATTGCTGAAAACTTTTAATAATACCAGGGCTAAGTTTGATTAATATATTAAAGTCCCATATTATCCTCAATGCGTTGTGCGTTGTGGATGCTGCGTGCTGTATCGTGCTCTGCTGTGGGTGCGCTCTGTGTTGCGTTCGCATTCACGAAATCCTTTTAATTAGAGCGAGTTCTGTAATCCAATTTTAATTCCTCATTAGTTGCGATTATCATCATTGTGACAGAGTCGCATTTATCAAAGCATCTAGTAATAACAGTTTGCTGTGTGTTTTCAAGACGCTGAAGTCGCAGCACGACGCTATCTACATACACATCGCAGCCCCGTCCCTTCTATCTAAGTTGAATTTTATTCGAGAGCCAGCAAAGTCGCCTTGTCTCTTGTCTGCTTTTCCCGACAGGAGGATGAGGAACTCGGCGAAAACCCACATTCTCTTCGAGTACATACTTACATATACGATTGAATACCAAGTGGTCTTTGGCGCTAGAGCAGAGCAGACTAACGATAGAAAGAGAGAGAGAGAGGGAGTCTAGTGCGCTGAGGCATTCTCACTAAGCCGACGGGGATTCACTGAGCTAATCCCCCCAACAAGAAACTCAGTAAATCCGAAAGTGTTTTTTGGATTTTATTATTTAAAGTGATTAAAAGTTATTGTTGCGTGCTGCCATTAATGTTGCGTTTGCTTCTTGACTTCGCCAACGCCGGCATCGCCGTTGCCGCCTCCTCGATTCAATGGCACGCCTAAAAGTGATTATGCAAGCACAATAAAATCTCAGTTGCTCAGTTCAGTTTTGAAATTGTTGTTGAATTCATTGTGCTGGGATTTCCCCGAACGAAAGGGTAAATCACTCGAATGGCTGTGAATAAAGAAGGAAATTACATATGTGTGTAGGTTTGTAATTCATTAGAAACTACATGACACAATTATATTCTTGACAACTCCATTATATCTCCATTATAAGTTCTTAAATATTTTAGCAACTAATATTTGTTTTAAGCCTGGCTTCAAATTGATTTTATACTATTTTTATTATAGTATTTCAATCAATTAATCTTCAATTTTTAAAATTTTCACTGAAATTCGAATCCGATTTCGAAAAACCCTTTGACCCATTTCCAATACAGACTTAGCATCTGAATAAACCAGAAAAGTGACAAAATAAAAATGCGATTCGCAGAAACCTATTAATCTACTACTTTTTGAAACTCCAAGCCAAAAAACATGAACTTCAGTTTGAAGTGCACAACGGGGGCGTGGCATTTTACGTCCTTGAATTCATCTCTCATGTTATTAACTCATTTCAGTTTTCCGCGACAGCTGAGGTCGACGATCAACGGGCCTGGGTAAATAATAAATAAAGCCAATGCAGTATGCTTATTGACAAAAGTAAAATCGTATAGTTTGCGAAGAGCGCACTCGTAGCACACACGCGCATACACGTACACACACAAACACACACACTCACACTGGCGTGCACACAGGGGCACGCACACACTGAGCAACAATAGTGTCCATTAACACGCTGCCGGGCCGAACAACTTGGCTATTGATGTCATAAATTAAAATTGCAATCGCAGACCATTGATGATAAATCATACGCTCGGATGAGTTTTCATCTCGCACATGAATTGTAGCTGGCGGGCAACTACTGCCCCCCTCCCCCATTGCCAGACCAGGCATCATCATCATCTGAACCCAGCCCAGCTTCAGTTCCATCGCTGACGACTGACTCTTTTTCTCGCAGAACTAGAAGCAAACGCGACAACACACCAACCAGTCAACATACACACACACACAGCGGCCTCACTGGCTGTGGGTGCGCTCGCTATACGGCGACGTGATGGGATTTTCAAAAATCCCGAGCTAAATCGTTTTTGTTTGGCAGCAAAGCTAACTTTGACTGCTAACTTTGTTAGAAGAGAGAAATTTATGTTTTATTTGGTGTCAATTTGTGGCAGAAATCATTCTCTTTATTCACGAAAACGCACACACAATTCAGTTATATGTACTCTCGATGATTTGATTGCTTTAAATTGAATTTGGCGTGCCGATACTAGGGATATTTTAATATACCATCAAACCATATAGTATATATATTGTGGCACGTGATGATCTCTAGGCAGCACAGCCGGCAGCACGGCTCTCCATATGAATGAACACTCAAACACATACATATAATCGTATATGAAAGAAAATTGAAAATGCGGCAGAAAGTTTTGGGCTTGTAACAGGCTGACGCAGGCGAATCCGATTCTCGTAAATAAATAAATACACACATGATTATTATATGCACACCATATACTCATATATTAAATGATGGGAGAAATACGTATTTATTCTTTTTCGGAAATCAACAGCAGTCGACTAGGTCATGTCCGGCTGTCACTCCTTCTGCATGAGCGCACCGAAAATAGCAAAGCGAATAAAGGAATGCCGTTTTCGACGATGCTGTGAAGTTAAACAAATTATTTTAAATTCAATTTTCACTCTATATTCAATTTTATCTCTAGTAAATGATATTAAATCGAATAAATAACTCAGCGAAAATATTTGTTAACTTGGATTGTGTATTATTGTTAATAACAGATTTACGAATACTTGATATCATTTGTACTGGGTATCCAGCAGTCGAGAGTTGAAATTTCTTATTTGTTTAGCTCTTTCTATATTGCTTTGTACTCGTCACCCCTATTTGCAAGGTCTTTGAAACTTTTAATAGCCTGACATTATGCACTTTTGCATTGCTGTGATGTGACTTGCCAAGTGCAAGTTCGCGGAAAATACCTTTCCATAGGAAAATGAACAATATAAAAGCATAAGGATGTACCAGTATTTTTACACTGTCTCAGTACCTGCAGAAGGCGAGAGTAGCTAAGCCTGTTTCAGAGATACATCTATCTAAAGCTATGAGAATCTGGTCAAGTTTTCAGTAAACTTAGCGACTACTTCTTATGTTCAAGTGGATTTTCTCCTTTACATTTTTAGCATTAAGTTCTTATTGGCTGCGCGACGCGTTGTCGATAAAAATATCCACAAAGAAATTTACCTTAGACGTGACTTTGAAACTTGCCAGACAAACTGAAAAGTTTTTCATGCTATAAGACTGTTAAAAAAGTCTTTAATGAGGCTAGTCTAGCTGATGGAAAATACTCACACTATCATTTCGTTAATTGTTTTCGATATGTTCGACATCAAATGTTCATGGTCATCAAAATAACATACTATATCTCTAAAACTAATGCAATAATAAATAATAAATAATTAAGCAGTTTAAGCAATTCTATACTACAAATTAGAGACAATCAAACATAGACTATTTGCAAGGCTAGTTTCGGGTGCTGCAGATTCGGATTGCAGATTAATCCTTTTCAGTAAATTTTGTTTGTATGAGTCGGCGTGACAAAGGGCTAACTTTCCACTGTAGGATGATATTATGCGCACACTGTCCATATGCATGGCTGGCTCTATTTAATTTCGATATTTCCGACAGTTGGCACACTCAATAATTTAGTGTTAAAATGTTTGTAGAAAAATTGACAGCGTTTTGACAGCGCAAAAAACACGCCACACACCATATACTGTGCTGTCGTGGTGTGGCATTCTTATAAACGAATCGAATCAAAACGAAACGAAAAGAGTATTCGACCACAAGAAGCTTCATTGTGAGCCGTATGTGTCAGATCCAGCGCATTTTAGTATGTTATTCCTGGGCTGGCTGGCATGCTTGACGCTATTACTTAATACGGGCTTTACGCTTTGGCAGCATCAGCAGCATCCCCCACAGTTTTCCCACTTGCCGTTCACACTCGCCAAACTCATACAGGCACACTCACACACCCATACGTGTGTTACTTATCTGTGAGATATGCCGCTTACCTCGCTCCGCTGTCAACATGAAATCCTAAGACGGTTGTCAGTTTGATGAAAAAAATGTTTGAACTGTGGAAAACATGCTTGAACGCAGTGTCTAATGCATTTGCAGTGTTCTCGTGTCTGAGAGCAGCAGAGTTATCGAGCATAAGTTCTCGTCTTCATGCATCCCGTTCCCAGGGAAAACCGAACTAATAAACACTCAAATTTGATAGACATGTTCATATTTTTTGTTAGTAGAATATAATTATCGATTATTATATTTAATAATATAATAATACAATAATTTAGATAGACCATGTTTAAAATGAATACACGATCACTAAAGTACATTAACATACCTTATGCCAAGCTGACCCCTTAACCCCTACTATATTCAGATATGTGTACATAATTTCGTTCTCAATTCAGTTTGTGCCGCACTTTTTGTTTATAATAATAAAATTGCGCTCGACATTCGTTTTTAATTAGCGCCGTAACTTCGGCACTTTGTTAAGTTACGACTGTTTTTTGGAAATTTTCAAACTTTATTTACCGAAATGAGTTTACATTCCTTTTTAATTGTAAGTCAATGTTAATGGAGGGCGGGAGTAAGTTACTCCTCAACTCCATTCAAAGTGGCATAAAATTTTATGCTTATTATCGTAGACTTTTGAACCCGGCTGCGTGTGTGTGTGTGCAAGCTGCGATTGTATTGTTTTCCCAAGAAAGTATCGATTTTACTTGTTAGATTAAAGTTTACTAAAAAAACATAGTATGTGAAATTAAGAAATTGCATAATTTATAATAGGATTTTCTACACACTTGTAGTAAATACATATGTTTGATCTTTATTTTTTTCTAAAGTTAATGTAACCTGCACAAATTGTTAGCTCTTTAATTGTATTATTAATCATGCCGCAACATTAGTTATGATGTGTCCAACGCAGTCCCAACAAAATTGGATGAAATAAATGAATTAGGTTTTATTGCACATACCAGAACGTTGGCGTACACTCTGCACATGTATGGGAATTTGTCAGGCTATCGACTTTTCGTTTAGCGTATCTGCATCAAATCGAGCGTTAAGAATTAAATTGACGGAGTACCCGCAATACAAGAAGCTGAACATCAACGAAATTGCACGTGGGGATGGGGATGTTAGAGTAATTTTGAAATGCCTCAAATCGGCACAATTTATTCCGAGCACTTTATAAGTGCGTTTTGGGTAAATTTGATTATTCTCAATCAGTTTCATTAGCGGTCTTAATATCCGCAATAGGATGCAGGGTGCAGGGTGCAGTGTGCAGGGTGTCTAACATTCTAGTCAAGCTGTTCTGCTGTTTAATCTCTACTTTGGCTTATTTCAAAATTTGAGAAATACCCCAGCCCTCACCAACATCTCCCTCTAGCGAATTACTTAGCCAAGTCTTAAAGATTTTGCATTGTTTTTTGAAATCCGGATAATAAACAGAAAACTTGTGGAAGAAACTATTCGGCATAATGATGAGCAGCGCAGGGGCGGAATGCGTGAAACATGGCATGCTTATATATTGTATATTCCATAACAATAAGGGGGAAATATTTGCACAGGCGAACTACGATTTGATTATTTCGGCAGTTGTATTTTGTTAATACATATATATAATAAGTACATGTATGTATGCGCAAGTAAACTGTATCAATGAGTGAGAAACTCAAGACAAAATGTTTGTTGACATTTCCACAAACCAAATAAGTTTGCCTTGTAAGCGCTCTGGTCTCTTTCAGGCTACTCGTGTTTGACTTTTCCTTATAGCTGCAGGGCACTGTGGCTTGCAACTGCACAAAAGTATGCAAATGCTTTGTCATTTTTGCATAATATTTGAAACTATAAAATAACGAGCAACTACTGCACAGAGAAGGGTTGTCTTAGCTTTGAGCGTGACCTCGATAAAATGTAATTTTTGATTTTCTAAATCCATTATTTTTATGTGGAAATCATCATGATGTAACTGTTGATTATCAAGCCTGCTTTGCTGGTTTAGCTTAGACAATCGATCCTTTTATAAAATTTTAACATTAGAAAAGTAAAGACCCTTTTCCAAGACCATCTTTATAACCTGCGAAATAAACACTAATTTATGCCAGTCGGTCAGAGACCGGAATAATGAGAAGGGTTAAACTGCTGCTGCGATGTGATGTGATGGATGCTTTTTGTTTTTTATTTTATTTATTTTTATTATTTTTTTTTTTTTTTTTTGGTTTTTCTAAGTTATGTGTCAGCGCGCTCGTGGCGCTTGGCTCTTGGCTCCCGGATGCTACTTGGAGCAAAATGCCGAGTAATGTGAAACAACAGTAAAATAAAATATGTAGTCCCTTATACGAATTCTTCTGGTGGCATTTTCTGCTTCAAATATTTGTCGTGCACACATTGCTGAAGGCTGCTCGCTCACCTTGCCTTGCCCGACCTGAGCTATCTAGTATGCTTCAGGTGGAGCACAACCACGCGCGCGCGCTTATGTCTTGTCTGTATGTAACTGAATGTCTGTATATGAGCAGGTTGTGATATTGAAAATATTCACGAAAGGCTTGTAAACTTTATGCACCCTCATAGCTGAGGGGACGAGGTGAGGATGATGGTCGGAGTGGTAAGGAGAATGGGATTTCGCCGCTGGTCACGCTGACAGAGCTTATTACGGTTTGCGTGCCTGCTTTTCAATGTTTTCAAAATTCACTTCACGCAAGAATTCCTTTTGTTCTCATAACATATTTAAAATTAGTTTGTAAATTCGTAAAACACGTAGTGCGTCGCTGCTGCAGTCAATATAGTGAAATATCATTTTTATCATTTATCATACTTATTTTGTCTGTCAAAGCGAAAAGAGAACTTGCTTGAAAATCACACAGAAAAGTCTTTACTTAGAACAAAATTTAAAAACCTTCTCGCGCTAGCCGATTTCTTAAATTTCCGCAATGATGAGGAAAATGACACACCCGATAGACATGACAAATCGTTTTATATTAGGGCGTACTTTTGTTTCGTATCGAATCTGTTTACCGTTACTTGCTACGATACTAAGCAAACACATTAGTCTGTAATCTAATATTGCGGAAATTCGTCGTCCAATGAGATATAAGTACCAACTCCAAATTAACCTTTTGTCTCTTAACTAGTGGTTGCTCCCAAATGGGATATTGTTCGTTTGCCTTACCATAAATATATGTACATAATGCTTGACTTTCGATAATGAAACGAGCAGATGAAAATACATTAAAGTAACTTTAAAAACTACACAAGAAAGTCAACTTTTATTTCATCATTTTTAATTGACAGTACAAATTGATTTTAGTTTCAAAATTTCTTAATTCGAATCCATGTGGAATACATGTCAATTCTATCAAATAGTACATGAAGTGGTCTACTTTTTTTTGTTTAAACTGTTGCTGTGTTGATATATCATAATATTACGGTTACTGTTGTTTTCCCTTTTTGCTTACTAAAGTCTGTTTCCAACAGTATAAAACTTTTTTATACTTAAAGATTACGAACGAACTACGAGCGTTATTTGCTTTATTAATGCTAAAAAGGTTTCGGATTAATCTCAATGTAAATACATATATATATGTTTTTTCAAATATTCTCGATAGCAAGATGCTTCAGTCTAATTATACTAATGACATTGATCCAAGTACCTGCCTCACTGTTGATATTATACATGATTTGTTTTTCCAAAAAACTGAATATTATTTAAATACATATATTTTTCACCCTTGCAGAGGGTATTACTATTTTATAACAAAGATTATACAAAAGAATAGGTAAAGTTGAACTGGGTCAAACTGGCATAGTATTCTGGGACCGGATTACTGAAATAAAAAGGGTCTAATCGAACATGAAAGTTATTAAATTCCGGGTTCTCTCAAAGTACATATAGGTATGGTACGATCTGCAAGGGTCTTTAAGCTTCGGCACGCCGAGGGTAGCCGTTTTATACTTTCCTCTATCCTATATATGTCTTTTTACCTATATAGATATACATATACTATTCATTGACAATAAATGCATGCACACAGTTCTGAGCACTTAAATAGTTTTGTATTCGTATTATGTCTTGCATCATTAATTTCACATCGAGCTCTCTTCGTTGTATTCCGTATAATTATTTTCTGTTTTCCAACATTATATTGGTTTAAAAGTATGTCAACTTAAGAATAATTGACTACAACAATTAATTGACAAATTATAAATACTTCATTATGCAAACACGTTTGCAGATATCTCAAGCTATCATTTCTATATATTAAATATACTCGAAATTATAACAAAATACATAACAGCATAAATACATCCGATTCATTCATATTTCCTTTTATTATAAGGTCGTTAGTCACTTGGATTAGAGTATATCAATTGAATCATCGCATATACTACTAAAAATGAAGATTTTCACTTAATTCTTCGTCAGCTTCTTAATATTTTGATTTGATAAATGCTATATTTGACAAAATATCAAATTGGTTATAGATTTAAGCTAAGATAATTAGACATATGTAGATATAAATACGGCACAGAATCTTTACACAGGGTACTCAAATATTTTGAAACAATATTAAAAACGTAGGTTTTCCTAATTGTTTTCACTTTTGCTGGTTACAATTAAATATTAAAGTATCGTCTTGTACATTTATGCTATTCTTAAACTTGTCCTACCCTATCGATAAATGCCGAGGGGGGACTAACACGATTTCTGCCGTGAATGTTTTTTGATTGTTCACTATTGTGGGGTTTTCGTAGGATATTATTGCAGTCTGATGATATATTTTGTGAACTATTTTCCATTTGATATTTGTGATCAATCATTGTAGAGCCTATGGCTAGTGTTTCAACGTTACTCAGAGTTTCCATGGTATTGTAATTGGATGATTTATTTGATTCCTTCGATACATCCACAAAATGATGCGGCTCGATACTGTAAATGTGGCCATGATGACGTATAAATTCAAGGTGATCATCATTGGTTTTCATCGATAGTGTTCCGTTACGCGACGACGATATATGAGCGAATTGATCTTTTTGCTCTGGTTTTAGTTTTTCAATATGTTTGGGCGTTGGGGCAATTGTTCGGGAGATGCTCGTTTTTTCCCCGTGATCGCTACCAATGGTGCTGTTGTTGGTATTATTAATGGAACCTTTGAATCGCTCACAACTGGGTAAACCACCTCGGGACATATCTGCACATGCGGTTGTATCTTTGGCAGATGCAATTGAGAGAGCTTTCCGCTGGGAATCACAATGCAGTGTTGATTTCCGTTGCTGCTTGCCTGCCGGCTCAAAGAACCTGTATTCGATGGAAACGGGGTCCAAGATGCTACGAATAAAAGTATATACAAATAGCCACATCAATACAATGTTAAACATTTTAGAAACAGAAAGGTAAGGTAAGATACAAATAGGTACTAACTTACTATGTAGTTGAGGTCTACTAAATACCGTGGTCATATCGGCACTATTTCCTCCGCCACTTCTTATTTTCTTTGCATGAACTGAAAATATGTTAGTGGATTTTAGAGACATAAATCGTATAGTGCTTTGTATACAACAATATACCTGTAAGTCCCTCGTCTTCAATGAAATTAGATGTCTCCCGTCCACTACGATTGTCGTCCCGAATGCGTTCTCCGCTTATCTCGCTGTCACTATTCAAGCTATCGTACTCTTCCGATTCGGATTTGATTATTTTCGAACGACGCTTATGGCGCTTCTCGGTATTCAAATGATTACTCTTATCTGGTGAACCGACTATAACGTTAGTAAGATTCGTACTTGAGCTTCTTCCATTCGCACTCGTTGAGGTGGAACGCTTTCCCTTCATGCCCGAGCTACACAGAGTATTATCATCGCCACATCGGGAGTCGTGCTTCGATGAACTTCCTGTGTAGCTCAAAGGAATATTTCCCGCTTGGTTTTCATGTTCTGGTAAATGGAAGGTAGCGTAAGGATATATGTCTTCTGAGTATTCAGGTATACGCTCAAGACCAGCAACCGATTCTGGTGGAGATTGCTGGCAAGATTTTCGTACTGTACCATAAAAGTGTTCACGGTTCTGAATATCCTTTCCATCTGGACCACTTTGTGGCCTAAGCGAATCAAGGTTATTTGAGAACATTGTACGAGGATCTATAAAAACAAAATGTAATGTTTAAATTAATTTTCAAATCATTATCTATTCATAGTACTTACAGTTCTTGAAGCATATGAACGCTCCGATAAGGGCTAGAATAGTTCCAAAAACGGATGTTATAATCATGGCGATAAGGTGGGCATCACTCAGTACGATTTGCTCATCAGGCAGCTCCTCTGTGTCCAATCCACTAGTGAATCCCACCAAATTCAGCGTCTCAAATAGATATTCCTTTGTGGTTGAGCCAGCATTATTTGTTGCTGTGACCCGTAAATTATAGGCAGTTCCTGGTTCTAAGTCACCAATGCTATATCGGCTCTGGAATCAAAAATACAAACATCGTAAACATCGTTGTCTGCTCAACTCATCTAAAAAGAATAGAACTGACATTGGTTTCAATTTTATTTGAGACTATAATCCAGTCCCCAGACGACTTGTAGTGCTTGAACTCGATACTGAAGTGGAGTATGGGACATCCACCGTCTTGCCAAGAAGACAAATCCAATATAACTGAAGTTGTATTCGAGCGGAGAAAGCTGTGCTTTTGCGGTGCAAAAGGCTTGTTTCCTAAATAATAAAAATAACAAATTTCGGATAATCCGTATGAATTGAAGATATGGTGTCTATAACAGACCTTTGGTTTGTGCCGTGGCAGTATCACTTGAGATGCTAGTACCGATTTTGTTAAACGTATTCATTGTGAATTTATATTTAGTACCACATTGAAGGTTTTCCAGCATATATGAGGTAACACGTCGGTCGATCTGAATCTCCTCCCATTCAGCTGAATCTCGCCTATAAGTCAAGGTGAAACCTTTTATTGGAGCACCTCCAATATCCTCAACTCTCCATTGAATTGACACTGAGTTTTTTTGAACCGAATTCACGGTTACTATAGGAGCAGATGGAGGAACTGAAAGACAAATACATTAATAATTGATTGATTTCCTATTGTCATTATGTTAAATCTCACCTTGAACATATAGCTGATATACGATATGATCGGAGCCCATTGGATTTCTCACGACGCATGAATAATTTCCCTCGTGTGATCGTTGAATATTACGTAGACTCAAGGTATTATCATTACTGACTTCCAGCGGGAACTGCTTTTTGGAGCGTGTGTTAAGTATTTTCCATTCGGAACTTGCTTTCGGTGTACCGACAAAAATGCACGTTAACTTTATATCGGAACGCCAATTGATATACAAGGTCTGACTAAACGATATAATGGCAGCGGGTATCGATGTGCTGGGCACTAGCTTAATGACTGGCGTGCTTGGACCCTGCCCAACTCTTGTGGATGCTGTGACCCAGGCCTCGTATGTCTCTCGAAAATTCAAATCTTTTGCCTCGAATTGCCGGTTATGTGCGGGCAACACTTCCTTCAATATTTTCAATTCTTGACCCTTCTCAAGGATACGTATGTAGACATTATATTTAGAAATTATGCCATTTAGTCTCCTGGGTGGAAGCCAACTGATAATCACAGAAGACTCAGTGCTGACGGCAGACTTAACAAGCTCGGGAGCATCAGGAACGGCTTCTTCCGTTATGCATGCCACGGGAGGGCTAGAAACTCCCTCGCCGGCACGTGTAAATGCAAGTACCTGAACACTATAGTTTGTGTATGGTTGCAGACCATGAAGAACGGTGCTAAGCGCTGAGGTTATCTTCGTTTCCCGACCACTGTATTCATTCTCGAGTAATACCGGCTCATAGAGTATTTTGTATCCTTGAATGATACCATGACTCAATTCCTTCGGTGGAGATTGCCAGGATATTTGTATATTTTGAGCAGTGAGCGCAATGCATGAAACTGTGCGAGGTGAAGCCGAAGGAACGTCCTCGAGAGTGTGTCCCAGAACCACTTCACTGGGGGGACCGTCACCTTTTATATTGAACGCTGAGACAGTTATGCCATACTGTGTATATTTCTCTAATCCAATCAAGCGAAAATCATTGAGGCCCTCCGTAATTAGTGTTCCAACCTTTGTGTGATTCTGTACACTATGTGAGCTACTCTGCTTCTGGTATGATATGGTATAGCCCAACAACTCTCCATTCCATGAATCCCGAACAGGGGCACGCCATGTTATCAACAGCTAAAGAATTGAAATGTATTAGATATAACTCAAATGTTTGGTAATGCTATATTTACTAACCTGTTGCGGTCCTAATGGCTCCGAAGTTACGTCCTGAGGTGGTGCAGATGGAACTTCTGAGTCTGTTTGGACAAACAATACATCGCTGGGCGCACTAGTTCCCAAATGGTTTTCGGCAAACAACCGGATATGATAGACAGTAGCAGGACGCAAGGATCCCAGTTGTGCAGTTGTTCTATCGCCAGGTAGTAGCTTTTGGTTATTGTGTTCATGCCAAACATCTAAGTTCAACAAAAAACGAATATAAGTTAGATGTATAGGTATATAAATATTTACTTACCTCCAGCTTTCTTATACTGTAAAATGTAGTTTGATATTGGCTGCGAGTCTCGATTGTTTCCGCCTCCTCCACCCAATATAACTGAATCTTGATCATTAGGTGACCAAGCCAACGTTACTGACCGACTTCCAAGATCTCGAACGTGTAAATTTACTGGAAAATTTGGTGGCTCCTGTACTTGAACATGGATAACACTTCTATCACGTCCATAGGCATTGTTTGCAATGCACGTATATTCCCCTCTATCCGTTAAAACTGTTTGCAATATGGTTAGCTCCGATGAAACTCCTCGTGCCAATGGCGAATTTTTGATATGATAACGTATGTCATACGAGGGATCAATACGACTTGCTTTCGACCTCCATGATATTTCCAAGGGTTGGTCGCCATTCGCCTCGCAACGAAGTGTAACACGTTCGCCCCGTCGAATTGATAATTGTTTTTTGGTAACCGTCACCGAAGGACCCACTGTGGAAATAATAATAATAATAATCGATAATATTGTAATATATTTAAAACTATAAACATGTATCAATATAAAGGCTGCACTTGCCATGAACGGTGAGTTTAATCAGAGTACTCAAACCGGCACCAATTCCATTAGTGGCTTGACAAAGATAGCTTCCCTCGTGCTCCCGGTTAACTTTAGATATAATCAACGAACCATTTGAGTTAGCCACGGCAACAGAATGCGAGTTTCCATTGTCAGTTGCAAAGCTGAGGTCCCTATATTCACCGGAGTCTCCTAAATAGACGATTGATAAGAGATAAATGTTAATAAAAAATATGAAGTGATAAAACAAATCTGTGTACCTATTGACTGCTTCCATTGAATAACTGGTATGGGAAATCCGTCGGCTTTACACGATACCATAACCGAGTTTCCCAGGATTGCATCTTGATCGGTGGGTTTTACAATCCAGCGTGGTGGTACTTTTTTAAAATGTTATTTAGTGTTTGTAAAAATAATATGTTAAATAATTGTTGAGAATGCAAGACTTGCATGCGGTACATATAGATTTACATATATATCTTGATAACCATGCAATTAATCTAAACAAATTGGAATTTTACTATGTACATTTTTGTTGTTAAATATGGGCAGCAATAATAAACTGTTATGTTATGTGAACTTGAATCACATTATATACAGATGATCAATATACAAACATAAGTCTATATGAAGTTTATATGATCTATGGAGAATATGTATAAGTATACATTTGCTTGAACTAAACACACATTACAGACCGACGGATAGATTTGGTAAAGCCAAATCGACAAGAAAGCTGTTAATTATCAATAATGAATGTAATTGATTTAGAACGCACTTGTATTACATTTTTTATATTCTAACACTGATTAGTAAATAAGCTAAAATATGTTGACATTAAAGATGTGCTAATAAGACATTTAAATATTGTAGGCCAATCAAAAGAACATTTGAAAATATTTATGTGAAGCCACGAAGAATGAAGACAGATTCTTATAAGCTTGTACCCATTTTAGCCAAGTTTCAAGCCAAACACGGATTTAGGTCCGTAGCAAATACACAAACCTCTTCGAATGTCACTTTAGTACACATGCATTAGAACATGCGTGCATGCTCGTCGATCGTTCGCATTAGCTATTACCTCTCAGGTATACAGGGTGTGAGTGCAAAGGTGCTGGTGCAGTGTGCGCTAGCTTTTATCCTGATTGTGTACGCATAGGATACACATAGACTTTGAATATCCACAATATTTCTGCAATATTTCTCTGAACCGTTACACCGGCGGTTCTTATAAATGATTAACCAAATCCACGAGTTTCCTTACCTGTTACGTCGTTTACACGTGGAAATAAGTTGATTTATTAACTCGTTTTCCTGTGTACCAACTTTACGATTTTTTTGTTTGGCTACAAAATTCATTGAAAATATAAAATGTTTTTTCAAACACGAACCATTCGAACTCTTATACTGTTTCTCAAGACAAGCTCTTGATTGAATTAACACACATAGTGCGTAACTATGTATGTATGCAAATTAAGTTAAGAATAACTTTATTATGTTATCCACATGGGTAGAAATACATCGCAAATCAATTAAAACCAACAGGTTGTGTTGGCCATGCACGCGCTGAAAATCGAATTAGCTCTGCCTTCTTGCTGGTGCATTTTCTACATACAATTTATACGGTGAGAATTGTGTTCTGGTGCAAGGTACGTTTGAATTTAGTAGATATTAGTCTGCGCTATAAAGCTATAGTTACTCTTGATTTACCCGAAACCGAAAGAGGAGCAGTGAACTCGACAGTGCCAGCGTGGTTGGCTACACGACAGGTGTAGTTACCATTATGCGATGAGGATACGTTATGTATGGACAATATACTTGAAAATGGGGTATACTGATTGATTGTTAACGACGGATCCGGCGGTAAGAACTCTTGGCCTTGCTTTGACGTCGTGGTCAAATATTTGATGACAGCTGTATTGCTATTGGCAATTGGTGTATTACTTAAAATAAGTACATTGTTTCTGTGCCACGTTATGTTGAACGGTTGATCTCCTTGACTACTGGAACACATAATCTGTGTCCGCATACCTTCGGTAATCTCATCTTCAAACGCAAAAGGGGAAATACGCGGAGGAACTAAATAGTTTCAAGCAAAAACAAAACAAAACACATTAAACCGTTTTATTATTTAATGTAAATTAATTCATGAAAAGTAGCAGTTGATTTGAAGTAGGAGAAGATTTAATGAGTATAATGAATACTTAACTTCATTTGTTTACAACGCTTTAACAAAATATTCGCGTTAAATTGGTTTAAGTTAATCAAGACAGTTGTATATGATAATTAAATATATTTATAAAACAATAATTAATGTTATACTTATGTGTTTCATAGTTATAAGAAATAAATAAATGTAAATTGAAAACAATTTCTGTTTAACAGTAAAATGTATTCATTAATTTTCACTTGATCATTTAAAATTGAAAATAAACTCATAAGATTATTGGTTTAAAATTTACATATATATGTTTATATACACGAAGATACCCATATAATAGGTTATATACAAGATACCACCCAAGACTTGAACTTATTATAAATATTTAATTCATGCACATACTATTTAAAATATCAAATATTATATTAAAGAATATTTCAATATCACTTATTTTATAATAATAGGCTATTATTATTTTTGCCGTATGTGCATATACTAATTAAAACACACAAGATCTCAAACTAAATGCAAATTATACATATACTATATACACTATTTGATAGGCTACTTGAATCGAAGTCGAGACATTGCATTCGAACTACACATACATATGTACATACACTACAATATTTAGGGGAAATCAAGCCATTGCAAGTACCATTAACTTTGAGCTGTGCAGAGTGCGTTACAGTAGCGGCATCATTTTGTACGCGACACGTATATGTGCCACTTTGGTCCCTCGACACACTTGTAATGCTGAGGGCGCTGGTGAAATCATCATTTTGGCGAATTGTCACTTGGTCGCTACTTTCACCACTATTACGACCATTGTCATTCGAAGCAGAGTTTTCTTTTGGATTTGTGAAGGTTATCGCCGACGCCATCGGTGACATGTGCGATGATGAAAACTGCGATATAGATCCGGTGCCGAAACCCAATGCAGCAACGCCACCGGTACCTTTAAGCCCACCGCTGACACTGTCGGCCGAGGCTGCCGGTGGCAGAGGTTTTCCATCCTTAAGCCAAGTAAATGAAAGCGGTAGGTCCCCGGTGCCAATAACGCACTGAATACTTGTGCGGTCACCCACATTCAGATCGCGTGCGAATGAGAATGGTGTAATCTTGGGTGGAACTGAACGTTGATGTTAAATAAATATTAAAGTTGAACAGAATTTAAAAAATGTGAAACACTCAATTTTTCGACTAGAATTATGTAGCGTGAGTATTTGTGATAATAAATGTTGATATCAAGTATCGAGGGAGCTTCGTTTATCAATAGTAATCAAGTTTTAGTTTTAGAATTCAAATGATCATCGATAATCATAAAGTGTCTATATATCTTAGAGAACGCGTTAGGAACGTGTATTAATTTGTGAAAATAAAACAAAAAATGGTTAACTAAGACAATTAGGAAATATGTATAAATACAGGGTATACATATTCATTTAATTGAAATTTTCTTTAAGGTATTGGCGAAATATGTAATCATTTTTGTATGTTAGAAATCGATATTGAAGCGATGTTAGATCATCTGTAAGTAAGGGCTAATAGGGCTGAAATCTGAAAAAATTATCTTGTTCCAGAGAACATTTTCATTTTCGGAAATCACATTGCATAGATGCAATTATTGAAATTATAAGTCAGTTTGAGAATTACCAGTGGTGATAAAGACGGAAATATTCAATTCGAGTCAGCTAATATTCATTTGTTTTTGCTTTAAGTAGTTTCTTTTATATCATTTATTTCAACAAATATATTGCATTGTTAGTGTCTACTGAGGATAATTGGAAATTCAATGGAGAAACCGATAGTATGTTAGGATCTTTCTTAAGAGGAAGATGATTTTATTGTACACTGATAAACTACTGATCAATACATCAACAAAGAATGTTCAACTGACCCAACTCAAAACGCCAAATTGACGCTTAATAGCACTTTTGGCTAACAGCTTGAAGACAAGTCAGTTGTATAGATAGAAGGCTGTTACAGCTCACAACTGTGGCGACAGAAACTCTGAAATGAATTCCGCGGATGCCAAAAAAGTGCAGGTGCAAATATGAATATACCAAATGCGAATGCGAGTGCAATTTACAGTAGTGCAGTAGTGTAAATGATCGAGCTGTGCTGAGATAAAGAAGATTTAAAATAAAGATTTTACTACAAAACTATATATTAAAGGTAAGTGCTTTTGTGGGCAAGACATACGACAGATAACATTCGTAATATTTAGAAAAATTGCCTTGCAAGACTTGAAAACTTATAGTGCGATGCTCTCAGTTGAGAAAATTTCAGTTGTATTGTAAAATTATTCAGAGTCCTTATTCTTATAAATAATATAAATAAAAATTATATTTTTAGGTGGACTGGACTCGATGCAAGGGTTTTTCAACCATTCCGCAGAGAACACCACAATAGGCCCCCTGAAAACAAGCTCCAAGGATGAACAAATTTAAATAGATCAGATAATAAATCCGGGAGAGAAACGTGCTGCGTGCTTTATAGTACATATATGTTTCCATCTCATTCGTGCATTGCTTATCGTAGCTTATTTTTCCATAAGAAATTAAATAGAGCCATTTGCTCGTGCTTTTTTTACAAATGCAATGGTGAGAGAATATTGTTGTTAATACTATATGCATATTATTATACTATATTTTGATATTTTATTGAATTTACTTAAGACTTATGGGAACTTGCCAACCCTTCTCAGAGTCAGGCCGTAAACCTTAGAAAATTTCAGACTTATTTGTAAAAGAAAATAATACTTAATCGTCTCGTAGCACGTATTGTATGATGTTAAATTTGAGATAAATTAATTTTGCATATATCTTTGTACATACCCAATACTTTTACTTCTACGGAGCGCTGAGATGTATAGTTGTGTTTATTTCGCGCAATGCATGTGTATGTGCCCTGATCGGCAGATCGTTGCACATTGTCGATAATGAGTGTCGCGTTTTGCACACGTTGTCACATGTTTATTGGCAATCTTAGACCGTCTAGAAATGTTAAGAATGCTTAACGTTTCTTTGAAAAATTAACAAAGAGAGCAGGTACCTTTCTCGATATATACACTTTCGATGGGATATCCAGCAATCGGGCATTTTAGGGCAAACATTTTACCAGCGACTGCAGACAATTTCGGCATATGTCGTATATAGGGCATACCTAAAATTATATACATATTTCGTTCTTAACAAATTAGTTTTGAAGAGTCTAGTAAAACTAAAGACCTACCGTAAATATTAAGCCGCGCAGAGTGGGCAACTTCACCAGCTCGGGATATTGCTTTGCACTCGTAATCGCCTCCATCTTCCGATTTGACTGCTGATATATTTACATGGCTTATAACGTCCCCAAATGCTGTTACATATTGCCCAATCATAAGACGATCCATCTAAAATTATAGTATTAATATGTGTGAAACACTTTTTCGATATAAGAACGAGCAAAGCATTGTGTACTTTTTTCTAAGGAGATTAACTTTTGTCATATTCAATTGACTTACATTAGGAAGCGGAAATCCGTCCAATAGCCATACGATTTTTGGTGTAGGGTTCCCACTGGCGCTGCATTTTAAGGAAACCGTTGGTCCTGGCTGCATAGTTTGTTCGATGAACTTGTAAAGCAGCTGAGGTGCGACTTCTACACAACAAAATTAAATACTTTATTGTAATACAAGTCGCAAGCGTGCATTTCTTGCTATAGAAATACATACCACCTAATCTCAGTTCCGCTGAGCTTTGAGCCGACTCAAAGTCATTTTTAATTAAACACTGATACATTCCCTTATCTTCCTTGACGATGGATGTGATGCGTATGTGTTCCTTCGATAAGAGACGCACACGGGATCCGGAGCGTAGGGTTTTGCCATCTTTAAACCATGAAACTTGTTGTTTTGGGAATCCGGAAGTGCTGCAAATCTGTAAATTTCCAATAAGATTTCTGCCAAACACGCAAACATAGTATTAAGGTCACTTTACTCACTAAATCAGCAGTTTGGCCAAGATTAACAGTTTGTATATTGGGCTGCAAGCTTGCTGCCAAAGCAGATGATACTGACAGATTGACCTCCAACGTCTCGCTACCCTCGGAATTCGAAACGGTACAGTAGAATACGCCATTATCAGTTTTCGCAACAGCTGATAATATAAGTGTACCATCTTTGATTTTTGCTCGCCCAGTAGCAAGCATATGCTGCATGGATTCCTCGTTACTCAGTCGTGTTGTATGCCATCTGTAAGTAGATCAGATTCGCGCGATAAATGCACATAACTAAATAATTACAACGGAATATCGATAACTTATATCGACTATTATAAGCCGTCGGGGACCGTCACTATGCATAATCAAATTCGTATCCCTGGTACGGCGATTTAATTATCATCATGTATTCCGTACACATGTCAATAAGAATACCCCTTTGCAATAAAACCAGGGTATATCAAATGATGTGACGTTTTTACTCATACGTATCTCGTTTATGCAAATTCTTATTTTGTTTGTGCCATAACAAAATTTTAGCAATATTTTGGATATTGAAAGCTTCGCTCGCTGCGCTGTTATTTTTTCTTACATATTTACAGGCAAACGTATGTACATAGATACATAGGTATACATGTGTGTTTGTATGTACATGCATTCATACATATGCTCAATTTCGCTTCGCTGGAAACGAAGTCAGTGGCCTGGGCGCCTAGTCAGCACTATAACATTGTAGTATAGTGCCCAGTGCCCAATTTGGTTCGGAACGTACAATTCGAAGTATGTACGTATGTTCATATATACGAGTAAGCGTACGGCTCATATACCCAACTACATATATACATGCATGTACATACATGTGTACATATGTATGTATTCACAACTCCACACAAGTCACAAACCAAAGAAAATCATCACACCAAAAAAATGCAAGCGGAGAGCATCGCAAACAAGGCAAATAAAACTCTATTGTCGCACAGAGGGCTTTCTAGCTCTCTCGCTGCTCAAAAAAATGTAATTAGAATATTTATGTACGCTTGAAATACGAAGACAGCACCTTACGTTCTTATATGAAAGCGCAAAAGATGCCCTGATAAACATAATTCTAAAATTGCTAAAAGAAATTTCATTTTACTGAAGATAAAAAATATGAACAAACAAGTGGCGACTGTCGTGAGTTGTATAGCCACATGCAGGCACACGTACATGCATATGTAAGAGCACGTGGAACAGGGTATCTTTCAAAAGACTCCATTACGGTTGAGTTGTGTGTGTGTGTGTGTGGGTGTGGGTGTGTGTGCATTAAAACAAACGCAGTGGGGGCGTCGCTTTTAAAACGCTTTTTGACCAGGATTCCCACTGTGCGCCAGTGCCGACTAAACTTGCACAAGGGTATGTATGTTTATATGGATGGATGCTTGTTTGCTTGCACATGTATGCTGTAGATGTGAGTATGTGTGTGAGTACTTTTTATACACTTGGTCCAAACATACAGTGGCTCACAGTTTATTTCGCATACATGTTGTAGCAGATATTTCATTTGGGAGCGTGTGCATTTGGTTTGTCGATGAGGTATCTTGGTATTGAGTATCGCACTTTTACTTCTTAACATTAAATATTTAATTTTAAACCTTGAAGCTTGAATTTGAGCTCTTCTCTAAATTGAAAATTATGCACTTTTGTAGAAAAAGCTGTGAGCCACTGTACATGGTAAACTCCCACAAACACCGATGCATTTACATGTATACGCATGTAAGCACATACCAAGTCGAGACCGGCACATCATTAAAGTGAAGTTGCTCGATAGGAGAGGGGGAGTTAACCTATCGGGCTCGGAGAAATTGCCTAAACGGATGCGACCTAGACCAACCATGCATACGTCGGTTTGTATGCATGTGAGCAACAAATTGGTGAGTACGGTTACATGCAGATGAAAGTCTAAGAACACACACATACATTCATATGTATGCATAAATGAATTACATACATGCATGCATATTTGTATGAAGGAATCAAGGAATGGAACAAATTCAGATAACTTGCTTGAGAGCATTGCCCTGCTGCTGAAATAATATACATCTGTATGCATATGAATCTGTATGTATGTGTGTGTATGTACTCGATATGCATGTGTAGAAAAAAAAATGATTCTTATATGTACATATGTATGTCTGTATTTAGGAGCAAGAATCAAACCACTGCTCGGGACACCCTTTTTTAAGTACTCAAGTCTGGATCCACCACCGCATCGCGTACATTAAGCTCGAGTGCGAGCATTGATAAAGGAAGTACTCACTTAAGGTCATGGTTATTGTTCTTCAAGTTAATGGCTGGGAAATAAATGTAATTTGTACAGTCCCGGTATATCTAGTCTAATGAGTTAGTAAATTATACCATGTACTTTCAGCTATGTATATTATAATTAAATGATTTAAAATCGTTTAAAAATTCAATTACAATCGTTAAAATAAATTCAGCTCAATGATGATCTTACCTGCAGGTGGGCTTTGGATTTGCATATGCTATGCATGCAAGCACTAAAGGGTCGCCAGCTCGAGCCACTAACGAAACACGTTTATCGTTGATTATTGGTGGAACAAGCTCACGTATTTCTAAAATATTGAAATATTTAAAGCTTATAAATAGGCGTATCCCCTTTATCCTCATCTCACCTGTTAGTTGAATTTTGCCAGCGTTACTACTGACTACCGAGTCTTGGGTCAATTTGTGATGTGTGCGGCAACGATAAACCTTTTGCGAATCATTCTTTGTTATATTGTAGATTAAAAGTTCCCCAGTGGGCAGCATGTGATTTTTACCATCTATAATATAAATACGAAACGTGTAAAATAAGCAATACATATTCTGCGAGAATAACAGAATTTTTTGTGGAAACTAACCGCCCTCCAGTGATGGATAAATATTGAAATTCGGCTCTTGTAGCCAGGAAGTTACAGTAACATACTCTTTAACAAAGGAGGGAATGTTGCATTTGATCAAAACATTACTACCAATAAATCCACCCGGGTTTTGAACCTCCGGCTCGTAATGCTGGTAAACCACTGTAATCAAAATTAATGGCGAGGGTTAATTGACTTATAACCATCATGTAGTATATTTATGTCATCATCTTATGCCTACCTGCTTTAACAACAATGTCTCTTGATATTATTGTTCCGACGCTATTTGATGCTGTACAGCGATATACTGACCAATGCGCATCCTGTCGAAATTCTTCAGCGGAAAAAGGGGGAAAATGTAATGAATTATTTGCCAAAATGTGTCGAATCTGAAAGATATACAAACGCAAGAGAAGGTATCGGGTATAAAGAGCATTATATTATTAGATCTTACAATATTTGAATTACCTTTGAAATGGAAGTAATTGGATTGTTTTCCTTATCAAGCCATTGAACTGAAGGCGGTGGATTTCCAAGCGCCATACAATTCGCTGTGCTTCCAGCAGTGTTCATAAACTCAATTCTACTTGGCGGTTCCAGGGAAAAACTTGGTCCTTGAGTATCAATATAGTTCGAAAGATCTTTTGGTAAAGCGCAAAAATATTGATGAGAGAATTATATTACATCTATTATATCTTTGCTCGCTTATCGCTTTGCTTACCCGTAGTTCCTGCATTATAGCATAAAGTAAATGCAATGCTAATGAAGAATAACGACGCCCAATTCTCATCGCAAAGCCAACTCATTTTTATAGCTTAATAAACCACATATATTCAAATCGTAGTGCGTGCAGTGTCTATCTGGAATTATAAAAAATTGTCAGCAAATCAAAAAATCAGTCTGTGTGACCGACCCAATATATATCCGAAAAAATGCAAATTATTAATAATTTCGGTAGGTTTAGTGAAGCATTAAAAGTATGCAACACAAAATGCATAATCTGATTATTGGTGGTGGATGAACAGGTGGGTAGACGGGTATATGACAGTCAAGCACGCTCGACTGTAGCTTTCTTACTAATTTCTCCGTTACTACAGTGATGTGAACGACGTACGATTTATGATATAAGAAGTCAGAAATCAAAGTAGCGCTCAAATATTAAAAATACCTGCTTAACAGGTAGTGTAAGAAAAATCGAAAAATAAAGTTAAAACAAGAACGTAATGAGGAAACTACTTCAAGCACTTGTAGCCTCAATATTAAGACTTCACATTAAGAGCTGATGATTTCCACAAGCCAAATATTGGTCATAAGAAACCATCATAACGCACTTATCTCTTAGCATGGCAAGAGAACGCGTTTATTATAAAAATACTTTGCTCTGCATGCTCCGTATGCCTGTTGGTGTGCGTGTGTGAGTAAAATATGAGTAAAATAAGTTGAGAATTTGGCGAATTGCGCAGGTCCGTTGACTATCTTAATTCGTAAAACAGCTGTTTGTCCGGTGTCAATATTGCAGACAGAATCAAATTATGTTCTATGTATATTAAGAGCCGTCATAATAATATTATAAATATATGCAAAATATTTAATACTGAATAATTAAATGCATTATTTGTTAAATACTAGACATTACCTACCTAGAACACAAAACGCAACAAATTTTGTTATTATTATTATAATAATAAATATAAAAAAATAGTATTGCTGAAAAATTGTCTAATTTAATGAGTCAAATGTTTATCTTGCTATGTACATATAAAGAACATATTCTATTGTTTGTTTCTTAAAACTCTCAAAATAATAATACGCGGCAGTTGACTTTATTTTCATAAACACAATATCATATTTTCTCTTATCACATTTAATGAGCATTGAAATTTTTGACGCGCAACAAAAAAGCACATGCACACACATACACACACACAGTCATGGTGCTCTTAGCAAAGAGCGCATTAAAATAGGTATAGCCAAGCCTAAAGAGAGAGAGAGAAATATTTATCTATTAACCGTTATAATAATTAGTTATGCCTCGCATGTGACAACACGCGATAATCAAAATGCTGTTATCATAATTCTTATCACTTGTTTACCAACCGTTTTACACTCTATTAAATTTTGTACACTTTTTTATCGAGATTTTCTAGGATTTTCACTTTGAGTATCTATTGAAGTTAATCAAATTATGAAAAATTATATTCGTTGCCGGTGTATGCTTTTTAAATAGTTTTTGAACACAGAAAACAATTGGTAGAAAACCGCGTAAAAATTAAAGCAAAGTATAGAATAAACTTGCTTTTTTTTGTTTTTTAGTTTGCAAGTAGAGGGCTCTTCAATCCATTGGCATAAAATTTGTGTTAAATTCGAGTTGTTTTTTTTGACCCGCGGTGCGAAAGTTACTGCATGCGCGAACGACCGACTCTTCGGACCAGTTTATGATGACTGCCAAGTTCAAAAGCTGCGTTTTCATGGTGCGCATCCCCAGAGAGAATGAGCACAGCAAGAACCATGTGCACCATATCCTCTGCGCAGATGCTGCAATCTACCAAAATGTAGTATAACAGCAGCGCAGTTGAAAGCTTTTATAACAAAAGCTGAACTTGAAGTTATTTTTTAAATTTCTTATCAGTATTAATTTTGAGCCAATGCTTCTAGGATTATAAATCCAAGGATTATAAACTTTATCGATATAATCCACCGAAATTTGAAAAAAACATATTGTTTTAGATTTTTTGAAGAAAATGCCTTAATTAAATCTTAATATCTCGAAACAAAACAACATGAACATTTGTAATATAAGAATTGTAGCTTACAAAGCGTATTTTATTTGCATAATCTAATATAATTTACATTTTAGTTCGCTTAATATTAAGGTTCCCCGCAGATTCAGATGATCTCTTTTTGGCTAAATTCCGTTGGTTATCTCTGAAATGGGAAAACAAATTATTCAGTCAAATATTAAAACCAAAAAATGGTGGTGATTCCTTACCCTTGTAAATTAGCTATATTAGGGCCCTTCTGATTCTTGGAAACGTATCCACTTTCAACTGATATTGCTTTTGTTGTGCGTATATTTGTAACAGGAGTACTGCTATAAATTGTTCCTGTGGCTGCCTTCATATTGTATAAATTTTCTGGCTTTTTCGTATTCGACATTTGAGATGGCGTAACTGACTTAGTAATACTTAATCCCGTTTCCACTCTGCTCTTTTGATTTAAGGTTTTTGGGTCTATACTACCTATCATATTAGATGATAAAGATTCAGGTTTGGCAGGGGCTTTTGTGACAACACTTTTAACAATATCTGGCCTTAACATTGACGAAAATTCTTTGGAAATTTTCTTTGTCTGGGATACTATACCTGGCATTGGTTTGTCTTTGCCTGCAACAATTCTTTGTGTAGTTGTTGAAGTTGAAGGTACATTTGGAACTGTCTTCGACAATTGGAATATATTCGGATTTGATGGTTTTCTTGGTTTGTAAACGTTCGCTGTACTCTGCCTACTACTTGCACTTGAAACTGTTGTCAAGTTATTTTGTAATTTATCAATTTTATCAATCAATTGACTTTGGGATCCAGATTTTTCATTTGTTGGGTTGACTGCAGTTAGGGAAATACTGGGACACATTTCATTCAGCTGCTTTGTAATACTAATTGTACCTGGCGGGCTATTCGTAGGGATTATTTGCATATCTGTTTTGGGAAAACTTTTTGATAAAAGAGACGAACCCTTGTCAACAGGGAAAATCGGTGGGAAGTTTGAGCTGCCCGCTTTTTGGTTTTTATGACTTCTATCTTCTTCACTTATCAAATTTATTTGACGTTGTGCAGTTGTAAGCGAGGGTGTTCTTTTAGCAGGTAATGGATTTTTTACAGAAGCAGTCGTAGTAAGATCAACGGAAGTCGTGGAAAGTGGAGATTGTTTTCTTAAGGGCAGCATATTTCTATCAAACGGTGTGGTAGTAGCCGCACTTGGTGCTGATGTCGCAGTCAGATCGACTGTTGTGGTGGATCTCAGATCCTGTGATAATAAATCTTTACTAACACTACTTTGATCAACAGATAATTTTGTTCTTGCTGGTTTATCCTTCTTATTTATGCTATCACCTGTTTCTAAAATCTTTTCAGGATAAAGATCGCTTGGAAGGGATGCTTTTAAATTTGCAAGTAAACTTTCTGTTTGACCAGGTGTAGGATACGATTGGTTCGAATAGTTCAATAGATTTCCCAAAGGATTTTCAAACAACCCTTTATATTGACCTAAGCTCGAAACAATACTATTTAGATTTGCATCTGCAGAGGTTGTTGGGTGAAGTGGAGGGTTGGCTATCGAATTCGTGCGGTTCTTTTGAGGATCAAACATACTGAAGTCCTTTGGTTGAGTCTTTGAGCCTGAAAGGGTTTGCATGCTTGACAGAATAGATGCAGTTGATTGCATATGATTAAGATTCGGTGGAACTCCAAACAGAGATGCGGCTAGACTATTGTCATTTACACAGGAGTTCATATCCGGATAACGAAGTGACGAACATTTTTGATACAAGTTTAAATAATCTAAATAATTTTGATTTAAGCCATAATTATACGGCTGCATAAGTGAAGAAGATTGAAGGCTGTAATTTAGCAAAGCTTGCATCTGGAAATCAATTAGGAAGAATAAGTCATCTTTCTTCAAAATAGTTATTAATAACTTACATCGAGACTTGGAGGAACCGATCCAAAATATGGATTGTGTTTCAAAGGTAAGACAGAGTTAGGCATTCTAAAAAAATAAATATTAAATAAAATATATTATAGCAATTATTATTATTATTTATTTATTGTGTAAATACAGCTTACTTTTCAGCATTTCCTCCTTCTTGTTGTGCTACAAAATTATGAATAGTTAGTTTTTGGTATTCAATATAATTTTACAGTAGTCTTACCCAAATTCATTTGTAATTCCCTTTCATATGTGTCCCACGCATCAGCTTTCTCTTGCTCACTTAACTCCTGTTCTACTTTATTTTCCAATAGACTGTCATGTTCATGGTACTTATAAACCAACTCAGACTGCCGCAGAAGATGAGCTAATATAGTGTCTTTCGGAAGGAGAGGATATGGTCTTTCGCTTTGTTTGGGATGTGTTAATCTAAAATTTGGAAAATGTATCGAGAAATGTTAAGAAATTAAATAAATTATTTAGATATTACGTATAAAGTTCTGCCAATTCCGCCATATTGTAATGCCTATCAATTTGTTGCTCATCAACCACTCGAAAACTCATTGCTTGTTTTGTAACAGACCGGGAATACACTTTTTCCTCCATGGTTCCCTGTATAAAAATTTTGTTTATATAGCTTAAATGATTCGATAATTCCAATGCTTATAAAGCTTACCATTGCAATCAAACGGTAAATGTAGCAATTTTTTTTCTGTCCTAGTCGGAAAATTCGAAAGATGTTTTGCTGATCGTTAGATGGATTCCACGAAGTGTCCAATATTATAACTCTATTGGCTCCAATCAGGTTTATTCCCTGACCACCAGCCTTAGCTGAGATAAGAAATACACGGGCTCGTTTGTTCGCTTCACTATTAAACC
Organism: Zaprionus inermis; assembly: GCA_018151445.1. Taxonomy (NCBI): domain Eukaryota; kingdom Metazoa; phylum Arthropoda; class Insecta; order Diptera; family Drosophilidae; genus Zaprionus; species Zaprionus inermis. The sequence continues at coordinate 4,002,978 of JAECXD010000555.1, forward strand.
TCTTGATCATTTCATGCCTGATATTTTTTGGGGTTTTACCATCTAGTCGGTAATAATCTTGTCCACTGATCCATGTACTTGCAGCTTTCAGATTCGATGGTACATCTATATAAATTATACATATAAAATAAGTAAGTTTGTAGTAAAGTGTAACTTTAAACGTTATCATTACTCACAAAGGTGTTGTAATATTTCAGGATCATTTTGTGTTATTTTCTTAAAAAAGTATTCAACCACATTTAATACAGCAACAAATGCGGAAAAAATCAGACTAAAAATATAATATTTAAATTGTCATAAGGTATACCATATATGTTGGATTTAGAATATTTTAGCCTACCACTTTTCGCCTTTTTCTTCGCACATTCGAAGTATAGAAAATACTGTGCGCAGCTTATTACTTGGCATAATTGTTTCCAAGTCCTTTTTGGTAAGATATTTACGCCACCAATCATTATTTACAGAAATGAGACCAGTTTGACTATCATAAATATCGTCGGGTTGGTCGTCATCAGAGTTTGGGCATCCTAGCTTTTTAATATCCTTTTTATTTTTTTGCTAAAATTTGAACAAAGCTTTAGCTTATTATTAGTATTACAATATAAGTGTGCTTACCATATTCGCGTTTTTCCAGGCATCCTCCAAAACTTTCGGATGTGTCCATATCTACATATAGTTACATTGTATTAAAGTATGCGCTTTTATTTTTATGTCCCAAATTGTTTTCTATACCTTTCTCAAAACAGTGTAATCTGTTATAAGGCTTTTGCCCCGACTATCTCCACGGCTTGCTATAGCTTCCAGGATATATTCATATAGTGTGTTCTGCCAATATCAATTATACATTAATCGCCAGATAAATTTGTATGCAGAGCGATTTATATTGTTACCTGTACTGCAGTCATTGGAATGAATAGAACATATTCAAACTTTTGTGGCAAAAATGTCTTAAGCAACTCGGCTTCCTTTCTCTAATATCGGAAAAATAATTAGAATTAAATTAATGATTCAGAATGGAATAATAACTGCCCATGTATATTAAGGCCAACAATACGTACCTGAACAAATTTTGATAACTTTTTGTGCAGAACGAAAGATCTTTGCTTCATTACAGTAATATCCTTTTTGCTTGAATCTTTATGCTGGCCATTCTTGATGGGATTACAATACAAATTGGCAAACTCCTTTTCTGTACCAAGATACAATGGCTTTATAAAGTTAACCATACTGTAATCTGCAATGAACAATTTATGAATACATGTTTTAGAGCACAAGTCAACACCTCGTAAAAAATATACATACATTCTTTTAAATGATTCTGAATAGGTGTACCAGTTAACATTATTCGTTTCGGTGTTATAATTTTTGCAACAGCGAGACTTATCGCAGATTTGCTATTTTTTATAACATGACCTTCATCACAAACAACAAGATCGGCACCTGAAATAACCCAGTTAAAATTGATTGTATTTTTTACGGGAAAAATTTATTGGTTGGATTTATCAGTTACCAGGTTGCAGTAAATACTTATTTACTTTATCCCGAATACTCTCCAATTGTGCTGAGCTTAAGTTCCCTCTGTTTTTATAAGAGTGATAAAATACAAGAGTTCGGAAAGCTTCGTAGCCAACCAATAAAACACCCGCTTTGTTGGTTGACCAAACTGACCAATCCTCTAATATTCGTAATTTATCAGATATATCTCTAAAAATAAACCCAGTATTATTAACAATACCGCAGGCAAGAAAATTGTACAAACTTACGATGAATCCGGAAATACAAAAACTTTTACATTAGTTTTACGTTTTAATGGTCCCAACCAGCGTTGCATTTCATCTGCCCAATTCATCACAGTGCTCTTTGGACAAAGCACAAGAACTTTGGTAGTATTTAGCTCTTTATATGAAATGACAGTGTGTAACAAAGCAATAAGCTAAATGTAAGAAAATGTGTTAGTTACTGAACAAGCATTTGATAACAATATATTACCTGAAGTGTTTTTCCCAAACCCATGCAATGAGCCAAAATGCACCCGGATCCAGAGTTTTTTTTAGTATGATCAATTCCACCGTAACATGAATCATACATAAATTTTACGCCATCGATTTGATGAGGTTTTAAATATTTAAGAATTTCCTCGTCGACTTTGATAAATGTTTTCGTTTTTTCTATGTAGTCAAGTATTAAGCTGCTACTACTGTTGGTACTTGAGCTATTCTTCATTGCCTTTGATAGTATTGCATGTTTTTTTTCAAGCCTTCGAATTCTTTCGGTTTCGGATTTTTGGGCAACTCTTGTCTCATTTGCCAACTGATCAAGGCGCAACATAGGTTTGATAAGTCTATTTTTCTCCTGTTGAGGTTCTGGCTCAACTTCCGAAAATTCACTCTCTGAACTAAGAATTATTTCTTCATCTTGATTACGTTTTTCTGCTTCAGCTTTTAATTTGTCCAATGATTTCTTTTGTCTTTTCTTTTGTATACAACTATCATTCCATAATTCATCGCTAACATCATAGCAATCAGATTCTTTCTGCTCAACTTCTGATCTGTTCTCGGTGTTTTCCTCCTCTTTAATATCATCATCATTTTCCGATTTAAAAACTTCTAAAAATTTATCCACCACACATGTTTTAGCTTCATTTTCCGATGAAGACGATTCCTTGGAAAGATTATATTCACTTTGGTCTGAGAGTCCAGAGTCACTGTTAGATTCATTTAATAATTCATTTTTTACTTGTTCATTGAATCGTGAAAGATATTGATCCTCCGTTATGTCTTCATCTGCACTCTGAAGAATTAAAGTTTTTTTGTAAATTTTTTTAGTATATAAGGCACTCATTTTTAAGTACTTACTTCTTTAATACTTTCAGTTTCATTTGATTCCAAATCAACATCCGATTCATTCAAAGAAGTTTCATCTTTTACGTTCAATTTCTTTGGCCTTCTTTTATTCGTGAGCTTCGATGTTCCAATTACTACATGGCGTTTTTTTAAGCCACTCAAATTTGTTAACCTGTTGGAAAAAAGTTAAGTTAAGTTATAAATTAAGTTGTTCAGTTAGTGTAATTATGTTTTCGATTCGAGAATGGTTTAGATTGAAAATACACCCTCATGAAATGTATCCCAAGCAAATCAAGGCAAAACAACAAACCTTTCAATTTCCTTATCCGTGTTGTCGTCTGATGTGTAAGGGGAAAGATCAGATTTTAATTCAGGAGATATTTGACGGAATTTTCTATTGGATATTTCGAATTTTATAAATTTTGAAAGATCAATGCCATCATCATAGGCGATTTCTCTGTAAACATTTTTTTTCATTAAACTTTGAGAAGGTTTTCGTTCAGTAATTGAATCTCTATTAGATTCAGAGCAACAAACACTGATATCACTATTTATGTCCGAGGAGTCTGATGTATCTTGAAGGCTTTTTTTAGCATTATTATTTAAGCGATGTCTTTTCTTGTAAAGGTTTGTTGAACTAGTTTGCACGGATTGTTCACTTGTATTTATGACATGAACAATTTTTTTCAGCTTTCCAATTTTATCAAGTATAAACGATTTGAATTCCTCTTCCGTTTGTTGCAAATTGCATTCGTTATAAATCTCTTTCGCACAATCTTTTGTTTCCGTGAGATATGTGTTAAGCGTTGATTTATTTTCACTAATATTGTTATAGAGATTTTCAAAATATTCATCATAAGGTTCAATTTCAAGAGGTTCAGAACATGTTGTGGGAAGATTAGTGTTATTATTTTTTGATAAGCCTCCACTTTGCAAGCTTTTTTCTGAATTCTTGTTTAAGTACTCTAACTGGAGAGCTCTAATTCTGCTAATAGTGCTATCAATAAAGTTTGATACACTTACTGGAAGAGTTTCAACAGATTGTGCGTTTGAGAATATGTGAGCTATGAGTACGTCCTTGACACTATCGAGTTTAGGTTGACTTAGCACAATTTCTTGGGAAGTGTAATTATGGTCATTTAATGCATCTGATATTTCTGACTCATTTAGCTCCTCACTTTGTTCTTCTCGACTCCTCTGGAGCTCGCACATTTCTCCAATATTACTTATTTGAAAACATATATCATTTTGGGTATTGCTCCCAACTTCAACTTGATTAACCATATCCATTGGCAAATCTAAGAACTTTGTGTCTGTTATTCTTTCTTCTTCGAACGTTATTTCACTTTTTATATTGTGGTCCATATCCGAACTCAAAGCAAAGTTAATATTATCGCAAGCCATATTAGTGCCTAATGATATATTCGGCAAATCCATTTTAGTTCCTACAAATAAAATGTTTAATTATTAATCAATTAATAATTATTAATACAACTTACCTTTTTATTTATATATTACAATGCAATGCTGAAAACAATTGAAACTATCGGGGTCGATGCGATAGCAATAAAACATTGATGATGCATGGTCAATAGTACCATATTTTTCATATTCCTTTGTAAAACGCCTCCGATTTTTATCACTTTATTTACTAGTTCTGAATCTTTGAAAGAAATCTATTAAAATATATTATAAACGGTCACGCTATGAATAATAGCAAACGCATTGACTAGAAATAGGGGTGAGCGATGTGCAAATAAACTAACTTAATTTATCGATAGTAGCTCGTGTTACTGCCTATCCTTTTTCGATAATCATTCAGGGCGGGCAAATACGTTTTCACGAAGTGTTATAAACAGCTGATGCAAGTCTTTTATTTTTATTATTGATTTATTATAATTTATTGTTGAAAATGTCGGGTACATACATAAAATACAAAATTATAAAATATTGAAAATAGAAAGTTGAATAGTTATTCAATCCAAAAGTTTTTACATATTTTCCGCATATTCTTGTATAATGGTACTATCAGCAACAGGTGGCTTTTTATGTTTAGTCTTATTGTAGCCTTGCGTTTGATTTGCTGTCATGGTCTGTTGTAATTTTTCAAGCAGATTTTGATTTTCTAGGCTTAACAAAATTGAAGCATACTAAAATGAAAGAAAACATATTATTCTTAGCGATTCTTAATAACAACTTTTTCTAAAGACAATATATGCAAGTTAACTTACTTCTGAGAATATATGAAATGCATTTTTCTGAACAGTTGTGTTACCAATAAGGTTGGACGTTAACAATTTGGCCAGGTTTTTCCAATCTCTTGTCAAAAGGCACTTTCGAGCAATACTTAGCTTCTTAGCAGAATCTGATTGCTTTAAGTCGTTGGATACATAGTTAATTGGTGCCTTACATGAAGAACTTTTGTTTAACCAAAACTCGTCATTTGGATTGTTAACAATTTCCAATGTTCGCTTTAGAACATTTTTGGGAATTCGTCGAGGAGGACAATTCAGAGTCTTCTTTCTATTAATTTTTTCAGGTTTTTTAGCACGGGTTTTGGGCATCATAAAATGGTACAACTTTAGAAAATTTACGATTTATATTACTTATTGTAAGATGAAATTTATCTATAACCAACGACGCCAACTACAAAACAAAAGAGATGCTAGTGCGGAGACATGATTACAAATAGTGAAATCAGTTCACAAAACTAATCCATCGATTGTTATCGATGTATAAGCAAGTTTAAAGTGTTGGTGACCATTATTTGAATTACATTCTATTATTATGATATTGAACATAAACTTGAAAAACGTTTTTGCAGGTTATTAACATATTACATAGAGAAACTTGTATACAAATTTTTGAAAAGTATCAAATTCCTAACAAGTATGTACATTCGATTATTAATAAATTGAGTAACTTTACACCTTCAAACAACCCCATTGGCATTTGAGAGAAAATTTCCCAAAAGTCAAGTTGCACAATTAATTAGAAGACTTGAATAAATATATTAAAGCCGAAAATTTTGCTAAATATAACATGCATGTATTTATAATGCGCCTAAACGATATAATTACAATATCATTGAAACACATATTTTCTACTCCCTGGTTTTGTTGCTTATTAACGGTATACATGCCTACACTGAGAGAAAAAAGCAGTCAAAATATAAGATATTTATGTTTTCATACAAAACAATTATCTTACAAATTTTCTGTTAACTGATGACAATTTAAAAATTTTGTATTGTACAAAATTTTGTTTAAGTTTTACTTTCGAAAATAATTTCCTTCCAGGCTATCAAATTTTGATCCCTCTCAGAATTTGTACGTGTATTTACAGTAGCATAATTGCACGCCGCAGAAATTTCCCCTCTCTGCAAAATATTCGCAATTCTTGTCGCAACAATCGAAGGCAGGTTTTAGTCCCGGGTTGCCAGTCGCTGGGTAATGGTCTTCCATTAAAATACCTCTGAGATATTACCATTCAGTTCGGCCTTCTTCCACTCCTGTCGATAGAAAGTACTATACTATATGCGTGTACATACATTCATACTTACGTACACAAAAGTTTGCCATGTACATTCCGAAGGTTGTATTAAATATGTAGCAAAAATATATAAACCTATCTGTACGCATGTATGTATGTATGTATGCATTACATGTTAAAATATACGGAATGTCAATGCCTAACTATGTGTGCATTTATGTAAATAATGCTTAATTCTAATAATTCAACAAAAATAAATAAGAACTTGTGAATAATAAATAAATGCATCTATAAAAATAATATAATAATTCAATTGAATTTAAATAATACAAATTTGTGTGTATAAGTTTCACATTCAATTTCAATGCCATTATAAATATTTATTATATTTTTAAACATTTATAAAGACATGTATATACGTGCTGTGATGCTGGGGATATTTATGTAATAGATGAAATTGCGACAAAAATAATGATTCCCCGCAAGCTATGGTACATACATATGTAGTTCACAAGTAACCTTTTATCTAACGGACATGTATGTACGTATGTACACACATATATGCATATATAATAGTGTGTGTTTGTTGTGCAATATTCCCAATGGCAAATCATAGCATAAATCTAAATTTGTGTTAGTGAGCGAATGTAAATATTACCGTTATGTACAAATAAACACACGCACATAGGGGTATATACTTACATACTTGTAAAAGTGTCAACGGGAGCCGCCAAAACAATGAAATACGCTTTGATTGCGGGGTATAAACCCAAGGAAGCCCGCTAAAGGTCATTGTTGATTTTATCCTGAATTTTATTTACTTACTTCCTTTTCTTTAAACAAATGATGTTTTTCCGCTTACTTGTTACCTATTCCACGGGTGGTCTTGTCATTTCTCACGCAATATATGTATGTACATACGAAGGTGTGGCATAATTTAAGGGATTAAACAGCTAGCAATCGGGGTGGAGTGGTCCTACTACTAAGAAGAACAATACTAACAAAACTTAAATTAACCTTGTTGCGGCTAGATTGATATACACATATACCTTTATTATAGTATGCTTGCTTACATGTTCTTCCATGCTTACATCCCGATTTCTTAAGTAAATGAAATAATGTTATTTTTAAATTCAAACTTTAGGTGAAGCAACAAAACTAATCACAATAGAAACACGAGTGAAACAACATCCCAACTAACGATCTTTAAGCCGCGGCCTGCAAAACGCGGTACCTGCGACTAATTTAGTAGTAACAGTATGAATTTCATGTAAGTTCAACCAGTACAAATTATTCAATATTTCTTGATAACCCATAGACACAAACGCTACAACTTTTTAGGCTTATTTTTAAACATCATGTCATTTCATTTCTTGCAGGCTATCAAGCAGATCTGTGATCATACTTTCAAGATTTATGAAGGAAAAAAAGTTAAAAATGTATCTGCGTTTTGCAACTATTATCTTCGGGTCTCAGAAAAGTATTGAATTTTACTAATATCAATGTATATCGGTAAGAAAAAAAGTTCATAACAAAAAAACGGAAATTTTATCAGGTATTTTTCAATTGCTTAGTAAAACATTGGTTACACCAAATAATACTGAGCCACAGAAACCGATGACAAATACAGTGTCGGCATAATGATTAATTCAATGTAAGTTATTTTAGGTGTAAAGCATTTTATAGCTTAAATAGTAATTAAACTATTTAAAATACACTTCCAATTTATAGCTTCTTACTTCCAAAACCGTCCGAGGCACTCTTGAACTTAACATAACTTTAAGTTGTCAAGGATTTGGCTTAAAAATACGTGCCGATTTGTTTTTAAAAAATGCATGCCAATATAAGTTCAGATCGTGGAGGAGGGGGTGGATCGTGGCGATTACCACCCGATGAGACCCTACAAGTTCAAGATCCTAAGCAAAAAGATCAAGAATTGGATCTGGAGGACGGACACAACTGGCGCAGTATTATTTTCTCTTTACTAGTTATTAGTTTTGTAATAGCTGGAATAATAACAGCCATATACCTTTTGGGGTACGTAAATCACGACAAAGTTTTATAATATTTAGGTAAATTTTACAATCATATTGGATTTTGCAGATATGTGGACGAACTTTTATACTGGTCGGGTCGTAGAATGATTCTCGATGAATATTTACAAGGAGAATTGACTCCAACGAGATTGAAACCTTCTTGGGTAACAACGAAAAAATATGTATTCCAATCAGATGATGGAGGGCTTTCCATATTAGATACATCGCTGAACTCAATAAATATTTTAGTCACAAATCACACAATTCGCCAACTAAATGTTCGGGGATATCAATGCTCGCACGATCTTAAATACGTATTGTTTAGTCATAATGTTAAAAAAGTAAGTCCAATCGAAAATATAATTTTCTATTTATATTAATTTTTTTGTTTTTTTTTTTCCAGATTTTTCAGAAATCGTTTACTGCGTTTTACACAATCTATGATGTCGATAATGATCACCACATGCCTGTGAAGTTAAAGGACTCTTCCAAGGTACAGAGAACTCGTCTTCAATATGCAGCCTGGCTTGGAAATACAACTTCAATCATTATAGTTGCTGACAATGATATATTTGTACGACAATCGCCTTCAATGGAAGAAGATATAAGGATTACTACAACAGGGCATGATAATAATATATACAACGGAATTCCAGATTGGCTCTACCAGGGTAATGAACTAGTTTTATTTCCATTTAGTCTACCCCTTTAAAACAGTTTAAACTCTGACAACTCCTTGTTGTAATTATTTTGCGATTATTTTGTTATTATAAAAAATTTGACTATATTGTAGAGGAAATTTTCGATATTCCGGAAGCAATTTGGTCATCAACTGATGGTAGCCACTTCATGTTTGCCTTATTTAATGATACTCATGTCGGAATGATGACATATCCATGGTTATCATCTGGAGCTATTATTGCCGGTAGTGGCATGGCATCGGGAAGTTCATTTCCTGAGACAAAAAACGTACGGTACCCCACACCAGGCACTGCCAATCCCGAAGTTCAGTTGTGGATAGTTGACATAACTAATTTTATGTCAATATCCAAATTCGAATTAACCCCGCCACCTACTCTAAATGGGCAGTAAGTTCAAAGTTATCAATAAGTTGAATCAAATATTTTAAATCTTATATATAAAATAGGGACTATTACCTAACATCGGCGGGTTGGATATCCAATAGCAATAATCAGGTATCTGTAGTTTTTATGATGCGATCTCAGAACTATAGTATTATTGCTACATGCTCAAGAGATCAAAATTGGATGTGCATAGAGGTATGTCAAGAACAATGATCAAATTGAAAATGTTTCAAGTTGGATATATCTTATTAGATTCATTCTGAACGCGCTCCCGAAGATGAATGGCTTGATATCTTTCCACATCCTGTATTTGCACCAGATGGAAACAGCTTCTTACTGCTTGCAAGTGTTCAGGAAGCAGGAAACGATCATTTCACCCACATCAAGCATATAACAATTACACATCAACGAATTTCAGTAATATCCCATGGTCGCTATGAGGTAAAGTCGCGTGTAATTTAAAATTTTTAAGTTATTTACATCAAACATAATTTTTCTTAGGTTTTAAAAATCTTATGTTGGGATACTGCTAATCATATGGTATTTTATCTTGCAACCCAAGATAAAAAGCCCGGTCAAAGACATTTGTATTCCGTTAAGGATCCTGTTCACGATGACACAAGAAAGTAAGTGTGACAGAGTACATATGTGTATGACCTGAGATAGTTGTAATCTAAAGCTTTTTTATCAACAGAAGTGAGCCGCAGTGTATAACTTGCGATTTGGGTGAAGCACTTTGGAGTAGCAGATATTATTACGTGAACTGTTCGAATTTCGACGCATTCATAACACCATCGTTTAGCCTTGCAGCGAATTATGGAATTGAATACTATATTTTAGAATGTCAAGGTCCTGGACTACCTGTGTCAGGAGTTCATATGCAAAAAACGCACAGTCTCGTAAAAATCCTATACGATACTCGTCCATTTTATACAGAAAGGCTTCAGAAATTAGCATTACCCATTCAAAGATCATTTGAGATTCCATTGCCGCACGGGAGTAGAGCGCAGGTGCAATTACTGTTACCGCCAAGCTGGAGAGAAGAACTTCGTGATGCAGCGTTTCCAGTTGTAGTGGAAGTGTAAGTTATAACCATTAATATTAATTATAAAAATTGATTATACATTTTCCTAACTAAATTATAGAAATGGACGACCCGGGTCAGAATCAGTTTCGGAGAAATTTAGAATTGACTGGGGTACTTATATGTCTTCTAGAAATGATGTAATCTATATACGTTTGGATGTGAGAGGTGCCAAGGGGCAAAGCAAAAAATCTCTTTATCGTCATTTGGGCGGCGTGGAGGTGCAAGATCAAATATCCGTATTAAGGTAAAAGTTATATCAAAAGTTGTTAGCAATTCTGTCAAATTATTGCCTTATACCACTTGCACAGATATCTATTGGATACAATTAGCTTTTTGGATGAGACACGTGTAGGCATTTGGGGTTGGGGCTATGGTGGATATGTCACCTCAATGGTTCTTGGTACGCAACAGGAAGTCTTCAAGTGTGGTATCTCCATTTCCCCAATCACTGATTGGTTGTATTATAGTAAGTAGATTAAATTTGGCATATTTGGAAAACGCTTGAAGAATTACTTCTCTTTTAGATTCTGCCTTCACCGAGCGAATACTAGGCCTGCCTGCTGAAAACTATAAAGGATACGTAGAGGCTGATGCAACGCAACGAGCACGTCTCATAAAATCAAATTCATTTTTTCTAATCCACGGCCTAGCAGACTCTACAGCTCCATATGTGCACGGTGTTCAATTAGCTAAATCATTAACTGAAGCAAATATATTATTTCGATATCAGGTAATATTTAATACAAATTTAGGCAATAATACAACGATCAGATACCGAGCTAGCATGAAGTTTGTTTCAATCATTTAATCATTCAATTACAGAATTTCGTTCATACATTTGAAATTTTCCTTATATATTTACAGACCTACGCAGACGAAGGTCACGAACTCAATGGAGTATTAGAGCATGTGTACTCATCTATGGAGCACTACTTTGCCGAGTGCTTAAGCTTGGATCCAGATGATACTAAGCCTGATTTAGATCAAAATATGGTACCTGCTGAGTAGCAGAAATTTTAAAGCTATAACTGATGTAATAACAAGATTTAATCACAAGTAATCAAACAAATTTCTTTTTAGTTTAATACATATGAATTGTTTGTATTGTTTTGGGGAGGTTGGTTAGAAAGGTTACGATAAATTAATGTATCTATGTATACCAATGTTTGTTCAAAGACAAAATACTGGAAAGATCTCTCCTAATATATGTATTTGTAAATCTTCCTTAAGCCTCGTTCTTTTTGGGAGGATACGCATTGCTTCCATTATTGAATCTTCCAAGAAGAAAATTATATAAATTAGTTTACATTAATTACACGTAAACAAGCGTTGTGACATTTTTAAATTTCAAATGTTTTTGCAAACTATTACACAATATATGTACTATGTATATGGATGTTGTGATAATTATAGTCCAGCCCATTATTTTTGTTATTAACATTAGAAGTAGTGATTTCTTAAAATCAAATTTCCTACGTCCTGTTCAAAAATTTTGTTAAAACACTTTTTAATAATTGGTACGAGAATATAGGACTGGGTAACACATGTAATACTATATTTCTCAAAATGTATGAAAATATACTTAAAAACAATACATTTGTCACTTTAGTGTTCAATATGATTTAACTATATTCATACGTACACGCAAAGGTACACATATGAGAAAATAATACAATTAACTCAAATCAAATCTTGAATTAGCTTAATAATAACAATAAATGCACAATCTGCCAATGTAAATGCTATCGAAGACAATTTGTCATTATCATCATTAACTTTATTCCAAATGTATAGATCCCAGTATTCTAGTATCACACTTAATTGTTGGAATAAGAAGTAAATTACTTTTTTTTATTTAAGCAGCATACAAACGCATAATAATAATAGAACTATACATAAATAGTATTCCGTATGAAATCGCCTTCAAGTACTTGAGAGGAGCTCACAATAAATTGTGTTCTCAATTCGGATAACTATTTGTCATTAAAGCACACTAAAAAAAACATTAATATTTTCCACTTAGGCCAGAAGAAAATCTCGCTGAGTCTGGAGTCTCTTAAAATTTAGAAAAGCTTTAACTTTTATTTTCATGTTATAATTTCCATTGATATTAAAGCTTCAATAAGTAAATGCAAATGTTTCGGTATAAATAAATTAATCGAACATTTTGTATTATAAATCGTTCCCGGTTCTAATAAAATGAAATAGTCAGTTTCGACCTGCAGCTACGTGCTTTCTCCGTTAATTCGTTAATTTTCATCTACTCATAACTCTAGTCTATTATAACGCAATCGTTAGGCAATGTTGTTTATTATTAATACTAAAAGAAATTTTATAGTAATTTATATATACAAGATTACCAAATTAAGATAATCTCATTTTCCTTGATTGATAGTATGGCAATTCCATTTACACGCCATTAATAATGTGTGTGTTTGTATATATAATTATGTTATATAACGAAAGTATTGGAAAATTAAAAAATACAAAATTTTACATACCACTTTGTACAATGTGTGAGCTTCGGATACTTCGAAGACGTCGTCTTAGTTGATTTAAATATATTTTAAAATATGTACATGGTGATTAGAAAGTTTACATCTAGATTATACTCAGGTGTAATTATAATTACAAAAAACATTTTAAAACTCTTCATTATTTTTTTGAACAAATAAAACAAAACTATTTAATTTTAAAGGTTCACTTAATTTTTACCTTGGCAATACAAAAGCAAAAACGATAAACCAAAAAACAAATAGTTGTAAGTAATTGTATTCGTTGTTGTATTTATGCATTAGATACATTTTTATAAGTTTTATCTATTTTGATACTTTAGAGAACTATTGATAATACGATTATATATTATTTTGTTGTTTTTGAGTTTTCGATTTCGGAATCAATAAAGTTAATCAATAGCAATTGATTGATCCATTGACTATCATAAATTTTTATCACGTGTTTTGGATTTCTTTCATGGGGATAGAAGTTGGGCATTCAAGTGTTTGTGCATTCTGTAATGATAATGTGTTTTCCAGGTATTCAAAACAAAATTCTTTTTTTTTTTTGTATTAATAATTTATTTAATAATATTTAATATTTATTTTGTGATTAACCAAATACAACAATGTTTTTTATTTATCTAATTTGACGATGATCGTGTCAAACGATTTCATATATAACTGTTGAAAAAATATTTTGTTAGTGGAACCATTGGTAAACATAAGGTCGCCGCTATAGAAATTTGATGACAAGTCCAAATTTACTTCAGTGTTTCCGTAATTTGAAACTGATACAAAAGAATTCTTTCGTGGATAGTTCCTAACTACTAACAAAAGATGGAAATTGCTGTAGGATATTATTTGAGTATTTGCCTTGTTACTACCAGCTTTGCAAATGAAATTTTTATAAATCGATGGAGATCTTTTGCGTAACGATATCATTTGCTGAACTAATTTTAAGTTATCCGTCAATTTAAGAGAGAGAGGGAGCTGTTCGCTTGAATTCCGTGAATCATCTTTCCAAAGCTGACCTTTGCCTTGGGCGATAGCTCTTTCATGTGAATAACGAATGCTTGGGGTTCCGGGTAATATAAGCTGCATCATGATGGCTGAAAGCACCTTTTTCTCGATAAATTCTGTGCTACCTTCCGCGAGGGACCAATGCACGGATATCTTATCATCTCCAAGAGGCATCTGGTTAAGAATCATTTCCATTCGGTTTTTCATTCTTTGTGTATCGTTTTCGATATGAAGTACAACATCTATAAAATCAACATGATTCAGCATTTGAGATAGTTCCAATTGAGTTTGCCCCTTAAGCAGTGTTTCTTCAACAATAAGAACTCTATTTGAACCAACAATGCTTTTCCATGAAGCCAAACAAGTAAGCAGCTTATTTTTCGCAACACCGATCAGTCCTTTCAGATAGAATCCATTTACTCCACGATCAATCCAATGATTCAGAGCATCGGAAACTATATCTAGAATCTCATTTTCATCTCTTCCTAGTATTATGTGTTCTAACGGTAAATCCAATAGCAAATTTATATTTTGTGCATGGAGGGCGCTTGCCAAGGAACTAAAATCTTTGAGACTTCCCAGTTCCGGTTGAATAGTTTTGATAGACGAAGCATTTGTTTGCCCAGCAGTATTATGGATACCAGTTGGTAAAATTGAATTTAGCCGTACTGCAGAGATGCCCAGATCAACAAGTTCCGGAATGTCATTAATTAATCCCTGAATGTCGCCAATTCCATTATTATCCGAGTCCTTAAGGTCAGCCGGACTTATCTCATAAAAGACGCTACCTCGATACCAAACAGTACTACCAAAAAAGATAGATCTTTAGCAACATGGTGATTTTAACTAAAGAAGATTACTCACTTTGGTTTGCAATATTTAGGCATACTCAGTATTTGAGCAACAACTATCGAGCACATTCCTAAGATTCCAGATACAAATAGGAAAAATGTACATTTTCGAATGAGATTCCAGTTCCACGAAACAAAAATGGGAGTTTCCTTTGATTTTCTGCGGTTAGACCTTGAGCATCCGTTGGCATCCTGGACATGGAAATAAAAGTTAATATTTGAATGTGTTGAATAATTTGATAATCTAACCTGATTTGTCACAATATTGTTGTTCTGCAAGTGATGATAATTAACTTTGTTAAAAAGATTTGTCGATGTCGCTTCGAGTGCATCTATAGCGATTCCAGTGCTGCTATCAGACGAACTTGTCTCCGCCTTGCAATCTTCGCTGTTGATCTGTGATGAGCTGAAGTCGCCTGGGGCAATGTTTTGGCTTAATGGGTGGGATAGTACTGTGCCGCCGTTGCTCGAGAGCAGGGGACAAATGGAGGCCTCCTCATCTGGCAGAAAATTAGATACAGACGGTGACTCAAGCAGAGTCTGCGGTAGTTCGACTTCGAGAAAACTTGGCTCTGTTGATATACCCATGTTATCCATAGCTTTAGGGCTTACTAGGAAAGGATATAAAAACAATAATCAAGAACAATTATTTACAAATGTTTTAATTGATTGTGAAATAAACATTCACGGAATATCTCCGAATTATTATTAATCGACTCATATTGCGTTCTTAACCCCATTCCAGATATCTATCCAATCAAAAATAAATTGAAAGCAGAGTAGCCAGCTGCACTGTGTATGTGTGTGTATGGGCGAATACATTCCAGAGTTTACAATTTAGAATTCTCATCAGCGTTCTTTGTGGTCGTTTTTGCAAGTGTCTAAAGCAAAATCTACACTTTTCATATTTGTGCTCCAATCTGATTAAATTTATCACATTATGATATAGGTAAATATATTTTTTGCGATAGATATAAGCAAATTCTTTTTTTTATAGCGTGCATCTATTTATACTCACCAAAGCTTTGAAATTATATTGAATATCTATATGCATACCTGATTATATGGCTTTTATTAAATATTTTTTTCATTTAATAAAAATGCATTTATTCGATTAAAGTAAGAGTTATTTTTCAGCCAATCTTTTTTATAAATGCTGATTACGAACGCAATAGTCGCACACTAAAACAGGAACAGTTTAATGCGCATGCGCGGGTTCGATACAGAATTTAAACATCAATCATCGATACACATATTTTTTTGATTTACCTATCGATACTAATAAAATCATCGATGATTTGTATATATATCTGACTATTCTGAATACCCTATAATACAAAGCTTACACCAGCAAAGTAAAATAATAAATTTTTGAAAATTAATTACATTCATAATATTTAGATGGATAATCGATCTATAGAGGTCAAATAATGAAGAAAATGCAATCTCCCGCGACAATCTGATGATTTTTAACGAAGTTATGGGCTTACAAAGCCCTATACGGGTCTTTAAATAATGCAAGGGGGTAGCATAAATGATCCAAATTTTTGAAAATTTTAGATTCATAATATATTGATGGAGAACCAATCTAGAGGTCAAATAATGAAGAAAATGCCATCTCCCGCGGCAATCTGATGATTTTTAACGAAGTTATGGGCTTTCAAAGCCCTATACGGGTCTTTAAATAATATAAGGGGGTAGCATGGATGGTCCAAATTTTTGAAAATTTTAGATTCATAATATTTTGATGGAGAACCAATCTAGAGGTCAAATAATGAAGAAAATGCCATCTCCCGCGACAATCTGATGATTTTTAACGAAGTTATGGGCTTTCAAAGCCCTATACGGGTCTTTAAATAATGCAAGGGGGTAGCATGGATGGTCCAAATTTTTGAAAATTTTAGATTCATAATATTTTGATGGAGAACCAATCTAGAGGTCAAATAATGAAGAAAATGCCATCTCCCGCGACAATCTGATGATTTTTAACGAAGTTATGGGCTTTCAAAGCCCTATACGGGTCTTTAAATAATGCAAGGGGGTAGCATGGATGGTCCAAATTTTTGAAAATTTTAGATTCATAATATTTTGATGGAGAACCAATCTAGAGGTCAAATAATGAAGAAAATGCCATCTCCCGCGACAATCTGATGATTTTTAACGAAGTTATGGACTTTTAAAGCCTTTAGACAGGGTTGGATTTAAACTAGGCGCTCTCGATGCTTGAACAGAGGGCGGCAAAGTGCTGGGGTCGCAAACTTTGTTTTTTCTTAATATGCTTATAAAAAAGGTTTATGTTATTACGCTCTTACCATGAAATAATAAATAAATTCAAACCAAACATTTTAATTAATTTGATTTTATTGATTATATAATTAACGATTTCGCTAACATTTCACATACCAAATTAAACATAATGGCGGCATTTTACGGCCAGGGCGGCATTTTACAGAAATCCAGGCCTGCGTGAATGAAATATTAAAAAATGATTCTAATATCTATTTTGTTTGCATGGAAACATTTAATACCATAACAACGGAACATGCGTTTGTTATTTTTGTCAAGGTCTACCAAACTCTATATAAATACAGTACAATTCAAATTGATCTACAAATATATACTAGTATTTTTCGCTCGTAGCCTAAGTTAAACAGATTCTTATCAAAATGATTGATGTAGAAGATTTAGAATCATGCGATTTCGCAAACATTCCAGAGCCCGCTTCCGAACCGGAATTGGAACCTGAACAAATGGGAATCCTTCCACCAGATCATCCTCTCTTGCGTAGATTTCAACTGTCCTTAAGGGAGCATCTTTTGCGGACCAGAAATAAGTTAGAAAATGAGATAACTGATATTAAATATCATGTTAAAGAAAAAGAAGAACGACGAGAGCAGCAGGGCTTGGCATTATATGATATGCAAAAAAAGATTGGATATCAAGAGTTTCAAATCAAAGAAATATCAGCTCAAATCGATGAGCATATTGAGAAACGACAATTGGAAGAATCTGCTGTAGAAGTTCTAAAGAAAGAATACGATGACAAAATAAAATTAACAAGAACTCAAAAAATGCTTTATCATAATCGAATGATGGAATTGGAAGACCTGCAAAGCTTGCGTAGCAACATTCAACAATGGGCCTACGAAGTTGAAGATGAAGTGAAGAATGCTAAACGCATCGTAAGCAGGGATGCACAATTACAAAAACAGTTGTCCGAGGAAAAACGAAAATCTGATATACTTTTCTATCGACTTGAAATGGAAGTAAAAAAAAAGGAGGCCGAGCTTGAATCAATAAACGAAGATGGGGCTGCAATTAGGGACGTCGTTAATGTGCTCAATATGAGTATCGCAGACGCTAACACCGATTTGGAAGCTCTGCAAAACGAGCACAAGCGACTAATTCAGGCATGGAGTGAAGTTATAATTGCCATATCGGCAAGAGATAAAATCATGTTTCAAGTCCAAGACAATATTCGGTAGGTACTTTGATATTACGAATCATAACTGTGAACCAACATGTCTATTTTATAGAAAACTACGGGAAGAGATAAAACTTAACTCGAATGGAATCGATGCGATTAAAAAGCAAATCTCGCGAGAAATGGAACTTAACAAAAAGTTGGAAGCTTTTCGACAACGAATGGTAGATGAAATGAATGTCCTTAGCCGTGATTGTGAGTCGCATGCACTAATTATTATAATAAATATATTATATAGCTACCAATAACTTTAAGGTCAACGAGAAATGGAAACACTTATGGGTCTACAGGCAAAGCTAGATGAGTTCCCTGACTTTTTGGCGCAAACTGAAGGGGATTTACAAGAAGCAACGCGTGAAGGATCGAAATTACTATCAGAAATTCGGCGACTTGATTTTAATATCGATAAAAACTATCAAAGAAAATTCAAAACCGAAGAAGCAATTTTAAAACTAGCTCAGGAACAACTCATTACCGACAAGGCAAGTGCTTATCGCTTGAAACTATTGAATCAAGCGCAAGAGCAGCGCCGAAACGTCGACTGTTCGCTATCGAAAGTCCAAAATCAATTGGCGCAGGCTATGCTTGATGTTGAGAAACTCCGCAATGTTTTATTCAAAACAAAACAAAAAAATGACGAAATTCAAAAAAGTCTTGACAAAGCCGAGGCTAAATCGAATAGTTTAGAAGATAATTTAAAGCGTATTCATTCCCAAATTGAAATAAAAATGCAACGATTTGAGAAGCTCAACACTCAAGTAGAAGAGATTCAAAGTGCCTTTGGTATGGAAGGCGGAAACCCTACCGAAATAAAGGTAAATTCTTCATTGTTTAGTTGAATTTGCATTTTCCTTAAGTTCCTGTATACTTCAGATAAAACAAATCGAAAAGCAAATTCAGCAAGGTGAGTATCAAATAAGAGAACACCAACAATTTTGGATAATGTTGCAAAATCATTATGTCAACTTGACCCACAAAAGAAGTGCTCAGGTATATGAAATTCAAGTGACTCGCAAACGTGAGTATTATATGTTTATTGGTATATGTATCTCTACAAGGAATAATCAATATATGTAGAGCTTTCAATCATAAAGCAAAAATCACTGAAAGTGGACCAACAGCTAGAGATATCGGAAAACACGGCAAGAGATCTTAAACTGGATATACAGAAATACACCTCAAAACTAGAACTGCTTAACGAAAAGATATACACAAAGCGAAAGAATAACGATATTGAAGAGAGTGAGTATGAGCACGAGCAGGCCGATCTCAGCGAAAGGCTCAGAGTAAGTAATGGGGAAGTGTTTTCATTGCTTTTCTTTCGTCTTTACATTTTTCTTTTCTTTTAGGAAGCTGAACAGGAAACATTAAAATTAGAAAAAGATATTAATGATTTGCAAAATGAAATAGAACTTCATAAGGATTTGGTACTAGATAAGCACAGAGAGGCATTATCGTGGGAGACAAAACATAAACTAATCGAGGAGACAATTGATTGGTCCAAGACAGAGAAATCCTTGAATGGCGAAATTGGGGCTATGAAAATAGAAATTCATCGTATGACAATTCGTTACAATCAACTAAAACGAGCACAGGAAAAGCTTGTGCAGGACTTGGAGCATTGCGTAATGCATCGGGAACAAATCTTTGTGAGTGCGACAATCCAGGAGCATGTGGATGCAAAAAAAAAGAAATATAAGAACTCAAATCAGGCCCAGATGAAAATCGAAGAAACACGCAATAAGACAAAAATAATACAAAATGAAATAATATTTCTTTCCGAAAAATGTATTCCTGATATGGTTTTAAATATTGAGCGTATGATGTACATTATTCGAAGAATTCAAAGCGATCTGCAGGAAGTTGAAGCCAAAGACATCAACATAAGAGCGCAAATTGATGAGGCTATGCTCTTGAAGCATAACAATTTAGAGCAGATCATTCTCAAACAGAATCGCGGGAAAGCATTCCGTAAGCTCAGCCAGACTCCAGGGATGACAAAGAAGGTCCGATCGGAAACTGCACTCCAGCAACAATTGGATAATCAAATTGAAATGAACGATTGTCTCATAATTGTGGTTCAGACTCTTACAAACGATTATCCAGACAAAAAGGCTTTCTTTACAAAAATAATTAACATCTTGAAGGAATAAAAAAATTGTGTCATTAAAACGAACTACAAAAAATAAATTGTCTTTTGCACTGCACCAATTAATACAAGAAAGCATTTTCATTTTTTTTATATGAGGGTGGTTCTTTTGCAGTGAAGAAGGACACTATGGATTCCAATCAAATTATTCGCCGGGTCCAACTATGGCCCTTTCCCCACTTCTACAGAATAAGTAGTTACAACTCTGGTCTAATAAGATATAATTGAACATGCCATTTATATATTTAATGTACTTTATGGAATAAGTAGTTTTTTTTAAATATCCAAAATTTGAACATAGTTGTAGGTATTATTAACAACATGAAGATTCATTAAAAGAATTAGGGAATGATTTTCTTAAGCACTCTCGCTGTTCAATACTCTTCACAGAATTTTAATTGGATTTTAGTTGAATATCATTTCTTTTTCTTGAATAAATTATGTATTTATTATCCGATCTAATCTTAACGCGGCTTAACCGACATTCTCTCTGATAATAAATATACAAATATTTATAGGTCTACGACACATCCATGTGCTCTCGGTAATATGGTATAGGTATAACTTAAAAAAATTGGATTTATAATGACTCTTATTTCAAATATATACACTCAAGATAAGCGTAGACGTGCAAGTAGAATACATGAATACTGAATATGCTTTTATTTTTGTATAACAATTAAAAATAAACACACAGTATATATTATATGATACCCTTTATATATAGATATCAATCGTACATCTTGTTAGACTGTCACTATTTTGATTTGAAATTATTTGGCACACACATATCTGCTATTATTTATTACACACAGAAAATGCCTAAGAAAGGTTTAAACAAGTTTAGTTTAAGATTCAGAAAAAAATCAACACCTGTATAATATTTGATGAACAATAATCTATACCATTAAGCCTTTTTGGTTTTGTTTAATTAAATTGTAGACTTCGAAAGGACATTTATGAATTTATACGGAAGATATTCTAGTTTATTCTACATATTTTTATGGACAAATATTTAGCAAGGTTGTTTAATGAAATAAGTATGTATTGTATTAGATGCAAATAAAATTAGAATCATTATTCTTGCATACCTGCATTCCTGATGATCGTACACTTTATATCTTTTCATTTTTACAATAATATGTCTTGCTGTTATTCAGTAGTACCGGATAATAAACATAGTAAAAGTTATTCAAAAAAATTGTCACCATCTTTTTAAGCTTGTGCAGAGATCTGAGATCGAGATCAGAATACATTACAGCGAACGCGCAGCAGCTGTAACACATTCCTGAATTGTTATATATTTAAATGTGACAATGTATGCTGCCCACCATTTAAGTTAATACTAATTTTAAATCGATAAATATACCTCTATAAAAAATTTTTAAATTCATTAAATTCTCCAATATGGTTAGAAAAGTGTATTTCTTTTTATATGTACATATATCCTTGCAGAGATTTGACTTTATAATCATAAAATGTGTAACAGACTTCGTATCGAAGGTAAGTTACTTTTGATTATTCGCGGGCAGTAGTTAGTTTACGAAAATTGGCAAAGACCGGACATTAAGTTACTTATTATAATATTCACCAGGTTAAAAGATGAATTTTTATTATGATTACTGCAAGGATAATATATAATCTTCGGCAAGCCGAGGAAGGCCATTCGTATTTCCGTGATGTTTATGATTCGATAAAATGTAATATGGTAAAATAATGATAGTTCGTATATATGCTTAATATGAGCCACTCCTAACACTTGACAACCATATGTATATTTGTATGTATGTTATGTACGTATTTAGTAAATTTTGATGAATCATAGGTATAATTAACAGCAACATAGACATTGTTTAACATTTGTTTTTCCGATACAGACTAACTTCTTACATCTAGGATGTAAATTTTCCTTTACGGTAGAACAATTTAAATGTAATTTTTTACATAAAAGGTTTAATAACTTTAAGTTTAAAAATTAAGAAAATTGATTAGTATGGTAAGTAAAACTAGAGTTTTCTTATGTGAGAACATGTAGTAAATGCGTAAGGTACATTTTGTTTTAGAAAATACACATATAATACATACAATCATAAGAATATACATAAGTATATGCAAGTGCATGGGGCAATTTTATTTACCAACAATGAAAACAGATGATTTCCACATTATTTTATGCAAACATTTATAAATTGTATATATGTATGTGTATGTACGGTATTTTAGTTTTCGATCAAAAAATATAAACATTTAAGATAAAGCAGAGTATGTGAAAATAAACAAGAAAAATATAACACAATTAATTTTAAATAAAACCAAGAGTTTAAAAAGTGAGTTATTTTATTTAGTTTTTAATTATTTTAAAGCGCCTGTTCTGGTTGTCGTTCTTTAAATTTCAAGGTTTCTTCAAATATTAACGCTTTTAGAGCATCCCGAGATATATCATCATTTTCCATGTTAATACGAAATGGTACTTCGGCAACGGGCTATAAGAATAAGAAATTCAATTAATTTCAAATGGCATATTCGCAAACCAATAATATATTCAAATTTTAGTTGTTTAATTTGTACCTCATCGCCAGGATCGTAATACTGTTCTAAGTATGGATGTGCTAGCGCTTCTTCAACTGGAATTCGTTTGTGCGGGTTAAACGTCAACATTTTACCAAGCAAATCTAAGGCCAAAGCATCTGCATTTGGGAAAAGCCTTGACCATGGCACATTTGGCTTAAAAGGCAAAGATTCTAAATAATTTCGTGCCTGAGGTTACAATAAATTTTGATTAATATTAAACTTCTTAAATAATACTGCCAACCTTTTACCTTTTCGTTAATAATACACTCCAAATCTTCTTGTGAGGGCGAGCCTAGCACACCAAGAATGTGGTTAAGTTGATCCAAGTAATGTTTTCCAGGAAATATTGGTCTGTTACTTAACATTTCGGCTAAAATGCATCCAACAGACCAAATGTCAATTGATTTAGTGTATCCTTTCGAATTAAGCATTATTTCGGGTGCTCTGTACCATCTTGTTGCTACATATTCGGTGAGAAAACCAGTGTGGTCGTGCTCAGGGTCGGCGATTCTCGCCAATCCGAAGTCACAAATCTATAAAATAAATATAAATTTATTATATTATTATAGTGAAAAAAATGAACTTAAGAGCCACGTAAGTTATTGGAGAAGTAATCGTCATAACTAAACTTAATTATATCATAAATAAGAACTTGTGAACTTACTTTTAAATCGCATGTCTTATTCAGCAACAGATTACTTGGTTTAAGGTCTCGATGTAAAACGTTTGCCGAATGAATATACTTTAGACCTCGTAATATCTGATACAAAAAGTAGCAGATATGATCATTACTAAGCCTCTGTAAAATGAAAATATTGAATTAGGAACATTCCACAAAACTTATTTAAATAACTATGAGTTGTGAATGAAATCAGGAATTGATTTGCCTTTATACCTGCGTTTTAAGTAGTTTATAAAGATCAGTCTCCATTAAGCATTGTACAATATATACATCTCTCATTTGTTCTATGCTATCAACCCGCAAGATGTCTCGAATATCAATGATCTTCAAAAAATATAAATATGATTAAACACATGGTTAGATATAATGTTTTAATTAATTACGTTTTCGTGTTTAAATCTTGTGAGAATAGTTATTTCCCTTAGAGTTCGTTGACAATAGGTTTGGTGTTCAAAAGGAGAAATTTTTTTAATAGCAACTCTTTGGTTTGTTAATGTATCATCAGCAGATCTGAAATATAATACAAGGATTCAGATTACGAATAAGTTCTTTAAATATCATTGTTACTGACTACCATAATTGGAACTGTCCTGAATTAAGGAATCAATTTATGGGTTTTTATCTCACCAATTTGTTCACATACAGACGTATATGTATGTATCAACAAAAAAAAGCAACACTCGTTCTTTTACGCGTAAGACCATTTTTAAAATAAATACACTCAACTAATATTTCTTACTTTATTATGAATTGTTTTTTAATTTTATTTAACTAAAAGTTATTCGTACATATATATATATATATATATTTCTATACATGTTTATATTTAGTCTCTTTAGTTTGATTTTCACTTAATATCAAATATTTTCCATTGACTTGGAATATACGATTTCAAAGATATAGATATACTCACACCACCATGCCATATGCGCCTTCACCAATGTATGTCAACTTCCTATACCTTGGGCCGACTTCAAATATTTGCCCCCGTATAACTTCAGCATTAGGATGTGGGGCAGCAACACCGACAGCACCCTCAGCCCCAACTGCATTTCCCTCTGCCATTCTATGTGCACAATTGTCTAAAATATGAAAACATATGAACGTTATTTATTAATCACACGAAAACTAAAATAAATATTAACAAAAGAATTAAAGCTTGTATGACAGTTACTTGAATTTACATTAAATAAAATTATTAAAGATTGTATATGTATACTACTATCAAGGGAAAACACCCGTAGCGTTGCAATTAAGTTTTTTTACTTTGATGAACTCTGGTTGTGGTTTGAAAGAAAAAATTAATTCAACACAGTAAACACATGAAATCACTAATCGCTAATAATTGTATTGAGCCTAATATGCCTGACAATTTTTTATTTTATTCATCTACACAGTTGCGATTCATTAATATGTACATATATATTAGAGATGTGCAAAATAACGGTTTAGGAAGCATAATCGATTGTCAGAAAAATCGAATGTGTGTAAACAAGGAATGTTTTTTATAATTAATAACCGATGTTATTTTATTAAAACCTTTTAAACCTTTAATTGCTCTTTATATATTTTTTTAAATTAATAGTAATTATTAGTAATTATAGAATTTTAATATGTATTATATGACAATAACTTTTATACAGAAAATGAAAAAGAGGGCGATATTGTGACACTTTAAAGAAAAGCACGTATTGACTATTATCATTATATATAAATTAAGATATCAATACCAAATTTTCAAAATAAAAAATTAAAAATAATACATCGATTTAAATATAAACAATACTGAAAAAAATCGATATATATATATATATATATACTTACATTTTCTATTAAATATATAACTAAAAATATTATTAACAAAACCCATATGTAACCATGTACTTTTTGATATGAAAACTCAAGCTTGTATATGCATATTTCTTTACTTATTTTATCGGAGTTACTTTTGATGTTTAAGCAGTGGCGGGCAAACACAAAATTAATCTGGAGTGCAGTCGCCACACAAATAGTATAAGTCGATCGTGTGCGGCCAAAGCACGAATGAGACCGACACGCACTCGTGTGCTCGTCGACCTTACATAAATTAGAGCGAAACTCATTAGCGAGAGCGAAAAGTAGCGAGGCAACGGCCATTTGTGCGTTCGTTCGCGGCATTCAATCGATGATCAGACTTCAAAGCGGCAAGCCTGTTATACAGATTAACAAAAAAATACATTGCAAGCATTTTTCATGGTTTCTTTATAGGTTATGCATATTTTATATGACGATTATCATTAGCTCATTTGCGTTCACAAAAATACTCGAATAGATCCCAAGACTTGCTTTGACAATTTTTGCCCGCATCTGCGTTCAAGTGACTAGATGTTATCTTATTTATATATTTTTCAAATCAATTTTCGTCTAAAGAAGTCGATATTTGTCTTACACAAAAATAATCGATAAGTTCGTGCGAATATCGAATTGTTATCCAGCTCTAATATATATTATTGAAAGAATAGCAAGTGTAGTTAAAACTTTCTGTTGGATTTATGCCAATGTATTAAAATAATAATATAATACGAAACGTGAAGAGTATAAAAATTGCGAAAATATTCGGTAACTTGGTTAGCATCAATTTGCTCAAAAAATATATATAAAATCTCAATGTGAATACGGTGAATCTAATATATATAAAAATGTATCGACTAATTTATTCTGAACATTTATAAAAGGAGTGTTACGAGCTGTAAATAACTGATACAGATTATCAGTTTTGGGAGAAAACAAAACGACGCTATACGCAGAATATTTGACGCCATTTTCTGCGTATTCCTTGATACAAAGTCATAGTGCACACACACACACACCCTCTTTATTCTTCTCGCAGTATACACAAACACAGCTACGTCAGTTATATATGTATGTATTTGCGTTTAAATAAAAACAATTCAAGTTCATAAATATATTTAAAACAAATTAATACACAAAGCAGACGCATACAAGAACACGTCTAAGTGTGTACAGAAATAAACAAAATACCATACAAAGTTATATAACCAATACATAACATAGAAAGAATAACGGCTGCAGTGCGTCGGCAATACAAGTGCAAGTGATACATTTTACCATAAATTTATATAATATCACAAATTCTTCGTAAAAGTGTAATGTTAATGAAGCAGTGCAGACTACAGCAAATATTTAATAACATCGACAAAAGAGAAGCAGTACGAAAGAGAATAGCAGTTCATCCGAGTACCATGTTTAAGAACTTTAAATTCCTTCAAACGATTCCTATCTGGGCAATGCAAGGAACGAGATCCATTCAAACGAGAAGCATCAAGACGACGCCAGCAATATCAATAAGACGTTACTACGCTTAAAATAAAACGCCTATTTGAGCAAATTTAAGCGAAGTTAACTATTTTGGAAGCCTTCCAAAAATAAATTTGTCGCGCCTTCGCACGAGATTTCTTCAAGTTCTGGTTGTCCAGTCCACTTTTATTACAAGATCAATACCGCTCTTTGAGTTTTTAATTACGGCCAAGGTGACAAAGCCGAACATGAAGCTACTCGAAAGCTCCCGTTTTGAGGCCATCAATAATGCTCTGTCAATACAGACGAGTGGCGTTACCATTTGTGGACGCATCGAAAGTTACTCGTGGTATGGAAATATTGTGAAAACTTATAATTCAATTTACTCATATTTCTGTCTGTTTTTTGTTCAGTAAAATGGTTGCCGCCGAAAAGGTGTTATATAAAAGATTTACAGCCGAGACTCACGGTCATGATCTTCAGGCCTTATCTCCTCCGCAAACTTTGTCGGATATTTCGCCCAACTTTCATCGCAATAACAGTCAATCTGGGGATGAGGGTGTAATACTGTGCGATACCATCTCTCGGAAAACTCTTTTTTACTTAATTGCAACTTTAAATGCTTCATTTGAACCTGATTATGATTTTTCAGATGCAAAGGTATAAAATCTTCAATAATTTTTCGATTGTTTCTTACTATTATTATAATTTTGTCTACTATCTAGTCTCATGAGTTTAGTAAGGAGCCTTCTTTACAATGGGTCATGAATTCGGTTCATTCAAATTTGTCGGCTTTAGCAGGGGAGCAATATCAAGCCTTAAGACAGCCATTATGGTCTGCAGTTGACGACGAAGTTAACTTATCGGAATGCGACATATACAGTTATAATCCTGACTTAAGCTCCGACCCATTTGGAGAACCTGGTTGTTTGTGGTCTTTTAACTATTTTTTCTACAACAAAAGATTGAAACGCATTGTGTTCTTCACCAGCCGAGCCGTAAAGTATAGTATTTCCCATAAATCAAAAAAGGACATATTAATTTAAAGATTAACTTCTTTGCAGCTCGCTTTATGCTGGGGAAACATCTGATTTTTCTATGGAAGAAGATTTGTACTAACTATAGTCTTTGGACTATATTTTCTCTATGCTCTTACGTATTCATACATATACATAAATTTAAGAGTGATTTTCATTTACTGTTAGTATACGCTATAAATTCAGAGCAAAAATATATACAGCTATTCTTCAAAACACACAATACTGAGTTAAATATAAACATACGTTTAATGGTAACATCATTAATCAAATATTATTCAAAACCATATAAGAAACAAAATTTGTTACAAATAAACTAATGTTTGTATAAATACTACCTGACTGTTGTTTAATTTTATAAAATAAAAAATTGGATATAGACTCCACAAAAGACAAGCATAATATAAAATAATACCATTTTTATTGAATTGCTAAGGAAATTAGTGACATGAGGAAAGACTATAGTTCTTACGATTTAATTGAGTAAACTAAACAATGGATCATATGAACTGTAGGTTCAACCTATAAGCAAAGGTAAGTAATTGCCTAATTACAGTTGTCCGAATTCCTTTTATTTCAAAAACAAATAAAATAAAATGTTTTCGTTCTAGCAATTCTTTATTGCACAGCTTCCTCAAATACAATGTTTTTAATCTACACGTTCAAATTAAGTTTCTCGCGATCCATAATTGTTAGAAAAAATATATTTGTTATCTTTACATTATACAGTTTTCCTACGTAAGAAACACAATTTTTTTTTACGATTTTTAAAGAGATTATGTAATCAATTTGTTAGTGGTACATCATAACATCCGTGCTTTGGTACATACACATATAAGCATCACAAAACAGACGCTTGGCATGTTCAGGTAAGACTTTGTCCTTAATAGATTTTTCAATAATAACACGAGAGCCTTCGTCGGATAACCATTGTGGTAACTCCGGAACAGATATCATTTCAGGTATATTATATCCATTTTTTTCACCTGTGAAATATTGAAAAGATTATTTATAAAATTATTTAAAGGATGAAATTTATTACCTTTTCTATCAGCCATAGAATCGAAAAAACACCACGGAGCATCTGGACCAGAGCCAGATTTTACAAATGCTACGTAATGGGAAGTTTCAATGCAGACAACTGCGAAGAGCTCCATATAGAGTCTAGGTAGCGTAATATGATCGGGAATTGTTTTGAAATCCGTGGGTACAATTATAGGTTTTGAAACATGATTAATTCTGAAAAATGTATGAGCATTTTTGAATGTTAATTAATGTTTTTCCTTTCAAAATCAGAGTATTCTACCTTTTTGGGTGACTGTGAACAGTCTTCAGACATTGTTGACAGTATGCTGTACCATCAAGGCCGGCTCCAGCTTGCAAACATCCAAAGCACTCGCGACATTCAAATTCAGCTAATTTTCCACAAACAGAACATTGACGAGGTGCTAAAAATATATATAAAATAAATATCTCGATCTCATTTAGGCTTCATTGTTAACTTACAATCTTCAATAATATTTGTCACATCTAAAATTTGAGATGGCAGAATTCGTGGATACATTTTGAAACTTTTTCCAAAGCGTGGCATTTGAATAATGAGACAGGATGGAACTTCCTTTAGCTTTATATCGGACGAATGAAAACTTTGTTCAAAAAGTTGCTGCACTGTCGGAAATGTTAGCCGCTCATCTTTCTCCACAAAAAGTTGATAGAAATAAGAATCCTGCCCAGAGCTCAGCTATTTAATGAAAAAGGTATTACCAAAGTGTACAAAAGTTTTAGTAATAAGTCTGCATACTTTTAGAAAAGGTTCCACTCGCATTATTTGAGACAGCAAACTGTTCAGAACCTCTTCGGGATCTTTCTCTTCACTGGTCAGGCCACTAACCGAGCTCAGTTGATCTAGTAACTTACGCAGTTTCATAACACGATCAGCACGAACAAAAACGTGCTTTCGCAAAGGGTTCACTATCTCATTTCGCAAAACGTTTTGAACTTCGCTATATTGGGCAATATCCTTAAAAATATTGAAAGTGATAAACAACACTAGTTTATTATATAAAAATTAGCTTACCTGCGAATCGGGTTTTCTATACAGTATCGAATCGAAAACACTTGTGAAAGTAAACATGGAAAATAGTGTTGCATCCAAATAACATGAGTTGTGGTGACCCTGTATGCCTTTAAATTTTCCGCATATTTCTTCCAGTTCATCAGTATTGTGTATTCCTAAAAAAACAATTAAATATGAAAGTTGTAAACTATGTTTAACTCATGACTGTAATCAATCTTATGAATATTTCTATATATTGAGTCTATGAGTATAAAACTTACTCAACGGCGGCACTGCTCCAAAAACTAAAGGACACTTCACGTGTCCGAATTTTATAGCGTTTTTATCACATGATGCTGAATCATTTCCCTCAATGTCAGCAAACCTTTTGTCATTTGCACACCTATTAGATGGTACAAAAATTGCTCCGCCTTCACGGCACTGAAACAAGCTGTAAAACTTTACATTCATTGTGATTACATTTTAATTGAATTTGAAATTTACCGAGTTCCATTGTATGTTCCATCGGATAGCGAAAGACCCCGGAGGCTTTGATCATCTTCAACTTCAATTCCGACCATAACATTTGACGAATCAGGAGGAGTGCCAATCCAGCGAATAACACCATATAAGTCTGAGCATATTTCCGAATCAGACACTTCGACCATTGATCCAATTGTTAGTTTCGTTCCCGGTATTTCATGTAGTTCGCGGTAATTAAAGTTATTTTCATCTAGTTACAATTACAAAATTGAATAAAAGTGTGTTTTTAAGCTAACATTATTTTATAATTACCTTCAAAATCATTTAATTCTAGTTTACTAAATTCTAAAACACTCAGCGGGATGTTATACATTTATAAATACATACAATGTATATATTCAGATGTGTTATAGGTTTTATATATTAATTATATTTGTGTTTGAAAAAAGTAATTTTGCTTTTTGAATGGAACAAGTTTTAGTCAAGATCGGCAGACGCAACCATTCCGTAAAAAAAACTAGACATACTGGGAAAGTACGCGACAAGTTTATTTTTACGGCGAGCATGTGTTCATGTGCGTATATATGTACTTGTGTGAGTCATTTAAAAATAGTTCTTGATATTTTGTTTATGAATGCAACTGAAAAATACTCCAACTATAAGCTGATAAATGACGTGTATATCTACATATGTACATATGTCTTTAAGCATGTTTGTATTTTCTTATTTAATATGATTATCCATAAAAAATATATGTATATACGTAAGAGACCTGCAGCGAGTAACCACATATTAATGATATCGCATTTTTATTAAATTAATTACGATATAAAAATCACAATCGTTTTTAAATTCCCCATTATTTTCGAGGAATAAAAACGCAAATAATAATTCAATGAGGTAAATAATAATTCACTCCTGTTTTGAAACGAACGAAATTTATTGATTCCATCATACGTACGCGCGAGTAAAATTTACTTTTGAAACGCTATAGCTTATTTCAAAGACCACAGAAATAGTATTAAGGCATACGTAATACATTTCCTATATTTGATTGATTATACTTATATGTTAACCCAAACCCTTTTAAGCTGAATTATAACACATTGAAGAATTCGTGTAACTTATTTCTTACCTTGATTACTGACAGATTGGTTTTCTTTAGTATGTGCGGCGTCAGCTGGATCCCATTTTTCAAACTTATCTTCATTCGATTTGACAGTTATTTGTGATCCGTTTAACATTATCGCGGCGCCTCCTGCATTTTTTGGCCAATTCGATCCCAGCAGTTCTGCTAAATCTACGTTTTCTTGCGGATTATTAACAACGACAATATTATGCTCGTTTTTTGTGGACTCCTCGATGTCGCCCTTATTTATGACAATGATTTCTTTGTTTTTGTTGCTCATTGTAGAAGATCTATTTTTTTTACCGTCTATAAGAGTATTTTTTCGGAAAGGATCCGTATTTGTATCAATAATGTGGCTTGTAGCTTTGTATTCCGTAGATAGAGGAATGTTATTAATGGATTTTCCACAATTTTCTGTAACGAGATCGTTTGTTTTCGGACTTGGTACGGAGCTTGCAACATAAAACTGACTTGTGCCCTGTTGTGTCTTGTACTTTTTATCACCTTGTTGGTCGAAAACGTTTAATACTGCTGGAACAATGGTGGTATTCACACGTTCAATTGCATCGTTTATGAATTTCTTAGCAGTAGCTCTATGACTCGATTCACTTTGAATGGGAACCACCCGATCTGCCGTAGTAAATATTGATAACGATGGATCACACTGAATATATTTTATTGCAAATGGAATGTCGTTTGCTTGTGGAGAATGTCCATTATTAAGGTGCTGAAATTTTAGGGAATGTATTAACTTTAAAGGCACCGCATTGACAACGTCATATACCCACCAGTAATTCCAGTCCAAAATAATATCCAACTGAACTCAATTCCTGGATTGGACCTATGTAACGTATGATACAGTCAAAGCTCAAATTACTCTTTTCAGGCAAATCACTTTGAACAGCAATTAGGTCATTTACTTTTAAACTAAGTAACCACAGACATTGTTCTTTATTAGCCGCAAGTCGTAAACGGCGGTCTAAATTCTGAATACTAATCACATATGGCCAAATATCCTCGGAAACTCGTAGTAAATTTTTTGTATTGCATATGTACGAGCGTTTGTTATCATTATTAAAATTAACTATCTGAACAATACAATTTTTGCTGTCATTAGTGTCAAAAGTTTCAATAATCTTTAATAATGTTCCAGGAACAGCTGTATATTTGCTAACGTGTGTGTTTGTATCGTTAAATCTGTAACCAAAGTTTATAGGAAGAGTTTCAGAATTTAAATTGGTTATTAGCTCTACTTGTCGCGATACCAGCGCATATTTTAAATGGAAAAAAGAAGATTCCATTAGAAACTATAGTAAAAATACAACATTTAATATTCAAAATAAATCTGAGCAATAAAATACAATTTAGAGACGATAAAAATATATAATTGAAAACATCGATATTTTAGTTCGCGTATTTATCGAAATGAATATAAAGAACGATATTCAAAACAGAATATTTTCTTTTCGATAAGTTACTAACAATAACAAATAAATAACATATATATTTTAAGCGCATGTTTTAAACAATTATTATGCTACAAATTTTTTTAACCTACAATTTTTACCTCTAATTAAGTTGTTTATCAGCTTTCAGACATTGTTATTGTTTAAATATTATTTAGCTTAGTATCCAATCAGGAGAAATACTTGATTTTTATTTTACCAAGATAATTTGGACAATTTGGGATACACGTTTGTATTCTCTATTGGCAAAGGTCAGATAATTAAAATGTGTTTGCGTAAATTAGTATGTATTATTTGTGTAAAATATTAATGATTGTTTTGAAAATGGTTGGGAAATATTTAATTCGTCCCAATTTTATTAAATATGCCGTAGTCAATGGGTAAACAATTTTGTTTTTATTAGGAATGTGATTAATCTCCAAAAGTTGCTTATTGGTTATTTTCTTATTAAAAAGGAATACCCTTAAACATTCACAACGTATCGATCCGAAAATTAGCAACCCTACGACACAGTTAATGTTGCATTATCTATAAATGTGAATTTTGCATATGAATGTATGTGTTTTCAATAGACATTGAAGTTTAGGCGATAATAAATTAAAAAATTAAAATAAAATAACCTATGAAAAATTGATAAATCTGCATATAAGTGAAGGTTAAAGAACACAAGTTGGTCAAAAATGTTCAGTGCGGAAATATAATGCTTGAGGTAATTATCAAACACTCATGACATACATATGTAGGTAGAAAATTTATAGCCATGTAACTATGCAATTTTTAAGCATATACGTTTGAACTGGATTTGTTTGAGTTTATTCATAATCCAATCAAATTTTTTTTATAAAAAAATCTTAAGTACGCGATTTAACTATCTACTTGCATATGAAAAAGCCTATTTGTATAGTAGTGACACACAATAAATGTTTACACACATTTTGAAATACATATCCAGTCATATGTACATACACACATATGAGTTTAAAACATTTTTAAAAGTGTGCGTACAAAAATATTCAAACATAATGTTTTTATAAACCAATGATACTTTTGAAGGGGTGTGTTTTTCTTCGTATGTATGTGTGTACATTCATACATTCATATGACTACAAACATATGACGAAGTGACGAATTTAATCGATCTAACCAAGTCGGTTTATCCCATCGCCCAATAAAATTTTGATAGTTTGTTAACCCAAAGAATGAAATTGTTACTACGTGTTACCACCAGCGGTTTTACTGTAGGAAAGTAATAATAAATAAAAGTACGTTCTTCAAGATTTATGTTCATTATACATATATTAAGCTGTCTTCTTAAGTCTTCGCAGAAAATAATGCGCAGTTTCATTGTGCATCGTGGATAAACAAAAGAATTTCAAAGCTTTGTGGATATTTTGATTCCAATGACTTTAGCTGTTAATTCCAAAGTCAACTTAGTTTTTATCAAATTTATTAAGTTTTCGGTTACTTCGAGATTATTTTTACGTTTATTGTAATGATTTCTTGAATACGCGAATTAAAATACAATAGCCCTAGTCATTATTTAACCTCCCATCCGCACTTCGTTATACAAAAAATTCTTCATATGTATGTATGTACATTTACACATTTACATACATTTTTACTAACAACGTTTTGTAATAAATTGCAGATTTGAAAACCCCATATAGTATATTTTATTGGATTACGGAGACAATGTAAGTACACATTACAGAATAAATAAAATAAAATGAAAAATAAGTTATTTTAGTTGAATGTAATCAAAATTTACTCTGTTACAGATGGGGGACGTAGATCCAGAAACATTACTGGAGTGGTTGTCCATTGGACAAGGAGATGAAAGAGACATGCAATTGATTGCTTTAGAGCAATTATGTATGCTTCTTTTGATGTCAGATAATGTAGATCGTTGTTTCGAGAGGTTAGTTTATGTACACCATTATTTTTGTTGCCATACCTATAACTTTAATAATATGTTGGTTGTCTTTTACAAAAGTTTCGTAATCGATAATTAGACTAGAAAAAAAAAAACTAAATATTTGTAAATTTTGATTGTACGTTTTTATTTTAGTTGTCCTCCTCGTACATTTTTGCCAGCCTTGTGCAAAATATTTTTAGACGAGCTTGCACCCGAAAATGTGCTTGAAGTTACCGCTCGTGCAATCACGTATTACCTGGATGTATCTGCGGAATGCACACGAAGAATTGTTTCCATCGATGGTGCAATCAAAGCCATTTGCAATCGTTTAGTCGTTGCAGACCTTTCGTCAAGAACTTCTCGTGATTTGGCAGAACAATGCATAAAAGTGCTTGAACTTATTTGCACCAGAGAAGCTGGAGCAGTGTTTGAAGGCGGCGGTTTGAACTGCGTTTTGTCTTTTATCAGAGACAGTGGATCTCAAGTACATAAGGACACATTGCACTCATCTATGGCTGTAGTTTCACGACTGTGCACCAAAGTGGAACCCAATTCACCATGCATAAATAACTGTGTCGAAAGTTTAAGCACTTTGTTACAGCATGAAGACCCAATGGTATCGGATGGAGCCTTAAAATGCTTTGCTTCTGTAGCCGATCGCTTTACACGAAAGTGGATAGATCCAGCACCTCTAGCTGAGTACGGCTTAGTTTCAGAGCTGCTTAAACGTCTTGGAAATGCTGGTGGAGTTTCAAGCCATGCCTCAGCCTCATACAAATCAACAGCTCAAAGCCCTGTTTCAGATCAGGTAAATGATAATGTAGCCACAGGAGCTGCAAGTAACACCGCGAACATTAGTTCAAACGCTAGCAGCAAAGTGGCGACAAGTGATTCATCACGGTCACCGCAATCTATTTCAACAACTATTTCTTTACTGTCCACATTATGTCGTGGATCACCTGCTATAACGCGAGATATACTAAGATCTCAGCTTCCGGAAGCAATTGAAAGAGGCTTAAAAGGAGATGAACGTTGCGTTCTTGACTGCATGCGATTTGCAGATCTCTTACTTCTCCTTTTGTTCGAAGGGCGCCAAGCGCTAAATCGGGGAAATGTAAACACAAATCAAGGCCAATTAGTTCCGCGTCCAAAGCGAAATGACTCCAGCACTGATCGAACACATCGTCAATTAATTGATTGCATTCGATCAAAGGATACAGAGGCTTTGCAAGAGGCAATCGAAACTTGTGGTGTCGATGTTAATTGTATGGATGATGTGGGGCAGACGCTCCTGAACTGGGCATCAGCATTTGGTACATTAGAGATGGTTGAATATCTATGTGAAAAAGGAGCTGATGTCAATAAAGGACAGCGGAGTTCATCCCTTCATTATGCAGCCTGCTTTGGTCGTCCAGGAATCGCGAAGATTTTGCTGAAATATGGTGCTTATCCTGACTTACGGGATGAAGACGGTAAAACCCCTCTTGACAAAGCACGCGAGAGATCCGATGATGGCCATCGAGAAGTTGCTATGATTTTGCAATCCCCTGGAGAGTGGATGTCTTCTGGCCAAATGCTCACATACAAGGATGGGCAGACATACACATTAATTGAACCACGTGGTGATCCGGAAATGGCACCCGTTTATTTGAAATTACTCTTACCAATACTTTGTCGCACTTTTCAAGGATCAATGCTTTGTAGTGTGCGAAGAGCAAGTTTGGGGTTAATAAAAAAGATAATTCAGTACGCTCATCCTTCAGTACTTAAGAGTATTTGCACTAAATACGATGAAGCCACAACATCAATGGCCTCTCAAAATGTCGGTAATTTGCTAACCGAAGTCATCGCCAGTGTTTTGGACAGCGAGGTAAGACGCTTTTGTATATTTCTTTTTAAAATCTTTTATGTAGACAGGGAAGAACCATTTTATTACCCAGTATTACTATTATTATATTACTAATTTCTTGAACATAAAGCAAGAAAACACTTCTACTAATAATGACATACCTCTTTTAGGATGACGAGGATGGACATTTGATCATTTTGAATATTATTGAAGAGCTGATGTGTAAGACACAAGAGGAGTTCCTCGAAAATTTTGCAAGATTAGGCGTATTTTCAAAAGTCCAAGCGCTAACTGATAACAATGAGGAAAATAACCTAAAACAATTCAAGACAAGCTCCCAAGATTTACCTTCAACACAAAGAAGTCAAACATTATGTATTCCACTTAGATCAACTTCAAGCGGTAATTTTACAATATTATTTAAGTTTTATAGCATCATAATAATGAATAATTTATCCATTAGTTGATTCAATGGAAGATGCTAAAGAAATATTGCAAGGAAAGCCATACCACTGGCGCGATTGGAGTATTTGTCGGGGTCGCGATTGTTTATATGTTTGGTCGGACTCTGCAGCTTTAGAACTTTCCAATGGATCTAATGGCTGGTTTAGATTTATTCTTGATGGTAAATTAGCTACAATGTACTCCAGTGGAAGCCCAGAGAACGGAAACGATAGCTCAGGTAAATATAAACTTAATACAAACTTTTTAGGTCTTATGCAGTTGTGAAGGGGTTCATGCATCCTATTTTTTGATATTATTAAACTTGATATTATTTAACTATTAAACTATTTCAGAAAACCGTGGAGAGTTCCTCGAAAAACTTGTACGTGCTAGGTCTAGTGTGATTCCTGGAACACCATCGCAGCCCATATTGCCGACTGTATGTGTGCTAAGATTAGTGGTTGGAAATTGGGTTCTGCAGTCCCATAAACCAAATCAATTACAAATTCATAATACTGAAGGTCATCAAGTCACCATACTGCAAGATGATCTGCAGGGATTTATCTTTGAAAGCAATAGAGGAACAAAACATTCTTTTACAGCTGAGACTTTACTGGGCGCAGACTTTGCTTCTGGATGGGCAACGGAGAAGAAAAAACGTATTAAGTCTAAGACGGACGTTCAAAAGATACAAGTACGAAACTTATCACGCGAAATCTATAATAAATACTTTAAATCCGCTCAAATAATTCCACGTGGAGCTGTGGCAAAACTTACCAGTATCGTAAAGAAAATCAACCTAGCAATTGAGGAGCAACGTGTAGGTGGAAATACCAACTGGTCAAACATGCTATTTACGGCATTGACAAATCTCTCACAATTAATACATGAAGATGGTGTGGTGAGTGCCTATGAAATGCATTCATCTGGCCTGGTCCAGGCATTAGTTGCAGTTTTGTCTGTAAACTATTGGGAAAATAACTTGCCACGATGCAAAACTAGCAAGATGTTAAAAGAGCGCATTGAAATATTCAAAAAATGTATTTTCGGAGAATGCATAGAGCCTAGTAAATATAATGCAAAAAACACGGCAAGCATATTAATACAAAAGCTTGTGTCAGTTTTGGAAAGTACTGAAAAACTCCCAGTATACTTATATGATGCTCCAGGGACAAGTTATGGCCTTCAAATACTTCAAAAGCGACTTCGATTCAGGCTAGAACGTTCACCATGTGAAAGTACACTGTTTGACCGAACAGGCCGCACGCTAAAAATTGAACCCTTAGCTACAGTGGGACAACTATCAAAGTATTTGCTCAAAATGGTTGCCAAGCAATGGTACGACCTAGACCGTTCTACATTTTTCTATTTGAAAAAATTGCGGGAATTTAAGCAAGGAATTACATTAACTCATAGCTTTGATTTTGATGAAGAGGGATTAATTTATTTCATTGGATCTAACGGAAAAACTTGTGAATGGGTAAATCCCTCGCAATACGGATTAGTTCAAGTAACTTGCTCAGAGGGAAAAACGTTGCCCTATGGAAAATTAGAGGACATACTGTCACGTGATAGTATCTCGCTAAATTGTCATACTAAGGATAATAAAAAAGCCTGGTTTACAATTGATCTTGGCGTCTATATTGTACCGACTGCTTACACTCTGCGCCACGCTCGTGGATATGGCCGTTCGGCACTAAGAAATTGGCTTCTTCAAGCATCAAGGGATGCTGTGAATTGGACAACTCTCATTACTCATGTGGATGATAAAAGTTTATCAGAGCCTGGTAGCACTGCAACTTGGCCAATTGTTTGCCCACCTGATGATACAAAAGGTTATAGGCACATAAGAATCCAACAAAATGGTCGCAATGCATCGGGTCAAACACATTATTTGAGTCTAAGTGGATTTGAAATTTACGGTCGCGTTATTGGCGTTTGTGACGATATTGGTAAGACCATTAAGGAAGCTGAAGCTAAAACAAGGCGCGAACGTCGCCAAATTCGCGCACAACTCAAACACATAACTTGTGGTGCACGCGTTGTACGCGGGGTTGACTGGCGTTGGGATGGTCAAGATGGTTCTTGCGAGGGAACCATAACAGGAGAAATACATAATGGATGGATTGATGTTAAATGGGACCATGGTGTGAGAAATTCTTATAGAATGGGTGCCGAAGGTAAATACGACCTAAAATTGGCAAATTTAGAAAGCGTTTCGGCATTCGAAGGGGTCAATCAAATTTCTTCAAAAAAGAGTGAAAAAACAAATGTGCTTACATCACGGAAATCCAGTTCGACCCCTTCGCTCCCAGAAGCGACTGAAATAAACAAAAACGCAGAAGATGCTTCGAATCAAACGGTATCAGCCGATAATCTAGCTTGGAAACAAACTGTGGAAACCATTGCAGAAAGTGTATTTAATTCAGCAAAAACTCAAATTGCTGGCAACCAATCGAAGGCGGCGTCAACTAGCGAAAATCAAGCAAGATATATTGAATCCACCTCGGACCAAGCTTCTACCACTAAACCGAATGTTCCATCACATTTGATTCGGGAATTAGAACATATCGCAGATCTGTCTACAATTAACAATTCAATGTCTACAATCAACTCAAATAATGTGTCGGACCTTGCTACAATCTCGGAAAATTTCTCAATTGTTGAAATATCAAAGGAAAGTAATATAGACAAGCCTGCTGCTGAATCTCAACCAGGCGAAACTGATGTAGTCGTATCAAGTGATGATAAACAAGTATCCCATATTGAAGAAAATAATAAAATGAATGCTAGCAATTCTGTTAATAATGCTACAAAAGGATTGTTGATTAACTTAAAGGAAGCTAATTCTGATGGTTCTCACTGTTTTTCACAGTTTCCAGAAGAAACTACCGATATCATAGATAAAGTGCGTGACGGTACCGATATGATACGTAACAATACGAATAATATACTATCTGCCGACGAGTTGCACGTACATCGCTCTAATATTTCAACCGAAGTTAAAGTCAATACAAAAGTGTCGGTAATAGTACAACCTGGTGTTAACAACGACTCGACGAAATCTTCAATACCTGCTCCAAACCCTTCTGGTTCAGATGCGGACGCAGCAAATTCATCCTTCCAGGGAGACTTGGAAAATATTATGAATCCCCCAGCTTCAAATGATGTGGCCGTTTCAAATCAAATGAGTATCAGTGTACCGAACCTAACAACAACATCTAATTCTGAAATATCCTCAACATCAGAAGCTACTGTACACACCGGCTTTCTGGAGACATTTGCAGCGATTGCACGTCGCCGAACTTCGCACGAAGCAAACAATGAGGGAAATCAAACAAATAACGCAAATGTGAATAAAAATGAGCACAGCAACCAAAATGCAGCAGCTAACTCATTTTTCCCAAGAGGACCCAATTCAGTAACAAGTCTAGTAAAACTAGCTTTGTCCAGTAATTTTCATTCAGGTTTATTGAGTACCGCACAAAGTTACCCAAGTCTCTCGTCTAATAATGGTGCAAACACTACTTCCGATGCAACAAATATGAAAGTTTGCCAACAACCCACGCCCTCTATTAATCCGACCCTAACGATGAGCCTTACCTCCACTTCAAGCGACAGTGAACAAGTGTCATTAGAAGACTTTTTAGAAAGCTGCAGAGCACCAACATTGTTGGGTGACATGGAAGATGAAGACGATATGGATGAAGAGAACGATGAAGAAGAAAATGAGGATGAGTACGAAGAAGTTGGAAATACTCTCTTACAAGTTATGGTCTCACGCAATCTTTTGACATTCATGGATGATGAGTCTTTAGAAAACAGATTGGCAGGTGTTAGCAAACGTAAATCGTGGGATGATGAATTTGTCCTAAAACGACAATTTTCAGCACTGATACCGGCTTTTGATCCCAGGCCAGGTCGAACTAATGTCAATCAAACTTCTGATTTGGAGATTTGTGCCCCGGAGGCAGATATGCAAACTATTCATCAAAGTGGCAATGTTAATACGGAACAAACAATGCTTGGATTAAAGTTACGTGGACCTGGTCTGGGTGGTGTTCCTGATGTTGAAATCGACCTAGATACTAGTGAGTGGACTATATTCCGAGCAGTACAGGAAATACTTCAAAATAGCCAATTGAACAGGAACGACAAATTCCGAAAGTTGTGGGAACCAACCTACACAATAATTTATCGAGAAATATTTCCAACAGTTCAGGACACTAGTTATATTGAATCAGAAGAAGGTCAAAATACACCCGGTGTTTCATCGAGAAGTGGAGCATCTACTCTGTCTCCTAACTCTCCAGTTCATGGCAGATTGAACACAAGCGATAACAACTTATGCTCCATTGAAGATGTACTGGATTTACTAATTCAAATCAATGCACTTAATCAATTTGAAATTGAAAGCAAGGATCAAAATGCAATCTCTTCGGAAAGCTCTATCCTACCACCTGAGATATTTATGAGCAAAAAAATAACAAATAAACTTCAACAACAGATCCATGATCCTCTAGTTCTTTCAAGCAATGCTTTACCCAACTGGTGTGAGGATCTAAATCAATCTTGTCCATTTTTATTTCCATTTGAGACACGACAATTGTATTTCAATTGCACTGCATTTGGAGCATCCCGTAGCATTGTGTGCTTGCAATCTCAGCGTGATATAACAACGGAACGCCAAAGAGTCCCTATTATGAGTCCACGTCGTGACGACCAACATGACTTCCGGGTAGGACGATTGAAACATGAGCGAGTTAAGGTGCCCCGCAACCAAGATCTACTCAAATGGGCAATTCAAGTTATGAAAGCACACTGTAATCGCAAGTCTGTTCTTGAGATCGAATTTTTAGATGAAGAAGGAACTGGATTGGGACCGACCCTTGAGTTCTACGCTTTAGTTGCAGCAGAAATTCAACGATCCGACTTGTGCATGTGGCTCTGTGACGATGAGATGAACAATGAAACTATAGATGAACCAGTTTCTTTTAATGCTGAGGCTGACTCACCGAAACCGGTTGGCTATTACGTTAACAGACGCGAACATGGTCTCTTCCCAGCACCCCTGCCTCAAAGCTCTGAGATTTGTGAACAGGTGTCTAAATATTTTTGGTTCTTTGGAGTTTTTATTGCCAAGGTATTGCAGGATATGCGACTCGTCGATATGCCTCTCTCAAAATCGTTTTTGCAATTGCTATGCCATCATAGAATGCTATCACGAAACGAGCATCTTTTAAGCGATGACTATGCACAATCGAATTGGTTTAGCGGCATCCTTAACATTGAAAATCTTAAGGAGATCGATCCAATGCGCTATCAATTTTTAATCGAATTACAAGATTTGTTGGCGCGCAAACAGGCAGTCGATGCCGACAGCAGTTTGTCCTTAGAAGAAAAGAAGCTACTAATAGAAAAACTAAAACTGCGCACTAAAAATGATATAGAAGTTTCATTGGATGAATTAGCTCTTACGTTCACATACCTTCCTAGTTCATCAGTCTATGGGTACACTTATTCGGACCTCTTACCGAATGGCTCAGCCATTGAAGTCAACATAGACAACCTAGAAGAATATTGCGAGCTGCTTGTCAACTTTATGTTACAAGATGGAATTGCTAAACAGATGCAAGCATTCCATGACGGTTTCTGCGAAGTATTTCCTTTGAATAAACTTGCAGCATTTAACCCTTCTGAAGCACGCATGATGATATGCGGCGAACAATATCCTCAGTGGAATCGAGAAGACCTTATGGCATTCACTGAACCCAAATTGGGGTATTCCAAAGAAAGGTACGTTTTTGAGCCCACAAATTTCTGTCATTTTGAACTCTAAATTGAAATTTTATTTATTATGTTTCTTCTTTTAGCCCTGGATTTTTACGTTTTGTAAACGTTTTATTGAGCTTCTCGGGTGCTGAGCGAAAGGCA
Organism: Zaprionus inermis; assembly: GCA_018151445.1. Taxonomy (NCBI): domain Eukaryota; kingdom Metazoa; phylum Arthropoda; class Insecta; order Diptera; family Drosophilidae; genus Zaprionus; species Zaprionus inermis. The sequence goes on from JAECXD010000555.1 coordinate 4,046,386, forward strand.
TTCTTGCAATTCACAACAGGATGTAGTAGCCTTCCTCCTGGAGGATTGGCCAATTTGCATCCTCGACTTACAATAGTAAGAAAGGTCGACGCTGGACAAGGAAGCTACCCGTCAGTGAATACATGTGTTCATTACCTAAAGCTTCCTGACTATCCGTCTGAGGAGATAATGAGGGAACGGTTATTAACAGCAACGAAAGAAAAAGGATTTCATTTAAATTAAAATTTATATATCCAGTAATTTTAATCAAAATTAGAGCATTGAAAAGAATTTTAAATATGTAAATACTATTAGAAATAACAATTCAACTCTATCCGAAATGTAAATTACGTATAAATTTACTACTTTCAGTTTCGTAAAGAATTATTTCGATAATTTTGTGGTAAAACTTATAATACGTATTTTAATAAATTGCCTTTGATGTTGAAGCATACTGTAGACTCTTCGAATTACAAGAATCCGAATCGGGGGAAAAATCTGGCCATTTTATTTGTACAGACGGCATAAGTACAATTATACGTTTTCAGCTGTCTAATGGATTTGTGCCCACTACCTGTATCTGTCATACAAAAACATAACTTGTTTTCATGTGGTCATACACGACAAATTAATGTTTTTCGATTTATTGAAATAACAATACATATACATTTTCCTTTAAATTAAATAGCATTTCCTCCAGTTTGAAAATATCAATTACTTTTCATCGTAGTTTTACATACGAATTCGTAAGTTAAATAATATATGGTACATATATACATTCATATGTGTTTATAAAGACCTTAAATGTACATCATTTCAGCCATTGACGACATTTTCTTGGGAATGTGCACCATTGTATCGAAATAGCTGGCTAACTCGACTATAGTTACATCGTCACAATTCCTAGAGTTGGCTGAAATGTTGCCTGCTTCCTGGGAGCACGATAGGGGCGTAGTAATACTAGTACGATCTCGATAACTGGGCCCCTGATTATCATCTTTATGTTCTCGTTTATTGGCCGCACCTCTGGACGACCCTTTCGGATTCTTTTGCCATTTTGAAAAACTTGAACTGGATAGGTGCAGGGTACAGTCCAAAGACTTTTTGGATTTAGATTCATCTAGTAAAATATTTAGCTCGTCAACAAGATCACGAAAACTGCAACTATTATTTAGACTGGACTCATTGTCAGTCTTACTTTGAGATTTTATCGCATTCGAGCTGTTTTTTTCATCAGCACTTACTGGATTTAATTGATTAATACGAGTACCAAATATACATTTCTTACATATATTGTCGTTTACAATCCTTAATCTGGGTTCTCGCAGTAAGCCCGACTTCAATACGGATACTTTACTTTTTTTCACCTGCAGTTTTTGCACTCCTGATAGACAACGTGGAGGATTTACAATATCACAATTATCTTTAGCAAATAAAGAGTCTATTTGCTTGACTTCGCAGTCATTAAAATTGCTTATACATTTTCGACCTTTTCGACGCATTTTACTATGCACAATCTGTTTTCTGTTTTGAATTATCTCCTTATAAGTTGCTGAATTAGATGAATTAGTGTAAAATGGATTTCTATCGCGCAATTTAACCAGTTCATGTTTATGTGTTATTTTTAGTTTGTCCAAGTCATCTGGCAATTCCTCTGTAGACATCTTTGTGACCTTATGTTCAATGCTACACGAAAAGAAGACATAGTTGATTTTACATTTTTAGGAAAACACAGTTTTTGGCAGGTTGTCTCACCGTATGAGCCCAATTGGCAACTTTTTTCCAACTAGAATTGAACTGTTTTCAATTTTATTATTATTGAATATCTTATTTACTATTCTCAATAAAGTGTTGGAGAAAATATCAGTGTAGAACAATGGCGTATTGCGTCGAAGCGTTTCCACTATACTATACATAAAAACTTATCGATATCATACATTATTTTCCAAAATAATATTATAACTATTGTTATTAATATTAATGTTATTGAAATTGAGTGGGAAAATAGAAATTAATGTTTTCTGATTTAAAATACAGCTAAGAACATTACAACATATTTTGTTGGCAATATGTTAGTTCATAACGAACAATCAGTAACAATCGATGATATTTAAACAGTCAAAATTTCAGTAAAAGGTTGCAATTTGTCAATCTGAAGATAATATGCTATCGTGTCTTATCGACCCAAAAAATCGATCTCTTCCAAAAAATTTTACGATTATAATAATCGATAAGTCGATCACTTTTTACTTTATTAATTATTATTTAGAAGTTTTGATTCACGTTCACGCAACAATTTGTCAAAATGGTGAGATTATCTAAGTACAAAATACACATAAATAAAAATTTAAAAATACATTATAATATATATGCAAATATGTATCGTCATATTTTTTTGGAAATATGAAATTTGCTAACTGGAAAAATAACAACCGCATAACATTGATTTAACCTTCACATTTTAAAGTCATTCTTAACATTATTTTATACATATATTGTATAACATAAAGATAAAGACATTCATATGTGTATATAATTGACTTGTTTCCAAAGGCAAGCTTTCATTTTGAATCTGGTTTAGATAAGTCAATTGAGGTTGACTATAATTGTGTTTTCGCTGGAATTGAATGCATACGCGAACAAACCTATACATATATATGTAACTGCAATATTCTGTGCCATAGTATATGAAAATAAAAATATACATACATGCATAGCGCCAACGCGTAATTATAAACGTAGGCTATAGAATTATGTCGTCGAATCAGGTGCTCTTCCCCTTGCTCTATACTATGTATGTCCTTCATCTACAAAATAGATAACAATAGAGAAACGGTCTGAACTTTGGCCATATGTATTTGTTGTATTCTCATATTGTTATAGCTTATACAAGCAAGCAATCATATGCTCTTGAACTGGAATATTATGTGTGCTCCGGCCTTTGGCCTGGGCACCTGCAACTTTCGGCTACATTAACTTACTTTACTGGGGAATTCTAGTAACTGCAAAAAATCTACATATTTTCGATTACCACAACTCTTTTTTCAGGCTGAACCAATTCGTGTTGTCGTTACCGGAGCTGCTGGTCAAATCGCTTACTCCCTGCTCTATATGATTGCGAGGGGAGAAGTTTTTGGCAAGGATCAGCAGCTTATTTTGCATTTGTTGGATATTCCTCCCATGGTAGGAGTCCTCGAAGGTGTTGTCATGGAATTAGCCGATTGTGCATTGCCACTGCTGAAGGAAGTTGTCCCAACAACGGATCCACTGGTTGGCTTCAAAGATGTTTCAGCTGCTTTCCTAGTTGGCGCCATGCCCCGCAAAGAGGGAATGGAGCGCAAGGATTTATTGTCAGCTAACGTTAAAATATTTAAGGTGCAAGGTGAAGCCCTTGACAAGGTTGCGAAGAAAGATGTGAAAGTGCTCGTCGTTGGAAATCCTGCAAATACCAATGCCTTGGTGTGTGCCAACTATGCCCCGTCCATTCCACGGGAAAACTTTTCGGCTATGACTCGCCTTGATCAGAACCGTGCTGCTGCACAGATCGCTGCTAAGTTGGGCGTTTCCATATCAGATGTCTCCAACATTATTATCTGGGGTAACCATTCGTCTACACAATTTCCAGATGCTTCGCAGGGCAAGATTTTAATCAAAAATGAGTGGGTCCCTATTGCCAAGGCCGTCAACAACGATGCCTATCTGCAAGGACAGTTCATTGAAATTGTACAGAAGCGTGGTGCAGCTGTTATTGGAGCACGCAAGATGTCATCTGCCATGTCGGCTGCAAAGGCCGCTTGCGACCACATGCACGATTGGTGGAATGGCACAGCCCCGGGAAAATTCGTTTCCATGGGTGTATTTTCAGATGGTAGTTATGGTTCGCCAAAGGATGTGGTATTCTCGTTCCCAGTCGAAATTAAGAATAAGAAATGGCAAATTGTTGAAGGCCTACCAATAACAGAATTCGGCAAGTCCAAGCTGAATGTGACTGCCAAGGAATTGGAAGAGGAAAAGAATGAGGCTTTGTCCGTGTTGGATTCGAATTGACTAGCCGGCGAAAGGGACTCAAAATTGTGAGCAAATAGATCCCGAGTAGAGGGTTTAATCGACATTTTGAGGTAGATTTTGAATTAGCCACACTAATTTTGTGTTAATTGTGTTAGATATGCATTTAATAAACATGTAAAACATTGCAATAAAATTTTGTAAATACTTAAAATAATGTTTCTTATTTAGGCAGTTATGAATAAGTTTATGTGTTTTAGTGGATGTTGTATCCTAGAAGGAGGCAAGTATTTTGGAATGAACTGGTAAAGTGTTATTTCCGAGCATTCAACAAAACACAAAATTAGCCATTTTGAAGACTTTGTATGTTTTGAGTTTCCAAGGTTTTATTATTCAATATACCTTATTCCTTTAATTCTAAAAATCCCTGATAAAAAGTTTTTAGATTCCATCTTATATCTTTTTTATTTCTTAATTATAAGCTAATGTCAAATGAAATCTGTCTAAGACACATTAAATTTACAATAAATGGATTGACAATATGATTTTTACAATATTGTAAAGTGTAATTACAAGTTTATATTAAAACAAGGAGAAAGATTTAAAAACTCTTTATATTGAAAGTATTTATTTGTTTCTCCATCGTACTTTTGTACTTTTATATTGCGATATATATTAGCAGTCAAAATCAATTTTGAAATTCAAGAAATGAAGATAAATACTGACAAATCTAAAAATGTATATATGTATGTCTCCAAAAAGAATTTAATTTATTTAACATGCTGAACAGAAAAACTTAATATTAATGTCCTGGAAATTAAAAGCCCTCTGTGAAATTATTAACAAACCTCATGAGTAACTTAATCATAAAATCAGCATATTGATAGTGTTTGGTGAATTACTACAATTATTCAAAATAATAATAAATTTTAGATTTCTAAGTTTTGCAGTTATTGACTACATATGAGGCGTATATAAGAATATTTGAAACAACAATATAATTATACACTCTGAACTTTTTAGTTGGGATATAATATATCGTAGTGACCTGGTCTATAAATAAGATAAACAGTTGGTTCAGTGCCTTCGGGGAAATCATGTGCTTTAACCTGGGAACCCTCGCCCCTATCCAGGTATTCAACTCTTACTCCAACTTTAAGCGCTGTACATAAGGCTATAATGTGTATATGATCAGATTCCTTATACATGGGCTCGACTTCCTGATGCCGGAACTCGGCTATGGTAAAATCTCCTTCGATAAAATGCTGGTAAAAATCAGCATCCTCTTGAAGTTTTCCTGATGTAATTAGACGCAAATAGACAACTACATAATCGGAATATCCCTGTTCGTTAAAGATCGAATGTAGTTCATTTTTAACTTTTTCAGCCCCTTCGGAGTTATTTGGATTAACTCGTTTTATAACTTCCATAAACTTGAAGAAAAAAGTTGAATTATATTAAATTATAAAATATCTGGCACACAACTTACAGTTTCATGAAAGTCGTCTAATGTAAAGCTTGGAAATCCAAGTTCTACAAGCTTACTTTTGGAGTCCTCTGCAAGTTTTTTAAACTCTTCGTATGAACTGTGATTGGTTATTAAATATTCTAAATATGAATATGCAAATGCACGAAAGAAACAATTGCCATCGGGTCGAGTACGTCGAATAAATTTGTATTTTTTTGACAATTCAGTTATCTTTGATGTAAAAATGTCGTCGCTTATGTATTCGTTCTGCAAGCAAGATAGCGGTAGTTGCTCACTAACAAGAGGAGTTGAATCACTGATCTAAAACAAACAAATTGTAGAGTACATAGTATTTGGCATTAATATTGTGCTTACTTCTTTTTCTATTTGACGTTGTTGTTGCATGATTAATTCATCGCGACTGCTTTCAGTGTTTGGAAAAGAGTCCATGATTAAAATATGTTATTTCTCTGCTGTTTATCGCAATCTTCGTAGCCTGGACGTAAAAAAAATCATATTGAACTAGGGATGTAAAATAATAGATGTGAAATTACAATTAAAATGGAATCGATGTTCTTATCGATATTTGTTGTTCTTATCGATACTTTATTATTGATGGTGATGGCAGCAAAGCTTTAAAATATCCATCAAGCTGGCCATTTTCGCGTTTAAGTTGAACATAGGAACATGAAACAAAGTTACGATTTTAAAATTTTTTGCATTTTTACAAACCATGGTTAATTTTGTAACCATTTTCTTGTGATTATTCTAAAAATATATAAATTTTATAAGTTGTTTTAAGATTGTTTTTAATATTTTTGGTTCATAAGCTGCGTAATTTTTTTTAAAATTATTTTATATGCATGCAGTTGTATACATGATTTTATATGCATACATACATATATGTATATGTATATATACTAATTCCAAATTCTTTCACCTACTTAAATACATATGCATATACAAATCTACTTGTTTGTTTACTTCTATAAATAAATGTTGAACACGTGCAACAATTGAAGCACTTGACTATCTCGTTTAGATACTTTTGTATACATGAAGTTGTATGTATATATTGCAGCTACTTATGTGTTTATTCTACAAATTCAATACTTAACCGAATAAACTCACCTTTGAACTCAAAAAAGAGTATAGCCAAAGAAAAACAATCTCATTTCTGAAAGCGAAGCAATCTTATTCGATCAGTGAATACAAATGTATATTCACACCTAATTGTATCTTTTATATCGCAGCTCGTTCTTTAGTATAGAAATTGTGAACCTAAATAGCTTTGGTGATATATGTCCTATCGGATAATAATTTGAAGTATAGGTCCGCATATTAATAAATATTATTGTGTGTTGTGACTTAAATACTTTACTTTGGAAGGCGTGGCATCAAAAATTTAAAATAAACTCGATCTACTTTAGCTATGCAGTGTTCATGCTAAATTTGGTAGCTTTTTTTAATAGCTTATATCCAGACGTTCAATTGGAAAGACGAAATCGGCTAGTGATCCTGAGCAAGAATATATGTATGTACATAAATACTATACTCCCGTATTTATTGATTGTCGAAGGCCATTAAAAAATGTGACGCTGTTATTATTAAACCTTTACGAAGTTCCACGCCAAAACTTTATACTTCTATCTACAAATATATCAATGTATATTGTTGAGGTATTAAATGGATAAGTTAGGGAGCAAAATTGTTTGTAAAACTCAAATAAAAGGCCAAACCCGAATCCAATTTTTTTAGTAAAGTCAAATTGCTTTTGCAGCTAATGTACTCAATATTTCTTTTCACGTATGGACGCGTAGCATCTTTACATTTGAATGCCTTGATATCCACCCCACCCATTAAGTATTTATGAAAATATACGGTTTTCACCATAGCTTGCGATTGGTTCGTTGCCGACAGCAAGATAAAGATTTTCTATTGGTTGTGGTATTGTATTGTGTTATTTCATATGGTGGTGGGTTTCTGCTCACATCCAAAAGGGCGTTTGATCTGAAAATAATCTTTTTTGAGTTTTAGTCACACTTCAGCCAGTAGTCAGATAAATTCTTGAGAACAAAAGCGTGTTACATTCGAACTATAGTATTAATTTCGTTTACAGTATTTTTTCGGCATGAATAATCAAAGATAAATACACACATATATACATATTTGTTTGTTATAAACTCACATATGTAACTAAGGATGTAAGCAAGTGAACTTAATTAATACTCTTATAAAAAATAAAAGTCAACCCATTCGGCTAGTGCAATGTCTGAGTATACAAATCCTGTGTGTAGTGAATTTTATTACAATAGTGTATATAATAACTCACCAATTTCAGATATGAATTCACTGAACTGTATGTACAGACATGAAAAAAGTAAGTAGATCTGCAGCTTTATGCGCCTATTCGACGAATTACGCAAAGTCTCATGGTTTTTAATATTAGGCGTAAAATTCACCAAGTAAACTTAAATAATTAAAAAATTTATTAAATTCGACTGATCTTAGTTAAAATAAATAAATAAATTAATTGCATTGTATAAAGAAGAACATATATAGAGAACGTTCGAATATATTTATTGCGGTGTCGCGACGGCACAGCGCATAGCTCCTTTAAAACTCGAGCAACCTACAAATGTAGGATTAAGTTCGCATCACTAGACTGCGAAATACTGGCATTCATTCTTATTCTATACTTTTAGATCCTGAAAATAAATCCAACGACGAATTATTTTTACCGATCAGTAAAATAGGTTATAATGCCAATCCAGCAGTTCGCACTATAAAGAAAAGAAATACTGCAAATAAAAAAGAACGCAGACGTACCCAAAGTATAAATACCGCATTCTCAAGCTTGCGCGGAAGAATTCCAAATGTTCCTTCAGACACAAAGTTATCTAAGGTAAATATTTGGCGAAGTAAATCATAAAAAAATGTATTTTCTTAATTAAATAAATAAATCCCTATGTTTGGTAAAATTTTACAGATAAAAACTTTGAAATTGGCAATTTTATATATAAACTATCTAGTAGACGTCTTAGATGGTGATCAGGATCCCAAAAGTGGTTTCCAGGCTGAGCTAAAGGTTTCAAATCGTAAAGCCTGTAATGAAAGAAAGCAAAGAATTGAGGTTAGCAAATACTTAAATACTACCATTTTTATAATCTATAATTTTTAAACTTTCTATACCATAAAGGTAAGGGGGTACACATAATTTTATTTTTTCGTTATCTACATAGTGTTTTTCCATGTCTCACAAAGAGATGCTTCGTATAATCAATACAAATCAAATTTTCATATTCTACCAATTAATACTCGTTTGTTCTTATCAATCGAAAATATTTTAAGAATTCGACTTATTTAAATTTTGTTTTGAATCTTGGAGCTGCCAGCTCTACGATGTACTGATTACGCGACAATAACAAAATAGTCAAACGGGAAAAATGGTTTTTAAGTGCCGAGGTTGTCAAGCATAACGACTAGACCGATACACAAATTAACATTACCCGCAAATCTTTACAAGGGTAAAAATGTGGATAGCCTCTCCTCTCTTTCGCTTTCCCTCTCTCTATCTCTCTATCCCTCTATCTGGAACCCACCCCCTAACGTAACGGGACCGGGTGTTCAACAACATTTTCACATGGCCCAATTACATGCTATCGAACACACAAACATACTTATACACTTATCTTAATGATTCAGACAAGTGCGAGAGGGGTGTCTGAAGCTGCAAGTGCAACAACAACAACAACAACAACAACCATGCTCCATTAAATAAGTGTTTGCCTATGAAAACATTAATGATAATGCTTTTTAATCCCCTAATGCATACGCACTTGAAGTTACGCCTATAATTCATATGCTTTTTGTATTTTTATATTCATAAGTTTTCAATTCTAAAAACGCTTTCAAATTCTCCGAAAGTAAACCATCACATTTTCAATTGCATTTGTTTTTTGCAGAATTCTTCATATATATCATCAAAAGGACGCACTGGATGGCCCCAAGAAGTTTGGGCATCCGAATTAGTTCCCGAGCAAAGTTAAATATATTCGTATATATGTACTCAAGAATGCCAAATAAATACCAAATAACAAAGTTAAACTGATTTATTACGATTGTTTTGCCTTATTAATGGAATAAGTGCTTTCTGATTGAAAAGACAACAAAATTGAATCAATATCTGAATGTTGTACTATAACGTCATTTCAATTACGCTTGCAAGTCGTTTTCTTTTTTTTTTTGATTTAAAGGGGTGGATGGGACGTGGCCAAGCTTCAAAATACACTGAATCTGCTTACAATAACAAGGCATATTGTCACCAAATTTTCTAGGGACAGTTCTTATAATGGCTGCGATCTGGAATACCATACGGACATACAGACAGAAAATTTCTGAATCTGGCTCTTATATCCGTTAAGATCGAGCGGAGGCTAAGAAAGGCCAGCCACGTGTGACTAACAGTTTAAAAATACATCAAGGTTGAATAATAAAATTGCGAAAAAACATTTACTTGTATCATCTTATATCCAACTACTATCTTAAACACATTATCTTCGAGGATGTACAACAGATTTTCTCTTTTCCTAGGAAATTAATGGGGTACCAAATCGTTACCAAATATCCAATCCTAAGGAAGTAACACATTTAGCCAACCGTATATGATTGCCATGTAATGAACACATAATGCAATTTTTATATATGAGCACATATAAGTTCATGTAACTTTCCCAACTAACTAAAGAAAAGAGTTTGGAATGAAAGAAAAGTTGTGCATGTACCGATCAGTACTACCGACTTCGCCTTTTTCACGCTTGAATCTGGCGTTTATTAAAGGCAAACAGCGGGAATTGCAATTTTCTGGAATTTTTCTTCTTCTTAATTTTCAAATAAATTAATACATATCCATCTGCCAGAGTGTCTGGATCTACAACTATCAAAAGTAGGGTTATCAAATCTAGCAAATCGTGTTTATCATCCGCCAATCGAGTTTATTTTCAATTTTTGATGACAAGCCCATTATATCTGTCTCTTTTTCAAATTGCAATCCGATCAGAATAAGAGCACAGAGGTTTTTTAAGTCAACATTTTCAATACAAGCCTTTAGCTTTATTTTTGCGCACATATTTATTAGAATAGCTACAGAATTACGGAATATGTCGAGATGTACTGCTGGGCGCGATCTTGTTTTATATATTAGCTATTTTAGCTTATTTTCAAAAAATTTTTTTTTTGAATTATTTTCTTTTTTCTAAAGGGGGCAGCGCTGGCACTCAACATATCCATATGTACTTATGTTTGTATGATTGCATACATATATATATATATTTGTTTGTATGAGTTTTTACTATGGTATTAGCAGACCGTTAAATTAACACGCGATCGTGTGCTGTGAGACGTGTAAATTTTGTTTTTTCAGTAAACTTGAATTTAAGTAAGTTCAACTAATCCATATTATGAAATATATATTTAGTTACCCTTTTTTAAAATTCAAGATACGGTATTATTATTATGATTTTTGAGTTATGGAAATATTTATTATAAATTTAATACACATACATACTTAATTATGCATATGCGTGTTTATATATATATAATCTTCCAAAAGATATATATATTATCTACCTGAGTTTTATGCCTTCTCTATTAGTGAGGTTAAATACTAATGAGAAAATGCATTGCACTACAGGGAATATTCAAGTCGGTAAACAATTTTGGAAATTCATAATTTATCCGCTCTCAATGAAAACAAATCGTGAACATAAACGATGTTCAGTGAGTACATTATATATAGTATACATATACCTCGCAAGCAAGTGCGATATCGCCTTTAAATACCGAATTCAATACTCAAGATCTTCATTGCTGTTGAAGGTTGTTGAATTGGTAACATCGAGCATTATAATTAGTTATCTCATCTAGGACAATGTCGGTAAGAATATGATGTTAAATTGCGATATATTGAACTATATAAATTGATATATATTAACAATGTTTCAGATTTTTTGTGTATTTTCAAGTCTATTCATTTCATTGATTATTCTTGCGTCCAGAGCACAATCAAATTCAAGTCCCATGGACAGTCCGGATATCCCTATCAATGATCGCAGTGGGACGAATGTCGATCTTTCGGCATCATCTCCATCTGACTTCGAAGACTCGAGTCAGTTAGCAGATGCCAATCTTCACTTTAATCGCAAACATTATGAAATTCAGAAGAGACGTTCCAAAAAGAAACACCATCATCACTCGGCAAGACTGTCACACAATCACCATGGGAAGAATCCGCATCATAATAGGCATTATCATGAACAAAGTAAAGGATCCGGTAAAAAGGAAAAAGACGTAAGGACATATGAAACTTTTGAAGAAATACACGAGCATATTAATGAACCAGCGGATCAAGATGGGCAGTATCAAGCCTCTGAGCGGTATGAAAGTCATGAGGATTCATCTGGCGCTGTGCAAAGCGAAAAGGAAAAAGAAAATATCCCTATTAAAATCAAAGTCAAACATCACCATCACCATCATCATCATAATCATATTAAGGAAGTTATTAAGAGTGTGCCAAAACCATATACCATTCAGAAAATCGTCCATGTTCCAATTGAGAAAATTGTTGAAAAGATTGTACAAGTTCCGAAAATTGTTAATTTTACAATTGAAAAAATCGTTCATGTGCCTGTGGAGAAAATAATCGAAAAAATTGTTCAAGTTCCGAAACCTGTTCATATACCAAAGCCCTACGTCGTTGAAAAGATAATGGAAAAAATAGTGCATGTACCTAAACCATATCCTGTTGTACGTACTGTACCATATCCAGTGGAAATAAAAGTTCCGGTATCTGTCGAAAAGAAAGTTCCAGTTCCCTTCAAAGTGGAAGTTGAACGGAAAATACCCGTATATCTTCCTGAACCGTACAAATATGAAGAAACATATAATAAACAATTTAGAGGAAAAGATTTCATTAAACCTCATTCTGATATTCAACAGAGTGATACTATACGCCATCCTAGCTTTTTATCCGAAAATCCAAGATTTAATCCAATAAGGCACACAGAGTTTCCAAGCAATTTGGACATTGACAGCTTTAACCCGGCGATAGATCATCAGCTAAATTCGGATTTAGAACCAAAACGGAATCAAATGGAACAAAGCGCAGCTGAAAGTCAATTTCTCCCTGTGACATTTTTAAATAGAGATGCTCCCCTCAATATTGTTCTTGCCGATAATAATACCGCATTCGATTTGAATACACAAAACTACGACAAAAATATTCCATTCTCCATTCCTTTTGAATTTATTCAGTTGCATCCTGTTCCGTTCAAGCCACCGATTCTGGATACTTCATTCAATAGTACTTAGCGCATAAAACTTCCTCTGTAACCATCTATCAAAAACATATGTATATGTATACTAAATGGAAAACTGTTTTAAATGCGATAAATATGTTTTCTTTAAAGCTAAACTATCATTTAAGGAGAAAATTGCATTGTTTTATTTAATAGGGATAAGGGTTATTTCGTGCTACAGTACTTTTTAGGGGTCCAAATCATTGACAGCATGGATTTTGCATACCTTATACCCATGGGCGTGGCATCCAAAGTTAATAATAAACTTGATCTCTATAATAGTATACCTTTTTTTTACCACTTTCAATGGGTATTAAAAGAATGAGCTACATGACAAAACTATTATTTTTTGGCCTACAATGATGTCGGCACGATTCCAGTCCACTCGTGTATAACGGTTTTAAATAAGATTTAAGTTGTCGTGTTAAATATATAAATAATAAATGAAACGGTTTTGCACACGATTCACTAATAAATACAATTTTTGTCTGGTAGTAGTTGAACTGGGATAGATCTATCGGTAAAAGTGCTAAGTTGGCATCACTGAGTCCGAGCTTGATCTCAGTTGATAGCAGTTTGGATGTGCTCCAGCGCAAAGCAACGTTTAGTACAGTTTTTAAGGCCTAGTGAAGTATACGAGCTGCGCTACAAATTTCTCAACGATTAAATGAATTAATAATTACGAAAGTAAATTTCCAAAAATCTTTAACTACCTTTTTAAACATATGTAGATGTGTAAATTTACATGAAAACCTAGTTGTAGGTGCTATTACATATTAGTAATCGTCATCGTACAAACAAAATATCAATTATTGTAATTAATGATGACTTAAAGCCCGAAATGTATTATCTTTACACTTTGGGCTTAGTTCAAAATTCTATTATCAAATACAAATGTACCTAAGCACTTACACATTGAGGCAATATTTGAAAATCTATGCATGAACATGTATGAATGTACATAGATGTGTGTGTACATCAACAATGCTGATCTATAGAAACAGAGAACAGGTTTTACTTAGTACGAGCTGTGTGCATAAGTATGTATGCATGTATATGTATGTATCAAAAAAAATCCCGGATTACGGATTTATTTTCATTTATACATATATATAACACAAATAAACCAAATACATACTTATGTATATATGAATTTGTATATTTAAAATAAATTGCTACTTTCTGTGCATTGATATATTGATTTTATTAAGTATTAATTTAGTTCTTTAACTTAATGATAATAATCATCAATTCGATATTGATTGAATTATTAATAAAGTTTAAGTGGTTTAAGATTTGTAAGGGTGATTAAATTTTTTATTTGTTCTACTTATTTAGATGCTGATATTTCCATATTTAATATTGTGTTTGTGTCTTACAATAAACACATGCAATTCACAAGGCGCAACCTTGGACGATCTTATTGCTGATATTTTCACAAAAAATGATTCGGCATTCAGTTCAACTACGCTACCACCGCAACCGATAATTCCCCCATCACCCGAGCCGAATACTGTTAAGGAACCAACGAAATACGATTCGTGTGGCGATCAGAAAGAATGTGTGCCGCGGTGGTTGTGCGCAAACGATACAATTAATACCAGTGGAGAGAATATAATCGATATTCGGATAGACACAGGATCGTCTTGCAAAAACTATTTGGATCGCTGTTGTGACATTCCAAATAAGGTAAGAAGTTTTAATGTATTTGCCAAAAATTTGGGCGCTGGGTTTTTAATTTAATTTTAATAATCAATGCTTATCTCTTTCGATATTGATTTTTTTACACAGCGTGACAAACCGGAAATTCCTATTCCAAATGTTGACTCCAAACGCGGATGTGGATATAAAAATTCCAATGGAGTTGGCTTTAAGATAACCGGAGCTGTCAATCAAGAAGCTGAATTTGGCGAATTTCCATGGATGGTTGCTATCTTGCGAGAGGAGTCGCAACTGAATTTATATGAGTGCGGAGGAGCTCTAATAACCCCTGACGTAATATTGACGGCCGCTCATTGCGTTTACAACAAAGACCCCAAGACTCTTATCGGTAGGTTAAAAGCCATTATGATATGCAATCTATACCATAACACTTCATTTATTTATCAGTCAGGGCAGGTGAATGGGATACGCAAACGAAGGATGAAATAATTCCACATGAGGATCGATATGTCAAGGAAATTATATATCATGAACACTTTAATAAGGGATCGCTTTACAATGATGTCGCGTTGCTATTTTTAGAGAACCCTTTTAACCTTCAAATGAGTATTCAGCCAATTTGTTTGCCAAATGCAGGAGAAGAATTTGATTATGAACGCTGCTATGCAACTGGATGGGGAAAAAACAAGTTTGGAAAAGACGGAGAATATCAGGTTATTCTTAAGAAAATCGATTTACCTGTAGTAGGAAGAGCTAAATGCCAATCCAACTTACGTGAAACACGACTTGGAAAATATTTCGTATTACATGATAGCTTTATATGTGCTGGAGGCGAGAAAGACAAAGACACATGTAAAGGCGATGGCGGCTCTCCATTAGTGTGCCCAATAAAGGGGCAACCCGACCGTTATAAGTCTGCCGGACTTGTTGCTTGGGGAATCGGTTGTGGAGAAGAAAACATACCTGGTGTTTACTCAAGTGTTGCATATCTTAGACCATGGATAGATCAAAAATTAAATTTGAAGAATGTAGATTTTAAATATTTTACTCCCTAATTCAATAACGAAAAGCATGGGAGATTTTTTTATAGATACATATATATTCAACCGAATTCAATTTAATGATGTATAAAAGAAATATTTTCTTCGAAAATAAATAATCACTTTCCTTATATTATACAAGAACAGATTGATATTTATTTTGAACATGAAAACTGTGTAGGTGGATTATTTTGCACGGTGCTTCGATGAATTGCGAAATTGGTTTAGAGACACGGATTTTATTAAATGATGCACTTATTATTTAACTACGTAATTGGGATTTTACTATAAAAATTAATAAAATATAATATAGCTATTTACGCTGCAATATGGTTAAAAACTAATAATAAAAAAAAAACAATATGAAAAGAAACACAATATACAGTAGAGTGCCACTCCACCATCTAGAAAAAATATGTTGTATATCGATATATTTAAGGCGAACGAATGAGCTGTCATCTCTACTTTCTCCTCTTGTAGAATGACTTTGATATTCTTAAGGAATTAGTTGAGATTTTTTGTTACCGAAATGCCATCTTTCAAAGGTATTAATTATAAAAAGCAAATATGTATTTATTAAAACTACCTTATCCTTTTTTTAGTAAAAGTAAAATGGGGTCGCGAAGTCTATCCAGATATTGATGTTAATACCGATGAAGAGCCTATTTTATTCAAAGCCCAACTTTTTGCCTTAACTGGCGTTCAACCGGAACGTCAAAAAATTATGTGTAAAGGTGGAATACTTAAAGATGACGAATGGAATTTGCAATTAAAGGATGTAAGCTTAAGCTGAATGTATTAACAGACAACGTTCATGAATATTATTATTTCTTCTACAGGGAGCAGTGGTCTTGTTATTGGGCTCAAAGGAAAAAGTACCAGAGGTGCCTCAAACCCCAGTTAAATTTATTGAAGACATGAACGAGTCTGAAGCGATGACTGCGGTAATGCTGTTCAATAAGATTTTTAAACAATTTTTGATTTGAAAATATTTTTTAAAGATGCGTATTCCTGCCGGCTTAACCAATCTTGGTAATACATGTTATATGAATGCGACTGTGCAATGCTTGAGGGCTGTTCCAGAACTTCGCAAATCGTTGGATAATTTCCGTCATGATGGCTCTGATGCCACATCAACAGCATTTACTATTTCGTCTGCTATGAAAATTGTATTTTCGCAAATGGAGAAAGGCACTACCGTAACGCCAATTGTTTTGTTGCAAGCCTTACATCGGGCATCGCCTCAGTTCGCGCAGACGGCTGAGAATGGTACCTATAGGCAGCAAGATGCCAATGAATGTTGGTCGGAGATACTGAAGATGCTGCAACAGAAACTTTCGTCAATCAAACCCGAGGGTGTCGAAAGCGTTGTACAGAAATCACATAAGTAAGTTAACCACTATAGAATGCAGCTAGGGCACGCAAATCATTCCTATGTATAGACCTATGTTCATATATCTCTTTGTTTTAGATCATTTATTGAACAATTTTTCGGTGGAACCTTTCAGGTCAAAATGACCGCAGATGAAGTTCCCGAGGAACCTGCCACAATTACAGAAGAGAATTTCTTGCAGCTAAGCTGCTTTATATCCATGGAAGTGAAGTATATGCAGAGCGGTCTTAAATCGGTAATTATTATATTTGTACATTGTTGTCCAAATAAATACGATTTTTTTATAATATTGAATGTAGAAAATGAAAGAGCAACTTGTGAAGAATTCTGAATCCCTTGGTCGTGATGCACATTATACAAGAACTGTAAGACAATGCAATAAGAACACTTCAACAATAATTCTATACACATTTTCTTGAATTTTCAGTATTTAATTAATCGACTTCCAGCTTATCTCACGGTTCAGTTTGTACGATTTCAGTATAAGGGAAAGGAAGGAATTAATGCGAAAGTGTTGAAGGATATTAAATTCCCTATTGACTTTGATGCATTTGAATTGTGTACTCCCGAATTGCAGAACAAGCTATGCCCGATGCGCGCAAAATTTAAAGACCATGATGATAAAACAATGGATGTGAAATCGCAATTAGATAAGACCGCAAAGACTCCCACAGATGCTGATGAGGTCGACGACAAAAACTATGAAAATTTCTCGTTTGAAGATGATTTGGGCAGTAACAATTCCGGGTTTTACACTTTGAAAGCCGTTCTAACCCATAAGGGACGCTCAAGCTCATCGGGACATTATGTGGCCTGGGTTCGTTCCAGCGGTGATCTTTGGTTTAAGTTCGACGATGACGATGTTACATCTGTAACCACTGACGAGATTTTGCGACTTTCAGGAGGTGGCGACTGGCATTGTGCGTATGTTCTATTATATGGACCAAGGCGCTTAGAGAAGAGTTAGGATATTTTCTTGTTTTAATATCTGGTTGCAAGCTCATTGTCCACATATTCAATAAATTTAATTGAAACCAGAAAAATTAATTAATTTAATACATTCTAAATTACCTGATGGGTGAATTCAGCAAAGCTTAAACGAAAAGTACTGAAATTTACGCGCACTGAGTGAAATCTATCGTTAAGGCATGGTTGTATTGAAAAAATAATCGGTAGGAACGAATTTTCATATTAATCGAAAACGTTGTATCTCTATTATGATTGTTTTTACACCACTAAAGCGTTTTGACTGTTTTTATTATCGTACAGTGATTGAAAAATCTTTGTTTTGTTGATATTACATTATTAATATTTCTTACTATGGATTGTGACAGCATGCAAATGGCTATAACAGAGGAAACTAATTTAACAGTATGTGCTAACTCATTATTTACAAATCACTTTAAATAATTACCATACCTTTGTGCTAAGTTATTGCGTAGTAGTTTTTTCAAAGAGCTTTTAATGTGTGTATAAGTACATATATGTATATAAATGCTTATATTTAAATGGAAAAACAATGCAAAATGAATGATGCCCATTTAATCTACGTTCGGGCAAAAAAAAAAATTAGATGCTGGCATTTTTTTACAACCCTTAAGTAAGTTCAAGTAGTGTTTCAATTGATATTTTGGGGTTATTTTTTAATGCCTGTTCTCCCTCATCCTTCCAAACAAACACACCAACAATTATGATGAAAACACTACAGATCCCTCTGTAAATAACGATGAATTGTACCGAATTCTTCTATTTTTTCAAGGAACGAAAGGAAGGTGGAAGGAGAGGTCGTAAACCTGGTAGAAAGACATCTTCAGAGAAGGTTGACATAAAAGCAAAACTGGGTAAGAAATGAATACAATGATTAAAGCATTATAACTGTTTTATTTGTAACGTTTAGAACGTAGCAGACAAAGTGCAAGGGAATGTCGTGCCCGAAAGAAACTTCGCTATCAGTATCTTGAGGAACTTGTTGCAGATCGCGAGAAGGCTGTTATAGCTTTGCGGGCAGAACTGGAGCGAGTTGGTTAATATATTTTAATGTTCCTTGAAAATCGAATTTGACAAACTATTTTTATTTTAGTACATGCAATGGGATAGACGCTTAGACGAGAATACCACTCCCAATGATATTGATGAATTACTGCAAGAGATTGGTGTACTAAAACAAGAACAGCATGCTTAGGTTTAAGCTACAAAATAAGTTTATTTAGATTTGAAATTTTTTACAATCACCTTTAAAGGTACTTCGTATAACAAATAAGTTTTATCTGCATATGTTAAGCGATTTTCCTTATGGTACAAATAAAATTAATCAACCTCTGGTAAATGCTTTTATCTGTATTTACCATATAAATTAATCTTTTTGGTATTTACTAAGAGTCTACAGATTAAAATTTTGGCTCATGTCATTACTCTTTGGCGAGTTCGTCAACTCCCTAGTCACCATCTTGAGTCACAGGTTTTTTTACAATAAGCACTGAGTCATAAATAAAAAACAAACGAGTTGTTAGTTAATATAGGACAGGACTTGGGTGAAGGCGTTATTACCATTTGAATTTGCCTTTATTTGTCTAATTGGGTTCGCTAAAGACTTTGTCTTCAGACAGAAAACCAACAATTGATGCAGCGGTGTCGTCACTAATCCATATTAGTCCAAGAAATAATGCTTCAACGATGCCAATCAATGCACCAGCAAGAACGTCTAAAATATAATGTCTTTTTAATATAAGTCTAGACAGTACAACGCTGACAGCCCACGCAGTAATTGGCATCCAGAAAATTATAGGAAGGGAATACAGCTTTGTGAAAAACACAAGTATATAAAAAGCTCGGGAAGCGTGTCCCGATGGGAAGCTGAATTTATCCGGACCAATAACCAAGGTGTCTGTTGCCGGCATTGGTCGTCGTCTCCGTACAAATGATTTCGAAATTGCTACAATCAGAATGTCTAACAGTAATCCGACTAGCATGTTCACTTGCATTGCGTATAAATCCTTTGAATTAATTAACCATATAAAGGCAATCCATGTACAAAGCCATGCTATTCCATCACAAGATACCTCCAGAAATTTACAATGAATCCTTAGCGACTTAAAAGAAGCAAATTGAAGCAAGTAAGAAACAAAGCGATCCGTTACTTTAACATCTAGCTCCAATATTGCCTTTAACGCAGGTGGTACTTCTGGCTGAAATTAAATAATTTGTATTTATGTCAAATACTTTAAAATGATGATTCCATCACATACCATTGTTTTTGATTACAATTCGTTTCCAACTTAATTTAAAAGAAATGCAGATATTATTAAGAAAACAACAAAAGACTTAAAGTGATATGTGTCACTATAGTAAAACATAGCGTCGATTTGGAACGTTGAAAACGGAACATTAAAAAAATTTTTGTATTTACAAAAATTAATGAAAATAACTAGCTCTCGAAATAACTTTTCGCGTAAGCAAGTCACAAAACACTTACAATTTTGAATTATTTAAATATAACTGAAGTTCGTTAATTTTTCTATCCGTCTCGTTTCAACAATTACCCAATAACTAGTTCGGAAATAGTTTTTTTTGGATCTTGGCAACACCTCTCAGAGAAGAGCATCTTTATTTCAAGTATAGAATGACAAGTCTATAGAGACTTAACTTTTATCTCTTTTCTTTATTGGATATATAAACACTAAAAAAAAATTACAATCCCAATTGTTTCAAATATATGTAACAAATTACTGTTATTTTTATTTTTAAGTTTAGGTCGTAGAGTAGACATTCATGTAGAAATCTATTTCATAATATAAAAACCTACTTAATTATGTTTTATAAAATTTGTATTTACAAATTCGAATACATTTATGCAAAATGTGAGCGAATATAATTTAATGTTCCGTAGATCTCCAATTTTAGATGATTTAATATACGTTTAACTAAAGGTATGTGGATTCACCTGAAAATATATAAAAAAAAAAACATTATATAAGCTTTTAAATTTTAAACAGAAAACTAATTTTTAATTTTTGTTTTTGATCTGGGATATAGTTTATCAAACTAAAACTTAGTATATTATAGCTAATCGACATTTTGGACACATTATTTATTTCATCTACATATGTATGAAGAGTATTCCTTATTACTATACCTTGTATATTTATATACTATTTGAGTTTGGATTAGAGAAAAAAACTCAATATTTAATCGATCGATCCTATGGCAGCTATATGATACAGTGGGTCCTATTTCCCAATTTGGTGGGAATAGTAGATGAATTATCTTGGAAGAGAAAAAATATTTTATAAAAGAAATCAATTTTGAATTGATCGTTCCTTTATGGTGGTCCGATCCAGCCGCTTCTGACATGTTAACTGCCTGCAACAAAAAGAAGGATCCGTTCAAAGATTCATCCAGTTAACCGAAAGACAAGTAATCATATAAGCAGACATATATTTATATGGACAAGGTTTGTTTGTTAAGCCTGATCAATTACTTCAAACTATCGACTTAGCTGAATTAGCTAAACAGCAGCTAGTATTCCTGGCTATACATCTTATCTAGTTTAACTAAAAATAATCGGAGAGTAGCAGACATATTGTTTCTATAGAAAAATAAAATCAAGGAAAGGTTTTCGACTGTTTTGAACAAGCACTCCCAGAACGAAGCCTAAAGCATTTTTTATAACTTATTTGCTTTGAAACTATTGCTAAAGCGTTGCTTGTTTAGCCAATTATGTTTTAAAATCTTGAAAAATTTGTGGGGAGTTAAAATGTTATTGAGATAAGAAAACGGCATTTTTAACATTCATAAATTCTTTGGCCCTGTAAGCAAACGGTGTACAGACATAAAATAAAAAATGTTTTTTTGTACATTTTTTTAATGTTTATTAAATTTAAAATTAAAACTTCAAAATATCAATATTGCACACAATGAGTGTGAAGAGATATATTGTCACATGTTAACTTCTCGATGTCAGTCAGAAAATGTACCTGAAATGAATTTAATTTGGCAAATTTTAACACAAATTTATATATCTCTTAAAATTAAAACGTTGTTGTGCGAAGTTCAGAGGCGGGCAAACACTTATAGCTCGCGAGTATAGGGCTATTAACTTTGCAGCGTCTACACATGTATAGCGTAAGCGGGATCGTGTTTGGCCCATGCGTGGACGAGTGAAAGCTGTTTTCGCAGAAAAATAAGTGCAAAACTCATAAGTGATAGCGTAACGGCGTGAGGCAACAACCGTTTATGTGTATGCTCGCGGGTCACATTCGATGATCAAGCTTGAACCAAACCTTTGCCTGTATAAGCTTTGTCTTCGATAAAAGCCTGGAACCAATGTAGCGTCAACAATCAATAGACTCACACATGTATTGATAGTTTGAAGTTATTCCAGCAGTCATTATACGGTCGTATACTACGAAGTATTTTGTCAATACATTCTTTGGTAGTGATTGCTGTGTTATATCTATAGCCCAAAATATAACATACCTAAAATAAAAATGATTTAATTTAAAATAAATCAAAGTAATTTCATACCAGTGTCATGTGAACTTACAATATTTGGTCTAAATCCACAAAAATGACAGCTACCATAAGCACTTAGTATAATAAGTCTTGCATGTTGAACAATCATTATACGTTTTCACAGCTTATAATTTGTTATTTTTTGAATAAAAGGGCTATCATCTATTTAGATCAGGAAATCTTTAGGACGGCAAGTTGAAACACATTTCGGTAATGTAAGATAACACAGCTCCTAATAATAACTAAATCATTTATAAATCGACGATGTCACCATATGCCGAAGCATTGTTAAGCAGAATCACGTGTTATAATAAACCTTTTTATGTGAGGAATTAATCCGATATCAAAAATGTCCAAGGTATGGCCGAAACGTTCGGCAAAAATGAGGATTTTGTATGAAATCCGTATTGCATGGCTACAATAGGTTAGGTTTCCATGCAAATTTCCGAAAAAAGAGATTTGTTGAAAGGTGATGTTTTAAATAAACCCAAACGCCAGAGTTCCAGCACATACATAGCACACGATATTTAAAGATAGCTATTTGTGTAAAAAACAAATTCAGACGGACTCTAGCACGTTGAACCATTTTAAATTATTCGCGAATAATATATTGTAAATTAAGTAAAAAATATTTACTTATATAAATATAACTTTTACAGTGTACATTATTAAAGTCGATTGACACTCACATAATTTCTTAACAGTTTCAACTTTTACTAAATCTATTTATATTTATTATATGTGGGCATGACAATGCAACTTTTAAGCCATAGATTAAATGTGATGTAATATTTTTCTACTACCTTTTTAAAATTTCTTAGCGTAATATTTAAAGTAAGTAATATAACTATTATAGTTGCAAATACCCAAGTCCAATGCAACCATATATAATGATTTTTTTTTATTCTCAACAAGGCATTAATTTGTGTTGAAGGTTACGGATTTTTAGCATTTTGAAAATATATTTTTGATTTACCTATTGCAACAAAAGTATTATTTTTTGTAAAAATAATAGAACAAAGTAAAATTTTTCTGATCTGTTTTGATATAAATGGCACTTAGAAATCATATACATATTAAGTTAAAAGTAGAATTATATGTTAGGATTTATTTATATATAATGTTCTGCAAATCATAAATCGTACAATACAATATAGTTTAATGAATCATCTGATTTAAGGTTTAAACTTTAACTACTTCTAACAAGGGGTATATGGAATATGGAAAGTAATGTTTGAGCTTGATATGAGGTTAACAATAAACTCACCGGATTCCCAATCTTCGTTGCCTTCTTCACTGAAATCTGGTGGCAACTGATTACAATTAATATATAATTCCTGATCAAAGATCTTATCAGATCCACCAGTAGGCTTAGGAATATTGCAACGATCGAATTTACGTTGACTATCATAGCTGTTTTTATACATTCTATTTGGATCATTTTGCCACTTTAATGAACCGGATTGAGTAATGGACGGTTGGTTGAAAATATGCAGCTTTTTGATTTCTTTGCTTGATGAGGTATTATTAACGGTTAATAAAAAAGATCTTGAAGACTGTTTACGTTTAGATGGCATCGCAGAGAATTTTGAGATAGTTGATTTTTCATAATGATTTTTAGCCTAAAAATAAAAAAAAAATTGTAGTTTGAAATAGTTAGTTTGCAAATTTAGTGTTAGGACTTACAAGTTTTCCATCATGCTCTATTTGATGAGATTTTGTTGCACTTTTTTTATCATTTGCATAAAGTGAACCATTATTTTCGAAAAAACGACTTGAAGATGGAGAGTTTAATTCAGATCCCTCACTGTTTAGATTTTTATCATTGTCATCTGGAAAATCTGAATTTCTTTTATTGCTCCATCGATTATTTATTGATGTTTCAGCATCAACATGTTCGGAACGTTTTTCTTCTTCAAATATAATAGAGATCTGGAATGGTATAATATTATAAAAACAATATTGTTGTTTTTCCTACATACACTTATACAGCATCTAAACATAAATAAATCAACATTACCTTGAAGTCTTCTGAAAACGTTTTATGCTCTTTATCTTTATGTGCACCGTCAATTTCGGATTTATTTAAAGTATACATAAGCTTGACATTATTTCCATCGTTTTCGCTTACTGAAAATTACAAATAGAATGTATACAAGTAATATATATTGAGCAATGCTACTATTTGAAAACAATTATTAATTATGTTAATAAAACCTACCAGCAGTTTTTTGAACAAAAAACGTATTAATCCAGAAGTGGCATATATATTTCCTTGATGACTTTTGTGTAAGCTCAACTTTCATATCACCAGATACTATTAGCGGCGAACTACTTAAGTCCAAGATAAACGAATTTTGGGCATCAAGTGTCCAAGTTTTCAGTCGCTAGAAATGGTCACATAAAAGTTATGTTAAAACTTGTCGTATACCAATATTAGATTTAACACATACTTGAGCCTTAGCTTTATCTGTTGCCGAGTCCTGTATGTTAGAAATCGAGCATTGCACTGTGCCATAATTTTGTAAGGAGCTTGTTTCAGCAAATCGTATTTCACATACCTTAAAAGAATTTAACAAATTAATGTTGTACAGTAAGCAAAGTATTTATACGTACGTATAGACTTATATTTTTATAACGACCATCTGGGATTAAGCTTGAATAATACTGAACATATCTACGTTGAGATGGAATTGTAACTCCCTTTTTATCTTTCGTACGTTTCTCGTCATACCAAGCCAGTGCTTCATCTGCAGTTTTCTTGAATCTACAATGAACTAAGTATGCGCATATCATGGTCCCTGCAAGTATTGAAAATGTAATCAATTATAATTTATTATTTTATTAAATTGCTCTTGAGCAACCGATTTTTTGAAACAAAGCCTTAAAATATATTATTATTTTACGATAAAGGCAAAATTACCAATTCGTTATTAAATAATAATAATTATATATATTGCATCTTACCAGTTCTTCCTTTTCCAGCTTTACAATGTACGGCCACGACATTTGAGGCATCCGCTTGAAGCCAGGACTCAACGTCATTACAAAATCGTTGAATCAATTCAATCGTAGGAGGGTTATGATCTTCAAACGGAAAAATTGCAACTCTCTGAAAATAATAAGTTAGATTCTGCTGGAGTTATTCAAAGTTACCACTTGCCCCATGAAATTTATTGATGTCATAACTGCGTTCTAAGCACAAATTGTAGATTTTATAATGACCGCCGTGGTTTTCATCTAAAAACTTCAACACGTCATCTTGGCGGTTTCTGTAAATGCCCTCTATTTTATCCGGGGCAGGATAACCCATCGCAATTATATTATTACAAATGTCTTAAATAAAAAAAGAAAGTGGGCTCATTAGAATAATGTTTGTTAAATATACTTATTTTAATAAATATCACTTGATATTGCTATAAAAACACTATTTCTTAGGGTTAAAAAGTTTCATATTGCAAAACTAATTCTTACAAGTAAGATCCAAGTTATATCCTTTCTCCTTGTAACGTATACGTTTTTTGCTTACTGCGTTACGTATGGCATTAGACATAATGGAAATTGTATTGGCCATATTAGTCGTAAAATATGGTGTTGGTTGTCTTTTTTTAATTATATTTATTATCTTATAATTAGTATTTATTTTGATTTCGGTTTCATTATTAATATGTCCCTTCATATCATTATTTTTATTATGAACGTTTTTGAGAAGACCATCATGAAGTGATTTTCACATTTAATCCTTTAGAACCTGCAAAAGAAAAATGTTAAATTATAAGTGCGAGTATTTATAATAAGAAATAAATATATTAATTTAAAGCTTATACTTAATTTTTCAAATAAGGCTCTAGCTTTTGTATAATACATTTTACATTTGCCAAATTCCAATCCGCTACGTGGGTATGGAATGTTTAAAAGAACCGTCAATACATGGTATAATAAAGTTTCCTGTTGTCACAGAGCCAGGCGGACATGGTCATTTTTATAATTCCTAATAAACTGGCCTAATATACATACATATGTATATATAATTCTTGTATAAACTTATAACGGATTCTGCAAACACTTAATATTCTCTATGTTTTGTTGCCATACATGAAATTAACATTATTTAATAACTTTTTACAAATTTATATTTTCCACTTATGAAGAATAATTACTTCCAAATGTAGAACAAAAGAATATTATTATTTAAACATCCAGTTCGAATACATTTTTTAAATAGAATTTTATAATTGGTAAACTTGTTTATTAAAAATCTTCCATATACATTGTAATTGCACATCTTGAGATATCAAAAATCTTTTATCTTTTTTTTAACTTTTACTAAATTACTTATAAAATGAATTTAATTATTATGCATTTACATGCATGTAAAATCCGTCCTTATTTACAAAACCATGTACTATGTATATACGTAGGTACGTATACATAAGACACAAATAAACACGTTCACGAATCCTGGCTTGGTATATTTATTAATTTTCAACACACATAAACACAATATTTTTTACTCTCAATTATACATACATTTGTATAAGCTAGTTTCATGTAAATATGTATGAAGGAACGCGTTGTATGTTATGTATGCATATGTACATAAATGTATGCACATATGTATCAGCAATCATCACAATAATAACCAAAACGCTATGGCCAATTTGAACATTAAATGTAAAACTTAACGCAATCAATATTAAGCTACCACTTAGTTTGCACGTATGTATACTATGCGTGAAAATAAATAATAATAGAAAGAAATGAATTTGTATGTATTGGAGAAATATTTGTGGTCCATTATACATTTGTAAAAACTTAAGTATGTACATACATGTAACACACTCCAACGACACTTAAACGCCTGGCAAGTTTTAACACCAACTTTTTATGTTGTTCGTTTATTTTTAGGAGGATTCCATCAGAAACACTGGATCTTGAAATATTGTCTTTAACATTCTTGTTTAAAATTTGACGTTAATTCATTTTATCTCTTGAGAAACAAACATATACCACTTAAACACAAGTATTAGTGTTCATTTGCACAAATACAGTTTCTTTATGTTAGTTTGTGCTTATTAAATAAAAGAAAAATAAACCTAAACAATAGAACATGAACTTTAAGAGATATTCTCTAGTGTATCTGCCAACAGTAATATCTAAGCGTGAAAACCACAGGGCGACTCATAATTTTTAGCGATGACAAAATTTATCCGATAAATTATCGTTACCGTTCATACCTTTTACTGCTGAAGTAATGGCCATTTAGCTATTTTTATAAAATATCTCAAAAATTACTTTTATAATGCTCACGGGCTGCTATTACTGGCTTGGAGAAGATCTTAAACCAATAATAATAATAAAACACATACTAAATATTTAATCATAAATTAAAATTGTTTTTAATTGTTTAACCCAACTAGCGAATCGTGTGTTATATATTTTTTCTTAAGAATTCAGGAAAAATCAATTAGGAATTAGCCTCGCGATCTAATAGGTATATATTTAAGACATGGATTTAAAAACAAAATAATTTTTTTTGTGTTTGTCCGAATGTGTAGCAAGATAAATATGTATTTGTATTCTTATTTGACATCAACAGTTGAGTCGATTTAGCATTTTTTGCCTTCTCCTTTGTCCGTATGAGCGCCTAAATGTCAGAAACTATAAGAGCTATAAAGCCACTAATTTCTGTAATAAAACTTGTATTGTAGCACGTATCAAGTCTTAACTTTAATTCAGAATTGAGCTACGTCCGATTTTGGTTAATCATTTAAAATTGCAAAAACAATTCTCATTCACATTCATTTAATATTCATTTTGAACATTTTGAGAGATGCTCAAGCATATTATAATATTTGTTATAATTGATTTTTGCTTTCATTGCTTAAAAATTGGCAATTTTGGCCCATGCTTGTAGCCTTACTAAATTTAATTAAAATTTTAATACATATATATAAATACACTTGCCGTCTGTTACAGCGCTTCGGTATGCTCCAATCTACTTCATAAGTGATACGGTTACGACGACGACACTGTTCAGAAAAAATTGTTTAGTTTTGTAACCACCTTCTTTATTTGACGATATTTACCCCGCATCTTACATATTTTGAAGAACAAAAAAGATGTTTAAAGTGGTACGTACGAACATACGAAAAATATGACAAATATATTAACATGTGAAATGATAATTACGATTTTGACATTTTATTAGAATTATGTACTCTATTTTTCGGTAAAACTAAGTCGGTATATATTTGTTTTTTAAATATATGTATCTTAATTAATTTTAATAGTTGACTAATTTAGTTCTTAAATTTGAATATTCTCCATTTGAAATTATAGGTTATTTTGATACAATTTGTGTAAAATAAATAGTTTTTGTTTCATATCAAAGCTGATGTCCTAGCGTAGGAATACATTTTAGATAATATTTCCTTAATGATATATCTTTTTATATATGTATGTATGTACATATAAGCAACGGTTTCCTTATTGTAGCATTAAATCGCATCATTATCGCACTTTATTTTTTTTTTAATAGCTCCTGCAACTGCATGGTTGGCTGTTTATTAGAAACGATGATTCCCGACTGGAGAACGAGATCTAAAACGTCCGCCACCCTGGCCGCCATTACGACCATAACCGGAACTGGCGCCTCCAACGTACCGGCTGCCCTCACGAACTCCACTGTATATATCGCGTCGGCTGAATCCATTGCTACCTCCATCCCTGCTATTGCCACCATAGCCAGCATTGGAACGTCCTGAGCTGTATGCTCGTTCCATGTGACGACCACTTGAGCTACTCGATCCGCGTTGTTGTCTGAATCCACCACTACTGTTTGTAATACTGTGCCGACCGACATCACCACGGCGTCCTCTGTCTCCGGGTGCACCACGTCTGCCTTGCCGTGGTCGACCCTTTGAAATTTCTACTCGTAATTGCGAACCCAAGAGTTCGGAACCATTTAATACGTCGCAAGCCTTTTCGGCATCATCCCGATGCTCAAATTCAACAAAGGCAAATCCGGGTGGGTTAAATGCAATCCACACGGAATTTAATTTCCCATACTTTGTAAATTCACCCTCGAGGTCGTCTTTTTTAACTTTATCTGTTAAATTACCGACATAAACTCTAGTCCCCCGTTGATCAGTCATGTTGAATAAATAAATATATCTGAAGAAACTGCGATATTAATCAATCAATACTTTTTCCACCGCAACCTAGCTTGAATTTTGTATGTACATCAAAGTTCTCCGTTAGGGTGGCCAGACTTTGTTTGTGGAACTTGTTCTTTCTTTGTTCTTGAAATTTTGTTTACACTAGTTACTTTCGAATCAATTGTAGAAATTATTGAAACATTAACGTAGATTTATAGTTTTGCAAAATAACATTTTTTTTTATTAAAAATATTCTAAAATGTAATCATTAATTAAGTATAATTTAATTATATCGGGATTAGCTTTAAAATATATATATTTTTGTTTGGTTTTATCCTGTGAAATTACCATTAATTATAGTGTTACTGCTGTATTAAAGAACTTCTCGCGATTAGAATAACTTCTTTGTGCTGATAATTTATTACTATATACATGAAATGAAAATAGACCTTGATTATTATTTGCATAAGAAGGTGCTATTTTCATATTGTGTATTCATGAACACGTGTAGCACGATGACAAACGTTGTAATGCAAATTTCCGATATTTCTTATTTGCTTTCATATTATCGATACAAAATAAAATTAATTTAGCAATCGACAGCAAATATCATTCATTCATTCATTTTTTGGCAATATTTTCCGACGGTGTTTATTATCATCTCTAATATACAGTTTTAAAAGTATATTAGAAAATTTTGATAATAAAACAATGAGTACGGAATTAGGACAGGTTTCGGAACCAACCACAGCAGATTTAAGGCGAGAACTACGCCGTAAAAGAATATTGGAAACAGCTAAATCACGTCTAGAAAAGCTTAATGGGAGGGCGCAAGGACTTGGTGCCGATCAAATTGGTAAATAGAATTTGTAATATATTTTTGCTGACAATTGAATTAAATATAAATAACGAATTATATATACATATCACATCAGATACCACCCCAACCGAGGCTTTGGAATATTCAGATCCAGAAGTGGAACCAAACATTTTAGTCGACAACGCAACTTTGGAAGATATCGCTTTTAAAAATCCATTTTATTCATCAACAAATACCTCGGCTGTTAACTCGGACTTAACAAATTTGCTGGTTAGAAGCAGAATTCACATTTTTATAGCTTCACTTTTGGGATATATTTTATCGCAATACGCTTATATTTGCCTGTTCGTCCCAGCTGGTTTATGTATATTAATCGAAATATTTTATTATAAGAATATACAATACGGAAATAGTTCAGCAAACTTAATTGTCCCTATCGCAATTCTGTTTACGGGTGCTCAGTTTGGTAATAAAATAAGGCAATTAAATTATTTTCTATCAATTTCACAATATCTTGGAATCAGTTTAGGTGTAAATGTATTCTGTATTTGCGTAAGCAGC
Organism: Zaprionus inermis; assembly: GCA_018151445.1. Classification (NCBI taxonomy): domain Eukaryota; kingdom Metazoa; phylum Arthropoda; class Insecta; order Diptera; family Drosophilidae; genus Zaprionus; species Zaprionus inermis. The sequence goes on from JAECXD010000555.1 coordinate 4,077,340, forward strand.
ATTTCTTTTCAATATTTCAATGTAAATCATGTTGTAACGATCAATTAAATAAATTAGCTTTCAAGTGATATATGACAAATTATTAATAAGAAATCCATTTTTATTTGACATTCTTAATTGATTATTGATTATACATTTAAGGACGTTCCATTGTAGCAACTGCAACTAGTGGATCGCTTGAAGAGGATGGTCCCTGAAGATCTTCACTCGGCGGTGGTGCATCATCATCATCATCACCAGAAGACTTTGGAATCGAAATCGATGTTCCTCTTTTCTTTGCCAGCTCCAGATACTTCAAGTTTTCTTCATCGCTCAATATTTTGAAGGGTTGATCCTTTCCAACAATTGCAACCGTGATGTTCTAACAAACGATAGATTTTAAAATCATATTTTGATTTGAAAAGTGAATAAATTACCAATTGAGATCCACCGTCTTCTTTGCTGAGCTCGTCATTCGGCAATGAGCTGCGAATAGCGTGAATTCCGTGGCAAATAATATCATCCTTGGAGCACGTATTAAATGTTTTTAAATTGTGTTCCAAATATGTTCGAGCGCTTTGCGATCGTGATCCGATTGTCATGGCCTTACAATTGAAATAGTTCGCAGAAGGCTCGACTTTATAAATATGTGGTCCTTTTTCATCATAACCAGCGAGTAGCAAACCGACGCCATAGGGACGGCGATCGTACCTTTGAGTTGTGGTTTGCATTTTGTTGCCCAAATTGGTAATCAAGCGTGAAACCGGATAAGTTGACCCATATGAATGCTTGTAGCTCAAACACTCGGACCGCAAATACTTGCTAAGAACGCGTGCGTCTGCTGTAATTCCAGCAATAGAAATTCCTAAGTGATCATCAATTGGAATTATTTTACGCTGAGATGCAGATAGCTCGGAAGCTGGCTTGCAAAGCGCAACTAGCACAGCATAGTCCTTATTTTTTAGGCCAACCGTAGCGGTTCCGAGCTTTACGGCAGCCATGGCGTACTCAACCTGATGCAGGCGTCCCTGAGGGCTCCACACGGTAACATCACTATCATATTGATTCCGAAACTGCAACAGTATATATATTTTCAAAAATTGTCAATAAATATTATTTACTTCACATACCATTTTCGAATAAAGCTTGACGAGTCGGTTCTTGCTAAGCAATGACAAGCCACTTTGATTAAATGAATATTTTTGATAACTTATTTATCGAAAAGACCATTGTGAATATGTGCCATGTTCAGACTCAAATGAAACTGGGAAAGAAACGTGTAAATGGAACAAAAAAAGATTATCGATACGACAGATGTGCCCGGAACGACAATATAAAACGACAGTACGACAAAGTTGTTGAGATGTTCATTTAAATAGATTTTGCGTTTATAATTATTAACAATAAGGTTGTTATTGAATCTCTTATGATCGTCAGCTATTTTTTATATCGCATGTGTATGTGAAACAATGGAATTCATTGAAAAACATTTTGATTTTGTTCGCAGCTTAAGAATTTTGTTCGTAAAATTTTAAAAATGTTATATGAATATTGTAATTGCTATACAATACAGTTTTAACATCCTACAAAACAAATATAGTTTGTGTAAATTTATTTAACATGCAAAAGAAAGCGTGACAGAGTGGCCAAGTCGATTTAGATTTATCACTTTATCCGTTCGTCAAACAAAGTCAGGATCTGAGGCACTATAAAAGCTCGAGTCACCTAATTTATTATGCATCATGTAACGAAATCGATCACTAAAACTACATTAAACCTCGAATTAAAGAACTGCATACCAACCTTAGATCCTTATTTTCAAAGCAAAACAAACCTTCACGTTCGATGCTAAAACTGAATATAATATACAAAATATGTAAGAAAATAACGATTTAAGTTCACATTTTCAGTGGCCATGTAAAAAAACAAAACAAATAAAAAGATTTAAAATAGTGGTCCTTACTAGTAAATAAATTATGTATTTTCTTTATATGCAGATGTGGGAGAATATTGTTGATCAATATGAGTATATCTGTATCCCAAAAGAATTTGAGTTTGTTTTGGATATGTGAGCTGTGGTGCACAGTGGGACTATTGTGTACAGTGCAGCAGGATTATTGTTCGGAACTGTCTCAAAAATCACTTAGTATGATCTTGGGTCAAGCCTTTAACCCACGCTACATGAGTATTGAACCACCCAGAGGAAGTCGATCGAATGACGATAATACTCAATATGGAAATAAAAGGTCTTCTTATGATATACCATTCTATGCCGACAATGATGTTGTTTCATTAGGTAGTATGCCCGCATGGGAGACAAATCATTTTGCGTATTATGAAGAAAAAAGAGAGGAGGACTCGCTGAGGAAGAAATCGATTCAAACTAGAAATGTTTTTAGTGATTCTAATGGTGGACATGCAAAACCGGAGATATTCAAGACCCGACCCTGGGAATGTTCCTCGATAATAAACTGGATAGACTTGGGACTAAATTATTTTCCTCGGTACATCCGTTCTATTGAGTGCATTGCCAAGAAATGTTGGTATGGTCATTTTAAGTGTAAACCCAAGTCTTTCACCATTAAAGTTCTCCGACGTAAACCGGGATCATGCATCCATGTAAGCGATAAACTAATTTTTATCACATCCGATGAATACGCCAATGATTATACACAATTGTGGATTTGGGAAGAGATTGCTGTAAACTTCTGCTGTGAATGTGTCATGCTCTACTAAGTCAAAAAATAATTAAGTATTTAACAAATAAACTACAAAATTTCATTGGTTTAACAAAATACTTTAATAGCATTCGGGACAATAGAGACTTTTATTGGTCGGGGCTCGTATTCTTCTCCATCGATGGAATACAACATGTTGGGAGTATTTTCCGATGGAAATAGCTTGATAGTTCTACTCTTTACTATCACATTAGGCTCTACAGTTTTATTAGTTATTTCCGGAATTGTTTTGACGAAGTTCCATCCTGGTTGTAGGGAATTGATAAATTTACTCTCCAACTGGGCGAAGTTTTCTTTATTTTGATTGAGAGAAATATTTATCTGATTGGATTTAATTGATCCATGTAGATTAGTAGCGCAATCATCATTCTTTATAGATTTCTGAACGTTATCTGTTGAACTGTTGTTCGTTGTCACCAGCCTACTCAGGAAAAATCCAGAAGGTTTTGAGCTTTCTTTCCGGGCATAACAGTTACTACAGCCACTGCATGGAGGCGTATAGATGTAATCAGTCTCTAGATTCCAATTGGCACCAGAAAAGGATCGTAGAAATGCTGCAAATTGATGCTTGAGTGGTCCAAAATACCAGTATTTGTCCTTTTTTTGGTCGATATCTTTTAGTAGGCCCCACGAAAAACCATTTAGTCCGAAAATTGGTTTCAAATTGATTTCATTTTCATCCTTATTTTCAGAACTGAGTACATCGTATTGGATAACATTCTCGTATTTGTATTGATTCTTCAACAATGGCATTAGAGCGTTGCACAAAGCAATCACATATTCCAGCTCATGATTTTTACTCAATGAAAAGAACTTTCCCTCTTTTTTATCTCCTCGCCCGAGAGGTATGCAATTAATCGGACACACATTATTTCCTTGGCGACGCAGCAAGCCGGTAATAACCTCAGACTTTGTGCCATCACCACCGGCTACGACAATTACATCTGGCAGAGTTTTTAAATCTTCGATATATGTTTTGGCATGCCCAATATAATTAGTTCGGAGTACTTCAACTGAGTATCCGGCCAATTGTAGTATGGGTTCGCAATACTTTTTAAACTAAAACAGGAAAGTTTTTCATATTAATAAATGGATACATATGTTTAAAAAAAATGTTCATAAACTTACCAGATTTTCTGCTTTTTTATTGTTTGCGATTGGATTTAGTACGACAAGAACATTTTGAGGGGAGCCGGAAAAGTTTTGAGTAGTACAAAGGACTTCATTAGAAAGTTCACCCATATATTTCTTAATTCTTCAGTGAAAGTTGTGTTAATAAGAAGCTGCAGCAGCTTTAACATATGAATACATACTCTATGTTTGTTTTTAAAGTGGAGACGCCATAGCTCACTAAGCCGGCAGCGAAGACGCTCTTCTTCCAATTGTTTCTAATTATCTTCAACGCGTTCATTCTACTTGCTCCTTATGTAAACTGAACTAACCAGCTGTTTCCGAAACGTTGTTCATGTTATTTATTACTGGTTGACACAAGTGTTATCGATTGGTCAAAATAGCATCGATATTTTGGAAGTAAACTTAAATTTAAAAATACTATATGGCTGTGTGTTTAAAATATATGTACTTTTGGTGATTGGCTTTATAATAAATATAAAAGATAATATAAAAAATTTGCGAAATAGCAGTGCAGCTTTATTTTTCATTTATGTGGCAGGGATCCAGTTATGCAGCTGATGAAAATCATGCATCTGGGTGTAATCAAAATATGGGTGATTAAACTTTTCGAGATCTGGTCACACTGATAACTTGTTTTGCGAAGTGTGCTGTGTAATGCATATTTCTCGTAAATTAAGCAACATTTAAAAAACTTGTACAGTAAATAAACACAATTACGTTAAACTTCTTTTGCATCTCACAGGATGATTGCTCAATTAACGATGTCAGCTTGATCACTTGATCATTAATCATTAATGGCCGATTTAACAACATGCTTAGAGATGATTCTTTTACAATTGTGGTCGTCATTGTTGTCATAAGTGGGATGATAGCAGCAAAACAGCTGATTAACAGTGAGACCAGAGACCATCATATTTGCAAGCTCAAAATAATAATAAATTATACAATTTGAGATCTGGTAGCACTGGTTAATGTAATGGGGCCTGCAAAATGTAGGGAAATCGGAAAGTTATCGGAGGCTATATTTCATAAATTAAGCTGATCAAAAATCTTTATTTATTATTAGTCTTATTTTGACGAGTCTGTAAGAAGCAGTCGCCAGGTCTTGGCGCCACAGTAACCACAATATCACCAATATTATGGAGAAAAATCTGGCTTGCGAGTGAAAACAAGATGTATGAAATTTGAATTTCTAAAAATTATATTTATCAATATTTCCTATCGAAATATAAACCTGCTAAAGGAATACCGTTTTTGTCCAGAGACTACTCGAAATGCGACTTGTCTTTATTAAATAATTTCGTTAGATGTTGAAACGTGAAGCCGGAACAATTTACTTTGTTATTCACAAGGTCTCTTAAGATGGTGGAAGCACTTAATGACGATTGTCAACTGTATATAATAAATTATTTAGATCTTCCCGATCAATTACGGCTGTGGAGAGCGACTAAAAATGCATCGGTACGCTGGAATAACAACATATGTCAAGCTTGGCGACATCAAGTTTGCTATTCGTTGGATTCATTCGTCTTCGAAGAGCTTGATAATGATCCTGCATTACTCGACGCATTCCTCTCTAGCATTTGCACAACTTTGCAGTCTGCGGATTTCAGATACGTCACCTGGGATCATTTAAAGCAGTGGTGCAAGTACAAGTTTCCCAATATGCGTGAGCTGAAATACAGCCTGGATGACGATGAAAAACGTTTTCAAACAATATTGGAATTGATAGTTGAAATGTTTCCAGCGTTAGAATCGTTAAATCCATACGGCGAAATCAGCAGCTTCAGAATCGAGCAGTTTAAACATTTGCGCAAATTAGAACTTACGGAATGTAAGATTTGTGATTTAAAAGGAAGCGATCTGGAAAATCTAGAAGAACTAGTTGTCGAATTATATTTGATCGATCACATTTTTAAAATTGATGATCTGATGTGTTTGCCAAAGGTACAAACGCTTTCGTATAAATATCGAGCAGATTATGAAAATCTGTTAGATAAAGCAATCAAAAAACGCTGCAACGACATAATTGAATTTAGTTTTCACGACTGTATTTGGGAATACAATCTAACGACTCTGCAGTCTGCTAAGTGCTTGAGGCAACTGTCGTTGATTGAAGATGATGGCTTTCAGGTGGAGCAACTGCAAACCTTAGTGGCCGGCCTGCCATTGCTAAAACAACTCGACTTAGTTGATTTTCAATTTTTTTCCATTGAGATAGAGCTTTGGAAGATTGTTGCTGCTTGTCCGTCGCTACAGATATTAAATATATCAGGAATGCAACTATATGAAGACTTTTTCGTGCTCAACAGACGTTTCATGGAGCAGGCGCTTCGAAATCGTTCGGTACCATTGACTCTACATTGCCATAATACAGGCTCTAACAGATATCTTGTGAGTTATACATATATATATATATATATATATAGATACATATATATATATTTAGATCAAGAACTTGAATTACTAATAATTTTATTAATGTCTTGCAGATTCAGAAACACTTCAAACATTCTAATCTGAAAGTTTCTTTCCGGCCACTTCCCATGAGGAGTATCTATACTGGTTTCACACGTATGCAGCTTCATCCACTAACAACTGCCTGAACCCACCTACTAATGTATCGTGAACTCTTCTTGGTGCGAGCATCATAATTAAACCATTAAATAAATATAATTAATTAAAAATTGAAAACTGTAAATTTAGTACTAGACACGTTGGTTTTATTGTGAATTTCAATATATAAAAATTTGTTATCTGATTATATAATCCTCTCAATTATTGTCACTAAATTAACATATACTGTAGAGTTAGCACTACTATGGACTTTGTTTATTTTGTAACATATACATAACATATATATGTATGTATTTCATAGAAATACAAAGTGTGTTCAGTTTAGATTGAAATAAGAGCTCGATTAATTCATTAACTATAACTTGAATTACTCACGCACATACTCTTTTACACACACATGTTCAAGGCGTCGGAATGAAGAGCGCTTTCAGGCGCCGCTTGAGCGTCGAGTCGTTGATGCAGTAACTCTGGCGATGTGACTGATGGTGACGGTAAGGGCGTGCGGCACGCTGGACATGGCCATCGTTAGTGGTCAATTCCTCGCGTTGATGACACATCAGGCAGAGTTTTTAAATCTTCGATATATGTTTTGGCATGCTCGATATAATTAGTTCAAAGTACGTCAACTGAGTATCCGGCCAAGTGAAGTATGAGTTCGCAATACTTATTAAACTAAAACAGGAAAGTTTTTCAGGTGTGGTCAAAATATGGGTGATTAAACCTTTCGAGATCTGGTCACACTGATAACTTGTTTTACGAAAAGTGTGCTGTGTAATGCATATTTCTCGTAAATTAAGCAACATTTAAAATACTTTTACAGTAAATAGACACAATTACGTTAAACTTGTTTTGCATCTCACAGGATGATTGCTCAACTTAACGACGACTGTCAACTACGCATAATAAATTATCTGAATCTCAAAAATCAAGTAGCGCTATGGAAGGCAAATAACAATTACTCGTTACGATTGAATGCCAACATCTGCCGGGCTTGGAAAACTCAAAAGATGCATTCATTGACTAGGGTCATGTCTGTACTTAAGGATGATCCCAAAATTCTGAATGCGTATATGCTTAACATTTGCGAGACACTTAAATCAATGGGGCTTAATGGTCTCACATTGAAGCATTTGAATTTGCTATACCAGTACCAGTTTCCCAATATGCGAGAACTTGATCTGGAATTCAATGATTGGTTTGACGAAACTGAGCATGAATTTGAACTATTGGCTGAAATGTTTCCAAGTCTCAACTCGTTAACGATGTGGAATGTACACGTAGACTGTTTTAAAATCGAGAAATTTAAACAGTTGCGTAAATTACATCTCTGGTGCTGTATAAATATTGATACTGTATTTGGAAGCGAATCTCTAGAAGAACTGATAATTGATCTTGGCGCTAATGAAAATAGTTTTTATTGTTATGCCCTGATGTGTTTACCCAAGCTGCGAACTTTAGCTTTATCATGCGATGAATGTTCTCAGCAATTCTTGAGACCAATAATTATTGAACGGAGTAACGATATAACCGAATTTAGTTTTCACAGCTGTATTTGGAAATACTGTGATCTAACGATTCTGCACTCCGCTAAGAGCTTGAGGCGGCTCACGTTGATTGAAGAAGACTTTACGGTTGAGAATTTGATATTCCTTGTTGAAGGATTTCCGCAGTTGGAACAACTAGATTTGGTAGATTTTAACCTTTTTTCCGCGGAAGTACAGCTTTGGCAGACAGTCGCAGCTTGTCCGTCGCTTAAGATATTAAACATATCGGGAATGAAGCTGAAGAACGATTTCTTTGCGCTTAGCAGACGCTACATGGAGCAAGTGCTTAACAATCGCTTGGTACCATTGACCTTAAATTGCCATAAAACAGGTGGTTACAGACATATTGTGAGTACTTAAAAGTCTTACGACAAATTTGTATTATTTACTTAAACTGTTCATGATTTTCTGCAGATCGATAAATGCTTTAAGCATCCTAATTTAGAGATTTCATTCCGACAACTGCCTTTACGATGCAGGGATGAAGGTTTCGCACTTATACAGCTTCGCCCACTGATTATTAGTTAATTGCTTTTCAGTTTTACCGAAAGTTATGATCCTGTTGAGCATACAAAAGAATAAGAGAATAAAAGAAAATTAGACAATTCAAATTGCATTTTTTGTTCTTCATGCATGATGCGTAGATGCGTCATTAAACAATCATTGATCAGGATAACACATTTGCAGTTAATCACATGGCCGATTTAACAACATGCTTAGAGATGATTCTTTTTAAAATTGTGCTCGCGATTGTTGTCATAATTGGGATGATGGCACGACATAGCAGCAAAACAGCTGATTAACAGTGAGACCAGACTATTTGCAAGCTCAAAATATGTGTGATTCTACAATTTGAGATCTGGTAGCGCTGGTTAATGTAATGTGGCCTGCAAAATTTAAGAAATTTGAATTTGGAATTTCTAAAAGTTAATATATTTATCAATATTTCCTATCGAGATATAAACCTGCTAAAGGAATACCGTTTTGTCCAGAGACTACTCGAAATGCGACTTGTCTTTATTAATTAATTTCGTTAGATGTTGAAACGTGAAGCCGGAACAATTTACTTTGTTATTGACAAGGTCTCTTAAGATGGTGGAAGCACTTAATGACGATTGTCAACTGTATATAATAAATTATTTAGGTCTTCCCGATCAATTACGGCTGTGGAGAGCGACTAAAAATGCATCGGTACGCTGGAATAACAACATATGTTAAGCTTGGCGAAATCTTCTAGGGGTGAGCATCATAATTTTAATCTTAAATAAACCCTTAAATTCTGTAAATTTAGTATTAGACACGTTGGTTTTATTGTGAATTTCAATATACAAAAATTTGTTATCTGATTATATAATCCTCTCAATTATTGTCACTAAATTAACATAAACTGTAGAGTTAGCACTAATATGGACTTTGTTGAAAGTCTGTACTGAGTATACTTTATTTTGTAACATATACATAACATATATATGTATGTATTTCATAGAAATACAAAGTGTGTTCAGTTTAGATTGAACTAAGAGTTCGATTAATTCATTAAATATAACTTGAATTACTCACGCACACACTCTTTCACACACACAGGCACACACAAACACACGTGTTCAAGGCGTCGGAATGAAGAGCGCTTTCAGGCGCCGCTTATCTGTGGCAATAGCAAAACATCTTGAGAGTCGAGTCATTGATGCAGTAACTCTGGCTGCCATACAAATTGATGCGACTGATGGTGCCGGTAAGGGCGCTGGTAAAACCGGACATGCGAACCGTGGACTCGAAGACACCCAGACCGGGTTTGGTCTGCAGGCGCAGCGTTATATCGACGGCATAATCGTTACTGATCTCCTTGACAATTTTTCGATGCGGCGCCGCTATGAAAGCCTGCAGTATGGAGTTCAGGTAGAGTGTGCGACACTGTGGATACGGGACCAGGCGATCATTGATCAATCGAACCAAATAGCGTGCGGCACGCTGAACACGGCCATCGTTAGTGGCCAATTCCTCGCGCTGATGACACGTGCACCAATGTGCCGCAATGCCAGCATTTTCGCAATTGCGTTCCGCCGGTATCGGTAGAAATAGACTTATACCACGTGGCATTGTGCTATCGATGTCCTTCAACTCCGCGGCCATGCGTTGTAGCTGTTCGGCCTCCAGATTACGTAAGTCGAGGAACTGCAGCAATGTGGCATGCAAATCAAAGGGCGTTGTCAAACGTTTGGCATTCCGTTCTAGATTCTCAATTGCCTGCGGATAACTTGTCTTCAGCCACCCGGGATAGAGTATACTCAACAGCGGCTGACGCTCCTCCATCATGCCCTGATACGTTTTACGAAATGAGCCCCAACGCATGCCGTGATCGGACATGAGCAGCACCAGTGTCTGATTGAGAATGCCGGATTCGTGCAGTTGTTGCAGATTCGCCGCCAGCTGTGCGTCCAGCAGCATGGGGAAATTGAAAAAGTCATGCGTCAATGAGACCGACCAGAAGAACGAGAAAAACGGCTCCTTCTGCATGTGCGGCACCAGTTTGCGCATATACTCGAGCAGCACATCGGCAGTGCGTCGTCCGCCCATGCACAAATGCACATTGAGCATCTTTTTCTCGGCAATTAGCTTTTCCATCTCCAATAGCAATGGACGCAGATAGTAATCGCTTGGTGGCTGACGAAAACCGGGTCGACAGAAATTGAACAGTCCCAGATTGGCAACATCCTCGGCAAAGACAATCTTGTAGCCGGCCTGCTTGTATCGCTTCCAGATGAGCGAGCAACCATCGAAGGTGGGCTTCGGTTGGTTCGTTAGACACGATATATTTAGCTCCTCGGAGTCGAGGCCACTCAATAGTGGAATCAGATTTGGAAATGTGTTGTCTCCCACCTTGTTGTAACCCCAGAATTCGACATGCGAGAGATTACGATGTATAAACGATGCAGTGCGTCGCATTTGGCGTTGAAAATTCAAATGTGATACACTATCGATGCCCAGCACCATCACCGACAGACGATGCACTGACGATGATGATGACGACGACGACGACGACGTATCATTTGCCAACTTGCTCAACCTGGGCGATTTCTTTGCCGGCTTATCCACAGCAAAGAAATGCAAATCCCTATAGATGAGTACATTCTCGGGGTTATTGCATTCGACTAGTAGAAATTCCAAATTCCTGGGCAGCTGCATTTTTGGTGCAAGCTTAAAAGACACATTTGGCATGAAGGCATTCTGAATGTCCGAGACGCGAACCAGTTGCGCGTATTTGCAGCTCACCGCAGACAAATCATTGATACTGTAGATCCTCAACTGTTCGCTGGCATTCAAATTGAGCAGCAGTTGGCCACGAATCTCGTCGCTGGTGCGGATCAGCGGTTTGCGGCAAACAAACGATTTTGGCTTGAACATAAACTGTGCTATGTTATCGTCGAACACCTCAAAGTAGGGCATTCGACAGCCGGGTGTATCGATAAAATATGCCTGCGTTATATTATAATCATCTTCGATGCGTGCTATGAAATCCAATCGATCGCGTAATTGCAATAGTTTCGTTCTCAGATTGTAGTCGACGAATAGATACGAGAAAACGCATATGCAGAATATTACAATCACAATCTTCTTGAATTGTCCGCGATTTTTCGTCATATTATAGTAGCGATAATAATGTTGTAGATCACGTTTGGTCATATACTTTGGATCTATCAGGTATTTGCTTCTGTAATAAATGGACATAGAGCGAGATTGTATGGAATATTGGATTAAAGAGAAGCGTTTGTTTTTTATTATAATATTTGAAAAGTTACCGCTCGGCTCGCTATGTGAAAAAAAAAACAAAAAATAAAAAATGATATGGTATCAATCTATAAAATTTCACAGCCTGCGCTCTCGACTCGATCGAGCTCATTGTATTTTTTTCGTGTCTGAACAAGCCATTTTTATGCTGACTATCATTAATTAAGCCAACAAACAATATAATGGAAAACAGTTGGAGGAGAGAGAGCGAACAGCACTCAACCCGGCAGGACCCATGTTTTGTACCTCCCTCCCTTCCCCACTACAGCATTTTTGGACCAGACAAGCACACTGAGGCTTACTTTTATGAGCACAAGGACGTGACGTTGTCAATGTTTTCCTATTTTATATTTCTTTGCTTTTTTTGCAAATGCATGAAGACAAGAGAGATGAGCAAAAGAAGCTGACTCATGCATATGCAACAAGCTCGGAAGTTGGAGAAAGCAAAATGCAAATTTATTGCCGACTGTAGAGTGCAGCGCACAAAAAAACCGGGACAGAAGCTTACATTTGAATTTTATTGTGGCATAAAAGTCGTTACTTTAAGTGTCTGTAACAATTTCGCGGTGTTTTCGGGCTCAAAACCGAGCCAAAGCGTTACGGCATGTGTTGCTCATGCAATTTTAACTAGCAGGCCAAAAGTATGCAACGAAAATGGCCAATTGCAATCTAGGCAGCGTGCATTAATTTCACCATGCAGCACAGAAGTATGCAATGAAGATGGAAATTCCATTGAGGCGGCAAGCATGCATTTTCACAATGCAGCCTAGAAGTATGCACTGAAAACATTCAAAATCGATTTGCGGCATTGTAATTTAGGCAATACCGAGTGTATGTTCTTCTTTGCTTGACTAGCTTTGATTAAGCTTACCTATCATTAAAAAAGTAGCCAGTTAATAGAAAGGTGTTGTGCATGTATTTTAATAAATTAACAAAAATAAGCAGCTGCTTGACATTCGCTAAGTTCTTTACGCTGCCGCCCAGAAGTATGCAGCATCTTATTGCTTTCACATCTAATCAGCTTACAATTTTCGTATTTCTCTACGTTTTGAAGCGCTTCTATGTGTTTGCCTGACAATTCCTATAAAATGCAGCTTGTAAGTGCAAACACACACAAACACACACACGCATGCTGGCACTCAGCTCAACGTGCAAATGGCATTCGACTTGGTCCTTAAGGCAAACAAGCGACTGCAGGTACGCACACACACACACACACACACACACACGAGCGCGCACGAGAATACATACACACACTCACACAGAGAGATAGAAAGACTTTGTGTACTCACTCATAGCTCATGTCGCCGTATTTTCGCGTATCCTTAGTGGTATAGTAGGCACGCATTTTAGCACCTTCAATGCCGTGGTTTAACTCGACTGGCAAATCTGATGACAGCTCAGATCCTTGACATTCTAATGCCGCATTCTCGTGCTCATTACTCCACGGATTGTTTTCGATTCGTGTGTGTGCTACATAGTTTTTTGTGGCAATTGCCTTTTTGTGCACTTTCAATGGAACATTTTCCACACAACTGGCTTTTCCCCTGCGGCCCACACGCTCGGCAACACGAGTCGACACGACACGACAGAAGTGTGCTGCGTGTTATACGTAATAGCCTGGCTTACCTGGAGCAGCCTGCAGTCGCCTTGGCTGCCAGCCCATCAAACACTGGATGCTGTATGCGGCCCAGGCTGTCCTATGGACGCCAAACAGCATACGCTCTCTCTCAAGCTCGCTCTCGCTCTCCGTATCTCCCTCTCTCTCTCTGTGTTTTGACATTTGCCTGGGCGGGCGAGCAGTGTTATGTAGTGCGCAGGACGCCATTTTGACAGCTGCCAGGGATGCTGTGCGGTATGCTACACCGAGAAAAATTGTAATTTAATTAATGTATATTATATAGTCATAAAATAGACACTTAAATTGTTTGGTTTATATTTTCAAACTATTCATAGTTCTTTACCAAAAATAACAATATTGACTTTTAACTTTTTTTTTTACATTTTGCTCTGTAGGTAAGGGTCCCCCCTTACAATTTGGAGAATTTTTTTTACTTCAAAATTTTAAATCTCGTATTTTTGCTTTTAATCTGTAGCGTTAGTCGAAATTGGTATAAAACAAGTGTTTAATTTGGTTTTGGACAACGTTTAATTTTTGCCCAAAAATCACGTGGCAAACTTCTAAAAATTTGACTTGTGCGACCCTCAACAGGACTCAACAGACCTCACTTTCGACCCATCATAACTTTGTTAAAAATCACTCGATCTTCAAGCGGAATGACATTTTGTTTATGTCTTGACCAGCTCAGTATTTCTGTTAATCGAAACTTTTCTATATAATTTGTATACATTTGACTTATGTGATATGTAGGAAATCTCCCGTGGTTCGGCTTATGAATGTATAGCTGTTTTATTCCATATGCACAGAGATGTTTTTTTGATGTTCGTTTTGTTTAATTACGATTTGCATGTTGCGCTGGGTTAATTGCGCCTATTGCGAATGGATTTGTGGGGTCAAGAAACGCAACAAACTGTGTTTTATGGATGAATGAACTCTCGCAGCATCCGACCCGCTGTGCCAGCTACGAGTAGTTGGTGTGCTTGATTAATGCATAAACCAGAGAAGTCTCTTACACAAAGCACGACGTGAGCGACGACTTAAAGTTGGCATTCGAAGGTATTTTGGGAATGCGCGTGCAGCTGCTTAAGTCGCGCTCAAAAGGACATGCAAATCCGGCAAATAAGGAGGACCACATGCAGTGCGCTGCTCATTAGGAGGCAAAAAAAAAAAAAGAACGCAGTGCCACAATGATGAAGCTGATCAATTGGCTGACTGCAGCAGGCGCAAAGGCGGCCCAGACGAACGTGTGTGGGAGTGTGTGTGCGTGCGCCTGTGTGTGTGTGCGTGTGTGTTAATAATATGGCTGCAGGCAGTGGCTGCGCAAACATGGATTCTTATGTTCGATAATTACAGCAACAGCAGCAACATGGGCCGAGCCAGCGTAAATCATGGCCTGAAAAGAGCATTTCACTGTTACCCCTCCCTGCCTGTCGCCCCGCGCTGCCTGCCATTCTGCCTGCGCAATCCTGCAGCTACTTTGCAGACGATTAACAAGCGTTTGTAATGTTTCATTATTGTAAAAAAAAAACTGCGAAAGGAGCGCAGCAAATAATAACGATAAATCTCTGCGATGAAGCGTTACGCTATAAAAGCGGGCGACACATTTGGCGAACGCTTCAGTTGAAAGTTTCAAAGTGCGGCGGCGACGGCGGCCACAAAGCGGAAAACTGCATCCAAAAAATAAAGCACCAAAAATAACTGTACTTCATTCACATGTCGCCATCTGGCTGGAATCAGCGCAGGCAGCGAAATCGTGGCAGCCGAAGCCATCGTCGTCCATGCAGCCTGTTGCCGGCCATGTTGCTTGTGCTGCTCGTGCTGCTGCAGTGCGTCGAGCTGCACATGTGCCGTCAGCTCATGCGACGCAGTGATCCGGCTGCTGCATTGGAGCATGTACACAGCGTGCCCGATAAGCGCAGCGCAACCGAATCTTTAGTTAGTCAGCCCAAGGAGATTTTCAGTGCGCCCAACGATGCTGCCGACACGAGCTACGATGAGTATCCGGTAAGTGACACCTGGGTCACACTCTGGCCCACACGGGGGGTCAAATCCCAAAAACAACTCTCGTATCGTCTTACACACGATACTTTTTTTTTTTTTTGGTAATTGTATATTTTGCATTTGATTGCTTACCCTGCAGGTGTATTTGCTTCTCGCTGCTTTGATATATTTTTCGGGAGGGGGGAGGACAACTCCTAACTTCTTTCAACCTTCTTCCACTTTGCACGCCCACCAGTATCTGTCTCGCTGACGTCACATACATAATTTGTATGGGCCTGGGCAAATGGGCAGAGATTGACCAAGCCTTGTTTTACAGAAAAGAAAAAAAAAAACAAATTTTGTCGTGGGCGTCTTCAAATTGTTTCTTTCAAAATGCGTAGAATTCTACTCAAGGTTGGTAAACGTTATATTTTACGTCGTAGAACAACAAGACCATAGTGTAGTGCTTTTCGACGGAGAGCACATATATTACATGATATATTACGAATGTCATTTGATTTTATGATGTGTTCGGATTTCTGCAATGTGAGTTTATGTTTTTCTCTAAGAGGTAAAGGCAATTAAAGTTTGGTTTTCAGATTTGTATAAATTATAGAGCTATTTGTGCATAAGAATCTTGTATTTGCACATAAGATAGGCTGTACTATTTCCAATGTGAGTTTATGTTTAGGGTTTAAGGTTTATAAATAGTTTTAACTTGAAATTGCGCGAAGAACTTTTCATTAAAGTCCTCTCCATTTTATTTAGTACAAAAAATACCGATTTTACTCGAAATAGTTTTAGTAATAAAAGTACATGGAATATGTGCTATTAAAACATTAAAACCTACAGAAAAGCACAAAAATTAAATGCAAATACTTTCATATTAATAAATAAGAAGTATTTTTAAATTTAATTTGAATACAACCGCACCCAATGCTGCATCCGGTGTTTTTAAGCACCGCAAACACCGCAAGCATTCATGATTTTAACAAAAAAGAGCTACACCCAATGTTTTCTTGCTTGTTAACTTATTGATAGTGCTAAATAAGAGTGTCAAGGTTTCCCCATTTTATTGCATTATGAATGCGGTGTTTGCCTTGTGCGAAAACCACCGCAAGGCGAATCAACTCAATTTTTCTTCACCTATGTGAAATAACTCAATCAATTCAATATCTTTTTGATAGATGATAGTGCCAAAGCGAGCTGCCCTGCTGCTGGATCGTCTCATGGTGGCACTGCATCACGCACTGGAGAACGAACGCGAAGGACATCGCATTGGCGATTTCTATGCCAATAAGAATATGATACAAATGAAGCCTACCGAATATAAACAAGCACACGAGCAGCCCACAGAGGAGGGTATGAATCCGTGTACTATTTGAATTGTTGTAGGGGAAATATTAATTATATTTATGATTTTTGTAGGTAGCAATCCGCCGGCGAATAGTCAAAGTTTCAACATGTACAGCGACGATGATCCGGGCGTGTCTTTGGATTATGATTTCAAAGATCTTAATCAAATAAATCGCGCGACTGGCGAAACAGTAAGTTGGATATTGAAACCTAAATTTGCACTTTAAGAACCACAATTAGCATGGAGAAATGTGTGAGAAAATTTCAGTTAATGGCAAAGAGCTTTCAGAGAAGAGCCGGCGGCGTTAATACGGCTGGAGATGCTGCTGGCGATGCGGCGGCGATGGCTGGAGGAGCTGGAGGAGTCGGTGCGGGCCGGCGTATTAATCATAGCGCGAATGGAGGTGGACGCATGTATTGGCGTTGTTATTTCAATGCTGTTAGCTGTTTCTAAGCACTTCTTTAAAAAAAACATGCGACAAAAATCACTTTACAACACTGAAAAATAAACTTCGACATCTTTACAACACTTTGCATCCAACTCGTTCACCTCGCTCAGGCTATGCCATACGATTCCTGCTCAAATTCATCAAGTTCCCTTGGCCTGCTATGAAAGTTGTTCGCGTAATTAACTGAAGTCGTCTATATGAAACTGTAAAACTGTAAAACTGAAACTGAATTTGTATTTTGTTGTTGTAAATGTAGCCCAAAAACCTTGTAATTGTAAATGTAACCGTAGTGTCGTCAAGGTGCGCGTATCTTACATTTATCTCTGTGTATAACGATGCAGCAGTTATGTGCACTGCGTAATAAATAAAATTTGGAAATTGATTTTTACATTGAATATAATTTTCCTGAACGCAACCGAACCTGTTGCCGTGTGTGTAGGCCGAAATGGGAGCGGACCTTAATTCGCACTATTTACTCTTGATTGACAGCCCATAAAACTTCGATCACACACTTATTCATACACCTATCAAAATCACTCATTTAGCTTTTATTTACACGTGCATGGCTTTTGTTTTTTATTTGCCAAATCTCCCGCTACCTTATCGATCAGTCTGCGCATAAATAATATATATGGGACCCTGGCGCTGTAGCTTGTTGAGATTGTCGCGAAACGGAAGTATAGCTTATAGAGAATTAGTTATATTTATAGCTTTCGATTAAAATGTATATATCTTTGATATAAAGTCAGTTTTTGTTCATATTGAATTCTCCAATTTTCCCAGGCACTTTCTATTCAAAAAACTTTAAAGGGAATGCCTGATTTGCCACTATATTGATATATAAACTAATAACTACTTAAAATTAATATATATTTTTAATTATTGTTTAGATTTCTAGCTAGATTTAGAACTTCAAAACTAGAATCTTTTATCATTTGCAATTTGAAAAAAGTTAGCTTTTACTCTAAATTGAAAAGACAAGTCAATATTAGTATGAAATTCAAGCTAAAAATATTTTTTATGGCGATATGAAATATATAACTTTTATATTTGTTTATATATATCATACTTAGCTTACTAATTTTAGCTTATTTATTTTTGAATTATTTGCTCGAGAGTTTTGGGTCCATTTTTTTTAAATCATAACAATACACACGAATTTAACTAAGGTTTGATTCTTGAATATTGAAACCTAGTCGTTAACTAACTAATATGATATACTCAAAAGTGAATACCCCCACAGAGTGCAAAGAATTGTGAATGCAAAGGCTGCACTCGCAAAGCTCAAAGGAAACTTTTGTGCCTGCACTCGACCATGGGCCATGGCAATGCATAAGATTATCGTGGCCGGAATATATATATATATATATCTGCTACATATGCACGCTAAGTGCAGGCGATCGTATTGCGCGTGCAGCGCACGTAGCCGGCTTTGTTGGCCAAGTTGAATTGGCTGCAGGTGGCAGTTGGCGGGCGGCAGGCGGCGGTTTTATTGGCCAATCTGTGAGATTAATGATGTTGCATTACGAATTTATTGGCGCTGGCGTTTGCTAATTGATGTGCGCCTGAAATACGAGAGAGACAGAGAGAGAGAGGGAGAGAGATAGATAAAATATAATCGTTTCGTTTGGGCCATAAATCAAAGTTTTAGCCGACTGACGTCATGGTTGCAGATACTCTCGCCGCCCCCAAATGTATGCAACAAGTTTGGGCTAATCAACAGGTGACTTTGCTTTTCACCACAAGCTATCGTGCTGTGCGCCTGACTGTGTGTGTGCGCCTGAGTGTGAGTGGGTACGGGTGCGTGTGGTGAATAGTCAAGCTCTTAAGCCGCACGTTGTTCATACGCAGCGTTGGCACAACGACATAACGCACAGCAGCGGCAACAACAACAAAAACACACTAAGCCAAGTTAACGTTAACGTTTCCTGTCGCAGGCCCCAAATCAACCAGCCCGCTCGCTTCCCTCTCGACTGTGTCGACTGTCGGCGCTGCCGTCGTCGTCGCCGTCGCCGTCGTCTCGTCTCTGCGCTCCTATTTTGTATATAAAGCCGAACGCTGTGCATAGCCAACATCGAGTTAACAATTTCACTTCTTGGCGTTCACATCGTCACTAAACAGGCAACGGCACGCAACAGGCAGACCCTTAGGAGGATCCCGCTCAAATACAGTTCGATATTTCGACATTTTATCGCTCGTTTACAGTTCCATAAACTACGCAATTACGCGAAATAAATAAATCGCATCACCTCAATTTCGAGCCTGCTCCTTCTGTTTCCTGTGCATAAAAGCGGTGAGTTCTGCAATTACATTTTATCGTTGTCATTATAGTTTCGGTCTTCTGTTTGCCCAACTTTGAGAAAATTAATTGATTCATTGAGTTCCTGCTCGGCTCCTTGTGCAGTAAAAGTTCTCAAGATTCCTAGCTGCAAAACTATGCAGAAAATTTGTATCTTTTTCCAAAAATAAGTTTTTAATTTTCTTGTTCAGGTTATTCCTTCATTTTGTGATTTTCTTGTTAATATTTTAAATATTTTGCAATTTTCAAATGCTTGAGAGAAGAGTATAATTTTAAAGAAACTATAAAGTAATATGTAGTATAATTTGTTAGGTGCTTTTTTAGGCACATTGTGAAGTATTCATTTTTTTGCTGACCAAAAATTAATAAAATATTGAATTATTTCTAAAAAGAACTTTTTCAATTTCTTATTAAATTTGTTTCTTAATTTGGTTTATATTTTGTTCATATTTTAAGTATTTTGCACTTTTTAAAAAGCTATAAAATAATATGGAATATAATTTACTAGGTATTTTATCAGGCATCTTTAGTAGGATTAAATTTTAGGCTCACCACAAATTGATAAAGTATCGCAAATATTGTTTAAAAGTTCAAAAAATCTAGTGCATGAAAATCTAAATTTTCAAAAAGATTTGAAAGTGTGATAACTTTCGGTATATTCCAGAAATAGTAAATTATTTCTTCTCTCAATCAGTTTTCTAAAATATTTTGCAATAGGTTTCGCAATATATTTTATTATCATGTTACTAGAAGCAGAAATAGAAAAATGAGATAATAGCAACATTTTGAAAAAGTTAAGTATAATTTCTAATGCCTCCCCGAGCATATTATATATTCAATATATACATGATACTTCAAATTTGTGCATTAAGTTGTAATAAATTCGTTTTTCTGTAGGAGTGCAAAACAAAGAGTATTTTTATTGCAGACATATCAACTGAATTATGAACTTGAAAAGTGTTCTAATATGCATAGAAATCCGTTAGTTAAAAATAACAAAAAAAAAAACAGAGTGATAATATGTTGTAATTTATTTGCCAGTATCCCATTATTTATTAACACGTCGCAAATGACTCATTAATTTTGTTGAAAATTGTGAAAGTTAACGTGTTTGACACAATACGCTTTGCATGCGATGCGTGGGAAAGTCAGTTTGGAGTCAAAATTGCAACTGCTTCGACAAATGTTGTCAAATGAATCAACCATATTGACCGCACTTTCCCACGCTTCATTCGTTTGGCTTCACCTGAACTCGAAGTACACCGGAGGCAGCACAGGAAGGCAACTCCTTTTGGGGTTACACTCCACAGGCCCCTGCCTCCCGGTAGGTTGGCAGTGTTACGTGGGTTTCGCTCCATTGAAAATTATGTGAATTATTTATGATGTGTAAAAGAAAAGTTCGCATCATTTGCTTCTTTTTTTTCGTGAATGCAAATACCAAAGAGAAAAACTCAATCAGAGAATCACGCTCAGGTTGCATAGTTCGTTTTGTTTTTTTTTTGTATTTTTCATTGATATCCAGACTCCTTCTCATTTATAAGTAATGCGTGCTAGAATAGGCTTGTTTTGGCAACAGCCGCAATCAAATTGAATTTAATATTAATAAGATGGGGCAGAGAGCAAGTAGCAAGGCCTTAAAGTGAGCCAAAAAGTAGCTTGAATGAAGCTAAAAAAAATTTTAAAATTTAAGAGGAACTTTGGAATTATATATTTAATATTTTAGAATTTTGAAAAAAACTATTGCAGCATTTTGAGGTAATTTCTGCATCTATAGCTCTATTTAAACGTATAAGAAACAATTATGATTTATTGAACAAAATACACTTCAAATTAATTCGTGCTTTCATTAATCATTCTGTTACCTTTTTCTTAACTGAAATTCGATTCATCTTTCCACACTTTTGAAACATTTATCCGACATGTAAAATCTCCGGTTAAGCCGCAATATGACAACAATTTGGCAAAATCCTCTCGTTAATTGATTGTCGCTCATCCCTCTTTGATGCCTTCATATTTTTGATATCGATGCATTCTATCGAAAGCCGCAGAGCAACCGCAAGCCGGGGTAATACGATAGCATTTCAGAGGAACCCGAAGGCTCCTTACTGTCTCTTTCTCTCTTACATTTCATGCTTTCCCAGTTGCTGGGAGCATTCCTAAAAATGTAGAATAGAATATTAACTTACAACGGTGGAAATTCCTTAAATTTCCCGGCGCCTGATGCAAGAAAACATGTCAAATGTGCGCCGCGTGCCGGCTGTCGACCATCAAGAATATCCAAAAACGTATCAAATGACCGGCAAAAAAGGCGGCCTATAAATCATGCGTCTAGCTGGCTGTGCCTGTCGCATATTTGGCTAATTCTTAAAGCCAGCATGAGCGGCAGTGATAAGTGAACAAAGCTAAGCTGATTGTTGTCAAGAGCGATGCGTAAGCTCACTATAAACAGTGAGTAGACAAAGGGAAGAAGAGTGGATGGATGGGGGGAGTTAGAGGCAAAGCGGGGGGAAGACATAGTGGGAGAGGCAGGTAGAGAAATGGAGAGGGAGATAGAGGCAGCCGAAAGACAGGTGAAAACTGCATTTTATGCAATTAAATTGCATTGTCGTTGCGTATACTTAATTTTCCTATCTCTCTCTCGCTTTTACTCCTTATCTGCCACTCCCTCGGCCCGCCTGCCTGCTCATACATAGTATTAAGTTTCCAATTAACATTCGAGCATTATTTATCAGGCGCTATAAAAGTGTCCTGATTATGTTGGCTCCAACGCACTTCTTTCGTGTCTGCCTTTCCTACACGCTTCGCTCTCGGCCTTCCATCCATTGCTTCATTATTCCATTTGATCTCTCCCTGGCCACACACTGTTTGCCCAGCGCTCGGGGGCGTGCCGCCTCTTCGTACCGTCTGCCGTCGTGCCCTGGGCCCCACGCTGCATGTTATTAGTTTTATTTATTGCATTTTTTTTTTTTGCTCGCCTAATCTAGCTATGAAACGTTTTATGGTCGCCTCCTCCTCCTCCTCCTACTGCTGTCGAGCCGCACGGCTTTTATGACTTATATGTCATTATAATTATCTGTGCCCCAGGTATTACTTACACACATATAAATATATATATGGCTGACTACCGCGCGAGATCGACGCGGCGCCCCAGACTGGCGACGCATTTATAGTTTTACACCAGGCCTGCACTTTTCTGATGAACCTAGCGGACTGTATATATACATATCGGCGCACTATCTGCTTGTATCAGTGATAAACGTTGGGGATTTGTACAGACTGAAGTGGCTTTTCGTCTCAAAACCTGCTGAATTGTGTGCTCTTCTATGTAGGCAACGGATTTTGGTTTGCTCTAAAAAGTATGCTATACAAATTTCTAAAACAACGGCTGCAGCGAAAAGGCTCTGGGTTTTTGTATTCTATGAAAAGTTGTTCAGTTTTTAAATATAATATATATATTTATAATATTAAGATAAATATATATAAATTATTCACTTAATTTTATTCACTTTATGCTTGCATATTATACGCTTCATAATTAAAAAATTTTATATAAAATAACATAGAGTAACTGCTTACACTTTTTACTGTTTTTTTTTTTTATTTTGTATAAACGATACAACCATTTAGTTAGGTGCACAAAGTGCAACTTTTTAAGCTGCTATAAAACCTGTTAAGTTGAACTTTTTGCAAGTTTGTTCATAGAAGTTCACACGGTTTGATTTCCTTTAGAATTCTTTATAAACTTTACTGAGAAACCAGATTCAAGTTTGTTTTTAATTCAGTGTAGTTTAGTGTGCATTTTGTTTGCTTATTCTAAATGTTGATGGGAACTCAAAAACTAACCATGCTGAACTCAGCTATACAAATATTAAAAAATATTGCACAAAATGTAGGAAAATGCAATTCTGATGCAGTCTGACAGCCTGCAGGCTGCCTCATTTATCTGCGTCGGCATGTAGATATATATATTGTATATATATACACATATAACTGTGTTTCCCTATGCATATTCCGGAATAATGCACAAGCATAAAAAATGAGTTAATTTCAAACGCGCAACGCGAGTAGCAGGATGTGCCGCAACGTGTGGCAGGCGCAACATTTTATGGGCTGCAGTTGATGCTGCGAGTCAAGTCATTAACCGTTACCGCTTGCGTCATTGAATTTT
This sequence comes from Zaprionus inermis, assembly GCA_018151445.1. Taxonomy (NCBI): domain Eukaryota; kingdom Metazoa; phylum Arthropoda; class Insecta; order Diptera; family Drosophilidae; genus Zaprionus; species Zaprionus inermis. The sequence continues at coordinate 4,100,971 of JAECXD010000555.1, forward strand.
GGTTTCGTATTTGCCGCAGCAGCAGGAAAGCTGCGTCAACTCTCCCCCCATTTTGTCAACGTTGCTGCCACCGAAACTTGTTGCACGCTGCCAAGCTGACGACTTGTAGAGCGTTTCCTCAGGCGATTTATGAGCTGTTGCTGCTCACAAATTCATGTCTGGCATTTTTGATGGCGCGCCCAGCCCAGTCCTGCCCCTGCCACTGCCCCTGCCCCCGGCCCCACAAGTATATGATGTCATTTTGCCGTCGGCGCGCATAATTAGGCAGTTTGCGGCACGGTGGGCACTTAAATCAGGACCTGCAAATTGGCATCCACACATGGCCGCATCTATTTGCCGTTGGTTATTGGAGCAGTCGAGGTCGGCAGCGTCCTGGCCAGCCCCAGTCCTGTCCAGTAGTCGTGTCGAGGCCTAGTCGAGTGCCCTGTCAACGCCTACACTAATTAGTAACTCAAGCCACTCTCTATCTTTCTGTCTCCCTCCTTTGCTCTCCTTCTCTGCTCTTTGAACTATTTTTCGCCCAAAATTGTCTGCATAATAAATTTTTGTTTTGAACTTTTCGTTGCATTTTCCTGCCACCGTCGACTTTGATGTTTTATTGACAATTTTTGTTATGCGGTAAACCATTACTTAAATTAATTTATTGATTCATTTTTTAATTATTTAAAAAGCTTAACTTGTGTTTTCTTTTAGGAAAACTTTAGCATTTGGCTAACCTTAAGCCGCAAAGTTTTCGCTCTGCGTTTGTTTGTAAATGAAGTAGTGTATGCCACATCAAAATACCCTGTAAAGTATCGTAATTAGTGTTGAAAAACAGAATTTTAGATACTACAGTTTCTGGCTCCGAATCATACCCATTTTCTAAGCAAAACTTATTGTTTTTTAAATTTATATATTTGTCATTTGCCTGGTTTAAAATCGCAAATGCAAAATTGTGTATGCCACATCAAAATACCCTGTAAAGTATCTATATTAGTGTTGATACTACAGTTTCGAATCACACCCGTTTTCCATGCAAAACTTATGTTTTTTTATTATATGTTTGTTGTGTTTTAGGCGCAAATTCGCTTAAAAAGTGCTGTGAAATATATTAAAACAATCGATATATAACTAACTAATGGATATTTCAGTAGCAGTAGCACTCTGTGTGAGTTTATGAAGTCATGACACGAAAATGCAGCGAAAATACAATTCAGAATGTGTTTTTTGCAAAAACGAAATCATTAAATATGCAAGTTCTTGTTAGTTCCCCAAGGAGCCGCAGTTTATCGGAAATCAATCGTATTATTTATTATACCCTTTACAGCTATAACTATGACCAGACATCGGGTATTTTTGTAGCATTAAGTTCGAAAATGTTACCGCAGAGTCGAGTTCAACGTTGGCTCTACGCGCTGTTCGCTAATTTTGCGATATTTATCGGCACAACAAGTTATCGCTACGATTTCGGGCGGCGACTGTACACGCGGACAAAATGGTCCCAGCCGATCGCCAGTTTCGCGAACTTGCTTGTCATCGGTTTGATCTTGTCGAATTTGTATTTGAGTTGGAAAAAATCCGAAGATATGGATCTTGCGACTGGGACGACAATACGTATGGATACGACAGTGAATGATCTGATCTGCCTGCTGCATGTACTGCAACGTGTGCCTAGGGAGCGGGTCACCAAAGGCATCGCACACGAGCTGCGTCGCCTGCAGCGTATCTATCGATGTAGGCGGCCAGGGAGTTGCCTCGAGCAAGAGCAGTATTTGAAGAGGATTCTGCTGCTTAAGCAGGGCGCTTTGTGGGCCCTGTTGGTTTTCCTGATGGGCTTCATGCAGGTTACCCAACATTTATTTGGCTTGGAACTGCATAATGTGTTGAGCAATCGCGCATTGGTTGCAATCTATGTTTTGGCCATGGATGGTCAGGAAGTGATCATGCAGTTGCATTTTATATTCACATGGCTTATTTGCGATAGTTACATGTGCCTCAATGCACGCATGCGCATTTTGCTGGCACACGGAGATAATGATGCCGCATCGCTGCTGGAGTTGCAGCATCTACGCTGGCAGCACTGGCATCTGGGCAGGCTCTGGCATCGCCTGAATGTCTCGTACTACTTTACATTGCTCAGTTCGCGCTTTTCGCTGATGGTTACCGCCGCCGCTTTGGGCTACTACATTAGCGTGTTTCGCAGTCTCGACTGCCAGCGTATCTATCAGTTTATGGGCCTTGGTCTATATGTGGTAATCGTTCTAGATTGCTATATATTCGATCTGATCTGTGATCGCACGGTTAGTGCTTATCGTGAGAGCACTGCATTGTTGCTACCTTATAGCGAGACTTTGCATAGAAATGATCGACTTGCTCGAGGGGTAATTCGCAAATGTATCTGTCTATTATCTAGCAATTTATTCGAAATTTTCTTTCAGTGTCAGCTTTTTGCACTGCAAATCGCCAACTTTCCGCTGCGGATCAAACCCTACGGTCTTTTTGCAAGCGGCAAGGCGACGCTGCTGAGCAACATCGCTTGCATTATCAGCTGGATGTTGGTTCTGCTGCAGTACCGCATGGTTTCGGAGCGACAGAGCTACCAACTTCAGAAAAACTCAATATAATACTCGATTACTCAATCTTACATATATTATCTAGCGCAATCTGCAAGTTTTCCACAATTTTTGTTTTCTATTCGCATCTTTAAACTCTTTAAATAGCTGGATCTTGAGTAGTACAAGTCCCAGAGCCTTCAAATTTGGTAGGTGAGCTCTACTGTTATAGGGCAATTTTATATTGTGCTCATGCCTTAACATTTCTTGGCTTTTCGCCATAATATTTACAATAATCTTACAAAAACTCAAATAGTACACATTATTTATTTTTTTAAGTTTAATATATTTTTCTCGATTGGTAAAATTGCCAGAGCCATAAAATTGGTTGTGTAGACTCTACTATGCTTAGAACACATCTTCGGTTTGTTTCAGCCCTCAGTTATTTTGGGTTTTTGCGCAAATAACCGAGTGAAACTCATGCACAACAATGGATTAACAATGAAGTTGGCAAACTTTCTAAGTGCTTTTGCCTCGAAGAGGTTGATTTAATTTTGGCTTGATTATTCAGTTGGGCATTCACGAATTCACTAAGTGCGCCACTACACAGATGTGATACAGCTGGGCACGGTGAAGTTCTTGCACAATTGCACGGCGAATACACGTAATCAATTACAAAGGAAATGCCGCTTGAAATGAACGAGCAGGGGTGGGGGGGAAGAGGGGCGAGACGAGGCGAGGCGAGGGTTCCCTTTGTACGGCTCAACTTGAATCACAATCACGTTCACGGCAAATTCAATTAAAGTTTGAAGTCCGTTTCTCGTGTACCCCATGGTCGGTCATTGTGTGGTTGCAGCACAGCACGTTGCAAGACGGGGGGTGTGGGTGTGTGTTGCATGTGTTGCATCTGTTGCAGGTCGGCGCAGCTGGCACAGGTGGCACTGCACTTGTCCGATTGCAGATTTGCACTTTGTCTGCCTTCGGTTTAATGGGAAATTCAAGTTCATATCCGGTTTTAATTGCGGAAATGCAATGCACACGGCCACTGCATCTGTGTGTGTGTGTGTGTGTGTAGGTCACGTTTGTGGCAACAAGTGTCTCATTCCGAGCTGCCTTGTTATCTGGCAGGACTTAGCAAATTATTTATTATATATTTTAATTTTTATTATTTTATTTTTATTTTTCTTTATTTTACGCTGCAGCTTTGCTTACGCCTCTTTTCCCGCTTATTCTTTGATAGTTTTCAATCTTCCTTAACCCTTTGTTTCCTTCATTTAGTTGCAGCTCCCAAAGACCATTAACAAAATGATGAAGATTGTGCAAATTCTGTTGTGCTATGGACTGCTGCTTGCCATGTGCTTTGCACTGAGCGAGGCACGTCCCTCGTCCGCGGGCGAAGCGGCTGTAAGTAGAGCTTGCACTAGCCTTAACATGTGGATACCCTATAGCCCGTTCCTTTTTCAGGATACCGATGGCCTGGAAACAGCCGATGCTGAGGACGTGCGCGTTGCTTATGCTGGCTACGAGATGCCTGCACAGGCCATCTATCCCAACATACCCATGGATCGTTTGCAGATGCTGTTCGCGCAGTACAGGCCCACGTAAGAGCAAGCTGAACACAACTGAATTATACCAAATCTATGTATATTTATATATGTTCTACCCTTCCCTACTAGCTACAGTGCCTACCTACGCTCGCCGACCTACGGCAACATGAACGAGCTGTACCGCCTGCCCGAGAGCAAGCGTCAGGTGCGATACCGACAGTGCTACTTCAATCCCATCTCCTGCTTCAGGAAGTAAATTTATACCCCAAAAAAGGCAGCAGCAACTACAACACACACACACACACAACAACAACAACAGCAGGAGCCCGTTGATTAATTAACATTTCAAACAGAACATCGCAAAAAATGATATCGCAAAAGTGTAGCCTAAATCGAATGCAAAAACTATTTAGTGCAATTATTTAAAGTTAAGACTCAAACACTATATATGTCTATTAACACAAAATGCGTTATTGTAGTTCCGCAAAAGAAAAAGAAGAGAAAAACAAAACAAAAACCTTCACAATGCACAAAAAAAGAAAAAATCGTAAAAAATGTCGTACAATAAAGGAAAGTTTCAAATGAACATTTTTCTTTATGTATACGTATATAAATGTTTTTTCTATTAGAGATTTTCGCACATGGTTTTTCATTTCAATCATTTCGGTTTATTTCGATCTTGCATATGGTGTGGTAAAATAATATACAGAGAAATACTTATAAACTATATATATATATATGTATTTTGACTAAACTATCGATGTACTTATCTCATATCTAACTATTCCTATTGAATCGAAATCAAATTTCCTTTTGTAAATTTAATGTTTCAGCTATTGTATAATACATGTTATGAAACCAAAAAGGACACACACGAATAGAGTCACACATACGTATAAAAGAAGCAAAAATGTCTGTATAATATATGGAAATATCAATAAAGTTACAATATATATAAATATATTTAAAATAAATGCACGCAATGTTTGAAAAGAAAAAAACGTCTAAAGTTTTGCAAGCATTTCTAGAGTTTGATTGCAAGTGTGTGGCAACTCTGGGAGTTGAAAATTTGATGGGGATCGCAAGGGGAATTACTCACAGACATGGGTAGATAAAGAACTGGTTTCCTGGGACTTCAAATCTTAGGCTGAATAAAAGAAATATGGTGTATTTCTAAGTAAAATATTTGTGTATAGCTGATCGTGGTATTTAAAGTATCTTAAGTTTAGTTTATATATAGGTATATATAAAGGTACCTCCAAGAATTAACTGGTTCCTTCTGTTAAGGGACGTATGAAGTAACTAAACCTATATATAAATTTTAATAGTTGCAGCTGTTTATAGCAGTATTTCACAGTAGATATCTGTTCAGACGCGTTTTAATTCGATGTTATATATCAATATCGCTGTTTAGGAACTTACTCTAGAGCTTAAGCACTACGAGAAACCCCTTACATAGGTGATTTTCACAGTTTAGCAGTATTTCACAGTTAATCTTCGAGTTTTAGTTGAATTAGGTGATCTGCGATTAAAGAATATATATTCAATGAGGTTAGAGCAAGATATAGTTGTGTTATGGTTAGCTTAAGAGCTTGTGCTAATTTTACCGTAATAGGAACTTACTCTAGAGCTTGAGCACTTCAAGAAACCCCTTTATATAGGCGATTTTCACAGTTTAGCAGTATTTCACAGTTGATCTTCGAGTTTTGGATGAATTAAGTGATCTGCGATTAAATAAATTATAGTACAATGAGGTTAGAGCAAGATATAGTTGTGTTATGGTTATCTTAAGAGCTTGTATTAATTTTACCGTAATAGGAACTTACTCTAGCTTGAGCACTTCGAGAAACCCCTTTATATAGACTGTTTATGGGGTTGATCTTCGAGTTTTGGATGAATTAAGTGATCTACAAATTAGGAAAAACATTTTGTTGAGGATAAAGCAGGTTATAATTGTGCTAAGGTTATTTTAAGAGCTTGTATTAATTTTACCGTAAGTATTGATCACTCTCCCTTTCTCTCGATCACTCTCTCTCTCTCTCTCTCTCACTCTACACGATCAATCGCCTGCGCTGCAGCTGCTTGCCATCGCGTTGCTGCGGCTGCATTTGCAAAACCAAACGATCCGGCGTGGAGATCTTGTAGTCTCCATTGCCGCGTCCACGGTGACGCTCCTCGATGCGCAGCGAGGTGGCCACAACGAATATCGAGAAGACCAAAGCGATTAGATAGCGTACGACTAACATATTGCCAGGATATCAGCGGAATGACTGTGTGGAAGTAGAGCGTGGTTTACGGTTTTTATAGCGGGCAGCAGGTAGTCCGGAGTGAGAGAGGCTGGGAGAGAGAGAGAGAGCTGGAAAGAGGAGTACGCAAAGTGCAAGTAAGGATTGTTTTCGCGGCGATTTTCTCGAATTTCCACGTAGTTTTCCGTCGCCGTCTACGTCAATAAAATCCACGCACGCTCGCTAATCCACTTGGCAATTTCCACTTCCTGCGAGCGCGATTAGCCAGTCAACTGTGCGCGTCCAATAATTGCGAGCACCATCAGTTACACTGCCGCATGTGGCATGTGGCAGGCAGCATGTAGTTCCAGGAAAGGCGCCGCCGCCGCCGCCGCTGCCCGATCCGCTTTATGATGCCGTACGGGACGCGGGACGCGCGACGCGTTTTACCATTAGACATTTTAATTGTTAATTTTGCAAAAATTTAAATAATGGATGCGCTGCAGGCAGCAGCGGCGCAGCAGCTCGAGCTGAGCTACCTGCATTTATTATCATTTGCGCTGCGCTGCGCTGCCACGTCTGCCCCTGCTCCGCCCAGGCGCGTCTTGCCCGGCCGCGCCCTGGCCCGACTCCAAGTGCCATCAACGTAAAAACAAGTGGCAACAATTTTCTATAAATTGCATTTGTGCAAAATTAAGTTCAATCTTGGCAAGCGGCGCATGCGGCATGTGGCAAGTGGCAAGTGGCAAGTCCAGTCGGTAGCAGTCGCGGCAGCATCCGCTGCATCGCTCCATCGCGCTGCTGGAGTAGCCAAACTCCATTAACTTTGCAATTGGCCACCATAACTTTTAGCCGGCCGTCGCTCGTTTGCCTGGTCACCTACGGGTTGGAGCGGGGGGAGGCCCGAAGGAGCACGGCGGCAGTAGTGGGGGGGGAGCGGGTAGAGGGGCAGCTGGGGCAGGCACCCAGCGCTTGTTAGTTTTTGCGCCAGATCGTTTATAATAATTCGTATGCGAGTCATGTCATGGCCCCTAAAGTGTATCTGCGACTGCGCTGTCGCGGTCGCCGTCGCCGTCGCCGTTGCAGTCAGCAGCGTCGTCGCCGTCGCTGTTGCAAACACGACGCGCATATCTGTATCTACGACTTGTTGCTTGCTTCGCCTGCCTGCCTGCTGCCTGCCTGCTGCCTGCCTGCTTGGCCTGGCCTCGTCTGCTGTTCGCCTGCCCCTCGCCTCTCCTGCTGCTGCCTTCCCCACCCTCTCTCCTTCCCAGCTCTCCCCTCTTGCCTGCCTTGCTGATCTGGTCAACTATGCAGCCGCCCGTTCTGTGACTTGGCTGATCTTGCGCCCATTTTTGCGCGCATTGCTTGGGTCGCGCCGGCGTTCGATTTCTGCAGCTCCTCCTCTTCCTGCCCCCCTGCTCGCCTGCCGCCCTCCCTCAGCTTTATCTACCTCTTTTCTTTTTTTTTTTTTTGCGCTGCACTTTTCTATTGGCAGAAGGAAGTTAGAGAATGCTCTGAATTCATGTGGGCTCCGGCTCCGCTGATTGCAGATCGCACAGCATGGCATGCCACATGCGGATGTCGTCTCGGGCTACTCCACTTACTTAGTTGCAGCGGCAGCAACTGAGCTAAACTGGAATTAGCCGTGGCCTGTGATAGATCTAAGCAAACCCCTCAACCCAACCCAGGCCGATCCAAGCCCATGGAACGCGCAAGCGGAGATCAGGCGCGCATTAAAGGATCTTATTGAGTTATTGACGCGAATTTTGACGAAATATGATGGGGTAAGGCAGGGTACTAAGTGGGCGAAAGCTGGCTTTAATATGTTCAATAAATTTTGAAATTAATTTTATAGGAAATTTAACAGACTTTGCAGGGTTTGGATTTGGATTGAAAGATTGGATTAAGACGAAGATCTCTCGAGTCCGATATATAAGTCTAAACAGTAGGCAAGATGTGGTAGTTAGTAGGGTTTTAAAAAATAAATAAAATTAGAAAAATTCCAATAAAATTACATGAAAATATTTTTAATGACTTTTTTAATGTTAAGTTTATTTATTTACTTGCTTTGATTTATTTTTTAATTATTTTAAAATTGGTTTTTATTAAGCTATAGCTATAACTCAAGCATTCTACAGACACTTAGAGAAAACTCATATATACAAGCTGACAATTTCAAAATCAAGCTATATTTATTTATTTTTTAAATGATTTAATAAATATATATTTTATTTATTTTATTTTATATATATTTTAACAATGCCAAACCTTTGCGTTTTACTTGATTATTGTTTTGATCTGAGTAGATCTTGCTTGAAATGCGTCTGTCCTTTTCTCTCTTTTTGTCTCTCTCTCTCTTTTTTTACTTTTTCTCTCTTTCTCTCTCTCTCTCTACCTGCCTTCTCTTCCTTCTCCTTTTTGTCTCAATTCGCTGCTTTACCTGAGGCAAATCAAATATCGCGAGTAATCGAAAACTTGACACGGCGATTTTTTGTAGTGTTCTCTTCAGTTGTTGTTGCTGTGTTTTTTTTTTTGGGTTGCAGGTTCAGCGAGTTGCCCACGAGTTGCCACAAAAGGGCAATCGACAACGTTGCAACAGCAGCAGCAGCAAGAAATATGAAATTCCAACAACTGCGGGACACTTGAGGTGGTCAAGGCGGGGCCAACTGCGGCGACCGAGCTAACCGGTAGTTGTTAATGTTGTTGTTGTTGCTGCTGTTGTTGCTGTTGTTGCGGCTGTTGTTGCTGCTGCTGCTGCTGCTGCGGTGGTTCGAGACTTTGGCGGCGTCGTCTTCGCGGTCGTCGTCACCATGTCGTCGCTCTGGACATTGCTTGTTGCAATGTTGCTCTTATTTCAGAACATGAACAACAGCAGCAGCGGCAGCGGCGGCAACAACAGCAGCAGCAGCAGCAGCAACTCGCATCGTTTGTATGGGTCGCAGGAATGCCTTAATTCAGGAATTTAATGAAAAATGCTCTATGAAGCGGAGCAGCAAATTAAAAAAGGAAAAACTTAGCAGCAGCAGCAACGGAGGCAGCATCAACGGCGGCAGCAGCAGCAACACGCTGCCAGCAAAAAGGTTAAAATTAAAATCAACGCTGCCTCATCTGGAGAACTTGGCTCCCGGCTGACTTGATGGCTTTTTGCGCCGTTGCTGACAGTGTGAGATCGGTGGCAGGTGAGCTGCCCCGCACGGCCGCTGCCCCTCGGCTACAGTTGCTGCTGCTGCTGCTGCTGCTGCGCGTTGTAAATTACATTTTCCAAATGCTTTTGCCATGTCCGACCGAAAAGCCATGTACATATGTGGCATACAAGCGGGGCAGGGGCAGGGGCAGCGGCGCGGGCGAGGGCGGGGGCGGGGTCATGTTGCATGGGGCCACGGCTTCCGTTTTGATTTGGAACACTTGTTGCAGCTCTCTTGCACGTTCAGCGGCAGCAACTGTTGCTGCCTTCAGGATTTGTCCTGCAGCCACTTCGAATTCCTTGGGGATGTGTACGCAGCGCAGCCTTTTCAGCTTCGCTTTGGCTTCTGTTTCGCCTTCGCCTTTGCTCTTCTTCCGCTCGTTGTTGTTGCTGTTGTTCGTGTACTTGTTGCGTTTGCTGTTGCCGTTGCTGCTGTTGCTGCCGTTGCGATTATGTTGTTGTAGTTTGTACGGATTGTTGTTGATTCGAGTGTTGATTGTTGTTGCAACATAATGCGGTAGGTGGGCAAAGGCCGCGCTCTTTGATTAGACCGAGGCGAATACAATTCTGTCTGTGTGTGTGTGTTGTGTCTATGAGAGTGCGTGTGTGTGTGTTTGCGGTGTTTATAAGTCTCGAGAGCTGATAAGTCTTACATTATGAGATTTTTCTGATTTTATTTAATCAGGTTTTTTCATTTTATTAAAAAAATATTTTTAGAGATCTTAAATTTTTGCAAGGGGGTATGGCAGATCCGAAATTTGAAATTTACTGAACATTCTGGATTGAAAATATTTAGATGCAGAATCTAGAGGTTAAATCATGAATAAAAAGCCAAACCACACGACAATCTGATGATTTTTTTAGGAAGTTATAAGATTTAGAAGTCCGGGTTGTATTTTACAAGGGGGTGGCCTGGCCAGCCGTCTACATGCATTGTCCAAAACTTTTAAAAATTCTAGATTCTAGAATCAATGTAGAGAACAAATCATAAATAAAATACTACCTCACAAGACAATCTAATGATTTTTGATCGAGTTATGTGTGTTGAATATGTTGTTATAATTAATACGAGTAGTTTTTTGCAGGCATCATTGTTGTACTTATTGTAAATATGACAGAGTACTTAAAACACCGCCGAAAGGTTAGTAAAACTACAGATTTGTAAATTTCGTTTTTTGGTATATTTGAATAAGCGCACACAAAAAAATCACTTAATGCTAAGTCACAATTAGATTGTTATAATCTGAAAAATCATATATTAATAGTATAGGGTTTCCGGCTCGCTGATCTCGTAGGGATTGGACAGAGGCACATAATTGCTATAGTAGTTGCCGCCACCGGGCGGAATAGCGGCATTTTCGGAATACTTGAACGATGGTTGACTAAAGACGCGTCCCAGGAACCGAGACGAACCGGAGGTGTCGAAGCCGGGCGCTGCAAATGGAGCGCGTCGCTTTTTCTGGTAGAAGGTTCCTGTAGTTAACGCTCGCATCGCGGCCAATTGCCGTAATATATCGTTATGCATATCCTCTTCCTCCTGCGATGTGACCTCGTTGTGTTGGCTGCCGACTGACAAAGCTGGTGCACGCTTTGGACGTGCCCAGGAGCAGAGCATCAGGCAGGCGATAAGCAACAGCATTAGATATGTCTGAACGATGGACATCTTAAGCGATTGACAGTTCTCGACGAAATGACTATCGATTCGGGCAGGACTACGGGCTTATATACGCGACACAGGTAGCTGGGCGAGTAAGGCGCTAATGAGCATTTAAATGAGCACGCATCTGTTGTCGGGTTTGGCCTACCTGCGAAACGGAACCTTTCCTAGAAGAAACATATGCGAATAAATATTACAATAATTATCAATGTTGGAATAATTAGGAAAGTAGGAAAAACATATTTAATATTTCTGAAAATACTTTAAGTTGTTTAACTTTAAGATATTCAAGTTTTAAAGTACTTTAAAAGTTGTTCAAGATTTTTTTTTCGAAATACTATTATACTGTTTACCCTAATTTGTATAGAAAGTTTTCTTGTTTAAATATTTGCAAGTTCAAAATATTTTTTCGGAAAATAAAATTTCTTTTATGCATTGATGAAGACTTTTGCAGGTATACTAAATGTCTTAAATTATTTTCGTGGTGCTAACAAAGTTTAAAGACAGTTTCATACAGAGCTAATATTTATTTACATATTTCTATCAAATTATCGCTTCAACTATATGACATTTTGCAAAATTTGTTCTAGCTTTACTATACTATCATACAAAATTTCTAGTTTTCTAGAAGTTTGTTATATAACTAAGGAAGGATTGTTATTATAGCTAAGGAATGACCAAGTTCGGATAGTTTTCTTTCGAGCTACACCACCAACTGCACTGCATCAACTCATTCTAGAGCGTTTCGCAGATAAAGTCACTTAAATGCAAAGTTGGACTCGCTCTGCACTCCACTCAATACATCAATGCGATGCCATTTCATGTTAATCAAACAACGAAATCCATCAACAGGTGACACAGCACAACAACAAGCAGCAACAAGCACAGCAGCAACATCTCTGGCAGCAGCAGCAGCAGGTGGAGGCTGTAGGCCGTAGGCTACACAATCCCAACTCCATGGCATATCCCCCAGACATGTCAGTGCGATAATGGTGCGCTGTGTCTAAAAACAACTTCATTCACAAAAATCTGACGAAAAAAGCAACAAGGCAGGCAGCGGTATTCGGGCAGAATCAGCGCAGTGACGCAGAGACGCAACAGTCGCAGCTAAAAGGAAGCGGCACCATTAAAAATATCTTGTGCATGCCACAGAGCTTCAGATACATATGGCAAAGAGAGAGAGAGAGAGGGACACAAGCTCAAGAAGCGTACAAGGTAAGCGCGTCAACGACTGCGCTCTACCCAGTAGTCGGTGAGGAGTAAAACTCTATAAGCGGCTGTAACTAAGCCATGCTGCGGGCGATTTTGCTTAAATTTGGTAGCTCGTTTTATATTATATATAAAGGACTATATACAATATTTAAGCTAGTTTGCTACTCTTAAGACTGAGTTATGTGACTTTGAAAATATTTATGCGCGTATCTAAAGTGCAAAAGCTTTTTTTTTTGACACTTTTAAGTTATTTATTGCAGAAATATTCCTGTCAAATTTGCTAATTGTAGCTTTCTTAATTTTGGAGATCTAAGTTTACTTAATAAGTTAAGTTTGTCTTTTATAAATTTAAGATAAATTAGAGTTTTATAAATAGAAACGGCATAGGTTTATTAATCTTTGAGATCTGTCTTTATAAACATGACCATAACACTGGAAATTTTTAAATTATTGGATTTATCCATCCTTCTTTTAGTATTTTAAGCAAACTTTTAGTTTGATAAACATATGCAGCATAGGCATGCCAAATTTAATAGCTGTGACTTTCTTAGTTCTCGAGATCTGCATAGTTAAATTTGGCTAGATCAGCAAAATATTACAAGATATTGATAAATAATGAATTTAATCACGCCTCGTTTATTAACTCGACTAGATTCCTTTTCTTTCCATAGCCAACTGATATACCCGGCCAGCAATTGTCCACAGGGTATTATAACAAGGCGGCAGGGGGCTGGGCCGGCTACTTGACTACTCTGCTACCAAACGGCAGCTGCGGGGGCGGGACGCAGCATGGGCACGGGCAATGGATAGCTGGGGATAGAGCGCTGCGAACATACGCCTAATGCCACTGCCATCGACATCCGCCATTTAACTTGTTAACCCCTATTGTGCAGGTTTAAAGAAAAAATTTAATGCATTTGCAACATCATTTAAAGTCAATTTTATTTATAATTAAAAATAAGTAAAAGATAAATAATAAACACAAAATACAAATAATAAATAAATATTATATAAATAATAAATGAAAAATTAATACAAAATATATAAAAATATGAAAAACATAAATAGTAAGTTAATAATAAATAAATACAAAAAAATTAATAGTGTAATAAATAATAAATTATCAACAAATTTATTTAAATCACAAAATTGCGCGTGCACACTAGGGTTAAGCTGCATTGCGTCTAGGCTGCGCAGTCGCGACTGTCTACATTTGTCTGGCTGCCTACAGCTGCAGTGAGAGAGAGCAAGAGAGAGAGAGAGAGAGAGGGGGCGCAAGAAAGACGCTGTCTTGTCCGGTTCGGCTTGGTCAGCTAGTCGTCTCGATTATTGGACGTCCAGCTTTCAATTTGCAACATAAAGCATCTTCATCGTGGGCTGCATGAATGGAGACGGCAGCAGCAGCAGCAACAGCAGCAGCAACAGCAGCAGCGCAGGTGCGGCAGGCGTAGGGGGTAGGGGGTGGGGGAGTGGGGTGGGCAGGTTGAAGCGTGGGTCGATTGCCTGCCGGCTCGGGCTGCTCTGCCTGCCTGGCATTGGCAGCGGGCACTCAGGCGTGCCGCGGCTCTCTGGCGGTAGTCGCTGACCTTTATTGATTGCTGTTTGACCTCGTCGAGCAATTGTTGTTGTTGTTGCTGCTGTTGCATCTCTAACCATTTGTACTTGGGCGATCGCAGGCGCAGATTAGGCCGGGCAGCGGCAGCGCCAGCGACGCCCACAAGCAACAGAAGCAGAAAGCAGCGCAGCAAACTGCAACGGCGACGGCGACGGCAACGGCAACGGCGACAGCGGCTTTTGCCGTTTTGCTTTCTGCCTTTTTGTGCAACCTTCATTGTTACCTCGCTGCTTTTGCTTTTGCTATTGTTGTTGTTGCTACTCCATTACTTCGTTCATGGCAGTTAATTTATATTCGATGCCATCTCTCTCCCTCTCTGCTGCCGCCGTCGCTCTCTGCCAGCTTTTTGCTTCCTTTTGCTCTTTAAGGTCGTCGCTGCGCTGCGTTGCGTCGCCATTGACGCCTTTGCCTGTACTTAGGCTCCATTTGCATGGCATGCAGAAGAAACCCTATAAAAAGGCAGATAGAAGAGAGAGAAGAGGAAGAAAAGCGAAGAAATCGCAGCACACTTTCAGTATATCTTGTTGTTCGTTTTGTTTGTTTTTATTGCCTAATTGTTTGGCTGCAAATGGAAATGAATTAGCAGATTAGCAGTTGGGTAGGGTTAATAAAATGTATATATGTATGTATATATATAGTAACTGATCGATCACTTAATTAATTAATCAAACAAATAAACTGTTTACTTAATTAATTGCAAATCTGTTCATACTCAATAATAAACAATGGCAAAGCAGTTTGATCTCTTCATTGCAAAGCAAAAACAACCTGCTTTCCCGAGCGTCGCGCGCTCTTAACACTTCGCACTCTCTTAGCATGACTCTCTCGACTGCAAGCACACACAAAAATTCATTCATAGCAAGCGCAGCAAATGTGTCGAACCGAACGTTTGTTCGCTCTCGCACACGAAGTGCATTGAGCACGAGCCGAACGCGAGTGGCGTCGGCGACGGCAACGGCTCCCGATTGCCGGCCCCAAAAAGAGCGACACGATGCGACGCGTCGATCGCCGCATGTACGAAGCAGGCGTAGCGAGGGCTGAGCGAGCCACTCAGACAGTCAGTCAGTTATTTTTGCGACGCTCTCGAGTGCGGTTCGTTTTGCGGTTGAATGGGGCGAAGCTTTCTTGGTCGAAGCTTTCTTCCATCGAGTTATCGAGTATCGAGAGAGGCGAGACGTGTGTGTATGTGTGCGTGCGTGTAGAGACGCACAAACAAGCAAGCAAACAAATAGTAATAATAATAAACGTAATTTAAACAATTAATCAAAACGCGGCGATCAATGAAACTTATACAAAAGCAACAACAACAACATCAGCAGCAACAAGTGCCAGTGAATTATTGTACTTAATTTATATGTACAAATAGTGAGTGCGTGTGTGTGTGTGCTTGTTTATATTGTGGTCAGTGTGTACGCGTGTGTCTATGTGTGTGCACGCGGCTTTATCAATTGCTCCACATAAAAGTTTCATTGAAGTGTTTGACAGCAGCGGCCCAGCAACTACATAAAACTAACGGCACCAGCAGCAAAGCAGCAGCGGCGCAGCAGTCGCCGTAACAACAGCAGCAACAACAACAACAACTTAAGCAGGCGTAGCAGGCGGCGACAGCTTAAAACGGTAATTAATATAAACATACTTTTGATTTGGCAATAAACAAATGATTCAGCAATTGTTGCGCGTCCGCAGCAGCAGCGGCAGTAACTGTAAATTGTAAAAGCACTTGCAGCGCGCGCTGCTCTGATTGCGTCGGCGTCGCTGTCGGTGACAAAGCTTTTGCTCTGCAATCAGCCTGAACGCATGTTTGCAATTAGTCTGTGCTTATGATTTCTGCTGTTGCTGCTGCTGTCGACGCCGACGCCAACGCCGACGGCAACAAAGTAGCACGCGCATAGACATTAAAAATTAAAATGCCTGCGCTCGCGCACTCATTTACACTCGCTCGCTCACGCTCTCTGTCCCCTCTCTCTCTCTTAGGTGGGAGTGATGTAGCGAGAGTGTGTTGTTTGCCTTTACGCCTTTTACATACCCTTCACATTATTATTATTATGATTATTTGCCATTTTGTCGCTTTCATTAATTGGCCTGGTGTAAAAGTGGCCGCGACGGCGACGCCACCTGACGCGACAGCTTTTGTTACTGCTATCAGCAGACGTGCACACACACACACACGCTCTTGTACATGCACGCTCTCACACGACCCCGCTCTCTTGAACGCCCTCTCTTTAGCGCGCACGACAGAGCGCAGCTAGAGAGAGACTCATTTACACACACTTGTTGCTGCTGCTGCCGTTTAAGTGGCGCTCATATCCGGCGCTGGCGTTTGCTTTGCCTGATAAGCGCACTTCTTGTGCTCTTCTCTTCTCTGCCCCTCTCCCTCTTTATGTGGCCCGTTGCTCTGCTTGTTACGCCTCTTGGCGTTATTGTTGTTGTTGCGCTGTGTGTGCGCTACCTGTCGCGATTTTTTTTTTTTTTTTTTGACTTTACATTTTCTTTTTGCGCCCCTTTACTTTTGTTCCGCGAGAAATGATTCAGTTCTCTCAGGGCGCTTAATGCGCAACTGTTTTAGCCAAATGGCTCAGGCGAGTGTGCGTGCGTGCGTGGGTGCTTATTGGGTTATGTGTGTGTGTGTGTGTACTGTGAGTTAGCCTAGCAAAAACATTTGGTTTTATTTTGTGTGCAGTTTTCAAGTGGTGCACGGCGGTTGGACAACGCAATCTATAGCGATAAGCCCGAGCCTGAGGACAAACCTTACAGCACTGTAAGCCCTATAAAAACAATTTGTATAAAACTCAAATTCAAAAGATAAAAAGATAAAAGATAATTGTAAACAATTACCTAAAAATATAATTCGTATTTTAAATATAAAGTATTTTATTTATTTATAGATCAGACAATAAATATTTAATTTTCATTAAATAAATTTTAGTAACTAACTGTTTATCAAGCTAAAAGTTCAATTACTTAAAAATATCTTTAATTTTTTATTTCAACTCTTTGATTTATTCACTCTTTTCAATTAATAAATATGTGTATGTGTACAAATCATAAATCACAAATTTAAATAATATCATAATTTAGTGACTATCCTATGGTTAGTTACGATATGAACTCTTTTATTTAGTTAATGATCAGTCCATCAATATTTCTAATTCGTTGAAAAATTTTAATAACCCCAAAAATATGCGCAAAATTTAAAATACTTTCTCGGCGTGGATCCATTCATAAATATCAAGCTGATAATCCAAAACTAAGCTACGCGCACAACATTTACCATAGACAAAAGTCGAAAAAATATACATAAATATTCATAATTGGAGCTCAAATTATGCACACATTAACACGTTTCGGCTATAAGCCCTAACAAATCTAGGCAAAAAAAAAAACAACTTTATAAACCTTTTAAGTCGCATAACCCACAACACATTTAATTTAGGGCTTTCAAGCCCTGCGATATTTTCCTGAACTAGTATAATATTTGTTGTTGCGTTTTATGCAAGCATTGTAACGATCTTTTGACCTAATGGGAACAGGATTGTTTCGGAGTTAACCTCTCGCGATCGATTTAGTGACGTCAATGAGCCGGATAATTTCCATACTTTTAACGATGTGACAGGCGACATTTTGAACGTTTATCAACACATTCCGCCGTTGGCCTTGATGGGATTGAGAGAAGAAGAAGCGAGGAGTAGAAGAAGTTTCATAAAACTGTGTCTAACATTAACCTTAACGAACAAACTAATTCGAAAGTGGATCAACGAGTTCGGGTCAACGAGTTTTAGAATTTCAATGGTTTAAGGTTTTCGGTATCATATCCACTAGTTGCTCTAAGATTATCTCGTCTACTAAATGACACTGAAAAAAATATGCAGAGTAGATTCAAAATATCCCACTGTTTTAGTATAACCTGCAGATCTTAAGTATTTCACTTCTTCTTTGACATACTTTTCGCTCAGTGCGTGTTTTCGTTGATTTTTCTATTGTATAATCAAAATTCGAAAAAATCAAAAATATTTGACCATTTGTTGTGACAGGTTAGACGAGTATTTTTTGCCTTAGTATTTTTTTATAGTAGTTTTTATTTTTTTTTTATTTTGCGTATTTATTTAGCGCATCGAGTAGAGATTTCAATCGAAACGAATTCGATTGTTCAAACGGGTCAGCATCGTAAAAGAATAAAACCAATCCCAGAAATGGTGCGAAATATTTGTTAATTTTGTGAACACGCAATTTTATGACCTTTGGCAAGGTCTTCTCCAGGTCTTATCCATGCGAACTTCCGTTGGTGTGCGGCTCATTGAAGGAAAATGATCAGAAAGGCTGTGCTCAGCATAACCAGATATCAGACAGACCCATATCATATGTCGACATTATCATATAAATATATGATATTACTGCTTACCTCATAAGTCGTACTTGTCACTTGATAAGTTCACAGTGGGACCCTGCTAAAGCACCGGCAATACAATAAACAGATTCAACAGTTTCCTGGGGTATTTAGTGGGGATAGATAGCGGCGAAGAAGGAGACGGAGGGCGAGATAGGGCCGAAGAATAAGCCGATGCCTCACATTTTGCCGTTTCATGTCATTAGCGGTCTCTAAAGCAAATATTTGACGAAGACAAACGAACATACACAAAACTTCATCATAACCCGTTTCAAAAAAAAAAAGAATGAAAAAAAACGAGTCGAGATCAAAAAAAAAGAAGAGAAAGAGAAAAATGATGATAAAGCGCGAGGGGGTGTTGTGATGGTGTTTTGAAGATCTTGCGCACTTGAGAGATGAGAGTGAAATATCGCAGATCTTTCGGTTTCGTTGCGCTGACTGTGACATTTTTGTCACATGAACTGCGACTGCGACGACGATCCTCTTCCCCAACTGAAATTGAAACCTGACGATGCTTTATGTACTCACTCGCACTTGGCCATATTTTGTCAGCAGTTTTTCTGTCTCTCTCCCTCTCTTTGCTGCCCCTCCCTTTCTCACACCAAACGAAGCGAAACAACAAAGAAGAAATCACAGTCGCAGTTTGTTTGATCACCCTTCATAATTGACCACTCGTCGCTCGCACACACACACACACACACTTTATTATTATATACACATCGGTCATATATATATATATATATATATATGTTGAGTTAATCTTGCATTTGTAATGCTCTTATAATTTGATCCGTTGACAGTTTTCAACTGCGGATCAAAGATCGTTCGGTTAGGTTAACAGATTGCTGATTTTTTCATTCCCCTCTCGTAATATTGTTATTTTTCTATACCCTGTTGGTATGATAGAGCGTAAAGCAACTATTTTGGCAATATTAATATACTAGAGATATTTACAAGCTCAGATCGTAACCGACTAATTAATATTTTATATAGAACCTGAGGTATATTCAAGTTTATCATATATTTATTTATTCAAAGTGGTTTTTTCTTGCTCTGCTTTATTAATTGTGCCCTATTTGGGTTCAGGGTTGAACTGACCACAGCAATACATTATTGCCAATACACTGAGCAAAATTTCTGTGTTTTATTTTCAAAAGGAATAATGCAATGGAACTGAGTATGTGTTTTTTCGAAGCAATATGTTAAAAAAGTTGCAAACTTTTAGTTTTTAAATTGTGTACTTTATTTCTTTACTTACACAATGCATTTTCTCAGTGTATTTTGGTTGATTTGTTTTGGTTTCGTTTGAATTGTGCCGCCAAATGGATTCATAAATCCAAAAGCCATCCCACTTTGTCGGTGATTTCTCAAAACACGAAAACTATTTCGTTGTTTAGTGCATGATTGCTTGGTGTCAGTTGACCACCCCGGTCTCCCCCCTTCCTAACCCCTCTGCCATCACTCAGCTTACCCAGCTTGCAGCTGGCTGGCGCCCACACCGAGAACGGGTGAACGCAACACGAGTTCAACTGTGTCGAGTTCATAGCGAGATCGACTTAGTCAGCCTAGTGCTACGGCTGCTGTTGCTGTTAATGATTGCAGATGTCGTGATATATAGTCGAGTGGGCTGGGACTGGGACTGGTGCTGAGCTGAGTTGAGGAGGTGCTGAACTTTAATTAAAGCGCGCGCAAATGTGTGTTTTGCAAATTTTCGTAATATGAACTTTGTTACGTGACAGCAGCGAAAACAACAGCTGCGATCGGCAAAGATCATGCCGGGAAATATCAAGATTATGTGTAGATAATATTGGATTAGAGTTGCAGCGTTAAAAAATGATGAGAAACAGCTTAAATTGTTATTTATGTATCGTGGGGCAGATCAGAACAACAAGACTGAGATCAGTAGCAGTTTAAATGGGCTGAGAGTTATTAGAGAATATTAGAGGACGATTTCGGTTGGCTTTATCAGCTATTTGCTAAACTGATCGCCTGCAGATCCTCAGTAAATTTCCAATATTTTATTAAGGTTTGAATCTAAAGGTTTTTTTTACTCAGTGACAGCAACTTAAAGTTCAGATTGAAGTTAAATGTATGCGAGGATCGGTCAAGAAAAGAGTTATATTTATATGAGGATCGCTAGAAAAATGCTACATCCAATACTAACTATTTCTGTTTGTATACTCATCGCAACGAAATGAAACGTCTTTCTAGAACACAAGTAGATCATATCGATATCTGTTGATCTCTAACTTGATGCTGAACTTTTTATTTGCCTGCGTGGGAATGTGTATCTGCGCGAAACCAATGTGGATACTATTGTGAACGCCAGTGTAGTATGTGAATGCGATTGTGAATGTGGTGCAAAATGTCGTTGGGCGCTGTCAGAGCCGTTTGTCAAAAAATGCCATCTCCCTGCTCCCTTCGAGACAGTCGCTCGTCAGGAAGGCAGGCAGTCAGTCAGTCAGTCAGTCAGTCATTCAGTCACTCAGTCAGTTAGTCAGTCACCTCCAAGCAGCGCAGACATCCACACATACACAGTTGCAGTACACTCAGCGCGCGTGTGTGTGTTTTTTGCGCGCATCTAAAAATAAAACAACACTGAAAAATGCTAATGCCAGGCGACCGATCGACATCGAGAGGCGACCGATGCCAGACCTCAGCCAAACGCCCGTTTGCCCTCACACACACACACACACACACACACACTCACGCAGACAGTCAGAGAGAGAGAGAGGGATAGATAGAGACTGTGCACACACGCACACCCCAAAATGACAGCGACAAACCGCGTCGAGTTCAGTTCATTTGGTTGAACTGAAAACCGAATACTGAACCGATCTGAATATAGAGTACTTTCCACAAGGTACTATATCGTACACTGTGGAAAAACTTTTACTAGCTAAAGGCATGACAAGTGTTCACTATGAACTTGATACTCATTGTATTGTATCTGTATCTGTATCTGTTTAGTATTCCGTTGCGTCGCGTGAAACCTTGTGAAAGGTAAAACGTATACATACAAATACCCTGGAATCGTTTGCTTGAACTTTGTTCAGAGGCATATGGGTAATAATATCCTACCTACATGCGTTATATCGTTGTATTTATATAGCAAGTTTATTGACATACGAGGAATTAGTGTTTTTATTGAGTTTAGAAATGCGAAACGAGTTGAAAGAGTAAATAACAAGAAAGCAAGGCTACCTTCGGCTTGCCGAAGGTTTCATACCCTTGCAGTTATACAAAATATAAAATATATTTGGATTGCTGCTGGTTTCTGTTGTATTTATTGAACAATTATAACAGTACAGGAAGTCAAGATTTTGACCTGATTAAGGCTATGAATCAAACACCTGCTTCGAATAAAAATAATTCTACCTTTTTAATGCTTTTGTATATACCTGGATTTCTTATATACTTAACACAAAATGTTATGAGGAAATGTCTTTGTGTTGTAAAGGATCTGTTGGTCATAAAATATAAATAAATTTGGAAAGTTCTCATTCAAAAATGCGTTTGAATAACAGCTACATAATTTTTTGTTTAACAGCTATATGTAATAGTACGCAGATTTCCATAAAATTGCAACATGAACCTTCATTAGGCCGATCGTTGATCGTTATAAGTTATAAAAGTTCGATTTCGAACTTTATTATTAGGGACACACTTAGATTTGGATGTGGTAAGCCTGATAGCTATATCTTGAAATATAACGAAAATCGGCCGATAGGCTCCATGACAGCTATACGATATATCAGTCCGATATGGACCGTTCCGACTTATTTAAAGAGGGCAGAAATAAGAAGCAGGTGAGCAAAGTTTCATGAAGATAGCTCAATAACTGGGGGACTAATTTGCGTTGCAACAGAAAAACGGACTGACTGATTGTTCATATAACAGCTATAGAATATAAACGTCTTAGATATTTAAATGGAAAAACTAAGGGCGGGTTACTGTATAACATTAAAAAGTATTGATAATGTGCGGTATTTCCAAAAACAAAACAGGTTTGCATACAAAAACCGTGATTTCAGCCGATTGTTCCTATGGCAGCTATATGTTATAGTAGTCCGATTTGGATACAATTTTGACAGCACATTAAGAACGTAATAAGAATAGGATTTGCCAAATCTTGTTGCAATATCTTGAAAAACAACAAAAATCGGCCGATAGCTTCTATGACAGCTATACGATATATCGGTCCGATCAGGCTCGTTCCGACTTATTTACAGCCTACAGCAATAAGAAGCTTGTGTGCCAACTTTCATGAAGATAGCTCAAAAACTGAGAGACTAGTTTGCGTTGCAACAGACGGACGGACGGACGGACGGACGGACGGACGGACAGACGGACATCCATTTTTCGACTCCTCTGGTGATGCTGATTCAGAATATATATACTTTATAGGGTCGGAGATGTCTCCTAAGGTGCGTTGCAAACTTCTGGCTAAAATTAATATACCCTCTGCAAGGGTATAAAAAGGGGTTGTGTGTAAAGATTGCAGGTATTATATGATATAGGGTATAGATTATGTAACTTTCTAGCTTTTCTAAAGGGAAATTTAGCTTTTGTTAAATCTGTAGCTATAGAAACTATCATGTAACACTTATGCCCACAACTATGGATCTAAAGTTAAATAAGCTTGAATTTAAAAATTACTTAAATTTCGATAATTTTTGTAACACACTCGACTGTTTCTCTCAGTGTGGCTGGCACAAGCTGGGACTAGGATCTTTTTTCTATGTATCAGCCTCTGCCTCTGCTCGTTGCGAAAGTTTCGTTGTTTCTGCAGCTAAAACTCAACTCTGTCACAGACAGGCACGGACCGACTGGGATGAGTGGGTAGTGTGCAGGGTATCAGGGCGGTACGCGGGTACGAGGTCTCAGTCCCAGTCCCAGCAGCGTGTGGGCAGCGTGCGGTGTGCGCGTGCTGGGGCTTTGCACCAGTTATGCCTGAGGTCTGTCTGCCGGTAACATGGCCCGAAACAAGGCGCAGATCGACGCAGTCTCTGCCTCCACTACACGAGACTGTTGCGGCGGGGTCAGGTCGTGTGGCAACTGTACTCGACGAACTGGTGACACCTGCGTGCAGTGTGTGCGTGTGTCTGCCTGCGGAATGGAGGTCAACACGCAGATGATGTTCGTCTCTGCAAATGGAAGTTGATGCATGCCATGTTATGTGTATAAAGAAAGTGGAACAAATTGTTTTGATTCTTAAAAGAAACTGGGGACAATCAGTCAGGAGCTGTGGCAGCTGGATATATCAAAATCTATCCTAAGAAAAAACTAAGACGAATTTGAAGATTAAAGATAGTAGAATAGACTTTTACTATGTCTAAAAGAAATAGAGAAAAATCTAAGGGATTCAAGGAAAAAGTAACTGAAAATATAATAAGGTATTTTGTAGAAATTTATGTAGAACAACTTTCTGATGAGTCTTAAAATAAAATTCGGGAATTTATTGATTTTAATTTAGTTTAATAAGTTTAGTTTTTTTTGATTCTTAAATATATGATATTAATGCTGAAAACAGTAGAAATTGTTGTAATCCTTTATATACGCACAGAGATATGCAGGAAGTTGCTGGTAGAGATTAGATATGATAAAGATGATATTTCCAAAGCAAACAGACTTAAAGTTTCTGGAGTGCCGTTTGTAACACTGGATAACTGATA